>JACCHZ010000192.1:3721066-6179633 GCA_018907045.1 Wiebesia pumilae
GCATTGATATATCGGCTGGAAATATTGCTGAAGCAGCAAAGATCTCAGATGCCCGTGGTGAAAAAGATGAAAATTTGCGAGAAAATACACGAATTAAAATCTACAAACAATACCACAGAGCAGGTAAGCCATTCTCTATAGATTCATTTGTTTATTACCGTAGTTATGCATCTGGTGGATTACCTTCTGAAATGCAGTACCGAATTCTTAACAAATGAAAGTTTACGGATATTCGGGACAACTCGGTGAAAGCACGCATCGGCGTCACCGCTGGTCATCGATAGTGGAAAGGTTAAGCAGTACTGCCGCCCTCCATAAAGTAGAGTAACGATTTAGTTAATCAACGAACTGACCCCCTTGTAATTTTGTTTTGAGTGATAATAGTGTGCACAACTAGGTATGCAATCACAAGGAAGACCGCCTCCTTGCTCCCAACCAAACTACCGCCGCGCCCATTGGAGTTTTGTTCGCGTGCTAACAGTCAGCACGACTCGGAAGATCTCCTTACTCCCAACCAGGGTATTTCTTCCTCGCGGGCTCGCCTCCTTTATAGCCTGGATGCGATTTTCTTCCTTTGATTTGCATCCGCCGTCTGGCGGATTAAGTCATTACTCTAGTTTATGGAGGGATGGCCCCGCTTAGCCTTTCCCCTACCGATGACCGGTGGCGCAAGCACATTCTTCTCGTTTACACATACGCACACTATCGCGCACAAACACCTCACTGCACTAACACTAAGTTCGCGACGGACTTTTTCGTCGCAGAGCATTCAAAAATATATTTAGAATGCATATTCTGGTTTGCTGTGATGAAGGTGTGAGTCGATGCTCACCCGCACGTTAATGCTCCAAGAATCTGGCGAGAACAGCAGCAGCAGCACCACCAGCAACAGAAGCTTGAGTAGGAAATGTGTGTGTGAGCGCACTTACAGGCCCGCCACAGCCACCATCGGTAAAGCGAGCCAAGAAGTGAACGAATCCAGCACGTTACGAAAGTTAAGCGAACCCAAGCTTAATTGTTTGCCTACGAATTGTTGCTAGTTAAAGTAGAAAGTTGCGGATAACTCGAGCACGGCGCCTCGAGTTATCTACCTGGTTCTAAGTGAACGTGCCTCCTAAAAGAGCTCGGGGAGTAAGCAATGAAGGGTAGTACTAGGATCACGTTGATCAGCCTCGACGAAACGAGAGATCGAGGAGGAAAAGTGGTGTTACCTATTGACAGTTTGCATGAAAGCGTTCAATGTACCGAACGATTTCACAATCGCGCCTTCGATTTATGCAGAATTCTTGTGGTTGCTCACGCCCTCCTCGATTCTTAGCCTTTTACTCTTGGAACGATCTTATCGAGCTTCGCAACTTCTTAATCATTTCTGATTACGATGAAAGTTCTAAGGCGCGTTGAAAGTAACTCGGGGCATCTCATTCGAACTTTCAGGCTTTTGAACTTTATCAATTCCTCATGGTTTTTTGTTTCTCTTCCGTGTCTTCGAGTATTTCGCGTCTCGTGGTACGGTGGAATAATTCAGAATTTCATAGCTTACGAATTATTAATGAAAAATATTTCAAACGATGTAAACTTATATTTTTCACGATTACGTATTGCTTAATCACGTACTGTCTTACTGAGAACTTGCGTCAACGTATACGCTTGTCGAGTAGAAAATTTGAATTCTGAATCTTTAATTACAAACTGCTCGTCGCATAAATACTTGCGATTTACTAATGACTTTATATTTATTCATCTTAATTTATCCGGTGATTTTTTCATGAAATTATAGTTGCATCGTGATTATGATTCGTACGGCTAGGATACATTTATCTGTGCATTTATTTGTATTTTGTACTTTTAACGCAGTCTCTTCTAGAAAATAAATATCGTTTTATCAACTCTCGAGCCGATTAACACAATTGGAGATAACAAGCTAACGAAGACAGTGATGTTTTTGTGCAATTAAAGTAACCCACGAAGAGATTCCCTATCTCTCGTCATCGCAACCGGAGAAGTTTAGCAAAAGCGTAGTAGTAGCATGCAATCGACAAATCTGGAGACTATTTTCTTTGGTTGTACTTCGCGGAAAACGGATTATTATACGAGTTGGATCTTTTGTCTCGAAGCTTCACATCTATAAGCGTCAACGGTGCTTCGGGCTTGTTGCCAACTCGGAAG
Organism: Wiebesia pumilae; assembly: GCA_018907045.1. Taxonomy (NCBI): domain Eukaryota; kingdom Metazoa; phylum Arthropoda; class Insecta; order Hymenoptera; family Agaonidae; genus Wiebesia; species Wiebesia pumilae. The sequence continues at coordinate 3,723,233 of JACCHZ010000192.1, forward strand.
CGTGAAAGCCTCTTTCCGTTATGCCCGTACATGCATACGTACATACGCATGCCACTCTTTATTTCGAGTCCCACCCTAAACGTTCATTGCGCTTGAATGTATGCCAGAATATAAGGGATGTCGGAAGCTGTACTAACCACGCGCTCAGCTGCGCATCCTGAACAACGCAGTGAAGTGTTGGAGGTCAGAGCTTCCAATGAAAGTTCAAACAACCCGAGTACGTCAAAATCATCTCGTGCGTAGGTCCGTGCTTTTGTTGGGACTGTGTACGTAATACACGAAGGAATTCATTCTCAAATTTGAATTTTTATTTGAAACATTACACTTAAAATGTTGATATTGAAAGCTGACGTTTTGCTAATAAGAAATTATTACTTTTAATTTATCATTTGAAATACCTATCGAGTATGAAATTGAATTTGTACTCTATGTTACATAAATAATTCGGTTATTTTAAAGCAATTCAAAGTAATAATTGCTGATTTTTTAACAATGAACGAATGCGCACGAAAATTCCATATATTAAATGTATAAAGCTACATTTTTGAGGTACGTCACTAATAAAACAACAATGCATTTGTAAATTGACTGCCTATGAAACATTCATAACTTGTGTGCGTGTGCGCGCGTACTCTTCTAAAATTTTAACGAGGATTAATGTACAGAAACACTTTTACAATTAATTTAAAATAAAATGTTCATATACAAATAAAGAATTTATTATTTAGTTTATGTAAAGTATAATAGTATTAATGGTTATTCCATATAAATTAAAATTTTTTACCATTTTCCGTAATATCTGAAATATCGACATTTCATGGAATTTATTCAAATAAAAAATTTGTTACGCACATTTTTCATTTATGAAGCCATAAAATAAATCTTCTTTGTTGTTGGATTAATCATTAATACACATTAATTTATTTGGGTTTTAGTATTTTCGGAATAATGACGATTCACAACGAATGAAGATGCCAGCAAAGCGCATATTAAAAAGGAATAAAAGCTCAATGGGTCCATTGGCTTTTTGCACTATACGTGAAAGAACAAGAACGAACGGAGACTCGTACGATAAAATATCGCAAAATGGATGCAGCCTAAGATTATCGCAAACGTGAAAATAGACATATGATTAATTATCCGGTTAAAGAGAAGCGAAAACTTAACTACCCGAAAGAATCGCAGTCGGCCCTCGCATCAGGATAGAAGAAAAAATAAAAGGGACAACGCCTTCGAAGCACAGCTAATTGATTGCCGGGGATCCGGTGATTCGGTAATTTCGAATGAAGATCGGTGAAAGCGAAGCAGCAGGGAGATCTCAACAATCCAGGAGCATTAATACCGGTCGTTAATACACACACTGTTCCGTAGCAAGCCGAGAATACACGAGAATACATTTGCAAGCGTAAGCAACGCGCGTCCGAGCCTTCGACCTGACCAAACACCGCAGGAGTGGTCATTCGTCTTCTGTGCCGCTCGACGAGCTGAAGAGCTCCGGGCCCAAATCGCAAGAGCTCGCAAATCCAACGAATGTGATAGATAGAGGAGGAGAACACGAATTATCTGCTCTTAGAAGGAAATCTAGTCCCGTGAGCTCAACCGGAACTGCGGCACCAATTTTCCATTGACCGACTTGTTCTTCGTATTATTCCTCGTCTTATCGGTGACTACCGCATTGCGAAAAGCGAATTTGAGGCGCAACGGATACCGCCGTGCCAACAGAAAGTCTAGTCGGATGATAAGGAGCGAGCCATTTTGCTTGCTTCATCATTGCCATTCTTATCGCGATTTTACCCAACAGTTGTTCAAAATTCTTGGATTTATGCCCCATTCCACTCGCACAGCTATTGAAAATTCAATTTCGTGGCTAGTTATTGAACTCTATCACTATTTTGCAAGAGCCTGAACGCCGTTGTTAAAGCAAGAAGGTAGTCGTTTAGAGGTGTATCGGAGAATCACGCGAAGATGATAAATTTAACCAACAGATAGATTGTATTAAAAATTATATAACTACCGTGGTAGATAAAAGTATAAATGGAGTGGCAATGCAATGAGCGCATCAAGAGAAATAAAGTGAAAAGCACTTTAAGAAGTGATATAATCGCTAAGCTGAACCAAACAAAAGTTTCCTCGTTTGTCGAGCTTTTCACATACATATACATGCATCCTTGCACGCGTGGGTGTGGGGTGTGGGGTGTGGGTGGGGGTGTGGGTGTGTGTACGCAACCATAGCGAATCAAAAAAGGAAAGAAATTTCAGAACGATCTTCTATGCGGACGATACATTGGAGAGCCTACCGAAATATTCCGATAAAGAATCATTGCATCAATTTGGAATTCCAAACTTGAATTTGAGTGCTACATCTCTCGGCCATTGAACGCAAAAACATCTTCAACTCACTCAAATGTCTTTTCGCGATTTTTCCATTTATCCTACTATTAATTTCTCTCTCTCTCTCTCTCTCTCTCTCTCTCTCTCTCTCTCGTTCTCTTCTTTTTCTTTCTTATCCGCTGCCTTTCGCAACAGAGTCGCAACAGGAAAAGAAAGATCCGAAAGATCAACTATTTTAGAGATGGCAAATCTATCAAGTACAAAAGAAAAACGTTTATCGCGTACTGGCAAGAAGAAAAGAACTACCCAAAGAAATCTTAGGCAAATGTTTATGAAAATAAGTGCAATAAATTATGAGTTTAGAAATAAAACGTATGTCTAAAGATTTTTATTTGCACAAATGATATAAAATCTTGTCTCGGTTGAACTTTCGTCATCGGATTACACGTTCCGATGAATCGATAGAGGTTCTATTAAGCTATGACTAACAGATCTAAACTTAAAAGAATGGAGTAATTTTAATGTAACGTTCGCCTTGGCAGAATAATAAAAAACTACGTTATACCTTGAAAATGGATGTGAAAGGCAGTGAAGCAACAAAAAAAGAGAGAGGAAAAACACGTAGGAGCGGAGGGGAAAAAATTCAAATGCCAAGCTTCAGATGCGATGCTGGCGGGAGCGAAAAAGAGGAAATACAGAAGAAAGTGAGTACTCTAGAAAATCGCCTAAAGTAGTGTCATGAAAGAGTGCGAGGCAATAGCAATAGTTTCAGCGCCAGGTGCGAGAATCGTTCGAGTCGTCTGTTCCAATTTATTAGAGACTGTCGTGGCGAAAAAGCGTTTTCGAAGCCTTAAGCATCGTGGGATCCCGGAGAAGTGGACCCTGTCCGAGAAAATGAAGGAAAGTCATTCGGCAAGAAGTTAAAGAGAAAAGGGGAGAAAAAAGGGGAGGGAAAGAAGAAGAAACCGGGCAAAGCCAAGTTTTAACGCACCAGTAGTAACCAATTGAAACAGCGCAAGCGAAGAGTCGAGACGAAATTAAATCCAACGCCTCTATGCTTTCTGTCTTCATCTCGTACTTACCACCTGCCTCCAGGACGGAGTCTCTCTTGGTCTCGCTGGCCTCATTACGGTGACAAAGCGTAAGAGATCTCGTCGAAAGACGAAGACATTGTTCCACGAAACGAGCAGTCGGAATGTTAGTAACGCTTCCGGTCCAGAGTCTGGAAGCTGCTATAATGAAAATCCTTAATGATAGACGAGGAAAATGCGTTAAAGAACACATTCCATTATTCAGCATAAATATCAACTGGAAGTTTTATTGCACTTCGGATAAAAGAATTAATCTAATCAATCTCGTAGTGGTTCCAACTATAAAAACTGTTACCTATAAAACTCCATCAGATATCAATTAAAGTTTAATCCATAATACTAAATAGATGGTTTCTCTTTCATTAATTGCTCTTCCTTTTTTCTTTGGTGTTTTTTTTTTTTTTTTTTCCTTTTCATTCGACAAAAATATTCCATAATTTTATTCGAAAACTTTGAAAAGCTCAGGATGAATATCTGTAATACATTTAAATGGTGTGAAAAAATACATTTATTCGATGAAAATTTTTATTTGGCTAATTTACATTTGTAATTAGAACATCCATATCAGTAAGTACTATTGCATTTCAATTATTGAAATGCAATTAACGGTACTTCTTTGCGTGCTGGTGTACGACTGAGTATGTGCAATTCTTATATTAATTGTCACAGAATTAAAAAATTTTGATAATACTAATTTAAATTATAATACCATGACACGCTATACGATATGACTCGAATCGATATGCAACCGCATGTGTCTTTGCTTGTCAATATAATTAATGCGCTTGCAGCATCAGCACTTAGCGGAAACATTTATTGGGGATAAATAACAATGCAATTGAAATTAGTAGAATAGAATATCGGTGAAAAGGGAGTATAATTCAGGAACAGTCTCAAATGGAAAGCGTGAGAGTAGCGCGTAATAGACGGCACCATTCTTGCCACGAAACGTTTCCAAAGTGCCCGGGTAATCCCAAATCCTCAAACTCTGGTGCACACCGGTACGATTAGGTCTATTTGCGGCACAGTGCGTTCTGAACTCGCGAGCGATCCCTTCTGTCTCTTGTTTTGTCTCTGTCTCTCGTTTTCTTCCACTTTCTGTTTCTCTCTTTGCAGCTTTATTCCACCTCTCAATTTCGAAAGGTACCTCGCTCGTTACAATTACTTGCTGCTACCTGCGCGTATTGCGACGCACGCGGCATTGCACCACCGAAGCTCAACGTCGTTAAAAAATTATTTCGATGGAACATTTTCAAGAAGATAAATATTGCACTTTCGTAACCCGAGCGAATTATACAACGAAAGCTTAAAATATATTTCAACCGCTTAAAAAGACTGATAAATTTTATTCAAATCGTTCTCAAAGTACTTGAATTTTAATAAAAAAAATTGACAAATTACATACAACTTTTTAATACCTGTCCTTTGTCTCTGCCTTGAATTAATTTCGCATTTCGAAGAAAATATTCTACGAGCATTTAGAGTATTTGAATAATAACTGGATTATATGGAAGAATTATAAGCTCTCATTCGAGATATAATTGTTAGCTCGCATAAAGGTGCGTACACGATTAAAAGTTAGAAATTCAAAAGCTTATGCTGTATGAAACTTTGTTAAAGCAGTATATTGAGAGAAAGCGGAAAATCGATTCACATGGAGTAAATGGTGGGCACAGAAAGTTAACGCACGAGGGGCGCGGAGGAAAAGGTCACGATGTACTTTTTTCTCCCAGCGCTTCAACTATCCGCAACTACATTTGCGACCTGACGACTCTGGAGCCAGAAAAGCCTGCAGATATTCTTGATTTATAAAACTGTATGGGTCGAGTTCCGATTCAACTACGTCGAAATCACAGTAAGTGCATACCGAAATATCGACTCGCGAATATGAATGCAAGACAAGCCTAGAATTTTCGTGATACCGTTTTGTCCTTGGATTCGCTTGACAAGCACGTCCTCGCACGCTCGAAAGGTTCAAAAGGCATTGCCACAAAAATGAGTGACTTTGATCATCCGCAATATCCCAGCGGTCTTACACATTTAACATCGTCTCTTAACTCTATTGATCTTTCTTACTCCCTGCATACGTATAATCTAGCAACTTACTCATCTATTTGTCATAAACGAGGAAGAGCTTGCGTATAGAATGATCTTATCCAGATCGGTATGACAACTTGTAAGAGAACAACTATTTTTGTAATTAAATTAACAAATATTCTTTTCGTATTCTATGCGGAGAAGGAGCCAAAGTTACTTACGCTACTAATGATAACTTAATATTTAAATACGGTAGGGCGAACGGAAATTTTCAAAATAAAATATTCACTCGCTGAAACACGAAATTGTCTCTACAAAAGAAATAATACACTTATAAATGGACATGTAATGGACATGGAACGTTAAATTATGTGCAAAATTTTTTCATGCATAATAAAGAAAGTTTTGATCGCAAGGACACATCGACCTTACGATAGTGATTCTAACGCGTGACTTTAAGCGCAGACTACCGTTAAAATATATAGACTAAAATTACGTAAACTAAAGGAAATTCTTTTACATTAAAACTTTGAGTATAATTAATCTTGCGAGAGTTGTACTTGAAAAGAAAATGTCACGTTACGCAGTAAGCACTGAGTACTAGCATCAATACTTTGATTATAAGACTGTCATAAGTTATTCTAACTATTTAATAGCTAACCGTATTAAAAAGTATCAGTGAATTTCACTGACCTAATAAATCTTCTTTACGTACAAATTATTATGTAGACTTTATAAAAGCTAGATCGCTTTCAGTTCATCCTTTAACTTGCGCAAACGTATGATAACATTAATAATAATATAAGCAATTATTCTTAATTAATGAGTGATTCGAAGTCTGGCTAAATTTACAATTATACATCTTTTTTCACTATATTATACTACATATTATGCAAAATATGTATAAAATACATTTTACATTACATGACTATAATGTATGATATATGAAGTAGCGTTGTGTTATCATTCTATACGCAATGTAGGTTGTTTAAAATTAATAATATTAATAAACTAAATGGTCAAACTGCAATTAATTAGATTAATTTGATGAGTAAAGTAGTGTAAAGCCTAAGTTTGGCAAAGAAGTAATTACAAAAAATTATTACTTGCAGATAGACTAGAATAATATTATTTTATGGTATAAATAGTAAACAGATATCAATAAGCAGCATAGAAATCGAATGTAGAACGTATGCATAAACAGCCGTAAAAAAATTTATCAGAATATTTGTATGCTATTTGAATTAACGCATATTTCTATTCATCGAGAGAAGTTTAAAAGAAGGTATAAAAGAAGGTATAAAAATCCATGGACCTATTATATAAAATTTATGATTTTACAAATATATTTTTCAGTTATAAATGAAATAATTATGAAGATATTCGAAGTTATCTATTTATTGGCTGTACAATACTGTTTAATAACGAGAAATAAATTTAAATCCAGTAGTCATTGCATACACATTAATACGTAGAGTTAATCGACACTATTCAGCATAATTAAAAGATAAATTTGATGCACTTGGAACACTTGGTTATAAAAACTACATATCGATCTTAACAAGCGAATAAAATTATTGCCATTAAACTTTTAATATTGTATTCTCTAATTAAATATTACGCAGAAATTTGTAGAGTTAATAAAATGTTTTAAATAAATATTTACTGAATAATTATTTTTACTATTCGCTATAAATTGAAAGTAGAGCATCATTTTGATAAATACATGGTTATACAATACCTTTCCTCAAACTGCAATTAATCAGGTAATAATTATTTAATGAGTGATATAAATCATGTGAACTCTACAATTATAATATCAGATAGTTGTGCTAAATTTTTATACAAAAACGCACCGATTGATACTATCGCACGGTAATTACGACTCAATTTAAAGGAACTAAAAGCATAATATGCCACTTAAAAAATCATTATCGATAATCGTAAGCGATAAATGGGTAATATGCAGTAAAATTGAAGGGTACGTTAGGATAATTTTTTCTAGTGCACCAACGATGGTGTATGATACTGTTGGTAAAAAAAGAAAGAAGTGCAAGGGAGAAAGTCCCCGTAAATGTCACGAGCATAACATTTCCAAGATCGAGAATTCGTGTGGAAATACGCCATTGCTGCAAAGAAACGCGCTTCGATTTGCTCCATGACGACGACCAGAGCAAAGAAACGATGGGGAGATTGAATTATGAGCTTTCGAAGAAATATATTTCGTGTAAGAGAGGAGAATGGCATGAACCGCGTAGTCTGAAAGTCCTTTTTACCGTGAAGCTACATAAACACTTAATTCTTGACATCAGTTACCAGCGATATATATTACGTTAAGTAGGCAGCTTCGTGTTTCGCGAACAAAGAGTTTCCATGGCTATAAAATCGAGAAAAAAGACTGTCAAGCCGTAAGTATGAAAATTAAGGTGAATTTCGAAACTGATAAATATTTGTCAAGTATGTCAACTAATAGAAAGAAGGCTCGTTGTCTTGTAAAGCGTGACTCGCTTAGTAAATCGGAAATCTCTTTCACATTTACTTCAAATCTGTTAATTTATCAACGAACCTTATATATTATTACATACAAACTGTATTAATCTTGCTAATACAATATTTCTCTGTGACAAAGACGTAAATTAGACGTACATTTTTATATATCGCGCGTATTATAATTTACATTACGAAATATTGTTGCAAAACCGAATTGATGAAAATTTAAATATGACTCTACACTCTCCCGGATAAATTTACATTACATACACACGATTTGAATCTCTTGTATGAATTTTTTATACATGTAAAAAAGCTTTATGCCTAATCTCGCTAATATTACCCATTCGAGCAATACCTTATAGCTTTTTATCACGAAAAAATCTTATCACTCGGCTGCTTTTTATTCTTTTATATTAGAAAATTCAATGCACGCACTTTTACTAATTCCGTCTCAGTTCTATTTCTCTTTTCCCTAGAACTGGCGCTGCATACGTAGCTACTTCCCGCAAACTTACACATACGCGATTCATTTTTTTTCTCTTTTCTCTCCCTTCATCGTTAATAGGAACATGGGAGTACAATAAACAATAAACTCACTTTGTATAATATATTACTGGTAGCATGCAATGAACGGGAGAGCAAGCAAGAGAAATAGAGTAGAGGTAGTCGCGTGGTTGCTTTACGAGGCCGTAAAGCTTTCCGGTCCAAAGCCTTTAAAAATTGCGCTTGCACGTTGACGTAAATGTAAAATTGAAAAAAAATTTATTAGCAACGTTGCTTTTAGTCGATGTCAACTGCAACTGATCCATCGATTCCTATTTTATTAATATATTTTTAAATGTGCGGCTGAAAGTTAAATGGCTTGGGTCATTTTTTTTCTTCATCGTGCTGTTCGTAACTAAAATTGATAAGCTTCTAAAGCTCAGAGTCGTTGGAATTAATTTGATGCTTATGCAAGGACACTATATGTATTGAAAATGAAACGGATAATATCAGATTTCGTGGCTAATTAAGAAGAAATTACACAATTTTACATAGGCAGTTTTTCTTCTATTCAACTGCAATGTAAAATTATTTAAGCACATAATTAATTTCATTTCTCGGTGAATTTTTCATAATCTGATATTGTCTACACGTGTAAGTAGGAGTCAAAGTTTATAACATTAGACGAAGAACGAAATAAACGTAATAGACGGGAAATAGTATAATTTTCTGTTACTTTTAATATAAAATTAGTACATAAGTGAGGTCTTTGTATTTTGTTTAAGCAAAGACAATCTAACCTAATCTTACCGAGAAACTCAGTAGACCAGCAAAAACAAAATGTGCACAAACGTATGACATCTTTCAGGAAAGTTGTAAAGAGTAATTCGCGGGACCACGAATTACTTCCTAGTCTCGTATGCAATCATAAATACGATAAGCATCATTTATGTTTTAAAATTTATGTAACTTTAATCGAATAAATAGGAATTGTTTATAGTGCATGAGTTTAGAAAAAATAACGAAGTTTAAAATTCTTATAATTGTATTTGAAGAAAATTGTAAGCTCGATTGTAATAAAACTCATAAATATAAATATACAACGAGTGAAAAATTGTTACATTTACTATGAAGTGAAATTTTTGTTACGATCGAAAATATTTTACTAGTTAAACCATTTAATATCCAATATTACAAGTTATAAAATAAATATATACACTAAATACTTGAAAAATTATTATTACGTAATCTAAATTATTCTTAGTAAATTTTCTTTCGTTACTTATATTGCGAAAAATTATATAAATTTTGATTTTGAATGAAATGTATGAAACAAAGTTCGGTGATATATATCGCGACCGTTAAGTACGTAACACGGATATAATTATAAAATCTTTTGATAAAAATATATTTAAGTACTTTTACAATTAAATTAATATTCCTGATATATTGCTTATGTTTATTGCAAAAACGCACGAGAAAGGGAACAGAAAAGGAATGGCAAGGCTTTGAGGATCGACATTCAAGGCTAGAATGCGCTCCTTTAAATTTTGCCCTTTGTATTGTGTATCGTCGTGTAAAATACGATTTCTGCGTGCATGCGTGTCCATTTATAATTGTTACTGTAAATTATTGGCGTATCAGCTGAACGAAAGATCCGTCGCTCTCGTAGAGATCGATCTTTTCATCTGCCTCTGAAGTACATCTATGGAAGTGGCATCCTTTTCCCGAATTTTTGCGTGTGGTATTCCAAGACGTCGAGGATGTACATTCACAACTCTTGCATATTTGTAAAAATATTGAAATTAATTACGTTAATTTATTTAAAAGTTCAATAACTAATAACAAGAATCTCGTGTAATTAGAGGCTTTTTCTTCTTTGACCACAGAAGGAGCTTTCTTGTGCTAAGAGTGAAGTTATTTAAGATTTATTGTAAGTCTTGTTGTATATTTACGTCTTTATCTCTGCACATCTTTCTATTTAATAGATTACCTTTCATTATAAAAAAATTAGATCGAACATTTAAATTACAAACGCACGAAGCATATAAAACTAGATGTATAGTATTAAAGGTTTAGTTATATATTTTTCGAATATTTAAAAAAACCCATGGCTTTTCATAGGTTAACCTATTTTACTATGCTTACCGAGTGCTTAGTTTTACCATCACCTTAACGAAAATAAAAAATCAAAGGTAGAGAATAAGTAGATAACCGAATGAAAAGGATAGTTTGGCACTAATAGTCTCCAGTAGCAATTCAGTTACACTATGAATTGAATAAATTCATTCATCAGCTTTATCTGCATATTTATAGAGTTACATAACTCTGTACCTCCCTCTTATGCCTTTTAGGTACATATTTACATATAATGTACGACCCTTATGATACGATCTAAATCGTTGTCAATCTCAACTGTAAATACACTTAGTGCTGCCCCTTTCATTTTGATATTCCTTCAATCTTTTGCTTCTACATTTATTTCATTACACGTTGCTTTAACATCCACTTAAAAGCAGTTTAATATGCTACTAGACGACTGATAAAGTAAAAGCCTAACCCCAGAAAAATAATACCAGAATATCAATAAGTATGAACCATTTGGTGTTTTATGTTGATAATGTATAAAAACCTATAAAGATAGAGGGAAAGTGAGAGGGAGAGAATGATATAATAAGAAGGAAAGTATATAATTTATTGTAAAATATTCTACACGCGACAACGTGTAGAGATTTTATTCAGGAATATTTAAGCATTACTTTTCACAAGCGAATTTCGTCACTATTTCGAAATAAGTATTAAGATTCACTGGCAGTACTACTAAGATACAGTATCTAATGCATGAAGCATCACATCCTTTTCGTTCCTTCACTTTATGTACACCTTTATCTTTTACCTCATTTTTTTCACTTCTGTTTATAAATTTCACTCTTCCCTTAACCCCCCACCCCCTCTCGCTCACCCACTCTCGCCCTTTCACACACATACTTTCTGACTTTTATTTTCTTTCGTCGTATTTATTTTCCCTCGCTCTTCTCTTGCTTCGGTTCTTTGTATTTTTCTACAAGTGCAACATTGGAGGACGCGCCCACGTATGTATTCTCGACACGGAACGTGACATTTTTTTGCTCATCCCACTTAAGTGTTGCAGTGCTTGTATAAGAAAAAGTAGAAGATATAATGTCAGCGATATTATATACGTACAGAGTCTGATGCGCTTATGAGTCAACGCAACTACAAGTACGCTTGTATGATAAATGCCTACTTTTTTGTACTTTGAATGCAACCTATAAAAAACATGTATATACGCATACATGTAGATTTTTGCATGCACAAATACACGCACAAGCGATATCACCTTTATTAACCCTAAATCTTTTTCTAATATTAATCAAGTGCTTAAATGAACGTTTAATTGGACATGAAAGAAATGAAACTTGAATTTCCCAAGAACGTTGGATGTAAGAACGATAATGAGCTTCTCTATGAGATTTATTTGTGCTACTCATTTAAAATATTTCATCATGAAATTAAAATAAAAGAACGCGACTATAAAGGAAAAGCACTATTCTCAGTCTTTCTAGGACAGATTTCTATTCGTGTTTATAATTTTACAAATCTATCAATCATTCGAGGAGTCACTAGTTTTTCTAGGCTTATCTATAAAAATCTAAGACACAAAAAATGAGGATAAAAAAATGTTTAACCTTTTCAATTCGAGTTTTGATCTAATAACTTTCTGATTTCTGATCAGGTACACTTCAAATTGTACAACTGGGAGAATCCTATATCGCATTAGTCTGGACATTGATATTTCTCTCATTCTGGATTTTCATGGGATTACTTTCTCCACTGCTATAAACTGACCAAGCTAGTATAACTCTGTATATTGTATTTGAAATTTAACACTCTCGGGTAAAATTTACAGAAATTGCGTTTATTTTCTTGAGGCGGATTTTTATTGAATTTTGCAATTTTTTAAGATTTTATATATTAGGAATAAGTTGCAAGGAAATTGTTTTGAATTCAGCTCTTTTTATACGTATAATTCACGATTTATTTTAAAATAAATATAAATCAACGTAACAGTAATATACAAAAATAAGCGTTTAACAAAGAAACAAGTGCATTAAACAAGTAGTCAATTTGGAATAATTTAATTCGAAAGTATATCCGAAATTTCACATAATGAAGAATATAAATAAAATGCGATTCCATTATATTTTCTAGTTGGATCATATTTAATTAATAGTTGAAATAAATCATATTCCTGCGTATTTCTGCTCGTACGAATACGCATGTACTATGATTAATAATGTATTGGACAAATTAAAAATCTGAATATAACCGAATAAATTAAGTTATGTCAAAAATATTTCCTATTTATAATTAAAAATAATTAATTATTTATACAAAAATCTGCCATGAACCGACATATAAATCTAGTTATTTTAATATTAGTACACCCATTTGTTTCTTGCTGAAACATAAATTGAAGAAAATTGCAAAAGTTATTATGCAAAATTTGTATAAAAAAATTAAGCTACTGTTAAATATATTAGTATCCTTTAGTCTCTTTCAAGTTTTATAACATTAAGAAATTGAGATAAAAGATTGTTTTATTAGCTTCTAAAACTCGATATTCTGTAGGTTTGTCATTTAAATTGAAAATCGTTTTTTCGACTAATTGATCCCTTTAAATAAAACATATATAAAACATATATGTATTCTTGAAGATAAATACTGATGTATTATGCACCTCGATATTTCGAAAGCAGGAAAGTTGTATATAAAAAAAAAATAGATTATTATTGAAATTGAACTCAAAACAAATGAACTATCATAAATATTAAAACAATTCATAAATTTTTCATAATATCTTAGTAAGGTACGTATAAAAATAAGATACTTCTAACGGGTGGAAAAATGGTTGGAAGTTTGCTTATGTAAGTGTAAGATAAAATCAGAGCATAAATCAGTAAATATAGTTAGCCTTTTATCAAAATTCAGTTTCTCGTCTTTGCCCTGGAGAAAAACAATTCTCCGATCACAAGAGAGATAAATGAGCCGTTTTTAATAGATAATATTATGCTGCCAATGTATGAATAGGTTAGATCAGTTGAAGTACACAGTTAACTCACAGTCAGTCATGGTAGAGAAAAAGAAAGACGCGAGTGAAAAATAGAGGCATCACATGAAGCAAAAGTAAGATGAATGAAGGCACGTAGAAACGGACAGGCAGTTTTCATGGCTTCCCCCTAGTCCTGCCTCTTAATGATTCCAACAATTTACCCCTGAAATCACGGGGATTTCTATCCATGCTGGCATATCAACCGAGGCCTAAAGGTCTACAGTATACTGCATTCAACAGAGTGAGCGAGAGATACTATTCGCGGTATTGTATTGCCAGCTGTAGCTCGTAACCCTATAAACGTCACGTACACGCGACACAGTCGCTCTCTCTCTCTCTCTCTCTCTCTCTCTCTCTCTGTCTGTCTGTCTGTCTCTCTTAGCTTAATTCACCACAGTTCAAGCCGAACTGCGGATGCTCGGACGCCTTAAGCGATAATGCGGCCTCTCACTCCCACTCCCTCCATCTCTTATCGTGTTCTCATTAATTATAATTAATTGCACATGGCATAGCCGAGTGCGCATCTCTCTGAATACCTATTTTCAAAGAGCTTTTCATAAATTTACCATTATACCACTGGATATGTACGAGTTTAAGCTTGTATAAAAATTTATTTACACTTACGGATAAGTTGTGCCTTAAGGTCATAAGTTTTCTCTATCACTATTCGATGAGATATATTTTAATAAAATATTAACGTTTATTTACGAAATTTTGTTGCTTAATAAAGCCGTCGCAAAATATTTTTCACTTAAATAAATGTTGGATAAATAACAAAAGACGCTTTCCTATACCTTCCTGTATGTTTTTATACTATAAATTTCATGTTTCTTATCGTAGTTAGGATAATTTAATAGCAAAAATACGGACCTGAATTATTAGAAAGTTGTCGATAAAATTCGAATTCTGATAAAGAATTGTAAATTTCATTATAATTATAACATTTATTTTTAACTTAATATAAAAGTACATACTTTGGAAACGAAAAGAACTTTTCTACTTTTAAAAAAGTAAAATATTTTCATCATTACGTTAATCGCTAAATTAATTTACACTTAGTGATTTTTAAAAAATAAATAGTATTACACAAATAATTACAGATTATTATTTTTATACGCTTATACTATATTATAACAATTTAATAGATTGATTAAAATTCAAATTTTTACAATGTATTTTTATAATTTTTTTTAGTTTATATTATACATAGGCCGTAATATAATATAATAAATTTAAAAGGTTACACGTTGTCAATAAAGCTATAAAAAATGAATAACTTAGATAGAATTTCTCAGAATTATGTATATTTATTATGTATATGTAATAAACTGTATAATTTAAATCTGAAGTATTTATTTTAACTAGTATGACCAACTAATACCATCACTGGACACAAACTCTTCATATAGAATTTAGAACACTCGTGATTTACTTAAAATCGTTAATGGTTCTCACCAATTTAACAATCACACGTACAGAGATTAATTAAAATGTATACGGAGCTATAGGGAAAGCTTACGAGTCTAAGAAATTGTATTACTTGTTTTGGCTAAAGTTGAGTTAAATTTATATCTATTATAATTTTTCATATTATAAATTGATAATAAACGAGAAAATATTCCGAAATAAAATAAAATTGAGATGAAAGTTTCATTGGTATCAGTGCATAATTATTTGAAGCTTAATATTCTCGGTAATTGTTAAATCATATTTATTTGGCAGATTGTTATATATATATATATATATACATCGATTAGAATCTTCAGTAGTAAGACAAAATTAATTTCTAATCCATAGTTATTATATTATTTTTTTTAATTATATTATTTTTAAAATACAGTTTTTTATTTTTAAAATACAGAATACAAAATCTTTTAAATTAAATTCTACATAGAAATGTAATTCAAAAACACTGTTATTCTATAAAATTTTAAATTCTAAAAATATTAAGATATTATTATATATAAGACATAAATTCTATAAATATTAAAATAAGTGTTATCATGGTTTATTGTAGATAGTATATTATAAATAGAATATTCTTTTTAAAAAAACGATGTTTGAACTTTTGTTACGTCGTATATACAAGAATTTTTTATTCAAACATCTTATATTAAAAATCTAACAGAAAACAAAGTGATACAACTTATTCTTCTCTATTTATAAAAGCAGAAAAAAGAAAACCTTTTCTCAGCTTTAACATAAATACAATAAAATATTTTATAATAGTTATAAATTTTATGTGTTACAATTATCTAATTAATGACGTTGTTTCTTCTACAAGAAATAATGGCATTCTCTGAACATCTGACGTGTAAAAAATTATATTTTCTTGTTTCTGCAAACTTAACCATACACACAAATAAAAGATGTTAGGATTTTATTATTTTTAAATATTCCGATTATTCATACGTAATATCTGTTTATCATTAATAGTAATTTTTAATACAAATTCTAAAGATGTACATTAGAAACTATTTCACATCTAGAATATTTTATCGTATTTATTATATTTTTACTAGACAGTTCAAATTTACTAGTTTATATTTGATTTAACATTTTTAATTTATCACAAAATTTATATCTTTATTTTGGCTCCGAAAATACACGGTCAAAATGTAGAAAACTTATAGAAAAATTATGTAGTATTTTGTATTATAATTGTATAAAAAAAAATTCAATTGTATAATAAAGAAATAATAACGTATGTAATAATGCTCTCAAAGCATACAAAACTTTTTATGATTTGTCATAAAAGTACAAATTTCATTTTGAGCTTTCATTTATATCTCTGAAAATTGAAGGACAAAAAGAAAATGAAAGACATTCACTTAAATTCTTCCAAATTTTCAACTTAATTTATAAAAGATTTATAAAATAGGTAAAGTGTGAAAGAATTGCACGAGTGGATAGTTGTATTCTTATTTTATCATGGCTATACGTTAAGTGTAAGAGGAACTGAAAAGTATAATATGCACGTGAATCTTGATATCGAATTTATAACTGTATGTTTCTGAATTCTCATACCTAAAAGAAAATCTTATGAAGTAAAATAGACAGTGAAATCGTTAGGTAAATATAACGAGCTAGAAAAAAGAAAACAAAGACACTTCACTTAGTAGATACTTGATAAAAAATTACCTTAATTATTTCACAAATATACAACGGTAAATTATATTAATTACATTAGTATAAAAATATATATTTTAATATATTTCGATTTATCTCATTTGAATATTAAATTTTATTTATTTATAAAATTATTTCATTTGTCATATTCCAATACGTATTCATAAACTTTTATTTTAAATATATAAACTAAGCTTTTCGAGACACTTATGCTTCTTAAATTACGTATAGCTTTCATTTGTACAGTATATATTTTAATTATGAAGTCAGAATTCTTTATCAGGAATACCCTAGAGAGCCAACGTAACTATTAATATTATTAATCATCTCAACAGTTCTTTAGAAATCTAAATATCATTGTTTAACAATACTTTTCATTCCAAAACAATGTGTGATAAGCCTAAAGTATAACAGAATAATTTAAAGATAGATATAAAAAGTAATAAAGTACCACTTTAATTAGATATGAATTTATATATAATGTTCTCGAATGTATATAAAACATAGTTATACTTTGTTAAATGTCCAAAATTTGAATTCAGTTAATGTTCTACTCTTAACTTTGTTCTATTAATTAATTAATTCGAAATACTAAAGTAATGTCAATAGGTCTTTAATACTTTTTTAAGTAAAATTATTACAAATATATATATATATAAAAATAAGCTTAAAGTATTACTGAAAATTACGTACATTTTTCCATTTATTATCAGTCACAATATACAAACCCGCCAAATAAAGAGATATTCTCCTCTCGCTCACAGTCTGGAAGATGAAGATGCCTGGGATATGCGAGAGCTTTGAATAGGAAACTTTGGACAGTACAACGATTTAATCCGCCCGAGGATGCATTTCAACGCTACAGTTCTGTTATCGTTATTGCAAGTAAACTAATTCGACCCTCATTAAAGTATGGAAACAGTAAATACACCCAGAAATACTATTCCCGGAATTTCAAATTTTCAAATTACAGAGAAACTTGCATAATATAAACAAACTCGCCGCATTGCCCAAGAAACGTAGCTTTATAAAAAACTAGTTTTAATCCATTTAACAGAAGCTAATAATAAAATAGAACACTATCGCAAGATCTCTTTCTCTTTGCGTAGCACTCGAGATAATTAGAATGTAGATCTTTTGACTTCCTTATTGTACTCATAAATTTACCATACCTTGAATACTAAAAGCGAGCGCGAGAAAAAAGGAGAAAGAAAATAAACATTCGACCCTCCAGTGCGCAATTTTACTCTTATCCTCCCCCTGACAATGATATCGCTCATGTTCTCTCTCTCTCTCTCTCTCTCTCTCTCTCTCTCTCTCTCTCTCAAGTTCAAATAAATTCGTACATAAAGTCATTTTTAAAGATCAATATAAAAGGAAAATGATAGTGTATTTTTTTATCATGCTACGTAAAGTGACCGGGATTCATAATTACTGAGAGCTTCGACAATAAACGCAAAACTTTGCTTGCCGTCTCTGAGATTTCACTCCAGAACAATTATTTCTTTTTCTAGAAACTCCAGTTGAAGAGAATTTAACAAAAATGTCAGAATAAATCGTCAGTGACAGATGTACGACATTCGGGTAGAAGAAAATCAGTACTACTGATACTGAACGCTCTTTCATTAACATATACCTATGATCATACTAATCAGACAAAAGAACTTGTGTTCAACGTTAAACTAACAATAAACATTGCTTTAAACACTAAGAATCAATGTACTTTAATTTATAACCGACAAGAATATAACGCTTCACAGAGTTGATACTTTCTTAGTACTAATTTTATACAATGGGTAAGATAAATGTAGAAGTTGACTTCTTATTAAAACTAAGAACTTAAAACTAAGATTTAAAATAAGCGTATTTGAATGCTTATGAAGAAATGTAAATTTGTTATTTAAAATCCAATAAACTCAACTTATTTCTAAATCTTTCGCGTGTACATAATTTATTTTCAAAACTATATACGTTAAGGAAACAACTTGTTATTACTATTTTCATCAAAAAAATAGTAATTTTTTATTTATTAATCCATTAGTTACATAATATCGTAAAATGTTACTATACGTATAACTACGTAAAAAATTACTATAGAATTTCAAATAATAGATTTTACAAAATGGTATTTTGTCATAAAATACGTATTAATACAGATGTTGGAAATTCGTTTGAATTGCGATTTTAAAATATACCTAGATATCGATTTATAATATATATTCGGATAGTTATCAATATTTTTTATCAGGAATTAATTATTTTTATAAAGAAAATTTTGAAAGAAATACAAAAAATTTTACCTAAGCTCTCTTAGGATCTGTATAATGTATTAACTGAGACGACATTGAAAATAATAAATAATTCATGTGAAATTAAAATTCATTGAGGTAAATATTTATTAAGTGAAAAGAGGTTATCGAAGTACTTTGAAATGAAACGTTTCTTTCATGAAACAATGTATGTATATTTGTATTATACTGCTTTATAATGTAATTACTTTCACACATGTTATTGATTTATTATATGCTAATTATAATTAACATAATAATAATAAATGTATTGATAGAACCTTTCCATCTACGTATAAATATTCCGAATCTGAATAGAATTCATAAATTAGCTGTGCATTCTAATAAGGAATACTTTTAAGTGAATTGGACCATATTTCCGTCAGCATTTATTACTCGTGCGTTTGTTATCTTTTAAATAAAAAAATGTAAAATAGTATTTCATGAATAATTCTAAAAACGAAAAGTTGATCTAAAATTTTAAATTAAAATCTCATCATTTTCACAAACATTAGAATTCGTAAGTATAACCTCGATCTTCGATCAAATTTGCTTCCTTAATGCTACTGAAAGAATGTAATTTTTTATTCTAAAGCGAAAATAATAAAAGGCAGCCTTTTCCGCTGCTTCTATCGCTTGTGATTTCTATTATCTTTTAATGAAATACTTGCAAAATTCACTTTATTGGCATGTTCGAAGTAGTGATGTTTGTAATTTTAAATTTGATATTTTACTTTATAATTTAAAAGACAATTATACTCACATAATTATATTTTCGTTTCGATGATCTTGAAGTATAACGACAGAATTTATTGTCACAGTAGCTAAAGAAACGAAAACTTGGTTATTCTTTTCTATCTTGAGGCTTCGACGTTATTCACAAAAGCAACTTTTTAAGTATTGCGCAGTTTAATATTTTTATTCACTTATAGTTGCTGCAAAGCCATTTAAAAAGTTTTCTTTTAGTGACATTCCCAAGTCCGTCGATACTTTGTATGCATACTTTCGACGTAAGAAAGTATTATAGCATCAGCGAACAAAATATTCCTATTCAGCAAATTATATTCGAAATACTAAACAAGCGATGCATATATTAATCGAGAAAGAAGATAGAAATAGCCAACAGGTATTGGAGCAACATTGAATTCAAAGTGTGAAAAATGGTACGGAATAGCTCAGAGAGCATCCGAAAGACTAAAAACGTAATAATAAACGTAAGTTACAACTGAATATGATATTGAACATTAAACATGAAAGTCAGCTTTCAATGGAAAGTTTATAATAACAAAATGAACGTGACATGCTCCGAGGAAGTGTTTCTGATAGATTTTCAAGCTTTTCAAGTTGTAAAATTCGGTAAACAGTCGATACTTCCACTACACGACAGTTGTTTCCTATATAAGCAACCTTCGTACGTGTTCCCTCCAGCGTCCCGTGATTTTCAAGCTTCGTACTCTTCTTGTTACTCGCTTACACAAGTAAACAAAGCTTTCGTCCAACTCAAGCATGAAAAATAAACGAGTGATGGGAATTGCGACTACAGTTATGCACCACTTACAACTTTGAACGACTGATAGTTGATCTTAGAGAGCGAGAGAGAAATATTGTCCGTAACAAGCTATCCAACATCCAAACTAACTCTCTTATCGGATATCTTGAATTGCTACGATGTCAAAATATCATTAAGTAATTGCTAAGTCAAATCAAGCGTTAAACACCTTATCGTATTTTAATCTACACTCTTCATAATTCTGTATACTTGGATCTTTACTCCTGGATTTATTTGTCATTGTATCGCGTTTGATTTGACCCAATAACCAGAGCTAATCTCGATGCCTGCTCTTGGAGAAGAAAAAACGCGAATACTCCGAAATGTTTGTCGCGCAAAGGAAAGGCAAGAAACTAGCAGCGTAAAGTACGACAGGAGGCTCGCGCACTCGGAAAAGCGGATTAATTTCAGTAAGAAACATTAGAAGAGCGCAGAAGCGGCAGAGGCACACTTCCGGGAAAACGCTTCTAAATTATGAAGGTTCCGTGATAGTATGAAAGGCCAAGAAACGGTAATAATTCGTCTGCCGGCAGCGTAGCGGTACGTTCCAGGAGATAGGAAAGCGCACTCGCGCATCCCCGGGTAGCGAGGGCCGAGAACTGTTCGGCAACCAGCGAACCCACATCTCTCGACACATCCTTCGCCTCTTCTCCACCGGCAAGAGCGTCAGCAACCGGCTCCTCGGAAACTTGCTCGGCCGTGACACTCCCTAATAGTTTCACCCGTTGCATAATTATATTTCCTTTGGCCGCAACTGCTAATGTCGCTGCGTTAAAACGTTTTGCGAGTCTCGTGTCCGCTCAACTCTGCGTAACGCTTGTATACGGGCTCGAGCAATTTCGTCTTCTTTTGCCTTCTCGTGCTTTTATGTAAATCCTATGCATTACGGAAGCAACAAAGATGATATGTTCCTCAAAACGTTCGGACAAACGAATGTTTTATCCGATACTTTTGGCAACTTTTGGCGCACTGGCAAAGTACGCATAACCTTTCGTAGTCGCATATATCGAGAATTCAAGAGTGTAGAAATCCTCGAATAAACGATGGATCTCTATAATATTGATTACAAAGGCAAATTTAACCTTAACTTTACCTGCTTTTATTTGGGATTATTGTTTAAATTTTAAGAATTGTCGAATACCCGAGATGGAAGATGCGAGATCTAGAGAGTTGAATGTCAATTAAGGAAAAGGGTAAGAAGAAGAAAAATTGGTACAGTCGTGCAAGAATTGATGTATCGTAAGCTCTGCTACTGAATTGTACACTTGGTACGGATGACAATTCATAATCAATTTTTTCTTTTTTTGTCATCCTCACTCACTCTCTCTCTCTCTCTCTCTCTCTCTCTCTCACACACACACACACACGCACACACACACACACTCTTTCTACTTAAAAATGAATGACCGCACCTCTAACTCATACGCTATGGAATTTCTTCTCCGGGATATTAATTACCCTATCTATTTCAGAATAACCAAAGTGCTGAAGCCGCCCTGGAGATAAAAAGAAACAAAAGGTGTGGCTACGGAGAGAGGCTGGGTGATAATGAGTCGGCTTCCGCGATCAAATGTTCGTAGAAGCTTACGTAGAAGCTTAGAGGAAAAAATGAAGTAAGGAAGAAAAAAACGCAGCAAAAGTATGAGGAAAAAGACGCAAAGACGCAAAAAGACGCAAAAAGTGCAAAAGTAAATTGAAATCGGAAGCTAAGATTTAATTAAAAAACTTTATCTCCCATCCATGCAAGATGAAACGCATTAAGAAGAGACGAAATCGTATCAAGGCATGAAGAGATGGGTCAATCCGTCTTCTCGCTCACTGCCTCTGCATGCTCTCGACTCTCTTTATCTTCATTTCTCTCGTCGTAGTCAACCTACGTAGTCAAGCCGGCACTATGGAGTCCGGTTACGTCAGAGTTATAGACGAGCGTGATAAATCTGCGAATGGGAAATCGGAAGCAGTCTCCAGAAGCGAAGCGCTAAGAAGCGTTACGATAAAAATGAGAATGAAAAATAAGCGAACGAGGAGTGGTTGGTGCATCAGTCAAAAAATAAAAGCGAGCGTAGGATATGCGAGGCAGATTTTCATCTTGAAAGTCGTACAGTGTCACCGAGAGTCCTGTGTGTACCGCACACGTGACTGAAAGTTCGCCAGCGATAGGAACTTGACTTCGGAAAGCGAACGACTGAACTTAGCACCATTAGAGCCTTGGATTTCAAACTTTTTAAGTGTATCCCACCGAAAAGTCTTTATATACTTTGCTCTCTCCCTCCCTCTCTCTCTCTCTCTCTCTCTCTCTCTCTCTCTCTCTCTCTCCTACGTTATCTCCCTTTCTCTTTTTTTACCTTTCTCTTGTTCTTTCTTTTCTAGCTCGCAACTGCGAAATTTTTATGATACTACCTTTCTAGCCGAACAGATCCAATTCTTGTTATTTCAGTAGATTCTCGTACCTTTGTACACTTAATATCACTATACGAACTGGAAATAATTGTATAAAATTTTCAGATACCATTCTTGTCTTTACGGAGGATTGGTGTGTAAAAAGCAGAGTTAGTATGAGCTTTGAGTGAATATGTTTCTTAACTAGAATCTTGATGATAATCTTATTCATGAATAGATAATGAATAATTTACATAAAAGAATGAAATTATAACGTATAAGTATTATACGAATTTTTCGAATAATCAAAAATAATAAGGTTCTCGTTAAAGGAATGATATGTTGACTTGTCTAATTGCAGTTTCTTATATTTCAACTAAGTGTAATATTTTTTACATAAATATTTAAAAATTTAATTCCACGTCATCAAGAAATTTACATACTATTATTACATTAGAAATTTCGTTTTCAGAGAACACCAAGTGAGCAGTATACTTTATCTATTTTAACTTTAATGAGCATTTCATCAATTTTTTAATCTAAGCCAATTTCTTTTACCTATTTTAGTGCTCCTGCTTTAGTTTAACGTAATATTAATTCTTTATTATCTCAACGTATTAAAATTATTTCACACCGTATGCAATATTTCATTATTTCATTAGATTATTATTATTTATTTATTTTATAATACATTAATATTTTTATTCTCGAGAAATATTCAAAAAATGAGTTTGCTTAAATTCATTTTTATTTTTTCTACGAAAATTTCTAATAAAGAAATCTCGCATGCTAGCGATATCCTTTAAAAATTTTTATTTTTTCCTTTGATCTCGCGAAGACAAAAGTTGCTTAGAACGACAATCAAAAAGCAAAAGGTTAAAATTTTTATACCATCCGCAATAGTTTCGGATCTTTGAAAGTATTCGCAAGTTAATCCACATTATGAGAATTTCTAAGAAACATCTATTGCAAAATATAAATCAACGTAATCTTATTTGTATGGCATGTTTTTCATGTTGAAAAGGACTGTTATGAACACTTTGGAGTTTGTAATTTAATATTGAAAAATTCGTATCGTTAAATTATCGTTAAATTTGTAAAAAGTTGAAGATTACTCAGAATGGTCTGAAACGTTAATTAATTTATAATATATTGTTATGTAAATAAACAACACTTGAATGTGAACCTTAAATTTAAATTCAGCTCAGAGAGGAAGGACGTTGCAATTTTAGAGACAAAGAAGTGGGACAATAAAGAGAGCTAGAAAAGAGGCACAAGGAGAGAGATAGAAGGATGGACAGAAAAAAAAGAGTCAGTGAAAGAGGAAGAGGCATATGTTTTCGTCGACGAATGCTTTTTTATTCGAAGTTTCATCCCAATTTCAAATGCAAATACGTATTCCGGAAATGACTACGGCCTGCACGTTTGTTCACTCGCTCGAGAACAGCACATTTCATGGAGAAATTTCGCACCTCGTTTATGACCCCAAACTGTCAACTGTCATCTTCAAAAACGGTCTTCAAAAACTGCAGATTGCTATTTATTCGGTAAACCGCTGTAACTTAAATAGAGGATAGCGCATCAACTGGATGCACGAGAGAAGGTAAAGCAAATTTTCCTTCCGCTCCTATCTGAAGGCCGATAAATCGGAAATACTAAGCCGCGAGTAGTGGACGACAAGGCAAATTTATCGCACGCTGGTAAATAACAATTTGGCCATTGGATGCCAAATAAATGGCCCATATAGCCAACGACTCGTGGGGTTATCGCGGCGCTACTCGATTCCGAGGTCAGTCACGCATGTGCTACTGCGCGTGATCACATTCACATGAAGCTCGAAGCGAGACGAGACGAAAGAAGAAGGTCGAGAAAGAGAAAGAGGCAGAGAGAAGCGCATAGGTTTAGCGGATATCGCCTGAGGTTTGCGCTTATATATTGGGTGGATCCAGTGCCATTGGAATGCTGGCAAATGTACGACGTATGTAAATGTTATCCGAGGCGTACAGTAATCTGGAATTTGCTCATACGTGTATGTCTCCCACTGGAACATGTGGCTGTATACACGTGGGTGCCAGAACAGTCGCATTTAGTGGCCAAATAGCTAAAAGCTGCAAAAACTTCTAGCGCGACCGAGAACTGCGGAAAGCAACAGACGGAAGGAAATAAAAGGAAAGGAACATTCGACTATTCATTGCTTCGAGGTAAAAACTAGGACATATGAGCCGTATCAATATTCTTCTCGCGTCTTCTTATTATTTTAATACTCCTGCTGGGGCTTATACGAGAGTTCGCGAGAAAGAAATGGGGGAGATCGACAGGCTTTGGATCCAGTTACTGCATTTCGATCTAACGCTCTTTTTCGTAACTAAACGCGTTGAAGAGGTATCACCAACATAGGCAAACAATTAACAATACACCATTCACTATTCTACCAATAAGAAGAGCAAAGAAATCTTACTTTACTATGCACTGATATTTTTCAATTTGTAATATAGCTCCAATGAATAGTATTGAAAAAAGAGGCATCGTATAGCATTCATATTTGCTTTTATTTCATTCTAACGTAAATATACAAAAGATTCCACAGCTCGTCTTCGGAACATCCCTAGGAAAATATACACGTTAAATACACGAAATGTTCAACGTTTCGCTTGAAATATAGCCGGGAGAACGCAAGCAAATCTGCATGTATGGTAGCACACATCCATGATTGTGTCTTCACTATCCTATCTCTAATAAATAACACAGTAAATATCATCGATGCGAAGAACGAAATCTTCAACGAATGCATAAATAGAGAGATACTATTTTCAAAGATATACGAGCGATGTACAGTGAAATCTGTAGAAAGACTGACAT
This sequence comes from Wiebesia pumilae, assembly GCA_018907045.1. Classification (NCBI taxonomy): domain Eukaryota; kingdom Metazoa; phylum Arthropoda; class Insecta; order Hymenoptera; family Agaonidae; genus Wiebesia; species Wiebesia pumilae. The sequence continues at coordinate 3,749,003 of JACCHZ010000192.1, forward strand.
TCCAAAACTTTCTCCATTATTCAGCAGATCCTATTTACATTCAATATGTGACTAAATTAGAAACGCGAGAAGTAATATCTGCTAAATATTATTCACTTTTCACTTCGATAAAGGCAAATCATATTTATAATATAAACTCTAGATACAAAAGTTATGCGGGTCTTGACAAATAAATGCAGTGTTTACTTAATTGTATTTTTGAAAAAATATTTCCATTCCGTGAAATTTACCGACTAACAATTAAAATCAGTACTAAACTACGATCTTATCACTTTTGCTGGGAGTTATCTCGTTTCGTGACTTGTATAACATAATAACGTCTTTATAAACTGTGAATGCCATACATTTAGTATTAAAATGATAGACCTTGTAAAAATTAAATATAAATTCTAATTGTATAATGTAAATGATATTTAAAGGAACATTAATGGGAAAATCATTTACAATGTTTAGTAAGGTATTAAAGAGGTTTGTCTTCGCGTAATACCGTTTATTTTGCATGAGATATACATGGAAATGAGATATTTCTAATTCGAAAATGAATATTAACATAAAAGCGCTTAACACAAGAACTGACAGTGTTAAATTATTTTGAAATGTTAGGAAATTACTTCATCGAGAGTTTACCGTCTCTTAACATTTTATTTTCGCAGTAAAAGTTCATTACATACAATTTTAATGAAATGGAAGTTTTCTTATTTCAGAAAAGCTTCTTTTATTCTATACCATAAAACAGCATTAGCTTTTACCTTTCCATTATGGAGGCGGCTGAACGCAGATTCGCCGCTACAAGCTAGAAATCGAGGAGAAAACTGGCTAATTACGATTAATGGTCCACGCTGATGAACTGCCGTCTCTTAATCTGTACAATAGTTAAGAATTGAAAGGTACTATTGGTGGACATTTTACTTTTCGTACCGACTTACTAAAAATGAAAAAAAGAAGCTCATTCACGACAAGAGCTAGAGACGAATACTCAATGCAAGCATAATTTTTTACATGAAAGAATTTGTCTGGTTGGAAAAGAAACTTTTTGTGATTGTGATGTAACAATCGATTTTCGTTGTTTCGTTGTATTTAGAACAAAAAGTTTTTTATTAATAGATAAAAATCTCACTATCGAGTTTGAAACTATAACAGATCTTATAAAAGTCGATAGAATCGAATAAACTTTACATTTTCCATAGGAAACCGACAGAGGTACACGTGAGAGCATATATGCAAAAGCGAAATATAGCGCTACTCGTTACTTCAACCGTGTATCAAACCGAGTTGCCAAATCCACAGTTTGTTCTGCACTCATTCGTTGGTGTATCGCATTTTTTCAAAATACCTATCCGACGACAATACAAATAACCTTTTCAACGTGCAGCTTCTACATATAATATTATGTATTTTCACGTGTAATTAACTGCATTTATATTCAGTAACGCATTTATCCTATGTTAGGGAGGCGAATCGATGCACAAAAAAATATTTCGAGTAACAAACTTGCCTCTCGATTCAAATAAATTTGATATTTTATTAAAATTAGCTCTTCTTCTTGTCTAAATTTATTGTACAAAATTTATGCAAAAATGCATTTAAAATATTTACCGTAATAAGCAGATTATTATTTACTGAAATTCTACTGATATTTAAAATGTATTCTATTAAAATAGAATTCTATTCATTTGTTTTTATTAAAAGTTACAGAAAGAAAAGTCTATTCAACTTTCAGCAAAATTAAAATATTAATTATTAATTATGAGGAAAAAATAATTCAGTATTTTTAGTATTTCATGGATTATAATCTAGAGATAAAAGCTTTTTTATGCTAAAATCAAATAGCATTAATATCTGAATATGCTTTTGTTATTATATTTCAAAGAATGAAAATATATTCTGCGAGGAAAAGTGAAGGCCAATACAGAGCGACGATACTAAAATCACAGCATTATTAGCGCAAAGCTTTCAAAAGATACACAGAAAAGGCATCAAGACCATTAAAAAACGACTATTCCTTTTGAAATGCGCGTGAATTTAAATAAAAACACCCAGAAACGTTGAACACGAAGCGTAAAAAATATATCTTTTGGACTAAAAGATTTGGTTCGTACTAGATATAAAAGCGTGTCAGTCTTAAAGTCAATATACCTTCCTTTCAGCCCTTACTATTTATGATATGTACATGTAAAAAGATCTTATACAAGTTTAATATATATGTATTTGCATATGAATATATATAGTGACGTACGCACATGCTAATAATTGTAAGGTAGAGAAAAATAAAGTGTCTTTCCCGCGCAAAACTCAGTGAATTTCAAGATAAATGGAAATTTACAATTATTAACTTGTCCAAGACTCACCACTATAAAAATCACACTGCTTTAACATATAATGTAGGAAGAACACGTACATACTAAGTTGGTTCACAGGTTGCATGAAAACTTCTCGAGACTAAAACTTCTATTTTACATTTCTCTTTTAGACGATCTTAATGCAAAAAATACAGTACGAAATGATTATGAAATAGTAGTATCTCACTTGATAGTGACGTGCCTCGCTTATATACTTGACAGTAAAAGAGTCCATTGATTGTATCTTGGAAAAATAATGTAGTAAGCTTTTTATGAAATACAGCACATATCATTACATCCATTTGAATAAAATGTCCGTAAAAAATATCAATGCTTTTACATTCGATCACTTTATCAGTAAAGTTTTAATTAAATTCAGTAGTATAAATTTTAAAATATGTATTTTTTAATTTTCTTTCATATTCCGATCAAATATATATCATTATTATATTCAATTTAAGAATAATAAGTATTAAAAATATAATTCACGTAAAAATAAAAACGTACACAACATAAAGAAATGAACGATTATATTCCGTATTCTTACATATTGATTCTTGTACAGATATCTAACTAACATTTTCAAATTATCTGATAATCTTTTTCGATAATTTCATAATAATGTACAAATTTCGAAAATTATTCATATTTTTTTCAAAATATTATCATTATTATATATTAAAAAAAATTGCGATACAAGATAAAAAAAAATATTCTAGAATATACACTGTACAAGTGGAGGGTATAAAGAGTATCGAAAGCACGGAAAAATACTTGAAAACATGGAACTCGTACGTGTGAAAGTAATAAATTCGAAAAAGAATCTAAATAAAACATAGTTGCTGCCGTTTTCGACTTTGAATTCCCTCTCTCTGTCATTTTTTTCTGCCATTACACGAGTGAAACCATGAAAATTTAAAAAATCTCGTTTGCTAGAAAAATGGCAAAAGTAATCTCGTTTGATTTTAAGTGATCCAATCATCTAGTAAGTGTTTCACTCTTGATTTATAAATAAATATAAAATAATCAATTGAAAAAGTATTTATACGACATTGTTTATTGTCAATGTTTTGTCGCATGCCCGTGTATTTTTATCGAAACATTGCGATAAAAATCAAATTTCATGCTCCTTCTATTGTTCTAAGGTATTATGTCTTAACCATCTGATAACACGTGTAGAGAGATAACCAATTTAATATATTCCCTTTTTAGGCACAAACGACATCAATTATACTACATACATTTTTTAATCGATAATTGTGTGAACTTTATCGACAACTTAAAACTATGTTTGTTTTTGTAGAAAGGGAAATAATGCACTTAAGAATTTATGGATGTCCATAATATAAAAGTAATATTGATATCATTCTTTTAAACCATGGCAGATCCATTCTCAACTCTAAGTTATTTTGTTAATTTTTGCTAAAAGTGTTCTAGTTTTTAAGCTTATTATTGCTTGCCTAGTATTCTAAAATTTACTTTATTCGACATTCCAAAATTAGTTCAAATTCCAAATGATTTTAATAATTATGACGTTCGATACATTTTAGCATTTTTTAATTATTCATTATTAATGTTCACTTAATACCTAAATGTAAACAATATTTTATCGCAATTTTAATTTTGAAAACAGAAAATATAACGTTTGTTAATTGCATTATTTATTTAGTTTTAGCGCTCAACTGCAAGTTCATTTAATATTAACAAAGCACAAATTAATTGAAATCGAATACAGTCGCGAAGAAGAAATATTGAAAATAAAAATAATATTCTGCAGAGAACAAAGAGAAAATATAAAAGGAAACAGTACGAATAGCGAAATAAACCACATTATTATATGCCTTATTGAACGTCCTACAAAAATATTATTTAAGTATTCGCTATGAAAGAAAACGTTGCTCTAGTAGAAAGAGTTGCAACGGCTTACCATTAAGTAGATGTACCCTTTTTCATACAATTTTCCGCAAAACAAATAAATAAAAACGATTCGAACTTAATGAAAGAATTGAATGTAAATATATAGGAAATGTATGGAAAAAAGAGCATCGTATAAAGAAAAGAGTCGATGGTTGAATTGATGAGACCTCGGACAAGGAAGTGTGTGGTGAGTGCATCAGCGCGTCCGACTCAAGTCGATCTCTTCTCCTGTCGCAAAAAGCGTAGTGTAACCACCGTGATGGAAGAAGTGGCTTGACTCGCGCTCAAACCGAACTCTTGGAACGCTCGGAATTTTATATTAAAATCCCTGCCTCGCACACACCTACGTGACTGACTCCCTCATCTCTCCCCCTGTGTACGCTAATGCTTGCACGATTCCATTTTGCATTAAATGGTAGAGTTTGAAACTAGAAGCGATGGAAGAGGGACAAAAAAACAAACAACTTGCCCACGTGTGCGCTTGCATATCGGATAAGATATTGACTAAATTCATGACAACTAACAAGTCTTTCTTATGGAGAGTACATTTTAATTGCTTGTTATAAATGAAATTAAAGTTTACGAGTAAACTCTTCGGATGCAACAAGGAATATCTGCTTCCGTGTCTAGATTTCTTTTTAGACAAAAACGCGTATTTCTAACAAAAACCTTTTTGGTAATTTATAGATGTAATGAACAAATATGAAAAATTGAAGTTTATGTAATGCAATATGTCCTTGTTAAATTCTTGATAAACGAATCTCCTTATTAAACCTTTTTCTCTTTAATAATTTCCAATGAACAAAAATAAAGCAAAGTCTCGTTAGACTTTTGCATAATTCTTCTGTTTCGATGTTATTACTGAGAATATTCGAACGCGAAAAGAAACGAAAGATAATATAACGATTTCATTAATTTACAAAATAATGTTAAAATTAAGGTAAATGTTATACTCATCGTTAAATTCATATTTAATTTCAAAAAATAATTTCACATATTATTATGTGTATTTGTAGTAAAATAAGTGTTGAATTAGACATCACGTATTTGCTGACGATATATATAAACAAAAGATGCGGAAACTTTTATTGTACAAAGGGACTGCGTGGAACGTCCTATAAACTCTTGAAAGAGAGTTATCGTCGTACTTTACTCAAATGAAAAGAAGCCAGAAATAACTCTCCAGTTCTATGAGCCTTTGGCAATCCACGTCCTAAGAAGACGCTGAAGCAGTTGAAGTCGAAGAAAATAAGCGCCCCACGGTATCAACAATTAAAGTCTTTTGGTCCGAGTCTTTCCTACATGTATTTCAACGTGTATCGCTTTACCAACCTGGTATGTTCTATACAAGGTCTCCGAAACTACTCACGGTATCGGCTAGGATTCCAGTTGTGGACCTCAAATCCTTGACTGGATTTCCAAACGTTCATCTCTCTTTCGTTGCGGGAAGAATGACCTCACAATGCCTTCCGGCAGCTACAACTTGCTTCTCTCCTTTCACATTTTCTCTTTTCTTCTTCTCGTCTCTTCTCGTGAAGTGACAGAGTAGAGACGTACTCGACGTGCAGCTCAAGAACACGAGAGGATTTAAACGTTAATACCAGGTATTCGGAAACCAGAATGCAACCAACCTGAAGAAGCGAACAAGATAGAGAAAGATAAAAGAGGACGAAAGAAGCTTTTTGTGAGACAGTGACTATATATTGGCGTAAAATGGAGTTAGAGAACGAGAGAGAGAGAGAGTGAGTGAGAGGGGGGGGGGAGAGGGAGAGAGGGAAATCGACAAAGCAACTGAGAGAAAAAGAGGATTCAAAAGCACCTTGTTTGTCGTCCACTCGGGACGTCCGTCTGAAAATTGCTACATTTTCACCTAGGAATTCCAGGATTTCCTATTGCTCTCCGTTCACACTTTTAGATTTTGCGTTAGGTAAGAAAGCCTCGAGACGTGCGAGCAAACTTGTTGTCTAAAAAATAGACAAAATAAGAGTACCGAGCTGAGAAAAATGAGAAAAAAGAAACAGATGGTAAAGGAGTAGAGGCCATAAAATGAATTCTATTTAAATCAGCCGTTTTCACGACTAAGAAGTCGATTCAGCTTCGTGAGATTTTTCACATTTTACAGCTCTGCGGTACGAGGATCTTCTTTTTGTGTCTTACTTTTTCTTTCTCATTTATCTCTCTTCTTATATCCCTGAGAAAGAAGCGAGGGATATTTATCGTGGACTTATCAACATTCGCGGTGAAATAAACTTTCGCCTCTACATAAAATTTCATACTCGAATTCAATAAACGTGGACTGCTTCATATACATATATATATGTACGCGAAATTTCAAAAGTAACTACAACTTAAGGTCCAAAATACACGAGATTGTAAACAAATGAATACGTTCTGAGATGCTGGACGATGTTGGACGATGTTGGACGAATTTGCTCGTATTCCCTCGTGTTCGTTTTCTATTCGGAGTCTTAAAAAACTCGACATGCCATTAAAATGTAGAGCTATCCTCTTTTACTCTATTCTCTTCCACAGGGTAATCTTTAGCTTCAGAATACTAGAGGTTTCATCGGATTGAATCATTGTTTACCTCATGTTTATTCAGATTCTTATCGAACGCGGTTAGAGTTTGCATGTCTATACAATCTGCTATATTTCAAATAACAGAGATATATTAACGAAAACTTTTTAATTATATTCTTACGCTTCTTTTCAATTTATAATTAATTATAGACAATTTTGCAAGCATAGAATAAGGCTACGATTATATTTGCACGATACTTTATACAGATACTTCATTCTTTTACAATCTTATTTTTCAAACTTTAATGATAAAATATAGAAATAGATTAAATTAATCATAAAGTATAAGAAATTAACGTTTTAACTCAAGTAAGTAGAAAAGTTTTGAATTTTTTCCATAAATATGTACTTAATATTCAAAATTTCAAGTAACAATTATGTATTGCATTGTAATCACTTCAGAATTAATAAATATGCAAAGTTTTTATAATTTAAGAAGAAATTAATACAGTAATAATCAAGTAACAATCTAATAAAAAATAAGCATGGTTGTAATTAGCTTTTATCAAAAGTTTGTAAATTTCATAATTTCGATATTTATTAAACTACTTCTATGTACACTGGAAAGGCCGAAAATATAAAGTAAAAGGCTAATCTCTTTAAATAAGTATTAAATCTTTAAAATAATAACAAAATTGTTATTAATGAGAAGCCTTTTTATGTACTAAATTTAACTTAATTTCATCAACAATGCCCCACATTCTAATTTGAGTCTATTACCGGATACAACTAATTCATGCATGATTGTTAAATAATGTATTTTATTAATTACATCATAGCCTTTTAAATTTTATATATAAGTAACTGATTTAAGTAAAATGCATTTTTTAATTGCGCACATATAAGCATACCTATTTTAAAAAAGAAATTATAAATAACCAAAAACTGTAAGATTATTATACAAATTTCCTTACGTAAATAATGAATAATGAAAATCTTTTAATGTGAAAACTGAATTCATTTCAGTTGATAATGCACAAAAATTATTTAAAAATTAAATTAACCAACCTATTAATGTTGTGAATGATTAATTTATAACGTAGGCTTAACAAACGTTTCATTAGACAATTAAAATTGATTTCCAGTGAATATATTTATTTAAATCTTTTAAAACGTAGCGAATGAAAATTATAATGAAGAATATTGCTTATTTCAATTATAGAAGTGAAAACTCTTAAAATAAACGTTATTATGAATCAAAACTTTTCTACAGTAATGAAACAATTTAGATTTATCAAACGTAAAAATAAGAAAAATTTTTTTTTCAAATTATAAATAAACATTAATTCATAAATTCATTTATTAAGATGTTCATTTATAGAGTTGATATTCATTGTACGTTAACTACCAGAAATTCTCTTCTGAAGTAATTTCATTTATAAGATAAATATAATACATGAAATAACAAGTATTTTGTTCAATATTAAAAAAGTAAAACAAAGAGCAACAATAAATATACTAAAAGAGTTAATAAATTATCTTGACTATTGGTTTTATGTTACTATTTAATGAAAATATAAATTTATTTCGTTTATGTACGGCAATAATTTCTATAGGAGGCAAAATATGTAATGAAGCATGAAAAATGTTCCCTTCCAAATTCGTATCATTTTTTTAAACATATATATTTAACTATATATATTTAAATATATTTTATAAGCAAAATAAATTATTTTTAATTTAATCGGGTTAACTCATTAGAAAAATGAAAAGAAAACTAAATACCTTATTAAATAAAATTTCATATTAATTATAACGAAAAGAATCTGAAAGCATAAAAATAATCAACCTTCCAACATAAGAGGCGAATGGAGACAGCATTAAGAGCTCAGCAAAAGATTGATGTTTAAACAATCATACATACGCATACATATATATATCTTTATTTCGTAAATTCTGGATTCTTCAATATGATCAAATGATCTCAACACGGTCTGTAAATGAAAGTAACTAGAATCGAGAATTATTCATTGGTGCTTTTCTATATCCTACTATGCAATTGTATACATTTAACATAAACTCTTTTGCATATATATTGACACTAACGTATCTTCTACCCTCGAATTGTGCCCGATATCACATATGCAAAACCATTCATGCAAACCATATAGTAATGCATACAGCGAAGAGGTTCTTAGTACTATTGATAGTAACATCGTTAGCAATTTTTAAGAAGATGCTTTTAATATACCCGTATTATTTCGCTCTCTGTTTCGCTATTATTTCTCTCTCTCTCTCTCTCTCTCACTTACTCAATCTCAATTTGCAACACTTTTTTTATATCTACCTAAAGGCCCTAGTGTTGATGCAAAATAACGCCCACGATAAGTCCTGTAGTTCACTCATCTCTTGCCTTACTTTCCTTTAAAACTTTCAACAATGTGTTAAGTAATAGCTAAATGGAGGCAAATAATGATACAAGCCGAAAAATAAATTATCATCAAGACTAAGTGTGCAAATAATGGCGCACGTGTATATCCACGTAGAATCGCTCTTAATGTATATTTACACACAATATTTTAAGCATATGAGAAATATTTTTCATGCATGTGTCTGAGAAATTTCGCAAATATGTATTTGCTTAATTTCAAGAATTTTACTAAAACATCTTTAATGGAGTTGTTGAAAACTACGTGCTAGAGTTTCAAAATAAAATTATTTTCAAAACATGTGCAGATTAAATTGGTCCTGCAACATCATTCAATACTTTGTTCACTGATTTTTTGACTTTCATCTCTGAAATCTATCCGCGAACTCTAAAAATTTTATTAATGAACGGTAGTCTAAACACTCATCTAACTAAAGAATCTTAGTATCTGACAGCCTCGTAAATATAACTGCAACGGTTACTCACTCACTCTCTCTCTCTCTCTCTCTCTCTCTCTATTCCTTTCACGCCGACACTTTCCATGCCTCTTCCCTTCGATTTCACAGGTTTCTACGTGAAATTCAGAATTTCGCTACGTAAACATTTAGATACTTGGACATATACGTAAACATGCTTGAAATTTAACAATTTGCAACTACAGTGACAGACACGAGGTTACGAGTAGTACTTTTATATTTTTCAAAATGCTATCTGTCTACGTGACCTCCGGACGATGGGCTGCTTTTAGATTATATCTGGTCGCATGCGGATGCTCGTATATCAATTCGAATCCTATCCAATTCGTGTATATCCAAAAAGGATAAAAAAGCTAGTATCACTGTGGTAAACAAGAAAAATGCTATGAAATAACGAATGAGTTTGGCTGAACGAGTAGGTACGTAGCAGTACAGGAACGAGAAAACAAGAAAAATCGGAAACGTACGATTGCATTGCAGGCTACGCAGTTTACAATTAGAAAGAAAGATATCAAATACTTTTGCGATCTTCTCCGTCATAATTACATCAGCGAGATCTAAAGTCCCGTCAGAAGATCGCACGTCACTGACCAATAGGTTGTAATAAGCGAACAAAAGCGAACAAAAAGTGAAAAAGTGAAATAACAAAATAAACATATGATTAACTTTAGTACTCACGTAAACTAAGTAAACGTTGTTGGCAAACACGCGCCCATCACTCCGCCATCGTGGATGGTTTCCTCCCACTGTCGGCTGCTCAATTCCAGCGTGTCCAAACACTGATTTATAAACACCGTCACAAGCACATTTATTTCACGCTGGGGGATGCGATGTAGTCGAGGCACCTTTCATATAATTCGGTCTTCCAAATCATTACGTACAGCTGCTGATTTATCAAAACAAAAGATCCTGCGGAGTCGAGCTGATTACTAGTTCGATACTAATCGACCGGCGCAAATAAAAGCTCAACGACCGCGCCACTCGCTGCGAAAGTGGTTGAACCATTTAGCGTATACCGTGCAAAGCTCCAACGAAGGGGAAGGGGGTCAAAGCTCCGGGACGCGCGGAATGCGCGCTCGCGTCGACCGCCGTCACACGAATAGCGAAAGCTCTTGCGCTGAAGCTGCCGCCCCCGCCACTATCAACTATCTACCACCCGAACCTCGCGAGCTTATCCGACAAGCCACGAAGAAGGCCGAGGACACGCGCGCGCACACCGATTCGGGTAAAAGCGAGGTGGTGCTTGGTGAACCAGACGGGCTCGACGTCGCCTTGTGTTACCTATACGTATACGCGTTGGTGCGCCTGTCGCCTTTTCGATACTCTGTGTTGATGCAGTCTCGGTGCAATGCTTGGAATCGCTTTGCTCGAGCTCTTCTTCCGCGCTCTTTCCGTTATTCTGCAAAATAATAAGCTCAACGAAAGCACTTCGCGATTTTCGCGTAGGTAATCGAGACAGAGAGGACAAGAAGGAAAGTCTTCCCTTTCCTTCAATCGTTAATTTTTATTCTTTATTCTCTATTCTCTACTCGTTTTTTGTACTCTATTTGGAGCAGGTGCACGCGATGAGCAGGAAAAGCGACTACTACTGAATATAAGATATAATAAACAAGAGAGTAGAGTCGTATTAAGCTAAAGTGGCAAAGACAATACAAAAGTAATGGTCTGAACTTAAATCGTTCTTGACCCGAGATGACAGCTTAAACGAAAAGTCATCGTTTCTCTAATCGAATGTGTTCGAAAGTCTTGATGTGGACACTCGGACACTATACGAGTGGAGCATTGATGTGGATGAAAGATTCACCGATGTCACTTACTAAATTCATTGCCACTCCGATCGAAATGTTATTGTCGTTGTTATCGATTCTACTGCTATTGTTAGCTGCTCGTTATTCCCAAAATGATGTACGAAGATAAACGGAAGACTAGTAAAGAAACATTGTATCATAAATGTGCTGATATAATAAATCATTCTTTAGGCTCGTTTATTTGTTTAACGCTCGCTTATAGTTATTTAAGCATCTGATACGCGGTTGCAGTTTAATTATACCATCTCTTGATTTATGATTATATTTCACTATATCATACAGAAATTTTCCATTTTCGAGACTTATAATGAAAACCCTATAGGCTCATTTCTACTAAGTAGAAAAAATGCGTTATGGGTGAATTTATGTTACATATTAAACGCGCATATCAACATTGTCATACCTTCCAGTAAAAGTCCACGTTAATTAAAGTCACAGTGATATCAAGTAACATTTAATAACACACTTATCCATAATTAATAGTGACGAATGTCAAGAAAAAATTAATAATATCGATTCAATATTCGTAATAGTATTTTCAACAAAATGCTCGAAAAATTCAAGTCGTTTATAAATATTTTATTATATTTCCGAAGCGATAATTTTGAATATCTACGAGTACATGAAAAAATTGTCAAACGTCATATGCACAAAAAATTACTAGTAATTCATTGGTCCAGGAATCTTGAGGATACGGATATGGTGAGTTAAGTATGGACCTCATACATTCTTGAATGTTTAATTTAACTTGAGCATTGCTTCGAATATACTATATAACCTACCCTGTCACTATTATTTAAATTACATACAATTTTATGCCCAGCTGAATTATAAAAATAAGCATTATTTCTATTTTAAACGTTAAAACGTATAAGCACGTTATGTACATAAAAACTGAAGTATATATATGTACACATGGCATGACATCAAATAATAAAAATAAATATATCTATTTAATTACTAAAATAACCAATTTAGAGTACATATAACTTATTATAAACACATCAGATAAGCGCAATTTTATTCGTTTCTTAAATTATTAAATGTTTCAATAAATATACGTAAACACTGACAAATGGAAAGTTTTATATAGACAAGCAAAAATTTGTAATAAGCAAAATATCTTCCTCCTTAAATTATATGTGTACCATAAGTTAACAAATAATATATATATATATATATATATATATATATATATATATATATATTGTATGAATAATACAACTTTTTAAGTACTGAAAAGAAAACTAGAGTTATCTTTAAATAATTTAATGTACTTAACATATTCTGCAATATAATGAACTATATTTTTGAACAACTTTGATATTAATATATTAATATGCGGCTTGTACAATAATTTTAAGAATAAATAATACTGAGAATCACTACTACATTACCCAGTTCATTAAAATTGAATTGCCATTCTGTGTTATATCAATATTTGATAAATCTTGAATCTCAAAACTATTGATAGATTTATTAAAGTGAAAAGTAATAACTTTGCATTGAGGTTAATATAACTCGGGTCAGTGCCCAGAATACCTGCTAATTACTTATCTAAAAATGAAAATTCTACCGTTTAAATTTTCTTTTATTCAAATAAATCATTTTACAATATTTAAATTACTAACACATTGCGTAAGGTTCCATTTGTAATTAAAAAGCTAAGTAAAAAATTATAAACCTCTTATTTTATATTCCAAAATGAAATATTTAATTTTACAAGTTTGATAATATAACTAAAGTCGAACACCTTGGAAACTCCTATTATTATAATCCTTTTTATTAAGTACCTAATGCTTTGATTTTTTTATTATTATTGTTGTTGTTGTTGTTGTTGTTGTTGTTGTTGTTGTTGTTAATATTATTACAAAACTTTTATACGTACTTTTATTCTTGTATATGCATTAACATGTTGATATGGTAGGTAGGCCTGTAGTGTTGCATATGTGAATTTTTAGTTCAGAATGAATATGCATATTTAACATCAATTATAGCTTCAAAGTAGTACATCATTATAAAAGAAATTATACTGTATTAAAATATTAAAAATAAATTTTTATTTTTCCGAAGACATTTTGCGCTACGTTCTGTTTAGAAATCTACAAAATAATATAAGTTATAAAATATTTATAAAAGTATTTAAATTCTTGTAATTTACTACTTATTTCTTGTTTATGATAACAAACAGTAATAAACTAATAATTAATTTATAAACTTTAAATTGTTGCGTTATAAATTAATTATCAAGTAAAAAACGGACACAGCATTTAGAAACTAAAATTCAGAATAAAATTTCAGTGGTAAATTGGAATTTAGACGGCAAAAGTATAGTATGAGATATGCATAAAATATTAAAAAAACTCTGTTTGCTTTCGATCTTTTATTCTTTTGCATACCATAACTGAATCATAATGGTACATCCTTCGTAGCTTGGGATAAAGTCCATAGATGAAACGATGCAGTTCAGGCGTTTGCTTTGATCATATCAATGTGCACGTACAATACCAGTAAGCCTTCAGATACTTGAAAGTTACGTATATAAATTTAATCTATTAATAATAATATAATATTACATTGATAGAAAAATATCTTAAAAAATTCAGAAGTACGCAAATCAAATACATTATCTATTGTAATAACTAAATAGAATTGAGAGTATCATAGTTACTACGAAATATTTACTTTTATTTAACTCATAATTTTCAATAAGTTACAATACAAAATATTGTACAAACTGATATAACGCAATTAAAGAGAACATAGTACTAATTTATCGGTAAAGAAATATTTCACAAAGATAAAATATTTCAAAGTAATAACATGTAAGTATAATAATTGAAAATTGCCTTTCAATTTGTCTTAATAATTACCACGTAGGATTACATATCTCTTACGCTTGAATATTATTGTCCTATGTCCAACTAATTTAACAAGACCAATAATATGTCCTAATCGCTATCCTGTCTAACAGAAAATACACACTTAACTGAATTAAGTCACTATACAGGAAAAAGAAGCAAGCCACAAATAGAATTTAAATAAATTTTAATACATTTACATTTTGTATGTTATATTACTTGGTGAAAACATTAATGTTTTCAACCTACATAATTAAATATAGCTTGCGAACGTAAAATATAGTATCGTACTTAATGCATTTGAATACACAAATCAAACAGTTCGACGGCAACGAGCTCTTTCGTAAAATCCCCTGTCTATACGATATTTCGGCACTTTGGTATTGACGCTATTTTTGCAGGATCGTTCTCCAGAGCACCGACCCATGTATTCCCGATCTTAAGTTGATGTCTACAGTGAAAACAGCAGAAAGCAAATATTTGAGAAGCATCCACGGTGTCGCGTGAAGCCACTACAATTCCATCCGTCTCAGGGCAAATCTTCGCTAAGTCGCGCATCGCGTAAGTTCTCCTTTAGTATGTCATATTTGTTAGTTGAGCCAAAACTGCCTGCATGCACCCGTACGGTGTAAAATGTACATCCTAGCTGCAAAGCACCACTTGCGGTAATGCCGACTCCATTTTATGGAGTCTCGTATTTTATCCAAAAACTTATTATTTCCATCAAATTTATTCGGATGCTTTTCCTTAGCGTGTACAACAATAGATATTTGGTGTTTTGTTTTTTTTTTTTACATTGTTTTAAGGAATATCGACGCCACAAAATTGTCATTTTTTTTTCATAAAAATTTCACACTCCCATAAAAGTAATCGGATAAACGAATATAACCGCATATATGCTGGAACTAGTTTTTTAGAGAGAACATAAAAAATTAACCGTACTGACCTCTAGCAAACTTTTGGAAATCAACTATAAAATTTTTATCTCTGAAAGTCAACTTCAGCAGTACACGTATAACGAAAGTGTCCCATTTATTAAAGTTCTCCCGATTACCAGTATTTTACAAACTCCATTAAGCATTAAACAAAATATCACACAGAAATACCAATTTATCAATTCATCGACTGAACTAGCCATCTTGCAACACTGGAGAAAAATGTTGCAACTTTCATCGATGTTATTGTAATTTTTTTAAACAATAACAATTTCTTGTCATAAAAATATGTATTATATGTATTAAATTTGTATAAAATATCACTACCTCGAACTTACAAATTTAACCCGATATTAAATGTTAAAAACTTGCACTTTTTTTCAATTTAAAAATTACGTAATTACTTCAAAAACCAATTAGCATTGGAAAATGAAGCCTTTGCAAAACAAACAATTTCATTATCAGACCAGTAGTAATTATAATGGCTTACAATCCATAGATTCTTGGTGCGACAGTCTCATAAACATAAACATTATTAAAACGTTGAATTAAAAAATCATTTGTTTTATATTACAGGAGGTAAAGTAATTGACTTGAGTAAATTTTTAAAGTAAATAATAACTTTCTTTGCTCAGATGGTTAAACAATAGCTACGTTATATTTATTCTTCATACAACTTTAATTCATATCTAAAACCTTTAATTATTGCATAAAATAACCGTTTATGAAATTATTCAAAGCCTCGTTCAAATTGAGGAATTTAAAAACACAATTAAACGAGTGATATTAAAGATGTCTTATGATTTCATTATAAATTTTAATGATAATAATGGAATGTTTATTTTAAATCTATATATTAAATCGTACGTGATGCTGTGTGTGTGTGTGTGTGTGTGTGCGCGCGCGCGCGTGTGTGTGTATGTGTGTTGTACGTACGTACGTATTAAGCCTGCATACAAAATTTCTTATTTGATACAGTATGTTAGCTATGAGATAGAATATATATATTTTCTTTTATCAATTAACAAGTAATTCACGGATAATAATTTAATTTTAAACTAATCTGGCTCACCTAGTTCCCTGAAATATACAAAAATTGTAAATAATGATTTCTCTCCAATCTACCTCGATATTGTTTGGTCTTCATAACTTGAAAGTACTTGGAATTAATTGTTTTAAATATTAATATCTTTGAAGTAATAAAACAATTTCGAATTCTCATGAAAGAATTATTTAAAATAGAACGATGTAATATACTCGTACAAACTATCAACTGAAAATGAAAAAAGCTCTATGATTTAACGCTCGTAGACTTTTATTGAAAAAATGTGAGCAATCATCATAAAAAGCTAGTTAGCCTCAAACCATTAAAAGCTAGCCGATAAAATAGGCGCATAATAGGAAGTCCGATAAAGTGGAGACTGCATGAGGTAGAGAGGATCCCAGGTGCAGAAGATCTTCGCTAATTAAAGAGACGGACTCTACCGGCCGCGTCTGGTGTACAGAACAGGCGAGAAATGTAAATTAGAAATACGGGACTATCGACACATTTCACTAAAAGTCGTAGAGTCAAAACTGGACTCGTGTATATATGTATGTATATATATATATATATATATATATATATATATATATACGTATCAAGTCATTCTGCAACATTAGACATTCTCTCGTTTGATCTTTTACGCTTCTAATAGATAAGACACTGACAGTCGAAAAATCACATCGCATACTTCAGAGGAAATATGTGGCTTTAGTATGGCTTTCAAAATTAAATTCAGTTGTTCTGTTGTTCTATTTTATCGGTGTACAAGCAATAAGACGCTTTTAATAAAAGACACTTTATTATCAAATATAATAATAGTTATCCTTATTATGTAGAACTCTAAGGAACTCTAAATTTTTGTTAAGCAAAGAGTACTAAGATAAATATATGATGCGCGTCTCCATTTGGATGATTCAAACAGTTGAATGATAATCATCCCATTAAAGGAAATATTATACTCAAAATATTAAACACAAGATTCATAGTTCAAGGAATTTAGAGAATAGAGAAATTAAATTATGAAATATAAACGTTTTAATGATCAATTCCAGCATTCCATAAAAAGTACTACGATAAGTATTTAAACTATAGTAGGGCTGTGTAGAAGTTCCAGTGCCCTCAACTACTCATGTTGTATTTTACTATTTTATTTTAATAGTTTACCAATATTCTGCAGTAAAATTCCTTTTATTATAATCTGTCTTTTGAAAGATTTCTGCAAATTACTGAAAATTAAATTACTTTACATTTTTAATGTATTTCTAATTAGATTCTAGTTCATATGTTTGAAAAAGAAATATAATATTAAACAGAGTTAATATTAGTATATACCTTGAACGATGTAAAAAAAAGAAGGTTTTTATGTTCAAAATTAAAATTCATGATACTGAATAATATTCAGTACCTGTACAGTGTCATCTTTTTATAGTCTAATTTCAGTTCTAAATTACTCACAATTTACTTACAACTCTCACACAATTATTTTATTATAAAAGAATTAGAATATTTTATTTATACGTAATGAAACTTACGATAAAAATAAAATATCTTTAAAACAGAATTAGATTCGTAACAGTGAATAGTTATGAATTTATTCATTAAACTACAAAATATCTTGTAGTTATAAGAAAACATTCAAATTGTCACTACTTACTATGTAACGTTCGTAATAAATACTATGGAATATTAATTATAAACTTATTTATACATTTTACTTTTGTAACGAAACACTTTCACATTCGTTTCTAGATTCCCCTTATTCGCAAGTAAAGCTCAGGAATTTTTACTTTGCTAATCTTTTCATAATGAGTACTATTTTCTTACGCGTTTGAAAATATTAATAAAAATATATTTAATTTCTAAACATAAAGAGAAAAACCTGAGCAAAGTTAATTGACTAATTTCATTTATTATTGACGCATTATCTTAAAAATTCATCTTGAACGTCTTTGATAATGTGAACAATGATAACAAGAATATTTTCCTTCGTGCAGTAATAATAAGGTATAGAATATAGTGCCGTTAGAAATCAAAAAAAACTTTTAGATCACATGGAGTTATTAAGTGAAAAAGCTGCAAACATATAGGTGATAAAGATAGTTAACAAAAGAAATACCCGAGTAAAAATATAGTTAATAAGGACACTAATAAATGAAAACATCAATAATAAAGATATTTATTACGTTCAGTTTTCGAAAAGATATGATGTCATTAAGGTTCAATGTCGCCTTATTTATTTAAAAGGCGACAATGAAGAAGCACATATAATACAAGTACATAATTTTTCTATTAACTAAATTTTTTTATATGTTTATAATACCAGCTGAAGGTTTTTGAAACTTTTTACTTGGCTTCTATTGCATATGCTTTATACATGTTATTTTCTCATGGTTATTACATAAAATGAACAATCGTATGATAAAGAAAGCTTATTGTTAAAATTTCATTTTATACATCGAATATTAAAATTAATTACTTCTACACCTTAAATATCTGTATCGAATGAATCGTATGTAAACGTAAAAAATCTTTTAGACAAGATATTCTTTAGTTAATTGAATTGAAAGGATATATCCAAGAAGTACGAAATTTGAAATAAATTGAAATAACCGCAACTACGCGAAGAAAGACCAAGAACTTGTACCAATGTGTATCTCAAAGTTTTCGATCTACGTTGCGATTAGTCAAATCCCGAATCTCTACAAGCTCCAATAGTTTAAATTAATCATTGTTCGTGTTTCAATTTTTTAAGCGACAAAAGTTCATAGAAAAGAAGAAATAAATTCTGCAAAGAAGTTTACGTAATTCTAATTGCATAAACATGTTTCATATAGATACTCTTGATTTATTTACTGCTAATGTAAAGATATTTTTGTGATTTGATAATTTCTACCGAACAAAGTATAGAATTTAATTTTTAATACATTTGTATTTCAGTTTACACACAAAACAAACGATAAAAAATTATCTTTATATCTCAAGAGAATATAGATAACAGCGAGATAACAGCGAGGTAACAACGTATAAACTAACCTCTTATTGCTTTAATACGAAGGATTTAAAAACTAACGGTACCATTATACCATCTAATATACATCGTGGCAAGTGTAAGCCACTAATTGTAACTTAAGCCAAATGACACGTGGATGTGAGCCAAACTAGAACAAGCGGGAAGTCGATGACTACAGTCGATGCTAGTTTTATAACTCTTTTCTATTCGATGCCGCTTGACGCAAATTCACACCTTCTCACTTTATGGATTCCATAAACGAAAATAATTTCAGGAACAAGAATATTATGCGAGTATTCATAATGAAGCAAACAAACAACGAAGATCTTTGGAAGGCGAATGTTTTATAAAAGATAACAGAGGCTTTTAAGTACTGGAATTAGGGCAAATACACGTTTGACAGTTTTCATCTCTAAAAAAACTTGTCTAATCTTTCCTTCTATTAAACAGCAATATTTAATCTTCGCGCGGCGAAGTGACGAAAACTAAGTACACAACTCTAGTTTAGCTAAATGCTCTTCAGCTGAAAAAATAAAAAAGTTTAGAATATTATACGTACAAAACTATTTTCAAAATAGATTTTCTTTTCATAGAAATTCCATGAAATTGTACTAAATTTTTGTACGAAGAATATGATTTGCTTTGTATACGAGCACTTGCTATCTCCATATGATAATGAAAACTTACGAATGCAGAGGAAAGTTAATGAAAGAAGTTATATTTTATTTATAAGACAGGAATTCCTTACAATTTATAAGCGTTAATGCTAAATTTTTGATAAAAATCCGCGGTATGTTTGAACGGCACTTTGTATCTTTACAAAGATTTGAATGAAATTTCAATATTAAATGATGACATTAAGTCAGGAAGCTGAATAAGTGACCTTTTCCACTGAGCTGTTTTAAAGATGAAAGAATGAATAAAAAAATCTTAAAATCCACATAAAACCCAAATTTACTAGCCCTTTGTATTGGTCTTATTTACTATTCTGTACAGTTTTGTGGGAACAGTTTAAAGGTAACTTTCTTTTAAAAAGGCTTTAAATAATTAAACAATTTTTACTCCTTCAAACTCTTTCGTTTCGTGGAAGAAATAATTATTAAATATTATTTTATATTTTATTCGGTTGAATTCCATAATTATCGAAGCTAATCCGAAGTAGCTTTTAAAAAATCTCTGTATAAAATCAAATTCTACCCAATAATATTGCAATTTACGAAAAATTAAAATGATTGATCTACGGGTATATTAGATCTTCGTCATGGATATATTGACTATCAACTAGCAAGCGGATTTCAGATTTTTCATACAATTTCAGCAATTAAATGAATAATAAATAACCCTTGTAAGCGAAAAAAAACTTTATCTTTTAAGATTATCATAAGAAAATATAGAGAAAGTACGATGTTTGCAAACTATATACCTAATGGAAAAGTAATGGCTAAACACGTATAATTCGGAAGAGTGAAGCTAAATATAAAATACTTTCGTGCATAGTTTTCTGCCATAAATGCAGCTCCGTTGGTGTATTCTCGGTGGGAGCGCAGTCCACTAGACGCCAATATATACAAACAGCAGAATAATAATTAATTGATAGCGGTGTTTGGCCGAATGCAGTCTCGGCTCCACAGTCTAGTCCGTTAGGGAAATTAAACGTGGAATGCAGCGTAGATGGGATTATGGAAGCCTATCCATCTCTTTCTCTCCCTCTCCCTTCCTCTTTATTCCGCTGAAAACCAAACTAATTCTCTAGACCAGTATAAACGTACGATTAGCTATGAAATTTCGCGATCGATCCCCCGTTACTCGCACACGCCTATAGGCACGTCATCCTTGATAGACTTTTCTGTATTCCAGTTCATTCGTGTCGCTAGAACTTCTTCTCCTGACCAAATAAAGAGAGAGAGAGAAGGAAAGAATGTGCAAAGTACCGAGGTTAAACCCCTGATCCGACTTGTAGAGTTTGTTTCGCTTGGTTGGGCTTCGGATTACATCGCCCAATAGTGCACCCACATGGACGCGTAGTCTTTGTTGATATTGAATTAATACGAACTCAAGTAAGAGAGTGTGATGAAAGAAAATCTCAAAGATATACGACTTATCTTAATTTTTATAATTAGAAGTCGATTGATACTCACCTTTATGAATACTGCATAGATAATTATCTAAATAATGTAAATTTTTTCATTCGTTTCAATGCACGTCAGATTTATTTGAAATTATTCAGAATGTATTTAATCTATATATATAGTTGTATTTACCAACCAGTATATATTTATATGTAAAAAATGTACGTGTACGCATAGACCCCTCAATTAATTCAGTGGCTATTGAAATTTCCGTGTATATTTGACAAAAGGGGTACAAATACGATGCTGCTGTTTCAAAATCAAATATTGAATATATTTAAAATGAATGCCAATAGTGATAAAATTTACGTTCGCAAATATATTTGCACAAACTAACACTATCGGTTACTCTTTATGACTAAATTCAAGACTCATAAGCTAAAGCTTTTTTTTTTGTTTATGCGTACTTGATGGAACAAATGCAATACTTATCAGTACATAAATTCTCATGATTCGCACGATTTCTGAAAATTTTTATTTAACGGCTTTTCTTTCTTGATTAAATTTTTCTACCGACAGATGCAAATGATCTTCTTTATCTTTCCAATTCACTGAACCTTACCGAAGCTCGAGTTACGTATTTATACATAAACTTTTAAATGCGTTCTAATAATAATAATCAACTATCGATCTTTCAACGTAAAAAATAACGAATTTAAAGGAAATAATCATAAAGGAAGAGTAACGAAATAGTGAATATGTTCCCTCGTTAAATAAAACACTTAACATCGGTCGGCAACCAAGCGACATTAGTGGCCTGTCATTAGAAATGCAAATTGAAGCCTCGTAATCGTCTGGGATGACCATAAAGCTACTCCAAGTCGAAAATTCGCCTTCTCTCGCTTGACCCCTTTCATATGTGTGGGCGATCGTTCAGAGACTGCAAGCATCATGGGATCTCAGATATATAAGCGTCAGCTAGCCACGACTTGCCTATTTGAACATCGCTTGCTCAACACCGGGAAAACTGTCACTTGTAGAAGCTCGATGAGCTACTTGCTAGTGAAACGAGAATTCCAGAAGCCGACTCTGATCCTCTCTTCCTTAATACTCGGAACATTATTACACAGAGACTAAGGTTCTCGCAATTTGAGAAAGAAATCTGATATTCTTCACTCCAGTCGCAGTCTCAATGCTGTTTCGTCCCGGCTAAACTAATAAGAGCCACTTACTTCACATTGAATCCTTTTCTTAATTGTACACTGTCGTATTTTAGTGTCGAATTTAACGGATTGAGTTCGTCAGAAATACGTAGAATAATAACTGTAATATCCGCGCAATTGACCTTATGAAAATTGTGAATTCACTCGTAAAATAGAAGAGGAGAGTCTAGTGCAGTGATTACTGTAGAAAATAATTGATGAGATACAATGATTTTCAATAAAATAATATTTTTCCGTAGAATCCAAAGTTTTTCAAAGTCAATTATTCTACTCTCTTGAATAATGCGTTAAAATCGAAGTTATCGATGAATTATTTTATCGTTATTATGCGTCTTTGTTGCTTAACGTACAAAAGTACTATTACTAAGTTCTCTTACTATTCCTAGATTTAGTCATTCGCAGATCATAACATAGAATAAAGTACTTGCAATTTTTAACTGATGTGATATTCTATTTGAATCAATTAGCACTCTTTCGCTCTTTCTTCAAGATACAGTATGAATTAGGTGCTGCATCGTTATTCCGACCGCTTGACATCATTGAAATTGAAAAGAAAAATGAGTAACAAGCTGTAAAAATGATGAAAAAAATCGAATCTCCTTTGGTGTAGACCTTAAGGTGACCTATTTATTGAGAACAATCATTTGGCAGGAAAGACACCGAAAAGTGAGGAAAAGCTGATGGTCAACATCAGTGGCAACATATGGTCATCGTTCTCGTCCGTAATCTAAGTGGAGTGTGCACAGGCAGGCAACCTTCCTATCACGTTCAAAGAATGACACCCTCGTTACTTTTTATCCGAGTAACATTACAGCAAATCGGCTGCGCTCCTCACTACTTCGACATATCACGCACGACAAGGATAAAGACAGCCACTTTGCGAAGCTTTGATGCTTAGTTCCTCTCGGAGCTTGTCTAGTAGATTCTTTAAAAAAAATTGAAGGCTTTCACGATACAAGAAAAGCTCGGCAAAAAATATCTAATGTCATCAAGATTTTCTTCCTTTGAACTTTGAACACTACCCCTGCAGAAGATAGTGTTCTAATAACGCAAAAAATTTTTTCCGACTACAATCCAAAAATGGAGTTTCGATTTTATTTAAAATAATTTAAATGCGGCATTTTTACTTTCGTTTGAGACATTTTGAAATATTCTCGTTATTAATACGCGAGTGCTGTAAGATTGAATTAAAATTTTGATATTTTAATAGTGCACAGGTTTATATGCGTACATGTACATCAAGATCTGTGCTGTCCTAAATATAATTTATAAACAACTTAAATTATTAATAACTAAGCTTATTATTTAAAAGAGTTATTAGTGTTACAATTCCAAGTTAAAATCTTGTACATAAGGTAACGCATCGAGGTTCTTTTGTTCAAATTGCTTCAAAGTACGAACTATAGAATCAGGAAAGTAAAGAAACAAGATTTTCGACATTGAGTAGTGCATATAATTTTCATTTTCTAAAAACATACATCAAAATATTGCCGTATAAGCACGTGATGCTTCGATATATGATAGAATTATTAACAGATTTATGATTTGTTCCTACTAAGGCTCTTTACCTCCACATAATATCCATCCATCTTAAAAAAACAACATTACTGATTATATTGATACCTTTTTAAAAGTAATTATTTAATTTTTCGTTCAAGTTGATGTTTAATATTCTGCTTGTTGGTAAGTAGTAAATTAGTAAGATAAATTTTGGAGGAGATTTGAAAAGAGGTGCACGCGGATTTACTCGTCAGAGAGTCGTCTTACATTACTTGAAGTAACATATAATCATCACTTAAGAAAATACTTGTGATTTACATTTATTGCCTTTATTAATTGCATTTACTTTATTTGTAAAATAAAGCTGATAATTTCCATCGTTTTAAATCCTTTTTAAACTTCGTTTTAATAAATATCTTTTTTAAAGAAAATAATTTGAAGTTAGTATCGATGAGACAACAAATGACTTCAATGCAATTCAAGTAAAATAATGTAAAATACAGACATGGAGCGATTTTCACCTACAAGCTACCATGTAAAAAATTATCTAAACAATGGTTTAGGCATATCAATGAATTATTCCATAGATTCTCTTAGTATTAGGAATTTTTCAAATTTTTAAACATCCTTCTTTCTATTCTCCAACATCAATCTTCCTAGATTCATCGCATGTTTACTTCCTCTAACAACGCAGAATTAATTTTATTAGAATTAATTTATCCTATAGGTTTATTCTCTACTTTCCTGTTTACCATTTCTGCTGCAATATTTAATAATAAGTCCACTTTAATTATTGGTCTTTAACGTTGACTTTCTATTGAACAAGGAACTAAAATATTCGGAATTGATAGCAAAAAAGGTGGTCGTTTTCGTTGAAAGGTGCGAGATTGCGTTTGGTTGATGTATAATTTTCTCGACTTCATTGACAGTCTAATAATATTAAAGGTTAGAACCACTGAGAGTCCTTCATTTGCGTTGTTGACTTGAATGTCTGTAGATGCCGCGCTACAGAGGTTACCCATCAAAGTGCTAATCAAGCTAAACGCTGTTTAACTTTAGTGATCAGATGAAAATTGTCTTTTACAGAATGGTATGTCGCTTCTAAGCATATGATTATATAAGTATACATGCGTACATGCATGCGTGTGTATACATGTACATGTGCGTGCGTGCGCGCGTGTTTGTGTGTGTGTGTGTGTATGTGTGTGTGACAAAGAGCCACCATAAATATAAACTCTGTTTTCCAAGCCTCCGTAGAGCATTCCATAAGAGAGGTAGAGCGTACAAAAGTCCGCTTATCCTACGAAATTTTTACTCATAATAATAAATAGTTAAAATTCTTCACGAAGTAAGATGTGACTACCATTTGTTGAGCAGAGGGAATATCAAATGTTCATCCACGTATAATCTATGCAGTCTGAAAAGAAATATTATAAAATTGAATACAACTTTTATGTGACAGAAATAATATGTATTATTATAATCTATTATTGTTTATGGGTATCTGTCCTAATTTATTGTTACGTGGTTCGTTATAATTATAAAGAATTATAGTACAAGGATAAAGATAACATTGTTTAAAAAGACAGTTTGCTTATGGTTTCATATGATCAGAAGATAAATTAGAAGAACTTTGTTGAACGAATCATATTGATAATCCACGAAAATGATCCAGTTATCTGTTGCATGCATTTATTTATAACTTCCTTGTTTACTGACCCCGCGAGTGTGTCCTGCTTTACTTCCCAGGCTTTGGAAGGAATAGCCTTGACTATCTCAGTCGTGCATACCTTTATACTGAGTTCTGCTGGATGTGTGTTCCGGGCCTTCGAAGGAATGATCCCGGTTATCGGAGGTGTACATTCCTTTATAATGCATTCTGTTAAATGTGCATTTTAGACCCTCTAATCGTCGTGCGTGACAATACTTAAACATTATAATTAATATTCTTTCAATTGACGTACTTGTTATTTAATAAGAAAAAAGTTGTTCTTTGAATATTTAGAAACTGAATAATGGTAATGAAGCAACATTTATTTTTACCAAAAACGGTATAATGGTTCAGGCTTTCAAAAGATTTCACCCTCGTAATCAAATTATTAAGTGGTTATAAGAGTCTGCGGAAACACGAAAATTCCTTAATTTTATTTCCACAGTTAATGGTTTTTGTTCTTCACTGATATTAAAATTGAACTAAAATGTAGGGTTTTCAATTCTAAGGATGATAGTATTTCTGAAAGAATATTATTTCATAACTCGAAATGAACTCATATTGTATGACACGTATTTCAAAATGATGCATTGGTTTTAGAACCGTGAAAGAAATAACCTACTGGTTCTCGATGAAAATGACTCAACGCAACAGATGTAATAATGGCGAATAATCGTGAAATTAATATAGTTGATGATCTCACTAAGTTTATTTACACCTTAAGAATTTTATATAAATATTCAGTATTCGATTATCTTCTAATTCCACCCACAAATCTCTGGTTATATTAGGAATCCAAAATTCTTGCGTAAATGACGAGATAATTTTATGTATTTTTATCACATCAATAAATATGTAACATCTGCACAGAAATTCCAATAATATATTTTATGCTAATTTAATATATACAATCTAATAATGTTATACTTGAAAGGTGCCAATTTTACTGTAGATTTAAGAAACATGTTATAGTGTATGAAATTACCTATTCAACGTGAAGATGTTACAAGATTTTTTAAAAACGAAATGTGAAACATATTTTAATGGAATACTAAAACGTATCATATCAAGAAAAGGTTCTTGAATTAAACATAAAGAAAAAATTTATTTTAAATTTCACAGCAAAATAATTATTCTTTCATTAAAATTTTACTATTTAATAAAACGAGAAAATGATCATCAAATTTATACGATTTATTCATGACATTTTTAATCAAGAATTTTAGGTTTCTAAAGAAAATTTTACGTAGTATATAGTCAACGTGTAATTTAATACTCTCGCACTAATATCTTAAGCCTTGTTTGCTGAAAACATACTACTCCACCTTTTCTGAAACATTCCAACTTACCCACCAGAATCAAAACTCCAAGAAAGACTTCACACAACTTTTCAGGCTCTTCAATTTTGAACGTTCTCATACACGAAATTCCTAGCATTAACAAGAGTTATGATACTACATAATAATTTCAGTGTTAATATTCAAAATCGCAAAAGAATTTTGAGCTATTTTTTTCAACTCCTTGCATAAATTAAAAATCTTCAATATGGAAAAGTTTCATATTATGAATGTTTTCATAGCAAACTGATCATTGATATTATTGAAATATAAGATATAAGATATTTTACCTTCTTTTTAAACCGTCGCATGTACAATTGCTATGCTTATATTGTGATGAAACAAAAGTATCGTATTTCGCGGTATTATTATGATATAAAGGTTACAGAGTCAAAGAAAGAAATGCATGGGTATCCTTGGTTCGGTTGAAAGGTATCTGTAATGAAAAGAGAGACTCCTAGATTCGAATTTCTGCGGGAAAATGATAACAATGATACAGAAAAAACTAATGCAAATTAACATATCATCTTATGATAAAGAGATCGAAAAGAACTACATATGTGTATATCTAGTTCAACTCATTTTAACATATATTTATAGATATATAAAAATTTATGCAAATCTTTGTTTCATATAATTATGAAAGTATCTTAACTTTCTTCTTTAATTGAAAAAATATAATTTTTCTTTTAATTCAGAAATTTTCTACGGAAAGCGATTAAGATTTTAAAATACTTACCTACTGGTTAAAGGATTTTTTTATTTAGAGTAATAGAAATATATTCAACCTGATCTTTGAAATTCACGCGGTTACTCTATTAAAGAAATAAAGAATCAAAGTATCTAGAGAAAAAGTTGAAAGCGAATCTGCCGCTTTGAAGACTACCTACTTGTATGTAACGTTGAATTTTTAGTATTTGGTTAAAACACGATAGTGCCACGGGTAACGGATAATTAATTATTTTTTAAATACCAACACATTATATATTGATCATGTAAATAGTATATTATACCAAATTTTACTTTTAATTTCTCCGATTTTCTTTCTGTTGGATTTTCCACTATTAAAAAAGCCGAGTAAATGACAAACTATGTAGGATGAGCCTTATTCTGTGCAATAATAAATAATAAAATGCTTCACAGTTTTTAATAAAAAAGCCGATTTCATTTTAACATTTTTCTTATTTTACCATTTTTCTGTTACACTAACTAAATCTTTTAAGTGCACTATTTTACACGTACTGAAGAGTCTCATTTATTTTCATTTGAAATCGTGAAAACTGATGTCAAAAATAACTTTTATTGGAAATCTGATCAGAAATTTCAGATTGAATATTTTCTTTATTAAATTTATGAATGTTCAGAGAAATCTACTCGATAGTAAGATCAAATAAGAAAGAATATTAAATGCATTTTTTGCATTTTCAATAATGTTTTTTGTGCATGAAATAGAATTTATCATGTTCATTATTTTCAATACATTAGACTAATAATAGCTACATTTAAGAAGAAATTCTAACGGTAAGGCATATTTACTCGTTCTCGATACGCTTTCACACTTAGCCTCGCACTACCAATCTTCAGGCAAAATCCATAGCTTTTCATCTAAAAGCGAAAGTAGTGAAATTACTTATACACCGTGTACTTTATTGTGGTTCAAGTGCATCTAGATAGCGTAACGAAAGATGCGGTTTAAAATAATAAAGTTTATAGTAAAAAGTAAGAGTCTTAAAAAGATTCATTAAACATTTTACTAACAAAATTAACTTTTGTATACCTAATTGTTCTCGCTTCAGTTAATAGCAAGATAGAAATTTATTACTTTTTCAAAGTTTCAAATTAGTATAAATTGTGTTTTAAACTGTTTTGAATTATAAGTAAGTTTACTTGTTAGTTAGCGCCAATATAACTGTTAAACATTGACCTTTCAGTGATTTTCGATAATTTAGAAATAAGTTTTGTATGCTAAATATATTGAAAAATTGAAAAAAAAAAAAATTGAAAAATATTATATTGAAAAGTAGTTGTAAAATACTCTAAAATTTTCTATAACTTTAATACTGTACATTGAAAAATCAGTTTTGTAGAATTTCGAATTAAATTCTATGGCTTTATAAAATGAACGGAAAATATGATAAAATTTTATAAATTTAAATATTCTAAAGTAGTAATTTTATAATATTAACATTACACCCAAATACATAACAGATTACAATAGTTCATTTCGTCTGACATTTATACAAAATTCAAATTATAGAAATTATATTTATTACAGAATTTTTTACTGTCATGTTAGTCACTATCCATATCTCCCAAGTATGCTTTCTATTGTCATATTTTTTAGTAACCACGTTTTCTACTTTATACTTATGATTAAAGTTAAAAATATTGTAGAGAAATTTTTGAGAACGATACGTGATTCTACTCGACCGGAAATCAAACCCAGGAGCTTCCGTTTTCGCGACGGATATTTATCTAACTGAGCTCCCAGAAATGCCTATGCATTTCTATCTTCGACTCGTTCTCATAATCGTAGCATGAAATTTAACTCTCGCGCTACTTCACACACGCAAATACCCAATACTACTAAAAGATTTATGTTTTAAATGCTATCCGCATGCGAAAGTTTTTTGTGAAAATTTTATATTTTCAACCAAAATATCTAAAAAGCTCTGATAACATTATGAGCGTTGCAAAACTTATTTTTTATACAAAATATTAAGCCTTTAGCCTCGCAAATTCATATTTTAGAAAAGATATTCAGGAATTTTGAAAAACTTCACAAAGTTGATGAAAAAGTTAAATATGTTTACAACATCGTTTATTCTAAATCTAGTCATTATAAAAGTTTTACAAAATAAAATATTCCTTACGTTCAATTGTAGAAATTGTCTTCCATGTATGATATTTTCTCCTCGCAACGTCTAGATTCTAATAACATACTTTTTTGTAAAACCTCGTTAATTCAGTTCTTAGCACTTTCGTTTTATACATTCATTTGAGTTAATAAAACGATCATTGTTTGAATACTTGATATTAATTTAACTTAAAAATTCAAAATTTCATACGCTACAACATAAATAATTTAGAGTAATGTGATCAAACCAACTGAAGTTTTACGATCGGAATGTAGTTCTAGTACTTTATCGTTAATAAATCTTTAAAAATTGACTTAATAACTTTTTGGATTTTTCAAGCAGTAAATCAACCAGAAATCCTTTCAACTTTTCTTCGAACTCATTAAAATGCTAAAACTAGCAGTAGATTATGTTTATAGAGAAATGTAAATATTCAAAGATTTTCAAGTCTGATATTTTTTAATGTATTATGATTCAACTAAAAATCCTTAATAACCAATTTAAATATATCTAATTCTGCAGAGCTTCAGCCTACAACCATACTTTTATTATTCATTCGTATTCAGTATCTAAATCTACTTCAATTACAACCGGGCATTCTAGAATGTTTACACGAAGGTATATTTTTTGTACACAACGAGGATTTAGGGCTAAAAAATGTTCTAAGGTCTTTTTATCTTCCTCACCGTATCGCGTAGTATACATTCTCTAAAGGTATAATATTATGCTCAATTTTCATCGTTGTAACAGATATTACTTTACTTATGTCTAACAACTTGTAAGTTTAATACAAATTAAGAAATAGATATTTTTTACAGACATGTCTCATTTTAAACTTATGAATATTATTTACTTACTTATTATTTATTATTATTGATATTAGTTATGCAATTACAAAATTAATCATCCTCTCTAAGTAATTAAAAGTCTCATTTCTAATTATGAAAATATATTCCTTCGTAAAGCCTCCAAATTTATCAATTATTATAATTTCTCTAGTTTTATAAATTACTTACTTATTTTACTTCTTAATGAAAATATTTTTAAAAAACCTGTCATTTAAAATCGCGAATACAACAGTTGAAAGTAATTGTTTTCAATTCAAAAAATGATTCAAAACTTGTAGAAAATTTTAAACGTTAATTGTAGTACGTATGTAATATTGTGAAAAATTTATAAAGTACATTATAATAGTTTACAATCTTAAAACCATTACCTAGATATTCTACGATGCGGACTTCAAATATAGATTAAAGAAAAAAGTTTAGAGGCAATATTATATTTTGTTCTTATCGAATATACGTATCATTTTTATAAAATATAATTGACTAGATTTCAAAAGTTCGTAATTAAATAAAATACATTAATTTTCAACACTCGAAAGCGTTGAAAATTAATAAAAAAAGGTATTACGTGTAGTTCTAGGCTAATTGTACTTTTTAGATTTTTTAACTTTTAATGAACGGTATAACTTATTGACAGTTATTTGATCGATCTTTAAATTACATAGAAAATAACGGAGTTATTTTAACGAAAAGTAACGCAGTCAGTGGAATTTACAACGCATAGTAACATACGGATTAATATTTCATAATATCGTACAATCATATTTATTTTGAATATCCTAGCACAGTTTCTCGCTTGTTTTGTAATCTGAATCTCGATCGCTCGAGATGCAGCGACGTGAAGCATGTTTCGTGATTTCACTACACCACGCACAATTGCAATCTAGCGTTGAACAAAATACTTGAAAAAGACGGTGATGCCTTCAACTCGCGATTTCACTTGCAGTCAGTCTGATCGGTGATTTGAACAAAAGAACATCTACCAGGTGAAGCAAAATTTTGTTATAACTTCGTTTGTAACGATCGGTTGAAACAGATAATTATTGCCAAGTGTAATTGAGTCTCTCAAAATTAAAATGTTATCAAAAATAATAATAATAGATGTAATTAAAAAGTTATTAAGTAAAGTAATTAATTGACTTAGTTTCTCAAAAGTTTCACTGTTCAATATAATATATATTCATGTTGTATTTATATCATAGATTATAAAAAATAATTTAAATTGAGAATCTAAACGGGTCACATGAAGAAGTCTAGTTGCATGATGTTAGATAAGTATTCGTACTCTAATCTTTTTCTATTATTTAGTACACTTTATCTTCTTTTGTCTTTATACTTTATTCGAGTTTCATTTTCATATATACTTTACTTTAATTTAATTGTTCTATTAAAGACTTCCTCTTTCAATTTAATAATAATAAATTATTTATTGTAGTTCTTAGAGATCCGGTATTTATCTTTATACAACTGTGATAGAATATTACTCACAATATTTACTTTCATATTTTATAACTACATCTGAAGCTCTTATTCAGAATAATTCTTAGCTAACCATCCATTCATAAGTTTTAAATAAATACGTCGAAAATATAACATGGATCAATGATTTGATTGTACTATATCTTTGGTCCTAATCCAGGAAGCAACTCATTAGAAATCAAAGTATCATTTCAATCGAATCACAGGACTCTAACAGTAGTCTCTCAAAGTAGAAAGTTGACAATTTGACTGCCATACTTGAAGTTCTAAAATACAATTTTTCATTTAATAATTAATACTAATATACTGTTATCCATTACGGGTTATCACACATCTTTTAATAATTTACAAATATTAAACTTATAAACATATCTTACCTCTTATGCATCAATATCCATAATTACTCTTACAACATTATAATATAAAGTTATAGTCTCATAACTTAAAAATAATAAGATTACAGTTCCATGAGTACTGTTGTAAAACAATCGACATTATTACATCCTCTAAAGTTTCGTATTGAAAGTATGGAACAACTTCTGTTTGGACTCTTATAAATTTCATTTTTAGTTTACTTGAAGCATGAAAAGTGGTTTATTTATTCGGACAGAAGCTTAATTTACGACATTATTTCTCTTTAATTTGCGAAATTTAAATACAGTTTTAGAAATATCCAAGGAAACAATCAAATGTAGAAATAATCCAAAAAATATAAAAATATAACATGTTTACTTATTCATCTTTTACAAATATAACTTATTCCTGCTATTTCAAAATACCATTTTAATGAAAAAAACCTCAAGAAAAAATCCTCACAAATTATTTCTATTAAATATAAAGTAATCAAAATGTTTAGAATTTTTGGTAAAAAAATTTTAATATGCTTATAAAAGAAAATTGTTACACATACAATTATATTAATAAAAACTATGTAAAAACATAAAAATATAAAAAGAAAATTACTAGGCAATCTTTTCCAACAAATCATATAGTACTTTTATTATAAATGTAATTATACTGTTACGATTAATAATTGTGCTATTCTGTTAATAATATATATTATAACGATTTTCAGAAAATTTCAGAAAAGTTAAGAAAAAAATTTTATTCAATAAAAAACGTTTCCATAGTTAATTTCTCTAATTTAAACTATTTTATTGGTACTTACTATATATGCCTCACCAAGCGAATTTAATACGATATTAACTACTTTATAAAGTTCTAACGAGTATTATTTTTTAGTTTACCGAATATATAATGACATAAAAACATTATACGAATATTTTTTATATCAATAAAATTAACTTTCTGTGGTTATTAATAATTTTCTAATAATATCCTGACAACGTGTTTGATACTGTTCTTCAACTTAATATATAGAAGTAATACGTAATTCGTTAAATTTAGATTATATAAAAAATCAAATTTATAAACCGAAATAAAATCAGATACGAAGCAAGATAATGAAGGTGTGTGTGAAATAGCCACTTTACTTTAAATAACACAAAGTTCTTGAACATTTGCTATTAGCAGTACTAAAAATATAATAAAAAAATTGCTTGAATCTAGTTTATAAGCATTTACTAATAAAATACATGTAATAATTAAGAACCGAAAATTAAATTTATTTCAAAAGTATAAATTTTGGAATAAAGCGTACAACAAGACCCTAGAATATAATAACTCTACTAAAACTTTCTAATGACTGACGGGTTTGTATATGCGACAGTATATCGTATTTATTTTGACAGCTATGTACAAACCACAGATAATGTTTAATAATTAACTCATATGGTACAAATGTGCTTTAGAGACGTTTTCAGGAAAGAGCAATGATTTAGATGTTTATCGTCGCGTATTATTCGAAATAATAGTAATAATTAAATGCGTGTCAAAAGGACTTTCGCGATTTCGATTCGATGGGTGTCAAAGCCCACATTTGGCTCGCAGAACCCTAATTCAGATATAAATATTTATTCAATTATCCCATTATTGATAACAAAGTGACAAGAATACGATAATACGCGACTTAATATATAATTTTCTCCTTCGCGCGCCAAATCTTTCGCTTGTCTTTCGCAAGTCTTTGAAATAGTAACGCTTAATAGAAAAATCTTAACTAGCTGTACATATCGTAATATCTTACAAATAAGTTTTGCTTTTGCAGACAATACTCAACAGGATTCCACTAGCGTGAAATATCCTCACAGTGAAGTACAATAGACAACGGCGAAGCTACTTTATCAAAGATATATGCGGTGTACAGATATAACAAAAGAAGTCGAGACAAAGAAGAGAAAGAGGATTGTCGCGTGGCAAAATAGTGCGACGCAACTCAAACTAGTGAGCAGACCGAATCGCATACATCCTTAAGAATACAAAAACCAGACGAAGAGAAGTACTCGAGAGATAGTGGAAAAGTTGGCAAGGAGAGTATCGTAAGCAGCACGTACTACGAGATCGCGGGTCGAAGAGTAAGATGACGACATTGTTAGAATCGTGCAGCACAGACGAAGTATGTACTGCCTTGGGCGGAAACAACGAGCTATTGGCAGACCTGCGGGATCGGCTTCGAGATTGGCTCAAGCATCAGCCACACTTACCTCAAGGTGAACAATTTGAATTATCGCTAGTACAATTTCTTACCCTTCTCCTTAATCTTCTTTTTGACTCTCTTCTCTATCTATCGTATAGTCGATTCCCGAGAAAACCGTTCGCGCACACTTTTCTGGAACTCTGCCGGGTTGTCACTGTTGCACGTCCAGTGAAACTGCTTCAGTTACGATTTATAAACTCGATAAATGTCGCTTGCGCTATTCTTGAAAGAGTACCGGCAAGTGCTATTTCTAGATATCTACACAACGCGTGTACAAATAATGTAAAGCCATCTCGTACACACACACGCGCGCGCGCACACACCCACACACACATATATACATAAAATGGCACGTCCAAAAGTTCGTTTTTCACGAATGCTTATGGAAGAACTGTGGTATTTTCCTCACTTGACGTTTACACGGTAACTCTAGAAAAATGTACTCTGTTTTCATATAAAAATAATTGTGAGAATCATCCAAGAAACATTTATTCAAATTACAAGTATTACGCGTAAATAAATTAAATCGCGAATAAAGTCTTTTCTAATGTACCAAAATTCTTCAAATATTAGAGGCTTATCAATTAATTAACTGAAAGCAAAATTCTCCGAGGAACCGATAACGAAGCGGAAAAACGAAAGAGGAATAGAAAACATAGGAATGATAAACTTAAGCATATGTTTAACAATATCGTTCTCTTGTCTTTCATATTACGGAGACTATTTGTCGACCAAATATGATCAAAATATGGTCTCGTTTTTCTATTATTCATATAAAATCGTAATAGTACGATAATCTGCGAAAAAATACAAAATTAATCCTAAGCGATTACTGTAAATAGCGTAATATTCGTATGTTAAACTACTTATTATATGCCTGTAATGGTCATGTTACCAATTTTCCATATTTTTCCATAAACTGCTTTAACTTATTTATCTGCTTTCAAATGATGAACATGAATGACTATTGTATAGAAATACATAAAATCTAGTCACTTGAAATAACATAAATTTATTGACAACGAAATATCAAGCACACGGAATACAATTTAACTCTGAGATTTGAATTATACGTCACTTCAAGTGCTTTTATTTGAAAAATTTTCATAATAATCCCATCAACATTTATTTTACTAAACATAAACATGGAAATTAACGCTTGAATGAAATCATAGATTTAGTGCATAATAATGAAGTAGTAATAAATGTAACACGCATAAAATATTGTATTACACCATTAAGAGTCATCTATTAGTGAAAAGTAGATTAAGCTACGGCAATTCTCTGGGTCTCACAGATATGCCGGAGCAGAGATTGGAGTACTTTGTAATTAGTACGAAGTATAGTCTGGAGGTAGCTAAACAGAAACTAGACATGTACTACACTGTTAGACGCCTTGTTCCTGAGCTTTTCACTGACAGAGATCCTTTGGCCCAGTCAGTAACGCGCCTTTACGAAACCCTGTACGTATAAACCTATATATACGCACAGCTTCTTAGCTACTTGCAAGAGCAAATTTGCTAAATCTAGGTATTTTGATTCGTCGATGTATGCGAATGAAATGGAAAGAAGTAGACTACGGCACTGCTTTGATCTTCGACACGAATGAATGCAATTTACGAATTAGGATCGACTGTCGTGGGGGAAAAAATACTCAAAATTGCCTATTCGAGAAATGGAATAAAAATGCGTGTACGTCATGTGCTTGTTTTCAGGCAATGGGTGTGTTTACCAAAACTAACACCAGAAAAATACAGGGTCTCAATTTTACGATCACTCAACGAAGACGCTACGAAATTCCAGCCTTGGGATCTTTTCAAGTAGGTACTTTTCTCTTCTTCCTTTTTCAATTACACTCGCTAAAATTAAGGCTCAAATTTAAAAACGCTACACACCGAATAACGCGAACAATTGTATTTTTAACACCGATAAATAGTTGCCGCTCGAATTTCTAATATTAGCCCACGAAAATTAGCCTTTCGTTGATAAAAAGTAATTACACGTTATGGCTCGCATAATGCGCGGTATTCGCGTTGATAAATCTGAAAAACAAACGATATAGCTTAAATTTTCATCGGCAATTCTCATAATTAAGGAAACATTAATTTCCACTACTATAAAAGACTTTCGAGGTGATTTCAAATGGACCATTTGAGCAGGTGCTTTTGTTCATTTTTAGAGTCGGAGAAATAGCAATAAAGCTTTATGGCAAGAGGTCAATTCTGCAAAAGGGTGACTACAAAGAGAGAGTACTAAATTGCTTTTCGTTACCGCAGGTACACTTTTATGGTAGGTGATGTTCGCATTTCCGAGTGTCGCAGCCTTGGCGATATTTACATTTACGATCTTTCGGTAACGCAGCTGAGTCATATTGCCAAACTCACCCCAACTATACTGAAAAAGTGCGAGATCGTAGCCACGGTAAGTATGAACAGAGAAGTTTTTGCAAACAGTTCTCAAAGAAGAAAGAAATCATAAAAACTCCAATTTATTCATTCAGTTTTCTTACGTGAAATATGGATATTTATTTTTATGATAATAATCTGTGCAATAATAGAATCTGAAAGTATTTCGTGTTATTTTATTATAATGAATTTATTTTAAGCCATTTTGCTAATTTTCATTTCTTCCAATTTATTCGATATTTTCATATCTATTCTAGTTTCTACATTCTGTAAATTTTGTTTTCTTTTGATCGAGTAAATTACCTTGAAATACGTTCTAAAATCGGAAATAATAAAAAGCTAATCGTAATGTAAATGTAAGTTAAAGTTAAACTTAATCCTAATAAAATTTAATAATCACGTCTGTACAATAGAATCCCCTTTTGTAAAGATATCTTAATCTAATTTCAATTCAATCCAACGTCATTTTTACTAGAAGATTGCTGTAGTAATTTCAACTATGCAAATCACAACCAATTAGAATTGAGTGATATTTTACTATGTACAATCGAGCCCTTAATATTGCATGATGATTACTGTTGCATGACTAATATAATAAAAGGAAATGCATGTAATTTTAACTTCTTTAAACTGCCGTGAATTTTTTAAAATTTTTGAGCAAAATTCTACTTTCA
Source organism: Wiebesia pumilae (assembly GCA_018907045.1). NCBI lineage: Eukaryota > Metazoa > Arthropoda > Insecta > Hymenoptera > Agaonidae > Wiebesia > Wiebesia pumilae. Next base: position 3,787,039 of record JACCHZ010000192.1, read on the forward strand.
CCAGCAAATCATAAGTCTAAAACTTCGCTCTAGAATCTTAGTATCTTGAGACGACGAATCCAACCATCTCTTCCCCCTTCCCCATTCGTCATCTTCGCTAACTACATACCTAATAGACCGTGAAGAAAATTCGGTACAGTCGTGATTCTCTAGCAGAGCGGTAGCAAAGAGGAAGGACACAGACAACCCTTTCAATTCTCTCCCCCAACCATAATCGAGAACTAAAATGAAAAGAGGAATTCGAGATGTATATCACGCGATCTAAGATATAAATTATAATAGTTCACAATTGAGCAGACAATGCGTAAATAAAAATTCTAATCCAAAAGAAAATATGGAAAAATAAAACTATAATTATAAGTATATAATACTATGATAATGCTGAATTGATAGTTGACAGAAAATATTTTTTCATTCTAAAGGCCTACGGTGCAAGAATAAAAGGTATCCACTTCATCAACGCGCCAAGTTTCATTGACCGAATTGTCGCGCTTGTTAAATCTGCGATTAAACCCAAACTCGCAGCAAGGGTAATGACTTTTCCAGCCTTCATAACATTTAGTACTTATTTTTCGATAATTCTCTTGTCCAATTTAATATTATTGTAATACATTAGACTTTTAAATTAATACTCTAAAATAGTTTTCTCTTCGTTCAATTTCAATGATTTTCGACTTAGTTCCAAAGTGCGAACTTTAATTTTCAACTAAACACGAGAATCAGACACAGTAATGCTTTTATGCTAAATGCTATTATTTTATCCACATCTTAACACGAATAATGAATTATCGACAGATACATGTGCATTCTACATGTGAATCATTGTACAAGTTTGTCCCAAAGACTGTCTTGCCTGTTGATTACGATGGCTGTCAACCATCGATGAATGAATTGCAAGGTAATTATTAAAATCAGCAGAAATTTTGTTTTTTTTTTTTTTTTAATTAACACTATTTAAACAGTGTTCGCGTTCATAATCGTAAATGCAATGATATTGTTGATTTTTTAACTTTCTTTCAAAAATTCCCAGAAAATCCACTCAAATTTTTATTATTTTAAATAAACATTCTGCTACTAAAAATACCCCTTAATATAGTAATCAAATGAAAATTTTCATTGGGGATTTCATTAATTTGAACGTTAAGTTATCGCTTTTATTAATTTATAAATTTAAAAAACAACTAATGTAAATTACCTCAGCTTTCTCATTTGTTAAATACTGCATTATTAAGAGTTTCCTCGAGAATGCATTATAGTAAATACATTTGACGTAAAATCCTTGCATGTGCTTCAAACTAATTATGATATAAACTCTTTACTAAAAGAAGATCCTTTATGCACAGCTTCTCTACGCGATAGTTTTATTTCAAATAATTGCATGTGCACATGTATACTAAGAAATAGTTATTTTTTCTACTTTTTATTTTGCAGAAAAATGGCATAGAAAACTTGCAAATTGGAGAGACTGGTTCTTAAAAGAAGAAGTATTTACTGTTAATGAAGAACTTCGACCAGGTTCGGCAATAAACGTCGACGATCTCTTCGGATACTACGGATCCTTTCGAAAACTCGATATTGATTGATCTATTCCTCTTATACATACATAAGTTATTTGGGACTTTATAAATGAAATATGTTTTGTTACTTATTCACTAGAGAAATAAAATACAGATAAATTATTTAAGAAAAAAACAAAGTTTGCGAACATTTAAAATGATATAAAGAAGAAATGAATCTAATATTATGTCTTAAAATCGCACTCATAAAAATAAAATAAACATGAAAAATTAAGTAAGCGTGTAAGGGTTTTTGACATCCTTAAATCTAAAGAACATTTCTATTAAGTTTTTTAAATGCAATTCAGAATTGTGATTTTCATCTGATAGATTATCAAACTTTACTTCGACGTAATGCTCAAAATAATAAACTACGTACTATTTTGTGGAATAAGTGAACAACGTGCTTGCAAAATCTCTAGAAATTCTAATTACACATAACGATATTTTCTAGGTCTCCCTTTGCATTTATTCTCGCTCGCACATACATTTATTAGTTTTTCAGTAATATACTAGCTTGGCTTTGTAGATTGCCTTTCTTACTCGATTCAAAAGTGATTTTAGAAATGAAATACTGTATAAAAAAGCGTTTATGTGTCAAAAGATTAAAAGTTAAGATAGACATTAATTATTGGAGTTGTGATAGCTTTAACTCTACGTTTATTATAATTACATCTTTGATATACAGGAATTACTGCGTTACAACCAAATTAAGAGCTGAAAGCCATGAGGCCTGTAATTCAAAGTTTTAATCTGACGTCTAAGACACGGACTTTAGCTTAGCACGTACCTTGCCTTTCTTACATTTTCTTTCCTGTCTGTTACCTTGGCATGTAAATTAAATAAAAAAAAAACAAGTGTCATTCTGAGCTCTCAACAATAATTTAGTTTGTAGTCTTGTAATGACAATCGAAATTTACCATTCGAAAAACTTTTATACCAAATAAAGCATTTATTATAAGTTCTGTTCAGACGAGCGAGAAAAAGCCTTCAATTCTAAATTAAATTTACTAGAAGAAAACTTTTATCGTGTACATATAGAGCTGCAAATAAATTTTTCATTATAATCTTATTGCTTTAAGATTTAATTTATAAAAAATTATCACTAATACGTGAAAAATTCACAATGTAATTTTATACGTATTACAATTAACTCTAAGAGGTTATTCAGATTATTCAAATTATTGTATATTAAGCGCAAAATTAAATATAAAAAGCTTAAAACTATATTTCTGTAACTTTAGCAGCTTTTACTGTTAAAACACTGGTAAGATTTTTCTATCCGATAAAAACGTATTATATAAATACAAACCGAAAATCTAATATAATCGCTATCATCATTCAATTACTTCTATGTAATCTTTATTTCGCACAGATTGAATCTATGTATTGTTCATGTATTTTTTAAGCTAATATAATAATTTAAGGAAAAAATCATTTATAAATAACTATATATGATCATATAATACTACGTATGTAAATGTACTTAAATCGTATCAACCACTTTTAAAGTAATTTCCTTGAATTTGTCCACTTTAAAAGAGATGAAGCTTAAAAACATAAATGATATTTTTAGAATAACAAGTTCTATAACTGGTTTTTTTTTACTACAATTTTTAACATTAAGTGTCTTTTATATTATTTTTCAATTAAACTGTATTTATATTAAAGATCGATTTCTGTTTTATCAATTATTTCCATACAAAATTTTGTACAAAATAAAATCTGACTAAACATTTTTATAATTTTTTATTCAAATTTTTTCAAATTATAAAAGAAAGTCTAGATTTTTCAACTAAATTATCATTCAATTTATATGCAAATTTACATTCCTAGTCGATAAGTAACACTAATAATGTAATCATTATGAACTTTTATGAAACAGAAATAAATTAATTCTCTCAATACTTCGACACTTAAAAATTATGCACATGCAGTAAATGCCTTAGAAAAAAGCAATTTTCTGAAATAACGTTTCATGTTCTAGATATAGACATATACATAATAATTTACTTTACATTTAGATATGGCACTTATGATATAATTAATTAACAACCAAGTAAACTAACAAGTAAACCGCTATGTGAGATTGTTTTAAAACGTCAGTGTCACTAGTACATAAAAAGCATGTTTACGTAGGGCAACTAAATGGGATTAGCTTGAGATTTAAACTTTTTATAGAAAAAAAAAAGATTATTTTTCAAAAATTCACAGATGCCAAATGCATCTGCATTAAATATTATAATTTTACAACTTAAGCAGATTATATAATAGGATCATATGATTTAGATCAAGTTTTACATCCCAAGCAAAGGTGTTGATGACTTGATGTATCCTTAAGGAAACCAATGAACGGAAAAATTGATTACCTTTCGATTTTATTTTTCATCTATAAAATTCTTCCTTAGTACTGAACTATTAGTTATATATAAAATGTAAAAATTTTTGAAATTATTGATATTTTAGCCAAAAGGATAAAGTGGAAGGTAGAGGAAGGAAGGATTTTAAAAAGCATTAAAAATTTAAAACACGTTTTCCTGAAACTTTTTTCTAGCTTATATAATTAAAATTAAGAACATGTAAAAGATATATAATTATTTAGCCCTGAAAAATTTATCAAACTTCATGTTTCGTAAAGAAAATTCATAATTTTAAAATTGTTATAGCCTCGTTTTTAAAATTTGATTTTTAACAAAAAAATTTCATTTTTGACACCAAATTGATAATTTTTTTTTTCTTTATTTCAGATTTCAACTTTTTATATTTTTTGAATACCTAAAAACCAATAAAAGATACTATGATATTGAACATCATATAATTCTTTCTCTCTGCTCTATTGTGTGCGTGTGTGTATGTGCGTGTGTGTATGTGTGTGCGTGTGTGTGTGTTTCGGTGTCTGTATATATTAACACTAAACGTTAGTTAAGAGGCGCATTTCTGTTACGTTCTTTTATTATAATTAAAATTGTTCTTTTCTAACAATCTACTGCTCAGTTCCTTTACTTTAAATTGTGAAAATCGTCTGACTTAATATAAATGGATCTTCGAATTAAATGCAAAACTGAACTCGGTTCAACAATTTTCGCAAATGTAATTTTTTTGTGTAATCTTAATTCTAATAAATAATTACTGCATCTCTTAAAAGTAAGTTTACTTAATACAGAAATTTTTAATTATTTCTTATTGTTAAGTAAAAGACAAAATACAGTCGCTAATAGAAGAGAGAAATTGAAAAGTAATGGATGTATAAAATAGAAAAATTTGTGTAACACTTGTAACAAGTGGTAGGAGATACAACAATAAGCACAAAATACTTCACTTAAAAACACACATCTTATTGTTCATTAAATCATTGAAGTTTATAAAAAAAATGAAGATAAATGGTAGTATTAATATTTGTTCTTTCGTAAAAGAAAAACAATGTTGTATATCATAACTACATTGACAGCAGCGAGCCAAAGTTTCTCGTATGTTATCATAAATGGGCCATTAATAAAGAAACTTTCGGTTAAGATGAAGCATATCTGTATTTTTTAAGATATGAATAGAAATTTTACACATAGATATCATAAAAAAAACTTACCGTACTGCAATCTTGTTAAAAAGATATCGGAGAAAAAGTAGACTAATTTGTAATTAATTAAAGTTTTAATATCAAACTCTAGTAATGCATTAAAACCATATGACAAATTTAATTGCAAAGATATTACATTCTATCTTGAATTCATATAAATATAAAAAGTTAATAAAATGAAGGTTCAAAATTTGATATTTTAAAAAATTTAATAAACGATACAGATCATACAATTTTCAAACTCAAGAGAAAGTACAAGTTTTCCATAAAATTTGATATTATTAATGTACTAAATGACATTAATTAAAATTTATCTGTTCTCTCTACTGAAAAAATATATCGGATGTTACGTATATAATGAGAAAATAGATTTTAATAACTTTATATAGAAAGTTTTACCAAATATGTTGTTGAGTTATCTAAAAGTTTTAAATACAGTTGTACACATTGCTGTCATCTGTTTCAATAATGGATATTCATGTTTCTTTAATATCATGGAATAAATAAATATTAAATTTGGACTATTTGCAGCTCAGAAAACTAAAACAAGTGACAACATCATACTTTTTCATATTGAAAGAAAACCATTCGTCGAAGCCCGAGAAGCATAAAAAGTTAGAAGACGCTTTCGACAGCAGATGCAAGATGATTTATACAGGCTTATTACTTACATGATTTTATAAGCAGTTTAAAATTTCACTTTTAAATTAATTTCTAATCATTTTTATGTATACTGTATAAATTGATAAATATTTTACACTACCTTTTTATGGTTATTATTATTATTAATATTTATTATTTTTCCAATGCAGTTAGTTTAACTAAATGAAAAAGTTATTTTAACAAATTTGAATCACACTCACGCACACATTTACGCACGTTCGTTTTCACACATATTGAAAACAATTAGTTTCATAAATATATATTCATAGATTCATTAAGAAAACATTTTATAAATGTTAAAGAAATATTGCTATATATAAAAGATCTTTCCCATGTAATTTAAAGGCTACAAAAATCTTGAAGGACTAAAAAACATAATTTTCATAATTTGATCATTTATATCTCAACTATTTATATCGTAATTTTTTCTTTTTATTTTCTGAAAAATTGGTGTATAATACCTTAAAGATTAAGCATATAAAAAGGATGGTTGTAAATTTACATATACTTTAATTCTACAATTTAAATAGGGAAAGTAATGTTTATTTTATATAATTTAAAGTATTCTTTATGAGATAAATTCAATGTAGCTTATTCTTCGATAATTACTTGTAGAAGTAAAAAATATTTTTCAATTTTTCTGTAGCCTTAGGCAACTGTCATATGAATTTTAATGGAAAATCGAAAAGGAAAAGGAAAAAGGAAATATCGCGCATGGAAACTATTCGAACTCATTCTGTTTCATATTTTAAAATGATTGGTATTGTTTAAGCAATTAGAATACAAAATCAATATCTGCATCTATAATGTCCACATTCTATAGTTTACAAATATTTTTGAAATTGATAAGTGATCGAAATTTTAAAAACATTTAAATATTTACTCGTGCAATTAAAGAATCTAATAGCATAAATAATTTTCTGTGGAAACATGTTTCTAGGTATATTATATTATAGTATAATATAATAAGATTAATTATTATGAAAGTAAATTTGCTTAAAATGATCAGTTTCAAAAAAAATAACTATTAAAGTAATAAATCGCTTTCATAATTAATTGTTTCGTATTTCGGTAAAATCTTTAATGAAATATTTCATAAACGTGATATTAAAAGAAAATAGTTTTCTGAATTATAATTTTATAAAAACTAGTTGGATTGAAAATTTTGCTTATACCAAAGTAATTGAATTTTATGAATATCACGAATTAATATATTTTTATGTCTGTATAAAGAATCGAAGTGTGAAATTGCAAGACTAAAAAATATATACTTTATATGAATAAGTACTAAAGGAAAACTAATCAACTACTAACCTTGTTTTTTGTCACCTGGTCTTTGATAATTAATACATCGGTTACTATAGATACTACATTACAGCTACAATATTCAGAGCCAGATAATTGGATTAAACAATCCACAAAATTAATTAACTTATCATACAAAAATTACCAAGTATGAAACAAAATTAAGCATAATTTCAATTTTAGGCTTACTGACTTCAGGCTAAGCTACAACTGCACAGATCATGAACATTTTTCTCTGAACTACTCCACCAACACTGAAACTACATCGACCAACGCCAAAACTTCTATCTACTAGAATATAAGCCAAAAACGCTAACTACCGGTACATCGATCAATAGCCAATCGGTAAGGAACCTTGTGAAGATTTCTAGCTACAAGTTTACGCTCTTCACAGTGACGTTTTCAAACTACCAACAACCTTACACCTACTTTCATCCTGTCACACAACTCAAAGTTGTAGCATTTACGCAGAAGAACCCGAAACTCCTAGCATCCGAAGATTAAAGGCGCTCACTATGCGAAACTTGCAAACATCATGGACACGCTACCAGAAATATATGACTATGAGTTCGGAACATCGAAAATCGTTCGTAAGAAAGTGTGACATGAAAAGTCATCTAGAATAAATGACGGAGTAAATTAACTACAATACATTTCGAAAACTTATCTGACTCTCTAATTTCTGTTTGGCATTCTTACGTTAGGCATCATAAACTTTATCGATTAACAATTTTTTTCCGTATTTTGTATAATCATCACATCTTATAAATCCATATTAATTTACTTCAAACGGTCATGAATAAGACATTGAAATAAGCCTATTCTACTTATAAATAAAGATTTTAAATAAAATGTGAATACCAATTATTTATTATTTATGATAAAACAAAGCAATATATAATTTTAATTAAGAGCGAATAGATTTATTAAAAAGAAAAAGTATCTCTACATACTCGATTAAATAATATAAATTATTGGAAACAATAATGTGTAACATATAATTAGCTATATAGATATACATATATCCCTTGTTATTTTTTATACTTATTGGTTCACTTATTTTACACGTAATTTATTAAAATTGTGTGTCTTGGAATTCATATTTATAGTACACGAAACCTCATTAAATAAATGGATAATCTTCGTAAGTAATTATTATTTATTTTGTAGATGATAATAATAACAATAATAATAACTTGTGAAAATTAAAAGTAATATAATACATTGATATAATATAATGTGTATGCTTATATATACGCATATATATTTGCATTGTATGTATAGCTATCTCTTCTTTATCTATTCCTCAAAAAAAAACATTCCAATATATACTTCTTTCAAGTACAAAGAATTTGTTAAAAATGAAAATTTCTATTACTACGCATCAAACATTCAACGTAAATGTATGGATGACATATACTTTTATATACTCTATGTGATTTGTCCTTAAATTTACCTTAAATTTGATGTTTTAAATGTGAATATATTTGATTTATATGAATAAATACATTGGTAACAAAGGCTCTGTATTAAATATCATGGACAAATAAAGTCATGCTATTGATGGATAAATTTTCAATGATCGAACAAAAATATGTATTAGTCAGACTGAAAATGGTTCTAATGTGCACTACAGCAATTACACTCGATTATCGGGATCTCTCTTCGGATGTATAACTATCGATAATTTTCTCGGTATGTCAATATATTATCATTATTCAGTTCTATTTACATAATAAATAAAACCTACTATTTACTCATTAATATAAACTAATTAAAATATGCTCGTACCTACGAATACATCTGAATTATTTTCTGTATATTCGAGGGATGCTGGAAGCAACAGAGTTCATGGTGAAGAATCGACTGGTGGTCTTAAGCAGCGTTCGTGGGAAAAAAATTTATGAGAATAATCAGGATGCTGTGTCATTGAGTAGTAAACTCGAACATTTAAAAGGTGGTAAAGTGGAAAAAAATATCGTGATCCAAGGGGACTCTAAGTTCAGGAGACAAAAACGTTCTACGTATGACAATGAAATACTTTTGAATAAAATTATACAATACGAAATCGAGATAAATCATTTCACTGAAATAATAATAATTTTGCAGATAATATTTTCCGAAAAGAAATTTTTTCAAAAATGACATGATCGCATAAGAATATGAATAAAAAAATTCTTACATTCCGCAAAATCTGTAAATGTGATAGAAATGCGGGTTTTACTCTCTCGTGCAGCTTACACAAAAATATAAGCAATATTTGATAATGTCTGGAAGCATCTGCACACATATTCTTGTGAGAATTTATAAAAATTCTTCATTATTTAAAATAATTGTAAGTCTCTGTATTTCGGAAATTGTAAAGACATCTAATTTTTATTGAAATTTAATCAAATGTATCGATTTTCGTGAATTATATTTTTACTTTTAATTGTTCAACGTATTAGAAATAGATTTTCAGTTTCAGATTTTCTCAGACTGCATAATTACATTTTAAACAAGATGATAAAATAGATATAAATTTTATTTAACTACTACTATTCTAAATAGTAGTCGACAAGAGATAATAATTAACTGCAAATGCATCCGTCAAGCTAATGGTCATTGTAAGCTAATCGATATTGCTTCGATATTTCTTCGATGTAATATAAAATGGTGTCTTTCACTTAATTATTCAACTAAATCTTTCATTTAAATATTTAGCATAGTTAACATTTATATACGTCAACATATTTAATTTTCTGAATATTCTTTTAATATGAAAGGGTTCGATGTATCATGTTTCCACGAATAAAATTTTGAAAATTATTTTATAATTTCATTTTTTAGAATTTCTATTTCTCTTTATAGTATTTCCACTGTAGCTGTAATACATTTATAATATAGCGAAAAGAAAATTTCTTTAATGCAATTAAATTTGGAATCTTTAAAGAAATATATCGTAATAAATAAAATGTAAAAACAATTTGTTTCAGTCAAATACGGCAATAGAATAAAGAAGTTACCCACACTTCTCGTAACTTATCCAATACATGTAAAATACGTGTGCAGTAAAAATGCACAAGATATAAGCCTACGTGATACGATCCAAACGTTACTCACCATTGATGGTCTAAACAGAAGTCTAGGCCTTTCAGCCATCGAGTAAAATCAGAACAGAAATTTATTATTGAGCATTCACCTGTAGAGGAAAAACGAGCGACTGCTAGTTAAGAAGACCAACAGATGGTTGGACATGAACACTCTATCTCTCTTTCTTCGGTTTTCTTGCGTGAAAACATCAAATAAATAACATTTATTAACTCTTTTATTGGATCATTAATTTCTTATTACCCAGTAACTCTATTACTTTGAGCCAATACAAAAAAGTTGCAAACCGTAAGCTTGACTTTATACGATATCGACGCGTAATAATACGTATTAGAGAAAAAATGTTTCTTTCAAGTAGAAGTTGAAAGTTGGAAAAAAAGAAAAAAAGAAAAAAAAAAAACAAAAAGTTGTCTGTAATAATTATTCAAAATCAGAATTTTTATAGCATGTGCAAAATATCCGTCTGATTATATAATTTACGAAAAAATTGCTTTCAAGATAAACGTGTTCGATCGTAATGTTATTAATTTTAGAATGAAGTGCCTACTCTTACATACATCTGTAGTATGTTCGAGTATACAAGATAAGTTTGAACACTCGCTTTCGTCTGCATGCGAAATGAGTCTACCGATCTAACTATCAACTTCGTATTCGATAAATGCGGGTAGAATTCAGCAAGTATATAATAGATTATGAGACCAAGTACGATAGCTCGAAGTAAATATAATTGAGATTTCTAGAGATTCAATTATAGCATTACAGGATTGATCCTTTAGTATTCGAAAATAGTTTGTTGGTAGTGTATTGGTCCAATGTAACATCGATGGCAGTATTGTATTGATTATTTAAACAAGCTTTAGATTTTACGTATTTAAAAACCCAAATTATTTAAAGACGATTGCAAGAATATAGGCCATTCTATTTAGGGCCAACAAGAATAACATTTTATGCATTGAGCGGTTTTACTCTTAAAACTCAACTTAAATTTGTTTTTCTGATTTGAACAAGTTTTAAGTCGGCTTACCTCTATTATAAATAAAAAGTTTTACAACGACAATGAATAATATTGCAAGGAAAAAACGTACCATTATGAATGAAATAATTTAATATAATTTTGATACAATTGAATATTGATAGTATTTGTTGACGATTAACTAATGGGACAACAACAGAACCTTCCCGAAGAAAAAATTGTTGCACTGCCGTTTGGTTTCGAGATATCATACTTTATATTATTGGACTCGTAAATTAGCATTATTTCAAATTATTTTCTAAAAGAAAAACATGAAGCTACTACGGATAATGGAATTACCGATTGAATCATAAATCCACTAATACGCGTGTAATGCATGAAAAGGAAACGCAGCCTACAGACGTAATTGTAATAAGATTGCGCGAATCGATGGTAAATGGGTTTAAACTCTCATAGTTGCTCTTTGTGTTCAGTTATCTCCCGAAGTTCGCCCGTAACCAGGAGATCATGGAAAGGGGAAATTTATTCGGGTGCCAGACCGAGTCAACCTCTCTTATGCTACATAAGGACGCCCGGTGCTTGTTCGCGATCCGCGCCCGACTAATCGGATAATATATGTACGATGACGATGCAGGCAGTGCACCCACATACGTAGACCCTCACCCTCGCGAATACGAACGAAGGAGCGAACGAGGCTCGGCCATGGGCTCTCGTGCATACCATCCCATACGTACGGATTATCGGCAAGCTTTAAGGCGCGTAATATTAGAGGTAAAGTGGAAAGGGTACAGGAACTCGAGCAGTAACAGCAATAACAGAAGCGCCGAAGTTCTGCCGCGCTCCTCCTATAGTATCAATACAATATGTAAATTATCTGTGTAATGGTCGGGTAAGCGATCAGCCTATAACCGAACTCACTTTCCTCCCAAAGGAATTATTTCAATCAGTGGAGCACCCTTTTGCAAATAGATCGATCGTCGTCGCAAATAATTTCTGACACTACCCAGATAGTATTCAAAGTATTAGTGGAATCAAGGTTACTCAAAGCTCTTAAATACGTTCTCGCAATGATATATTTCGAAAAGAAGAACTGCATTGGAATCGACTTCACATTCGTATAATTGAAAGTCCGTTCGTTCTACGAACTTTCTGGCGTTTAACTTCAATTACATTAGTGGAATTAATCATTGACGAAAATGTAAGTCTGTAACTTTATGGTTTCTAGATTTACCGTTAGGTATTGTAATATGTAAAACATTGATTTCCAAGAGTACGAAGGCCTAACGCTTTTACGTACTCGTTAAATTAATACGTAACTTTGGTCAAGGTAGCAGCTAATTTTGCACTTCATTACATTATTATCATTCACTCTGTACTTAACATTTCTCAAAATATAAAATATCAAAAATCTTGTGCTTTTTAACAAGAAGATAGTTTGTAAAGTCTTATGCGAAAGTTCTTAAAATAATCCTCTTTAGATCTATACAATGCTACTACAACACATTATAATACTTTAAAGTATATGTATCTTCCGAGATTCAAAATTTCTTTGAAAGTAGTTTAGTAAAGTCTCCGCCATTTGTTCTGGGAAATACTAAGTCTTATGCAACCTGTTCTTGCTGCTTGATAATTCTATACTTTCTAGTCCCAAGATGGATATTGATTAAAATTTTTACTTTTCTAGGCTTACGTAGATATATAAAATTGTAAATAAAATGTAAAAATAATGTAGGTCTTGAACTCGTACGTGATAGACTAGCTTAATGCCTTTTTGAACGATCAATTTCACGAAGGAAATATTTTTCTTTTTCCAGTTAAAATTGAAAAGTGCATAAGATTATCTTATTTATCTTCATAAATAATAAAAATGTTATTTTAAAAAATTGAAAACTTTTTTTATTGGTAAGTGATGAGGATATAGTGTTCCGACGAATAAACGAATACAAAAAGGAAGAAAAAGTACTTGCCTGAAAATTAGGAAGGCGAGAGACATAAAAGAGCGTGGAAAGTTAAAAGTAAATGTAATATTCGAAAGACTTTAGAAGTCGAGAAAACACGGAAAACGAGTACCTTAAGGAGTATAGACACAACTGACTATCTACTGTGATTGAAAAATAGCAGAATTATAAATGCTTCACTGATTCAAATATCTAGCGAAGTCTTTGCAGATTAGAGATCGTATGCATAAATAATCCTTAAAATTCGAGGCGAGCAAAAAATAATATAAGAGAGAAGGCAGCGAGAAAGACTCGCATATGTTTGCCTAGTGAGAAAATGAAAAAGTAACAATTACAAACGAAATCGTTGAATGTAGTAGGTAAATACAATAAAACGAAAATCGATGGTCTTGATTGAAACAAATGAAAGAAAATGAAAGAAAATGAAAGAAAATGAAAGAAAATGAAAGAATCAAGAAAAGCTAAAAGTATAGTACGGAAAAAAGAAAGTTGAATCTTCCTTGGATTGATAAGCAAAAATATACGAGGATTTTTTTTTTTTTAAAGCAAAAGAAAGAACAGATTCTTTTGAAGTTGACAAGACGCTTTAAAGACAAAAGGAAGTAAAAAAGGATATATCAGAGTAATACATATTTTATTATTCACTCAATGGCAGCTTTTATTCGAACATTGGTTTTTGTCCAGTTCTACCTTTCGCGAATGTATCTTAATTCCGCTTGTGAACCCTCGCGAGAACTATTCGTTCTCTCCTCTTTTTCCCCACAGCGAGTCACCCCTTTATCTCTCCCTCGTCTTCGTACTCGTGGCAGTCTTCGCTTCAAGCTGGTAAGTAGGCAAGGATTTACATATTCAATCAAGCGTATAACTCGATGTCCCAGTCCAAAGCGGCTATGAGCACCTCCTTATACATTTATCATAACAAGCCCGAACAACTCGCTTTAAAAGTTTCTCCAGAGCGTCTACTCTCGCGCCAACTACGACGTTTCTCGATCCGATTTCGACTTTCAGTAACATTTTCGATCCTCCCCCTCTCTCATTTTCACTCTTATACATACTTGCCCTTTTCCTTTTCTTGTTTTGCACTTCGTCGGGGTATTCGCTGCGTTGGCACATATCGACCGCGAACACCTCTAAACTCAGGCCAGGTAATAGGGATGTCAGGCGCTTTCACGAAAGAGACATTTCTCATTTTGGCATAGCTTTAGATGCTGTGCCTTTCCTATACCCTGTCTCTTTCTATCTCTCGTATTCTATCTGCGTGTTCTGTGTATCGTTTTCACGGTGACATCCGCGAATCAAAAATTCTAACCAGTTTTCGAGATCAAAATACAAAGCTTTTCAGTTTTGAAGGATCCAGTTTTATTACTTATCTTGTCGTCGCTATAAAATACATTTGAGCAACTCGGATAATAGCCAATCAATTTCTCGCTTCATAAAGAACAACTAAATACATTTATTGCATTGTCATTACCGTTTTAGAGTCAAAAATTTATATCGAAATAGCATTACGTATCATTAAGCCGATAATAAGTAGAATATAACCGAGGGACTTTAAGTTGCGAAGTGAGAGAGTAAGTCCGATAAAGCCGTAGTGCATTAATTTATCGCATTATAAAAAATTGGTATTATTGCATAAAGTGCTTTTTAACTGTGCGCAAACTTTCAACGAGCACCAGTCGATCAAAACAGCATTTAATTTAACATTTAATATTTAGGCATCGAGTATTAACCCGAGCATCGCTAGAAAATGCCTACTTAATTAGATCTTGACTCTGCGCTGAAGAGTCTCGGTAAAAGCTAAGTACATAATATAGAAATATTTATAAAATACACGTATAACATCATATTCCTATTCTTGTCAATTTCTTGCCAAACGTAAACTTGCTTAACTGGATAAATCAATAAGGACAAACTACTGGTGTAACTGCTCTTAACGTTATAGGTTTACCGAAGAGAAAAATCTTGTTTGAAGCCGTGCGTAGTCCAATTAGTCGAAATGCTCGTTCTCTATTGGCTCTATTTTCTTGAAAAGATACCAGATGAAATTACCTGCATCAAATAACATAAAGATAAAAATACCTACGCCTTAAAGATTCGGACAGCAGATTTAAATCAAACACCTTATTCAATCATCGACGTTTTTAACGTTTCATCTAAACTCCAAAATTATACTTGAGATAATACCGAAATTGAAAACACTACTAAACACTACTAAAACCACTCCAAACTGCAAAATAAGTCAATAAGAAGTGTTTCTTGCTTTTTGCTGTTTTTGAGCAAAAATTTCATATAAATACCATACAATTATTTAGAAAAAACATTATCTTGCTCAATGAGTTTTAATTGTATAGATAGCGAGGCATTTAGGTAACTCGCAGCATGAATTGTCCTTCCAAAGTTTGAACACGTACACACTTCAAGAAGAAAATCTTCATAAGTTCATCTAAATATCCAAAGGGATACATTGAGATATAAGCAACGGGGATTACAAACAGACGAAGAAAACTTGTTTCTAAACATTTTCTTATACCCATATTTGGTGGTATAAAAAGGAAATTAATTTGTACGATTGCTTGTTGATCTATCTATGTTATCAATAAAATGTTCTGATTAACGCATACCTTTGCACATCCCATCAGTAAATTATTAACATATTAGCAATATTTCAATTATTTATTTACGACAATGTCATTGGAATAACAAATTATTGATGCAAATCCAGCGTCTGCAAAAGAGACAGATTTAAAATAACATCTACATATTGACAATAGCTTATTTATTTATAAAACATTAGTAAACACAAGTATAAATTCAATTTTCCAACGAAGCTTTTATTAAGTTTTAAAGTTATTCACAGAATGATTGTTCTCGACTATTTTGTATTATACAATGTAACGTTATTGAAGAAGATTATAAAAGTATTCTTATAATTACAATTACTATATAATTCTTGGTGTAAATAACGCAAGTATATTAAAAGGGAAAACTCTAATACGATATAATCGCTAATTACATATCATGAGCGATAATTCAATGATAATATAAGTAAATTATACAATCGGTTTTCTCGCAAAGATTCTAATTAGGATATTTTATATTATCAATTATTAAGCACTTTTTGTCTTTTTCTGTACATTAAAACAGCGAAAGAAATGCTCATTAGTGAATTTGAGTGGTCTATATAACAATGTTGAAAATGCAAGAGAGAGATAATTAAAATATAACATATATTCAGAAAAAGTCTTACTTAAAAAAATTTGAAAAACATCTTATGTAAGAAACTGCGTTGTTCTGGAACGAACAACTCGAGATGTAAATCAAGAAACGATAAGGCCTGCCGTCGCCGTAAACGAAGAGGGACGATTTTTAGATAAGAATAAGTCAGAAAGGGCGGGTGGTTCGGAATCCGCCGAGGTACAAATAACAAGAAATAAACAAAAAGAAAAAGAGAAGAAGAAAGAGTGATAAAGAGAAGGAGAGCGAAGAAAAGAGAGAAAGCGCGGGGCAGGGGTGCATGTACCAGAGAAAGGTGGGCCGAGCTGAATGAAAATGTCCCCTGCACGAATTATTTATTTGTTTTCTTTGGCAAAAATCTGTGCTTAGTGTGCAAAACTATCTTTAGAGAAATATTCTCCACTTTTCTTCGCTTAATTTATTCGCTCGCACGACGATGTGTTGCTTGATATAGCGCGCTACTCTCGCTCTCTCTCTCTCTCTCTCTCTCTCTCTCTCTCTCTCTCTCTCTCGCGTTCTCTTTCACACACTAACTCTTGACCACTTTTGCTTTAGCATTTACATTATTTC
The DNA here is from genome assembly GCA_018907045.1 of Wiebesia pumilae. Lineage (NCBI taxonomy): Eukaryota > Metazoa > Arthropoda > Insecta > Hymenoptera > Agaonidae > Wiebesia > Wiebesia pumilae. The sequence continues at coordinate 3,803,962 of JACCHZ010000192.1, forward strand.
TCTTGCTCTCTCTCTCTCTCTCTCTCTCTCTCAAAGCAAACAATTAGATTATAAACTTTTACTATTGCAATATACAAGGATCCATGTCGGGATAACGAATTCTGGGAGCACGTTTCATTATCTATTGTACGCTAAAACTTCAGATTTTAACAAAGCGTGCTCCGAATTTCTTATCTAAGACGTGAGCTTTCATAGGAGTTTGTTTGATGCAAGATGAACATTCAATAACTTCTTTGATTAATTTTAATGGAGACTTATCATCACCTTCATCGTCAGTACTGTCCTGTTTTTCATTATTAACACATAACTATAACTATACACATAACTAATGAACTTAAGCTTTTTTATAGTATGTAGCTTTCTCAGTGACAAATATGACATTAACTTATGCTTAATAAATATCCAAGAAAGAAACAAAATTTATACGACTGAATTCTGAACATAATTTTTTTAATGATTAATATTATTTATAAATTATTCTAGTACGAAGTCGGTACATCGGCGAATTCGCTCCATTATTTAGAAAGAATTTTATTATTTCAAATTATTTAAAAGAAAATTTGCAAACTCCTTTTTTATTTACATATAAGAATGTTTAATTATCTCCTCTTGATGTACGTTGTACTAATGTTTTTTTCTACGTTAAATAATCGACTGATGAAATAATATTCATGTACATTTGATGACCTTTACAACTTTTTGAAAATAACAAGCATTTATTTTGAATATTCAAAGACGATAACAACTCTACTTAAAATTTTTATATTATTTAAAAATTCGTTGCAGCAGAACAGTAGAATATTTCTTTTTAATAAAATGGTTTGCGTGATGAGATTTACCTAAAAGGTAAACTTAATTGTAATCTCGCGATTTCACATAAAAACTAAAATCGGCATAATTATACACGTTATATTAAAAAGAAACGAATATTTCGATAATAAACAAACGGTAAATACAAAATGAAAGAACAAAATAATGAAACACGATGAATTAAAAATTTATCGGTAAATTCCATTAGTGAAATCTAGTATGTTATTCGTTCAATAGCTAATCGACTGTGAGACTGCGTAATTTCTACGAATAATAAAAATAAGGGAAGAAATCAAACGATTCTTTGTACTTTACGTATAGTATAACCGCATTGAAATATTTTTATTAGAACTCTGACAAATGTTCGAGCGCTGTAATAAAATTGTCACTATAACGATAGACTTATCCCTTTAAGAATTTATTACTTTCCTTTATTTTATAACCCACATAAGTCTACTACTGTTAACTTATTTTTTTTTTAAATAATCATCCTGTATTATCCTGTTGCACATTAAGAGAAGAATTTAAAAAGTCTCCTCGTTAAATGTAATTTAAAAATATTTCTTTTGCTAAGAAGCTTAATTTTTAGATTTCAATTTTTTAATTTCAAAACTAAAATTACGAAGATAAGGATTACATTGAAATTGAATATGAAAGAACGTAAAAAATATTTAACATATTATTGAGGTTAACATATTACGTCCCATTGGCTATAGATGCAGGTTTTTTAATTCTCACCACTATTTAGTGCTAGCACGTTAATTATTACTGTATTTTATTATTGTTATTATTTAATATTTTGAAAATATTCGGTACTATTTTAAAAATTCTATTTTTAAAATTTAAAAACATTGTATTTCTTTAATTTATTTGTGCAAACAAGTGTTTTTACTTAAAATGTATTTATTCTAAATTATAGGAGACGTTCTCAGTTGTTGGCAATTGTCTTATTTCATTTTATGAAAATTCATTAATAAAGATATAATTGCTTACAGATAACATTTCTAGTTCGTAATATTGAAAGAATTGTTAACATTTAATATTCTTTAATTTTTTGCAGTATTTTGTTTATTTAAAAGAAACCGTTTAATCTAACAAATTAGTTATTTACCACGTCAAACTGTCTATTGTATAAAGGAAGATAGTGCTTCGAGGTATTATAGAAAATTAGAAACATTAGATTTAAAGTACAAATTGTATTATGTGTGAAAATATCTACTATGGAAGAACTCTCCGAAGTCTCGTTAAAATGTAAAAGAAAATATAAATATATCGTAAACTCCATCAGTTGAATACAAAGAAATTATAAATATTGCTTTAAGCTATCCTAATTATCATTTTTTATTTTATATTTATTAAGCGAATATATAATGATGTGCACTATAATTTATAAATACGATCGTAATTATTATATTAAATAAGCAGTTGATAATTTTTTTTCAATTTCTTTTGTAAACTTCGAAACAAATTAGCCATTTATTCTTAGCATTTAATCATTGAAATATTATGCTTCTTGCAGAAATGCAAATTTACTCTTCTTCCAGTAACTTGAGTCTATTGTATCCTATGTAAGTTACCCATTTTCTTAAGATTGATAAGGGTAGGCGACATTAAATCGTGCTTTTAGAATTGTTTACTCGTAAAATTTTTCGCGTTAATTTAATGAAATTTAGTTAATGAAACAGATAAAAAATATATTTATTATAGCGATTATTGTAGTAAATTATGAAAAAAAATTAATATACATCTGAACCGAGTGTCTTAAAATGATTGAAAAATTATCAATATTTATCAATATATTGAAAATTGTTTGTATAAATTGCAAATGTACATAACTGAAAAGTTTTTTTAAACGACATTTGTACAGTAAATGTGAAAATGCATTATTGTTACTCAATATATTAGAGATATAAATATTTATGTTTATAAATTTTGAAACAACACGAATGAGTCGATTATTATTGAAGAATAATATAACTTTGTTAAATTTGATTTTAAATAACGAAATCTTGGCTGCACGTAAATACTATTGATTTTCCTTGGCTCTCTAATCCTTGGGTCTAGAGATCCGTAAGTAGCATAAAGCGATAAAATTATTATTTTAAATACAAAGAGCACTTCCTTTTATCAATTGTCAACCCTAATCAAGGCACGCAAAAATCCAGCAACGAATGACCTTCATCCGACACTCATACTGCGCCATCTTCCTATTCAATTTTATTGTTAGATTTTTCGTTTTAATACACATTTTAATACAATTAAAAATTTAAAAATTATTTTTAATTTAATCAACATACCTTAATCTACTCAATTCTTTCGACGGCTGTAACATTATGTATATAGTAAAGGTAAAATGGTTGTCCATAACTGATCTACGAGTCAGTCAATCGAGAGGCTTATATACTTTTATGTACATTACTTTTTCCATTTTTAAGTACAGACGTTTTGTATAATTTTTATAGAGTACATATCATATAGCAATCAGAGGAAGAGTCGCTTCACAATAAAGGGTGAAAATTGTGAAAATTCGTGCGCTAAATCGCCAACTTAAGTAAAAGTAAACGTGTATGTACAAATTTGATGGAATGAATTATGAGAACGAAAGCGGCTTGACGATTTCAACAAAATACTCATAACTATCAGTCATCTTAATGCAGTATTATAAATACAATATTAGCAAATTAATTTATTCATTTCTATTATGATTTTATTATTTACTTATAAAGACATATTCTAATTTTAGAGGCAAACGCAATTAGTCGACATATATTTATACCATAAATAAATTTATGAATTCCGTAATATTATTATTCAGCTCTTAGTGTATATTGAATTATAAATAAAATGAATAGACTAAAGTGAATAAAATAAATAGTAGTCTGTATGAGCTAAATTTGATAAATACAAAAGTATGCTTTTATGGACATAAATACACGATGTCAAACGATTAGAAATGATTAGAAATTTGAACTTTTTTAACTTTTTAATGATTCGTAATAATTTCGTAAGTTTATTCATATTAATTAAAGAAACCTTCATAACAGTTAATCTCAAACTTTAATTTTCATTAATTCAACAATCGAATGCGTTTGTCATTAAAATGATCGAAGGCAATATTCAAAAAACCACAATACAACATTGATTATAATGTCGTATTATTATATGTATAAATATTAATTATTATAAACTTCAACATTTTTAATGAAAGTAAAATAAAAATATTTTTAAGTTTATTAAAACAATTTTTTTAATGAAAACATATTTGATTCTTCCTTTTTAATAAATAAATTTTAATAACGCACATTATTTCTACAAATTTCGAAATTTGAGCTTCTTTTTAAATAAATATTGATTTTTAATTTTATTGAGCATTCACATCGACAATATGTTGAATACGTTCGTAATTTGAAATTGTAATGCTTAGAAGTTTGGAAATTTGAAAGTTTGAAAAAAAACGCTGTAAAAATTTTTTTGTAAAGATTTTCACTATTGTAACGGATTTAAAATTCTCATATTCTAAAAAGTAGAACAGTTATATTTTTCATTTATTCGCGTTTTTAATAAAAATATCATCTATTATTTTATGAAAACTACATTTGTTTGAATTTTTCTATTTATTAAACTAGTTTAACGTTTTCAAATATTTTTGTATTTCAATGCAGCGCTTAAAAAAAAAAAGAATAATTACAATTTTTACAAACGCAGTACCGTCCAACAACGTGGCGTACAAAAAAGCTGTAAGCCTCTCCCGAATGCCAAATTGTGTATTATTTAATAGGAAGTTCGAAAAACAAAGTTACCGCAGCGTGGATCATCTTTCGTTGGTGCATAAGAGAGCATGAAAGGAAAAGAGAAAGACAGAGAGAGAGAGAGAGAGAGTGTGTGTGTAATTAAGAGACGTCGTGCACGAGGGCTATTTGAAAGCACTGAGCGAGATCAAGGTATCGTCAAACCACGCAATTCAGTCGCTTTTGCTTATTTACTCGAAAAATACTACAAAGATTCGTAAATTACTTTTTCCTAATTCGAGTTTTCTCGGGCTACGTTTTCTTGTAATGTTTCATACCGCTCGCACATAGCAACTTCACCTGCGACAGTGCCGAGATCAGATACCAATGTTGTTTTGCTCTCATCCTTTTTCTCTTACTATTGAGCAAATACAACGCATCCCTTAACTCTCTTTCACTCTCCTATTGTGATCGCGCAAGCGTAATATAATATCGTCGGCCATACCCTTCTAAGTGCACTCTGTACCAATTTAAATTTATTTTCATGTTATGAACAAAAGCAATATTATTTTTTTTTTTTTTTTTTATTAAATTGATTCTTATAATTTCGAAGCATTGAAGCTCCTATACGTAATGTCGATTTAGATGTGGTAGAATCTAAGCGACAACAAAGCCGTTAAGCTAAAAAACGTTCTTTAAACATATTTAATGTGTACGCAAGACGACGTCACAGTAGACCTTGTAAATCGAACAATATTGCACCGATTTTTCCGATATAGAAAATATTTAGATTTAGAATAAGTTCGATGTTAAATTTATTGAAAATATTACTTACTATTGAAATTACTTATTTTACGCTTAATATATACTGAACAAAATACTACTTATCTAATGTAATACTGTGTATTAAATGAACTATTGTACATCGGATAGATCTTGTATTGTACGTTGGATTCTGTGTCGTATATCTAAACTATTTTATATAACAAATGTACATTTGTTAATTATCTACAACTCTATAATTTCATCAAAATGCATGTCGCAATTTAACGCTTTCTGTATTATTTATTGTCAGTGGATAATAAAAAATAAGGACCATCAGAAATGCTTAAAAATGGAGGAAATATTATAAAAGAAAAAACAGAATTAAAGCAGAAAAACGAAAGCGAATAAAGACAATCGTTAATTCATAAAAGACCTTATTATATGTTATAATTGTTTTCTTTAGCTTGCGTCAAGATTTTATTACAAGATAATACGCTCTGCTTCAGATTTTACTAATTTATCTCCTGAAAACTATTTGAAAATACCAAACAGATTTTGCTAATTAGACATAATGAATTATTAAGTACACAGAAAATTAAAAGCATTTCAATTGATAAATTCATCGGTAAAAGGATAAGCTATAAAAACACATAAGTGCGTATTTCATTGGCGTATTTTCGATTTTACTTGTGAATAATGTCACACGATAAATGTATAAAAAAGTACAAGAAGCCCTGACAATTGTAATTTCTACTACAGTGCAGCTCCTTTCAAATAGCGATGTAGACTCTCGAGTTGTTTCAATGGCGTACATAAACGAAGAAACGACAATAACGATAAGAATAATAACAATGATGAAAGGATAATATACATAGAGAATGTTGCATTTGAGAAAAAACGCAGGAGGCGACAGTCCAGATAAAACGAGATACATTGCAAATGACGTGCAATTAGTGTGATTATCGTGTTGCGCAATTACAAATCGAAATTAATGCCCCTCTACGACTTACCATTTCACTTCTCTATATCTTTCTACATTTCACTCTTTCTCATTCTTGTTCATTACTTTGACATTTCACGAGTTCGCTAATGCTTTATCGTCTTTATCTGCGAATTTTATACACTTTTTATACAGGCAGGTGTGTTAAGTGATTCGAAAATTTTTTACGTAGGAGAAATTATTCGCAAGAGACCAGTAAATTTCGTAAATTCTAATTTCTAGTAGCCAGATGTGCATTGCGTGACGCGTATCGCATCCATCTAGAATTTTATTATACTTGCCATAAAATTGATAATAAGATACAGAGAAGCACTATTGACTGCGGATTAATTTACCAGACTTTCATCTATAAATATACCGACGGAATCTCTCAATAACTAAAAATTTTTCAAAACATCAGAGAATACAAAATCTCCTATACTACCACTAATACTTTGTTTTTCTTGATCTCAAATTCATGCGACTGAAAGCTTTTGTACATTATTACTAGTTATATTATCTCAGCGTGACTATTTGCCAAATAAATTTTTAAAATAATGTATATTTATGACAGAAATTAGATAAAAATTTACTGGCAGAGTAACGTATCCATATTTTTCATAATATTTCAGCGAAAACTTACACCGACGTAATAATTATTATTTTATATTTATCGTCAGATAATTACTGTTTTTTACTCGTGCAACGTATTAATCGACGATGTTATCATAGAACGCCAACCATACACGATTATAAATATAGTGTAACAAAATGAAAAATACAATAAAGGAATTTATTGTATTTATTTTAACCAATTCATCGATCGATTTTGGACATTCAAATAAAGTAGCGTTGAAATTTAAATTTATGCCCCAGTTCTCAAATAGTTCTCACGAAACAACAAATTCGAAAAACACGGAGCAATTAATGAGAAAGAAGGAATTATCGATGGTACATCGTAATTAATGACAATCTATCAAGCGTAAATTAAAGAAAAGCTTTCTGATTATCGCAGCTGAACGGAAGCGTTTTCCTTGTTGTTCAGCCTTGCAGCTAATTCTCTATTTTTTTAGCGTTTACGTGACTCTCTGAGTCACAAAATTTCTCCTACTCTTTTTCTCAGCTTTTCCCTTTCCGCGACTTATCGAGCTGAAGATTGCTACGCAATTCAGTTGCTGGCACTTGCCTCGTTGACAGTCATCTGCGATAACGAATTGCGTAAATACCGTTGGCCTCGATACTCTGGTAAAAAAACAACGCTTAAAAAATCTCGCGTACACTATTGCCGCTGCCTCGCTTTTCCTTCTTTGCTTTATTGTCGTGCGCGCTACACATGTCTTTGAAGGAAGCTCAAGTTTTCGTGAAAAATTTTCTTGTGTGACTTAAAAGAAATAAAAAAAAAAAAGAAAAGAAAAAAAAAGAAAAAAGGAAGATAGAAAAAGTTGGCTGGCGAAGGATTTATTGCTTTTATTTTCTTTTGTACAACTTTTCTCTGATTTTTCCATTCGATTCATTCGGTCAATTGGGCTTTCGTGGTACTTTTTGACATCTGTTTGGGTTATGTGTCCGTACTGAACTCAGTGAAACTTTCAACAAATAGACACTTTTAGTTTTATTTGAACTTTATAAGATCAAGATTTACCATAGATGATCAAACAATGTGAGAATACAATAATTCAAACTATAAATAGAGAAAATGAAAATTAGTAGTTAAGATGAGTTTGGCACATCGCTTCTTTTATATTTTGTAATTTAATGTGTATGTACTTTTTATAATGAAATAAAACAATCTATTACAGATGGATATATTTAATGACGAAACACATAGACTAACAATATTATTGCCAACTGAAACATTCTTAATATTATCGACGTAATGATATAATACAGAAATTGTGTTTTAAATTGCTGACAATTACAATGAAAGTTAATTTCATATGTTATTTAAATTACATTGTATTATTTTCATATTTCAGAGTGCGATAGCAAATGTGCAACAAACGGTACATGCATTAAATGCAAATAAAATAAATACGCGTACATACTTATTCCTTGCATCTGAGCAGTAAAAGTTTTACACGAAGAAAATGTATTCTCGTATTACTAGTAAAATATAAATTGTTAAATTAACACTTGTATGCCTGTAGTATAAATTATAAACTATACAGTTTTAAACGTAAGAAATATCTAAATCTAAAAACAAACATCGTTTACGTATGTATAGTACAACGAGTCGAATATGATAAGCAGATTCAGCAAGAACCATCAGTCTTATTAAATAAACTTGTAAAACATTTTTCTACTTCAGCCAGATAAGAGGTTTAGTATTTTCATTTAAAATTATGTAAATCTTATAATTCGAAGGCGGGCATAAGCACACAGAGTTTTTCATCGAAATCGAAACATCCGTACAACATGGCTACTTCGCTCTAACATATGCTTACAAATATTTAATACTTCTGCTCAATCATAAGTTTCTTAGCTCTACTCACGCTTTGTATAAGACTAACGATTTACATATAAAAATCAAAATACAATTATTCATAAATTCTGAAAGCCTTAATTTGCACGATAAAAATTAACTCTTGAATTTGCTACATAATTCATCAGAATATTAACACATTATGCATAAGTTTTACTCAACTAATGTTAAACACATGATATAAATCAATTCAATCTTTTTCCATCGGTTAAAATAATCAATGTAGCGTGGGCACTTGCACGATGGCATAAATACTTGTCGAAGGTGATCAAAAGTAACACTCGCATCGTTTCATAAAAGCAAATAACAACAAAATGATCCGATGAGCGGAGGACAAAAGATTCCGAAAGAACAAGTCACAGAATAAATCCCAAGCTTCACGCTTAAGTCACGTCTGTTGAGTTGCACTTGTGAAGTCTTTTTCATTTTTTGTTACCTAATTTTGCACATACTCGTAAGACAAGTATTGCACCGATGTGTAAACATGTCTTTCAAAGGAGAGAGATAAACCTTTCAGATTCTACCCCCAGACAATGATCGCCTATAAAGACTCTTAGTCGTGTGTATCGAATCCAATACAGATGTAATATTCGTACATGACTAAATCACATTCATCATATAAATACTTTCTCAGACAACGTCGAACTTACATTTCCCATATTTTCTTTTCTCAAAAATTTATATTTCTGTATTAAAAACTTCTCAACTTCTCAACTTCTCTCGATAAGTAGCTTTCATTGTTCTAATGTTGATTGACTGAATTCAGGTGCGGAGAAATTTTTTATGATTACAGCAGATGCGTCAAATATTTTCCTAAATGATTTATTGATGACAGCTTACTTTTTATTTTTATCAGCGCTTGTTAAAATCATATATATCACTCGATTTCCACCACTGGCGCCAAAATTGTATTTTTTATTTGAAAAATACTTCAACAACTTGACGTTTTTGTTTCGGCAGGTCTTGCATTTTGTATGAAAAAATGACAAATAGTATTGCTCAATCGGAATTGATACAAAGAAAGGGTATAATTTCTTTTAATAAATTTATTCACTTTAATACATATGAAATTTTAAATATAGTACTTTTCAAACAGGTAATAAAAAAATTTGCGAGGAAGCTGAAGTCGAAAGAGAATCACAAACAATTACAAAAGCTAATGAAGAAGTCCGAACCAAATGGGAAACTATAAAATACTACTTTAATAGATTTAGATACTATCACTTTATAGTTGCAGATACAATAGATAAATATGCATCTGCTGCTTGTCTCTGGATACTCAATTTGTATTTTAGATTATTTTTGGGCGCTGGTCCTGATCTGCCATCTACTTTTGACGAAGAAAATTAAATTGACTAATTGACCAATAAAATATATGATTAAATTGATCATAAAATACCTACATATATTTTATTGCTGTATTTTACTTTTGTAAAAAGAAGTCAGTTTTTAATAAAAACTTAGTTAATGTAATTTAATTTAAAAGTAGTTTTTTAATTACATTAAATAAGTTTTACATATAACTCAAAAATGTTGTATTTATATTAAAAAATACTAATAATACTGTACAAAATAGTGATATATTTTTACACCAAGAGTTCTATAAGTTGCAATCAAATATGTCACCATTTTCAACAGTTTTTCAACGATTGTAATATCAAAGAAACAGCTGAAAACAACAAGTACGTAATTTTATAATAGAAATTCACTTCGTAATAGAAAAATTGATTATTATTACCAATATGTACAAAGATACATTTTTTGTTAAATAATCAATTTGATTATTTAACGACAATTTTATTTCATTTACATTATACAGATAAGAGAATTTAAAACCAATTTGTATTACTATAATACAATAAAAAATAAAACTCTATTTAGTCATAGTTTTTCTGCAAAAGCGTAGTAAAAATACTCTTCTTTATTTATATATATTTATGATCATTTCTAATCTGACCTTTATCAAAATGATAACAAAATTTACTATTACTAAACATGTACATTATTTTCTAATTTTTTTAATATTAACATAAGTTCTTTTTAGTCAAAAATAATTATCATTTATGAAGTAATTAATAAGCCTTTAAATAAGAGCTGTGGCCTACAGAAATGAATTTTATTATCGATAGGAAAAAAAATTTCTAAAATCCAATTATTCTATTAACTCTTTTTCAATATTTCAACATTTTGTATAATAAACGAGGATGTAAGATTTTGACATTTTAAATCATTAATCAACTCTTTAAAAAATCTTAGTTAAAAAAACTTTTTCAACAGATCAAAAAACAATTTTACCTACACCAATTTATAATACACTTTAATATGTTCTTAGATTACTAAAGAAAATTAATATAATGTATACATAACTATTTAATATATTTATTGTTGAAAAATATAGTTTTATCTTACTGAATAATTTTTATGAATAAATACATTTTTCCCTCGATGCTTATTCTAGATCAATCTTTCATTATATACCATTTCTTACTTTTGAAAATATTATATTTTATCTGTACAACTATATTAGAAGTCATACGACATATTCCTACCGTTTATAACATAATAAAACCATTCCACTAATATTTACATTTTAAGAAATTTCTTTTTCAAATTAATATATGATTTAATAATGTTAATTATAATTTACTTATTATTAATAACTAGTTTTTACCGAAGAAAAATGATATTTTTTAATCAACCATTTTTTAAATAATAAATCAATATTCTTTAAATATCAAAAATCTGTTTATTGAAAAAATCATTTTAAAAGGATTATATAACAATGTTTTTAAAATTTTTAAAATGATAAGATAAATATTTTTTTCTATAAAATTTACTGGCTTTATTAATAGCTCTTATTAAAAAAAGTTGAATATTATCTTTTACTTGAAGTTGTTACAACTTTCATTTTCTTGCAAGATATATAAGAAATAACAATTTATTTCAAATTTTATATTTGGTACTATCGATTAGTAGATAATCATATATTTAATTACCATCTCACTATCCATTATCCTTCTCTTTCCCTATCTTTCTATTAGTAAATAACCATCTATGAATGAATTAACCTTTCTATAAATTTATCACGGTCTATATATATAACATGAAAAATTCTTATTTTATTCTTATTTGTTACTGTATTATAGCTCCTTCAGTCCATGAATAAAATTGATTTCTTAATAAAAATCAAGTTATATACTTACAATAAAATACATCATAACATACTTAGATTTTTTCAACTAAAATTTAAAAATAACAAGCTGAATTTTACAATTTTAAAGATCGTATGAATATAATTTCGGATTCATAAAATAAATAAAAATACCCTGTGCGACGAAAAAGTCCGTCGCGAACTTAGTGTTAGTGTAGTGAGGTGTTTGTGCGCGATAGTGTGCGTATGTGTAAACGAGAAGAATGTGCTTGCGCCACCGGTCATCGGTAGGGGAAAGGCTAAGCGGGGCCATCCCTCCATAAACTAGAGTAATGACTTAATCCGCCAGACGGCGGATGCAAATCAAAGGAAGAAAATCGCATCCAGGCTATAAAGGAGGCGAGCCCGCGAGGAAGAAATACCCTGGTTGGGAGTAAGGAGATCTTCCGAGTCGTGCTGACTGTTAGCACGCGAACAAAACTCCAATGGGCGCGGCGGTAGTTTGGTTGGGAGCAAGGAGGCGGTCTTCCTTGTGATTGCATACCTAGTTGTGCACACTATTATCACTCAAAACAAAATTACAAGGGGGTCAGTTCGTTGATTAACTAAATCGTTACTCTACTTTATGGAGGGCGGCAGTACTGCTTAACCTTTCCACTATCGATGACCAGCGGTGACGCCGATGCGTGCTTTCACCGAGTTGTCCCGAATATCCGTAAACTTTCATTTGTTAAGAATTCGGTACTGCATTTCAGAAGGTAATCCACCAGATGCATAACTACGGTAATAAACAAATGAATCTATAGAGAATGGCTTACCTGCTCTGTGGTATTGTTTGTAGATTTTAATTCGTGTATTTTCTCGCAAATTTTCATCTTTTTCACCACGGGCATCTGAGATCTTTGCTGCTTCAGCAATATTTCCAGCCGATATATCAATGCATGACCTCCACTTTAGCAACTAGTATTTATACGAGCAAATCGCTATAATTGGTTTAAGATCTAGCCTGTCACTTTCATCAAAAATGGCACCTGCAAATGGAGTTAACGGTGTATTATAATTAAGAGCTAAGATCCTATTAAGGCAAAGATTGCAAGTAGAACTGGCTTGCTTTATAGACAATTGAATAAAGTTACGATTGTATTTATCTACGTACGTTGTACTCTTGTGCGTTCCTACAATGTAAATTTTACGTTGGACAGGTTTACTTATAATTGAAGATGAACTTCCACAGCTTATCGTTCTGTCCTTTTTTGACTCTCCGTATTTCAGGTCCTATTTCAAAGATTATTTTTGCAGAAAAGTCAAGAACTAAAGATTTTCTTTCTTTATTTAGTGGCCAGTCATAGTCATGGCAAATAGATGTAAATTCTTTTTGTAATTTTTACACACAGCGGATTGGTGCCGCCGGCAGGGCTGGAAAACAAGTTCCAGCCACTACATCGCTACACTAGCAGATGACACCAATAAAGAAGTCACCGAAGTTATAACTGGGCTCATTAATGTCAAGGGTCGCGACATAACAACAAAATTCTCGTCCTCAGTACGTTCGATTACGAGGCACTGATTGAAATGGATATGTTGAGCCAGATCGACCTGCAACTATTCCTTGCAGGGGAAAGGATCTTCCCTCCGATCATCTCTGTCTGTCCAATGAGATTAACCGCGGTAGAAAACTAGGAAAAGTAGCAGCAACAACAAAAATGTTGTACAATTGTACAGAATTAACCAAAACAAATAAATATGCTTTATTCAAAACATTGAGGTCCTGTAATGTACCATTGTACAAAAGTTATGTTACTGTAAGCAATTTAAACTATTGTAAAAGTAAAATTTAATTTGTGACGCGTCGTCCGCCTCGACACGTGTCCTTTCGGACTCGTGTGCGACGTACGACGTGTTTCTTCTTCGTGCCTTTCCGTCCTTGTCCCCTCGTCCCTTTTGGCTGTTGTTGGTTGCTGGGTCTCCCGCACTCCCTGTCTGTCCCGTCCCGGAAAGCTCGAGGTCGGGCCAGGTTCGTGGCGGGAGGAGGGAAGCGCAGAGAGGCTGGGCCGAAATGAACAAGGCCTCTTTTCTTTCTTGATCTGTATTTATCGTGTTTATTGGTCTTAATTTACATTAGCCTTTTCGTGCGGTGCGCTCACCGCTTACAAAGGAGTCTTATAATCCATTTCCCGGTGCGACAATTCCGCACCATCGCTGCGACGGAGAAGAGTCCAGCCCGATGGCTGTGAGTCCGTGCACGCGACCGCGGCCCTAATCCTATACCGGGAGGTACGACACGAGTCGTGATTTCACCGATTTCACGTGAGCGCGCCCTTTTTATACCTTTACTCGGGCGCGCTTCCCCTCGCGGTGGGGTCGCGCCGCCTAGCCGCTCTCGTGACGGTCGTGAGCCAGGCTGGTGGGGGGGAAATAGTGGCGGAGTGAGCGCGTCGCCCTGCGTTAGCCTGGCCAGGGCTAAACGCAAGGTTTCCCTCCACGGTCCCATATTACATTCTCTATTCATTCAGTCATCCCTCCTTCTCATGCGTATTTCGGGTCGTCAACTCCCACTATGCTGGCCCTCGCTCATCCATCCATTCTACGCCCGATACTCACGTTTTCTTCTACGGTCACCGCTGTGCCGTACGCCCTTTCACACCCCCTTTCATGCCTGCGCACTTTCTCTCTCATACCTCGCTTTCATGAACACCGCTGTGCCGTACGCCCCTTTCACTCCCACTCGCACGCTCACGCACTTCCTTTCTCATTCCTTGCTCATTCCTTGCTCATTCCTTGCTCATTCCTTTCTCATTCCTTTCTCATTCCTTTCTCATTCCTTTCTCATTCCTTTCTCATTCCTTTCTCATTCCTTTCTTTCACAAACACCACTGTGCCGTACGCCCCTTCCACTCCCTCTCGCACGCTCACACAATTATACGCACACGTTCGCTCGCTCTTTCTCTCTCACTCATGCTTTGCCGCACGCACGTTTTATCATTTCCATTGTATACATTCGCTCGCTCCTTCTCTCTCACACTCATGCTTTGTCGCACGCACGTTTTATCATTTCCATGCATACATTCGCTTGCTCTATCTCTCAGACGCACGTACTTAAAATCTTCGAACGTTGGAGTCCGGACCTCTTCCTCGCGATCCTTCCAGCCCTATTCCCACGGCAATGCTTTCCTCTTGCGACGAAGTTATTCGTCGCAAATTTAATGAAGATTTAAAAATATTAGATTATTGAATAAGAGCTAATACCTTTGACCACATCTATAGAATATTTTACATCTGTGGCAGTATTTGATTCTTTCTACAGTAGATATCAGATAAATATAATTAATTAATTTTTTCTACAATGACAATTGTTAGGTAAAGTTTTAATATTATTAATTTTAATGACTATGAACGGTACGTGGAATCTCAACTACAAGTACTTTAACGTTATTTTCTATTTCATATGTTATCATTTTATGAATTATCTGTTCGTTATCAATTTCACATTTTCACATCTATTGCCACATTAGGAGGATATTTAGATGAAGCAGGCAATACAATGTTTACCATCTTCATCAAAGATGGGATTTTGTCCATCCCTTGGGATAACACCTACGGACAAGCTCAAATGTTTGAGTTTTTTGTTTCCTCTTATCTATAGAAGATGCAGCTATTCCTCCTGCCCTTGATTATACAATTCCATAATCTTAGCAGGACATTCTCTTTACCTTAGTCTTTTAATTGATGACTGCTATCTCGTATGATAGTCTTTAACATACCCTGAATTTAATCAGAATTAAACCCACTTGGGCCAGGATTGTCCACGCAAAAATGCCAGTTCGGGCGAAAAGAGCTGACCTATCTGGGACATCGCATTACCGAACAAGGAATCTACACGGACCCTGACAAAATAACAACCATATTGGCCTTGACACCGCCTTAAAACACCGAGGAGTTGCGCCGATTTAACGACATAGTATCATGGTACAGACGTTTCGTACTAAATATTGCTACCATCACGGCTCCACTTAACGAGCTGCTGCATAAACGGGTTAAATGGGAATGGGGAGAACGACAACAGGCTGCTTTTAATGAATTAAAATCACACCTACTGGAGGCCCCGATTTTGGCTTGTCCTGATTTCACGGAGTCCTTCACGCTGGAGACCGACGCCAGCAACGAGAAATTAGGGCAGTACTCTTCCAGAAACAAGGAAAATACGAAAGGATCATCGCATACGCAAGCCGAACACTAAACAAAGCGAAGAGAAATTACACCACTACGAAAAAAGAGTGTCTGGCAGTAAAATGGGAGATTTGGAAAATGCATGACTATTTTGAAAGCTACCACTTTAGTGGATCCGATCATCAAACCCTAAAGTAGTTGGCAAAGATCGATAATCCCTCTGGTCAAAGCCAGTAGGACTTCCAGGTCAAGTATCGCCGTGGCACCGAAAACGAACTGGCCAATGCTTTCTCAAGAGAACAAAATATCGCCGCAGATAATACCACCAGGAACTGGTATAAAGCCACACTCGCCGAAATGCAGACACTCCGAGGTATACCCAAACTACCTAGTGCAGGATGGCCATCTCTATCGACGCGCCCTGAATACCCTGAATTTTAAGAACAAAGATCACGATACCGTCTAGAAACTATGCGTGGCAGAAGCAGAGAGAGACAAAGTCTTAGTCGATAAGTAAAGTATCACCGCCGTTAGTATGTAAGAAAAATCGATATAACTGTAAATATATTTAGTTTAACAGTAATAAAAAGAGCCGCCGTTATCATTTTGCCTGGTCTCTTGGTACCTCCTGCCGCCGTGAACCTGTCCGACATCGAGCCATCCGAGCCGTGATAACCAGGGTGCGCAAAGGGACCAAGTCGTCGCCACCAAAAAGACAAGTAAGAATGTTATTCGATCTCCGAACGGGGTTTTGGGGGTCGAACGTTACACCTGTAATTATTAGTTAGATTAATTCTATAAACAAACATCACTAGAATGTTATATTTTATTTTTATTAATATTAATTACAATTGACTTATTTGCTTATGTATAAACTTAACAAAAATGCCAATTAATTTTGTTCACGTTTCATACTGCGGATCACGTATCTAATGTTTTAAGAAATTTTAAAACGTATCTGATTACTGTAAAAATCAATAAAATGAAATTTTAAAATAATTAATTTCATATATAATACATAACGAGATTACTCTAAAGTAATAGAAGAAACTTGTGTTTTGATTCAAATAGAAAACTATTTTAACTTATACGTAAGTAGTATTAAGATATGAGTTTCAACAATATAATAATGAAAGTTGATAAGCATACAAATCATTGAATATTAATAATTTTAAACAATTTTGTATCGAAAGAAAGATAATCCATACGAACAACATATAGTACATGTTGTTAACAAATGGTATATAATCCTCGAATGTTTTTGGGACAAATTTTACATTCTACTATATGCAAAATTTATTCTTTTTATTTTCTTTTATTGAAGAATAAAGAATAAAATGTTTTTATTAAAGTTATTAAATACGATAATAAGATATATATAAACCAATTACTAAATATTGAATACCATGTGAAGGTGAATTTTCGTTAATATATATCTTACAATCAACGATTGAACCTAATCAATAAAAATAAACATATTGCCTGAATTTCATTTGAATGAAATACAATTATAAAGATTGACATTATTCATAATGATTCTACAAAAATTAGTAGCTACTGAAAATTTTATCTACTCAAAAATTTGCTTTCTAGTACTTAATATTTTTTGCTTAACCAAATTTTAAATTCTTGTACTAATAAGTGCTTTAACTTATAAAAGAAGAAAGTCCAAAGTATTAAATAATAAAATCCGCAAAATGCAATATTATTCAATAGATATCTAATAATCTATTACCGAATATAAACTCGCAGGTTGCAGCTGTAATGATACTTATTTATATTTAGAATATGTCATTAATAAAATATTTAATTGTATTTATATAAATCATTCAAAGAAATCTTAAAATTTGACATTCTTAAAGGAAATGGAATAATACATTGGTTTAGAAAGATTTTAAAAGTTAGTCATAAAAAAAATATTTTCTCGCATAATTCATCTATTTAAACCCTTTTAATTACCAGTCTAAGTTATTGTAAGAATAAAAATGAAATAAAACTTTTGACAACTAAAATTAAATGGGAATGAATCCACGTCACTTGACATGCATACAGCTCAACTCAGCTTCTATGCAGATTAAGCTTTACATTATAAAATCTATCACAAAGGGCTGTTTTATTAAATTAAAAAAGTTTCAGCTTTTTAATTTCTTTGATGTAAATTTAATGGGATCCAGAACCCTACTTATATATTTAATCAACGGATCAAAATGGCAATATTTAAATTTATTACTAAACCAAATAATACACAATATCTTAAATATCCTATCGATATCTCGACTTCGATACGTTTCACTTATCATATTTATAAATCTACATTAAATAAATTTAGAATATAAGTGAACATATTCGACATAAAGTAATTTGAATACGAATAATTTAAAGTGCAATAATTCAAATTGAATTTATACGTTTAAGAAAACAAGTAACAAAACTATATCAATACTAGGTTTAAAAGAAACTACTTATTTCAACGCGTGGTTTTTTTGCTCTACTTTGGCGACAACATGACGGTCACATGCACATAAAGTCATCCTTTTAGTAGCTTTTTCAGGATATTCGAAAATTCCTTTGCGACGTGCACTTTTACGCAGATACCTTTGAATACTAACACGCTACACATCAGTCAGGAACAGGAAAAGTCTGCAAGTATATAACCGTGCAAAAATTAGAAATATGCAAAAGATTCGCTTAACCGAGGTCCTTATGTTTATGCCCATCATGTACACCCTGTTTTGCAAATCACTCGACAACGCTTTTATTCATTTTTTAGAATACCACGCATAGTCGAGAAAAAATACTTTCAACTGCTTTGAATAAGTACGCGCAAAATAAGCTAAGCCACCGTTTAAACTTAACTTTTCAAATCTTTGATGAAGAAAAGTATTTATGGTATTTGGCTACAAATTCTGTGTGTAGACGAACTAAAAAATAAATTTCTGTAGAAATCATGTTTTCTTGTGTCAGCAACTTGCTATAAATATCTAAATAAATAACGTAGCAACTTATACTATTAATATTTCTAAAAAATATATTATTATTACATATTAATAAAGTATTTTAAACACTTAGCCTTGGCAATTAGAACTTTGATACTTTATTTTATATCGAGATATTTATTTTTCATTTTAATAATTGGTTTATGTAAATCAAGAATTAAAAATTCATGACAGAAAGAACTAAGAACAATTCGTCCTATTTCCGTAATAAAAGAACAAAAACAATCGAATGCGCGTACTCCTTGTACGTATACATATTCTGTATCAAAAAAACAGGAGTTTTTTGTTATTCAAAAGATTCCTTAACATGTATTAATAATTTTATCTGAATCTTTAACTGTATACTTTATCCATGAAAACTTTTAACACATTCAGTGCAATAAATATTAACTTTTTAACATTCATGGATATTAGAATTGAACGTATTGTGTCTATTAATAAGGTAAACGTTACTACAAAACATTAATTTTACCCCAATAATAAATCTAAATTCGAATTTGAATCGTATTTTATAACTTCTAAGTAATGCACTTATGATATTCATTACATATGTTCTATAATGTTATTTAACAAATGAATAGTAGAAGTTGCAAATAAATTAACATTCTTATTAAAAAGTAACTGTGCAAAGTAGCGTACATAGAGCACTGAGTCTTTTTCATCCCTTTGTTGGTTTTGTAACGAACCAACTACAGAAGTGGTAACAAACTCAAAAATAACAGTTTAAACAATACCTTTTCCGATATAATAATTAGAGACACGTGCTAAGCATCGATGTAGAAAAAATTTTCATTTTCTTTGCTTGTCAGATATTTTATCCCTCTTAAAATCTCTTAGATAAATTAGTGTAATGTAATCAAGATCGGTAATCGCATAGTCCATGTTAATTACACGCATCGTTTAACGCATGTGAAACTTGCGCTCTAAACATCGACAACTCGTCATCTAGCTATTTTACAAGCATCACATATAGACAAAATGCAATTTCGTCACGTGAGTATCAATATTACGAAAACTTTTATGAAAATGGTTAAAAATACTTTTACATATCAATCGCATTAATCAGTTAATTAAGTCTAATATATAGATTATATATTCCAAATATCAAAGTTAATGTATTGACATATGATCATTTTATATAAGATTTTCCATTTGTATTAATTTTATGTATAAATTTTATAATAAATGAGTAACTATTTCCGTGGTTTTGTCTATATTTATTGTGTATTTTTATTTAACTAGTAAAATATTGAATTTAAAGTATCCAAAGTCTTACGAAAAACTTACTTATATTTTTATAAAAACTTTGGTTGCTTATTAAGGGTTTATTTACTACATTAAGTTAATGTCAAATAAGAACTTTTAAATAGAAACTGTCAATGTGTATAACGATACATTTTTTAATAAAACGTCTATAAATCAAATTATGATTATGTTAGTCATTAGAATGTTTAAGATTGTTGAAACTTTTACGTAACTATTTTGTCTTATGCGTTGAGTAATAAAATTTTTTGGAAATACAATCACTTATCTCGAATTGCATAAAAATAAATTATCCTATAAAACTAATATTTGCTATTCGCCATTAACTGTAAATTATTATTTCTAAAAAATCAGCTTAATAAGCAAACTGGAAGGTATGCATGCATATGTAAATATATACAAGTGTACACTGTACAATATATTGTGATTGTTATGGCTATCCTATTTTCTTTATCTTTTCTGAAATTTACCCTTTCTTTATACAGCGAAAATTTTGTTTCTAAATATTCGATGTCATTACTTTTTACTGTTACTTTGACTATTATTTTTTCCAGTATTTTTTCTTTCTTGATTTTATCGTTTGGTTAATATTTTAAACACAAAATTTTAAAACAGCAATAACGGCTTTCTGAAGACTATGAAAAAATTAATGAGTACTTTAAAATTTTTTATCCAGTACTATTTATACGTGTGTCAAAGCAACTCTTATATATCCTACACGAAGAAAATGGTTTTTGTAATAAGCTCGTCTTTACAAAGCAAGTATGAAAAATCTGCTTCACTGTTTATTACAAATAAAAACAGACAAGGAATAAAAGAAGGGAAGAGAATGAAAATTCATAAATACAGAAAGGTAACGTTATTGCTGTTTCAAATTTTGTCTTTAAAATTTTTACGAAACGATGAAATCAAGCAAGAAAATAACAAATTTCTCATCGTCAAAGATATGATATGTTTTGAAAACGTGGAAAAAGCAGTAACATGAGCATTTGAAATAAAATTTTTGAAATAAGGAATGATATCACAAGAAATAACTTAACAGATAAAATTTGAAATAGGAGAATTGAAGAACTCTACAAAATGTAGAAATCGTTAGATTCGTAAGAGCCGATAAACTAAAGATTGCAATTACTGACTTTGGTTTATATAATATAAAAGTATAAAAGTGCAAGCAATGAATTTAACGGTTGCATTAAGTATTATAAATGCAGCATTTAATTTAATCTGTAAAAGGTGTTAGAAAAATAAATTATTTAGCTGAAAGTAACAAATTTCTATCGTATTTAGAGCTGCAGAAGGTTCAAACACATAAAAAAGGATAAATCTCGCTCTAAAACTTCCAAAATAATCTTTTCATGCAAGTAGGGCAGAATTATGATATTCACTCAATCACTCAATTATACATTATTGGAGATTAATCTATGAGCAGCACGTAAATAGTTACCTATAAAGAGAGAATTCATAAGAGAAAATTGAATGGCATACATTTCTGGATTTATTTTGCTACGTTTTTAATATTAATAAAAGTATCTAAAAATGTAATCAATCAACTAATTAATCAATTATACTAAAGGATATCAATTTCGAACATCATAGATAATTTTAAGAATGATTATTTCAAACATCTTTAAAATTAGCATCAGAAGTCAAGTGCAGATGTATTATTTATTACTTTTAACTTTTCTGT
Organism: Wiebesia pumilae; assembly: GCA_018907045.1. Classification (NCBI taxonomy): domain Eukaryota; kingdom Metazoa; phylum Arthropoda; class Insecta; order Hymenoptera; family Agaonidae; genus Wiebesia; species Wiebesia pumilae. Next base: position 3,825,990 of record JACCHZ010000192.1, read on the forward strand.
ACTCAGTTAGGCATAAAATATTATGTACTAAAATAAATTATTGAATCAATCGCTCACCTCATTTCTTATTAGTACTAATATGTAAAAGATAAACAACTAACGAGCCAAGATATAAATACTAAGATTACAAATATATAATATTTATATAATTAATTCTCAAACAAAGAATTTCTAAATATTTGGATTAAGCGAGTGTTTTTATTAAACCTTAAAAATGATGCAGATTAATAACATTGCTTAGAAAAAACATATTTTATAAGTCTGTTTTGTAAAACCTATCTATGTACTAAATAATAGTAACAAGTTATCAGTAATTACAATCTGTAACAGTATGGATATAACCATGAATTTAAGATTATCGACATACAAGTACACTTAAAAATATATCATTTTATTCGCAGTATTAACTAATATTAGAAAATAACTTCTTCTTTTCTAATAATCAGAACTAAGCAATTTTTATCAATTATACTATTTTTAAAAAGACTGGTGTGCATTTCTTTTAATGCAAAAGTATTTTAAATTATAAATGCAGTACCCTTCTACTTATACAAAATATTTAGAAATATATTTATTCGGTAAACTTAAGGGTTGTTTTATCAATGTTTATTTTTATTAATTTCAACTTTTAATCTGTTTGTAAATAATTTAAGTTCAATTATTAGCAATAAGTTATTACTATTTACACTAATAACAATGTAATATATATAAGTAAATTTGATAACGAAAATTCACAAATTATTATTCATTCGCGGGGATTCTCCCGAATCAATTGTCGCTTTCATTCTCTCCTTCCGACCGGTGAATTCTGTATCCGAAAGGAAACTGTCCATTCTTACCTTTAGTGTCGCATATTCACATTCTGTTTGCGTCGGTTGAATTATTCCTCGGTATGTAGAAGGTTGACTCTCAGTACTGTCCAGCCGGTCGCTTTAATGGAATTCAATAAGATAATATGTATTCAACGACATTGTTTTTTATTTTATACTTTTCGGACTTCAGGGAAACGCAAAGCTGTATGATAAAACCTCAAAATAATCCTTCAACGCCTAAGTTGACCGCCTTGAGAATCGTTTCGGCATAAGCATTTTCTACTGCAATTTCAAGTACTTAATAATTGTCAATGACATTTATAAATTTTTATTGCCAAATAAATGGACTATCAAAATAGAATCTTAAAGTCTAATGAGTTGATTAATCTAAAATTCAAACAAGTATAATGTAGCCTTTCAATAATATACGTTATTCACTGTTATATGAGCAAAACGATCCCTGAGCGAATGCTTCTTAATATCAAAATTTACTACTGTACTTACGCTAAACTTTTTGCAAATTATTGACACATCCTAGTCTATGTCTGATACTCCTAACAACCACGCCTCAATAAATACAGGCAAAACAGCATGTATACGTATGTACACTGGCCACGTTTGATTATCTCCAGCTCATAGGTATCATCAAAATTATAAAATTCCGTCGTGAATATCAATGTAAAAGGATTGGTTTCTACCACCATTTCAATCATAACGCTTAGTGCTCGCTTCATCCAACTCAAAAACCTAAACCATTGCAGCAGCTTCTCGACACTCAGCCCAACGATGACCCCTTCGACGATCGCGTTCTACCTGTACATGGTTACGAAGAACTCTGGGTGTCACGAGCAGATATTGAATATTCCCCATCCCACAAAACTTGTGAAATTCCTTCCTCGATCCGTGACGACTCTCCAAGGGCTTCTGAAGTACTATTGAATCCATTGTAATTTCTCCAATGTCTCCTTCGCGTCCATCAACTTGGTGACCAATATCCTTATATACTTATATATTGCTTTGACGAAGAGGGTATGATACTTCTTTATTATCTGAGGTAATAACTCCATGTGACCAAGGTAGAACATATGTAGAGATGTGTCATTCTTCTATATTAAATCCAGGGCACCATCTATTTTTCCCACTGTAAATGACTCTAAATATAAGTAATACTGCTCGTTCTCCCTCCGAAATATACGATCTCGTTGGATCTCCTTGTTATTTTTCTCTGATTAACTTTCGTCGTAGCTACCGCTCATACCTATATTAATACGTGGCTTATGATACAGTTCTTATACGATCTTCCCTTTATGAACGCATTTGCGATTAACCTCTTCGTTTCAAGTTCCGCGGTCCATAGCTAACGAACATCTCGTTCTTAAACAAAATTCTCATTTAAATTGATGTTATCTTATATGAAGCAATTTTTCAATTCAGAATACTTTTAGATGTGCATCGTAAAGGGCTTCCCAATAAGCATCCGCTTCGGTAATTTCGCACACAAATAAAAATGTGTAGTCCAACGATATTCAGCTCCGTCCAGTACTATGCCAAAGATAATTCATACCTCAAGGTTCATCATGATGCCACTAAAATTTACCAGTTAATCATCATTCGACTTGCATAATTTCTGAACAAAGTTCGATTGCAGAATAACGATTTTCTCACTGGAGTCCAAAGCGGCTATTATACTGACGTCACGGATCATCAACTCTTTATATCTATTGATCGCTTTTCTGGCGTGGAGAAAACAGATCATCTCATATAATACTTTATTCAATGCCTTGGCTAGAACAGATTTTCTGGTCATAAATAGCCTAACTTTCCACGGTTGAACAGTTAACCTATTTTGATCTGATCCTAAGTGAGCCTCCGAAAATTATGATATGTAGATTTGAGAGAAATGGAAAAAGCAAACGAATGATAAAATACAAACTCACGATTAGAATAATAAAATATGTACTTAATTTATATCACTTCAACACATACGTACTAAAACAAAATAAAGAGTTATTTTTCAGGGGGAAAAAATCGGATCATCCTTCTTTGCTCTGGAAAAACCTCGAGGCCTACCATTATTTTCTACCCTCTGTCTCTCTTATGGAGGCAACCAGAATCCCAAATAAAATTTATAAAATCACATATGTAATATAAAAATAAATAAATAAATACACAATCGATTCGAATATTTATTTAATCTAATAAAATACAGTAAGGCCAATATGCGATGAAACTTTAGTACTGTGAATATAAAAGCGGTGAGGAAAGAATTCAATATTGCAAACATCATCCAATATGAAGAACACGATTTAATCAAAGGGTTTCAACTAATAGTCTCAAAATGCTTGGATCGATAGCATTCATAGCGAAATCGAAATAAAAAGTACTGGTATCCGTTTTGAATTGTTTCATTCTCCTCTAAATTGCTCTCGACGAAGCTTTTGAAATACTTTATACGGTATTTTCAAGTTATCTTGTCTAGGCAAAAAATGTTCGATAATTGCTATTTTAATGATTTTTCTGAATAGAAGTTGAGAAAATTTATTTTTTAATGATACGTTAATTCTGTTAATTAAAACAAAATTATAGCTTATAATGTTATCTCAGAGAATTATTTATTTTCTTATTTTATATGTGCTTGTACTCTGTGCTTTAAAGAAATAATAAAAAAGTGTACTTAGGACAGATATACATTTTTTATTATTTTATATTCCTATAAATCATATCAAGTGTAAAATATTTTATTTACTATTTGTGTCATATAAATCAAATATAATACACTGCGTTCAGGAAGTAAATACATACATACAAATGTATACGTATGTTCGTACGTGCATTCGTGCAAATGCACTTTATCTATTTTCTTCGATAAATATTAAATATATATTTTTTATTTTAACGAATTTAATATATTAATTTAAAATTGATTATTTTACAGTGGGAAAATAGTTTATGAACTTTTCAACCAATGGATCTAAATTTGAAGAACAACAGATAACTTATTTACAAACATTTAAATTGACGTAATGCTGAATACGAACTTTATGGATAATTAAATAATTTTATCAAATTCTATTCAAGCCTTTTATATTTAGTAAATAATTTATAATGATATTTCTGGATTTTCAAACTTGGAGATCCAAGACTTCTACTACGGATTTCATTACTAAACTAAATACTGTATATTTTAAATAGGTAACGGTTGAAACGACTGGTACGATAATCGTCAACCGAATAATCGTGATCAATGCAAAAGTTATCTATATTATCTACAATGTAACCACTTCTATTAGCAAAGCTATTTAATTATTATATTAATTTGTTTAAGTCTTACATTGTCTGTGTTTCGTTTATTTCAAAACGGATTTTGTTCCTTTAACTTAAAGCATATCAAAAATTTCTTAGAAGTTTTGTTAGAAGAAGAATGAAACGAAGTTTTAATAAATTCTATTTTCTCATATTAGCAATAATTATTATTCTAATAACTACAAAGTTTTCGAGTTATTTAAAGAATGTTCGTTATTCGTAAAAGCATTACAGAATTTAGTTGAATTTTAGCAATTTCTAAACATTATATATTACATCCAATATTTACTAAAAAGTGAAAATAATCTATTTTGTATTTACAAAATACTTTTTTAGGTTAAGTATTTCTCAAATTTATTATTCGTAAACAGCTTAAAAAATTTAGGTCAAATTTTATAAAACATCTTCGAATAGGAAGAAAAAGTTTTTGAGTTTTATACAAGTTATTACGCTACATTTAAAATGTATAAGGTTATTAAGTTTTGTTTAATGTTTATTTCTATTATTAAAAAAGAATAAAAAGAATTATATTAAACTTATATAGTTTCTATTTTTGAAACTACGATTAGTTAAAGAAAATGTTTTATTTACAAGGTTATACGTTACGTCCATGTCTAAAGGAATTACTTTTTACTTACAAACAAACAAAATTTTTCAAATGCATGTTTCATTAATTTTTCCAAAATTCATTTGATGAAATAATTTTTACGACTATTCATCTAATTTAATTAATACATCAGTTTAAATAAAAATTTATATTTAAAAACGCTAACTAATAACAGATATTTTATCTAAAGATAATAATAATGAGAAACCTTTAATTTCAACTTTTTTATTTTATTTTAAAAGTTTTAAATATCCAATTGTCATTCCTTTATTCTACTATATAAATTAAATCTTCTATGAAATAAAGTTTCTGCGATCAGATTTCATTCATAATATTATTATTAATTGTATTTAAAAGCACTACTCTTCTTTATTAAGAACAAAATCACTGGAAATTAAAATTTAATATTGTATTATCTTATTCTTTTATTAGTCTACCGAAAGATTTTTTTATACGGATTTTTAAACGTAAACCATATACTGTGCTCTTTAATTTCCCACTCTGCCTATCATTTCAGTCTTTTAATTTATTTGATTTAATGGTCATTACAGTACTAAATATAATACGCAGTTAATTTATAAAATCGATAAGTAATTTTCTATATTCATTATTTTCATTATTCAAGTACATCCTTATTTTCATTGTTCCATTGTTCTTAAAAAATTATTCATAACTCTTTAAAGATTAATTTTTTTTAATTACCTAATAGTCTAATTTAGTTCTCAATAGTTCTTAATTTAGTATTGAGAAGAAAATGAAATGAAATATTAATAATTTATTAACAAAATAATGACCTAGAATTTTTAATTCTCTTTTCTTAACTCTTGCAATAATTATATTTATTATATATTTCCAAGAATACATAAGTTTTTGTTTTATAAGAATTACTACTTTATATAATAATAGATTAAATTTACAGCTTTCACAAACTTTATTATACATAATTAATGTAATAAATATAATAGTTTATGCACGAATCTGTCATGAAAATCTTGCAAAAGTATACAGCAAACTGAGAGCGGATAAAGTACAAATTCTTTGTACATAATTTATTAATACTCTCTTAAATCATTTTAACAAGTTTTCATCGCATTTTTTGTTAAAATCTAAATATAATTCGAAATATGGATATGAAGAAATGGAACAATATAGCTGAAAGCGTATTGCTTTACTTTAAAGCACATAGATTTCAAGCGATTCCAACAATTTATTACCTGCTTGTACTTTATCATAGCTTTTAGTCAAATAAATTTTGTTTAATTTAACCAACTTTTTTGACAGTCTTGAATGAACTATAACTTCATATATTCAAATTATATTATAATTGTAATAGAATGCTAGATCTTTTTAATACTTAGAAGCAATTGGTGTACTGGCTATCTATCGTCCATTTTTTTCTGAATCCTGCAAAATTATGAAGAATAAATTACGTGTTGACAATAATTGCAGAAAAATTATTTCTAAATAAATTGTATTAAATGCAATAAAATGTATTTATCAAATAGTAAATGAATATTCGATATATTCCTTTTATTCAATATATTTTAATAACGAATTTTTAAAGTTAGACATTTATACTATTCACAAGTTATTTCCGTACAAAAGATTATTGTATTTAAAATTTTATAACTGCATTATTCCATAGATAGTTAAGCAGAAAAAATTATACAACATTCTATTTTATTTTATATTTGTCAATATTTAGTAGGTTATAAATTTTTATATTTTTAATAACAGTAAATAAACTATTTGTATTTGCTAACAATTAAAAGGATTTTGTAACTTAAGTAACAACCTGTTATAAATGACTCTTTTAAGAGGAGTAAACTAAAATCCATGTTCATAATTTAAAAGAAACATTGTATAATGATTTCGTTATTGTATAATGTGTAGTGTGGCATTAGATTTGAAAATCTCTAGCTTACATCTTTTAAATGTGAACCAAATTTCGAGAATTTATTGGTCCAACGATTCAACTATTAGATATCTTATGCTATGCATATTTTAAACAATATTAAAAAATTCTTCAAAGCCTAGGTACTGTTCCATAAAGAGAAACACTACTTAAAAAGTACTCTGAAACCGGAAATGTTTCTCGCCCAGTTTCTGATCAAAAACATACAACTCAATTTTTTTTAACTTTCTCAATGAATAGCCATAAATACTTTTAAGAAATTGTTTAGAAAATGAAATATATTCAGTTGATCAAACAATCGATCTATACCTCTAACGAGAATTTCAGTTTGAATATTCAGATTAAATTTCAAATTGATTAAGATTAAGATTCATTGGAGGTTTTAGATGGCGATAAAAAAAACGATTTGAGAAAACAACATTTCAAGTTTAAATATCTTATGAAGAGAGAAATTTTCTATTTACCTTTAATCTACAATACTTAACCTATGCGGATTCACTTTTAAATTAATATTTTCTTCCATCTTTTACTTTTTAACTGATTTTATTTTAAATCGAATGTCTTTTGGAGCATTCGTGAATGTTAATATCGAAAAAGTAATTTTGTGCTAATCTACCTTGCGTAATAATTAAAAATTTTAAACCCTTTTATGATCAACAAAATCTAACGTATTATACTACTGGCTATTGCATTTAAAAGTTTTCACCACTGTTAAATAAATAAGTTTTGATACAATAATCTACACGTTTATTGGATCTCAACTTTTCAATTGGAACGAATTTTTCATAAATTTGTTTTGAAATTGTTACGTTCTGCTTGTAATATCTAAATTATTCGTGACTTTTATTCTTTGCTATCGAGACCGTGTATTCTCTCATTGCTATAATGTTTTTCATATTTTAGGACACTTATAAATATTTTTATATTAATATCGATCCTAGCACTCTTTCAAAACAATAGCTACTCGAACATATTAAAAAATCCAGTTGATTTGAATTGTAAAATTACGTTATCTCCTCAATAAAAGTATTCGGTAATTCTTTCGAAATCAAGTATAATTAACATTAAATAAGCAAGTAGTGGCGAAAAATAAACAAAATAGGAAACCTGAACGTTTCATCGGTATATTAAATACAAAACACTAATAACCACTACACAGCACATATATAATTGTACGTACGACGCTCGAGGAGAAGTCAAGAGGAATCGGTTTCATGGTGGGTTTTGCACTAAAAACTTGTTGGAGGTGTATTTACATTGGTGCACATTTACTGTACACACAATAGACAAACATATTCACACACACGGGAGAATTCATACGAACATAGCTCATTTGATTAAAATTTCATTCGAGCCACATTGCGCGCGTTTTTACGGCGCCATAAGTTTGCTAAAAGCAAGTACGAATGCAAAGCCGCAGTGCTTTTGGCGAGAAATAGAAACGGTAGCAGCACCGAGATTTTAGACAAAAATGCTGTATGAACTTAATTGCGAGAAATTCCAAGGTCTTTTCACGGAATCTCCGCGAGTAGTTTAATCCAAATTGAGGAAATATCGCGAGCGAGCGAGCAATCCCTTGTTTTTTTTTTTTTTTTTTCTTTCTTTTTTTCTTTTTTTAGAGCAAGCGAAAAAGAGAACGTACACCTGCAATTGGGATTCAAATATTCAGAATAGTATAAGAAGCGAAACGCGTTAGATATGAAAAGATCTTTGGACGAGATCAAGGAAAGCTCGAATGAAGAGAAAAGTTGAAAAAATGACGATTAAGCAGAAAATGTCATCTACGACTCTTTTAAAGATGATAAAGGAAGTAATGTCTGGCAAGATTCTTCTTTCCTTCTATATCTTTTCAAGTTTCAAGTCGTCTCTCACAGCACAAATTTCCTATATCTCGCAGTTTTGCTTATATAAAACTGCTACGTGCAGCTTCGTCTCCTCTCCAGACCCTTGCCGAGACTTTCATTAATCCTGCATCGAGAAAGAAAACGAGCAAGTGCACAAGGAAGGGTCAGTTAAGGTAGGATAAGAAGCAAGGTACCTTATCTCAAGCTCATAAGCTACTCGCTCGATTTAATATGCGCATCTTGGGACGCCCTTACCTGCACCGCTTATCGATCCTTTGCATCTTAATCGAATTCTTGTTCATCGTGCATTCCTGAGCTTTTTTTCTAGCAAGAGATTTGCTTGCAGGAGCTTTTTTTGCGGTGACAAGCTACTGGCTCGGACTTTTGAAAATTATGTGACCGTTTCGGCATGGAGTGCGAGACTGAATACTAACGACGCCTCTGTTGTAATAGATGACTTTACATTTTACCGGTGTACGACATTTAAATATATTTGACTTATTTTTCGGACCCGTTGCTTTTAGTAAGTATTTTCCAAGTCTAGAATTTTTTCGTTTTCGTGTGTAGATAACCAGGGCATTGTTATATATTTATTCTGCCAATTCCATGTAATCACTCGTTAAATTAAATTAATTCGAGTACTTTAAGTAATTATCTATTGTAATGTTCAAATACATTCGCAAATAAAGCCTTGAAAGATATTTGCAGATACTTGCACTCGTATAAACAGAAACTATTGTAGAAAATAAGTATAAATTAGAATGTAAAACTATATTTAAATGTTTGAAGGCACAAAATATTTAACTAAAGCACGATTTCTAAAAGAATAACTTTCAAACTTCAACTGATCTTTCTATTTTCATACAATTTCAGCATAATACGACTGCTTGCTTTTCTTATAATATATGCACGTTTAAATACGCTGACTCGTACAATACAAGCTTGGAAAGGTACACGATTGATGTGAAAAATTACAGCTTATCGAAATATCTTTATCTCATCCTTGTAAATTTAATATTATAAAATATATCGCAAGGATGCAATTATAATGTCCTAAATTAATATGTTTGCAAACACTTTTTGATAAAGTATTTTAAATGCTTAAAATAAATTCAGTGCACATGCATTACATTTTCAAATTGACAATATTTTACCTTCAATCGCAAAGTTTCACAAGTTTGCTTTGATTTATTCTAAAGAAGCTTTAAAATATTACACAAAATTCTAAATTAATATTTATTGAAATTTTCATGGAATCTTACAAGGATTAAACTTAAATATGTTTTCCATTAACAGTACCTGCTCATTTTTCATTATACAAAAATACTTTGCCTTCTCCGAAGTATTAAATTTCAGTTTATAATTTGCCAATGAGATTATTCCAGTAAACGACTTTTGCGCTCGAGTAGCTAATATTTTTTACCTCCTATTTCATAACTGGTTGTAACAACACGGTTTTCTCCCTTACTACTGCTTATGTCCTACGGATACCGTAATGTAATCTCCTTATAGCGCGTAGTCAACTTACACTCTTTGCGACACACATCTTCGTAAATTGAGAAATAACAGAACAGGAACATGAACAAGCCCTGCTTCCTAATACCGCGTAAACTCATAAAATTAACATTTGTGTAAGTCTCTCTTGCATATATTCTCTTCACTATCTATCCATTGTTGAATTTACTCGGAACCTCGAAGTCTATCCTGTCGAACATGCTTGCGTTTGCAGAATTACATAAGCCTACCGTGAGTTTTTATACTGACGTGCTATCGGTATTATCGTCTTCTTTGAAAATATCTATATACCGGCGTGTAATTACCATTACTATTTTTGTGAATGAATCAAAGTAGAACGATATGATTCGTAAAGTTCTTAATTTTCGCCAACATCGGTAAAAAACTTAGATACTACGAATTGATTTGGCTAATAAAAGAATTTGATTGAGATGACTCGTTCATTGTAACACACTACAATCACCACTAAAACAAGTTGAAATATGTATCGTCAAAAAATCTTTCTTATTTTAACTCTACTTCTCGTCATTAAAACTAGTTTATAATTTTTCATTTAAATCAATATCTTATCAAGTAGCACTGTATGCTTGCAAATTTTACTGTTTGTGTTAATTTTCTACTATTCGCGTTATATCTAAACTTTATTAAAGGTACAGAATTAAGTCTCATTTTTAAAAAAGATAAAGTATATTGTAGTATAAATCATGATTTTAATAGAACAATTGTAAATAAAAAATATTGTAATTTTTGTTGAGAAGAAAATAAAAGAAAAATATTTACGATATTCTTTGTTACATTGACAAGTATAAATGTAGAGACCTTCGCGATCGATGTCGCAACTATATTTGATCTTATTCTAAGATTTTATCTGGACTAATGGTTACTCGCATTTTGCTTACATTTGTCAACCTGTCGTCAACCCTTAACCGAGGTCCGATTAATTGCTTGCTTTTCCCCGGTTTCCATCCATCGCCTTAATCGAACGACGGTTGCCATGATTTTTTGAACAATTTCATAGTTAAAGAGTAAAAATGCTCTATACTTGTGAAATTTAAAGTTGTATTAAAACACAAATAAATTCCTTTTCTAGCGAAAGAAGGAAAAGCCGCTAAACTTACAATTATTATTAATTTTTCATACAATATCTTATCTGAATGTTTAAATTTGCAATAATAATAATTACACTAATTACGCTAATAATTACAATATTATCGTAAGAAAATTGCACTATGACCAGGCAACTTGTGGAGATGTAGCAGGTGTATCCAAAAATCCAGACAACTACTTCGTAGCCTCGATATCTCAAGGAGCCTCTCCTGGTAGGAAAGGGCAAAGATGTCACCTCAGTGGATTCACCTTAGAGATCAATACACGGATTGATCTCAACGAGAATCGCAAATCTCCCGCTCAGCTACTGCCAAAAGAGGATTACGCGCAATCGGGAATTTTGCCAACATCACACAATTATATAAAATACGGATACACTTGGAAAATCACATGAAACACACGCGCACACACGCGCAGTTCGATTTCTCGCATACTTAGCAAGACCCAGTTAAAATATCGCGTCCTTGTAAAAGGATCCAGACTCTCTCGACATCCATTGCCGCGGCTCCTTGATCCCTTTACTCCCTCTTTCCAAGTTTTACCAATAACTCAAGAGCGTTGCGGAATCCGAATACCTTGCGCCGATATTCATAAAACGCCACATCGCATTAAAATAAATATTTGAACGAAGTGCGAAAATCTCGAACAGAAACCCTTACCCAACTCTTATATATAATGTCTACAATATATACAAAGAGCATTTGTATTATTATATTACGTGTTGATATTTATTTTTAAGTAATATGTAAGAGTGAAGTTTCTTGCATATTATTATTTGAATAACTACTGGACTGAAGAATTTCTTTCCACATTGTGACAAACTTTTTTTCTTAATGTTTACTATACGATGATTTACACACAAAGTGAAGATGGCAAAAAAATTTAGGTTTTCATAAATGTATTGTAACTATAACTAATTTATTGCAATTATTGAACCTTAATAGAAAATGTTCATTTTCTCATTAGATACACCTACACCTCTAGAAAACAATTTTCTACTTCTACTATCGATATCATCCTGCTATTATTTTCAAAACATTTCTTGTTCCGTTTCATACAGCAATAAGAATCTATGAAATTTCCCTTATAGAAAGTCGTTTTTAAATTATCCTGTACTCTAATGATAAACACTTATTATTATCATAAAAAATTAAAAAATTATTATACAAAGATCTATTTTCTAAAATAATATTAAAAACATAATGATACTCAAAATTTTTTTTTTATATCCTACTTTTCTTTCAAAAAACGTTTTAAATAAATTTCCATATTATTACTTAAAAAAGCTTATTTTCAGCTACCGAAGCCTATTAATTTTAATATTTTAAATTTTACATAATTTTTCAGTCTCCTATGTTCAATTAAAATATACCCTGTAAATTTATATATATATATATATATATATATATATATATATTATATATATATATATATAAGCGAATAGAATTAAAAATTAAAGTTTCTTCTCTTTTTATGAAAAAAAACTATCGTTAATAAGGAATAAAAAAATTGACTAAAACTTGAATTCAAACTTAAAATGAATAACATTACACATCGAAAAAATTAAAATATATTAATCATTAATTCTTTACATTTTTATTTTAATGTTATACGGACAAATTCACTTTATTAGTTTGATAAAATCGATATTCATCAATTTAGATTATCGTATTCTCTTATTAACATCGGTACAAGTAATAAAACAGGTCATAATAGTAGTTCATTTTTTTACAACAGTTTTTACGATTAGTTTCTAAAACTGTTACTATTAATTTTACATCATATTTATAAAAATGCATACTGACATTTATTTAACTGTAACATTTTTTTAAATTATTATTATCGGTAAATATGTATAAATTAAATGTCGAAATTATTTAAATCTTCATAAAATATTTTTTTGTTAAATTAAAAAATAATTAAAAATTAAATGTATTTCTATTGTTTTAATTTTTTTAGTCACATGTTATTTATAATTCTGATATCTAAATATATTTTCCGAATGTAAAGCTACTTAACTAAAATACCGTATTGAACTATTGAATTTTAGAAATTTGAAGAAAGCAAATTAACTCAAATATGAAGCTCCAAACGTTCGTTAGAATTATAAGTATCATTAAGTCCGAAGATATTGCAGAAATCGTTTAAAAATAATGAAATCTGACAAATGCAGATCTTTATACGTATGCATAACGATTTCGTTTAATTTCGTTTAAAATCTTGCTGCTTGCAGTAATGCAAAGTTTTTCTACAAAGAATCAAATATAAAATCGTTTTTGAAGAATTTCTTTCAGATTTTCAACTACATCTACTAATTTCGAAAAATACAACTTTATTCCAAAGATTTGATGGAAATTCGTAATTTATTAATTCAATCTATAAGAAATTTACACTGACAATTTTAGCTGAGATAAAAATTTTATCGGCTTAATTGGTTATTCTTCAAAATATAAAAACACACGTATTACAATATTTTAATTAGCGTATAATTCACGAATCAATATGTATCATTATATGATATTGTAATATTATACCACAATACAGCGTTATTAATATATTCTTAATTTATATAAACGAATGATTAATTATTAATTGTATCAAACATTTGAAAATTTCAAATGATAATTGAGCTTAATCACAATTTAATTAAATACGAAAAGATAACTTGATTTTTTAACAAAAGAAAAATTTCATAAATTTAATTAGTATGAAATCTTCCGTTAATGCAAGTGTATTATTTCTCATGCCATTGTTAACGTAAGAATATCTGTAATAGCAGACTTCAAACGTATACGTATATCTTTAAAAGCAATAGTTATATCTATGGGAGAAATTTTCTTGTAACTACTTAACAATGGGAAGCTTTTTCCATTCCCTTCATATTGAATTTTTTAAACGATTTCAATTATTTTCACTAATTTAATATTTTTATATAGTATTATGCTATTGTTACTCACTTATACTTATCTCACAAATAATAAGTTAGTCTTAACTAAGGATAAAATTTTTTCTTTTTGAATATCAATAGAACGGAAATTTATTTGTTTCTTTATCGCTTTTCTTCGTTTAAAATACATTTCCATATACAAATACTTATTAATTTAACCAACTAAAGAAAATATCTTAAATTTTTATTATTCGTAGTATTATTAAAAGAAAGCATATTTTTTAATCCTTCTCATCGTACGTACAGACTCTTTTAATAAGGGTGATGAATGTATTCAATTGTTATGTGTATAAACATTATTTTTACAGGATCAGTTAACATAGTTTTATTGTTACTCACATTTCGACGAATGAATAAATCGGTTATATTTGATTTTCATCCAAAGTATTTGTACTATGGAGTTTTAGCCTAAATTCCAGAACGTACAGTATAGTCTAGTTATTGCATTGGGTAAACTATATACAGTCAAAAGAATAGTGTTTAATAATTTCAAAAATAATATTTTATATAAAAATATATTTAGCTATCTGTTTTTAAAATATTCTATAATAATCATTGTTCTTAATAACTGTAAATTAAAAGTGTTAAGAAAATTTTTAATCACTGATAATATAAGCTATAATATAAGATAAACTTGTTTAACGGTGGTCCTATTAAATGGATAATGGGAACAAAAAGTAATTGCACAAATATAACGTTAGTTTAAAATTACTTATCTATAACATGTCCTACGTAGATAAAGGAAAAGTAAAAATAGCAGATTTTAGGGTTAATTAGATTTCTGCGTAACTTATTAATACTAAGAGCTGCTTATTATTAATATTAAATCTGATCCAATTTAAATATACATGTACACCAAATAAATAGGTTAATTTTAGAATGAAATTTTGCCCTAGGTCGTATAATTAACTTAAGTATCAGCAAAAATATATCTTTTTAATTCGATAGAATTCAAAGTATCATATTAAGTTACGTTTGTAATACAGTTGACCCTATTCTGGTAAATAAAATTTTTTTCAGTTTCCTTCAATACCTTCATCTATTTACTACCTCAAAGTTTACTACATCTCGTTCAGGTGATTTTATTCGAAGATTTTATATTATTTATCTTTTTATAATGAAAAAAGTTTACTTATTTACATGAATAATAACGTAATTTTATGAATAATGAATCTATGCTAATACATATTAGTAAAGGCTGTTTTGTAATAAAGTAGAAAAGATGTTCGTATTAAATTGTCAATTTACATTTTTTCTAATTAAATCACGATAAAAAATAATCACATTATACGAAAATTATACAATATTCCATAAATCATATAAACTGCTTCATGCATATTGTATCACTGGGAATGTTGGATATACCTCACTTAACTGATGTATTATTCATTGCGTGATATTCTTTAGGCAATCGTTAGATTTTAATAGAAGATATCTGAAACAAAAATTAACAATTTTCTTACATTAAGCGACTGATAAATCGGATTAGTAATCAGACACAATGAAGCTGCAATTTATATTTGCCGTATCGGAATCTTTTATTCTTTTTTATCTGTCATTGCGAAGATCCGACCGAGCAATGAAATAGAAAAAGAATTGGTAGCGAATAGATCAGGATAGTCGGAGTAGACCAATGTTGCATTGGCGGATTCCAGCCGTACCAGAACGCCGACATTTTACGGTGCATCGCTTAATGAACCCCCAAATACACGCGAGAGCTCCAACGAACGATAACCCAGTCAAGCGTTCGCGCGGGTGACGATATTAATACCAACTCATTAAGCCCGTGAAAGATGACTGGATTACTTTAACGCGAAACGCTCGATGTAAATTAATTACAGCGCGGATTCATCGGCACCGAAAGCTTTTTCTCTATCCACCCCAGCCCTTTCTGCTCCTTCTCTCTTTCTCTCTACTCTACGCCCCTATATTATACGATATCGGTCTGCGCAAGCATTCGCATCTCCAAAAGAAGAACGCTAATGAAGCGTCCACCCAATAACCCTATCATATATATACACACTTGTCCGAAATCCACCCTCTCTCTCTCTCTCTCTCTCTCTCTCTCTCTCTCTCTCTCTCTCCGCTTACCACGAATGCGTAAGTTCAAATTACTTGCCCGAATAATGTGCACGTTTATCAGATATTGACACATGCGACTGAAGATAGATAGCTATAAAAAAGATAACTGAAGAGCATTTTGAAAAACTGAAGCTACTGATATCAACAGCTACGAGCGTAACACAGTCAATAGTCGAATTTAACATAAAAAGAAAATCTGCAAATTGAAAAATTATTGATCACTCGCGTAAACGTAATAAGAGAACATTTATTATTAACAGCAGCTTTGAAAGTATTTGCATTATATTTAAAATATTTTTGTCTTATTCTTTACTTTAAAAAGAAAAACCAAAAAAAAAAACCAAGTAAGCATCTAAAATTTTAGATATCATATGCGAAGAAATTTATATACATATGTATGTTTTGTTCAGATCGATAGTGTTTTTTTTAACAAATAATAATAAATACTCTGAAAAATAAAGAAAAATTTATTTAATATTTTTACACGACGTAACTTTATGCTTTGCGTAAGATTTTAGTATTAATATTCATTTTAATGCGTCAAGCCAATTACTAAATTATATCAATTATTAATTATTTTATTATGATTAATAGCGCCCGTATTTTTACGAAATTAATTAAAAGATGACAATTGATTGTCGGTGATAAGTATATTTTTGTTGTATTTTAAAATTGATTGCAGTTTAAATTAATTTCTATTCGTGAATTAAACTTAGACTTTATCTATTGAATCGGCTTAAATACTCTAATAGAGTGGATTTATTAGTTTTGAAAATTTTCAGATTTTTTAATTTATTTAATGCGAAGAAAATAATTTTTATTTCAATTTATTTACTATTTATACTATTAGGAGATAAGTTTTTAACGGCTCTGATCGAGTAACTATAAAATGTTATTTCGTATGACTGTAGACTACAAAATGATGAATATATTTTGATATATTTGCACTCGCTCATAATTATTTTATAAATTTAATTGGGAATAGACTCATTGTACATGGTTAGTAAATATTCCATTGTATTATTTTCGTGCTTAATTAGTTTTAGAGAATTTTGATACAAATAACAAACATAAATTATATCAAGAAAATTTATCAAGAAAATTTCCAATATTAATGTTTACAATTTGTTGCTGAAAGAGGCAAATATTATAATTGAATAGTGAATAAATTTGTGAATAATTTTGCGAATAAATTTCAAATATTTTGACATTTACAAGAGCATTACAACGGTACAAACTGTAAGTATCCAACAGACATTTTCAGAAAGCGATAGTGTAGCACATCAGTAATTTAATTCCAGCTAATTCCTCATCGTATAAGTGCTAATTAATAGAATGAACGAAAGGGAATTAGGATAGTTAAGTTTTCAGTAAAATCACTTGAATTATTCGCGAACAAACGGAAATTTTCTCTAATAGCTTTTTATAAAGTTGTAGGAAGGGGATATATTATACGCTCGCTTTTGCACCACTTTGCTTCTTTTCGCGTGTCTACGGAGCTGATTTACACCAATTCGCGTGCCCCAATTTCTCTCAGCCTCTTCCAAGCAAATACACTTCTCTCGAAACTTGTACCTCTTCCCCTCGTTTTTTCGTTGTCCAGAGATGCCAATAGAGTCGCTTCAATGTACGCACATATTCACCCTCCCACTTTCTCATACACTCTACGAAGCGTGTTTACACGCGAAAACACTAAGGCGGTAAGGTCTCAGAACTGAATTTCTTGTCGGATTGCAATCTCCAACGCATAACAAAACACAAGATGCGCTTAAGCGGAAGCAGAGAATTCACTCCACCTCCACTAACACTGCATTGCGTCCTCTTTTTCTCTCCATCTTTAATTTATATATACGAGTCGCAAGAGGTAAAACAGAGCTTCCGCCTATCGCCCTTCAAAAGCAAGTCCCTTTCATTAAACTTACTCTTTAAACTTTACATGTAATCTTTGAAGGTAAGCAAGTGTGTCTGCAAGCTTACAGCAGAGCAACTTTTAAAATAATTTATTTTTCATTGTACGCTTCTCAAATGCTTTTATTGGAAACTGAAAATCTACTTTGCTTTCACGTTTTTCGGATTAAGCGTATTCAATTTAGAAATAATACTATTATCCCTACATATGTGTTCGCGTACTTCTCGCGAAAATTTTATTCTTTATACTAAACAACGATTTCTTACGGATGGTTGCACATAAAATACCAACGAAAACATTTTCGGATTATTACAAAGAAAAATAAATTATTTATGCGCAACTATGCTTACTATTAAGAATCAGACGTACGTCTTGGAACGCTCGATCGAATTTTCTATTTGCACGCGGATTCTTAAAAATATTTATATTAAATATTTATATTAAAAGAAGCAGAACTGCCCAATTGTGAAAACACTGAAAAGTTAAAAGTAAAACTCATTATTATAATTTCTGCCCCTTTGTACCGATGTTTCCCAGCGGAAATGTACAGGATTACATTTTCGCGTGCAGAAACTATCTAAAACTTAAACTTGAAACGGGCCCTAACGATTTTAAACTTCGTTTATATTCATATGCTTATGTATAAAACACGTGTACAGGGTTTGAAAGAAATAATCTTAAAATTTAAATACATTCAAATTTCCTTAACATACCTCGAAGCTAATACCATAATAGATATATTACTTCATCCATCTGAACCACCCACTCCGTTATTAGGATATTCTTGGACGAAAGAATGACGTTGTAAAAGAACTTTAGTAGGCTATAACATTTGTAAATTTGGCTTAATCTGAAAAACGCAAAAAGAACCTCGCATTACTTTTAAAAGTTACTTGTAAAGCAGAAATTCTCATTCGGCACTATCGATGAGTGGTCGGCTACTCTAAATTCACCCTTAATGCAACAGATCACATAAATGGAGCAACTTAACTTAACAGCAAATAATGTTTCAATAAAGTAAATCACTGCGTGATAACAAAATCAAGGATACTTCGACTTAGTCACTAAGAGATCTGCGTTAATTCAATGAATTTCGATAATCGATGTTCGAATCTCTGATTTAGTCATGCAACTGTCATTCGCAGTAGATGATCCCTGTGATCGATCGAAAGTAGTCGATCGAAAGTAGTCGCCACAAGTAGTCGCTGGGATAAAAGCCAATGGACAAAGGATAATCCTATAGATTTCGGTATGCATAAACCGGAGAACGTAACGATAAAGCGGACACGTCGTATATCCAGATTGAGAGGAGCGCGAGCCCTACCGGAGTAACGGGATGAAATGTAAAATCGTCCGTTGTAAGTCGGTGTACGAACAGACGCGAGATTCTTAGTCGCGGCGCGGCGGTACACCAGAGACGAGCATCGAATACAGTTTACTGGAGCGAAACGGATATGCGAGGCAAAGCCGAAACTAATCCCCTGCTGTCGGTATTAAAACCAGATGCATTTATAAGGGATGCGTTGCCCGTGGCGCAGCGAGGATACCGCGCGGGTACAAGCGGAAGAAAATAGTTGGTTAACCAAGGAAGAGTTCCAGACGGAAGGTACGCGCGCCAACGCGTGCATTAAATACGAATAAAAGCCCCATTGGAATGCGTGCTTGTGTACGTGCGCGCGTAGAACGTAACACACGGTTCAACTTTCGTGACTACCGCCTCCTGCAATTTCTCCATCTTGTATAAGGGGGAAGGACCCTTTGCCTCACTGGCTATTTGCATTGGGAGCTAAGACGCGATATCACGTGCATTCTCCCGTTAAAACGCGCATCTTGCTTCACGAGCGTCACGACATGTCTCTAATTAAACTTTGATTATGTATACTCCTGTTATGCCGTTGCCGCTGTCGTCGGCAAGAGAGTAGAAGCGAAACCCTTCGTAAATTACGTCGCTGCAAGATTTAAACTCGGCTGGTCTGACGACTATCGTGCCCCTAAAAATGGGCAATAACACAACTAAGCCTTACTTAGCCAGACGAATGAAATTTATCGAATAATTTTGCCGAATATTCGTTAAAATTACGATATTCGAGTGGTTTATTAATTTTCTAGTTATTTGTATCGTTGAAGCATTTCATTAAGCATCGTTTATTCCCCGGCGAAAAATGCAAGAAATATCTTTGTCCCGGTAAATACTTCGATATCGTGATAAAACGAGTGAAAAGACAGCGTTGCAAAATTTGAATAATTAATCCATAAAGTTTCCGGCTGACTCGTTAGAAATCGGAAAAAGTGATATCTAAAATGCGTACAGGCTCTGAATAATCCAGGGAAAATAATTATTTTCGAGTATTTACGACTGCGAATGAAATAAAGGCTCTCGCTACTCGCAACCGCTACTCGCTACCGCTACCCGCACGATTTAATACCGATAAAAACTAAAAGAGCACGCGTCTTCGATAGATCCCGTCATCAAGGCAAACACGTAGCGTTTAAGTATTCGAGTTACGGTAACATTCACAGATTCGTGATAAGTGATGACCGGATGAAAATCCGGGTTATTTATTGTTTATAAGCACGCGGTGATCGATGCTCGCCCGGGAAGACCACTACATCGTCGATGCATAAGGCTGGTGTGCACTCGAATGCGCAGTGGAGTTCGATCGGCCAGCGAAGAGCACGTCGTTCGGTCCCAGAAAGTGTACTTTATATCGCCAAGCTCGAGCTCGTTTCGCGCAGGTGTCAGCAAACGAGTCTCATATTTCTAGAAGCTCGTGCAGCGAACTTTGGTGGTGCAAGTGCGAGCCCTCTTCCCGAATTCCACCTACGCTCATGCGCGCGCGCATCTGACAAATAACCCAGATAAATTTAAATTCCTTTGACATCGAGCGTGCCTCGAATAAAAAGAGTGTGGGTCTACTCGTGTGTACGGGCACACGCGCGCGCGTGTGTTCCAGGCATAGACCAGAATATCAGTGGCTATTCCGGAAAACAAAGGCCAATCATTGTCGTGCTTTTAGCTCGATTAAATTTTCGAGTCTCGCCGAAGTAGCGACTGTAACTGATTTTTCGGATTTCCATCGCGATCCGTGCGTACTGAAACGACTTTCATCCCAGAAGTCATTTGTTGTTAGCATTTTTGTTTTTGTAAAATTAGCAAAGTAGCAAAGCGAGCAAATGCGAGAGAAGCGTTAAAACGGAAGGACGCGAGCGATTTTACAACGTAGAACAGTGATGAAAAATGACATTAGCTAAGTCTCTCGGGACAGATTAATTTCAATCCTTCTTTCCGAATAATGTACAAATTTCAGCTGGATTTAGCCGATTCTTTATTTACGCATTCGGTTGACAAGAGCGACAGGCGGTTATTCGTGAAATGATCCACGTATTTTTATTTTTCTACGTTTCATAAATTACTGATTCTCGAAAACGAATGACAACGATCTTGCAATCGATATCTCTCTCTCTCTCTCTCTCTCTCTCTTCCTGTAGTTTTACATTCGCCGCTGCACCAGGAGCCTCGGTATAGTCCCCCCCCCCCAATCCGCAACACCTCGAACTTCCAAGAGATTCTTAATTCTTGGCTATATTTTATCGATGCTACTTTTGTACTTTTGTACTATGATACCGGAAGAATTTCTTGAGAGAGACCGACTGAAATCCGAGCACTCGATACAAGTACGCATAAATCAAGCCATTCGATCGACTGCTAATTCTAGTAGCGCCAACATCATTATCCGTCAAATATTCGTTCTATGAGCGGCCCGATAAGCAAGGACGAATTAGGCATAACTCGACAGTAATGCAGTATACATAGCACTTATCGTAAAGCAAGCCAGTTGATTTTCGACTGCGTTACGCTCGAGGGTTGACCAGAGCTGGTTCAGAGCTTATCGATCCCCAGGGCTAGGCCTCCATGTGCTAGGTATATACGTATATACACCGCCATTCATGCAGAGAAAGCGGACAGGCGAACCGTGCGATAGGCCGAATAAATTTTCATCCCGTCCATTCGAGCAACTTTTCCCCGAACTAATGGAATTTGGAAAGATTTTCGATTGTGATACGTAAAGGAAAGTTTAAAAGGGCCTAGCGCTTTTTTAAGCGTGTATAACGTTAAAACGCAACTTTTTCCCGCTTGTCTCACTCCACTCCTACATTCCTTTGCAGCTGGAAACTTCAAGTTTTAACGAAGTTGTAAAAGAAAATATTTGTAACTGTCTTTGAACTGGAAAAAGTATTAATAATGAACAAACTTTATGATATTCCCTTAATCTTTCAACAATATTATTTCAAGTAATAATTTTTTTTGCTTCGACTTTTGCACTTTTTTATAATTTTTCTTATTTTTACAGAAAATATTTTCCAAAACTTATAACAAACAAATTACGGTACGATATATTTGAATGATTTTATAATGGACACTATAAAGTGATAGTGTCATCTCGTTGATGAGAAATAAATAAATAAATATGCCTATCTTTCAATAAGATTAATTGCAGAAGCTTTATAAAATAAATAAACATGACCGAAACATAAATTAGGATCGAGATAAAACTAGTCACACTTTAAACGCAAGAACTTATTTTATCGTATTTATAAACAAAAAGTATTCTTATAAGAAATTTTAAAAAATTAGAAAAAAGTTTGCTTGAAAATTAAATATTATAAATAAATGCTAAGTAAACACTAAGCTTATATATTTTCAAAGGAAAACGAATTTTAATATTCCTAGCTTACACTGTAGTTCTATCAGCGAAATATAGAAAACTAATTCAGGATTTAGCTGTTTTACGTATGATACCCAGAGATATTAATAGTTGATTTGCTTAAAACTATTTCTAAATAAATTTCTATTTTATTGCAATTACAAAGTACTGGTAATTTTTTGCACTTTATCGTGTTACGCATTATACTAAATCAATTATTCAATTCGAATCACCGATAAGATCACTCGCAATTACACGCTACAATTAAATTATCGATCGATTCGGATATTAAAATTCTATCTATGTATGATAATTGAAATGAAGCTCTGACACTTGCCAATTTCAATTATGCATCCAATTGGTAACGATAGAAAACAATGACCATATTTTTACATACTGAAGCCACATCGCTTTCAATAATATATGAATTGATATTGTGTGTGTTTGCGCGTATGCATTAAGATTTTTTATTGCACTGAGTTTCAATTTGGTTCAACGAGTAATATCTGATAAAAACAAAATTTCTGTTACATATACTTTTAAGGGTATTTTTATAGTAATCGTTAACGATTGCATGATTGAAAATCAAAAACTATTATACGTGAAAGACAAATTTTAAAAAGAATTTCTTTTAAATAATAAGCGCATTTAAACTGCAGCAATTTCGTATAAATTTATAAATGACAATATTGCAGACTAAGTACCATGTTGGCATCATTGAGCAAAATTCTGTCGGTATATAGAAAAAATAGAGTCGTAAAAGCCCTTGTTCAAATTGTAACTATCTAGTACAATATGTACTTAAGTTCTTTAAAAACATCGTACAATAGATCTAAACTAATTGTTTCGAATATTAAGCGCATCTGAAGTGCATAAATTTGTGTTAAAATTCAAAATAATTGTAACAGCTTCTGTTCGAAAAAGAAGAAACCAACTGGCATACATATTCGTCCCCATTCCTCGTTTTTATCAGATCTGCTTCACAAGATACCTCTCTTTTAATTTAACACGAGTTTACAAAGTTTTCTGTACGACATGTATAGTCAGAAAAACTACAAAACCAACGATAAGCATCTCAAAGTGCACAATTGAAAACTCACTAAAACAGATTGTCAACTTAACATGACAACTAATGTAGTATGAATTCGTTAATAGACGTTAAATATATTTAAATAAAATATGAATACGATGTCAATATTTACAGAATATAAATAGAAATTATAAGAAACATTAGAGCGCGACGTAATTATTTTTAAGAATGAAGGTTTAATCATTTTAAGCGAAAGTTAATCATTTTTTCATACATTTTACTATCCAAAAGTAGTAGTTTTTCGTTATCTTCTAATATATTTACTGAATTGTAGTCTAGTATAAATGACAAATTATTAAACAAATAAAATTTTTTATTCAATTATGCATCATTAGCTTAAATATTCAAGGATCCGACAGAGTATATTTAATGTAAAAAAATATTTACAAGCCAATTAAATTGAAGTTCAGTATCTTAAAACATAATCACAAATACACATAATATTAATGAATTGTTGGATAATTTAAAAATGGTGTAACAATAGTATTATAAGATTTTATTGAATCACTGACACTAAATATAACTTTAAAATTTCTAAGATAAAAATTCAATTTAACAGATTTTGTAAGACTCAATTTGTTTTACAAATTGTATAAACTCGTTGAGGAAACTGAAATAATTAAAATATTGTACGAACAATTATGAAACATAGAATGAACCCTTTAATAAACAATACGGTTTACTTCCTCGTATATTCAAATGAATAAATTATGAAAAAAAGTCATTTTTCATATTATATCACGAAAAACTTAGCTATTATACTATTGTATTTTATAGGAGAATAAATCAATTCTAAGGAGTTTTTGTTAATTTTTTTAATCATAATTTATTAAATACTCAAATTAAATTAACATTTTTCCAACCAACTTGCATACAAAACATACGCTAAATGGTTGAATAAGAGATTTCTTTTATTTTGACGCGGATAAAAATAAATCTTAAAATATATTCAATCTTAATGATCACACGAAATATAGTATAAAAAATTTCGATATCTCGAAAAGTGCAATATCATAAGTGTACATTTGCCAAATTCTCAAGTTCCACGTAAATCAATAATTCGTACTATAACAAAATTTACACAACATTATATTTCTACATTATTGCTCGTTACTAGTAATTGTTTCAAATATTATCTTAAGAAATCTATTATGGAAGGTAAACGTCCTGATTCTCTTAAACATTTATATCTAAATTGACTTTTTTCACTTAATATAAAATTGTGCCAACATTTTGTCTATTCGCTTTTCTTGAAAGATTCTTGGCTAACTATACATTAAATTAAGTTATCATTCGTTATTTATAATAACAACACATAGTCTGATTATAAATTCTTCGCTGTTGATAGAAAATTGTGTAGTTCAGTAGTTACGGAATTTTTCTTACGCAATGTTATAATAAACCAATATGTTTCTAAATGTACAAATAACATTTTTAAAACTGATGAAAATATTTAACAAATTTCTTGAAAATATATTTTAACATCAAAATTAATTTCAAAACATAAGCAATAACACAGTACGTTAGTTATTTCAATAATAAGACTATTAATATTTAAAATTTATAAAACAAAATTACGTACTATAATTAATTAAAACATCCCATTAAAATAATGAAACAAATAATAATTAATAGCAACATTAAACATTCACCATTTATAAAATCCTATTTAATACGTTACCGATAAAACTTCTCTATTTGCACAAGATATTATTGTTAATTATTGATATAGATTTTAGCTCAATTGATCGATAGAAATCTAAGCTGCGTACTAAAAAATATATCAATTTTACAGAGTACAAAAAGATGAAAATTTTATTAAAAATGAATAAATATAATAGCAAATTGTAATAATGAAAGAAGATAATAAGAAAAAAGATGTTTTGATAAATATCTCAAACATTTTATGCAAATTCAAAGTCACAGTTGATTAAGCAATAATGTCTTTTACAGAATATAAGTGAACAAAATTTATGCAATTTAAAAATTGAAGCGTCTAAGTAAAAATATGAGAAATTACATAATTATCAAATTGAAAATTTCTATTACGGTATTTAAATGTAAAGGCTTATTTTATTAATCGGAAAAATGCTTTTACGTCACGAGCAACATTCGAAAGTTGAAATTATTTTTAAAAATAAATGTTTAAACATAATTCTCTCATTCGTTCTGAAGCTTAAACTATAATTTAGATAAAAAAGAGTTTTGACAAAATAAAAAAGAATAAGCTTTTTATTACGTGCCTTGAGTCAAGTTAAGGAAAAAGACCAAGGATTACGAAGGATTGAGAATAGTGAAATACGTTGAAAAGAAAAAAGAACGGCTTTGAGTGAATGATATTAGTATCAGGAGGAAATGTCTTACTTTTACTGTCAGGAAAAATTATCCAATGAGAAATGACATTGGTTTAAAAGGCCAACAATTCAAATTACTAATATTTTTTAATGCCATCGTTATAATATTCGAAATACTTAAAATTCCTGCTTCTTTTTAGCTGAAATCAACCTGCATAGTATACTCCATCTCATTTTTAGTCAGACTTCAGAGTAGTAACCAAACAAGATTGTGTACATTCAGGTTCTATAGTTAGCTAATAAAAGCTGATGTAATTACTGACATCAAATACTTTCGCTTCTCATTTATCGTTGTAAACTCGGTTCAATTTCTTTGGTTGAATAATTTTTTATCTTACTACAACTTGAGTAGTCCATATCTATCGTGTTTTAAAAAATCTGAACTTTTAAATAGTGTATTTTTAGAAGATAACTGGGAGAAATAAACTTTAGTATCAGGTTAAGTTAGGCGCGCAAAGAAATTCGCGAAACGGCGCTGCCTTAATAAACGATAAGCAAAATTGTTCTTCCTGATTCTTATTAGGAGCATTTTTAGTGCTCTCAAATGGTTATTAGTTTGGTGGATAATTGAGTTTGCTAAAGTTACACCTAAAGACTGACATTTACATTAAATACGTTTAACCTCGCCTCTCTTAACTTTCTATTTAGCAAATACATTTTTTAAATTTCATATTGTTACTAGAATTTCACGAATCTTTTTATTATTCCGCATTTATGTTTACGCTTCCTTTTGAGTACGTCAATATAAAATTTTGGGTCTTCAATAACGTTTATAATGTCGCAAAAAATTACTTATGAATATCAGATTTTAAATTTTTTAACGACAAAATTATCATTTGTCGATCTCTAAAATAATTATTTTCTTGCTTTGCCTTTCATTAAATTTTTAGTTTCATCGTGAAACTACGGAATTGCATAAGAAAATATACAAGGAAGCAATTTATTGCTCAAAGTCTTAATTTTATTAAACTTAAAAATCACAAAACTACCGTAACATTTAACCTCGCATAGCCCTGTGTACATATATGACTTGGTATTATTTTAAATATATATAATATTAATGAACATTAAAAGCAAATGCGTGCCTGTATTTATATCTGACTAAAAATTTTAAAAGAATTATTTTTATTCCGCGAAAATAAGTGATTAATATTGTACAACCTTATCGAGTCCAGTAACAGATCTGGGACGAAGGTGTACGTATACCATGTAATCTTATATTATGAAATACTCTTTGCTACTATATAAAAACCCCACAATGTAAGAAAATATTTTTAAAAAATCACTATATAAGTTTTTTTTTCACTTAATAATAAATTGAAATATTTTCCCATAAAATAATTCCGAAGAATCTCAAATAAGAGGTACATTTATTGGTCCTAACACTATTTTCTATTTTGAGTAAAATAATTTTTAAGGGTTATAAACAGAATGAAACGAAATTTCAATTTCATGTTTAATTTTATGCGAATTTATTGAACAAATATTTATTATACGAATGTGGGAAATGTTACATATTTCGATTTCTTTTCATTTTTTTTCATTTCATTTCGGCTCTTTTCTAAATAATTGTACCTTCATGAAGCACGAAGAAAATTTAATTATACTTTAGTAACTATTGAATCAATGAATTATTTATAAAATAAGATAATTAGCATTAAATAATGCTCGAACTTTCAATGTGGTAGAACTATATGTTGATCGTGTTACAAAGCGACAATTTTTTCCGAATTTGAAACGAAAAGTATTTCTTTGCACGTGATCTCTAAAAATGCTTTTTTTTAAGTATTTCTTAAAAATGAATAAAATTTTGCAATTTTACAAAATTTATATCACATCCAAATACTCGAAGTCTGCGTATTTATAAACTTTGACGAAAGTTACCTTTTCCGACAGCCGACGAATGAATTGACCTGTAACGAGGGTGAAAGAAACATAGAGATGCTAAACCACGTCCCCTTAATCGAAATAGTAAAATTGTACTTCAAATCGGTGCGCTCGCAAAAAGAAAACACAAGTCGAATAAAATATTGCGTACAATCTTAATTTTTCACAACTTTAGGTGGCACAAATGAAACGAAGAAATTTCAATGAATGTGTGTTCGATAAATTATCCTTCAAATTCCTTTTAATAAATTAAATGAAATTTTAATTTCGAATACGGCTTATATTTTAATATAAGAACATTAAACACTTGCCGATTAAATATTAAAATGGAATAAAAACATTGCAAAAAAATAAATGTTTAAATCCAACAGTTTTATCAAAACTTTATCTACTTTAAATTGCCACGATTTATTTAAGAATGAGTTCTTGAAATGCCGTTTTGCAGAACTTGCGGCTTTTTTCCAAGCGCAAATATTTGAGAGTACAATCTTATTATTCCGACTCGAAGGGCACGGCATGGCGCCTCCGCTCCATTTCGTCATCGCTGCGGGGAACAACTTTCGCAAACGATTATCAGTGCTGAATTCGTTTTACGATAGTAATATATATATATATATATATATATATATATATATATATATATATATATATATCTAGAAAAACCATCGAATGAATTTTATTTATTGAGAAATGAATTTTAAAGGCATCTTGAACCACGCAGGTGGATAAAGAGTTGTTTTACTTTGAAATTCATAAATAAATTGGGATTCTTTAATACTTCAGTAGTTTTAATGGTCGTCCTAATAAACTAGTTACTTATTAATAAATTTATTTTACAGACAAATTGCTTTCAAGCTTCCAAATGCTTATATCTAGAAAGCAAAATTTTGCAGAACCGTTGAATTATAAATAAGGTTATTTTACAGATGTAATACGGGGCAAAGTCATTTCCTTATTCTGTACATGTTAATAATATCTGATTCATAGAGAAGAGTTACCGAAGGCGTTAGATTTGAAGGCATTTTATTGCAGCGTGAACTATTTTCTTCGAGCATGACATTAAAAGAAATAGAAATAAATACAAGTACGGTGACCAAGAATAAAAATAGATTACAGGATTCTTTGGTTCTTCGATTGGCTAAGATAAAGTGTAAAAGATAGGGCATGCAACTTGTGGGTATGCGCAACGTAGGTACACATGTATGCGTGAAAATAAAGAACAGGGAAGTTCACGAGTACCACCCATGATGCTCCAAAAGATAAATCATGAGTTAACTTTTAGTAGCCGATGCGTTCTCGCGTCGTTCTTTTTCGTTTTCGCGAGTTTTTGTAGGCGTATTAATTGTCGCCTCTCGCACCGACCGCTGCTCGTGAAATCGAGATCAGTTTGCTTTTCGTAAGGAAATTCGCGAAGATCATGAAAAGCCTTTTCGTCGCGGTACATGATTTCGTACGAGAAGCTTGGAAGTTCAGCGATTGTATACTTTCTCGCGAAATCATTCTGCCTGTTTTCTTTTATTTATTCGCTTCTCCTTTCTGTGCAAACGGAGTGAAATATTAACGGACACAGCGGTTGCTGCGGCGAACGAATTTCGCGCTCGAAAGAGAACTCGGAGAATCTGAAAAAAAGAGTAACAAACGAGTTGCAGGGCCCCGTTTAATATAGCAGCGGAGAGTAGAGTCTGATGGGTAAATTCTGTGTTAAATACTGTAGAGACCATCGCCATTACATGGTGCTAGCTGTGTGCACCATAGATAATGTCCGCGAAGAGCCCTTACCACAAAAGGGCATATGGGGTTAACGGGTAAGCTCGGAATGCTGCGTGTGCGTTCCAAGCGCATAGAAAGAACACCATTACAATATGTCATAAGAATTCAACTTGGAATATAAAATTTTATTTTTGAAAATATGAAGAATACTTATGGCTCATCTTCATTGTGAAAGCAGCTTAGGACAATAAGTAAAAGAAATTTTTCTGTTTCATGATTATTAGCCGATATAAAGATATAGTAGTATAAATTCATATGAGTTATATTCATGCGAAATAGTGATATTTGGCATGAAAAATTCATCGAACAATTGTTTTAACGAGTGTTTGAATAATTTGATATTGGAGTTTAGATTATTAATTGCTGCAAAAAAGCTAACAAAGAAAAATAGACTTCTTTAAGCCTCAAATCATTAGTGAAACCCTGTTTTCAATATGTATCAATCAAATGGTATAAAAAAGATGAATCTCCAATCAAATTATAAATTTGTATAAATTTATTATAAAATAGAAATTATCACAAATATATGTGGAAATAATTCATTGTTATCAAAATTAAACTATGGTTAATAGTTTAGAGACGAGACATTGTTCGATATACTCATTGTAATAAATTAGATAACTATCAAAAATATACGATCAATACTAACAAATACTAATAATATTTATCAAATGGGACGTAATAAGATTACGGTAACAATCTAGTGATTTGCTTAAAGAGTTCAACGAATAATAGCTGATACAATTTACAATTTCCAAAGAAAATGTTTACGCTTGTTATCATTCTTCAACTTTTAACTAAACCACCAACATTCTTCCGTGTTTTCTATTTAATCGCAGACATTATTTTAAGTATATGTTAATTTATGACTTTCAACTTAATAAGAGAGATAAAATTATTTCAAAATGTATTAATATGAAATGAAAATCAATGTGACGTTTAATGTTATAATGTGCGTTTAAAAGTAGACTCTGTTTAAATCTTTTATTATGTTTCTACAGTGAATAAAAAGTTATATAAAAAATATTGTCAACTCTCAACCTGTCAATGTGAAAATATTCGCATCTCTCAACGTGTTCTTCTTACTTTTCCTCTCTCCTCCACTTTTTTCTTTCTCAGTTTTTATTTCTTTTTCTTCTTCTTACTCTATTCCACTCTAAACTCTAGTACGCGTCGTGACTTAATACTTTTAGTCTTACTAAGGAAATATGCAGCTAATAAAAATCAACGTCTCATTATTTGAAATATATGCTTATTAGTACAAATTTTATACCATCCTATTGATCTTAAAATTTGTATAATACTGCTGGTATTATTAATTGGCAAATGCACGAGTAAAGAAATAAGTATCATTATAATTCCGCAGATACACAGATGATAAATGTTGCTCCATCATTTGATCATTAATTATTCGTTATCGCGGTAAAAAAAGAAATTATGTTCTATTGTATCAAAATAATATATTAAAACAATAAACCTAATATATTTTTAATCAATTTTTTACTACTTCAAGGTTTATGATTTTTAATTCATATATTATCTTTATTTCTTAATTATTTCTTACAAGTATGTTATAAATGCCTGATAACATTATTATTAATAGTAAGCGATAAAAAGAACAAATTTCTTTTAATTCTTTCCAAAATAAAGATGTATTATCTTCAAAAATACATTGTAAATACATTGTACAATAGGTCATTATAGAACGTGTTAGATTAAATTTAAAGATTTCTCAATGACAAGAGACTTTTAATTATCAATTAATAATTGGCAGAAAATACATATAAATAACACATAATAATAATGATATAAAAATATTAATATATCTAAAGAATTTCTAATTGAAAAAGATATAGTAAAAAGAAAATTCGCGAGGGTAGAAGTGTAATTGATATGTCCAGAAACATAATGAGGATGGGTGAAAGCGCACAGAAATCAGAAAAATAACCAGAAGAAATTTATAAATCAGGCCAAGGAATGTAACGCTAAAAAGCTTGAGTGACAATGTTTTGATATTAACAGTTGATTGAACAAGCTTAATGACTCGTATAAAAATGTTTCATTAAACACTCATTAATCAGACGTAATAAATCCATGCTTTCATGCATTAATATCATAAGGCGGTAAAAAATTAGTATAACATGTTTATTCTTTTCCACCAGTTTTTATTCATTTAGTTTTACCAAATATTTTTAAAAGGATAATCTATCTATATCAAGAGATGAACTTAATTAATAAATTAACACGTCAAACAACACGCTCGTGTACAAAACGTCAATAAATGAGAGATAATATGTCTAATATTACACACTCGCTGCTACAAAGTTTGTAACGTATTTAAAATAGAAACTATTATTAATTCGCCAACAAGTTTAGTTACTAGTTCAGGGTTGAGAAACATTTCACCAAAGTATACAATTTTAATATTCATATAATAGTAACTTCAATATTTAACCTATTAATATGCATGGCTATAAGCAATGCGGACACACTTTATTTTTTCCGTTCACTTTATACATTCGTGGCTTCTCTTCGGACAGACGCTGTCTTCTAGGTCCGTGTCTTATATGCACTAACCATGTCGGAGCAAAATAAATGAGAAATGGAGAAAAAATTAAGTGAACAAAAGAGAGCAGAAGAGAATTAAAATGGAGAAAAAAGTGAAGGCGTAAAAAAAGAATGAAAATTTACTGAAATTCACGAAAGAAACTGACCATTAATGTCACCGTCAAGACGAACGGAGAAAAACTGATCCACATGTCTGATGAACAACTATTACAGTAACGTTCTGCTATTGTCGAAGTTAGATCACTTCGCAACATCAATGGGATACGATCAACATCTCTCTCTCTCTCTCTCTCTCTCTCTCTCTCTGTCTATCTATCCATCTTTCCAACTCAGCCTCGATGCCAAACTCGCGAACACGACGAGCAGTCAAGATGTGTCTACCGCTGTGAACAACCACCAATGAACCAAACGCTCGTATATTTATTTCATTTTCTCGCCCATCCATCCAATCCTTCCCTCACGAGGTGACAGGACAAGCCATTTGGCCGCAATACACCCTTCTTAAGACGAAGGGATGAACAACGCGACATATACTCTACCCTTCTCAGGAAGTAGAACGGATAAAGTTCGTTTCCGTTTACACCAAACCGTTGAGATGCGGAAACTGTACAACTTCTATTTACAAAATACATGTATCCTATATTCTTGCTACATTCGTTCTGATTTTAATTCTAGAAATCCTGAGGAAATATCGGATGTAAATTCTTAAAGTATTATTTATGCATGAAGAATTGTAAAAAGTTAATGTCGTTATCCTTTAGTCTAATTAGAGATAGTAAATATAAACATGTGGAAATTAATTTACATGTTTGAATAGAAAAATCTTTAAAAAAAACTAATTTTCGTTGTAAGACTACCTGCATTTAATTATACGATTTAATTTATTACATAATTAAAAAATACATATTAATATTACATAATTTTATATATTCTTTCTAATACGTAATTCTCTGTGTAAAGTTTTCTTATGTACATTATGCAGAGCTTAAAATAAAAATACATTCTTAATGTGAACAAAACGCTTTAAAAATACTTTCGTAGTAATAGTAATACCGATGATAAAAGTATCTTAAGTGTTTGGAACTTACTTAATTTTTTTTAAGACACTGCAGCTCAATGAATTCTAAACAGGACTTATAATTTTATTTTATGTAGGAAAAGAATATAAAAGAAAAAAACTATCTTTCAATGACAGAATTTCCAAGTATCGATTTTATAGTTTTATGTATACAAATAACTTTTTTTAACAAAAATACGATTTTCTAAAATAAAAACAATGTATACTGTATGTTAGAATGAAAAAGATTTGACGTATTTTAAACTTTTTATTATAACGAATTAATTCTAGAAAATAATTATTATTCAATTTAGTATAACAAAAATAAGTTAACATGTTTTTTAAAAAATGTATTCAGCAGAATTATAAAGAAAGATTCATTATTTCCGTTGACACTATAGTAATGATGCAAAAAAGATACAAACTAAATAATTGAGATTTAAATTTATTTCAAAACTTTTTTAAAAAGTTTAATACAAAATAATGGCACATGAGCTGTAAAAAGAAAAATCATTTTAATACTTTGCGGTTCCATGATTTGCATCTATAACTATCGACCTGAAACAAAAAAATTCTTGTAATCTTAATGAAATTATCTATGGCGCCATGTATATTTTAAAGACAATATTTGTTTATAAATTGATAAAAATTTAAAGTCAATGATTTCGCTTTTAAGAAAAAATCTACACGAAAAGGATTAGTAATTTGAACGATCATTAGTTCTGATCGAGAATACTGTTTCGAGAGTGTCTAAAATTTTAAGTAAATTTAATAAAAACTTAAAAGATTTTCATGACAGTGATTGAGAAAATACAGTCATCATAAAAAACTAATCTTGTCTTAAAAACTAATGGTTCAACTCTGAAACATCAAAACTCCGAACTTTTAAATTGTTCGCTATTGATTTACTGCATGAAGACTATATACCTGCTACGTCAGAAATAGCACTTGTAACAAATGCAAAATTAATAAAATTAATAAAATTTTTACTTCCGCAATATATTTTTCTTTTAAATAACTTTATTTTTTTCAAAGATGCACTTAAGCCTTGAGAATTTGACCATTATTTCTGTTATATATTATTTCTTGTCTTCAAGCACTGTTTTCTACCATTTATGATTTACAATGTAGTAATTTATAAATGAATTTTAAAAGAATCCAAGAAACTTTAAATTCGATCGATCTAAAAAAAAAACAAAACAAAGCACGATATTACTTGCGCACCATTTCAACTATCACACTTAATTACGATGTCATTATTCTTATAAATGAGTACTTACATAATCTTTAATTTGTTGATAAAGCTTCTATTCAAAGATAATAGGCCTGTGAAACTTAAATGCCTAAATGTCTGATACTGCTTTGCTGAAATGCTTTCAGCGCTACTCTGTGATTCAACATTCGCCTCTCAAGGTTTATTTAAGATCTTTCATTACTATAAGACCAATTTGTACATTTTCTTAAAATTTTAAGGCATTATCGAAGTTAAAAAGAACTTTCGACTTTCTGAAAATCCTTTAATATTCATGAACAAGGATCTGAAAATACAATATTTGGTATCTAAAATTAGAATCTGAAATTATAAAAAATGAATTTTTCAACAATTATGGAAATACTACCGTCTTAGATGAAAAACCTTTACCATCCTAAATATTTAATACAAAATTTCAAGAAGAAGATAAGTATTCAACATTTCCAGAACAAATATTATATTTGCGATAGCACTGTAATTGTAAACAATTGAATCTTCAGACATTAATAAACGTTAACAAAAAATTTTAACCGATCATTTAACCTATGGTTTCAAGCATAGAGTAGCAGAAGACTTATTCTTGTGAAGTGAAAACCAATATTTTTTATATAGTTGAAACTACAAATTTTTTGAAATGCAAGTATTAATTTTGAGAAAAATCTGATATTATAATTCACAATTAAAAGCTAACCATACAGTTTTCTAGTTTCTTCAATCTTACGTAATTTTCAACGTTTTCAAAAATAGCAGAGAAAAATATTAAATAAGAAATTTATACTTTAATTCGCTATAAATGTATTACAAAAATTCAAATGTTCAAGTGTAAATTTTTTTTCCTTTTAAAATATACAGTTTTACAGTTTACAGTTTACAATTTTTAACCCAAATTAGATTTATTACGTGAAAGACGGTGAAAATTGCTGTTGAAGTAAATCGCAGCAGGAATTAAATCGCATGTTAAAGATTATCCAACTGCATTTTATGCGATAATCTTTTGCAATTATCACCTGTAACATATATTTAGAAATGAATCTCGAAATATGAATCGAGCAATTCGAATGCCATTTTGTACGCTTGTCGAGTGATTACTGCACGACAACCAGCTGTTGGGAACAGGAAACTTCTAGGGGTGCGCGCCTCGAAATAGGACTGTTCAAGGGGTTCACGCAAATTCATTGCAATTAACGCCAACATTTAATTGAGCATCCTAGAGGGAACTTTCTCTAATTTTGTCTGCAAATGTCATTTTATGTTTCAGTTTCTTAGATTCCACTTAGAATATTTGTATACTTAATAACGTAGTATTAAAGATTATTCCTGGTTACGTGTACTTATGTGTTACAGTCTCTTTATAAACCGTAATAACAGTAATGAAGAAAATCTTTTTGGTAAAATATATTAAAGGTAGTAATTAATATTAAATGTTAAGCCATTGACCCAGAAAAGAACGCGGCTCGTGTTTAACCGATAATTTAATTTTTCTGAATAAAAATAAATAATTTGTTTAAGAAAGTTTCTTCGCGAAACTATCTTCGCGAGTGTGGACTCTAGAGCAAAATCAATAAAAGCCAATTATGAACAGAAACCATATTTGCGCTTCTGAGTATGGTATTCCACATTTTCGTTGTCGGTACAAAAAATCTAATGGGAAAAGTTTTTAACAACGAACAAGAATCTAAGTTTTGTTACATTGGTAATGGGAGAAGATATAAAGAAAATTCAGAACAAGGGGACAAAGTAATGGCAGAATAAAAAATGAACTGGGGGATTAAGTGTGCAGAGTAGGAAGCAGAAGTAGGTGTTTTAGGGTACTTCATGAAGCGCGACGATTTTCCTCGAATTTTCATGGATCTTTAATATCCTCGATTATGGCTAAGCACGCGGTAAATTTTGAGCAGAACAACAAAAGCTTGAACTAGCTATAAAAGGTAGAAGCCATACAGGAAAAAGAGGGGCAGAAAAGATTGTTCCCGCATAAATTTCTACGTCCTTTCCGTTCGATTCGCCTACAAGTTTCGATAAATCCACGTCTCATAAATAAGAGAGGGAAAGTAGTCGTCGATGTCTCCGCCGTTCTTCTCTCTTTCCTTCTTTTCTCAATAGGCTGCTCTTTCTTCTTGTCACATATACGCCTTTGGCAATGGTAACTATCATGAATCTCTCTCTCTCTCTCTCTCTCTCTCTCTCTCTCTCGCCTCCACTCACTCACTCATTTAATCACCTTTAGTCTTTCTCGAGCACGTTTGTTTCTTTGAGTGTATGAGTAACTTTATATAAGCAACTTTTACATATGGCCCCGTCGTTGCGAAAAACTACGCTTCCTCCTCATTCTTTATTTTTATTTATCATTCTTTCTCTTTATATCTCATTTTTCAGGGGAAAATATAAAAGAATGAACGGAAGAGGAACACACTTTCGGAGCAACGAAGAATTTAAGAATTTTTCTGGAAAAATCCAGCGTTACCGTCGGCGCAGAAAAGAAACATTGGCTCCGTGAGCACTAAACGGTGGCAGAACGCACTCATATTTATGTGCGTCGAGGGTGTACTTCCAATTTCACTTGAGCCTCTAATTTATGTATCATCCAAATTCGAAATTGTGCCTACAGATTTGACAGTAGCATAAAAGCAACGTCCGTATAAAATCGTGATAAAAAATTAAATCTTGCATACATCTTTTAAGTATAATTTGTGCAAAACTCTTTCTCGGTCGTTTCAAGAATTATATATCACGCACAAACACTAAGATCCATTTATTCAGAGCAAAAGCAGTGGTGAAAGCGTACGTGAATACCGATAGTCCATGATCCAAGAAACTAAATATTGAATTAGTATACATGAAGCAAAAATTGTTGATGTGCGTGAAATTATAAATTTTTACTTACTTGAAGTAAAATTTAAGGAAAAGTGATGGGAGCTTCTACGATAAAAAGAAAGACTTCGACCAAAATGCAAGTGCTTAAATTAATCAGGCTTTATTTTTCGTCCTCGTACAATGATTTATACCGCATCATTTTTCACAAATTTCGTTTCGGTAAAACGAAATTTTCTCCATTCATTTTAGATATGAAGTCTCCTGTAAAAGAAAATTACACTTTCAGCAGTAACTAGAAAACCATAAAAGCTAATACACAAATTATGCTATGCAAAAATAAAAATAAAACGCAATTTATTATAAAACATTTATGCACGTTGTAAAAAAGTATTAAGAAAAGTCAAGAGGAAACTTTGCGATATAAAGAAGATTAAAAGTACGCCTAAATTGGTCAAACTTAATTCATCCGGTTCTTAATTCAATTTAAAACATAGCTTCGTACCGTCGTAAAAGTACGCGTTAAGTACGGATGAAGAATTTCTCAGATCTGCATCGATTCGTCGACACGTCGATAAGCGAAAAGCAATGAATGATCGTAGATAAAAGTTTTAAAATTCATGAAATTCTAGCATAAATCGGTACGTAAGTGTCTCCCGATTTACTAATTATAAATCGATGTGAAAAACGCGTGTAAAGGGATTCCAATGCGATTCGCCGACGTATCCTCAGCCAGTCGATACGCCAACGCCAAAGTACGATCGAAGAGCCACAGAGTGAACAATCCCGCATGGCACTAGACCGTAGCTTATCATACTTGCCGCGCACACCGCCACAGAGTCACCGGTCGCGAGGTCAAGTCCACTCAACGAAACTGATGCAGTACGGGCTAACCGGTGTGACATCGAGGACCCTCGGTTCGCTCTCTCGTTTCAGAGTGAGCTTGATGAAATCTAGGCAGCACTATTGACCATTGAGTGAGCCGAGAGGAAATGGCAAGGTCTACGAGAACAAGATGATGGTCCACGTGCAAATTAGTCTAAAAATGGGGCTTGCGTACTACTTGAAATCTCAATTATCTATAATTATCCAGTCATCGGGGCTCGACGAGATAAGACTCATGGTATTGCTACTATCTTTGCAATCGTAAGCGATAAACCGTTCGAGCTGCGGATGCCTGTCGAGACTGATACCTGAACTAGCGCGTGATTCAATTGAGTCATTTGATACGCATCGTCAAAGAAACTACCTTGACGTGGGTGCGCGCGCGCGCGTCTGGATCCTGGACATTCCGAGCAAAGGTATAGATGGAAAGTTCATTATTCGACACTTTGCGGAAGCACGAAAGTAGGACAACGCCGGTGGACGATGGCAGCGCGAAGTTAGAGGCCACCAGGAATCAGTTTACAGACCCATCATCATGACCAACCCATCAAGGGAAGCGAGACCACCGAGTGCGTGCGTTTCGAGCTTAAAGACACCAACGCCACGTAGTTTCCAATTTCAATAAAATGTACATCAAGAGCTATGAAATTTTATGTGGGACAGCTCGATTATTTCGTCCCTTAAATAAGAATGAAAATAAAATGAAATGGAATAAATGACAATAGAGCTTGGACGAATGTTTTTCTCTGAATTGAAAGAAAGTAATCGTTCGAAAGAAGCCGACTGAATTATTAGCAAAAATTTGCTCCAACAGAAATTCAATACTCGATTGAATATTATAAAATGGACGGTTGCCTGTAAAACTCCCAAGAATGTTAGAATCACAACGGCTATCAAACGTACATAAAAAATAATAAAGCTCATTGAATGACATTTACTATAAACGCGCGCATACGCTCCCGAGGACAACGACATGGGCAAATTCCATAAAGCCCCTCTGCTTCTATAGCGAATACGTTAAAATACACTTCAATGGTATTATCTTGAAAATTGTTTCGACAATCGCGAGTAAATTGTTACAAGCATTTTTGTTATCTTTTATAATTTCGTGTAATGATTTACGGAATTTGAGAAGTGCGCAACGAGGGCGTTTCACCTTGTTTACTAATTAATTGATCATAATGTGGGTGTAGAATAACGCCCGAGCATAGCGCGGAGTATACAAAACCACAAAGCCCTGCACTCGTTAGCGTAGCGTAGCTTACTTTTGCGACAAAGGAAAGAGAGCGTTGATTGAAACGACGCGGCTCGTTCACCCCAACATAAGCGCGATAACGAAAAGAGAAGCACTGATTGGCGCGAGAGAGCACTCGAGCACTCGGGTACACTGGAGCTTCCATTCTCTGCGCACGCCGATGATTGCCGTAACTAAGCTCGGTAAAATAGAACAAAATAGGAGAGCGGCTACACTGTTAAGTGCTCTTAATCGTTACCGCTCGGCAAGAGTTGAGCAAATTTCCCCTCCGTGTTTCTTCAAAGGCAAAAGGAGTTGGCGCGGGAGTCGCTCGATCCCTGTTATAGGGTGATCGCCCGCCTTCGAGGGCTCGAGGTAGCTAACGAACAACCGTTTTCATAGCCACGGGAACAAACGAATGTTAGCGAACTCGACATACGGGTGCTCGAGGGCGGGCTCAATCCTACAATGTGCTACGGACAGACCTTCGAGGTCGGAGGAAATTTGGTTGTCAGCGTTTCCGAAACTCTCCGAACGCGTTACAATAACCGACGTGACAAATAATGTATGAATGAGTTCCTCGACAACATACCGCAACACGACGTTCGGAGTATAAATGCTGCAGAACCGCGTCGCCTCGCAACGCGGTCGATCTTAGAGAACTCGTAGCCAAACAAAACACTATCCCGAGTGTCGCCACCGAGTACAACGCGGTGCAAGTTTAATAATCCAAAGTGACCCGAATACCCCCACAATTATAAATTAATAATAACTCTACTTAACACTTCAGGAGCATAATACAATTCCCAATGGAAAGGTTTGTGTTAGGAAAAAGTCGATTGACCTGCGGGTTGCCTGACACGAGACCTTTTTACGAGATAAGGTAAAAATTAATGAGACGGAACATTTCATCGAGATTATCGATACATTCGACTGGATTTAAATGGAGATAGACTAAAAGCCGTTTCTACTTGGACGTTAATACTGAGCAATAATTACGTAATTCTCTGCGGCTTTAAGTCATTCATATAAAATTCAATTTTACCGTTCCCACTATTTTACGTAATATTTGCTTGAATTTACGATGAAAATTTCAAATTTTATGATATTTCCCGAAGCTGCGTTTTGACAGACACGTCCTGCGTTTACTGATACTTGAATTTGCAAGTTAGAACTACAAGTCAATTTTTATAATTTGAAATGATATCTTTAGTTTGCTTTATTTCAAAGGGACTTCTTATTTCCCTTTTACATAAATTTGAGTTTGGATTAAAACGTATTATTAATACAACTGTAACTCCATTTAATAACCTTTTTCTATTTATATTTTTTCGTTGTTACACCAAATCTCTAGTTATGAAATGTTTTTCATGAAACGATGCTTTAACTCTATTATCCTTCTACTCCGTCTATTCGTAGTTCTTTTTATTGTTCGCTAATAAATTTAAGCATAAATTGCTTTTCGAATATTAAAAATGTAATTTGATATAAAATACGGCAATGTAGCAGTATCGAATTGCTTGGTTGCACGTGAATCTTTCTATGAATTTGCAAATACAGCATAAATTATTTAACGAGTATTTCCTATCAGCCGCTTTGCAGACTCATAAATACCCATATTATGATACATCTGCTGAAAAAGATAAAAATCGTGGAAATAATGGATTTTGCAAATACAATTTAAGATTATCTTATGAAATAAGTTAATATATTTCAGTTGCTCTGAATATCTAACACGAGTTTCAATAATAACGTCTGCAAGAAAATAATATATATTAACTTTCTGTTGACATAAGTAACTTTAAAAATGTGAGATTGAACAACTTTTCAAAAATTATCTATAAAATATTTTTAAAATCACGTCTTCATCTCGACAAATACGGTTCATTAATAATGAATATAATGATGCACAATTTCTCGACACTTTCTTACGCAAAAAATAAGTAATTAAGAAGTCCTTTAAAAAAATCAAGTAATTGGTAATAATTTTTATATATATATATATATATATATATATATATATATTATTTCGATTTTTTATATATACGTACATGTGTAACAGTCTCTGTTTAAAAGTTTCTTGTGTAATGTTTTATTTAAAAGTAAGCAAATCGTTAAATTTTGCTGTTTTATTTAAGACACGAGTACATAGATGAATATTTAACATTTCTAATAAGAACGGCATTTTCTTGTAATTTTTTGAATTCTGCTATTGTCTCATTGGTATTAAATATAGAAAGCGCATTTAATTTTTGTAACTTTTTCAGTTCAAGAAATCAATACATTTTAAAAATATTTTATCAATAATGTTCAGCTTAATGCAAAACATCCATAAGAAGAGATTTTTTACAGTAAGGTACATACAACTCAGCATTTCTAACCACACTAATTCAATCGATGCATGCGATTCAAGGTCTCGTATGCTTGGCCTTCTTTACTTTAAAAACTTAAAACTTAAATAAATTAAGTCACATTTCGCTGGTGTAGCTTGCATTTTATGAACTATAAAAATCAATGATAGTACGATTGCCATCCTACAACATTCGAAGATTCGATGGTTATTTTTATTTGAGAATCGCAAAAACGTCTTTTTCCACGAAGGAGTAACTACCGGTTCGTATACCACTTTATTGTTCGGATATGTATCAAATTTTTTTAAGTCGAATTATGAATACAAAAGAAGATTAATCGGTGAAAATGACAGTGGTCTAGTCTCGATCAAAATCTAAATTAGCTCAAATAGTTTGGATTTTATCAAATAATTCTTAGACAAGAATTGCTTCTTGCAAATTCCTTTTAAAATTTGTTTGTTTTGATGGAGTATTATTTGAGAACATTTCACAAATACCTTCGTACAGTCGTTTTTAAAACTTCAGTACCAAGCCATGTTCCAATAAATTATTGATCAATATTTTCATTTCTTTTCGTTAGCTCAACTTTCTAATAATGATTTTATTATAATATTATACGTGTATATGTGTATGTAATTTGGGAACATGTGAAATATAACATAATACATTTGTGTTGGCTCAATTACTCATAAGCCATATTATTTCTTGCAGTTTAACAATAATGCTTCGCTGTTCTATTCAGGTTTATCACAAGCCCTGTATAATTTCTTTTGTACGACATATATAAATAAATAAACCTGTATCTTACCAAACCACATAAAAATATTAAGTACCGCTTTCGTCACCTATGAGTTATGATGGCCATATTCTTACTAAACGTATAATTAGCAAATTTATATTCACGACATTCTATTATTGGTCAATAATATTAATATTAAAGCTTTGAGATAAAATTAGAAGAGATATTAAGTAAAATATGAAATCAATGATATACGAAAT
This sequence comes from Wiebesia pumilae, assembly GCA_018907045.1. NCBI lineage: Eukaryota > Metazoa > Arthropoda > Insecta > Hymenoptera > Agaonidae > Wiebesia > Wiebesia pumilae. The sequence goes on from JACCHZ010000192.1 coordinate 3,868,995, forward strand.
ATGTTAAAAAGCTCTAAGTATTGTATTTACATGCGCTTAAATGCTATATGCAAAATAAAATCGATATAAACCTTGAAATGGACAATCATCTTAATTATGTATTAATTACATATTACTAAAATTACAAAAGTACAGCTTGAAAAAATATTATGAAAGTATCTATTAAATTTTTATATTATATCATTACGCAAATTGCATTAAATGAACTTTTTATCTACACTCTTAAAAACTTACAAAACATCAGTGTACATTAAAAAACACAAGCATTCATTTTTAATCGCATATTATTTGGAAGCAGAAAAATATGTCAATTATTTGTTATTTGCGTATTTTAAATTTAACGTGCTAATCTTTGAAAAGTTTTATGTACACATTTCAAATAAATTTAATTCTTTTTAAGATATAAAAATTCCTATTTATTGTTAAATCATATATTTTTAACAAAATAATCTACACTTTATATACTCATGATAATTATAAATTTTAGATATTATTTTATAAACACTTGATGAGTTCTAGAAATTGCGCAATATCCATTATAAAAAATTTTGAAGCGACTCTTTTAATTTCTTACTTAAATTAATATTAGCTTATGAAGCAGTTTTCTTTTTTAATAAACCTATTCATAAAACTTAAAGGATTTATATACACGATAAAATCAATTTCAATTTTATAAGGTGATTTTAAAACAAAAAATAAAATTTCCAAAGTCATTGCAAATATCGGCAATAGACAAAAACTAAGAAAAAGAAAGAATAATAAAAAAATAATAGAAAAATTGAAAGTATACAAATGAAACTCCTATAATAATTAATTATTTAAAGAAATAATAATATATAGTTAATTTACAAGAACCACAACTTATTTTTAATAGTTAAATAAGTAATTATTGAACTTGATGAAAAATATAATTACATCGATAAAATATAAACCTAACAATATCTTTATATGTCACGTAAACCATTTAAACTTTAAATAAATAAAAGAAATGTATAAATATTGCTTCGGAAATTTTATTAAAGTTTCATTATTTAATTAGATATTGTATACGTTAAAATCCATGAACCAAAACCCAACAAATAGAACGTAAAATTTTAAATATATTCAATAAAATATGCAATAAGAAGCTCTGCAACAGAGCTGCTGAAAAATGATGTTTTCATAAATAAATAAAACAAAATATAAATTGTAAATGTAAATAATATAGCAGATGTAAGATAAAACTTTAAATGTACTAACTGTGAAAAGAAGGTAAATGAAATTTTTACAAATAATCAAAACACGGAGTTCAAATCGCGGAGTTCTATATAATATTTTGTACAAGATACAACTTGAATAAATTAATGAAATTACGTCTGGTACTCTTACGTCACGTGTGATAAAGGACAAGAGTTAAATAAATAACTGAAATGCAAAATTCATTTTTGTTTACATTCTTGGTTATAATAGTTATTTTGCCAGATACTATTCTTAAACAATCGAAAAAGTCAATTGCTCAATGTCTTTCGTGCACTTTTAAATAATATTTAGACATTATCAAAATAAAAAATCATTATTGATTTGTGTACACCTTAATAACATCTTGTAGTAAAATCACAAGTCTATAGTTAGGTAGACTATATACTTAGCTAATAATACTACTATAATCATATTAAAATCCACATACGATTTAGATGATTTCCATAAGATTGATCTGAAATCGTCTTATGAATATCATCGAGTCGAATATATTTTGATTAAATTTTTATCTATCCTGGGACATTACATTCAAAATAACATAAAATTATCTATCTTTATAAAAAATAAGTGAATTTCGAAATGCCGAATTCGCTAACGTATCAGATTATGTACGCTAACCTATCAGAATAAAATAAAATAAAATAATTTTAAAAAATTGTACGGTTGGTATTATTTTCTAATAATCATCGTACAACATATAAAGCGAACGTACGTTTATTTAAGAAGTTTACATTTATTTGTAGAAATATATTTTAAGAATATGCGTATGATCTAATATTCTAAATAAAAGAATTCGATTTCATGATCATGTTCCTTACCGAGCGTTGTGTGTTGTACTATATACGTATATCCGTACGTAGAGGACGCTGTCATAGAAATCTTCAGTACTATTTCGAAGAGTAAGACTGTAAATCTAAATGCAAATATATAAGAACGTCAAGAAATTGCATACATGCCTGCGTTGAAGACAGGGTAAAATGACCGACTTGTCCCATACCCTACTTGTCAAGCCACGATTGCACAAGTCAGCAAAAAAGTTTTATAGCTTATATATATCTTTGCGCAAAGAATGTCAAAGAATCGTCATCAAATCTTTTCGACGAAAAACAACTTTCAAGCATCGACATATGCATTTACTGTGGGAGAGGGACGATGAGTAATGTAATCTTCAACCGCAACTTGTCCTACCGATCGTAAACACGTCAATGGAAGATGATTATTAAGGTTAATTAAGGTGAATATCTGTATTTACATAAAGCTGAAATTCACTGAATTGCGCTTTTCAAAAACCGAGCATTACAGAAGCTCGCAAATCATAAGGATGATTGATATTAAAAATATCAGGCCTTTTATTTCCGGTGTCATATTCGTCATCGTCATTAATAGTACACGAACAATGTGACAAAACATTTGACATGAAACGTTTTGGAATTACGAGCTAAGAGTCTAAGTGAATATCAATAATTGTGACTATCAATAATAATTACGGTCACCATTAACCGACTGTTTCGTTCTATTCGCGAACAAATTATTATTGATAAATTATTCTTAGGTTAGACCGCGCTGATACAGGAGGCTCGTCGCAAATTTAGAAGCCCGATTCGATTGATATCTTTAAAAGGCCTAATAAATTTTAAACAGAACTCAATTTCACGTCGGCGAATGGCATGTCTCGCGTTTCCTACGCGCATAAAAGATTCAATAGTTGACGGGCTTTCTACTTTCCCCTATTCTACTTCGACTTTCTTTTTCTTCTCTACGCGTTCACTAAATTCTTCTTCGCGATACAATATCGCATTTCTTCGCATCTGTTATGCCCTTGCAACTTGTATATACCTGTATATACCAATGCAATTGCTCTTGTACACATTTTTCCGGATGGAGACGGATCCGAATTTATCATTTATCGCGAAATATTGATTTTTACATCATTTTCATCTCTGTGAAAGTAGCGCGTTGCAAGATTGATAAATATTAAACGACTTTGCCAGTCGCGCCGCGTTCCGCGTGCATTAATCTAATAAAATTTCGCAAAGTAAAAAAGAAAGCCATGCAGAAAAGAAAGAAAGGAAACCTCTGAGAAACGATTAAGCGAGAACTGCGAGCAAAAAACAGATACTTGCAGACGTGAAATATGCGCGAACACGCGTACATGTGAAAGAAATTGTAAGGCAGCACTAGACGCGCGACATCGATAAATAAAAATTTGGCCACCGAAAGTTTAACCGGAGATATACGTTTTTCGAGGAACAGGAGAACTGTATCCGGATTTCCGCGAAGCGCTGAAAAACATCGGTCCAACTTTTTCGCCCGACTCTGCCGCGGTTGCTGCTTTTCCTCGCGTTAACCTCGCGTTAACCTCGCGTTAACCTCGCGTTAACCTCGCGCCTCCTAATCCCATCCATGAACGTCACTCCTTGCCTGCATACTTCATTATGGCGGTTTTATGAGGCTTGTGAGTCACGCGGGTGCGTGCGGTCCATTAAGCGATTGCCGATCGTCGATTACGGCGATACGTAGCGGCGTCGAGGCACTCGAGTGTAACAGTGCCGCAAACGCGGGCGTCGCGCTCTACGTCGTCCGACGCACTGCGGCGTGCCATCCGCACTAGACTCGCGATCGAAAGAAAGTCGGAGGATCTAGGCTCTAGGCTCTAGGCGCTAAACTCCGTTAAGCCCTGGATTTCCCTATTTCTCGGAGGTCCTCCGTTTTGCGTGTGAATCGGCGCGTGCTTTGCGAAACCGAAACGCATTAGCTGATTGCGGGAAGCGCCGTGCCAGAAGTCCAAAATACACATGGCGATTAATCATTTATCTACGGACGAGCATCTGCCCTCATCATTTCCCAAAACGCTACCGGCATTCCCAAATTAACCTGAAACTTCCTTCGTGGCAATAACAAGCGCAAGCGCCGGAGAGCGCGTCAACAAATTTTCCTATTAAATACGAAACTCTGCTCGCAAAATTCGATGCGATGATCAACATTTTTGCATGTTCCCCATAAACTACATCGTAACTCTAACTCTCGTAATTCGCTTGTTATAGAAATTTTAATAACCCTTCGATTAAACACTAGCGGCAACAATTTCGCTTTCGTTTCACCCATTCTGACTTGTAGCCTTTAATGATCGTGGTACTGCCAGTTTACAAAAAGCCTTACGATGTTTCTTCAATCTTTGGTCCTAAATCTATGATAAAACTCGAAATTGATGAAAACTCACGTTCTCGCGTAAATATCAATTTTCTGTATGAAAAATTTTCAAACATTTAATTACAACTCGTACTGTCGTATCCGATGTACCAAATAAACAATATATGTATAAAAATTATTGATAATTTTAACAAAACTATCTTTTTAACTATGGATACCTGGGGTTTATAATACTTTTCGGATTTTTATCATACAGCTGTTAACCTTCGCAGACAAAAAATGAATAGAGGAGTACAAATGTAACATACCACAGTAAAAGAAAGATTTTAAACGTTTCTCACTGAATTTCATAAAATATCACCAATAAACAAATTATTATACTCGTTTTCATTAGTAAAGTACTTGGTTGCTAATCTGAAAATATTTTTTTCGATATAAATCAAGTAGTTAAAAAAAATATATTTATAACACGTTGTAAATCTTTCGAATTATTTCCTTGGATACTTTTGAAAGTAAAAAATTTTTCCAACAAAATAATAATTTATTTACTCGAAATTATAAAATTAATTTTATCCAGACTCTGCATCGATGTACTTAATCGTGTGAGCGTAGAGTTTATATTCTGATAAATTGGCCCAAAAACTTAGAAACGCTTATTTCTTTACAATAATATCAGATAAATAATACAAATTATGAAAATTAATATGTTTGAACAAAATGGTGAAATTTTTAATAAAATTGCAACTTTTACGAATATCAATTTCAAATAAGCCGTAGATTGTCAAAATTAAAACAGAATAAATAATAACGTTAACTTAATGCTCAAACAAGTTTTACTAATATCATACCATTCATTCGATAAAAGCAAAAAATTGCAATTAGATTTTTTATGTTCACGAATACAAATTCCAAAATACTTACATCAAAATATGTAATACTATTGTATATAATAACTGAATAATAATAAATAAACTGAAATAATCATTTGGAATATCATGAAATAAACAAAATGGAATATAATTTCGTTTTACATTTTTTTAATATTTTCATTAAATCTTTTATGAATAAATTCTCGTCCACAGTTTGATTCTGAACACTACGTACTTTTTTCGATTTGTCATAAAAATAGATATCAATTTTATAGATTCTCGTAATATTACATAATTTGACAGTAAAAGTAAAAAACCCGGAAAAATGAAGAATAGTTTTCGCTCCTTTTATTTATATTATAAAATTTGCATACTTGTATTTATTTATAAACCATTTCTGATACTTCAAAAAGCAAAGATTTGTTTTATAAAATATAAAAAATAAGCAAATGTGCATTTATAATTTGCTTATTATTGCAGACTATTACTATTACAAGCGATTTATAATTTACCTACTTATTAAATTGTGATCAACCGACAAGTTTACGTGAAGCCGTTTCAATATTTATTTGTACAGCATTACTCATATCCTACCCAGATTATTGTTGCATAATATATCATTCTTCAAGGAAGATAGATCGCCGATAATGAAAGTGTATGACTCTTAGCGATTATCTCAAATTCAGCTCCTGCCGCGCTATAGATCACAGTTTCGATAAAATTGGCGCTCCCTGAATCGTGATCTAAAGGTTTCATCGTAGTCACTTTTACATCAGAAATCACATTTACTTATACTTACCGTCCATATTATGCTAGTGCTATCGCACTTACGTACACTCGGTTATTTTCATTCGGTATTGAATTCAGTATTGAGTAATCATATATACTCCCAATAATCGCAGTAATTTAAGTATCATATTGTCCATTTAGTCGAATACTATCTGCTTAAGCTTCTCTGTGGTTACAGCACAACTCAGTATAGCAAATACTCAAATACAATACATTTAACGTGACCGCATGGGTTTTCAAGTGATAAATATAAATTACAATGTCACTTTTTGGAGTGGCTCTCTTTTTTCAAATACCAAGTGTTCTCAAGTCGAAAAAATGATTACTTACAATCATTTTTGTCAAGTATTAAAAAACTAATATTCAGATAATACCAAAATACCGAATAAATAAATAATCAGATTGTACATACCAAATAATACTTAACTCTGGCATATCTTTAATGGAATAAACGACGAGCACACGATACACTTTATAAAACGCAATTGAACTAATTAATACATGTACACGATTAAAAAATATATTTTACTACTATTCTAATGTGTAATAAATCAACGCACTGATTTGATCTTAATATCGTAAAGAACAAAAATTAATTCTAAAATCCAATAAAATTGATTTATCCATAATATAAAGATCTTTTACGCAATGTTGTTTAATGAGCTTTCGTATTATGATTGTAACAAGTGAGTAAATTTCTTAAAAGAAATTTATTTTAGTGGATTAATAGAGCATTAAAATTAATAGTAATATTGATTTTTCTATTACTATTGAACAATTTATTAATTTATAAGGCAACTGTGTCAGTAAAAGTCTATAATTAAACCGCAAAGTTATGATGCAATTTTTACTTTAATATTATGCTTCGACATTGACCCACACATCAGAAACGACTCGAGAAAATAATCTTACTGATGCAGGAGATGAAAAGATTTCAAAGACTCTCTGCTGATATTCCATCACAATGTGTCTTGAAAACGTAGTTTTTCTGGCAAAAATTTATCCTTAAAAAAAGCACGATTACAACATAAGTTAAATAAAGTTGCAGACGATAACAGTAAGTATTACAAAGTAAGAGAAAACTCCAGTAATCTCAGGAACGAGTAATAACCCATGTTTTTTAAAACCTAGGAGAATTAAAACAGAGAGAGAGAGAGAGAGAGAGAGAGAGAGAGAGAGAGAGAGACAGTTACGCAACGAATATAATCGATCAAGATGAATAGCGTCCTAAATAATTGATAAAAGTAGAGGAGTTTATCTATATAATAAGCAGCATACTTGAAGGCAGTGGAGAGAGAAAAGAGAGAAAAACACATTTAATAGCATAATCTAAAGGGAAAAAAACAGAGAAAACTGATTAGAATAATACTGGCAATAAGCCGATGTCTAGACTACAAATTTTTGTACATAAGGATGAATTTAGCAATGGCATGAATAAAACTGAGGACACTGATTTGAGGCAGATAAAAAAAAGAGAAAAATAATGATTCGCTAGCTTAAATACATCATAAGGTATTTATGATGGTAAACAGAAATTTTTATAGTTACAACGCAGTTGTAGCGTGACGTAAAGGAAAATAAGGTGAGAAAGAAAGTATGAAAAAATTTCCTAAGAATATTAAGCTTTATAAAGATAAATTATTGAATGAAAGAGAGAAAGACGATTTTTCGAAGTTTTTGAAAGAGCTCTCAAGTTAGTTATCGAATAAGCAGAAAAATAAAAATAAACAGCAAAGAAAAAGAAGCAGCTATTGAAAACGAGAAAGTTTATGGCGTCTCCTACCCATGAAAGGACTATAGAAACCATAAAAAATAGAAAGATCGTACTCGAAATTCATTGCAATGCTTGAGTGCATTTGCTTGAACTGAGAACGCAGTTTAGACAAATTTTACGCAAAATGTAATCAGCGTCGACTGAAATTCGTAATATCATTACTTGCAGTTGTCATTTCAGTTACATACACATTCATATTTGCATCTTGGGCTTATAAATTACGAGCCAAAAAACACTTATTTATAATTGCGGAAATTGTGAAAATAGTTCGTACCCATCAAGAGTACCGATAACGTTTGAGATATCAGAAGCAAACATTAAGTTAATAAATATTGTATAATTGCTAAAAGAAATGTCAACGATGCGGCGTGCGATGAAAAATTACGTCATGAACTGTACAAAAACATTATTTAAAATATCAAATGTTTATTTGATATTTGGCCTGATATTGATTAATTGATTTTCCGATTATTTTAAGCTGTTTCTATATTTATAATACAAAGTGAATGCTATAATTTAGCAGTGGAAGATTGAGTGAAAACATAATAATCATAAGATAAACTTGTCCTTGTCACGCAATAATACAACGTAATTTTTATTTCTCGAGCAGTTATTGAATTAAAACTTCAAAAACGTTAACTATAGCATTCGTAAAGTAGCCGAAGATGTCGATTTTAAGATTGAATATTCTATACTTATAATGGAATTTCGGATGTTTCAGAATTTATTAAGCTATGTAAATTTTTATTTTATTGGCACCACAAATTACCGTCAATAGGTTCTTTGTATGGATAATAATCTACAGAATTAGCTTTTGTTACTGTTAATAAAATTTGAAATAAAATGAACAGTTATACTTTTATTTAACAGGTATTGCTTTCATATTAAATATTGAAAAAAAATAATTTTTACAAGAATATCATAAAAAAAATAGAACGCAACGATAAAAAATTTTCAAAATTCATAATTTCAAATATGTACCGCTAGCGTATAAAAAAGTAATATATTTCTGTAAATTAAAATAAAAATACTACCGTCTTAATAAAAAGCTTAATAAGATTAAATCATCAGAGAAAATAACTTAAAAAGTACATCAGTTTGCAATATAGAGTTCTTTTACTCCGTGTATATATAGACGAATCTGACTATTGACGCCACCTTCAATCAAGTAAATAAGCGTAGAATATAAAAATTGTTGATATTCTTAGTATATAAACTTGGTACCACTTCATCAAGTATGTAAATCATGAAGCAGAAGTAAAAAAAGCATACATAATAGAAATAGGATTGTCTGTTCTATCTTTCAGAATGATTTCTTTTATTGCGTGTCCTTTTTCAAGGATATGACCCAGCACATCAATCACTGCCTATTTAATATTTACAAAATCAAGCCAACATGTATTATAATAGATAATTCATGTACTATATAAAATACAGTTTTTGCGTTATATGTTATTTTTTAATTTGCCATTTAAGATTACGCATAAAAAATTAGTCCAAATTTACAACAAAATATAAGATTTTCCTACATGAACAGATAAGTCATTATTAAATATTCTTAAGTCACATAATTTATACATATAACTAGTTTGCTTGAAATACTGTCAAAGTACATAAGCTCCCTTCTAATCAAAAGTAAATCATACATTAAAAATTATTTCTTGCATAAATATAATGTCTAAAGCAAACATTCATTTTTTCCGTAAAACAAATTTAATTGTTCGAGCATGTAGGTAATACCTTTATTTCGCAGTGGTACAAGAATATTGCTTTAAAGATAAAATTTAATAGCAAAAATTAATAAACAAATAATGAACCAAGTTCCTTAGATTATTTTTTACAGTTTTACTTTTATTAATCATGCGTAAATAATTGTAATAAGAGAAGTATTTAATTATTGCAACGCAAATTCTTTTATTTTTATTTTTACTTTATACTTAAATATTTAGCCATAATTGTATAATAAGCATCTAATTAAAAAAAAGAATTTTTTTTCATTTATTATAAACTTCGCTTTTTGGTTGATACGTATTTTTTGTACAATTACTAACAGTTTCAATTACACGAATATTGATGGATAAAACATTATTTTTTAAAGTCGATTATCACTATTTTAGTCATGAATCAAAATTTATGACCAGGGTTGTAAACGTCACGTCTTAGGCGGATAATGGTATTTTTATTCCAATTCAACGCGGTATTAAATTCTTGTTTTCATTGTTTAAGTCTCTAATGACATTAGACAATAAATCTATTGATAAAATTATTTATATATATATATTCTTTTTTTTTTTTTTTTTTTTTTTTTTTTTTTTTTTTTTTTTTTGTAAAGTTGAATATATTAACTATCGTAGCAATATGATACTGTTAAAATTCCTTGGTACTCAACTTTATGCTTGCAGGCGTTTTATGGCGGGGCCTCATTACTTCACTGTCCCGCAGAGACGTCGCTATATGGAACGAAAGCCATAAAACATTTGGTCATAACCACAGTACCAAGAGGCATTTGAGGATTAAATTTTTTCATGTTTTCATCGTTTTCATCATGTTTTCCTCTTCTTCTAACGCTTCCGAGGTAAATTGCACATTTTTCTTAGAAGTCAGTTCTTCCTCGCTTCACTAATAATTTCTGTCAAGTCTAACTTAAAGAAACGTCACACTATGTTGTTTTTAAAGTAAATTCAACTATTGGCCAGAATAACAAATGATTTTTTCCATGTCATCATTATTTTCACTCTATTTACGTTAAATGTTCAGACAGAAATGATCCTCAAGTATCAAAGAGTACAAGTACAAGTATTGTCTTGCTAAAGCATAAATTTAACGATCATCCAATTTAGCGTGTAAAAATGTGAGCTAAAGTTTCAGAAATTAACCCGTACCTTTAGATTCGCTTAAAGCCAAGAAGTTTTTCTACAAATTTATGTACATCATACTTTATTTACTCACTGCTACAGCTATAACATCTGCTTGTTTTTATTACTTTCGTTGTAAATTTATTAAGTGTACACTGTTTATACATTTAGTTAAATAATGTCCGGAAGCTCAAAGATTTAACTAAATATTCTTGTAGTAATATTGACGAATATCATTCTTATTTCAAAGAAAATTACGGAAAGTACATATATTTGATCAATAAAAGTACTTTGAAAATACTGTAACGTGAAAATCTATTGTAAAGAGGTTTTCAATTTTTTATATTTTCAATCTACATATATTACTTGTGTATAATTTATTAATAAAATTATATATTTATCTTTATAGAGATTTCTACAAAAGTAGAAATACGTTTTATTGTAAAGGTTTTAGAAATTAGATGAAAATAAGGTAAAAATTATTCTTCTTTAATTGGGCACACTTTGAACGTGTAATATTACTTATTCGCTCTCATCTATATGTATATAAAGTTACTGAAAAGTTTGAAAAAACTACACAATAAGAATATATTTTGAAAAAAACGTAACATATAAGAGTTATATTGATGGACTTTTAAATGGTTGAGATAGTTATTGAAAGGAATGAGGTGGAAAATAGTGAAAAGTGATTGTGAAAAGTATATTCCATCTTTATTTACAATTTATATTATAATTCTCATTATCCCATAGTTAAATTACACGCGTATTACGAAAGGCGCTTAAATGCCTTATAAATTATTGTTTCAAAAAGTTATGTAGTATTATTTATTATCTTTTCAAAAAGTCGTTATTCAAAAAAATACAATAAATAATATATTTGGTACCGAGTACGTTTTAGCAACTCTTAAAACTTAAACTTGCAAGACTCAACAAATTCCTTAGTTATCCAAACAGATTACAAGAAAATATAGATAAAAGGAGGAAAACTATCTTCTGAATTTTAGGCTATTATCTATCTACCCGACAAACGGTATTAATAACGAAAAACTCAAATTCTTTTATTATAAAAATTGTCTTATTTTTAATAATTACTAATCGTGTCGCGTCGGCTTTTATAAGTTATAAATTTTTATACATATTTTACAAGGGGGAAAAAATTATGGAAAATATTATTTTTAATATTATTATTTTATTATAATTTTATTTGCATTAAAGCGTGAGAAACAAGATGTAAACATGACATCTAGATGACTATCATCCGCGACTAGAGCACCTCCGTCTGTGCTATTATTTGCCTTGCCATCGTCCATATTCTAATAGAGATTACCGTCGTTTGCTTTGGACATCTGGGAAACGGACCAAACATCAATGTGCCGTGCTTTTGTGTATCTTTCTTCCAAGCCTTCCTCTAAGCTTCTACCTGGTTGGAATATATCAGGAAAGCTAAATGATTCCGAAACTTCTACGGCTCTGGATATTTCGGATTCATTGCCCAGTTTCCCCCTCATCGACCCTCGCCCTCTTCGGTACCTCGGCCACCCTGAAGGTAGACATTGTCCAGGGTACGTAAGTCCTTGGGTTTCTCGGTTACGTTGACTTTCTCAAGGCGTCCAGAGCTTCAAAGTCTCGAAGAGTGGCTCGTACTTGAGCAGTGGATTGGTAAGTAGTGCAGAACCCATCTTCTCTGTTGGAGGAATCGTATTCTTCTTTTTCTCCAAATTTCACGTAACCGCGAGACCAGGAAGCACTTCTGTCCCAGTTCCATGAACAAGACTACTTAAAGTCCACCTTCTATATTTTTACACTGTTTTCGGCGGCGCAACGGTAAAATTTATCTACATGTCCACGCGCTCGACTTCCTAGTGGTAAATTTTTGTATTCTCTTTATTCCGTTTATTGTTCTCCAGATATCTCGAATATTCTTGGCATTATGTACAGCGATCTTAACACTGCCATGTTTATACTTTTTTCAGATACATTTCAAGGTAGCAGAGAATGACGTTTCCCCGCGGGTATTGTTGCTTGAAAAATGACATTTATTATGCGCGAGAAGATTTAAATTGATTTAAATCAGTTTGTGATACATTACGGAAGGTAATTAAAAAACAGGCGGTGACTGTCTTTTTAAACTAATTAATCAATTTTTATCAGTCGAATTCTGGCCCACAGATTCCGGGATCGGGGATTTGTTTTGAAAATTTTCATAGAAACACTCAGTTTTCACAGAATGTTTTAATTGATTAACACTGGTTTATGGTATGTGCAGGAATATGCTGGAATAAGAAGACAAGCGACGGCTACACTTTTACATTCAATTTAACTTCATAATGTAAGACGACAGACGTTCGGTAAACGTTTTTTCCTGAAAATAACTGTTGCTTTATTAATGTTTTGGGGGAGTTTTAATTAATTGAGGCAAGTTTGTAACAAGGATTGAAAATTGTTTTAATAAAATAATAAGCGGCAGTGGCGCCTTCGAGTGATTTGATCAACTTTGTATTACTAATTATTACTAAACTATTAAACTTAACTACTACTTGTACTTAATTAATGATCGTATCAGTATGTAGTAAGAGAACCCCTTTCTTTAGTTCTTCACTCTTTTATTGATATATAAATACGAAAGCTTATATCTTGAAACAGAAAATTTCTTACGCGTAATTACTGTTTATAATCGCTATATAACTTTTACGTCCAGGGATAGTCTCAAGACGATAACAAAATCCAATCCAACTAAATTTACCATACCTTTTCTCTGCTCAAATTGGCTACGAGAGTCTATAAAGATACAACAGGAACGACTTACCACTTCGAGGTATTTTTTCTCTCTCTCTCTCTCTCTCTCTCTCACACACACACACACACGCGCGCGCGTACTTACCCGCACTCTCGAGTTGGTACAAGAATAGATACCTTGAAACTTCGCGTACTAAAATTTACGATGCTTTCTAGAAGTTGAGAACTCTATGCCTCTCGAATGAATTTTTACAAGTCATGGTTAAGCTTCCTCGTGTTTTCTGTGCGTTCTCTAGTCCACCTTTTTCCTCTGTCGGGATCATTTCTTTTCGTTTCTTTTTTCTGCAGTTCTCTGTCAACGGCAGAAGACAATCTAATCTTCCACTAGTCTTTTCCGCCTATTATCCATGTACCTGCCCGGTAGCAGACGAGTTTTAAGTTGTCACAGACAAATCATTAACGGGGATAATAACGCGTTACAGTTTAAAATTCAATTTGTAGATTGAAAAAATGTGCAATGAAATATTAGATGTCGGTAACTTTAAGTATACAATTCAAATGGATAATTTAAACATATTCTTCAAAATGCTAATGAACTTATGTAAGTTAACAAAATATTTTTAAGACGGGTATTTATAAATCATCGGCAAAAGCAAAATAATCATCAAAATCCTTTTAAAATATACTTTTCTCAAACTTAATAAAGTATTCAATAAATGAATTTTAAAAGGAAAAGTCAAACGGACATAATTCATTCTTCGTGTGACCCTTTCATAATATTATACAATTTTTATTGATATTATTTCATAAAAGCGTAAAATTATGGTGTACGTGCATCGTATCTCATTATCAATATTAATAATACCTTCTCAACTATGTTATGGTAACTTTAGTGTTATCGGTTAAATTCTCGTCTACTGTAATGTACATCAAATTAGACGACTAATAAATTTCCCTTTCCTACGTATTTACAAGTAAATTATTGATACATATATAAAAGAATAATTATTTACATGGTGTTAAATGAAAATATCAAAATATTGTGAAGCTATTAATAAAGATCGCGTTCAGCGTGTACATTTTCGAAGAAAAGAAAAAACTTTGAAAGAGATAATTTCGATTTTCTGATCAATAAAGCAATATAAATCGAGCACTTGAGAAAGTGAAGATTTTCTACTTCTCTCGGAGTCTCATTATTTAACGGCAGTAGTTTCTCGCGAAAAAAGAAAAGCTAACCCTTGTTAAACGATTGCGAATTTCGCATCCGCCTACAACTCATGCAAGCGTGTAAGTAGTCGACGCACGTAATGAAATAAAGCTTTTATTTTATTCAGACGTGCAATTCAGACACCTACATAATACTCATTACACGGTCCTTAACAGCAAAGCTTTCTGCAAGAAACCGTATGTAATCGAATGGAAAACTTTAAAAATATCCGAAGGTAATGTAGAAAATTTTAAAATCTTTCAGAAAAACACTAGAAATTTCGAGAATCAAGAATTTCAGAACACGCTGATATATGTTACTGTTGTAATACGTGCCAACATGCTCGAATAAGAAAGAAAAACCGAGTAAATCAGGATACGGCCAAAAATGTCAATTAAATTCTTATCTATCACATCTCCGCCTGCCGACATTCACGATTTCACGAACCGCGTTCGAAGATTGATCGATTACTAAGGTTCGGAGCTCTCAATATGGCACTAAAGTGCTTCGTCGGTTCCCTACCCCTTATTTCGTGGCGCTCCCTTGTTGGAAAAACTACCGCCTTCGCACAGGTAAACATAGGCTTCGTCGTAGAATGTAGACATCTCGCCTAATATCTGTATTCGGTCTACTGCGTACTTTAGTGGGGAGTCATTTACGTCAAAAAACGCTATCGATGGGGATTGGTATGGGAGCCCTCGCTTCACCTCGCTTTTATATAGTTTCTTATATCGACGCTCAGAAGTGACGTTGCTGCACCTCTGAATAATCGGACTAAATAAAGGCTCGCCCAGCCTAGGCAACATCTATTTCAAAATCATATAATATCATATTTGCCTGGTAGCGTCTGGTTCCTTATGCTCCTCGTATATTTTTATCGGCAGAGAGGCACTCTTGTGCCATAATATTTTGATCCGTATTTGACAGTATGATTTCGTAATATCAGCCGATATCATGCATCACGCTATCGAAATCTTAATATGATTGTAAATCATTTGTATTTCACAGGAAAGCCAATGTACTGCGCTTAATTTAACGAAGATTTTTATATCGTCGTAGTATTTTTCGCCTTTATAAAAGCATAATGAAGAAGATAAAGTCTATTTTTTTTTTTTTCAATTAGTTGATAAGACTTCAGTCACGTGTCCTAGCTTTTCATTAAGTGCTATGCTTACGATGAATCAATTATGGCGGTCTCTTATCATAGTCCTAATAAACTGCTGCTCACTAAAACGATTCATCAGCTGAATATTCAATTTACTTATAGAGCAGTTCACAATTTTCCAAACAAAATTTCTTATCGCTTACTCTATCAACCAGTCGGAACAATGTGTTATACAAGAAACACTGAACAATCCATTAACGTGATGATATCTAAAAAAACTCTCGTCTTTGTGCCTAGATTTCAATCGATCCCGAATTAGTTAATAATTATCATTAGACATACATAAAACTATGTTGTCTGCTGCTTTTCCGATCAAGGAATTACTTAAATAATAATATATTTAAATATCTTGAAACTTATTATTTTCGTATACCAATTATTTAAAAGTGAAATTTATCCAAATACGGTACACACCATCAAAAGTTGGCAGCTTTATTTTTGTCAAACATATCTTTTGCAGGTATAATATTTTACTCAGAGCCACCCTCGATGAAAACTGATCCAGATCGCAGAAACAGAATTGAGCGATTACTCGATTAATCTCTTTTTCTTTTTAATTGCATCATCATTTTTAACTGCATACGTATTTTCAAAAGATCTCCGCTCTTCCTCTTGATTTAATGTTTATGCTATCGTTATCAACTATAACCTTCATTACTAATTGCATCCAGTCTTATTTATCTAATAATACCTTGGCTTTTTCGTATTGGCATTTTACATCCTCACTTTTGACTACGTGACAGTATTTGCCAAATCGTAGATATAAATGAGTCTTTCAAACATAAAAAGTTAAAATTAAATCAATATGCAACAGAAAAACACAATCTAAGAGAGCAAAATAAAAAATTAACTTAAATGCAATATAAAATTTTTTTTATAATACCTGTCAGCTTGAACACTAATGATTTGTCACTAAATTGACAAATTTTTATTAAAACCAATTATGTAATTAAATTAAAATTAATTAAAATTAAAATGATCGGCCTTCGTTCTTAATTCAAGTTCTTACTTATAGATTCTTAAGTTAAACAAATATACAAAAAACATATCTCCGTATATTCAAGTAATTTTATTATAAATAGACGTGCTTAGTAGGAAACAAAGGCTTTTTCAATCAACCTTTCAGAAATGCTTTGACACTAAAGCCAACTAACAAATATTTAACTATGACCTAATTTCAAAATGTTTCCTAAAATTACAAGGTAATTCGAGGTTATTCCGAATGAAATAGTATATTTGCAGTATCCAATGACACAATGATTACTATGATTATGATTGGCAAAGAACTACGCGGTTTTTTTACAATGAGTTATAAGTGTAATAAATGATTTTACAAACAATACAATTGTTTAAATACTCATTTTATAATCACGACTGATGTTTGCATTTTTTAGCTCTAAGCAGGTCTTTTTTCGAATACAAATTTATGTTATAGTTTGAAAGCAAAAGATTTCACTATTTTTTTATTATTGAAAGATATTTATTTTGTTGTTATAAATGATTTCGTTCCTATGATTTCGTGCACCTTATTTCACAGTCTTGGCACTCGTGCTTTATGCACCGCTTACGGTATTAAGTAGACCTCTTTAATAGGGATGCATCACTGTCTCTTTATGCGACACTACTAATTATATTTAATATAATATGTAACTATTTCAGCTAAAAGCGCCTCTGCTATCAATTGATGTATTACTTTTTTATTACGAATACTCGATAGAGTATATTAGAAATTCTCGATATTCTAATGGCTAATTTCTATGGCTAATTTATTATCACAATATAATAATTAATTATTTAAAAGCTCTAACTAATGACTTGTACGTAAATAGCGACTCTATTTGATAAATATCACTGTACAACAGGAACGACAATCTTAATTACTCTTTAATCACATGAACTGCTTTTTCAGATAATGTCACAAATCAATAATCTATACTTTAGTTTTCAAACGTAATATTTGTGATTCATTACTTTCCTCTTATTAGCAAGACTTTGTTTATTTGCATTTAATTACTCTTCACATTTATGCTTGGTAATAAAAGTCGTGAACCCTTTCTCGCGGGATAATTTTAATATTAATATCAATGAAGAAATTACAATTACGAAATAAAATTACCTATTGGTGTTTTTATTTTAATTTTAAAAAATGACAAAAATCTAATTACATACTTCTTGAAGAAATGACTTTCAGGCTTTTAAATGTGAAAATTATTATTAATTATTAGATAAATGAGACAGTTTATTCATTGTTACATATATCAAGCTTAAAAACAGTACTAACTTATTCATATCCTTTGGTGAGTCATGGTTCCTTCAGCTGCATATTGTAAATGAGAATATACGTCAAGATACAAGCTTAATAGTAGATTAAGGCATCCTTAATAAAATGCTGTAACTAAAAGCGCTTATTAATCAAAATTTAGATAAAACTAGAGTGCGTACAAAAGTTTATGAAAATTGCTTCATAAGTTCGAAGAATCTACATTTGCATTAGTAATTGTAATTATATAAGTTATTATTTAATAATATTAGAAGCATACAATTTCTATCTGCATATCACATATTAATAAAAAAATACATGTACGTCTCATTATGTTAAAAAATTTTCTCGAGAATAAAATATCCATAGATTGAGTTTCTTGCAATTCAATTTAACATTGTTACGTATGTGAGTTCGATACTTGCGTTAACCACGATTAAAGTATGGGGGTGCCTTATTCCAAGTAAAGAATTGCATCACGCGGAGGTAAAGCGAGTCTCTTATCGCCGAGCAATAAAGCTCAGCTACAACTGCTGTCCCGTCCGCTCGTCTGTCTTCCTGGTTGCTTACACGGCTCCAGGACTCCTCGTACGACCGACATGCTGAGTGACGCAAATGAAGTTACTGGAATGACCGTGACTTCGAATACGTTGCAATCTTAAAATGATACGAGTGATCCGTATTCTTTCGTCCGCATACTATCTATAGTTCCCATTCTACGTGCTTTACGTGACAATACGTGAAAATGTGTATGTAAGCAATTTTGGATAAGGAAAGAAAAAGCAGGAATCTTTTATTTAAAATATCGTTTATTCACTTATTTTGAGCAGACAAGGTCCACAGGATAATCTGAAGCATTGTCGCAACTAAGACTAACTACATGACAAATTTGAAAATATTAGCCTAATGCAACTAATACGCAACATTTAATTGCGCTCGTTCTTATATTTAATCTTCTAGTTTAAGCTATATATATTGTTATATTGTTTCGTTAGTCTTTCTTATTCGCTTATAGCTACATGCACATTACTTATTCTTCTTATAAACGCTTACAATATGTGAATTTATTAATGATAATAAGTCTATACCTTATATAATAATACATTGTATTATTATATAATACTTATATAATACTTATATAATAATACAAACATACAAGACACAAAAATAATATACCTAATTAATAATCATTAAACAAAAAGAAAAACAAATCAATTACAGCTAGCAAGTGCTTATATTGAATTAGAAAATGATTAAAATAAAATTGTCATATGTTCTTATGTTGACTATACAAAATTTAAATAACAATCATTTACACTAATTAAAATATAAATACGAGTCATGTAAAATGATGTAAATTAAATACATGCTTACTTGAAAATATCCAAAAAATAACTTTTAAAGTGTACCTTTGTTATTATACCATTATGTGTGCTACTATATATTGCCAAGGTGTCCTAAAAGAGATCAGAACACCAAAGGTGCCTCCCGAGTCAACGAGGTAATTGACCTTTGCGGCAGGACACCGCCCTCGTCGCCAACATGATCCGCGGCAATGGCGTCGCCCCTCTCCCCAAAGGGATCACCTTCGAGGTGCCTCTGACAAGCCTTATATGGGGGGTAGAAAAGGCAGCTCTTCCTCTGCTAGGATATAGAGAGCGGCGAGTGGCAAACATCCATCTCAACACCCCCCCCTCCGAAGAAAGAGAGAAATACGACGAATAAATTCGTTGCGAGTTCACAGCCAAGTCTTGGATCAAGAGCTGAGAAGGGGAAGAAGAGGAGGTCCGGTCCCTACGCCCGACGTAGGAAGTGAACCGCAACTTCTTGCGGCTCCGACACAAACTGTGAAGTGCCAGTGTTTGTGCAAGAGACGCGACAGTGAATGTGTGTGGAAATAGACACTTACGCGACATTATGCGTGTATGAGAATAGATGCCTATGCGTCAGTAGCAGATATACGGGACGCTTGCGCGAAAGTACACATATTTATTTGTACGAGTGACGCTTGCGCGTCAGCAAGGTGAGTTATGTGCAAGTGAGAAAGAGTGTGCGCGGCATATCGTCGGCCGCATGTGTGCGACGCATGAGTGAGAGAAAGCAGGGGGCCTTGGAGGGGAAACTTGGCTATGCGTAAGTCGTAGTTAGCCCAATGCTAGGCAATGCTCGTAAGGGCAAGGGCAAGAGCTAAACAAAGCAATCTCTATTCGGAGTCCGCTCACGGAACATAAAAAGGACACACTCGCATGGAAACGGCAGTTGAAGTTAGAGTTTAGGAGTCGAAGGTCTCATGGTCATGCTGACATTTGGCGCATTCCTGGACATGCTGACATTTGGCGCGTTCCTGGACATGCTGACATTTGAAGCTTGGCCAAGGTATAATTGTCGAAGATACAGTTACGAGGCTAGACTCTCCCCGCCATAACTCACCCGTAAGAGTTACCTGCCGCCGCGATTTGTATTAAATAAACTTCGCCGTATTTATTATAAAAACTATCTAGAATTATCGCCGATAATGTTTAAATCGCCACCACAATTGTACTTGTAAATAAGCTCTGTCGCATTTATTGTAAAATTTATGTAAAATCGTCACCGTTAACGTACAAATTTCCACTGAATTTGTACTTATAAGTTCCCCCGAGACTCACGAAAACTCGCCGAAAAGAGAACACTTACAATTGTAACGGTAAGCATACCGCAAGCATTCGAACATTCACCCGTCGAATAACAAATGCCTGTAAAATTGAATTTGAATAAATTCATTTAGTTTATTGTAAAAAAAACTGCAGTTCTTATTTCGCAGTGCGACATGGCGAATACAGCTCTCAGTGGAGGGTCGCCTCATGGAAGAAGCCGCCCTGGTCGATCCGGAACAGGAGATCCCCGTACTGCTCGGAGGCAGTATCCTGCATCTTCTAAATATGCGATTAGTAAGTTACTAGCCGCAGCCGAGGGTGAGACACGCGGATGACGAAGGCCTAGGTAGCTCCGATGGGGAGGACTAATGATCCCCGCAGGAGATGGGCCTCACCACCGACCAGCGCGAGCCCCGCGGAAGGAAATTGGAAGGAAGGTGATACACGACGCACCATCTATTGGATAAAGGCGCAGACGGAGAACGACAAGGCCCGAAAACAATGCTTGGCGCGACATCTATTAGATCTAAGCGCAAAGAAACAATCACAAGACCTAAGAATAAAACCCAACGCTACATCTGCGGAATCCACGAAACAACCGAAGATCAACGAGGCCCAAGCAAAAAAAAAAACCTTCCAAGTGTAGACATCGGAAAAGTGGGGAAATGGTAAGAGCCGGAAATACCAATAAAAGTTACGGTAAGGCCCGGGGGAAATCAGTACACAGCAAAAGCATGGATACCCTGCACGAAGAAATGGAAAAGACTTACGAGCTTATGGACGTCGAAGACCCTCCAACCGCGAGGAGCACCAACTACCCGGCCGACTTGGGACCAATCGCCCTGGGGACTAACAACAACGCCGTCGTAATCTTCGGTACGGACAACGTGCCAAAGCGGAAGCCAACGTGCCCGAAGAAGCCATCGACGCTGATCTCGGAACGTCACCTCGAGAAGCGGCCGATCAAGGCCCTCCCATCGGCCAACATCATCGCTAAGGGAAGCGCGATGACGGATCCTCAGCCGAGCAAGAGACGGCGTACCGGGCAACCCCCAGGGACTGGGGCGAAGGGACTTGATGTCGTCTTACTGGAATGGGACGCACCTCGGTACCCAGGAAAGCCTCGGACCATCGAAACGGCCCCCTGTAGCATAAAGATAACCGCCGCAAACGGCAAAGAGAACGCCGCCCCCAACATCACCAGCGGTAAGAACGCCGTCATCGACGCCCGCGGCAAGGGGAAGAACGTCTCCGCCGCACACGGCCAGGAGAAAGCCGCCTACGCCGCACGCGCCAAGGAGAAGGGCGTCTTCGCCCCATACGACAAAGAGGACGCCGCTCCCAACATCATCGACGGTAAGGACGCCTTCACTGTCCGCGGTAAGGAGAAAGATGCCTCCACCGCTCACAGCAGAGAGATCGCCGCTCCCATCAACAGCGGCAGGATCGCCGTCATCGAAGCCCGCGGCGAGGACACCGACACCGGCATACGCGGCGCAAAACCCGGCAGCGCCCCTACAACGAAGTACTGGAAGGTCCGCCTCCCCGAGGGGATCACCGTCAAGGTACCGCAAGGAAAACGACGGTGGCAAGCCTGCTACGGATGGTGGAAAAGACAGCTTTTCCTCTGTCCCAAGACCGGGAAGTTACTCGGTTACAAAGGGCGACGGAGCACATGCGATCTCGGCAGCATCACCTTCCTCCCCCCACCGAATGTCCGGGAGTCGTGCTCCCGGAGGCACGACTCGTGTTGTACCTCCCGGTATAGGATTAGGGCCGCGGTCGCGTGCACGGAGTCACAGCCATCGGGCTGGACTCTTCTCCGCCGCCTTAACGTCCCGTCACAGCGATGGTGCGGAAGTGTCGCTCCGGGAAATAGAATATAAACCTCCTTTGTAAGCGGTGAGCGCACCGCGAAAGTAAAATATAACTGGCTCCGTTGTAAGCGGTGAGCGCACCGCGAAAGTAAATAACATATAACTGGCTCCCTTGTAAGCGGTGAGCGCTTAGCTAATGTAAAGAAAAAGGCTAATGTAAGTTTAGGCTAATAAAGATAATAATAAGTATAGATTAAGAAACAAAGGAAGCCTTGTTCATTTCGACCCGGCCTCTCTGCGCTTCCCTCCTGCCGCCACGAACCTGGCCCGACCTCGAGCTCTCCGGGACGGGACAGACAGGGAGTACGGGGAACCAAGCCACTACCAGCAGCAGGCGGACGAAGGAACAACGGCGGAAACGCACGGAGAAGAAACCCGTCGAACGTCGCATACGAGTCCGAAAGGACATGTATTGGGGCGGGCGACGCGTCACATAGCTATGGAAACCCTACATAGTGAAATCGAGAGTTTACGGACTCCCGGACATCGGAGACCCTCCGACCGCTAGGGATACCAGCCACCCTGCCAGCAAGGGTGTCACTGGCGAACTGGCCGCCCCGGGGGACAACATCAACGCCGTTATCATCTACGGCACAACTACGTGCCGGTGCGGAAGTCGACGCGCCCGGCGAAACCGTCGACGCTGATCCCGAAACATTAGCCGAAAAAACGACCGATTAAGGCCCTCCCATCGGCCAACATCGTCGCTAAGAGCAACATGACGGCAGACCACCAGTCGGGCAAGAGGCGACGTGCCGAGCAACCGCCAGGGGCCGGGATGAAAGTCTATCTTTCTCTATCACACGTCTTTATCATACCTTCCGGGGGAGGACACGCTCCGGTGCCCAGGGAAACGACGTTCCATCGAAAAGGCTCCCTTGCACATCCAGTTAATCGACTTCTGCGGCAAGGAGAACGTCAGCATAATAAGACTAATCCTAAAATCAGAGGATAAAGATGAAAAAGATCCCAAGTCATACAGACCAATCTGCTCACTAAACACATTAAGCAAGATATTGGAAAAACTAATAAAGAGCAGGCTAAATCGCCTAACAAACGAAGATAATATCTACTACTCCAAAAGACAATTTGGATATAAGCAGCAGAAGAGCACTGAAGACGCAATATATGAAGTTATAACACATGTAAATGAAAGCAAAGAAAATATTATAATTGCAATACTTTTTGACATAAGTGGTGCGTTTGACAACCTACAATGGAACAATATTCTAAATGAACTATCCGGAAGAGGATATACTAGAAACACATACCAAATCATCAAGAGTTACTTCTGCAATAGAAGTATAAAACTAAAAGAAAAACACGATGAAGTGCAAAAGACAATTTACAAAGGCTGCCCACAAGGCTCAACACTAGGGCCAGAAATGTGGAACCTATGCCTGGATAGACTATTACTAGAGTTTGAAGAAAAACATGCTAAGGTAGCAGCATATGCAGACGATATTATAATTATTATCGAAGGAGACAGCAGAAGACAAATAGAAATAAAAGCACAAGTGTACACCGACAGGATAAGCAGATGGTGTACAAATAACAAAATGCAACTTACAAAGACCAAAACTGAGCTTAAAAATAACAAGAAACAAACTGGTAAACGTAACAATACCAAAGGAATAAAAAGAAAGATCACAAAGGGAAGCATAGTAAGCTCCCTCAAAATGAACAAAAAAGGAGGCCTTAGAAACCTCTGTATAAAAATTGAAGACAAAAACATCAAGCAAGTGAAGACCACAAAATACTTAGGCGTCATTCTAGATTATAATCTCAGAATGAATAAACACCTTCAAAATGTGAACAACAAAGCCACAAGTCTAATGCAGATATTATGCAGAATCACAGTCACAAACTGGGGACTAAAACAGGATTACTGCCTACTAATGTACAAAACCGTATATCAACCCATAGTCCTCTACGCAGTAGGGGCTTGGGGTTTTAAGGTTAACCAAGCCTGTGCGCAGAAAATACAGAGAAACGCACTGATCTGCATAACGAAAGCATACAGCACAGCTTCAACTAGTGCACTACAAGTTGGCGCCGGCATATTACCGATCGAGCTTAAAATCATGGAAGGAACATACAGATATAGAATAAGAAATAACATAGAATTCAATCTTGGAAGCTTGAAATACACAAAAGATATGCCAAAAAAGAAGGCATCAAAAATGCTGAACAAATACATCATGAACAGTTGGGAAACCAAATAGAATGAGATCAATAATGGTAAAGAAACAAAAGAATACTTCAAAACTGTAGCACAAAGACTACGATGCAAATACATCAAAATGGAGCATCATACCACGCAGTTCCTAACTGGGCATGGAAACTTCAATGGTAAACTTAACAAGTTTAAATTAAAAACAACGGACAAATGCACGTGTGGACAAGTAGAAACAACGACACACATAATATATGAATGAAGCAAATACTGCAACTGGAGACAAGAGCTAATCAAAGCCATTAACGAAGACGGATACACATGGCCGGTTGAAAAGCAAACACTGATAAACACCAAAAAGAGGTATTCCATTTTTTCGAAATTCTGTATAAACGTACTACAGACCAAAAAAACAGAAATAACATAGTAACAAAACACAATAACGGACATAACTAATAAATAAATAAAACAAACATAAGCACAATATATCAAACAATGCAAACAAGACTTGGACTTGGACAAAACGAAAGATCTAGCTCCTCGGAGCGGTGACTCCACCTCCTCGTTGGTCCTCGCTGGGCAACGTCGGTTCCTGGTCCTGCATCTTCTTGCGGGATCAAGGGCCGGCGGCTAAGAGAATCACTCCCAATAACATCGGGAAGATCTACTAACCCGTACTCGACTTGTCGACAGGGTGAGGTTATTCCGAGCAAGAACGCTTGGTAGTGTTCTCGACGATGGTAGATGGAATGAAAATTAACATCTGCGGTTATGGAGGAATTACCTCTAGGAACGAGAGCTCGAGAAGCTTCGTCGCAAGAGATAAGCAGTGCCGTGGACTGAGAACCGGGAGGAAGACGAAGAAGAGGCCCGACTCCCAACGCCCGAAAAACTAACAAGTGCGAGTGAAAGGCACAGCGTTGGTCGCAGAGTGGAAGTATGAGAGAGAGTGATGAGTGTGTGAACGAGAGAATACCCTCATAGTGGAAGTACGGGGCCTGAGATGCGTGTAAGAGAGAAAAAGCATGAGGCCTTGGATGGGAGCCTTGGCTAGACGACACGGTTCCTCACGAACACGTGAGGGGAAACACCCGCGAAACATATAAAAAGAGCGCGCTCACGCGGAATCGAGAGACGGAGGTGGAGCTCGAGAAGCAGAGGTTTCCCGGTTGTGCGACTTTAGGCGTACGATTCTTGGAGCGACTTTAGGGAATAGGGGAATGCGCTATAGGGGAGCGTAAGGGGAAGTCCGCTATCGTGTATCCGGAGACACAGCCACCGAGCTAGATTCTCTACCCCCGTTATTTTCCACCGCGATAGTAAGTGAAATCCCGCCGAGTAAACTCACGTTGATACACCGCCACCGTTCAATAAATATTGTAATTCCGCCGTACTGTATATGCGAGAGTGTCGCGTCATCGGTTTATCGATCTTTGTTGTAATCTCGACGTACCGTGTGAGTGAAAATGTCGCACCGCCGATCTATTGTCTTTTTGTTATAATTCGCCGCCTAGTATGTAAAAAGCGCACGCCATCGACTGACTTATACCTGTAAAAAACCTCGCCGTCTAAGTGGCGCATGAATAAAAATCGTTTAAAGGTCGGCCAAGAAATTATAAAATATATAATCATTATTTATAACTTTAAACCATTAAGATTCCTTTGTAATTTACTTGAATAAAGATAATCCTAAGTTTTTATCTTAAAACGTAAAAACGCCTTGCTTATTTCGCCCCGGTCTCTTCGCGCCTCCTCCTCCCGCCACGAACCTAGTCCGACCTTGAGCCGTCCGGGACGGGACAGTCAGGAAACACGGAGAACCGAGTCGCCGCCACCACCAGAAGGACGAGTAAGCAGGAACGAAGCTGCATGAAACGTAAAACGCATCGTTACATGGCGTCCGAAAGGAACCCATGACGGATAGCGTTTCAATCGTTACAAGGTGATCTAAATGATATTATAGATTATATTAAAGATATACTCGGATTATAGATATTACAGATATAGATATACTCGGTGATAATTTTTGTTGCAATATACCTCATAGAATAGTATATTAATATGTAACTATATTTATAAATTTATAAAACTAAGTGGAACTTAGTGCTAACATTTTCGATTAATATAATTTTTTGTATAGTAGGATATTAAATATTCCTATAATTTTTATGTAATTTCAAACAACGTATACACGATATTACGACAAGAAATAATTCTAGAATCCTATAAAATAAAAAAAAAATTATTACCATTTATCCATGCTTTTAAATTACTTCAGACATTGTATATCCATAAGTAGAAACCGGAATTATTATCGTTTTTATTCTTTCTGTGCCACATATTTTTGAACAAAGAAATCATAATCTTCCTTGAAGATAAAATCTTTTCCGAGCTTAATTTTGGCTTGTTGCCTTAAAATTGTAGAATAACTACGAATTGTGTGGTAAAATCTTGCGTCATGTTTACTAAAAAATGTTGCTTGCACTGTAATTCTTTGGAATGAGCTTGTCCGTTGAAGAGGAGTGACGCGCATCGGTACATCTTCGACCCGTGACAACCGCGGCGCGCGAGTTCGAACCTATGAAGTAACTCATTCGGAGTCCGACGGATGAATGAACAAACAAACGAAGCGACATGAGTTAAGCAAAAAATGCCGCCGCGGTGATGGGAGCGGTATAGTTTTGACGGGAAACTCGAACTTCAGACATTTTAGGAACGCGTACGGAAATCCAAGAGTAGTGTGCGGGGGGGAAGCCGAAGAGAGAGGATGGACCACTGAAGGATTCCCGGTATGGAGATTGGCTGGCTAAATTAAAAAAATATACGTGCTTTTTTTATTGTCAGAACCCTCTTCCTCTCAACTATGCGTCCTTATCAAAACAAACGTAGGAGTAAATGAGCTAGAAACCGTCCTTCTTAGAGAGTCGAACCTGGTCAAAGATCCGAGCAACCTAAAGAACTAAAAAAAAGGGCAGTCGGATCCATCATCGCCAGGAAAAACCTTGATAAAAAGCGGAAACGAAATCTCCAATCGAGTGGTATCGGACCCTTATCAGGTGTTTAATAGTGTTCGGCCTATTGCTAGAGTAATGCTAGTTCAATAATTAAACTCGATGTTATTAATCTAAAGCAGTTTTATTGAATTATCAAGTATGTTTTTGTATATACATATAGATGTATGCACATACGTATACCTACATGCGAATATAGTACAAACTTACTAAATATAACATACAATATATTCTTTCGGATAATTATCGTTCTATTCCCTAGAGTTTATTTTTGCCTTTAGATATCTTAGATGCATTGGTGCTAACAATTTGGCTCGGATTATGGCTTTATAATATGCCGATATTTTGTGGCTGGCCAAATGCATCAGCATCAAATATCTCGTCACCTCTTTTTTATAGAGCACTGATATGGGATTGATTATGGGACTGATAGAAAATTATGTTTTATAAAACGATGATGCTAAATGTATTGTCGAGTTTTAAAGTAAAAGTAAACATATATCGAAAGTTGAAGGTGGCACGAATATTCAAATTTAGCTTATACGATCGAATTTAGTAAGAAAAGAAAGCGTAATTTTAATTATTTAATAACTATTATAAAGGTGCATTCGTGGGTTCGGATTGTACATTGCCAAACCACACTCAACACTGGTCTCGAAATTCCCAATGTTTTCCTTTAGCATAAATGCATATCCTCGTAGTCATATTAAGCATTATATTTCACTTAATGTAGGTTAAATATATAAATTTTCCTTCGTAGCATCGTGTAATTGCTTACAATTTCTGCAGTATCATAAGCATCTTTGTTTTTATACTCTAAATGTTCCTATGCATGAACTTCTATTTTCAGTTAGGTCTATAACGAGTCTATATCTCATAACCTTCTCAGTCTCCAATGATTGTTTTTAGAAAATAATTTAAATTAATGTTATGAACTTAACACAATTTTAACTGCGCATTATTACAACTATTTCTGTACATAGAAAATTATTGGAGCTCTTGTTACTACTAGTAAATTATCGCTCATATAAAGAAAAGTCTAAAATTAAACAAAAACTACGTATATACTATTGTCTGTTTACAAATAATTGAATTTAGATTTACGTGTTATTTTGTTTTTCTTTTGTTTCGTTTACATAAAAGTACTTATCTATTATTGTAACTACTAAAATTGTGTTCCTAATATTACAAAATTTATTTATTTTTATACATTATTTCTTTCTAGCAATCTTACTCGAAGGAATGTGTCTTCGGTTATTCTAACCTTTTATCTGTACCAGAAACCATTCAAATTATGGTTACTATTTTCCAGAAATAATGCGCGATTTTGATTGAAAATCTACATTACGTATAGTATCACCGATTTTTTGACTCTACTGTTTTTGAAGATATATGTTGTTTATGTCATTCTTTTCTAGTGGTATTTTCATCTCTGACGTTTCTATTAAGAACTTTAATAAGAATTCATTGTCTCACGAATGTAAAAAAACAGGGGGCTTGTTCATGCTATATTTGTTTTAATAATGGTACTGTCTCACTAGGCTACTAGTTCATAAAAGTAGGAAAAAGTGAGTAAACCAAAAAAAAATATCAGTAGAGGAAATTTTTCGTTTTTTCTTTTTCATAAAAAAATATTATAATATAATATTAATAATATTAATAATATAATAGTAATCATATTAATGATATTGACATGCGGTGGACCACCCCAACCCGAAGAAACCGCGCGGTG
The DNA here is from genome assembly GCA_018907045.1 of Wiebesia pumilae. Lineage (NCBI taxonomy): Eukaryota > Metazoa > Arthropoda > Insecta > Hymenoptera > Agaonidae > Wiebesia > Wiebesia pumilae. Next base: position 3,898,471 of record JACCHZ010000192.1, read on the forward strand.
TGTGATCGGACTTGCGCGGATGACTCACCTAAGTGAGGCTCCAATGGAGGAAAGGCCCTTTCGGTACGGGGAAAAGAGAGGAAAATTGATGCTCCGGGAAGAAGGCTCGGAATTTCTCGTCAAGAACACCGCTGCAGTGGTTGAAGCTTCGGCGGGAAACGCTTTCGCGATAATTGGGGCTGTTTAGCCAGACCGTAATAGCAGAAACTATCCCTGCATCGGCCGAGCACCATCGCTTAAAGGCCGTAGCAGCGGGAAGCGGCATTCTACTTATTAGAGCGGCGTGTAGTGGTGGAAAATGTTCGGTGGCGATTGGAGTGTCGAAGCTCGGTTTTTGGAAATTTAAGTATGGAGAACAACGAAAGAGAGAGAACAGACTAACTGGAAGTTTACCGACGAGCTGGTTCATTTTTTCAAACGTAGAAGCTTTATCTTTTTTGGAAGATGCCCTCTCCCTTTCAAACAATCTGTACTTTTCAGGACAAAAATAGAAGCAATGTAAAGAAAAGAAACTATGGAATAAAAAACAAACTTTTTTAGGGTGAAGAGATAGATTTAAAGCAAGTAGAAAACTTATTAACAACAAGTAACATAAGGACACTTTTAACATTTAACATGATAAACATAAAATATAGAAATAGAAATCACCTCCAGTCGCCATTAAAAGAAATAATAACGCATGTGCAAATGAAACTTTATATCTTTCTTAATAAAATGAAATAAGAAACTATAAGAATCATCTAATTAACAGGCATACCAGCCTTTTGACCAGTTTATCTTGCGATGAGAACACCCATTTCAAACAAATATTGAAAAGCAAGGGAAGAAATGTGTTCCTAATTGCATAAGAAGGGCGAAGTTATAGGCATTTGGGTGTAGTTAACAAACTCAGAGGTTCCGGCCCCATATGGGCAGTCCGTTGACTCGCCTTTGAACGCGGAGTGACCCACTGCAGCGGGTAATGACATATGTCATACACGAATGCGAACGCCCTCGAGGCACCCAAGCCTCTTGTGTCATGGGGAGGGACACCATGCCACCTACACGATGAAATTGTGGATTTAGTGGGTAGAAAATGAAAAACCTTTTTTCGCGATAAAGGAAGCAATCTCACGAGGAAAGAGACAGTGTGTGAGAAGTGGTTTGAAAGGCGTGGACCCAAGCACGGGTCAGTACAGTGATCAGAGCGCAGCCTGTCGGTGCGCTCCACGTTATGCAGCCTGTCGACGTGCGGCATCTTGGTGTAGTCTATTGACGCACCAGGAACCTCATGGGTGTATTCACTCGATGCACCCGGGGAAAAGAGCCTCGTGGCTCGATTCTCTTCGACATAACTCGCCCGAAGAATCATCCGCCGTTATAACTCTCGCTTAAAAGTTATCTTCCGCCACGATTCATAGTCAAGAAACTCCGCCGTTTAGTGTATGAGATCATCGCTGTATGAAATTAACACCGCCTTTTAGTGTGTAAACAAACTCCACGTTAATTACGTATGTAAAAAGAAACCGTCGCCGTAAAAAGTATAATTTACCGCCGTGTTTAATTGTAAAATTATAGACAGCAACATATATCGAAAGTTATTTCTGTCCTACATCATCTCACCTTCCTTCGGAATCCATCCTTTTTTGTATGAAGTAAAATTATTCATCCCTCGGAACATTGGAACAATCCCTTTTTATCTGGGTGAGTCAAACTATTATGACGGGATATTTAAGTGACCTTCTAATGTAAGCAACAAAGCAAGAAAAAATGTCAGCTCGAATTTCAAAAATTTTGAAGCAAGGCAATCCATGTTTCAGTGGTACGTTTACGCCATTCTCAATATTTATTATAGTGATAAACATTCTAACGAAAATAATAATCACAAAAATTAAAAATTCAAATTAAAAACACAAATTATTATTAATTTAACCAATATTATTAAAAAGTAAGCTAAATATTAACAAATTCAGAAACAAAAATTACACGACTATTAATAACTAAATTGCAGATCAAATCTTTTTTAAACAAAAATTTAAAAATGTTGTATACGCTCGAGATAAAACACCGAGTGAGAGAGAGATGGCAATGTAGAGTACGCGGTGTAGCATGAATAAGAGAGAACTATCGAACGGCCCGTGGAGGGGAGTCTGGTTATACACTAGGCCATATCCTGTCTCCGAAGTTGGGGAGCGACGCAAGTATGTACGACACAATCGTGACGTGTCAGGTCCTGTAAGTTTGAGAGCAAATAGGGAAACTCTGAGTAAGAGTGTAAAAACGACGGTTAAGGGTCTTCATAGTCTCTATTCAGGTGCCATGTAACGAAATATCTCGTTTTTCGGTAGTCGAGGTTTTTTGAAAAAATACGAGAGGAATGAAAACGTCTTTTTGCCTTCTTCGGCATTTCACCCGGGCCCCAAGGCGACATCTTCGAATGTCGCCTGGCTATTGCCCATTCTCGGTGTTCTTTCCATAGATGTGGAGATAGCTGGGCAAAGGGATAGAATTCTTTATAAATAAAGGTGAGGTAGAAAATAATGAAAAACGCTGTTAACCCTATTAATTGGGATCCTTTATTAATATCCAGCAGATTCCATTCAAAGATCACTCATCACACTTTTAGTAAATAATGAGGAGAACTGGGAGTGAAACTGCACGTCAAGTACTGAGCAGTTGAAAGACTCTTGTACATCAAATATCGTAGAAAAAGAGAGGATGACAGTACGTCAAATATCGTAATGTTAAGAAAGGGAAAAAGGCAGAACGTTAATTAACATACTGCCGTAAAGTGGGCATAGGCGATTAAGTCGGCAGATGTCTGTGGCGATGAATGGTAGTAATAGTGAGCTGATAGTGTAAATGATGGCTTGTATATCATGTGTCATGGCTCATATGAAGCGGTAGTTGTAACAAGGTTAATAATAGCTTATTGAGGGCCATACTCTCTAGCCATGCTGAACTGCTCCAGACTGATATTCAACAAGCAGTTGCGGTACAAACAATGTTTACCAATACTTTACAGCTCTTCTTATAGGCTGACCGCAAATCGGTAACGCTTGCTTGTACTTTTGCGGCAATAGGCACTACCGCTCATTTTCTCCTGCTCAAACTCATTTATTTGAGCGTTTTAGCGTTTTTTACGTTTATCGTTTTAGCGTTTTTAATGATTAGCGATTTTTGCGTCCATGATAAAAAATTGAATTATAAATTTTATTACAAAACAAGAGGTTTTAAAATGCTGTTACAGAATTTTTATCGAACGGAGTCATAATATACTCTGTAATTTAAAAGTATTATCAGAGCTGTAAAAAATGTAATAAACCCAACCAAATTTTTGTTATAGTAGTCAACTAAATTAACATCTGAAGATATATACACAATGTTGACGCAAATTTACTTCATTTATATCGATATTACCAACTGATATATCCAATACAACAAAAACGTTAAGACTAAAACGAAGCTATCGCATCGTGAGATTCTTGTTGCTATAAAGACTCCTTGTGGCACGAACTGACGATTGTTCCTCCACGACTCCACGGCGATGGCCTCTTTAGCCGAGATATTCTAGATCCTTCCGCGTGTGCTAAAACGTCAGATACTAGTAGCGTGGGTTCTGTTAGAGGAAGGCAATGCCGAGAGGACTCTTCTAAGCATCCCGTTAGAGCTCACCGTAGAGGCATATGTTAACTCCCCTAGACCGGGGAAGTTGATGTGTCACTTCCGGGGCCTACGTTGGGAAGCCACTTGTTCGAAGCCAAAGAAGGTGAAAACGAACGAGTACGGTTTACATCTTGCACAAACCAAATGTTGTTTTAGGCTCTTGCACCATGCTTATCTTTTTAAGATAGAAGGGAAAAGACAGCATGTCAAATAACGAATTACCTGGAAAATCTGCATATCAAATTATGAGGGGGGAGAACGATAGCAATACGTTCGATAACAAGTGAGAGAAGCGAGGGTAATACGTCAAATAACGAATTGTTGAGAAAGGAAAAAAGATAGTACGTCAAATAACATACTACCAGCACAGAATGAATTTTGAATAACGTCAAATATCGAAATACGAGAAACGAATACATATCAATCAACATACAGCCAGAGTTGGCGGATGGCGTCGACTGCAAGTTTAGTAAATAATCAAGCTAGCCTTCTTCAAATTGTTGAAGGCTAGAATGGTTCCGAGCTGTTCTGTGTGGCTCGTTTTATGCTCGCGATTTCCTCTCACTCACACTTGTTCATGCAAGCGTAGAACCTAACAGGGGCCAGCGCTGCGCTTTATCGCGCGTAGCGTCACAGTACGTTACGATGACAACTAAATTTCAGCAGCGATTGCTGTACTTTCCTTGTTGTTACTTGTCACCGAACGTAGCAGTAACGGTGCTTATACTGCTCGGTAATTCTGATTCGAATTACCGAGGCTTCAAGCCTGCCCGGCGAAAGCTCTCTGAACGCCGACATGACACCAGACGTCGGTGACAGGTGACTAATGTTCTTCTCTTTACTTTAATTATTTAAATTATTTTCCAATTATATTAAATTATTATATTTTCCAATTATATTAAATTATTATATTTTCCAATTATATTAAATTTTATTATTAAATGGAATTTCAAACCTACGTATCGAATAAGCTGGTGAGAAACAAGGTGCGCCAGACGACGGTACTGACCGACACTCCAGGCTTGTCATTCAATAAGTTGACAATAAAATTATCGGGCGATTACGACAAAAGACATTGGTTATAAGTGTATTCTAACGGCACAGAAATTTCTCATAAAGTAAACATAATTATCGCGTTAAGAACTGTAGATATAGCTTTCACATGCTTGAAACAAGTGATATATATTCATGGCGCACCAAAGGTCATATTGATGGACTAGACACCGAAATTTACAAGTACTCTCATGGGAAACATAACAAAGCCGTGTGGAATCCTAATCTATACCATTATGGCGATATCCTCAATCGAACTAGTCAATTTAGAGTTTGCACAATTTCCTTAAAAAATGATTAAGATGTTATATATCAAATTGGATGAATGGTCCGAATGCATCGTGTTTATCTCAATAATTATCCTGTCAGTGACTATATCGTTTTTAGTGACATTTTGCCTGCATAAGTCGAAGGGGTCAAGAAATGCTGTTCGGCGATTAGAGCGACAATGCTTGGCGTTTGAAGATTTGAAAAGCACTCGCAAAGATCCAGAAGCAGTCGCGTGGGAGGAACAGGCTAGAGGACGGACTTCTGTAGGAGCTGACTGGCTTATTTCAGAGCCTTACTTTGTTTTTTTCTTTTCCTTTGTGAATATGCCTCTTCCTTCCATTACCATTCGTCCTTTTCAAAATGACCCAAAAAACGCTCGAACAAACAAACCTATTGACGGAAGAACAAACCGCCCTTTTTAGTGCAACTTCAACATCTGAATCCGGCCGACCAAAAAAAAAGGTTAGCCGGGATGATTGCCTGAAAGCTGCGAGTTGCCAGAGGACATAGGCGAATCCCCAAGTACGAAGCTTCAGTCCTTTTATCAACTTGTTATGAAGTAAAAATGAAAATGATAATGAGATTTGTAAACCCGACTTCCCATTAATGAGCAAATTATTGCCCACGTCAGCTAACAAACAAAAGAAACAACCCATAAGATCCCAGCAAAGAATGGACACCTTCAGAACAAAGTAGTCTGAAAATACCAACCCCGATAACAAGAAAATTATATTTAACAAGCCTTACTGCGGTTAGCTGATAAACAATGAATGATGGGATTACCTTATCGAAAAACTCAATTTTAATAAAAGTAATTTAAATTTACGTACAACTTAAATATAATAATATAAATGTGATAAATTTTTCAAATTCTAGATGAATTAAATAAATTGACACGCGCCGATACGATTCCAACCCGTGGCAACCACGCAGCACGGATTCGGACCTGTGAAATGACTCGCTCGGAGTCGGACCTGTAAACTTAATTGACGCCGCCACGATAATGGACGTGGACGTGTAGGTTCGAGCCGTAATAGAGGGAAGCGACCCCGCATAATCGAAACGGTGTCGCTTAAGGTCGTAGTGTCAGGAAGTTATTGTTCATTGGAGCGGCATGGCATCGAGGCGCAGTGGCGGGAAGCGGCTTTCCGTTCGTTGGGACAGCGCAGTCGGATAACAGCGGTGGGAGATCCTTCGTGTCGAAGCTTAGATCTTGGACATTTTAGAAGGGCGCGTGGAGGTCAAGGAGTAATTGTACGAGAAGAGCAAAGGAGAGAGGATGGACTCATCGGAGAATATCTCATGGAGGCCTTAGCCGGCAAACGTAAGATAACAAACTATTCTTTTGTTCTTACTCCACCACGACCCCCTTCCTCACGGCCAGCTGACCTTGCCAGGGTGAGCAAATAACGTAGGAGCAAATAAACTGCCTTTATCAGGGCGAACGAAGGACAAAAATTTCTAAAGATCCGGACGACCAAAACTTGATAGAATACAAGACCAAAAAAAAAAGGTCGACCGGGTCTCGTATATTGATAAAAAGCTACGAAAACCCCAGGAGGGAAGTTTCAGCATTTTTATCAAAATAAACAAAATTATTATAATTATTCATAGAATACGTGCCCGCTTATACATACACACCTACTCGCGTTACTAATATACCCTTTCTTTTCCTACACTGTATTCGTGTCAAAGAAATCCCAGTACTCGTATACCCAATACCGAACATACAGTTTTAGCTTCCAATTCCAAGACCCTTCCATGAGCATCAACTTACATGAACTACTTTCCTACCTCTCTTTCTATTTCTCTCTCATTCTCGTTACGAATATCCCACCCATTTCCTCATTCTCAATTATTTAAAAAAAATAAGTATAAATATTTAATGGTAATTACATAATTACACTAAATTAAATTAATGTAAAAATCCTGGGAAACTATCTCATGAATACTAGAAATAACATTTTGTATTGTGCTAAAAAAATCTAAAATATTATTTTAATAAATTTTCTAGTCATATCACCACAAATTTTATAAAAAAAAAGTGATAAAATTTTACTTTTTTAATATAAAATAAATTTTTATATTTTTCGGTTTTTTGCGATATATAGCATCATATTCAATTGCGTTAAGCATTTATAGAAACAAAATAAAAAACAAAATTAATTCTATTTAGAATATTATCTCATGCACTTTCAAGTTAAAACGTGCAACTTATAGAATTTTCAATTTAATTATCATAAAATGCAGATCTCAAATAATCTACAATCGATCTTTTCATGAAATTATTTGAAAGTGTAAACAGATAATAGAAACGTAGCAAAGAATTTAGTTTTCAAAATTAGTATACAGAGGATCAATAAGAATAAATTCCCAATCAATAATATTAAACATCATGAAAGTTAACCTAAACGAATTATTATAATATATTATATTATACATATTACTACATAGCAAATGTAGTAATAGTAGTTCAAAAAAATGTAGAGATTTTATAAAGCAATGTACCTTACAAAGCCATTTCAAGTTAAGAGGTCATTATTTACTTAAACATTTTCTAATTTATATGATATATTGCAAAACCACAATCTACCGAAATCATAAAAAAATTAAATATTTTTACTTTATTCAAGTTTTATATCACATAGTGGAAAAGGAATTACAGATAATACCTACAACTAGAAATTTACCAATATCTATAACATCCTCTATTGATACATTTGTTTTTTAAACACTTTTCTTCTTTCTTTTCATTTTGCAATCAATGCATGAAACATTCACGTGTAATGTAACATGAAATAATACTTTCATATTAAAAAAGTAGTTTACCTAATTGTCAAAATTCAACAATTTATTAATCAAATACAATTAATATCTAGAATTATACAATAAATTATTAAATTTGCATGAATTACATTTTAACCTGTTCTATTATTTCCATGAGAAATATATGAATAACAAAGCTAATCCGTTTCTAATATCTACGTATTTAATAGAAAGTAAAAAATTAAATTCAATATATTTTTATTAGCAGCAAATTAATTCATTTAAGCTCTATAAATAATCTTTTTTTAATGCAGGTAAGATTAATATACATTAAAGTTTAATTTATACTATTTTAATTTTAACATGTTAAATATTGAAAATATTAAAGTTTAATTTATACTATTTTAATTTTAATATATTAAATATTGAAAATATTTTTAAAATCTCTGCTCAATTGCTTTAATTTTTTCTTATTTTCGTCATAAATACTTATTTCAAATACTTATTAAAATCTAAACTATTAAAGTTAATATTCTTAGTTTCATTAAAAATTAGTGAAGCAAAAGATTAAATATCAAGCTTTGATATAAAATATACAGTCTTTAACAATTTAAAGAACTCAGAGGATTACATTTTTTTTAATTATTCTTGATACGATTTTATCGAAATTGATCTGTTTTAAATTAAAATTTTCAACTTATAAAAAGTTGTATTTAAGTATCATTTCATTGTAAAAAAATTATTTATGGACACTTCGAAATGCTTTCTCTACAATTTTGCTACCGTAAGTATGCCTCATTCAAATTTCAGCTACAATCTTTCGTATAACACGAACACACACTTTCACCGAACAAAAGTTAAAAGTACAAGATGTCTGACATAATTACTTTTAACAATTAAATTGAAATTCAACGTTTAATAATGTAATATTATGAGTACAATGGTCTGAATATGCAATGATTCAAAACAACACTTTTCAATCACCAGTTACATTTGAATTATCCTATCATTGTAAAGTTCGTCTTGAAAATCTCAAGCTTTCAATCTGAAACTATGACACCATTGGCTCAATATGCTTCATTATAATTATGAATTGATTAAATAAGTTTCATATTAATTATATGAATATATCGTACATTACTTAATTTCAATTAAAAATATTACATTTTTTACAGCTAATAATAATATTAATAATAACAATAATAATTCATATTAATAAGTATTAGTATTTACTTAATAAACATTAAGTTTAACGTTTCTAAGTTTGTTCAAAATTTGTTCAGTGTTTTTTTTTTCAAAATTTTTTCAAAATTAAACAGTCATTTAAGTTCTTAATCTGTTTATAACTAATATTAATTGCTAATGATAAATCATTGCAAATTTAGGTAAACTACCATAACCTTTGGATATACGTATGCTTCAACCATCTATTTGTAATTTAATTAACTATATACCAAAACTTTGTGTAATAATAAAATGACTATTATCAGTAATAAAGTAAAATTATTTTATAACAAAAGTTATGAAATTTAATTAGTTTTAATTTATTTTTAATCTTTTATTTGTATAATTTGTTACTTTTTGCAAAACTACAGAAAATCTTTTATTTTAATTAATTATGAATCAGTCTCGTTAACTGATAAAAGTATTTATTCATTTTTTTAATATAAATAATTAAAATCATTTTCTCCAAAAACAATTACGAATCATCAATATCTATTTTGCGCGCTTATGTATGGATAAGATTAATTGATCAATAATTGGATTTCATAAGATCCTCAAATTTTATTTTATCTTGCTTAGGTATATCATTTTTAGATACATGAAAAATTTGTTTAATCGCATATCTTAAGGTTTAGAATGACCTCTTCATTAAATGCACATACCTTTATGGAGATTCTATATATCATAACTTTTGAACATATTAGTCCTGGAGATTCTACTTTTCGCTTAATCAATTAATAAAATATATACATTAATACATGTACAAACAGAAACATATATTTATGTATATATATTATGTGATTTTCATCATATTGAACATTTAATTCCCATAACTTTACTTCCATTAATTTTTTGAATATGCTCTATAGATTGTAAGTCAGATTTGAATACTTACAAGTACATTTGTTTGATTTATATATTTGACTTCGAAAATATGTAATGCATCGGCTTGCTGGAAAGAAATTTACTTTTAAAAAACGTTGGTATCTAAAATATTATAATTTGATTCTTTCTCTCATTATCTAGACAATACTTATTTTCGAAATCGTAGTTAACTCAAAATGATTTTATAATCTATTGTAACTTAAGAAAAAAAATTTCAAATAAAAATTATAATTAATTGGATAATTGGCGACAAACGGCGCAGAAAATAACAGTAATAAGAATGAAATAAACAAAATTAATATCTTAGTTACTTTAAAAAACTTCTTTTCCTAATTTACAGACTAGCTGAATTGACTAATTTAAATTTGCGCCATTTTTCGTCGATTATCTTTATGTATAACATTATATATCGCATAATATGAAGAATATTTATTAGATATACTCGTTAAAAATGGAGATAATCGAATACGAAGATAAATCCTCATGGCACACCTCTACACAAAATGATATTCAGCCTTCAGCTAAAGGTGGTGTAACCCAGCCATACTTTTCATGTGTCTTAACTAAGCTCCTAAAGGATTCTTCAGCTGAACGTCGATTGAATTCTTTATTAGTCTTTGGTTTTCTTGCAACTCGTCCCTGTACACAGGTGAACGGCAGAACTTATTAAACTTATCTTAAATAATGATAAAAGTGTGTATGGTGTAGCAAAACTAAATAAAATTATATACCTGGCCTTTAACGATACTCGCTGCAAATTGCGTTATCACAGCCTCGATGGTATAAGCACTTGCCCATCCTCTAGGGGTAAGTAGTTCCATACATATGGCACCACCTTCCATTACAAAACCCTTTTCTATTCGAGGAGAAATTACTCTCATAAATGGAGGTGCAAAAGGAAAATTTTCTGGAAAAATTACATCCAGAAGAATGTGAGGAATTGCGAGCTCTCTCATATCATCTGCAAGTTCACTTTCTGGATCAATTTTATGTAATCTAATATGCCATTCAAATAAATTATCATTAACGAGTTCAGCAGTAAAGGTTGAGTCCCGACGATGTTGCGTTCGTTGAATTTCACTAAACTCTTTCATCAGTCTTCGCAAACGAACTCCTCTTTCTGGTACAGCTATATTCTACGATATTATACTTATTAGGAAAATCAACTTTTCCAATAATTTTCACAAGAATGAAAATACTCACTTGTGAGCAATTGCCAGAAGACTTCTTAGCTTTAAAAAAACAATTTGCATTATTTGTCTGACTGGTACTTGGTTTTTCTGGTACAGGAGCCTCTGCTGGTGTTACCACATCAGGCCTATGATGTCTTCCAAGAATTCTTCTCGAAGGACTGGTAGAACTACCATCATCCGGCTCCTGTTCACCGATATTTTCAGACGAGCGAAAAAGCTTGCGAAAGGCAGCCACAACTTTCTCCTTAGATCTTGTACTCATGACTTTTAATTAAATTAATCTATATTGCAGTTACTCGGTTAATCTACAAATAATTTGAAGAAGACACGAAATTAATCATCGGATGGCGTTAAAAATAATAACAAAGAACAAAGAAAAACCAAACTGCCTTGGTTTAATAGTGTCGCAATATTTATAACCCACGACCGGTCACACTCGAGACACAAAGAAACTGTAAAGTTTGCTTTGGAGTTACACTCATGTTTAAGGCTGACCGAGAACTATTCTTCGACTAGCGTTACTTGATGGAAGCCACTACTCATCGGGTCCAGGATTAGAATTGTAAGCGACAAATTATTAAATCCAAAATAAAAAGTATCCAGCTACGCGAGAACGACGCTCGCGACACTGCTGCACGAGTTCACAACAAAGGATCGGCATCGCGCTCCTTTATTAGCTTCGCGAGCTACCAGCGCAACAGCACAGCCCACACAAAACAAAACCGCACACCCGTTGTTTATCCGTATGCATATGTTTAAAAACGCGACTGTCCGTTTATAATCGCTATGTTCTCAATCGCTAGAGTCATGAGTTACGGAAGGCCAACGGATGGGAGAGGTTAAACAAAAAAATGTGCACAACTTAATGCACCGTCTCGCCACACAAAATTGGAACCTGGAAGTTCTGAAAAGCTAAAACTTCGAAGACTGGATGCTCAAACTACAAAGTCTCAGCTGTTTTCATTGTGCGAGCGGAACGAACGAAATACCGTGGATGCTGCATAGAACTACGTATGACACATTATACGAGCATCTTTTTATTTATATATGAAGTGGGTAGGGCGCGGAATTTGAAATATAATCATATTATAGCCGTTAATAAAAAAATAATTTACACCAACTGTTTATTTTACGAATGATTTTCATTTATACTAAATTTACATTAAAATTAAGTATATAATTTGAAAAGTCATTATTTGAAGATTAAACGGGTGATACTTTTATATTATTGATATATTCACAAGAATATGCCATGCATAATAATGTTTATAAGGTGACATGATTAAAATTTTATAAATAATATATAAATGGTATAGTGTTAAGCAAGCAAGAGTATTCAAATGAAAATGTCGCGGGTATAACCGTGCACCGAATAATGTTTCAATGATATGATAAATGATGTATGTATCTCTAGATGGTTATTAGAGTATTAGAGAATTAATAAATCCGATACACCCTCTCCTGTCCTACTTTTAAGTCAGATATCAGGGCAACCTGAATGCGTGAAACGAAGGCTGTGCAATTAATAATGCAGACATGAAAATCCGTTAAAAATAAATATTTAACATAAATGACAGAAACTTCCAAAGGTATCAAACAATTCTTTCGCGAAATAATTCATCAAAGTCACGCTCACTTTTACCAGGAGCTACACTTAGGAAGATTCGAGTTTACCGTGACAGAAGAATTAACGAAGGCTGCATTGCACTTACCCATTGTTCTCGTATATCACCGCACTCGATATATTGCTTGTCGCACTGACGTGCACAAAACAGCCAGTACTACTATTATCTGCAACTTGAGAGAAAAGTTGAAGAAAAAAACAACAATTCACCCCTCGCTTGCCAATTATAAGATACTACACTATATATAATTTGTAATGGAGCAAAGAAGAACAAAGTGCTGCATTCTCACAGAGGTACAGATCATATCACAGAAGAGGTGGTAGCAAGTTACACAGCGCGCAGTCTCGAAACTCATAGAACAGTGACTCTACATTACCGAAGTATAGCTGACGAAAACAAAGACAGTATTCATTGTGAAAATTCGAGTAATAATATTTATTTTTATAATGCAATGTAATATAAAGGATTTGAAGTCGAATACGTCGACGTCAATTTTCCTAACGATCTATCGCGGGATTGCTTATATTAATGAATAAATAAATCATTTTTTAAATAATTATGGACTATCCAGTATTTTACACAAGTTACAAGGAACTCAATTTAAAAATAGCAATTATTTATCAAAGAATTAATGATTGAAATTTATTTGGTTTACACTTTTTAATTCCATAGCTTACATACTTCTTTGTAAAAACCTCATTTTTCTTAAAAAAAAATAAGTATTACAAAATATTAGTAAAACAATTTACTTTTGAAGCCAAGGAACTACAATATGGTTTCTTAAACACTTAGAAACAAACATTCTAGTCAAACCCTTTTTAATCAAATACATTACAATTATTAAAATGGAAAGATACTGCATCCATGCCCATTTTATTTCTTCCCAAAATCCTGGTTGATAAGTGATAGATTGTGTAGCATAAAAAACTTCAACCTTGATTATTATTGGTTCATCCTTGATAAATCCTAATTTTGGTAATACTCTTAAATTTGTAATCCTACCTGAAACTACAAAATTATATAAAATTATATAAAATTATATATAAAACTATTGCTTTAAACAATATTATTCTTTCACTCTTGTACATAATTTTCTTTAATACATACGTAATCGATTTTTATTTTCTACTAGCAAATCGACTAATGTGAAGAGATTAAGATCAGTACTATTATCCTCTAAATAGTATATTTCATCATGCATTAGAACATTACTTTGACGTAGCATTAAGTCACCCATAAAATATAATTCTTGAACTTCGTATCCTACTGTATATTCTATAACTGACATTGCTTCAACAATAATATGAATGTGTTCCTAATAATGAAATACAAATGTAACAACTAAAATAAATAAATTTTAAATGAAAAATATTTTATAGCACAAACCTTTAATTCATAATTGAAAAACAGTAGTAGTATTAATGATCTTATTGGTTTATCGGTAAAGAATAATACTTCAAAATTTAGTAAATCTTGAAGTCCATTTTTATCATTGTCCACTTCTTGCACCTATAAAATGGTCATTTAAATAACTTACAAAATACATTTTATAATTTTAATTCTAATTTATTTGTAAAAATCCATGTGGATTTCATAGAGATTCTATATAGATTCCAATTAATTACTTCAACTGGCAATTTAAAGACAATACCTTTACTAAATTACAATCATCTTTAATTATGTTATCTTTATAATGAGAAAATGTGGAACAAATTAGAGGCTCGGTATTATCTTGTTCAATTAACAGGAAATATTTGTGTTTAAAATGTATATTTGGTTTTTCCCAGTACGTTCGAGATTTCATCCAATATCCTAAAACAATTTGTTCAATTAAAAAAAATTATATTATTTTAAAAAACATTTTTTTCAGTTTATTATAAATATTTAATTATTTCAACATGATTTATATTATGTACTAACCTCCTGCATGATAAACGAAAACTAATGGAGTCAATAGTGTGAATAATACTGCTATTAGCACAACAAAAGCACTAAGAGAACATAGTCTAACTTTGTATAAATATTTAACATTACTAGAATATATATTCAATATTGGCATTATTTTCACTACCACTGTCTTCACTCAAAACAAACTCCATAATATATGGTGCTTTATTGGGATTCGTTTCTATGGAAACTTCGAAATTAAACAAGAATATAGATATAAAACTATAATAGTATTCAAAACTATACATAAACGTGTAACTAGTAAATAAATTCAAACAAATAATATTAATTTAATAAATAATAATTAATACAAACATGTTTTGTTAAAATTTCTTTTATTTTACATATATCTCTTATAATTTCAAAGATTAAAAATTAATATTTTACTTAGAATTTAAAATCACAGTTACCTTTCAAATTTACATTTTACAAAATTAATAAAAAAGTTTATTAAAGTATTAAGCAATTGTTTTAGTTCCATAAAATTATATAAAATATAAAATTATTCAAAGCATATGCTTATGAAATTCTATTAAATAATTTAAATAAAATTAAAAAAATAAGTAAAAGTAATAAAACATAATATTATAGATAATGACAAATAAAAATATTCTAAACATCACAGTTAAGAGTGACACCTAAAAAATCTTCAAATGCAATATTAATTACTCCAGTTTGTTCTGTGTCTCTTTTTCTAAACTCCTCTAGAAATATAAAAAATATTCGATGTAATAAAAATTTTTATACAATTTAATAAATAAAATACAAACCTGTAAACTTCTGTATTTTAACACATAATACTATAAATTGATCAATCGTAATAATTCCCTTTTGACTATTATCATATCTTGTTATTAGAAAATGAATAAATTCAGGTTTAAATTTATAACCCATCTGTATAAAAGCAGCAGCTAGTTCTTCTTCTTGAATACTTCCAGAATTGTCATGATCAAAATTTTTGAAAATTCCTAGCCATGAATTGATATAATTAAACAGAGCTTGAAATTCAATTAAATCTATAGAATGCTTTTTATCCTTATCAAACATTCCTGTAAAAATTAATAATTTCATTAAAGTATACAAATTTAAACATACATTATTAAAATTAATATTTACCTATCATGAGACGACAAGCTCTATCAGAAAATGTTCCACCTTGACCATTTGCTAAGACAAGTTGTAACTCAGAAGATGAAATTCTTCCACTACTGTTTCTATCTGCCAAGGCAAACCATTGTTGAACCTGCGGATTTATTTGTGGAGCATCTTTTGTTGATTCATAAGGATATCCCTAAAAAGAATCAAGCATTATATTGAATTTAAAGTTTTAAAATTTAAGTTTCTGTATCAATTTTAACTCCTTAAAATTTTAACATTATTTTATAAAATAATTTAATCCTACTAATAATAGTAAAATCTACATTTAATGAAAAATAACATTTTTTTTAACAATTCTAATTTTAATTATGATATTAAAATTTAAAGTCAACTATTACAAAAGTTTAACATCACTTTCCAATAGAATATAATAGTTGTAGAATATAAGGAAAATTATTATAAAATTTGAAAACTTACTGGATAAGCCATTTATATAATGATAATAAATAAAAATTATTAATGATTCAAAACTAATTAAAGTTGTCTTGAATTGTAGGTTAACGACGCGCCTAATAGTGTTCTTGTTTCATTCCTCTTCCTTATACACTTATAATTCCACTTTCCATACCATATAAGCAATAATAACGGTTATCGTCACAGAAGCTTAACTGAGTTTCAGATCTCATTTTAGTAGCTATTTTATATTAAAGTATGGAAACGAGCAAAATCATACAAAATTTTATTAAAAAATTTCAATAACATAGGTGAGACTTTTTTTTTTATATTACGGTATCATTTTTGCTACGTTTCACTTTTTAAAACGTCCACGTAATTCACTCTGTGATCATGTGGTATAAACACATCAAAATTTCATCATTGATTCGCATGAAAATTTAGTTAACGAATATAAACAGCGTATTGCAAATAAAAGCACACGTTGAAAAGCATATGCTGGTTAGTCGTTTGTTCTTCTTTAAATTGTATACCAATGAGAAGCAAAACTTTGTTTGGCTTTAATTTTTCTTTGTACATATTAATTTTTCTTTCTTTCACTACTGTAAATAATACTTATTCACACAATGTGAATAATCATTTGAATAACATCGCGAAAGGTATTATTTTATTTTTCCTTACTATTTATTTTTTCTAATATAACCATTTTGAAGTTGCTATTTGAATAACTTTTATTACATTATTTCCACCAATATTTTTCAAACCTAACCTTATAATAATTGTTATTAACTATCATTAATAATTATTTAGTATTAATACACTTAAATTTATGTATCAGAAATAATTATTTCATCAAATTTATGAATTTTATTTGCAGATTCTGTTTCAGATTACATTTTGTGTAGACTATGTGGAGCAGATCTTGCTGATGCAAAACACATTATTAATCATTTAAGTCCCGAAGCTTCTGTTATAATTAATCAAACTCTCTTTGAACAAAAAGGAGTAGAAGTGCAACTTTTAGAGAATCCATTTGGCATAAAATTTCATTCTATTGTCTTGTCAAATTCAAAATGTGCTGCAATTCTTAATGTTAGTATTCAAGTTTTAAGCTGCATTAATAAGCTTTATTATTTACAATAAATTATTTTTAGTGGCAACAAAATTTCAGTTGGTACCCTGGATATGCTTGGAAACCTTGCATTTGTAAACAATGTAAATTTCATCATGGATGGTAATGAATATATTTGATTTTTTAAAACTATAATGTAAGATTTTTTAAGCATAATTTTAATATTTACTTACAGGCTTTTTGAACCAATAGAAATCACAATTTTCAACCCAAACTTTACATCTAAAAAAAGCTTTTTTGTACTTAAACTTGATAATTTATTAAGTGAAAATTGTAAGTGATAAATTTATTTAATTTTATTCCAATATATTTATTAATAACAAATTACAGTAATAATGAATTTTCAGTGGCTAATTCGCTTATTGTTATACCAAAATCATACATGCATTAAATAATGGTGGAATTAACAGAAGAGCAACAAAATTTTCTCAAACAATGTGAAGAAGAATTTAAAGATCGTTATACAGATAAAGATGAAGAATTTATGAAAATAAAGCTAACAGAGCCAAAAAAACCACCAATTATTGATCCTTGGCATAATATGCACCAAAGATCAAATAACTGGTCTCGTCAAAACCAAAGACGAGATAGATGTAATCAAAATTGGCAAAGACATGGTGCTGAGCGGGATAGAGATAGATACAATAGAGAGAGGGATAGAGATAGATACAACAGAGAGAGAGAGAGAGAGAGAAAGGGATAGATAGATAGATCTAGGGAAAGTCACAGTCGCCATATTGATAAACATTAAGCTCACCAACAAGGTTACAAATTGCACTAATAAAAATCTTTTAATGATGCTAACATAAGATATTTGTATGACAAAAAAAAATAAATGCTCTCATTTATTAAAAAAAAATTATAAATGTGAAATAGTAAATTTATAATAAAATAACACTTTACTTGTTAAAATATGCATAACATGTGTATTTTTGCAAGCAGCTCATTTACAACTATGTACAAACATAATGATCATTTGTATACAAAAAAATTAACCACTTCCCTTAAGTTGTAAAAAACGTTATATATTTTTATCTGACAAGATACCTAAAAATTCCTTACTAAGTCTTTAATTGTCACTGCTTATTATGAGTTATTATGCATTCCATTCATTCATTTTCAAATTTAATTTTAATATTACAATGCACTCCTACAGTGTCTAGTTACATTATCTAGATCTAATAAAAACAGTCTCCTTTACATTAGAACTATCATTTCTTTACAAAATTATACAACAATATTTACAAGAATAATTTACATTGTCAAATAAAACTTTTGGTATATTTTTAATAAAATTAGTGTCTTTCTTTCAAATTTTGATGTCCACCTGCAATATTTACAAATTTCAATGAAGAAAAAACGTCACTATCAAATTCTATTTAAACTAAATTCAATTAGTGTAAACTTCTCTAATTGTTTGATATACGTGCTAGACTTCCGAAAAATCTACAAATTTATCTTTTCTGATTATTGACTGAAGCATTGTTGCAATAATGTTGACTGAACTCATTTCTTTATGAGAAAATGTCAAACACTATGACTACAAGATGCGTTTTCCGAAGACTGCATTATCACAATGGAACATCGTCAAACTTTGCCGGCCTGCAGCTCAATGATTTAATTTTCACGAATATTATTAATTCCATTAAGGATTAGCTTTAGAATGGCGGGCAATTGACTCCAGGATGCAGATACTGACATTTGTCACCCACGCGACAGTAACCGTTCTTCGAAAATTGGCGACACACTGGCGGTTGTTTACCACTCCCTCTCCAACCGCCTCTCCAGGGCATCCCTCTAGGAGGTCCACCTCTGAACCATCCGGGTCCAGGTGGTCCGCCTCTTCCTCGATTTCCATGCATTGGTGGACCCCTCGGACCTTGAAATGGCGGACCGGGAGGTGGAGGTCCTCCGGGTCCAGGAGGTCCGTACATTCCAGGACCAGGAGGTCCTTGAAAGTTATTGTATCCCATGTCTTCAGGTCCCATTATGTATCCCTCTTGATTGTACATCGGTGGTCCCATCATATTCGGTGGTACCATAGGGGCACCATCCATAGACTGCGGATAGCTAGTAGGGATGCTAGGCATAGGCGTCATACCGGGATCAGGCACAACGATTTTACCATCTCCAGTCCTCCAACCACCACCACCGCCACTCGTAGGTGGCATTGTGTTAGTCATTTCTGGTACCATTTGCGGGATCGAATTTATCATCTGCTGGGGCATAGGCGTCATGGGTGGCTGTGTTCCCATCGAAGGCATCATTTGCTGTTGATTAGGTCGGAATGATTGAAAATATGGATTCTGTATTACAGGCGATGGAGTAGGCAACGGTAATTTTGGTTCTGGCCATGGTACACCCGTAAAATCTTTTTCACTATCTTTGTTTCCCGTAAGATCATCCAATGGAATAACTTTCGGTTCAATGAAGATGTGATGACGTTCTTCATCAGGCTCTGCCGGAGAGTCTGGTATCCTAGTGATAAAAGAAAACTTAATAATAAATTTGCGATTTAACAAAATTTTTTTCTAATAAAAATAATTTTTCTCAACGTACATGCTACGATTAAAATAGAGAGCTTGCAGGATTCCTTTTTCACGAGCATATTGAATGTCTTTTTCCCGACTGTCTTTGCCAGATTCAACAAGCGGGGGAGGCATATCAATTGGAATTAAAGGCTTCCACAACGTTTTCTCTTCCATTACATCTTCGCTACCTATAAGTTAAAATAAACGAAAAAAATATTATCATTCTGATCTGTTTTTAAACAAGTTTCGAATATTTTATTTATTACTTCTTAAAATTTTTAAAAACACATACTTAATTTTCTTGCCATCTGGAATGCTTCTCTTTCATTTTGCTTTTCCATTTGCTTCATATCCGTAAATGTTTTCGTAACGTTTACGCGTTCGGTTTCATCCAACTCAAAGTAACGAATAGATTCCAAATCACTTTTCCATTTCAAACTCTTCTTTGGTCCCTTCCGCTTCTGAAGAAGCAACACACTTTTTAAAACTCCAAATGGTCGATTTTCGAGTGTTGCGTGCTCTTCCTTCTTGAGAGCTTCGCTTACAGCAGCAGCAGGATCGTCCGGAGAGTCAGAACTTTTCATGTCGTCAAAATCATCCTCTGGCGTTGGAGCTGAAAATTATATTACAAACGTTATTATTGCGCAATTACGCGTACTTCTTTAAAAACCACATTTTAAAAGTATAAACTCACTTCTACTCCTTTCATCGTCGTCATCGTCATCATCATCTTTAGCTTCCCTCTTAACTTTCTTTACATCATCAGTATCCATGTCCATTTCCCTTTTTATATTAGCTTCCATTTTCGATTTATTCTTATCGTCTTTCTCTTCGTCAGTCTCCAAAGTGTCTTGATAGAACTGTTTTAAACAAATTGCATTCATAAATTGGATAGAATATTGTTCGTTAAATTCAGATAATTCTAATGAAAAAGCATTCGTAAACTACCTTAAATGCAGGTTTTAAAGACATGAATGATTTATCTTCCGTGTCTTTATTAGTTCCGGAGTGTAAAGGTGGCGATGTTGGGGATGAAGGTGGTGAGGAAGCATCTCGATTATTTTCATTATTACCAAGTTCTAGCTTTTTCGATTCAGAGAGTCCATCCTTCGTAATGGAAGTACGTCGCTTTCTCTTCCTCGGCTCTTTACTTTTTGTGGAGGCCGTAAGTGCGTCCATAAACATATCACTCTCTTGTAGTAACATCACTAAATTCACGAAAAAGACATAAATCATTATTATATAATTACATTAACAGAAATAAACTTATTACTTTATAAATAGATTTTAATTTAATGTTGATGGTGGAGGAGCGATTGGTGCAAATTTCCTGTGAAAAGATACACATAAATACCCAAAAATTATACGTCATTATTCATTTAAGTATTAAGTTAATTAACTTGTTAATACATAATTAAGTATCAATACTTCATATTGTATAAAATATAATTACACACAAAATGCAAATATTATAATACTTTGATAATCTTTATTTAGAAAAATACTTTACTATGTATTTTAAGTTATTGATATAATAAAGGCAATATATCATATACTGTTATCAATGATATTTTTTAATTTTAAGAGCTTTCAATTATTTTACCAAACTTATCCTAATATATTAATTTTTACTTATTTAAAATTACATTTTTCCAACACAATATTTAAAACTAAACGTCTTAATATATAATTTAAATTATTCAAAGCAGCAAATAGATATTCAGACATTTTTTAAATTTGAATTTGCTTAGTAGTTTATAACTTTATTTTTTTTTCCTCTGACAAAAAATGCAATTTAAAATGCTCTTATAATTCTATACGAATCAATCAGCTTTAAAAATAAATGCAAAACTATACTATTGTGAAAGCTAAAGGTCCAAAAATTGAATTAATTTATCCATTATATTCATTGTAAGATAAAAATTTTTTAGCTCATTAAATATATTAAATTTAAAGTAAAAGTAAATAAATGTGTATTCTAGAAATAACTCCAATTCTAAATAAAAATATAATGGTCTTTTGTTCCTTTTATTATTATTGAAATACTAATTATTTATATTAGTAAAAATTATATCAATGTACGAAATATACTGGACAAGTCAACATTCTAAAATTATATTTTTTGAAAAAAAAAAAAAATAAAGTAGTTTCTGTATACCATAATTTTTAATATATATATATATATATATATATATATATATATATATATATTATTATTTTTCAAAAACTCAATAAGCACCACTGACTCTCGTTTACTAACTTTATTTATAATAAATCATATACATTTTAGTTTAATTTTATAAAAAATAACTCAATAATATATACACAGATAAAAAGAATAACATATAACGTTATAAAAATCACAAATTTGGTACAAATTATCATATTAATTATTCTGTATATTTATGTTCAAAAATTCGTAGACTTATGTTATATATAATGTTTTGGGTCTGAACGATAAAACGCAGTTTAAAATCAATTTTTCATATCAAAGAACTCTTTCGGAAAAATCAATTAATAGAATGGCATCATGTCATACAGCACTTTCATACGTGTATTTAACTACACTTTTGTGAATTTATATAAGAAATTATTTGTAAAATATAACTATAACATAAATTTAATTTGTTCAAAACGTCACATTCACATTTATTCGTTTATGATTCTATGTACCATATGATTAGAAGAACAGCATAAAACTTTATATTAATTTATAGCACCGTTACTATGTAGTAAATTAAAGCACACTATATTAAAATATGTATTTTATTCAATTGGCGCGCATATACGTACGTACGTATCTATATTTTGTTATTTTATTATAAAAATATTTTGTTCTAATTAAAATTAAATTATTATTATAATATTAACCCCATATTTTGTAAACATTTTAAATACTAAAGTGAAACAACGGTAACGGCTAATTTTTTTTAATTCATATTTTTTTACACGCTTCAACTATCTAAAATAGATTACAGTTCTATTCGAGTGCAGCGAAAAAATTTTTTCAAAAAACAAAAACATTTTAAAAGCATTAGAAATCTTTAAAACTAAAAGAAATGGAGTCAACTGCATAACATAATGTATATATCTTGAAAATTTTATCGTTATGCATACTTTAAACAGATATGTAGAATAAAAATACAATATTGTAATGGCTAAATCTAGTGAAGAATTAAAAACTCCCTCTAACGACAACACAAGGAGCTAAGGCATATAACAACTATTTTAATTTTAATAATTACGTTAATTCTAATCATTTATTTTTAGATTCACAATTTTTTAGATAATAATGAATCAAGTAATGAACTGTTTTCTTTGTTATGAGTCTGGACAGTTTCATGCACGAATAAATGTATCCATTATACATAAAAGTTAAGTAAACTTTAATACATTTTCTCTTTGATCATTCAAATATAATTATTTAAAGTCAATTTTACTTGTTTCTTAAGTTATCGATGCATTTTTACAAATACATCAAGTACACAGAATAGAATATGTTACGCCTTAAGGCTTTTTATAAATCTGAGATAAATGAGCATCTTACATTAGAGAGAGAAGAAAAAAGAATACGACGTTGCTATTTATCTTCTCAAAATTTTTTTATAATTATATTTGTTTAATGCCGGCATACAAATAAACACCAATTTTGATAGTGCAGTAGTATAATTTTTATAAATTTACAGTTTTATAATTATATAATATTATATGCTTTCCAGGAAAATATCTTTAAACGATCGGCATTCTATATTAATAGAAATATCATAGATTTTGTATAATTGTTATTGATAAATAACTTAATAAAAAATTTTCAAGCTTTCCATTAATCCGATTGAATCGTAGAGTAATAGTTGTTTTAGACAAGCTTTGGCAAAATTTACGTTTAAAAATATTATTACTTTTTCAATTGATTCAAACCAAAATGTACAGTAGTTAGTAAAAAAATTTCACTTGTTATTTAAATTTTCTAAGTAAAAGTGTATAATTCATGTTAATAAGTATCGTGATATATTATTACCGATAAAATCGGTTTAAAATTTAAATTGAATCATGACATTAAAAAACCATACTTTAAGTTTCTTCTTTAATATACGCAAAAAAAAATTATACTAAATCTATACGTGTTTGGATAATTATTTCACGTATCATGTAACAAAATAAAGAAACGATAAATCGAGAGAAGTTTAAAGTTAGTGCAAACATTTTTTTCTTTGATCTACGTGAGTTCGTAAAGTATTTAAATTTTAATATTAAAATGTCTTAAAATGCTTCTCAATGTTTCTCAAAAATAGTAATAAAAATACGTTATAGGATCAAGTTTGAGATGAAATATCAGAATCTACCCCTATACTATTGTGCCTAATACCTGCGGTTGTAAATGATTAAATATTCAAAATGGATTTCCATAAGGTAAATTATGTTTAATTAAATAAGAAAATATTGAAAAACGGTTACTCTGCATAAATATTGCAATATTCATGTAATTATTTTAAAATGTGCGTAACCCTAAAGTTCATAGTATTTTAATTTATAAATAGATTAGCGTTACAAACAATGCAAGCACAACGCTATTTTAATCTTAAAATTCTTCGTATTAATGAATATTTCTTTAAAGTTCTATAATTTATTCTTTACTTATTTTTACGTCGTTCTTATAATCTTAAAGTGTAGCAAACACATTTGGAATAAAAATTTTAAAAATAATTGCAGCGTTGTACCAGTGATACAAATTATACGATCGTGAATAATTAATAAGATACATTTCAGTTGCTTGCTTTTAAGGACATTATTTGTTCGTTGTGAAACTGTGTAGAAAAAGGATTACCTACATTTGTTTGTGTGTGTGTGTGTGTGTGTGTGTGTGTGCGCGCGCGCGCGCGCGCGTGCAAAAATAAGAGCAACATTGCTCTTAATGTCCATTATAAATCGTTATTAAACGCTCTCCCGAAAGGTGAATAATATTTTTACTCAAAATGCACTTGAGAACGAGATAATGTTCCAAGAATTGCAAAATTCTCGAAATGAAGAAGTTTGACGTGATTGCGCCGTTAAAAATAAAGAAAAATAATGTTGAATGAACGAGCATCGCGACATAAGTAATTGCAGGATCATTTGCCGATCAACTTGGCAACATACAGATATATAAACGTATGCGCACTCGGAATGGCATTGAACACGTGTCGGACGCTGGTAAAGCGAACGAGCGAGGTACCGTCGTAAAAACATCGACCGCTCATCTAGTCCTCCCCCCGCCCGTCCCCGCCCCCTTGAATAGCAACGAGTGTGTATGCACAATCCACGTTCTTGCGCAAGTGCGCCATCGTGCCACCACCCGAGCAGCCAGAG
This sequence comes from Wiebesia pumilae, assembly GCA_018907045.1. Lineage (NCBI taxonomy): Eukaryota > Metazoa > Arthropoda > Insecta > Hymenoptera > Agaonidae > Wiebesia > Wiebesia pumilae. Next base: position 3,923,639 of record JACCHZ010000192.1, read on the forward strand.
AGCAACCGAAAGAGAGCGAAAGAGAGAGCGAGAGAGAGAGAGAGAGAGAGAGACGGAGTGAGACGACGGCGAAAGACAGGGGGAGAGAGAAAGAGAGACAGAGTGATAATGAGCGAAAGAAAGTGGGAGGGGAAGAGGGGGAGAAAAAGAGACAGAACGAGAGCCTCTGCACAGACGTGACTTGTTGCACGTGCGTATAGAAAAACGTATCACTTTTAAGAGTTGACGCAATGTTTCAAGTTGTCTCTTTTTTTTACAGCAACATTTAGCACATTGTGCATCTATTGGCTTTTAATGCCGTAACCTTCATAAAAATAATTTGAAACTCGCGAGCTACTACTTTTTAATCTTCATTCACATTGATTATTTATTTCAGTGATCCAACGTGCACAATGTTAAGAATCAAAGCAGATTTTTCATGTATAGTAAATGTTTACGTTAACTTTATATAGATTCCGTTTCAAAGAAGATGTAACGATTCAATTTTTTGCTTCTTTGTCATCGACAGATTTAAATCTTCAACTGAAAAAGGCTTTCCTCGAGGAATCAAACAAGCGAAGCTGCGATGATCCTTGGCAGTCGGGCTTTGCGCCTTCCATTCTGAGCCTTTGAATGGTTGCAGCTTTTTGAGTCCCCTTAGTTCCTTCCGAATGCCGTTTAAAATTTTGTCTTTTTTTTTTAATTCTTTCTATACTTTTCTTTTTCTTTCTGTTTTTTTTTCTTTCAAATTGTGTATAAATGTTTCTAGTTTCTTACCGATCAAAGCACACGCAAATCCCACACGTCACGTTATCTTAATTTTTACGTATCATTAATAACCCTTTCAAGAATTTTTTTAATACCATATAAAACGAATTTAAACTCCGAATTCAATTTTCATGTATTAAATAATAAAAATTTAATTCGTAAGTAGATTATAGCGATACCATCGCCGCGCGTGACAGAATACCAGTAAAATCTAAAATAAATCATTAATTAAAACAAATGCCCCATTTGATTTTAACAGCAACATAAAATTAAATATTAAATCAATACGGTAATTCAAGTAATAGATGAAACTTATATTTGTAAAATATTTTAATTCTATTTACCCATTACTTTTAAAGAGCTAGCGCTTAACTAAAGCTAACGAAATTGAAAAAAGTAATATTATCTTTTATGCCGTGGGTATTATATAAATTACTCATTCACCAATTCACTCGTCAATTCATTTACTCTGATTCATAGGAAATTTGGGATTGATCGTGTCCAACGCAAATTTCTATTCTCTTCGGTAATCGTGCGGAAATCGTAACTGAAATCGTAAACTGAAATCGTAATCTTCTCTCCCGAACAATGTACGCGTCGAAATGGTGTTGCACGATAGAAAAATATTCTTTATACACTTAAATGTGCATAAATTAATAATAATCGAGCGCTTTATTAACGAGCAATATTGCGTTTTCGGAAGAGCATTTTTCACGCGAAAAAAGAAAACGAAGACTCCGTTGCAATGCAAGTTCACAAGAAAACAACACATAAAACTGCTTTGTTTATAGGTCCAAAAAAAAAAAAAAAAACACCATTGCGAGCGCATATTTACAATGCTTACAAATTTCAATCGAAAAAATTATGGTTAAAAAATTTACCGAGAGGATATAAATCTGGATGGGCTCGATTAAAGCAAATGCATAAATGCATTTTTTTCAGTTTTCTCTTTAAGAGTAATACGTATGTATAATAGAAACCCAAGAGTTCAATGTGTTTTCCAGATTTCTGATAGTTTATTGAAAAGCTTTAAAAGGGTATACATGTACAAGGGAATAAAAATTGATAGACAAAAATTTGCTCATTGGTGCCTTACCTAAAGATTTGATTACCGCTCGCACGTTGGAGATTTTTTCAATGTTTTCGAACTTTCTCGCACGCTCATTCACTCTTAAACTATAAAATGACGCTACTTTATAGTCCTTTTTCTTTGTTTTTTTTTATCAGTTTTCATTTAGAAAAAATGCACAATTTTTCTTAATTATTGTTGTTATCGAAGGTTACCTGCTGGATCTTCATCACATTTTTTTAAAATTGATGAAGCGATGATCCGTGGTCTTCTTTCTTCTTATGGTCTGACGAAATATTCCTTGATAACTCGACATTGTAGATTGTAGATGAATAATAATCACTATTTTTTTCTCCTAAATTTTTCAGAGGAACTAGTACTATATTAGGATATTATCAAGGTAAAAACGTAATCATTATAATGACTATAAGAATAAAAACGAGAATGAATTTTTTTGGATAAAGCCTGCAAGAATTAATGGGTTAGTAGAACAAAAATTAAATAAAATTACTAATTCGCATAAACCAACAATATTGCCAATTATATTTATCAAATTTGAAGTATAGAGAAAAAATGTAACTTTGCACCAATCGCTCCTGTGAGTGTCCACCTGCAAACTCAATATCCAAATGTTAGAACATATATTTCTAACATACTATTACCGATATTCAAAGGATCAGCTGGCAATGATGAACAGCAAAGATAAACCTATTTTAATTGAAGTTCTTTTCAAGACAATTATGTTGTTAATATCAATTTTACTAATTAGAGAACACCTCTGAATATCAGTTACTAAAAATTTAATACCGACAGTATGTAAAATATAATTTTTAAACAAGTTTAAGTTTTTCTTTACCTATGAATTTAAGAATATTACTTTAAGAAAAAAAACTTTTTATATTGAATTGAAAAGTAGTTACATTGAATTCATTCAACAGTTAATATTATTCAACTAACTTATAAAAATCGTAAAAAGTATTTTTAAGTTTTACTCATGAAAAAAGCGCTCATCTAGTATATTTGACATATAATTGTATATGTCAAATACAATTTTAAAAAATTTAATACAGATTGGGATAAAAATATATTTTTAACAAAATTAAAGAAATATACATACACTTTGGTTTGGCTGGAATAAGTTTGATTCCTCCCTTTTTCTCGTCACTTGATGAATTCGCAGATGAATCCAATGAAAACTTAGCCTTCTTATCTGTTGTTGCACCGGATTCTCTCAATGGAGAAGGTCTTTTTAAAGGCAGTTTTGGGGGTAATACTTTTTTGTCGGTTACGGAAACAACTTTTTTTGCCCCTCTATGAGGAGGAGGTTTGACTTCTTCTTCTAAACCTGTAGATCTGAATTTCGAATTAAAAGTCTTGACGGTCTTGGGCCGTGATGTTAGATCTTGAGAATTTTTCCTATTTTCAATAGAAATCGAAATGTTTTTCTTTTCAGAAACTGCTGCAACTTTTTTAAGATCAGTTTTATCTTTGTTTTCTTTAAGACTATCCTTGGAATCTGTTGAAGACTTTCTAGAAAAAGACTCTTCTAGCTTCTCTTCGTCAGCCTTTTTCTTAGGAATTTTTCCCATTTTTGTACTTAAAGCTTGATTTTGAAGTTTCTCAAGCGTTGCTTTATCCTTTTCAGCTTGATCTTTTTTCAGTTTCTCTTTTTCTTTCTCCTTATCTCGTTCATTCTTAGATTTACTACTTGAACTTTTTGAAGAACTACTAGAATGGTGTTTATCTTTTTCCTTGTCTTTGGAAGACTTATCCCTGGAACTACTGCTACTGCTACTATTTCTTGAGCTAGATCGATGAGAGCTGGAGCTGTGTTTGCTGGAACTGTGTTTACTAGAACTAGACCCATGTTTGCTTGAACTTTTGTTAGAAGACAAAGTATGACTACTACTTTTTTTGTCAGAACTTGTATTATTATTAACACTTTTCTTATCAATCTTCTTATCGCGATTTTCTTTATCACTAGTTGACTTGCTACTATCACTGCTAATGTCTTTTTCATCTTTACGGTCTTTGTTTTTTATACTATCCGTTTCATCAACATTTTTAAAACCAACTGCATTTTCCTTCACTTCACTTGAGGTGTCCTTTGAACTTTCATCTGCAGTACTTTTTTGATCTACAGATATCCTTTCAATAATGGATTCACTGTTTTCTAATTTTTTTTGTTCTTCATCTTCCGTAGGAAGCACGTTGTCTAAATCACCATTAACTTCTGTTTTTAAACTACTTACACTTATTGTATTAATATTTGCTGCATCAGTCTGAACTTGTGTTAAAACTTGTTTGCCATCACGTATTGTAATTTTATACACTGACGATGGGGAAATTGAAGCTGATACAGGTTGTGGTTTATCATGCGCATGGGTGGAGATTTGAACCTTTTGGGGAGATATAGTTTTCAATGTTTGTTGCTGAACTTCAGCAGTTTGAATAACAGGGGAACTTTGAATAATTAAAGGATCACTTGATTGAACTGTCACGGCATTTTCACTTTTAATACTTTGACTAGTAACAGGAGTAATACTCGCATTAGGTTGTAGACACTGAGCAACAGAGTTTTGAGAAATAGTAGAATGTATTGAAGATGGGATTGTTGTAGCTTGTACAGCTATCACAGTTGGTGTAGCCTCTCCTTTCACCATTTTCAACCATTGTTCTACAAGGCGACTGGCTAATGTACGAACACCTTGGTGACTACCTTCCTTTGATAGACCTTTAATCAATTTTGGACAATTATTACTTTTTAAACGTTCAATGTCAACAGGACATAGTAATAAGAGTTCCAAAAGTTCTTGAATAAGAGCCCAATTTTTAGCCAGGATACCATCGGTGAGCCACATGTGAATAAGATTCCAACCACCAGCACCCATAAATCTGAAAAAAATTCATAAAAAAAAAAAACATTATTTTTTACAATTTATGCATAAATTACACGTACTTCTAAAATAGATTTAAATTAATAAAAATGTGGAACACATATCAGTAAGTTCAGCCTATTAAATTTAACTGCCCAATGGTTCAGAGTTCCAATATTTTATTTTGCATACTTTATATAATTCACATTATTATTCCATTAAATTGATAAGAATGTGTCTCTGTATGCATGTACTAATTATATGTATATTTTATCCATATTTGACTTCAGTATGAAAATAAAGAAAAAAATAATTTTGCATAAAATTGGGCAATAAACTGATGTTTTAAATACCTTTATACATTAAATACAATCTTAAATAATACAAAAGTAATAATATTTTACTCACTGACTGAGAAGTTCTGGGTTTGTGCTCTTCAATATCTGAATATAAATGCATTTTGAAACAAGTTTTTTGGAAAACTTTGTCATAAGATTTGCTAAGCGAATAACTTCATCTTTGCTCTTAATACCACCATTTGGGCCAAGTAAAACACTTAAGCACCTAAGTAATGACAATGGATCTATGCGTGGCTGAAACCATGTATGAAAATAATACTTTATTTGATAAAATAAATGATTTCAAAAACCTATTAGAAATATTAATGATAAATGCATCTTAATAACATAAAAACAAGATTGTTCAACTGTTATGTATTAAATACTGTATTATAAATTTTGCTAAATTAAATAAAGAATTAATGTAGAAAAAATATAGAAAATATTTATGAGATATATAAGATATATAAGAATTCTTACAAATTACAATAGATATAATAATAGATATAATTCAATTTATCTGTAAAATATTTAAATTTTTATAAACAAATTGACTTCAATAATCAAAAATAAGACATATAGTGGATATCATCTATAATTCATTTAATACATATATATTAAAAAAAATAGCCTAATATTTTTTTCTGTGTATAGTAATTTTATTTTTCATAATATACAAACTGAATTACGTTATATTCAACAGCAGTAATCAAATTTGATATAATAAACACATTAATAATATTTAACTTTTTGATATTTTGGTGAATAAGAAAAATATAATATAAAAATCTCAATCATTTGTATATAAATACTAATCATTAATATATGGATAATATAAATTTTAAGGTATAAACAGTGAAGAATGAACATTTTTACATCCATCACATTTTGCATTGAAAATGAAATAAAAAATGTTTAATGATACGCTGCATACAATCTTAATATTTTTATTTGTTAAAGTTAAAAAAATATTAAAATTTTATTGAATAAAAAAATTGTACATTCAATTAATATGTTTTGTAAAATAAATAGTAATCATTGAAATACTTATCATTATGCTTAGATTATATATACATTTTCAAAAACAATAATCTTTTATTTTATTTAGCTGATAAAATTTAATATGTACATAAAATTATAAATTCAATTCCTTAATTAACAATGAAAGAGCTCTTAAATAATATTGTAGAGCAAATACATTATAATATATCAAATTAATCATATTTTTGTTTTAAATAACAATCAATTATATATCTATTGTAACAATGAACGATTTTTACGAAATATGTATGCCAAGTGAAGTAATAGAATGAAATTAAAAATTGAAACTACAAATATATTACTAAGTAAATAATTATTCTTTATAAGATAAATAAAATTATTAAATATAAAAACACAAAAAATAAATTTACATTTACATTACAATTATTTATTAGTCATAAATTATATTAATTTAATACTATTCATGTAAATTAATACTTTCTAATTAGATATGCTATATATGGATATAAAAATTTTATTAAATTAACATTTTATTTATCTTTTAATGAAGTCACTAATCTGTACATTAACATTACAGGGTATTCTCTAGGCTCTGCTAGGGAACAAGCCAAACAATTAGTCATTTTAGCCCATTGTGATATGTATGTATAAAACTTATTAATAAAATTTTATTTTATATCTTGAAAATAAAATATACTATACTCTTATTTCGTGAAATGAAAATAATTTATTATAAGACAACTTGATTTTTAAATAATATTATTGAATTAATTGAACTCTTGAAAGAAAACCTAGTCATTGTGCTTAATATGCACGTTACACAATATTATCCATTACTTTTTCTTGTGATTAATTTCCTATATAATAGGAAGTTTACCAAAAAATTGTAACTCTAAAACACATTATTTACAAAATATTGTTCACTTGATCCATATTGTTCATTACAAAACTGAGCTTCGTATGTGTCAATCTATCAATATATTTAAAAAATGTTGTTATATTATTGGTGCATTTAACATTCATTACAAATATATAATATCTAAATAGAAAAAACATTTTAACTTTTCATAGAATGGTTCTGATCTTTTACCATGATTGTCCAAATAACTTCCAATATTTATATACCAATACGTTGTTATACAAAAAAAAAGTACCAATACAAAATATTATTTAAATGCTGAAATTGTTATATTTAATTATTAATATTCAGAATTGTGATTAAATATAAAACTACAAATAAAATTAATTTGTATTACATATCCTACATTTTATTTATAATTAATCAATTATAAATATTGATCCTTGCATTTTTCGAAAATAACGGGAAAAAATGTCTACCTTACCGACACTGGATTTAATACTTAATATTAATAATTTACTTTGAAATAATTGAAAATTTTCTCTTATAAATAATGACTACTGCAACTCTCATACAATTACATTTATATAGATATACAATTAAAATTATGTAAAAGCCAAGCCAAGCCTTTCAAAGGCTACGTTTTGTATCGATGTCATTTCAATTATTAAACGAATATCTTACGATCTACGTGTTAGAAGTAGAATTATTAATGAGAATTTATAATAATTTGCAAATGAATTTAAAATAAATACACAACATCGGTAAAGTAGAAAATCTACAGTATGAGACACTGTTGCACCCTCTTCTTTTAAAAAAGTAATATTTTATATGAATTTTGAATAAATATAAAATAGCTTATGAAATTACCTATTAACTTGATGATTTAAAAAAAAAAATCAGTTTATATCCAATTTTATAACAGCATTTTCTGCCCATTCGGAACAAATTTATTTCAAGCTACAATACTGTAAATTTGCGATTTGTTAGAAATTTTGCTGAAGAGGATCAAAAACATGTAGTTTCAATACTTAAAATTAATTTAATAATGCAGAAAAAAAAATAGCAACCGAAATGTCAATTTATCTCGACAAGTATTAATTAAAAAAGGTTGATTTTCAATGGTAGGTCTTTATAATACAAATAAATACATATTTATCTATGTAAAAATTGAAGAAGAAAAAATCTAGGATTTATGTAATACAGTATTTTAATATTCTTTAGAGACATTTTATATTATATATGGTGTATATATATATATATATATATATATATATATATATATATATATATATAATGGAAAGTAGCTAAAGAAAGATGTTAAATTAATAAAATTCAAAGATCTTGATATTTATTTGAATGTCGCAGAAATGAGATAGCGTAGGATACACAATGAAACAAAATGGAGCAAGAGGTCAGTCGTGAAGGTTATTGATCTCTTTCTCCCAGAAGGCGGATCGTTTCGTATCTTCTCTTCCCCACTACTCGAGACACTGGTTACGGTGGAAGGAGAAGGAGAAGGAGAAGGAGAAAGAAAAAGATGGAGGTAGGGATGGAGAGCCGAGAAAGGGAACGTTGGAACGACCCAGCGGGGCGCCCCCATCGGCAAAAATGTTAACTTGGACCGATAATAAACGGGACCAAGGGAAACTGCGCACTATAGAGATATATAGACGATATACGCAATAGAAAAATAATTACACATTACAAATAATAAACTCACCATTTTCTCTCGTCAAATATTTTTCTTCTTGTATATTCAAGACATTTCGCCGATCAACGAACGATGGGATCTGCAACGAAACACGAAAAAAGACGTTCCACATTTATGTAATATGAGCAATTGCGTGGCAAGTCGCCATTTTCTCCTAACAGAACGATCGCATCATCCTGAATGTTAGCCTCGTGCTCGATACAATCTTTCCGATATTCTCAAACTTGACGGACTTTCTAAATGGTTGTTAAAGGAAAAAAAAAACGAAAAAAAAAAAAAAAAAGAATGATAAAAAAAGAAGAAAAAAAAACTCGAATTACCGAGAAATGCGAAAATTCGACAAGCGAAAAAGGACTATTCTCTAATGCGCCTTTTATCGATCCATACGGATAGACAGCGATAGCTAATAAAAAATCGTCCTCCAATATGCGCAACAAATAAAACGTACTTTTAATATATAATTAAAGTGCCTAATCGACGATATGAGCGCTAGGCGTGCGCCAAAGACTGGATAATAAATATAACAATGTTAATTGTCAGAGTGTAGTACGCCTTGGCAAGGCGTAATGGTGATCGAGTGAACAAAGGCGTGCGAGGCGCTAAGCACGCGAGCTCCTGTGGCCAGCGTAGACTCGCTCGAGACGGCCGACTGGCTCTCGTCACGTTTTCCGCTTTCCGCTCGCACGAAGCTCCTTCGACCTGCGCAATGCTTCACGGCGCATACGCGTCGCTGCGCGTCGACTCACCAGCCAATCGGCGCACCCAATTATCCACCCTCGCGACCAATCGCATCTTCTCCAGACGACGTCAGCCGTCCCAGAAGGCTATTTTTAGAAAGGCCTGTTCCTCGTCCGCTCCACGCCCCCTCCGCAGCCGCTCTCACACGACCTCGCCCCTCTTCGATCGCCATAAGGAATTTTATCTTTCTCCCCTGCGCTCCCTATTCTTTTTTCCTCTTTCCTTTCCTTTTTTTGCTTTTTTTGCTTTTTTTGCTTTTTTTACACACACTTGCAACTGATTTCTCTTGTACTTTACGCGCGATGATCCCATTAATTCTAAAATTAGCCCTTTGTAAAATTGTGCACTAGCTAAATGTTTTGCTCGTTTTGTCTAGTTGCTCGCTCTAGCGAACGAATCCTTTTTCGCTGTCCATTCCCTTTCCTCTCATTATTCAATTTTTCATCACCAAACTTTACTGTTTTTTTCAATGGAATCCAATGCAAACTCTAGAGCTAGAGATTCTTTTTTTTTTTTTTTTTTTCGACGAGCTAGCTTCATTCGCGAGAAATGAGAACCGAAAGATTGTATTTATCGTTATTTTTTTTCTCTTTTTTTCTTTGCTTATTCAGATCTGGGCGACATCCAGCGATATGAATTAATGGAGAATAACTTAATGAAAAAAAAAAAAAAAAAAAAAAAAAAAAAGTAAAAAAGAAACGAAGAACAAGAGGATAATGACCTCGATAAAACTACAATCCACTCACATTATTTTTTCAACAACAATATCCTTATTATGGAAAAACAAATGTTCACAGAGGTGAAAAAAGTAAAATGGAGTTTGGTTTTCCTAAAGACGCGTCGTCGCAGGACGTACAGATGAACGGTTCCCAGACGACGAAGAAGACATTGGAAGATGCGTGCGTGTCTCGCGCAAGCGAGACATTTACAACCCTTTTATGCCTGGCTGGGGTGTTAAACGAGTCCCCTGCTCTTTGCGGCACTTCTCATTTTGTGCTTTGCCGGAGCGTCAGCTGAAGGCAAAAATGGGGCCACCTGAAACACGAAACAAATGCTAAGCAATATTTTAATCACCTCGACTCGACGAATGCCGCTCGCGCTTCAAACGCGTATCACTTTTAACGACGATTGGCGTAAGCAAATTATAATGGCCGAAAATTTTCTCACCTAACTACAAAGCGCTGTAAACTGCTTTCTACTCGAGTGGAATTACGTTTTCCGTACAGTTCTAAGCGCGATAAAGTTGGCTTCTTCGCTCGTCCAGTATGTCGTCGGCCGTTTCAGGTGTGCCGTGTGCTTCCTTCACTCTTCCCACCCTCTGCAGTCACTCGTTTGACTAGTTTCTCGTGCCGCGGTGCACCCAATGAGGAAACTAGTCATACGAACGCTCTCGTTATTACATCAGTAGCATTAATCATTACACATATTTCACTACTGTTTACACGCTATTCTAATTACTTTATATATACTTATTCCATTCTTAATTCTTAAAATATATTTTTAGCGATACACCGAATAATAAAGAAAAGCGTACACATAAATGCTTGTACTATATCGGCTACCCGGAAACGATGCTAATCAAAACAGAAAAGAATCGCGGCAACTAACTTTAATTACGTATTAACTAAAAGACTGTAAAAAAAAACGTTTGCTCAAGTAGAATAAACGAAACGATGCAAGAGCAGCGAATTCTTTTCAGATAAATGTGCATAATGCGTTCTCTATTCACTTGGTTTAGCTTCGTTTTCATTGGAGAGGCTACGCCTGTGACATTTCAACGAACATAGATATCGTACCGTAAAAGCGAATAACGAATCGATGCAAGCCTCGAGAAAGATGGCGCGTTCTCATAGTGGCAAACTTCGAACATATGCTACCGAGCGTTACAGGTAGCAAAAGCCAGTTCGTTGCTGTGTTTGCATACAGAATTGGATCGGAAAATTGTACCCTTGCAAACCTTATTTTCTCGTCTCTATCAATAACTGAAAACGCATAAATGTCCAAAAAAAAACCCACCAGACTTAACGCGATGTCGCATAAAATCTCTGTCTTATGCACTGTTTACGTACGAAAACCTTGAAACAATATTGTTATCTTTAACATAGTTCATACTTTCGTATGTTTCATAAATATGTAAACGCGTAACAATTTTAGTTTGACAGGATGTTTTTATGTGCCTTCTGTAATAATTAAACAATGAAAAGCAACGGATAAATTAATTGCTGCTTTTGAAAAGTTGCTCGACTTAAACAGTGTATTTATTAAGAAAATAATATTCATGCAATTTAAGTGCGTTTTTCATAAATGAAAGAGGCAAAAAGTTTCTAACGCAATTGTATTTTGTTACGTAATCCTCGAGACTCGTTTACTTTACCTATCCTCACTGGCATGGATAGCCATACAACGTTTCAATCTTTGGTATACAGATGAATTAGATTTAATAGAAAGAGAGAAATAATTTTCAAACATGCTTATTTTTCTCTGTATTATCCATTTTCTTATTTTTTACATCAGGCAAAGGAAGAACCCTGTCTTCGTTATCTCTAAATTTATTCAGGCTTGATATTTGCTGACACGTGCAGTCTATTTATATAAATTTGTTTACTCGTATAGTAAAATTTAACCGATAAACTTTTATTATCGGAGAAAAATATTATAAAAATTCTTATTAATGGAAAATTATATCAAATAGTACTAATAAAGCAAATATGTTTGATATTCACAAGCGTTGACAATATTTCAGAATTTATGTCACTTGCATTTCCTCAAGTTCACATGACAAAATAGTGATAAATTATGGTATTAAATATTCAGACGATTTGTAAAAGATTTATAAATATTGTAATATATGAAATTAAATAGGCTTAATTGCAGAATAAAAAGAATTTTTAAAGTAGTTTAATATAAAATTAATGATTTTTTCTTTTAATTAACTAGAAAGTTAAAATTCAAATACTTTTTGCAACGAGATGAACATATTGATTTAAACAAATATTTTAAGTTTCTCTTCCTTTCTTCCTTTCTAGGTATTTCTATTCGTTGATCTTGCTATTTTTAGATATAAATGTATTTTATTAAATTTAAATTTACTTGTTTATAAGGACTTTGCATACTTTTTCAACCATGTGATTTGTAAATAAAAATAAATTTTATACGAATTCTTGAATAAATTATTGTTTTATATATGTTTTGAGATGCAATGTTTTTCTTAATAAAACTTGCATCTAATAATATTACTACTAATGCGTTAAATATTTCATGAAATATTATATAATTGTACACGTACAAGCTAGTAAACCAATTTGCAGCGTTATTTTTAAGCTTAAAAACTATAGTAATCCAGGAATAAATTTAAGATTTTTTTTTATACATTTTTAACCATATAACATTTTGTTATTAATGCTTAACAATAATTAAAGTAATTATGAAAACGTTTTCTATTTCTTATATTGTTAAAGAAAAAAGAAAAAGATCGCGTTGGGAATTTTAAGCGATGTTTATAATTTAATTTGTTCTTTATTTAAATGAAACTCATTTTGAAACATACAATTATTATTACTATTGATTATTACAAATATTAGTTTCCATATTTTTATTAAAGTCACGTTAAATAACATTATATCATATGTTTTAATGATGTGGTTTTTTAATTTTAAAAGATGAAAATATTTTTGCAATGTTGATTATACCAATTACCTAAAGTTCACGGTTACAACAAATATTTTGCTAAGAAATTTCGAACTTATCTTTCATTGTATAGAAGCTTCTTTATCCATAACTTCATTCTTCATTTTATTCTGACAAAACTTTATATACGTATTCTTCTTACATTTCAAGGATGGCCCATACCCTTATTTAGTGCTTATAGTTTGTATGATAGGTGAGTAATAGATGATAGGTAAAAGAGTTTAGCATTTTCGATTTATATATCCTCAATATTATTATTTCAAAAATCAAAATAAAACAATAAGAACAAATCATAAAATGTTGTAAATATCTTGAAATTAAGAATTCAATAAAGTTTAATTATTTGAAAATTAATTACAAAATCTTTAATTTCATGAAAAAATAATTATTCTAAAATACTAATACAAATTTCAGAATATCATAAAAACTTACAATCAACAACAAGTAATGACAAAAATTTAACTTAGCGTGCACACAAATTACAATCCCATGACCTTGGTAAATATGTATATATTAATAATAATATTAATATTAAATCAGTATTTTTAACTTCTACAAAAATCAAGTTACCAAATTCATACTATTTCATCATAGTACTACAGTTTCACAACACACAGTTTTCGTATAATTAAAGGTTTTTTTTTTGTTAAATTCTTTGTTAATTTAATCAATCGTCATTAAAAATATTTTATTCATAAACAGACCAATTTTCTTACATCCCCTATGACTACTCAGACTCCTCCTGTCATCCAATTAAGTTAATTGCCTAACAGTTCACCCTCTTAAATATAGTTCGTTAAATTGAACTTGAAAATTCGCGTAATTCTTTGGTTCTATACAATATAAATATTTGTCGATTATTTGCTCAGGATACCAAAGCTAATACCACCAAAAAACTTATCAGTAATTTCGATCAGCTTTGCTTTTCAATCACGTTACTTGCGATATAACTTATACAAATGATTCTATATTTAAATCGAATTAAAAACTGCAGTCTAATGAATATTGACACCACAAAAATTATGGATACTTATATCGTTGTTACCAGCATTATCGATCAAATTGCGTAATGTTTCTACTTTACCTAAACCTTTAATTTTGCTTAATATAACGAACGTAATACAAAACACCTTTTTGTGTGCACAAATAAATTAATACCTTCTTTCTAGTGTAGGGTATTCTCAATAAAGTATTTATCAGTATAAGAATAACTACTTTTTTCCGTTACTGCATAATTTTATCTTTAAACGTTGAATAAAAATTGAAGTAATACCTAATTTACACTTTATTTTAATAAAATATTGTGCTTTATTGCCAAATGACTTTTTATTCCTTTTCTAATAGTCACACTACATTTTCGTCCGATAGATGCGTTACGCTGGAGCAAAATTTCTGCATTTGTTCTTTGTATTTTCATTTCTTGTTTAAATTGAAAGTCATTAAGACAAGCGTATTTTATACACATTTTTTATGCAAAGCTCTTATATTTTTATTTTTATTTAATAATTTACTCTTACTTTTAGACTCTTGCGAACTGCAAAATAAGCCTGAATCTTTTCTATATATCACTGCAAATATCTTTAAAACTTGGAATATTCGTACATTCGATAAAAATGTTATTCTTATTTTTTTTTTATTTTTATATTCACTTGATACCAAATCAAATATCTCTTTACTCACTAATATATTTATCTGCGTGAGCACTTCCATTTCTTTATTTATTTACGTATCTCTACTAATCTAGAGACATTATAATTATGTAATTATATTTGCTTGCATAACATTATTCTGTTAAATATTGATACATTACTACTTATATCTTCATACATTGAAGATTGTACCAACTTATGCTGCACTACTGTACATGCATCCGTAATAACCTTAACATTTCAAACGTTCTTACATACCACTTAACTTCGTTGTATTAACTCAAGAATAAATCTTTTCTAATAAACTTTATTGAATTTTCAAATTATCAAGGCCAAGATGTTTTCTTAAATTCAAAATCACTTTGTTTCAATTATTTTTAAAAATCATAGAACTGCTATTGATCATTGAGAATTAGTTTTTTATCAAATACTGAATCTTTTTTGATTGTGAGCTTTACATTTGTAAATTTTATAAAGGGCTTCAGAATAATAATAACTCAAGTACATTATCGATAAAATAGGCATTTGTACTTACTTGTTCACTTTCCTCTGCTTTAAGAATATCGTTGTTTAGTCGTTATATCATAAGTTATCAGTATACAATACCGTTATATTAGTCGTTATCTTCGCGTGATAAACCATATCAAATGTCGCTTTCAAAAACTAGCGAATATTTATTCACAGATTCATTAATATGGTTTTATTCATAATCTTATAATCTTCTTCTCATAATTACATTGGTATTTTGCTTTAAGTAAGGTATTATATGTAACAAAGTGCTCTTACAATTACTATTAAAATTACATGCATGCGAAATGAAGCGTGTTAATATCATCGCTATTATTAATACAAGTAATAATAAATATCCATTCTTACAATATGGATAAATGAAGTACTATGTGAAATCCGAAAACAATGTGTTATTTGTAAATTTCGTTATTATCCTCTAATATTGGCACACAAGTTTTTAAATTAATAATCGCTCTCGCGCTTTGTATTTTACATTTTTTAATTATCCAGTCTTTCGTAAATAACAAAATACATTATATTTTTGCATGTGATTAATTATTTTGTAATTTTAGAATGAAATCAATTGTAATTATCAACTTGTAGGCATTTTATGAGTCTACGCGGGCAATGAAACCGTTGAGTATTCAAAGATGGCGATATGCCTTACAAAGATTATCTCTACACCATAATTTCATTCCTTCCACGTATAAAAATCTGTTTACAATTAGTTTGAATCCGTGTCACTTTTCTAAAATTGTCAAACTCTCATTTTCTTTACTTATCATTCAATAAATCAAATATTTTTTAAACTTTAATATAAAATATAAGCTATGCAAAGATAAGAGAAGCAGAATAATATAGAACGTAGAATTGGTTATTAGTTGATTACTCGTATTATTACCGGCTTTTATTAAACAAGTACTGTTTTAAAATGAATCTTCTTGTTATTTTGTAGTAATTAAACAAACGAAATTTTTTGTGAAACAACAAAAATGAAAACATACGTAATATAGCTATGATGATTATAAACACTTTAGGTTATTTTATTCGCAAAAATTGAATCAGAATAAAGTGCGATCCTCGAATTTTTAAAATTTGCAACGCAATTAATATTCGTGACTGAAATGAAAAATATATTAATGCCAAAGAAAACTTAATTTGAAGAAATGTGGTATTTTTTTCTATTCAATTTTATACTCTATATTTGTTCAAATAATTTTGTTCAAAGTATTACAAACAATGTTGATGATATTGATGTGACAAAAACATTTGTTTGGGGCCCAGGACTCAATCCTGAAAAAATTACTCTGAGAGCAAGATATATTTTCTTACAGCTTGTAAATAAAGATGGAAAAAAGTTTGTATATTATAATTCAAATAAATTTTTATTGTACAGTATTAATATATTTTTATTGTAGCATAACAGAATCTGTTGGAAAAAATGTAGTCTCATCAACAATAAGTGGAGAAACACAGCAAGGTAAGGCTTGTCACATCTGGTCCCAAATTTTTGATTGCAAAGATGGAAGTTTTATTGTTCGATATAGAATTTATAACACTTGCTTTAATCTCGAAATTACTCTCAGAGTACTAAATAAAGTATTATATTTAAACAACTCTAAATTTAAAGGTACAGAATACATTTCTTATTTATAAAATATCTATTTAAAGTTATTTAGAAATAATGAATTACTTTATTTTAAGGTCCAATATACGAAGAAGAGTGTTATTGTCCAAATCCTTCCATTCAATCATGGTTGAAAACTAATGATTGCATTCAAAATTATACTCAAATTCTACATGATCTTAAATTATTTCCTAGTGTAGATTTTGATGATTTACGCAGTAAAATAATTGCAAGATACCACAAGCCAAATAGTGTTAGCATCTGTCACTATGTTATTAAATCAAATAAAGTATGCTATATTCTAAAATTAAAATTGAAATAAAATTAGAATATTACAGTAGAAATGATGTGAAATTATAATCTTTACAGATTTATAGGCAATGTTATGGACAACATGTGGGATTCAAAATGTTTGTAGACACAATTTTATTATCATTAACAAGAAAAACAATTTTACCAGATGTTGAGTTTTTTATGAATTTAGGAGACTGGCCGCTAGTTCCTGAAGATAAAGTAATTTATCCCATTTTTTCATGGTGTGGCTCTGAAGACTCTAAAGATATAGTTCTTCCTACATATGATTTAACAGAATCTTCAGTGAAAACAATGGAAAGGTAAAACTGGTAAATAAGGTTATTCATTCAATTTTTTCTATTATTTATAGTAAAAAAAATTTCAACTACAGTGTAATGCTGGACATGCTATCAGTGCAAGGTAATACAAAATTAGAATGGAATAAAAAAATCGAAAAAGTTTTTTGGAGAGGAAGAGATTCTCGAAGAGAGCGCCTTGATTTAATTGACATAGCAAGATTAAATCCACATCTTTTTAATGCATCAATTACAAATTTTTTCTTTTTCAAAAATGAAATTGAAGAATATGGCCCTGAACAAAAACATATATCATTTTTCGACTTTTTTGAGGTACATAAATGTAAAATATTTTTCTTAAAAAGTATACGAATATATTTTATTGAAAAAATATATATTTTAGTATAAATATCAATTAAACATTGATGGAACAGTAGCTGCTTACAGATTTCCATACTTACTTGCTGGTGATTCATTAGTTTTTAAACAAAAATCAAAATATTACGAATTTTTTTATAAAAATCTTGAAGAAGGCAAGCATTTTGTTTCTATAAAAGCTGATTTATCAGATTTAGTTGAAAAGGTAACCTGGGCTATTAAAAATGATGATAAAGCTTACAACATCAGTAGAGAAGCTAGACAATACGCAAGAAATAATTTAATGCCACAAAATATATTTTGTTATTATATCTCCTTAATTGAAGTAAGAATTTTTCATTTTCATGCTTTTATTTATTATACATACGAATATTAAAAATTTTCAAATTGTCATAGGAGTGGAGTAAACGATTAAAAAGTATTGTTCAAGTGTTACCTGGAATGGAACAGGTTCCTGAACCAAAGCACTACTGTGACTGTATAAGTAAAAAGGAAGAAAAATATGAGCTTTAAGCAGTCTAATGCAGAGAAATATCTTATCTATTTTAAATTAATAAATTAATTGTACATACATATATAAAGCAGACACACAATTAATCATAAACATAAAGGAATGTGTTACACGTTTTTTTGTAAATGAATAGTTTTTTTTTAATATTTCACTTACTTTAATTATAAAAACTTTTATAATCAATACATCTAAAATTTTGAAACACTTGTATCTCAATTAAAAAATTTATTAAAATTTACTTATAATAAATACTAAAATATTCAAATAATTCATTTATAACAAAATTAATGATTTTTTACTTCATAAATTTAACACATAACGCATAATTATAAAATAAATACCTCTAAAGAATTATTGCTATTTAATTAATTGTCCATACTGACAAAAGAGCCTGTCGTAAAGTCAGTAAGACAATTCTATAGTTAGCAATTGATTCATCCAATATTTCATTCTTCCATTGAATGTAGCCAATGAACATTTTTAAAATTAAAATAATTCAAAAGATATATTTTTAATTTAATCTAATGATAATAATATTGGCGAATCAACTACCAACTTATGAATGATACAATTTACACTATACAATAAAGGTATAAACATGCAAAGAATCTTATGAATTTCATTCTGTTATTTTTCTCGAGTTTAATTCAATAATAGTTTATGTATAATATATTAAAAGAATTTTACTAAAATATCTTATTCTCTTAACTTATATATTTTAATAAATGTACAGATCGTATCTTTTTTTTTTCTTTTTTTTTGGTAAATAATTAATGGTATGGTATTAATCTTAAAAAAAAATTGAAATAAGAATTTAATAATAAAAAAAGTAGGTATTGAAAGCTATACAAATGTAAATTAAGTAAAAGATATTAGGAACATGGCAATCAAATGTATTTTGATGAATTCTTTATTAAAGAAGCCACATAAAATTCCTTACTTGATAAAAGTAGAATTAGTTTACTAAATCCCACAAGTACGATTCTCTTTTTATTGTGGAGGAGGCTGATAACCATAACCAGCATACTGATTTGGAGGAGGGCCTTGAGGACCGGGTGGTGGAGGCATGTGACCCGCAGGTGGTCTTGGTGGATATTGTCCATATCCTTGACCAGCAGGTGGTGGTGGATAATTTTGAGGAGGATACTGTGGATGACCATAATGTTGACTTGGTTGAGGTGGATGGGGTGGATAAACTTGTGGTTGCCCACCTGGTGCTGGTGGAACATAGGTTTGCGTTGTCGCAGGATGAGACTGAGGTGGTGGTCCATAGGCATTCGGAGGTTGCGGTTGAGGAGGTCCTCCTGGTCCTTGTGGTGGACCACTAGGAGGCTGAAAGCTTGTTGGCGCAGGACTAGGTGACTGTTGTTGTTGAGGTTGAGGTGGAGTTTGAGACGGTGGAGCTTGTTGTGGAGATTGATGCGGAGACGGATGAGGGGACTGATGAGGCGGAGGGGGCTGATGTTGATGTGGTGGATGTGGAGCTGGTTGCTGATGAGATGGATGTGGAGACGGTTGTTGATGAGATGGATGAGATGATTGATGAGGTGGCTGATGGGGAGGTGGATGAGGTGGATGATGAGGTGGATGCTGTGGTTGATGCGATGCCTGAACAGGCGTGCCCCAATTTGGTGGCGGCGTTGGTTGAGAATAATTGCCTTGTTGAGATGCTGGCGGTGGATTATTTGGTGAACAAGTTTGCGTGGAAGCAGATGGTGTACATGTGGGCTGACTGCTTTGAGCATAAGTATTTGCACCACTTGCTGCTGCTGCACTGAATGGAGGAGCAGTAGACGTTGGACCATATTGTGTTGGTCCACTACCAGGACCAGGACTCGGTTGATTGCCATAATTAGGTTGAGGAGGACCTGATTGAGGAGGTTGAGGTCCAGGAGGTTGAGGGGGTTGAGCATTTGGTGTTGGCGGAGGTGGATATTGTTGCTGAGGCGGAACACTATTTGGGTATCCTTGAGAAGATGGCGGAGGATAATTTCCTGATTGAGGATTTGGATTATATGCACTTTGTGGTGGTGGAGCCTGTGTAGGTGGCTGCTGATAATTTGGTTGTGGACTTGGACTTCCATATTGTCCAGGTTGTTGCTGTTGTCCTGCAGCTGGAAAGTTTTGTTGCGATGCATTGGTAGGTGGATAACCCTGTTGATTTGGAGGTGGAGGTCCATATCCCGAAGGTGGTTGATTCGTACTAGGAGGTGGATAACCACCAGGTTGAGGTCCATAGTTATTTACCGTTGTTGGAGGAGGTCCATAATTTGGTTGATTAGAAGAAGGGTAGCCCTGTTGTTGAGGTGTATTTGGTGGTCCGTACTGATTTGGTTGACCAGGCACATAATTATTGCCTTGAGGACCTTGGTAGTTTCCTGTTGGTCCTTGATTACTGTAAGGTGGATGATAACCTTGTTGAGGAGGTTGCGGCGGAGGGTATCCTTGTTGATTACCTCTATATTGTTGAGGACCAGGGCCTGCTGGGGGTCCTGAATAAAAAATTTATAAATTTACTAATAATTTATATATTATTCAGTTATATATAAAATAGTCAACTTACGATTCATAGTTGGCCCTTGACCAGGCATTACGGGTCCTCTATAACCTGGTTGTGGCATAGGCTGTCCCTGATTAAAGCCAGACATTGGTAATGGTTGTTGGGTATTGGGAGGAATTTCTCCTCCAGGGCCAGCTGAAGCAGAAACATTTGGCGGACCTTGAGGTGCCATCATATTGTGTTGTGGCCCATTGGTTATACCTTGAGGTGCCTAGTCGTGTAAAAACAAAAACTTGAAAAGTTAAATTAACAATATTAAACATTAAACTGATAATTATATTTACAGGAAGTAGCGCTTGAATATTTTGATTAGCATCAGCTATTGATGCTAAATAAACTAAATTTCTGTGCAGTATTTGCTGATATCTAGAAAAAAATGTTCACACGTGAATAAAAAGTATTATCTTAACAATGCATTAAAAAATTTATTTTAATATCCATTCAACTGACTGCATGCATTCTTGAGATTTTCCTTTACTTTGAAATTCTTGTATCGTTTGTATAAGATGACTATTTTCATCCAACATCTAGAAATAAACGAAATTTATGAATAATAATCTTAGGTTAATACTAAATACTAAATTTTAAAACACTAATGCATACTTTTTGTATTTGAGCAGGAGTAAGAGGTGGTCTACCTCGTTGGGCGTAAGTGACAGACATTTTTGAAATTTATTAAAAAATAATATAAAACAGAAATCAGGTTATTAACAATAAATCTTAAC
The DNA here is from genome assembly GCA_018907045.1 of Wiebesia pumilae. Classification (NCBI taxonomy): domain Eukaryota; kingdom Metazoa; phylum Arthropoda; class Insecta; order Hymenoptera; family Agaonidae; genus Wiebesia; species Wiebesia pumilae. Next base: position 3,945,219 of record JACCHZ010000192.1, read on the forward strand.
ACTATGTTATTCTTAAAAGCTCAGAATCAAATACAAAAAAAATCACAGAAATTAATGAGTTCAGCAACATTTATCTTTGTATTTATTGTCCATTGAACATTCGGTCTCTTTTCTTACAAAGCCGACAACAGTTATTTCCGAGGAAGAAATATCGTCCAGATCGTCCTCGCGAAATCGGCGCGGAAGCACGGATTTTTCTTGAAAATTTTCAATTTGCAAAATACATTGAGATAGTGCTGCACGCTCGCCCATTTCTACACGCTCTCAAAAAGAATGAGAGCTTGGGAAAACAGCGACCTCCGCGGCAAATACGTAAACTTTCCTGCTCATAAAGTCAATTTTTCATAGATTTTGCGAACGCATGCTAGATTAAACGCGAGAAACGAACACCATTTTGGAATTATATGTATATATAATGCAGTTACGCGCTCGCCAAAAGATTGCGCCCTCTAGGACTTACATCTAAACAATTTTTAATTTGAAAAATACGGTTGAACATCGTCCGGTGGCTGGACTTCAGCACACATGTGTTTTTGCGGCCGTGAATATATACAATATAATTTATATGTGATACTATAAGCTGTACGAATTTATTCGTCCGGTTTTAGAGAGAAAGTGCCTGGACAAATACTGCTCGTAATGTTTTTGTAGAATGTAGTGCTTTTGCTGTTGTTACATGCGTGTATAATTTTGAAATACATATACTGAATTTTCATATTTTACTTCAAAAACGCTTACCTGATTATTCAAGGTATATTTATTCGTACTATACACATTATATGTATATATATATATATTTTTTTCTTTTTCTGTAATAAAAGGACAAATTTGTTGACATTTTAATGAAATATCTTTTAAATATATCTGTAAGAATATTCAAAAAAACTTGTTTCTTCTGGAAGTAAATGTGATATATTTTTCTAGTTGTCAAAATTCAAAATTAATAAAGAAAACATTTTGAAAAAATTGCATTTGAAGTTTTGAGTATTATATTAATACTGCTTTTTGTCTTATAATAATAATCTAAATTTGTTTATAAAAATGCCATTATTAACTTGGAAACAAGATCCTATGAAATAATCCTTTTTTTTTAATATATTTTCAGTACTGTATTTAAGTTTAAAACTGATAAATATTTTTAGATGAGTGACGATTTAGTGAAAGTAGCTGTTCGAATAAGGCCTCTGATTCAATCAGAAATAGACAAGGGTTGCCAAACATGCTTAAATGTTATTCCTGAAGAACAACAAATTAAAATCCAGCCTACTGAGAAATCTTTTACTTTTAATTATGTCTTTCCTGCAGAAAGCTCTCAGAAATACTTTTATAATAATGCAATAAAAAATATGGTCTTGAATATTTTTGAAGGTATATATAATGACTATTTTTAATTTATTAATTTATAAATTAAATTTATTTTTTAATTCTTTGCTTATAGGCTATAATGTTACAATTTTGGCATACGGACAAACTGGAAGTGGTAAAACTTTTTCAATGGGTACAAATTATGATGAAAATGATGTTAATTGCGGAGTTATTCCAAGAGCTGTTAATGATATATTTGAAATAATCCAATCTAAAAAAGAATGGGATTTCAAAGTAACAGTTGCATTCATGGAATTATACAAAGAACAGTTGTACGATTTGTTATCAAAAAAACCTCGTAATCAGTGTATTGTTGATATTAGAGAAGATGGAAGAAGTATTAAAGTAGTAGGATTATCGGAAATTCCAGTTACAAGTACCCTAGAAACATTGCAGTGCCTTGCTGATGGTTCTGTATGCAGAGCTACTGGAGCTACTGCTATGAATATGCAAAGTAGCCGTAGTCATGCTATATTTACAATATCCGTACACCAACAAAAGAAAAATGAACCGTTAGTATAATATCATTTATAATATTTATTTCTAATAAAAATTTTAAATTGTTTTTTTTTTAAGGAATACTGCTAAATTTGCCAAATTTCATCTTGTTGATTTGGCAGGTTCAGAAAGGAGTAAAAAAACACAAGCAACTGGAGAGAGATTTAAAGAAGGGGTTAATATTAACAAAGGTTTATTAGCTTTAGGAAATGTAATTTCACAACTAGGTGAAGGTGGAAATTCATCGTACATTGGATATAGAGATAGCAAATTGACTCGTTTGCTACAAGACTCACTTGGAGGAAATTCAGTTACATTGATGATTGCTTGTGTTAGCCCTGCAGGTATATAGAATAATACATTAAAATCTTTAATATAATTACTATTTACTATTTTATTTTTATTTACTATTTTATTTACTATTTACTATTTTAATTTTAACTTGTATAGATTTCATTAATTAACAATAATATTTTAGATTACAATTTAGATGAAACTACCAGTACACTAAGGTATGCAGATCGCGCAAAGAAAATAAAAAATAAACCAATAGTTAATCAAGATCCTCACGTGGCTGAAATTAATAATCTTAAAAAGATTATACGTGAATTACAATCAGCTATGTTTGGTCAGGAAAATGGTGAAAATTTCTGTCCTTCAGAACATCTGGAATTGCAAGAAAAAAATCGATCTTTACAAAGAAAATTGAGAGGTTTGACAGAGAAATTAAATGCTAATTTAATAGAAATAGTTCACATGCATGAATTAGCTGACTTAGCAGAACAGTCTAGAGAACAATTAAAAAATTCTGTGGCAACAATTCTAGAAGATTGTGAAAATCTCTTAAAAGAATTTGATAATGATCCTAATAATATTGAAAACCATAAAACTAAATTGGAAAATATTTGTCTAAAAATTATAGGTGTGTAAAGTATTCAACTTTTTAAATCTACTAAATAGAAAAAATAACCCAAATTTACTTATAAATTATCATATATATAATATTTTTAGCTTTACAAAAAGATGAAAAGAAAGCGATTGATGTGATGGTGACTCACGAATTGTCAGTAGAATCTACCAATAATACAAGTGCTAATTCTGAATCAATGTCAAATAGCCTAGAAGAAAATAATTTACATAATGATACTTATGATTTAGATGAAAAACACGAAGAACATACTTTGCAACAAGCTGAGCGCGTTGATGAAGTACAATATATAAATAAGCAGTTAGCGATAAAAGAAGAACTAGTTTCTAATCTTCTAAAAAATTCTTCTCAAATAATAGAGTATCAGAAAGAATTAGAAGAAATGGAACAAGAAATAAAAAATTTACAAACAGAAAAAGAGCAACTTATGCAAGCACTACGTAATGCACAAACAAACACTGCTAGTGCAAAGTTAGTACATTAAGTTTCATACTTGTTTAGTAAATAATAAATTAAGATTTTTCAATAATTATTTTTTATTGTATTTAGAATAGCAGAAGCGCGTCGTAAAAAAGTTCAAGAATTAGAAAAAAAAATTACAGAACTATCGCGTAAATGCCTGGAGCAAAATAAAGTGATTAAAAATAAAGAAAAATCAGATATACACATAAAAAATTTAACTAATGAAATTTTTACTTTAAAACAAACTAAAGTGAAATTAATAAGAAGTATGCGCACTGAAACTGATAATTTTAATAAATGGAAAAGATCAAGAGAACAGGAACTTTATAAATTGAAAGATCAAGATAGGAAGCGTCTTAATCAAATCACTCGCTTACAGATGGAACATAATAAGCAAAAGAACGTTTTCAAAAGAAAAATGGAAGAAGCGCAAGCTATTCACAAAAGGCTAAAAGTAAATTATTTTTCTTTATTTACATTCCTCATATTTTTAATATCATTTTTTTGTTTCCTAAATTAGGATGCATTAGATTTACAAAAAAGAGCAATTCAACGTCGTGAAAAAACTGCAAATGCTAAAGAAGATGTACATTCTTGGGTAACACAAGAATTAGAAGTATTACTTAGTACAGTTGATGCTGAATGTACGCTTGAGAAACTTAAAAAAGATAAAGCTTATTTTGCTAGCCAATTAGCAGAACTTCAGTTGCACTCTGAATCTGAAGATACATTATCAAACAAAGCACAAGTTTTAGAACTTATGGAATTTGTTGAATTACGAAATACACAAATTAAAGAACTAGAACAACATATTAAGGAATCTAATCAAGGTATATATTTTAATAAATAAAATTATTAATTTTACAACTAAAAATTACTTTCGGAAAAATTGTTTGCTTGATTTATGAACGTACGAATATTTATTTTTAAATTTACTTTTAACCAAATTTGATATTTATTTTTTAAATAAAAAAATAACCGTAAACAATAATAAAAAAAATTTCAAATAAAAATGTTTGAAACGACTTTTAGAATGCTCACACTAATGTTATATACCAATACTTAGTTCATTGCTTATTCGCGCTTAACACCATGTGGTTAGAATTATCAAAAGGATCGAATAACAACACAATCAATTAAATAGAGATTGTCCTTTTATTATAATAGTTCAGTGATACACAGAAAGAGAGAGAGAGAGAGAGAGACAGAGACAGAGAGAAATAGTTGCATTTAAATACACTGATGGAAAGACCATGTACTAGTAAATTAGATGCAAATGGTACCTGTTTGTCCTTTCACCCACTATATATTATTCCCTACATCTTTCTATGGTTCTAACAAATAAGATAATGCCTTATGTCGAAATTTATACGTAATCTTAATATTTTAATGGCTAAATTGGGATTGCATTTTGTTAATGCATTCGCAGATATTATCTTTTGTGTATGTCCAATAATCATGGATCTCCCTTGGATCTCCTGACCGTTTTGCTAAAATACTAGACTTTCAAGAAAACGTTTCTAGTTTAAACTATTTTTTTATTTTAATTTTTCATTTGCAACTTCAACTTTTCTTTCAATAATTGATACAATTAAGGTATTAATGAACATTTAAAATAAGACTGAAAAAGTTAAAATAAATTAAATTGTTACTAGATTAATTATATTCTTTTTTTTTTCACAGAAAATAGGGCAAAAACAAGATGGCATGTCATATCATCAATGGCTGATGCTAAAGAAGCTCTGAAGACTTTATTTGAAATAACAGCTTCGAATGGAAAAGCACATAGCTTATTAAAATCAAAATACAACGATCTTATTGTAAATAATTTAAAAATAAAATATTAATTTATCATGTCTTTAAATATTATAATAAAATTAATTTTTAGGAAAATAATGAAAAATTAAAATCGCAAATAGAAAAATACGAAATTAGAGAAGCAAATCCTAAATTGAGAAAAGACTGCTTAGGCTTATCTGTTAATAAAGATACAATTACTGATACAGAAAAAGATAAAAAAATAGAACAGCTACAAAGGCAAATTAATTTATACAAAGATCAACTTTCTAATTTACAAAATAAGGTTACTTGCATTTTATAAAAATAGCTTTTTTATCGTTGATTTTTGTCTTCTTAGTATTTAATTATTTATTACATATTTAGGTTTTAACTGAAACAAATACTAATATTATTGGGAAAAAATCCAAGCCTAAAACAAAATCGAAGCCAATATTAGAAAGCATTCCCTATGATTCATTTATTTTAACAGATGACAGTATTGTAGAAGATGATGATGAAAATGATCCAGATTGGAGGAAAACTCCTTTATATAATAGAATTCAAAAACTTGAGGCATATTTAATTGTTTACTTTTTATGTTATTTTAATATTGCAAATATATAAATCCATAAATATTTTCTATTTTTAGAATACAACTAGAAATATTGCTAGAGAAAGCAAAATAGGAATAAAACGATCTTCAAATGGTGAAATTAAATGCTCTTGCAAGACACAATGTTCTTCTCGATTGTGTACGTGTCGAAAAAATGAAGTACCTTGTGAAAATTGTAATTGTAATGTTAACTTATGTCAAAATAGAAATGTCGACCATGTACGTAAATTCTATTTCAACAATTTTTATAAATGATTTTTAAATTATACAGTAAGTAATTAATTTTAAATTTCACAAATTTTAGACTCGACGAACTCTATTTACCGATTTAAAAGAATCTGTTGAAATTGGTATTTCTGATGAAATGAAAAAGCCAAAGTAAGTTTACTTACAGTTTACAAAATATTATAATCACACGTTCAAACTTTATTCTTACATGACTAAATTAATAATTTTTTACAGATTAGAAAACGAATTGTAAAAAATATTACAAGCTGAAATTAAGTGCGTTGTATAATTGTTAAATTAATTTATAAAATGTTCTAATGGTGAAAAAAATTCGTTAAAGAAAGAACAGAAAACTAGTGACATTTATTATTAAGGTTTTTGAAATTGACAATCTTTTAAAATATGATTTTTATCATCAACTTCAAATAATTAGCCAATAATAACTAAATAATTCAGGTTTAAATATGTTAATCTATTAAGTATCTTTATTAATAAAGAAACTAGAAGTGTAGTAATATGAATGTTTGCTACTTGCTGTGCTTATGACTACCGAAAAAAAGTATGGAAGTATTCGAAAGTCGTGAATATATGCTAATTAAACTTAAATACATATATTTTGCTTAGTTATTAATTATTTAAAAATATATTACATTCGAAAATATAAGTATACTTTCGGTAAAATACTAATTTTATTATGAACATGTACAACAAAATATTGTATACTATGATACTCTAATGATTTTAATTTATTCAATACTTTAAAGTATAATTCAACTTCCCACATACATATAAGATTGTTATTGATTAACTTAAAATTATTTTCCAAGCATTTACTTAAATTCTTTAAAAATATGTATACGTTTAAATTAGAATAGTAATTATATAATTAATTTTAAAATTCGTTACATATTATAAGTCAAGTTTTTATGGATAAATGCAGATGTTATTATATCTATGTAAGTATAACCAACAAAATAATATTTTATATATGTAATTCAATATACTATTCTTAATAGTTAAAATCAAGTAATAAAAATCACAATTTCTAATGTGATTTTACTGCACTATTATTGTTTTATTGGTAAATACTCGATGTATGCTAATATAACATAAACCTCTAACTGGCTAAAAATATTCAAATTTAAATCTATAAACTAAAATACACTTGATAAAACGTTTGAAATTATTAATTTCAGATGCATTTACTGAAGATTGTGTATTACACCAAGGAAACTGACTTTTTAAAAAAAACTAAGTTGAGTATTATATAATTTAAAATTTGAAATATAAAAAAGAAATAAAAGCCTTTGTTTCTTCTTCTGTATTTGTAATTATTGTTACATTTAAATTTAACCCATATAATTATTTGAAAAATAACACATCATTCTTAAGTATAAAAATCTTCACATGTCTGTACAATTTATAAAAGATAGTTTATAAATTATAAACATACTACCTTGAATATAGAATATATTTAAATAATAAATTTTTAATTATTTTTATACGTATTTTAAATCTTTTACAACATCGAGATTAAATTTCGTATTTCAATTACCTGCAGTATTCAGTAAAGCACCTGAACACAGAATTAAACAAATTTTATAAATTATATTAAATAATTATCTTTATTTAGATTGTATAATCGAATTTCGAAATAAATTATAATTTTAAAAACTCTTTATTGAAGTCAATAAACAAATAAAGTACCAAGTAAAAATGATCACAAACAGATGTATTAAGATTTTACAAGAGATTTTGAAAGAAAAACAATATCTTCAATATAAAAAATGAAATTACTAATAAAGAAAGTAACATAGAGATCTTTAAAAAAAATAAGTATGACAATCTAACATCATGGTTCAAGTTATGGCTGATTTTAATAACACAGGATATGTTATGCCTTACTATTTTTAAAAATACGTGTACTGCTTAAAAAATATTTAATGTGTATCTTTGATTGTGTAATTAATAACGAATACGTACAATTGTTAGGTTCTAAACTATTTTCTAATTTTATAAAAATATTTATAGAAAACGATCGATCTTTATAATAAAATCTATCAATAAACATAATTAAGATGAAAATTGTTCAAGAAGTTTTCTTCGAATTTTGAGATTACTATCAAGAAGAAAAATTTATAAAAAAAATCCAATTATATTCGTGTATTTTTTGCGTAATATATATGGTTTAAAATAATTTTTAAGACTCAATTTATTAACACTGTAAATCATTAAATTGTTAATAATATTAATATTTACAATAGTGATACAAATTATTGTGGGAGTTCGCTTGGATTATTATTTGCGCCTTGATAAGTCTATTCTTCCTCCCAGGAAAGAGTTTTTGTCCCTTTTGGTAGAAAATTTTAAAATGTTTAATGCTAAACTTTATACAGGTAAAAGTGTCTCATACCGCCCATGCATTATTTTTTATTTTCCCTTCAATTTAATTGCACGCAATCATAACAGTATTATCTTTCAATTTTATAGCTTCGAAATTATAATTCCAAATGCCTAAGTACATGTATTCTGTTTTCTTTTACCTGTATTCTTACATTATAACGCTTGCAGAATTAAGTTAATCTCTTTCAATATTCATTATAAAACATGTCTTTACTTTGTACAAAACAGTTGTAATGTAAACAAAGTAAATGCAGACAAAACAACAATTTAAAACGATTGTAATATAAATAAAAAAATGAAAAAATCCGAATAGTAAAAGATTATTTTCAATATGAAAGTATACTATAGTTTTAAGTATATGTTTATAGAGAGAATTATTAGTTTTTATTTAATTTACAATACATCGTATTTTTAATCACTGTCACAGTTTTTCAAATAAATTTAATTAAATTAAATTTTAATTATTTTAATTAAAATTTATATTTATGATATACTTTTAAATTAACTTCATAGATTTTTAATTACATATGTATATTTTTATTGTAAAAGTTACGCTATTTAAAATTATAATAAGGACGTTCGTATCAAAAGTATCGTAGGCATCTAATTCATAATCTAATTCATCTAATTCAATAACTGTGCTAAGATTTGATTAGCTTGCGATATCAAATTTATGAGAATGTGATATAAAAACTAGGTTGACTTATTAAACTCATATCACATTTTTTACAAGAAATTCGTACATTTTTATATAAAAAGTTAAAATTATTAATTATATATTTCTCCTATATATAAAATAGATATAAGGTTTATTTAATTAAGAAAATATTGTTGCATTTTAAATGTCTAATTCAAAGTGAATTCTAGTTGTTAATTTTTCTTCGTGTAAATATGAGAGCTACATTAAAAAGTACAGCCATGAGTCAAATAAATATTTTCGTTTCACACTGATCACTACAAATGTTCAATATTTATCTAGAAAGAAACTTATTTTATCCGGTAAAATTTTTAATGATTTTGTACGACTAAAGTTTTTTTGAACAATCGTAGGTTGGACACGTTGTTACTTATTTCTTACTTTTTTTACAATGTAAAAATTACTAGAGCAAGATATTGATATTCAGTGATAATTTTTAATATAATTCCAGTTCTATAATCATTAGATGATACGTAAATGAAGTTTCGTCAATATGTGATTTAATTTCATGAAACGCTTGGTTATTTAATTTTAATTACTGGAATGTTTTTGCTATTATATTTTTGTAATAAAATTTTAATTAATATATAAAGCCGATTAAATACTTGGGTTCATTATGTTTTATGTTAATTTTGAAACAACAAAAATATTTAACAATTTCTTGGCTTGTTAGATTTATTTTCTACGTGTTTATTTTTGATATTTTGAATTATTACAGCAGATTTCCATTTGATTTGTAAATAGCATTCTCGAGGTTAATAATATTATTTTCATTATATTTGAAGAATTCATTAGTATGTCATTTTGATTGATTGAGATTGTAGTTACATTTAAAACTAAGTTGGTATAGTACATTCTTTGAAACGAGAAATGTAAGTGAAGACATACCGAGTGCCATCTTATCTTTCGAAAAGAAGCTTTTTTTTTATCTGTAATTTTTATTTATAACATAATATTTACATAATAAATATGTATAACGTTTTAAATGAACTGCGTACATTTTTCGCCGAACGGCAACTACTATTAGCGCCAGTGTTGATACGCCTATTTTTCTCATTATATTATTAGTAGAATCTTGCTTTCTGCAAGTACAGCAGATATAGAGCTCGGTAAACGCAAATATAAAGATATAATATTCGGTGTAGCAAAGAGCTGTAACTGAATTTTATTTATAATTAAATAGAAAAATCAAACACTGTCTTCTAAACTAATTTTAATAAGTCTAAAATGTTTAAATGGAAAGTAATTACTTTCTAAGTAAAATTGTCGAATTTCATAAAATTGATCAATTCATAGAATCGTTTATTAACGTTTCAATAATATTAGCTTACTTACTACTATGTTAATTTATTTGATTTTTATTATATCGTTTGAAACAATTATGTTAATATTATTATATACTTATGATTTGAAACTAATCCTTCTGTGTATATTTTTAGCTTTACTCGATTTAACCGATTTTTCAAGCTTAATTTCGATACTTTGTGATCGTTAAATACTAATTATTTATTATTTAATTATTTACAGAGATAAAGGTAGAAATAATAGTTACATTGATCAAATATTGTTTTGTAAATTTGGGATTTTTAAACTATGAATTATTTCATTATGAATTCAATTTGTGAACAGCATTCTTTTAAGAAATTGGTAGAAAGAGGCATTTTTAAGAATATCAAAATAATATTTGACGAATACTAATATATATATATATATTTATCATAAAAATACACTTTTTATTTAAAATAAATTTACTTTCAAATATAATTTTTGTTTTGCAAATTATTTCCAAAATGTTTGTTTTCAATTCTAAGACCGAGCTTGTAAAATTTTGTTCTAATTGTTTATTATATGAATAAATAAGTAATCTGTTTACGTGGTAAATTAAATTTGGTTGTATATCAATGTAAGACAAATATTTGCACGTAAATATTCTCGTCTTCGTGAAGCATGCATCCTTTTTAAGCTTCGCAGCGTCAAAATAGCCAGTTGTAACATTTACATACTATCCTTGAGCTTATAAAAAAATCCTAATTGCGAAAGTCCTTGTCCCTGACCTGTTGTCTTAGCTGCCAATGTCCATTAGCTTATGGAAAGTATCGATTAGTGCAGTAATTGAGACACACTAGCATCGGTTTTTCTTATGAGTGAATTCTCTTTTCCCATTTTAACCGATCTCCACATCATCTCACGAAGTTATGCCGTTCTGGGCCGTTTAACAAGTTTTTTTTCCTCAAAAATAGGTATTTTTGAGTTCTTTAAAGCGGTACATCGTCATCAGATGATTGCCGATCGCCTTTAACTCTATAGAAATATCAACAGGCTAATTTTGTTACAGAAATTATGCTAATATAAAAAATATTCAAGTTCGATTAACTCATTTTCAAGTTTTAGCAAATGTGAGACAATATACTTATCTACTGATTTTTTTTTTTTTTTTTTTTTTTTTTTTTTCATTTTACGTTTTTACCATATTTACATTGCGTATTTGAGATTTTTTTAGGATTACCGAATGTCAAATCAAATCTACATTTAAGTATTGACTAAACCAACCAAACATTAAGATACATTGACTCGTGATAGCAAATTCTCCTGCTCTAATCAATCTGATTTACTGAAATTTCCGTAACATTGTTATTTGCAAATTATTTTGCATAACTGTAATAATCTTAGCATGTTAATAAGTGTTACTTACCAAGGTAACTTCAACTTTGACTTTGCATCGTCAGTAACCATTAAAAATAAACGTATATATTACTGTGAAATATATAAGAGAAATTTATAATTATTACTATCTCCGCGTGCTTAAAAACACAGTGAAACTCCTATCTTACTCATATAAAATCAGTTAACTCAGAAAATCGCGAATCATAAGTATTTTATAAAGGACTTTGGCACTATAACAGAACATTGTTATATTTATCAACCATATTGTGATCCATATTTCATTAAATTATTTATAATAATGTATTATTGTCCACTAATGTTAATTAGTCATTAATTAATTAATAATTAAAACAACTCAAAAATCGATTTACATTTATTGCAGTTATTTCAGTTTATTAGCCACAGTTCCATCTATTAATTAAACACGTTTAACAATTTTTTTCATATCTCACGTACCAACATATAAACAGTCATAAAGAAACTTAGGATGATAAAATCAAAAGTATCTTAAACTCAAGGCTCCGAAAATGCTATTTACTCAATCTGTAAAGACTACTCTATTTTATTTATTATTTAATAAACAATAAATAAAACTTCTGATTACATTTTTATACAGAAATATTTATGTCTTCGCAAACTTTATTTATTTCAAAATCATTTGAACTTGATAAGACTACTGTAGTTGCCTCAAATAGCATCCTCACCAAAAATTATTAATAATCTTAAATAAAACGGAACAAAACAGGTTTTATTTAAAAAATTTTAACTTGCAAAAATTAACATTTTTCTGTTTACCTTGGAAAAAAAAAAGTCTTTTTTAGCGCTTAAAGTAATACGAGAAGGTATACATTGATAAGCCGAAATTACATTCAAAATAATAACACTGAGGAAATATTCACAGCTTTGTTATGCAACAATAATACTAATATTATTTATTTTATTTTTTCATAATAAATTTGAAGATTCATTAAATTCTAACAATGATTGGTTTCAGCAAAGCTGTGCACTTTTGTTGAATGGGAATTTTTGAAAAATAATTCATAGTCATCGCGATATTAATTTCTTTTTATGATTTAAAAAATTGATTTTTCTTCTTTATTAAAATACATATATAGACATGTAAATTAAAAATATTTAATGCGATCATCGATGTGATCGTTGCAGGGCTAAGAGCAGCATCGCTATATACATTTGGCTTGTGAATTTAGGCTTAACAGATTGCGCTCGTGTTGCTTGTTGGTTTGTTCGCAAAGCGGCGCTTATCTTTTATATCGAGGCTGTCCATGACGTGTCAATGGTAGATCGCAGTAGCTGAAATGTATCGACGATTGTAACGTCGGATGAACGCTGAGAAGACTCGCTACCTAAAAATATTTTTCGTGCGTGCGGTAGAAAAATAAGAAATTCGTAAGATCAGGTGACCAGTTAGTGCTGTGCGCAATGATAAATAGTGAGTGACATTCGCTAATGTAATGTGTGACGAAGCCTGAAGTGAATTTATAGTGTGGCGGCTAATCGCAGTACCGGACGAAAACGACAAAACGTCTGCCTGTTTGCGCGTGTGGGCAACTGCCGAGATCTTAGAAAATGACGAGAACGATATCTATTTTATGTGCCTTGTGCATTATACAAGGAAGTAATGCCTTTTACCTGCCAGGTTTGGCACCGGTGAACTTCTGTATGGATGCAACGAAAACGTGCAAGGTATGTTTTTATAAAGAAAAGTCTGTTGCTTTGTAAATACGTTTATATTATCAATAGCTTACGTAGACACTTGGCATTTCTTATCATTTGGACATTATTGCTCTCTGCGTTGTAATTTAGGGTTGCTTTGTGATGCCTGCCTGTAGGCGTGCGTGTACGTACGCGCGTGCGTGATGTGTAGAATTATGTATGATGCGTGAATGCGTGCATACATTATGTGTAATATGCATACATAATTATTACTTTTAATACAAATAAAATTTCGTTTTTCTGCAATGTTGTCCAATGTTATTGGATAAGCTGTATAATCTTAATTTTTTGAAAAAATTAAGAAATCTATAATTTATTGTCACTAAAGGTCAAACGCAAAATTAAAATTTATTTATTACTACAATCGTGTACATTAAATTTATCTTTATTATTTAATTAATTTACTACTTATAGAATATTGTAATCATCTTATTATCAAAATACAAATTGGTACCAAAGATAGTGACCAATATTTCGTTAAAAAATATGTCATATAAAAACAAACCATATAATTCGATATTTTTTATAATCTAATTATTGTTTTATTCTTTATTTATTCTAGTCTGATATTAGTTTGTACGTAAATCGTCTAAATTCAGAACAATCTGTTATACCATTTGAGTATCATCAGTAAGTATTAATAATCAATATTACTTATTATTGTCAAAGAACAATAAATAATGATAAGTTTTATTTTATTATAGTTTTGATTTCTGCCCTATTGATATGAAACATTTACCCGCTGAAAATTTGGGTCAAATTATTTTTGGAGAACGAATAAGACTTTCTTCGTACAAAGTAAGATATTTTACAATATAATTGAATATTTTATACAGAATTTTGTATATACTTTTAAAAAATATATAAATACTAATCTTTATATGTTAAGAGACAATGAGGGAATTAAATACAATGAAACAAAAAATTTTTTCAGCAAATTGCAGTGCTACATTAATTTATTTCATTTAATAATATTAATCAAGTACTTAATTCATATAACTTTGCTATCATTCTTTATTAAAATTTTATAATTCATGATTCTTATCAGTCTAGATTTTTATATTGGATTCACTCGTTTAGCTCTCAATACATGAGATTTAATTTTTTCAATTCTAATAGTTGATAATAACTTTATTGCAGTTAAAATTCTTGAAAGAAGAAAGATGCGCTGAAGTTTGTAAAAAAGTATATACTAGTGATAGTAAAGATGAAAAGAAATTACAGCTTCTTAGAGCTGGAATGCAACTTTCTTATCAACATCATTGGATTGTCGGTAAGATATGGAAAACTGCTTTTAATTAGTGATTACCCAGTCGCACTGGTCAAAATTAGGCTTTAAATAAAAAATTCAAAGATAATGAATTACAAGAGAAAAAATTGTATCTTGATTTATGCATTCATTACTAAATAATAGATTAAGAATAATTAGTGTACACTCATTTTTTTTTTGTATTTTTCTTTGAATACTACCTTGAATTAAGTATTAGAATATTCAATATAGTTTACATACATATTACATATTTTAATTGTAAATATTAAATATTAAAATTTGGATATTATAAAATTCTAAAATAGTTCTTGGAGTCTTGCTAAGCATAAGCAAAATCTAATGACTTCCCTATTCATTTCTAATTTTATTATAATATTTATATAATTTGCAGTTTAAAATTAAATTTGTGAAAATGATGAAAATATTTTTTTTATTAATATTTATTACTTAGCAAATTTTAGTATAATCATATTATTCAACATTGTACCTTTATTAACAAGTACATCCATAATCTTTGGTATTTAATGTTTTTTACTTACAAAAATTTTTATATTTCTAAGAAATTCTATTGTATAACATGAATATTAATAAAAAAATATTAATTAAAAAATTTTAAAAAATATTTAAATATAAAAGGTTTTTTAAACATTTTTTAATGTAAATTTCATTAATAAAGAATTTTTCCATATTAGTTAAACTGTAAAATGAAATATTTAATGAGGATAATACAAAAACAAGGATGAAAATGACTAGAGCTTACAAATATATACTTAATATAAAAAATGATATTTAATAGCACAATATAGAATTAATTTTGATTAATAAATCTCGAATATAATGTAAAAATGTATAAATAGATAACAGTATTCAATTTCAAATGGCAAATTGAATACTTTTAATTTTACTAAAATTTCAGAATATATGATTTTTAGTTCTACAAGTTTGATGTACATTCATATCTAAAAAATTGATACAATTTTTGAAAATGGCTCAAAGCTTATACTGACTTAGAAATATAACTCATTCTGTGCAGTCTTCTATTAATCCAAAAAACGAACTCGACATAATTTATTTAAAAAGAAAATTGTGTAATTTCATATTGTTCTAAATTATTCTATCAATTACGTGAGGTTTAAGTTTATTTGTATTGAGTCTCAAAGTAATTTTAACAAATAATTTGCCTTAAATATTTTTTATTTTAAAACAAATAAAAAATATGTATACTTTTGTTAATTAGTTAATAAAAGATGTTAAAAATTTGAAGTTTTCTGGTTGTTTTTTTAATAAATTACTTATTGCACTTATTGCAAATCTTTAAGCTGAGTAATAATAAAAAGGGTTACTAAGCATAATATTGCGCATTTTTCTTTGGTTAGACAATATGCCGGTGACTTGGTGTTATCCACTGAAAGATGATTATCAATATTGTAGTATTGGTTTTCCAATGGGATGCTATGTTAAAGAATTTTGGACTCAACAAGATAGCTGTAGTATCGACGTAAGTTTACAGAAACATGCATTTTCTAAATTAATTAAGAATTTAGTTTTAATTAAAGTTTTTATTAACTTTAGCCCAGCATATACAATAAACCTAAAACATATTACTTGTTTAATCATGTCGATCTAGTAATAACATATCACAGTGGAGTTGATGAAGATTGGAGCACGGGAACCAAAGAAAATAGTGGTCGTATTATATGTAAATAAATTTTTCATTTTTAAAAGTAATTATAAAATAAATTATTTTTAATTGAAATCTGTAATATATTAAAAATTTTTTAGCTATTAAAGTTACACCTCGCAGTATTAAGCACGATAAAAATCTTAATTGTCAAAGTAAAATACCATTAGAAATTCCTTCAGAGCCATTAGGTCAAGGACAAAAACTAGAAGTTACATATACTTACAGTGTTCATTTTCAAGTAAGTATATAAAGAGAACTTTTACTTCTTAATTTACTTTTTAAATGTTAATTTTCAAATACAATATTTACAGAAAAATAATACAATTAAATGGTCATCCAGATGGGATTACATTCTTGAGTCAATGCCACATACAAATATTCAATGGTTCAGTATACTTAATTCTTTAGTTATTGTTTTATTCCTGTCTGGAATGGTGGGTATGATAATGCTTCGAACATTGCACAAAGATATTGCTCGGTATAATCAAGTAAGTTATAAAAGTATAAATATATATATTTTAAATGATTATAATTAATTTCAGTGGATATATTTTCAAATTTTTATTATTACACACTTGTAAAATACATTAAAATCACATTTACACAATAACTTGGAATATAACTAATTTAAAAAATTAAATTGATTAAATCTTTAAAATAAATAGGTAACTTATTCTTTATTTATATCATATGATGTTATTGGGGAATGAATTAGCTGTAAATTTAAGTTTTGTGTAAAATTTGTGATTTTTTTATGCCTATGTCTGTGTTATCGTAACGCAGGCTTATTTTCAGATCGAATCAGGAGAAGATGCTCAAGAAGAATTTGGATGGAAGCTTGTACATGGTGATGTTTTTCGACCACCTAGAAAAGGAATGTTATTATCAGTACTTCTTGGCTCTGGTGTTCAAGTATTTTTCATGACTCTTGTTACATTAGGTTTGCTAATATTATGTTTTTTTAAATGATTGTAGTATCTAATATTCTTTTACTATATAAGTTTTATACAAGCAGTTTTTTTACACTTGTTATTTTCGTTATTTAAAGTCGTATATACATTCGGAAACTCAGTTGACATAATTATCTAACTATTTAAATATTTAAATGAATTAATGATTATGATAAATAAGTACAATATTGTATATAATTAATTTATTAAATATCGTACAATTCAATTAAGAGACATTTTAGCATCAATAAAAAAGTCTAGATCTCTTAAATGTCCTTTATTGACAAATTGAAATTGCAAATTGATTTGTCATTTCCAAATATTATCTTGTAATCATTAAATATTTTTTTAGCATATTTAATGATCTAAATAATTTATTGGACACAATTACATAATATAAGAAATCATAGTGAACCATTGAAATATTCATTTAATAAACGGAAGTTTACACATCAAATTGTAAGCTGCATCCAGATAAGCATCACTTATTTCCCATACCGTCTTTGTCTAGACTATGTTTATACATTTTATTTATTTTATCATTCTTATTTTTGAAAAATTACTTTTCTTGTCATAATAAATATATGAAGTCTAAATTGAACAAAATTAAGTTGATAAATTTATAAATGTATAAATTTAACTTCGATTTGTATTTTAAAAAACTGTTATTCAAAATCTATTTCAAATATAAAAATGTATTATATTATATATATGTAACATAGCATATATCCACATATGATAAATATCCTTAAAAAATTTCAAACAAATACGCGAAAAATTTATGTTGATCTTTATCGAAATAATATAAGTGCAAGACAAAATCTTTTCGTTTAACAATCGTTAATTATGACCTATATTTTATTGCATATTAAGTTTATTCAAAGATCATTGTAGAAATCGAATGAATACCGAAAAATATCTTGAATGTAGTCTTGATAAAGAATTTTTAATCATTTTTGACACCAAATAGTGGTTTAAAATGATTTATTCAAACTCCCAATTTTTTGCATGTGAGATTGTATTGAGTTAAAAATGTTTAACATTTTTTATAGTGAATTACGTTTTTATTATTCGATAAATAAAATTTTGTTAAATATTTCTTTTTTTGTATAATATACTTATTGAAAATACGTTTACTGAGATTCTTAAACATTATCTTTGTTTTACTTAAGAACAGCAGTAAATTATATTTAAGAAATACGCTCCTTATTTTACTATTTATATTAAATTATTGTTTTTTTTTAATTTGTAGCTTTAGCATGTCTCGGTTTCTTGTCACCTGCAAATAGAGGAGCTTTAATGACCTGTGCTATGGTTTGGTATGTTTGTCTTGGTATAATAGCGGGTTACGTTTCTGCTCGAATTTATAAAAGCTTTGGTGGAGAAAAATGGAAATCAAATGTTTTACTTACATCAATGTTAAGTCCAGGGTATGTTTATTTAAAATTAAAAAGATATATCGAATTTATCTGTACATAATTAACAATTTATTAACATTATGTATTTTTTAGCCTGGTATTTAGTTTGTTTTTCATTATGAATCTTATATTTTGGGCTAATGAAAGCTCAGCTGCAGTACCTTTCAGTACCCTTGTTACTATTTTAGCTTTATGGTTTGGTATATCTGTTCCCTTAACATTTATTGGAGCATATTTTGGTTTCAAAAAACGGGTAAGCTAAAAGCCTTAAGAAATAATATTTTCATTATTGAACAAACATTAAAGAGAAAAAAAAACTTATTTTAGGCGATTGAGCATCCAGTTCGAACGAATCAAATACCTCGCCAAATTCCAGAGCAAAGCTTCTGTACACAAGCTATTCCCGGTGTTATTATGGGAGGTGTTTTACCTTTTGGATGCATATTTATTCAATTATTTTTTATATTAAATTCATTATGGTAATTATATTTATACTTTAATTTATACTTTTTTATACTAATCATATCAATCAATATTGGCTTTTTCAATATACACTTATATAGTTTATATTATTGGTCATTATTCAATTTTATTGTTATATATAATTAAAAAAGTTAATATTTATGTCATCAAAGATACTTCAACTGATCATTTTTACTGTATTTATAAAATTAGAAAGTTTTGTTAATATAAATTTTTGACTTATAAAAAAATTAATAGTATGTGAATCTTAACTATTAACATTAATTTAATCACTCAGTGCATTGGCTAAATAAGGAGATCAAATATATATAAATATAAAAAAACTAACATTTTTTATCAAATTCTTTTGCAGGTCAAGTCAAATGTATTATATGTTTGGATTTCTATTTTTGGTATTTCTAATTCTTGTCATTACATGTTCAAAGACTACAATTCTTTTATGTTATTTTCATCTTTGTGCTGAGGTATATATTATTAAAATATAAATTACAGTTTCATATATATTAATTTCAACAAAACATATTTTTAGGATTATCACTGGTGGTGGCGCAGTTTTCTTACATCAGGTTTCACAGCATTTTATTTATTGATTTATTGCATACATTATTTTGTTACAAAATTGAACATCGAAGATGCAACTTCTACTTTTCTTTATTTTGGATACACAATGATTATGGTTTATTTGTTCTTCCTCTTGACAGGTACTTACCTTACCTTTTTAATTAATATTAACTGGAATATAAATTATATTTTAAATATAAATATTTTTTCAGGTTCCATTGGCTTCTTTGCTAGTTTTTGGTTTGTTCGAAAAATTTACAGTGTTGTTAAAGTCGACTAAAGAACATTCTATAATAAGTAAAATTATTTATTTTTCATGATTATTTTGGATTTCAATCGTGTGATATAATATCTCTTCTATCGCGAGTAGATACATATACATATATATATTAAGTTTATACTTAGAATATTTAGTTATTCATAGCAAGTAATATTATTGTTTTCTTTGTACTAAACAGGATATATAAAAATATCAAGTTCTATATGACTTCTCAATTCACGTAAAAGTCTTAAAATGTATAAATTAAAATATTTTTAATGTAGGAATTATAAAATAAATGATTTCATAATTTTTTTAATATTGATCCCTTAATTTCGTCGGAAATGATTTCTCTTATTTAGTTTAAATATATATAATTAGCATCAAGTGGTTTCAAATTCTTTAATACGTTATATCCGAAATACAATTAAATAATCTAAAAGGATATTGTATAAAATAATACTAATATTAATTAAGAATTTAAGGGACTCAGAAATTTAAAAGGATATTGATACCAATTACAGGGATTTCGAATAAAAATTTTTCTAACATTCTATAAAATTAATGAAAATTTGATTTTAAAAAATTCATCAGGTCTCTGAAGACTTTTATTTTGATCTTTTTTCCAAGTTCTTTATTTTGAAATATATCAGAATAAGTCGTTTTGTGTATTCTGCACATTATGTGCAGAATTATATTATTATATACAATAATTAATATAAATAATCATATATTATATTTAATATATTAATGCACTTTAGAATATTTTCATTGTGCATGATAATACTTTTAAAAATGACTGTTGCCACAAAATGAACACAAATAAGAAAATGTATAAACTTTTCTTTGTTAACTAAAAAAATTTTGTTATGCTCAAAGGTTTTTATAATGCCTACTTTAGAAAGGTGCTTTTACGTAATTGAGAAAAATTATTATGCTAACACTGTATGTATTTCATTATTTATCATATTTGCAGTGGCAATCATGAAAGATGGCACTTTCTGTAAAAGAATAACTTACCACGGTTAACACTTTGAATTACATTCATTTTTATTTGTGCGATTCATTTTTAATATTTTTCGTGATTTAATTTGTTGTTATTCTTAGTTTTATTTATTTTAGTCTTTAATTATTAATAAAACGTACGATTGAAATTCAAAACATCATAAGAAGTAAGTAAAATCACTGTGAAGGCTTTGAATCTATGATTAAGTAAATTTATTCTTTAAACATTATGTATTAAAATTATTAAAATACCAAATTTTAATGCGCAGATCACATGGTAAATTATGTGGTCAAAGTTTAATTATAAGTGTTTATCAAAATATTTGTCGTTGCTTTAAATGCGTTCATCTGTGTTTCAATTACATTTATTCAATTATTCTCTTGTCAGATAAAGTAAAATATTTCGTTACTATTTGCAATTGTATGCTTTTTTATAGAAAATTCATTATTAATTTTAATTTTGAATATTTTTCTTATGTAGAAAAAATAAATAGTAGTTATAAAGTATTAAATCAAACTACTGAAAAGAAAGAAAAATTTGAGAAGTAATAATTGCGCCAAGTGTTTTAAATATAGTCCAAAAGAGTTCATTGTTTTTATTTAAATTTAATATATTCATCGAGCAAAGGGGATATTTCTATATCAGCTCATCACCATCATTAAGTTTAACACCGATTTGTACGTTCACTTTAAGAGCTGACAGAACTACCTTGTATTTTGACGACTTAAGTTAATCGAAATGAAGATCATAAGCACTGCACTTTAATATGTTCAATAATTTTTAAACTCGCTTAATGATCCGTATTTCATTGCTATGTAAGCTTAAATGAACAAGAAAACAACTTATGAGTAAACTTACTATTTTTACGAAAAAAGATTTAACTCGGTTAAGTATTTAAATTAGCATCGAATTCAAATGTTTCAATTTATTATTTTACATAATACTATTTTTAACTAAATCAAATTATCAGATTTAATGGTCTTAAGTATTAATTTCAATTATTGGTATTTATCCTTTTTAACCGTCATATTCAACTCCCACTGTTCAATAAAAATTTGCAATAACTGCCCAATTATTTAACGTAAAATGAAGGCCATAATAATCATCAAGAATGATTGCGAAATTTTAATAAATAAAAGATAAATATTGAAAAGCATTAAAAACAAATAAATGTGAATTTAAATAATTCAGATGGATGTGCTACTGTTCTATTTTTGGTAATATTACTATCAATAATAAACTATCAATGGTAATATTAGTGGAAGAAACGATGGCATATTAATTTACACTTTTGAACATTGAAATTGAATTTGTGATCCCACATTATACATTTGCAATCAAATCGTCTCACACTTGACTTCGATATTTCATGTGAAACCTCGAAAACAAAATAATCTCGTAACAGAAATTCAATTTAAATTGTTGATAGTAATTTAGTAAAATAAAAAATTAGAATCGGAAATAACTGACGAAACAATTCTAAATTGCATAAATTTCTTAAAGAATTTAGATATTAAATTTAATAAACTTTAATAAGGTAAATAAATTATTTTTAAATTTAATAAATAAGTGCAATACAAAACACCTACAAAAAGAATTAATATTTGGTGTTATCTAAAGAACTATTTTAATTAATTGAAAAATGTTGTACTTGAATATGTACCTAAATATTTGTAAAATTAAGTATAAGGAAAATATACACCCATCTCTCAGATACGAAAATAAAATACAAATCGTTATGATTTGATAGTACTTCGATGGATTTGCTTACGATCATATACGAAATGAAAAGATGTTCTGGGTGATCTGAAAAACAATTTGTAATAATGTACTTATGGCAAAATTTGATATCTGAAATCTTATTAATAAGCCTTTATGATAAAAGTAAGAAAGCATTGGCCTTTGAAAAGAAAAATATTAATTGCTCGTTCCTGCACAAATTGTAATAAGAGTAAATTCACGAAAAATCTTTTAACGATTTAATATAAATGTTTTTACTCCTTTGTGTATTGGCCAGTTTTTGCAAGAATAGGTTTTACGTTTCTTTCTCCCTTAAGTATCATTTAAGATTTATGTATTTGGAAAATAAAATTAAGTTAGCCAAAAAATACGATAATACAAAATGTAAAAAAAGGCTTAAGTGAAAGCGATTCAGCTTTTGATTTTATATTAAGAATTTTTATTACGAGATAGTTTATGAGCGAACTCAAGTGCATATAATGGCATTGATAATTTTTGTAAATTACTATTATGGTGTTAAAAACAATGTTATTAGATCTAAGCTATTGAGCAAGCTGTTCTTATCTCATACACATTAAAAGATGTATATGCGAACGAGATAACAACTACTTGCAAAAGTAAGTCTTGTATTCTTACATTAAAAACGTTTTTATAAGCGTTTCTGTAAAACTGTAAATTTTTTAACGATAGCTATAAAATTGTGTACAGAAAAAATAAATGTGTAATGTTTTTTATTTCTGAAATATCAATGACAAACTTCATACTAATTACAAAATGTTTATAATTCATTTATTAGTAGTCACTAAAAACAGCTACAGGTATGCGTTTAAATACCATTTAATGTCTACAAATCAACAGAAATGTTTTCACTAAGCTTTTTATGTAATATTAGCAATTTTACAATTTTATTAGTTCTATTACAAGATACACGTATATACAGTTGATTCTTGAACACGAATAAATTTTCGTTTAAATAGTGTATCTCTGCTGCATTACATATTTTAAAATTTGCAGCCATGTGATTTCTTAGATAATGTAATTTAACATAAAATTATATCATGACGCTTTATGAATACTACATTGTGAAAAAGTTATTCTCATAGTGTTTTGCACTTGGTACTTCACATTTGAGCTTGGCTCATTGCTTTCTGCCTATTCAGTTGTTTACATGAAAAATAATAAGATCCCAACTTTGATCACGACTGGAAAATGTTCTATCTTGTAAAGTCCCACGATGATATCACGTAATGCATACACACAAGATACAAAAGCAAATTGGTGTGATCAAAATAATTCCATAGATGTGAAACAAATCCTCTGAAGAAGTCGACGACTTTGTAGATTTAGGAACATGGCAGAATGATGCCTCTGGTAGATTAGAGTAGTATGTTGACCTGTAAGAAGCACGGCTTATATGATGAAAATCAGGATCAGGGATCAAGGATGAGGACTCCATGCAAGGTAAGATTTCGTTCGTATTTCAAAAAAATTTCTTTTTTTAGTCGAAGAATATGTAAATAAAATTTATCAAATTAAAAAATTTAAATTTTTTAAAAATATAAACTAGAATAGCTTTAATATTCTGCAACGTAGAAACTATAAATTAAATCAATATACGTTCTTTTTATCCAAAAAAAATTTGAATAATAAAATACAGAAACGTATAAATCGCGTAAAATACGAATTAAATTATACGCTATTTGCATCGATCACAATAACGTGCCGAGGACTCGTCAAACTATTTAAGTTGAAAGGAGGATGGGAAATGTTTGTCCTTTGGGTACTGTGAAAAAATTATTTTCTGGGACTACGACGACGACGCGTGTCTCGATTTCGTTCAGCACGTCTCATTTCTTCTAATCTGCGCGCATGTTCCGCCATGTGCTGTCTCCTCATTTCTTCTTTTACAATGATCTATAAACATAAGTAATTGATTAAATTAAAATTACTTCAAATTAAATGTTGAAATTAATTACCTGTTCATTGGTTAGTGGCAGCCAATATATGCAAGGGGTAGCCTTAGTTTTTCTGAAGAGATCATCCAAAAGTTTTGCTGTTGGAGGTTCTTCTTCTTTCTTCTTAAATTTTCGCGCTGGTGCTGGAAGATGAGCCTCAAGTATTGGACTTCTGCTTCTTTGCCTCTTTTTCTTTTCAAATTCTTTTCTTTCTCGATCCTTTTCTTTAACATGTAACTGTCCATCTTCTTTACCAAGATCCCATTCGCGTATAACTGTAATCTAATAGAAATATGTATCTTATATTATTATATTATATTTAACTTTTTCTAATTTGCTGAATTATATTTAAATGTATAAAATACCTTATTAACTACAGAGTTTTTTTCATCGCGTGACCAATGAAATTTTTTCCACGCATCAGCAGGTGCGGCTTCTAATTTTCTCACAACTGGTTGATCTTTTAACGTTTCTCGAGCCATTTCCATATCTTCTTTTGAAGCATAATCTACAGTGAGTTTTTTTGGATTTGACAGTGGCCAGGAAACGCCATGCAATGCTTGTCTTGTTTCAAAAGCTTGATCTTCATTGGCATACTGAAATTGAATAATTAATTTATGAGAAACTGAAATTTATCTAAATTTAATCTAAACTAAATCTCTTTAAAAAGAAAAGGTAATTTTTAAATGAAATAAATACCTCTACAAAACATTTCGATTTTATTCTATCCATCCAAAAACCATTTTCTACTATGGTACCTGTACGAGAAAGAAGCTCTTTGATTTGGTTCAAGGTAAAAGGACGAACTAAGTTTTTTATTAATAGAATATTTGTTGCTTGGGCTTCAGGTGGACTAGGCGATTTTGGACGAGGAGTTTCCTTAACAACAGTAATTTTTCGTCTCGATGCTAAAAATAAATTTTAGATAATTTTTGACATTTATTACTGAACAGAATTATAAAGTAGACAAAGTATTACCTATATGATTATCCATTTTTGTATCCCCCTTTTTACTAATATCAATTTTTGAAACTGTATCATATTTAGATTTATGATTTCCGGAATTCTCAATTTTATTTTTTCGATGTTCTCTTTCATCATCTTCATCTTTAGTAAGCCGAACTTCATTTACAGATAATGGTTTTGCACCTGGTACTAAGGCCTATTAAAATATATACCATTATATGTAATTAATTGAATAAAATTCTTTAACATATACATATATTATTTAAAAATTATAATTATAAATAAAACATACCTTTAATGAATCTGTGGAAATTGAAAATGCTGGTGCAATATCAGTGGACGTTGTCATACCCCAACGTCGTCTTTTTGTAGCACTTTTCTGATCAGGCTGTTCATTATCAGCATGATTTTCCTAAATGAAAAATTTGAAATTTTTATTTAATATTATTTATATAATTAAAAGTGTTAATCTTTCATAAATATACCTTATTTTGATTAGATTCATTGACAACCGGTTTTTTATTAATATTTTCTTCTTTTTTTGTTTCTGAATCTGTTGACAACCGAGTAGAGCTATAAAATAAATTTATTATTTCAATTAAATTTTTATTATTTCTAGTATTTTTTGCTTTAAAAAATAAAACAAACTACTCACAATGATCTCTTTAAACTAACTTTCACTGGTTTCAAAGTAGATAATGTTACATTTAAATCATCTGATTTTTCACTGATTTCAAGAATATCTTCTTTTTCTATATTACACTCGGATAATTCAATTTCAGACTTCATATTAGCAGAAAGAGAATTTTTTTCTATTTGAGTTAGCAGAGTCTTTTGGTTCCCAGTTTTCTTTTCTTTCCTGCTTTTCTTTTTAATTTCTACTGTATTAGAGGAATCAGCCTCTTTTGTCTGAGCTTCTTTAATCTTTCTTTTATTTGATTCTTCATCTGATTCAAGAGTATCGGAATACGATGATTCGTGATATTTAATGTGAGTATCTTGTGTACCTGATGAGTGTGTAGTACATGATACGGAATCAACCTCAGGACTTGGTTCTTTTTCTGTTTCTTCTCTTAT
This sequence comes from Wiebesia pumilae, assembly GCA_018907045.1. Taxonomy (NCBI): domain Eukaryota; kingdom Metazoa; phylum Arthropoda; class Insecta; order Hymenoptera; family Agaonidae; genus Wiebesia; species Wiebesia pumilae. The sequence goes on from JACCHZ010000192.1 coordinate 3,971,959, forward strand.
CTCTCCTTCTTCTTCTTCTTCTTCATTTCTTGAATTTTTTGGAACTTCTGCAATATTAGTAACATCAATTTTGTTTCTAGTCAATGCATTTTTAGTTCTCTGTTCTTCAAATGCAGGAATCTCTTGTTTTAAGACTGTGTTTTGTTCGGGTACTAATTCCTCTGTGCTACCTCCATAAGATATAGTTGATTCATCAATAGTTGACTCTTGATTGATTTTTTGACTCTTATCTACGGGAATTGCCTCATTAGAATGTTGATCACTTATATTAGGATTAGCAATTACATCAATAAGCTGATGAGACTCTGTGGTAGTAGAGTTTGTTCCTGGTGCATTTAAATTTTCTTGAAAATCTTCTTTTTGTTGATCATGGAGCAAATCTTCTGAAGTACATTCTGCAACATTTTCCCTGCAATCTAATGACTGATCCAAACGTGAATTATCACCAGGTAGATTTGTTGAGGGACTTGAAGATTTATTATCCTCAAAGTTTGATGCTTCAGACAGATTTGTTGCAGTAGATTCAGGCAGGTTCTCCTTGAAATCTGCTAGCTGATCTATGTTTGTTTTATCATCAGACAAGTTGGCTGAAGTGATTTCAGGCAGGTTCTCCTTGTAATCACTTACCTCTTCGATGGAGTCCTGACCTGGGTGCGAAGAAGAGGGATCATCAGTCTGTTTGCAAATAATCATTTTCTGAGAAGATGATATTTGCTCATCGGCTGATTCAACCTCCTCTACGCCTCCTTCATCACTATCTGGCCACTTGTTTGATTTTTTTTTATTTAAAGAACTGTCTGATGCTTCTGAAATATTACGCTGTCTACATAGTTTTAGCTTCTGTATTTCTCCAGGCGATGCATCCGCTCTTGCTACTTTCCATACCGACCCATTATCCTCTTCACCTTCTCCAAGTACAGACTTGATAAGTTCACTGGATGAAATATCCTTTCTCAATTCTTCATGATCATTGCCCTGTTCCTCTGATTGAAGTCGTGATTCCTTTTCATCATCCGAATATGGGGTACTCGAAACATTATCATCTGTATTTTCTCTTTCTGGTGAAGTCGATGGCGATGCTTTTCCTCTTCGACGAGTTGTCCTTCTCGTTGGTTTGTCCACTTTCTTCTCTGGGGAGCCCTTAGCCTTGTTCCTTTCACTTTTTCGTCTCATATCTAAAATAAATTTTGTACTTTTCGTAACCTTTGAAATATTAAAATACAATAAAAGTAAATTACAAAAAATGCCTAATATAACCAATTTTCTTTATGCACTATATCCTTTTTATTAATATTAAGCGAGTTATTAATAATTACATAACAAATATAATAATGATAATTTGACACACTTATTTAATGTAAAATAAAGCTTAGAATTGAGAACGGACGCTCATTTCGCTCGATAGGTTAATTGAATCGTGCAATGTTACAAACACGATTTACATGGAGACCTTCGGCGTTGTGGGCGGCAATAACGACAAGCGTATTTCTAATAGACCTACTAAAAATGAAAATAACTTTTTGAACTTTTGACTTACTTGTAATAAAAATTCGTTAACGTTAGATGTTCAATCGTGATCCCACGCTCCAAGAAACTTTAATGATTTATTTTCATAAGACACGCTGCAGAAACAATCCGAGCCATGTATATAATTGCAGCGACGCTATTAAATAGTAGTACTTATTCCACCGCAGGCACAAATTCTCTCTTGTTGATTGGTCATAGACTTCCCAAAAACACGATATGCACACCAAATCGAAAAATGGACAAAGGCAGTTACGCCCCCTTACGCAGCTAATGTAAAATATCGAAAGACCCAGCTTTATCTGGAAAATAAAAATAAATTACTTCTTATAAGTAGTTAATAAACATTAAAAATCAATTGTTTATTATTTGGAATATGAGTTTGATTTTGGTAAGACAGTTATTGAAATTGAGATATTGCCAATTACGATGGTTAAAAACACCTACGAGACAAACACCCGCCGAATATTGTTTAAATTTAGTGAGGTAAGATTAATTATATCCACTAATGAATACTTAAAACACAATTGTAACTTTTCTTTTTCTCCAGGCAAAATGATTATGAAAATTTTCTATGTACATTACTTTTACCTAGTACCTTGAGATCTTCCGCAATTGCAATTCGAGCATTTAACACAGAAATAGCTACAATTGAAGATCAAATAACAGACAGTAAATATGGTTTACTCAGGATTAAATTTTGGGAAGAAGCCTTAAATGATATCTATAATGATAAACCTCCAAAGCATCCAACAGCTTTAGAACTCCACAGAGTAAGCTTACAGACATGCCATATAAAATATTTCCTTTACACAATAAAGTTCTTTCGTAGATACTACAAAAGAAGAAATTATCCAAACATTATTTTAAACGTTTAATTGACGCTCGTTTTAACAAATTAAGCACCTCAACATTTACAAATTTACAAGCAATAGAAAATTATGCCGAAAATACTGTATCTTCTATTTATTATTTACTGTTACAAGCACATGGAATAAATGACATAAATACAGATCACTTTGCTAGTCATTTAGGTAAAGCTCATGGTATGGTCACTTTAATTCGTTCTGTACCCTACAATGCACAAAAGCGAAGTGTTGCTTTACCTCAAGATATACTCATGAAGCATAATGTTTCTTATGAATCTATATTTCAAAAAACAAACATTAATCAATTGAAAGATGTGATTTTTGAAATATCATCTACAGCTAAGCAACATTTAAATAAGGTCAGTACATAAAATATCTATTTGTTATTTTAACTAATTGTGTATTTTCTGTTACAGGCAATATCTCTAAAACCTCAAATTAAAAATAATTCTCACATCATTTTTTTACCATATGTAACTATTGAAGAGTATCTTAAAAAATTAGAAAGAACAGATTTTGATGTTTTCAGTTCTCAACTACAAGATCGAAGTCATCTTCTTCCGCTTAAATTATTCTGGAAGAAGATATCCTTTAGAATAAAAAAAATTTCTAAAAAATTGTAAAAATATTATTTTATAATTGACAATAAAAAAAACATTATGTTACACTTATGACAGAAATTATTAAGTAAATACAGTATTCCAAGTTTTATATTGATCAAGACCTTATGTATATACAGAGAAATTAAAATCAGAATGCCGGATACCTCTCTTATGTATGATTATAAGGTTTATGCTCAATGTTTGCTAACTTAACCTTCCCACAATGGCGTAAATTGTAAATACGTAATTACGTATCTAAAAATGCAAAGAATATATATCAAATCAACATTTAAATGATTGTCTACTATAAAAAAGTGAAACATTCAATGTCTAAAAGAAAATTATAGACGAAATTATCATTGAAAGAAATCGAATTCGCCACCACCTGCATAAATCAGACCGTCCATTTCAGCGACCGCTGTCATGGCGAAGATTCACTTATACGACTCGACAACTTGTCGTTTGTGTGCGGAAAACAACGACAACGGTGAAATGTTATTTACCGATGACTCCGAGGAAACAGAATTAAGCGCGATGATCAACCGTTATCTGCCGCTCAAGGTACGGAAGCGGGAATTTGATGGTTCGAACGAATCCCAAAATCAAGACTTGAACTTGACTTCCTTATCCTCTGCAATATGGAGGCTCTACTGATTTCAATCGTACAACATGAAACACAAATACCTACTGCATGGATCAAATCATTTTTGACATTTGTTGCCTATATAGCGCGAAATTTACTGCCACTCTAACTTTAACAAAAGCGAATCATTGCAATAGAATATCTATTTTATATCAAGTAGTCACATTCTATCTTGTATGTCTCTTTAAAAACCAAATCAACAGCAACTGTTTGTTGATTTAATAAAAATAAAATTTTTTAAATTCAAATATAATGTAATATTTATGTTAAAAAAGACTTTATTTTTATCAACATACCCTATAAATTAAATAATTGAAAGTATTTAATTACTTATACCGATACAATAGTATTTAATTTAAGATTTTTTTTATAGCTGTTTATTCGGACTACTTGAAAATTTGACATTAAATTGTTAAATTAATTGACTAATTTATTTATTTAAAGGTTCATGATGATGGTAACTTACCTCGTACCATATGCCCTGGATGTAATATTCAGTTGGAGGCAACTGTACAATTTTTTGAGTTACTTATTAATGGTCAACGTAAAATTCGAGAAATGTGGAAGCAACAAGTTGACTTTGAACATAGAAATGAAAGAAGTCATCTTAAAAAAAAGAACATTAATATAACTTTAGAAAATTCTGAATTATTTAGTGCAGAAGATGATAATTCCGTTTCAGAATCCAGTCAACAAATTATTATTAATGGTAATGCTCCTAAATAAATAAATATTTTGTTATTTTCATATTTCTTTAAAGTAAAATAATTAATTTTTTACACTTCTTTAGTAATGCCTGATGGTTCTGTTTATGCTGCTGAACATGATTTGAGCTTACAAATGCAAGGATTAGATAAGCCTAAAAGGAAAAGAGGTCGTCCACCAAAAGCTTCATCAGAAGAAGAACTAAAAGTAAGCTTATTATTTTAATATTTAGTATAAGCTTTTTATTTTGAAAAAACTATTTATATTTTTAATTTTATTATTTCTTAGGAAGTAGGAAAAGATGAATGTACTGAAGCAATAAGTCAAGGAGAAGAAGATAGACAAGATGAAGAAGAATTTGATAAGGATGGCAGACAAAGGAGAAAACGTAAAGTTCCTAAGAGGTAATATTGCAGAAAGAATTGTTTAAATATATTGTTTGATATCGTAAATATATTAATTAAAGGATAATTTTAAATAAATTGTAATTTGTATAGGTACATGGAAACAGTGCAAGGGAAAGAATTAGAAAAAATGTTTAAAGAAGAAGGTGTTTTTGACGAAGATGAGATGCAAATAAAATATGAAGCAAATGAAAATTTTAATATTTCAAGTATAGATAGTAGCAATAGTGAAACAGGTTTTTTATATTTCTTTTTATAAGTTTCGATGTTTTTAAATGATATATTATTTTATTTAGTATATAATATGTTTTAGAAATAATTGGCCATTTGGAAACTATAGAAGGAAAAAATTTAGGTGAATTAGTTGTAGTTAATAGAAATAAAGTTCGTACAAAATCAAAAATACGAAAGTCAAAAGTAAAAAGAAAACATAAATTTACGTGTTCCTACTGTGGTAAAGGATTTTTACAGCGTAGTAAATACATTATTCACAAAAGTTTTCATAAAACAATAAAATATGAGTGTACCGAATGTCAAAACCAATTTTCTGATAAAGACAATTTAGTTTTCCATCAGAAAACATTAAATCATACTGGAGTAAAAGTAATTGAAATAAATGACGTAGAAAAGAATACAAGTGACTCCCAAAAATCTGTTAACTTAGAGTTGGTAAACACGGACAAATCTTCTACAACTATTACAACTTCTTTAACAACTTTACCTAATGATGTTAAATCTCTAAATACTGTAGAAAATAATGAATTAAAAGATATTGATACTAAAAATCAGGAAGATACATCTAGAGAAGGAGAATTATTTCAAAATTCTGAATCTAAAGATACTGACAATATATTTAAATGTGAAAAATGTAGTAAGCATTTTCAGTCAAAATGTAATTTAGAAACTCATGTAAAAGTTGTACATCTAGGGGAAAAACCTTTTATATGTGAATTATGTAACAAAGCATTTGCTTATCAATCAAGTTTGAAAGGACACAAGGAAATAGTTCATCAGGTAAAATTCTTACTTTTCAAAAATATTTTTTATCGTGTTTTGGTAAAATAAAGTAAATTCTAATTTCATATAAAATTTAATTTGTTAAATAATTATAATTATTAGTAATTTATAAATCTGAATGTAAGATCTAGAAAGAAAATTTTTTTATATTCATATAATTACATTTATATATTTTCACAATATTTGGAATAAAATATGTATTTATTACAACAATATAATCTGCATTTTACAAGTTTCATAATTATGAAAACTGAAATTTATTGGAAGTTAATTTTTTTTTATTATAAAAATAGTTTTATTGTTATACAAGAATAATTTATAATAACACATAATATAATATTTAGAATAGTAAATCGGATAAAGGTTTTCCATGTGATATATGTGGAAAAGTTCTCAATCATCCAAGTTCAATAATGTATCATAAATTAAGTGAACATAACAATGGTCGTCGCTTTGTATGTAATAAATGTGGCAAGAGTTTTAAGCACAAGCAGTTATTACAGCGACATCAGCTTGTTCATTCAGAACATAGACCATATCCATGCAAATCTTGTAATGCTTCTTTTAAAACAAAAGCAAATTTATTAAATCATCAATCAACTCATACTGGTGAAAAAAAACATTTCTGTGAACTTTGTGACCACAAATTTGCACACAAAACAAGTCTTACTTTGCATTATAGGTACAATTTGTTATGATATATATTTTAAAAATTTATTTAAAAAATGTTGATATGCTTTAAGTGATTTACTTTTAATTATAGAACACATACAGGTCAAAAACCATATAAATGTGAAGTATGTTCAAAAAGTTTTTCTCAAAATGGTAATCTACAAGAACATATGCGTATTCATACAGGCGAAAAACCATACAAATGTGATCATTGCGGTCGTAAATTTACGACATCATCGCAATTTAAGTTGCACGTAAAACGACACACAGGTGAAAGACCATGGAAATGTGAATTTTGTGCAAAATCATTCTTGCACAAAGATACATGGAAATGTCACGTTCGTAGACATACAGGAGAACGTCCATTTCAGTGTGCATACTGTAATCGTGATTTTACAGAACAATGGGCACTAAAGAAACATTTGCGGCTTCATACAGGTATACAGTTTTAATATAATACTTTAAATTTGCTATTTATTATTACTTGATAAACCTATCTTTAAATATTCTTTTTAGGAGAAAAACCGTATAATTGTGAAGTATGTGGAAAAGCATTTGCTGATTGTTCAAATTTAACAAAACATAAAAAGGTAAATAAATATTTATGAATTAAAAATTTCTATAATATTTAAATGTTTTATACGTTTATATTAAAATTATTTAAGGTGCATAAGAATCCAGGAGTAAATTCGAATGATTTATCAGAAGGACCTGTAATTGGAGAAGTTTGGCAAATTTTACCCAATCCTCAAGAAGAAAATGTGAATACACTCAATAATTTAACTGAAGTTATGACATCAGATGAAATTATTGAAGATGAAATTCCACAAATTATTTACGTGTCTTACCAAGATCCAAATAACTCAACTGAATCATCTACCTTAAAACTTAGTATGTATTTTTTTATTTTTAAACTGTACATTTTTGCTCGGATTACTAAAATAACTTGTTACAGATAAAGAAAGCATAATGGCTGATCAAGAGTTAAATTTGAGTAGAACAGTAAAAAATGAAGATTTAAATAATATGCAACTTGCAACTGACTCTGATTTACAACTTCAAGTAAGTTTTCTACACTTTTTGAAGTAGATATATAACTTATATAAATATCTGTTATCAGCATTAAAAATATTATCAAGAAATTATCATGATTTATAATATTCATTAGTACGTTTAGGATTTAAAAATCATACTTACATAAAATAGCATAGAAATTATTACACAAAAATATGATTTATTAAACTAAATTTAACCCAGATAATAGCTAGAAAGTAAATTCCAATAATTACAACTATTTTTTGAAAAAAATAAGTATTAATTTAAAAAATTTTTTAATCCTACGCATATAACACATATTAAATTAATTATGGGACAAAATGAACATAGGATAATATCATTCTTATATCGTGTATAAGAATGTTTCTTGCATTACCAGTTTACCGATTTACTCACGTATAAATTTGTAACCGTGAAACCTGAAATATTGAAATGAAAATAAAATTGAGAGTAATTGACATATAAATATAAAAACAAAAAACGCCAGAAAAAAAAGGAAAATCTAATTTTTCTTTAATAAAACTGTGTGAAAATTAAATTAAATTTTATTATTATTCGCTTTATATTTCTTATGACTATCGTCAATAAAATTCACAAAAATTTAGTTTACTTTTATCATTAATTTCATGATTTCATGTAATTATTTTCTTAACAATAATGTAACTCTGTCACCTGATCAAATCAATAAGTGTACGAGGTTTATCATTTTAAGCATAATCAACATTCTTTTTTATTTATTTGCAAACTTAACGATTCGTATTGTAAGCTCTTTGTATTATATGTTTTCCATAAATCAAGAAAGAGCAAATTTATAAGTAATTTCTGAATATTTATATTTTCAGTACCCTTCATGTACATAATATCTGAATAATATATGTAAAAAATGTTGGGTACTTTGAGATCGTAAAATTGATAATATGATTATAGTCCTATTTCAAACTCTGATTGAAAAACAACTAGATATATAAAAAATGAAATATACACTAAACTAATTTAAATGAGCTAGATCTTTTGAATGTCGTATAAATAAAAAAAATACGACTTTTTAATTTGCAATTTTCGACGTGCTTATGTAACTATATATTAAATTTCAATATCAATATTCATCTTTTAAATTTCATTATTTAACACTTTAATTTTTATTAGTAATATTTCAAATTTATCAATATCCCGGATTTAAGAAAAATTTGTAAAAGTTAATCCAATTCTTATATTGTCCTTGGATTTTTTATCAAATAATGAAATGTTTATCTACCTTCCTATAAAAATGTACAAACTATTCCAGTAGCTTCAAAAGCATTCAAGCAAAAATATTAAGAATCTACAAGATTATATCGTCATCGGCATTAAAAATAAACGGTACTTTAATAATAATAATAATAACAATAATAATAACAATAATAATAATAATAATAATAATAATAATTGGTATCACTTTAATAAAATCGATAAAAAAATTGAATATTTAAACTGCCTATTATTGCAATATATGCAAAATATTTTAATTCAATGAGCAAGGAAAACGTTTACTGACACAATTGGTTTCTAAATAGAAGAGACACGCAACGATAATGAGATTTATTGTAAATAATGTAAGAAAATGCTTCTGGATATTTAAATTCGGCAATTCGAATCATCAATTATCCATCATGAATGATGGACTACAATCACACTAATCACGAGTTTCTCCCGAGATAGGTATTACAGGATCTATAATACCTGTAATAGATATTACAGGTATTACAGGTATCAGGAGTGATATTACTTAATATTCAATAAAATTCCTTTGTTGGTAAATAAGTATTATTTATATGAAACCATTAGATATATTTCCTTTGCATTTTTCTTCTCAACAATATAATTAAAAAAATGTAATAACCACAGAAAAATATGCAAAATAATTTAACTTTAATTTTAATAATTTAAGGATCTACTTCAATGCTCTTTATATACAAATAATTTTATCAATCTTTATGCAAATGAAAATCTTAATTTAAGATAATTCCTCATGCGTGTATATTTGTCTTTATATTCGTGCATGTTCGTCGAAGTTTTCTGAAAAATCTTACGAGGTATTATTTAATATCACACAATCGTAAATATGTTAGACTGACATTGACAAACTAGATCGGCCACATAAGAACTAAATAGTAATTTAATAAATTCCAATTAAATATTTATAGATAACGGATGAAGATGGTAATGCTATTCCATTATCACTACAAGATGCACGTCAATTATTTTCCGAAGGACAATTTGTTAGTCAATTGAATGGAAACCAAACAATAAGAGTTCAAAATTTACCAGCGTCGTTAGGAATAACTTCAGACATTGAAATTACATCGCTTTCTACGAAAGAAAATACTGAATCAAAGATCTCTTTAGCATCAACTATTCAAACGGATGCTGAGGCTATAGTAAAAGTCTTAGAAGTATGTTTAAACTTGTAAATAAAAGGTTCATGTTTATTTTGTAACTGTAATTAAATTAATTAACGTTTTTTCAGGACGAAGATACAGATGCCACAGCTGTTGCAGCCATTAATCAAATGAATGCAGAAGATCGTCTAGAATTAACCGATGGTCAACAAGCTATAGAATTTATTACTCAAGATGGACAGAAAGTACGACTAGTGACTTCTTTGAATATAGATTCATTACAATTACCCTCAGAGTACCTGACTATAGTTTAAATAAATTTATAGCGAAAATGTGCTATAAATATTATTTAGCACCTTGTGATAATTTTTAAAATTTTTATTTAATGTGTTTCTGAAAAGTGTTTACTATATCAGTAAAAAAGTGTTAGCAAGCAGTGTAATTAAATGAAACTAAGAAATATTGCGTAACACATCTTATCATTCTCATAAATTATAAAGTTATAAAAATTCGTTTACAATCAAATTTTAACATACGATTAATTTAATAACTATAAAAAATTGTAAATACAATATTTGCATTTTGTAAATATTCACAATTTTTATTTTTTCAAAAATTAATCTTTTTTTAAAATTATTATGTATTATTATACACATAATATGCAAATTAAAAACAAATATTTGATAAAAAATTATTTAAAATCATTGAAAAAAGAAAATGTCTATTAACATTGTATTATCATGTACTGTTTTTAAAAATACATTTTTTTAATAAAAACTAATCCTTCGAACTAAACTTGTGTTTTAATCACAACTCATGCTATTTCACTATTATTTGATTTTATATTATAAATTTCATTTCGTGAAAGCATCTTCATAGTAATATTATAATAAATTACATAACTTGTGTACAATTTTTTAACTTGTTAAAAAAATTCTATAATATCATAAAGTAAAAATTACAGCAGTAACTTATTTAAATAGATCTTCATTTTCATAATTATTTAATTTTTACTTAAAAAATAGGTGAGTCTTGACGCAATAAAGAAGCGTACATAATGTACTAGGCATATTTCACAGGTATAGCTTACTACTATTGCTCATAAATCTTAGTCATTACTAAAATTTTTATGAAATTTATGATACAAATTTGTCAATATTTGCTTTCTTTTAAAATTTAATTAGTTGACTAACATTGTACTTATCTTTATTTTTATTTATTTGATATAAAAATTAAAACATTTTAATAAATTTGGATATAAGTAACTCTACACTTATAAAATTATATTACAATTGACAAATTCATTTACAATATTCATAAAATTGATGAGACATCGCTTAAACGCAATTATACTGACTTGCCCCATACTTAGCTTGAATTAGTTAACGTTACATTTTGAGTATAATCATATTCAATTGTTGGTATAACAGATTGAACAAACTTTAGAAATATAATAAGATACATATGAACTCCTAATTCCCTACCTCCTTCCATTACAGTTTCTATAATTTTTTTCATGACTTCAGCATGTCTATAAATGTTAAATAAATAATATTTCATTAATGAAAATATTAAAAATTCGTTATCTAAAAATTGCAAAGTACCTGCAAGGATGAACAGAAGCCATGGGTGGTCCAGGCATGTGGGGATGAGTTTCCATGGTAACAGTTTTTTTTGCATGATCTTGACTAACATCTTCATACATTTCTTCAACAGTTAATGGTTTTCGATTCTACAAATATAATTAATAATTAATTATAACAATATGTAAATTACTCAAAAAAAAAACATCAATAATAAAATTTTACCTCATCATAACCAAAGAGCCATAATCTTGGTGTCTGATAATATTTGTCATAAGTGATATGTAAATCATAAGTTCTTGTTCTTATAATATCACCTTCAGAAAAAAATTCTTCATTTTCTTTCATCTTTTTTGATGAATCTGTTGTATACTATAAAAGAAAATTATAAAATATCAATTTGCTTACAATAAATATAGAATATACAATAGATCTTACTTTATCCTGTTCATCGAGCATACCACTAACTTCAAAGGCTTCCATATCAGCTGCCTCTTCATCATCTTCATCATCTTCAAAATCCCTGGCTAAATTTTCAGATGGTTGAGTTTTTTCTAATGTCATTTCAGAAACTTTATCATCTACGCCTTCATTATTTATATCATAATGATGAGTGTCAACCCAACCACCTTCTGGATCATCTGCTTCTATAATTTGTTCTTGCTCATCACAATATTCTATCTATAAATACACACTGATCAATTAAATTAACTATAAAATAAATATTGTAAGAAAATAATATCAATAGATTTTACTTGTTTACATCTACGAGTACAAGGGACATTGCGGGTAAGTAAAAACTGTTTATCTTTTGGTAGATATGGTTTAGCTCTATCTATGTCCCCTACAGCCCATTGCCAGGTTGGGCAATGATGTACAAGATGCTCTCCAGCAGCAACAAATTCTTCTGGTGTTAAAACTCCGGTTTCCCTAAACTTGCTTTCCTAAACAAACATAATCATCACTCATTAATTGATAAGTATATTTTTAAAAAATGAATGCAATTATGGCACTTGCAAGATAGAATACTTAATAATTTGTAATTAAAAGTACAAAATAATTCAACTGAAATTTAATAATTTCATCAAACCTTTAAAACTGGGGTTAGATATTCAGCAACGCTAAGAGCAGTGCCCTTTACCGAGTTTATCACACTTTGCATTATAATTACGTGCTTTCCAAACGAATTTTCCGCCTTCTGATTATATATGGAATCCTAGTGATCCTTATCCTACTCCCGCAATCCGTATTAAAAATCGCCATATATATATATATACAGCACTACTCTGGTAAGGTTATTTTACACACGTAACCACTGGTCCACTTCGTTTATTGGTTATACTAAGTTTCATATTTTACTGGGACGCGCATGCGTTGAGAAATATTAGAAAATTTAATACAATTCTCCGATTTGAATAGCCACTTAAAATTAATTTACAACGAAAATAAAAATGTACATAATATCATTTTGTTTCATATTTATTATTATTTACATGACATATGAATGTTCGTTTAGTTCTCAATGAAACTCTTTTTACAATTTAGTACAAATATAACATCTTTTTAAAAGTTTATACACAAGCTTTATGAAAAATATAATAAACTAAAATGTTATATACAAATAACAAAATCTAATAGTCAAGTAAAATAATATTTACATTTATTGCATAAACAATAAAAATTACTCAATACATTATATCAATTAATTATTTTATATTTTCATTTTCTTTGCTTTTGTATCGTTTGAATGGTCTTCTGTCTCGTCATCATTTTCAGGACAATGAATTTTAAATAGAGTCTTTCCATAACGTCTTCCTTCTGTAAATTAAATAAATGAATAACTTAAACAGTTTGCTGTGAAATAAAAAATTACTGACCTCCTTTTAATAGTACACGATGAGCTTCTTGAAGAATTGACGATTTCGCTTTTGTTTCATTTAATCCTAATAATCTAGCTCTAATTATAACATATAAAATTAAGGGAACGATTGCTAAACTTAAAATAAATTTTACTCACAACAGAGTTTATTCATAAAAAGGATACAGATTAATTACATCGTATGGATTTCTAATAAAGGATTCATGCTTGGCTCCACTTGATATAATTACATTCTTAAGAGTAAAAAATTAATAAAATGAAAGTGTCAAAAAAAGTGTAAAAATTTACATATTTAGAATTTTATTTACCTTACTTTTCCCAAAAGTATAAAATAAATGTGAATGATGAATAGCAAATTTCCTAGTAGAAGCTTTTATAACATCAGAATACTGTATTTCGAAATGAATGCCCTTTTCTGTTGCTTGAAAATATAGTTTCCTATTCAGTTTTAAATTAGTACAGGTTGAATTTATTGTAATTATGTCTACATTAAGTTGAGAACAAGCAAACTAAAAATAAAATTGAAGAATTTGATATAACGCTGGATAAATATTTGTATATTTACTTACTTGAAATGCAACTTGAGTTTTTGGAATAATGGCATATAAATTATATTTTTTCAAAATAGGTAGCTGATTCTAAAAATTTTAAATTTCAAATTATTTCAAATATCACAAAACAATATTAGTATTCTCAAGTAACAAACCAAAGAGTGTGTCTTTACTGGATCAGAGAAAGAAAAAGTAATTCTGTTTAAAATATTAAGTTTCTCTTTAAATTCTTCAGCTAAATCCTCTACATCAAAAGGCTCAGGTATAGATGAAATCAAAGTTTCATTTTCATCAGTTTTTTTCTTCTTCTTTTTTTCGTTATCAAATATAACTTCATCAACATTTTGATTTATCACAACTGTTTTGTAACCAGCTAAATCGTGAATAAAATATATTGAAAAATATATTTAATTATGAACTTATTAAGTTTATAGTATTATTAAATTATAATATTAAGTTTAAATCATAAACTTACTAAATTATAAAATTATTTACCATTGTATAATTTGAATAAAATTTCTCTCAAATTTTGTTTATTTTTTGTTGCGTGAACGCACAAGTCACAAAATCCATAATCCATTTTTAACAAGTTTACAAACATAACCTGTTAATAAATACTTAATATAATTTTCTGTCTACTAAAATTACATGTAAAAAGTGATCGTTTAAAAGATACGAAAACAATTAAAATTATTCATAATAATTTTTTTGTCAGATCTTGAGAAAAAGTTTAAATATATTTACTTCTAAATAAAATAGAATTTATGATTTATGTACACACATATATTAAAATGTCGCATTCAAATGAACACAATACTTGTATTTAATTTAAAATTTTTAAAAATTCATTTAGCTAAAATGCAAGGTAAGGCTATGCTGTTTTTCTCGAGAAATCGATACGTAATATAAATAAAGTTTTAATTTTTATTTACTTCTGCTTACTTTAATTATATTTTTTTACAACAAAATGAACATTAAAAATTATAAGCATTAAATTTGACAATATTTAAAATGACACGGAATCATGTATGAATGATTAAAATCGCTTAATTACAAATATAACTGTTCCTAAATTTTCTCATATGTATATCTATATATAAAAAGATTAATATAAAATAATTATAAAGAAAATAAGTCAATTAATAATCCATTTGTTTAACTATTAGAATTTCATCTAAAAAAATTCTTAACATCGCAGACATAGCAAAGTTAATGTCTTACTAATTATTGAAACTAATACATTTAACATCTTTTAAATACTGTAAATTCAAAATAGCTCTTGTACATATCTTAATATATTATTGAAGTCAATAAAACAAACTATTGGGAAAATAAAATTTAATTAGGCCCAATTATGATTTTAATACTTATCTTGATAATTGCATTTTGCAAAAAAAATCCTTTATATATACAATTTATAATTCATTTAATGCTATAAATAATAATAACAGTACAATAATTTCCCATTTAGAATTTAGATTAGTAGATAAAGCACACCTTGACAATGGCGTTAAAATATTTGTAAATACATTTTATAACAGTCATACAAATGTTCACCTTTACTATTTACTTATTAATCATCAATCTATTTCAATAATTGTTAGATACTACATTCTTTATGTACGATCTAATTTTCTATATCTTTTTCTTTTGGTTTATATAGAATAGCGATTACTGTCACAATTATTTTTACAAAATGTGTTACAAGTGAAAAATCGATTTTTCACAAAACGCGTAATCGGGCCTTATCATTTCAATTTTTGTTCCCGCCTTTATATTCTAAACATAGTACACAAAGGAATGAAATAAATTTTCTTTTTGCTTGATTTTGCAATTCATTGCCAAAAATCAAGCTGATTTCATAACATCATGGATCAATTATTCAATAATTTATCCATCAAGCAAATATTCATATTATAATATATTATTTTTTCACCATGGCAAAAGTAAATTTTAAACATTATCATTTAAGATACACATGGATTTATACATTAAAACTTCTTCAACAAAAACAATATCTCAAAAATTCCAATTTAATTACAACGTCAAGTTTATCAATTATTATAAATTCATTTAAGAAAAAAATTGCATCAATCTTATTATTATACTTTTGCAACCTTTAAAAAACTGATGAATAAATATAATATATAATATAAATGTGTATATGTTCTTCAAATTAATTTGCCAATCGAAAAAAAATTATGAATAATGATTTAGCATTTAGATAAATACTTTTTATCAAAGATTTAAACAAAACAAGGCTTTTTTGCTTTTATGTTAACCATATATGCATTATCAATATTCAGGGTTGTTCATATATTGATAGACTTTGTTATCGACAATCATAATCAATTAAATAGTATACAGCTTGATAAATTTTCATGTTCTTGTACTTGATGAACAGACTATTTAATTTTATATTGTGAATGCAAATTCCAAATAAATTGATATAAAAAAGATACAAAATTAAATATAAAAAAATGATTCTGTATTAATTTACAATATATTAAATTTTTATCTTTACATTTAAATCGTTACTAATAAGTTTTGCAAATATGTATTTGCTTTAAACATGTGGCAACAATAGTAATTTAATGTTTTTACCCACTTATGACAAAATGTCTGAAAAAAATTAAAATATGGTATTATTGATTGTAATATAATTGTCGATAAAACCTTCATCTTAGTCAGTATGTAGAACCCCATTTAACGCATACAAGGGTCTATATACAGATAAATAATAGCTTAACAAGAGCATGAGTCATTTCCTCCTTGTTGAACACTCAATACTCCTTGTAAATTAGTACGACCAGGTTGACTTGGATTATGTTGTACCCCTGACTCAGCTGCATTCAAATCCAAGCTGAAAAAATAATTTACATATTTACTAGTTTAAAAGAAAATTAATTGGTTATTAAAGTTAACATTAATAGTTTAAAAGAAATGTACCGGCCATCTTGTATGCTTTGGAAGATTTTCTTTGCTGTTTCCAAAAAAGCTTCTTCCACATTGTCTCCACTATAATGAAAAAAAAAAGATCAATTAAAACCTATAATTAAGTAAAACTCAAAGTATAGTCATAAGAACTTTTAATACGTTTTTGCACTAGCTTCTACAAACATCAGTCCATTTTCTTCAGCAAACTTCTTGGCTTCTTCATAAGTAACATCTCGTTGTCCTTCCAAATCACTTTTATTTCCAATCAAAAATATTACCTACATTTAAAGATAAGTATAAAATTACGAATATTTTATATTATATTTCACAAATTTGTAATAAACATACAGTGCTTGGATTTGTGAGGTTCCTTGTATCTGTCAACCAACTACTGAGATGGTTGTAAGTGGAGCGTCGAGTTATATCATAAACCATTAGAGCTCCTGCAGCTCCACGATAGTAAGACCTATAAAGTAAAATATGTTTTTTTAAATGCTTATTTTATTATGATATTATGGATTATTTTAAAACTAGAATAATATACTTGTTTAATTAAGCCTATACAGTTAAATTGAAATAAAATGAACAAAAGCAAAATATAAATTAAAGTAATATAAATGAATATTCTATTTGGAATCATAAATTTAAATCATAATTATAATTCGTAAACATGAAATTTTCTAATAATCGATACAATATTTTAAAAATTATTTACTTTTAAATATTTTATATTTTATATTAAAGGTAATAAGCTTTTGAATTTTTAAGCTAATTAAATAATAATATAATGTGTTAATAATTTTATTTTAATGTTGCAACTTCACTTTTTCACTTTTCTGTTGGCATAAAAATATATAGTAATGTTTTAATATGAGTAAAACATTACCATTTCCTTAAGATTTTAATGTTTAATTGCAAAACCTAATTTTTCATCATTTAATATATAAACGTATAATAATTAATACTCTTTTAAATAAAAATTGTCTGTAAAACTTATTTGTACTAAACTAAATAACTCAATCATAAATCATTACCTAGAACCAAGTTTATATTATAGTACTATTAACAATTTCACTTTTTAAGAAAGAACTGTAATTTAAGTTATATATATATATATATACGTAGAATGTAATGAATTGTTTATAATGATTCGAAAATTATTAAAATTATGGATATTTTACGTTATTTTTAATAAAATAATTCAATGATTAATATCTAGATAGCTTTCATAAACCTGAAAATGTTATTAAATAAATAAAAATAATTATTACGTAAGGAGTATATTACTCAATATAATTTCTCAAATTTTATATTAGTTTCAAAAGTAAATCTCAATTATTTTAATTTATTTACAATCAAAATCTTATGTAATATACATTTAAATCCTTTGGATTTAATTTGAAGGTTAATAATAAATAAGAAAATAAAACAATGAAAATGCCAGGAAAATACAAAAGAACTCTAGAATCTGTTTTGCAATTGTGTTTAAACAAATATCCATATATTTTTTTATAATTACACCATCTAACATTGTAAATGGTAAAATAAAATAAATTGCTGCAAGTAGTTTTTTTCTTTGTTTCTATATTCTTTTACATCAGTTACAAAAGTGGATAAAATAAAGTTTTAATATAATATGAACCAAAGATTTTCATTTATGTAATTTCTATTTTTATTCTAACATTAAGTTTTATGAATTTTTAATCTATTTTAACTTATCAATAACAAAGTATGATAAATTGAATTTAATAATCATAAAAATTTAATATCAATTGTTTATATTTTTTGTTTTTACCTTGTTACCGCCCTGAACCGCTCCTGTCCAGCTGTATCCCATATCTGAAGTTTTATTTTTTGGCCAGCAACTTCTATAATTCTGGTTCCAAATTCTACTCCAATTGTGTGAGGGCAATCAGCCATAACTACAAATAAATATATATACATACTGGTGTACATTAAGAAAATTCTTCTACATAATATTCATATCTTACATTTTTTTTCCGTAAATTGATGTAGTAAGCATGACTTTCCTACACCCATATCACCTATAATAATGTATTTGAAAATATAAGAATAATTGTATGGTCCTGCCGACATCTTAGACCTATAAATCAAAAATTTTTATATCAAGATCAATATTGCTATATTATCAAATGTACAATAAAAGAAACCAAAAAATAATTTATTTCTTAAAAAAGTTATGTTGAATTGATTTATTTGACATTCCACTGGACATAAACATCTTATCTATAAGTTTATGAATAGATAACGTGATATATACATCTATATATATTAAATCTCATTAGCTACCAACTATTGTTAAGAACTTTTCAAGCTAAAATATCTATGAATTATAATTGCCTTTGCAAAATAAAAAATATATGATAAATAATATTTTAAAAACAAAAATTGAAAATCAACGCATTAACACAAGTGAAGAAAGTTGCAATTATAACTCAAGGCAAAGCCCAGAAAGATACCTTGATGATGTTGATGTCGCGCTGACTATGTTAATGAGAAAGGTGTTAAACTAACAAAAGCACTAAAATTAACAGATCTTATCAGATTGTAATATAATAATAAAATAAATTTTGAAGTACTGGATAAAGAAGGCAGATCAAACAGAATATTTCAAAAGTAAATGAAACTAAAGTTGGAAAAAGAATTTTAAGCAACAGCAGGTAGTGGCTAATGAAGCCGACGTCACTAGTGACAAATCGTGTGTTTTGTATCTCCGCGTTTTTCTCAAATGAAAATCATACGATTAATCATCTAACTGTAAAAATTGAGCAGGACGCGCAAAATATCGAGGGAGGAGACACGTAAAGGAAGCTCACCTTTTCTGTGTGCCTATAAGGAGTGGAAACTACTCTCTCCTACAGTTGTCATACACGCACGCACACAAGCGAGCGCACACGGGCGGACGTTCGACAAAATGTGTCCCCCGAGAGCTCGTGTGCCAACTTAAAGGATCAGCTGCTAAATCTGAACAGCAATAGAACCAAAGCCTTAAGATTTACTTAGCAAAGGCTCATCGATATCACTTCCTTTGCAATATTCCTAGGTACGCAATTCTCGAAACGATTCTCCCAATTCTCCCTGTGTGTACTCCACACACGCAATATGGCATACAGGAGGACGGTACACACCAATAGTGAGAGACAGAGAAAGAAACAGAGGCGACAGCGCAACGATGGCGGCGCGGCCAAACGTCAAACCACCTGTCAACTGTCACAACGCCTGTTCAGGTTGTTAAGAAAATGAAGATAAATCGAGCCATTCGATTTACATATACACCATAATTGAAGAGGCAACAAATAACAATAGTCGCATTACAATGTAAAACTGAAAGAAAATTATAATGCCACATGGGAGTGACAGAAGTTGGTTATTCTACATTGGTCCTGCGATACGTAACTATCGAATTATTCTGAACCATTACGCGGCAAATTCTAATGTACTTCTGAGTATCAGAATGTTGATTTAATGATTATTCCAACGCGTTAATTAAATTAATTTAAAAAAAAATTGAAATTAGCCTTCGCTTTTTATTGTAATAATCATTGGTTTGTGAAATACCGATAATTTTAATTATTTATAATCAATATCTCATATGACAAACATTTTCAACGGACTTATGGAAACATCGATTTTCCATTATTTGAAGAGTTTCAATTGAATAATATCATTATTCAATATAATATCTGAATAATATCGATTATTCAGATTCCATAGCTAGGTATCCTGATTAATAGTGAATAATTTTATATCTTCGCTAAAATAGTATCATCCAATGAAAAAATTTTTCAATTAAATTTGATATTATATTAAATTAATGTGCTTAGTGTTATATCCCTGTTGCGTTGGAATAAAATTGTTTGTAAAGTAATTTTAATACGATTCATTGCAAATAAATTCACGGTAGTTTTTAAATAGTTTACAAACGCAATGGGAATTTATCTAATTTGGTTTTAAATCCACGATTCAGCGCGACATTGAAAAATAACAGTGATTCTACCACGTATGATATCTAGTAACTATGGATTAATTAACGACGGATGAGAATCAAGTCTTTATTTATGACGTCTAAGAATAATGATACGATGGGAAGGAACGATTAGGATCAAGTTATTCGACAGAGTATGCCAAATGCTTTTTCCTTTTTCCTCTGTATTAGTTGCTTTAGGCCAATATCATGTTTAAAGATATAAGATTAACAGGGTAAAAAAGTCACCTTTGAATTAAAATTCCTCGACTGCAAATTTTTCATCCAAAGTCATTGAGAATTCTACGAATTTACTACAAAAACTTATTGAGCGATCGAGCCGAGCGATGCATACCGAATACAAATACAGTCTTTTTAGAGATCGCAATTATTTATATACGGCGCGCGTCGTCGACGAATCAATGAAAGTCGTCGGATGCGCATGCGTTAGTTTTGTCTAGTACCGGAGGCCGGAATTCGGATGAGAAGTATACGCTATCGTTGAGGTCGAATCTACCATACAGTAAGGAATATAGCTTCGGAAGGAAAGATGGCCGAGTAGAAGTAGCTTCCACAATCCCCGGTGCCGCTTCGTTGGTCCGCGTCGGCGTATTAGTGCGTCTGTGATCACATTTATATATACACAAATGTAAGAACTCTCGCTAACGGCTCAGTACTCCACTCCGCACGGACGAGGTGAACGTCATTTCCGCTTATCTCTGAGGACGCACAATGGAAGGAAACGAGTTGCCCGAGTGCAGATCACCCTGGAATCAGTATTTGTAAACCTGTCACTAAGCGAGGGTGTATCGCGTGTCGCTCCAAGTTACTTTATACGCGGTAAAACGAGCTCGCGCGCAATTAAGCGTCCAAATAAATAAGTTTAACAAAAAGTTACCAGCTAAATAGAGAGATCGAGATAGAAGTTTTTTGTGTTGCGCGAGTGCAAGTGTTCTTAAACCGAAGATTCGTCCTCGAGTTGGAAGACGGATGTGCACTTGGCAGTTTATGCTGGCTAGAAAAAGGTAAAAAAAGCAGCAATTTTCCAGTGCCTTGCTCTATCCCGTGTGTGTGGAGTGCTTGCCTATCTGTATACGAGTACATGATATGTGTGAACGAATCTGCACATCGAACGAATACATGTGTGCGTACCTTATGCGAGCGATCGAGTACCATGTATATTTTTGCAGTGGCAAGCTAGAGCGAGAGAGCGTGAGAGCCTGAGGGAGAGAGAGTGAGAGAGCGAGAGCGAGCGAGAGAGAGAGAGAGAGAGAGAGAGAGAGAAAGAGAGATATTGCGCGAATGCAAGAGATGATGAGAGAGAAAGAGGGACGAAAGGTTAGGTTGGTGTCAGGATGAGAGTAGGGAAAAAACGACAAATGTAAAAGGCGAGAGAATTTGGAAATCCCGGCGCGGTTATAGCGTACGCTCGTGTTGCCGGCTCGGACTCGCTGTGATCGATAAATTTTGGAGTTTTATCGTCACCGTGCGTTTATCTCTCTACGCGCTTTTTTCTCGTGTGATCTCGAAAAGTGAGTATAGTCAGAGAGATTGAGCGAGGGGGAGAGAGAGAGAGAGAGAGAGTGAGAGTGAGAGAAAAGGAACGAAGGAATTAGAAAAGCGAACGGTCATGTGTCAACGTAACCTGCGTCGGCGGCATCGGCAGAGCCGAGCATAGAAGCAGCAGCAGCAGCAACGCCGCCTCTTCAGTAATTAACCAAACAAAATGGACACCGAGATAACAATTGAGCGAAAACCCGTCTGATTGTTTCGCATCGGAAAGGATCGATGCTCTTTTGAGCCGTGACTCATCGGGCGTCACTCTATTTCAACTCTCGCCGTATACTTTCGATACAACGAGGTGATGTTATTCTTAAAAAATTTTTCATCTTCTTTAAAAAAAAAAAAAAAAAACAAAAAAAACAAAAACAAAAAAAGAAACAAAAAAAGAAACGTAGATTTACGCGATAAAATTTGACCACTGCCTTCGTACGTTGTCATTCGAATGATCGGGCTCGTGACTTTTCCGTCTTAAATTACGTGCAATCGTGAATTGTTTTTCAGCAAGTGCAAAACGCAACCAAGTGTATTATATTTTTCATCGAACGGGGTCAGGTGTGTGTATTGTACGTGCGTGTGCAGAAATGTGAGTTTGGCCGCAAGGGAAGGGAGTAGTAGTGGGTCTTTCATTTCAAGCGCTCCTCCCGCACACACGAGTTTCGTTTCTCTTTCTCGAGTGAAACCGTTCGTTTTTTCGGAGCAGCTTCCGCGTTCTCGATCGCTCTCGGGGAACGCTCAGCTTTTTGAAACGGTTTTTGGAAAGTAACCTACTATCTTATGAGAAGTGAACGGACGTGTAGCGAAAATTTATCTCGATATAGATAATTGATGACAATTCTTGGTATATGAATTTCTCGAATTATGTTCGGCGTAGTTTTTTGCACGTATCTTAACTTTCACGTTAATTTCCTCGTATCGTGGAAATAGATTCATTTCGCCGAGAAATGTTGTATTAAACACAAAAGCACTTATTACGGTAGATCGATGATAATATATTATACTTGTTTATCGCACTGAAAATACCCTAGACGTTCTAGCTTCACTTTACGATAAAAGAAAAATTTTAGAAAGTATAAAATTATCGTAGATCATTACGGTTACTTGTCACTTACATAATTGATTTGAACGCGAAATCATCATCTATTTTCTTACATATTTCTATAAATTTCGATACGTTGGTGATATCTAGAATTATCTCAAAGGACGATTGAATGCAGTTCGTTAATTACCCGTTGAAAGAATTGAATTTGCTTTTTTTTTTTTTTTTTTTTTTTTTTAATAATTAATTCGTCAATAAATGATTGTGGCGCGAGTTTAGTCTTTTTTAATTATAGAAAATTATAAGCTACGAAGACTTGTGAGAATTCCTCCGTGTTTCGATGTCTAACATTGCAAAAAACATCGCGTCGATACAAATTGTAAGAAGCTAATGATAATAAGTGCGTAAGAGCCGTAGCTGAGTTAAGAATTAGGAAGACTTATTAACCACAATTATTGAGTGTACTACGTATAATATCGTGGAGTTGAACAGGAGAAAGAAAAGTAGGGAGAAACATTGAAAGTACGTATTAAAGACGCAAATGATTTCAATAAGTTCGCGTGTTACCCTTTTTTTTTCATGAACTAGGATATCAACGACGGCCTACGTCCTCGCTACCTTACCTTTCATTCGCGGCACTCGCATAACACGTTGTAGGTATACGCGAGTGCAAGGGGCTCGTGTACTCGAAGAATCGCAGGATACGATTGGTTAATCAAGTATCCTGGCACTCGTGCCGCTCTATAAGGTAAAATCTGATTGGCTCTCTTTTCCGGTGTAATTTCGGCTCCGCCTCGATATTACCAATTGCTCGTTCCGTCTTTAGTAAGTAACATACACTTGATGTTGTACTTTGTAAATGCGATAGCCTGCGTCGAGTAAACTTTGTCATACTGTTCCGGAAGAATTTCGGCGTACCACTGTATTTAAAATTCACGCTTCGCGTATGCAATCATTTGCGGGAGCATGCACGCGTGCGCAGCAACTCACTTTTGCCGGTCCCTCTCTCTCTCTCTCTCTCTCACTCACTCACTCACTCACTCACTCTTACTATTCTCTCATCGGGCTGTCTAAAAGTGCGGACCCGCGCCAGTACCATGTACACGAGCATGAGTTATTCCGACTTACTGCGTACAGTACTGTACACAACAAACTAAAAACTCCTATTACCAAAATTCTTCTATTTTTATCATCCGTTTCTTTTACTTTTACTTTCTTTTTCACGTATGCGTTTATTACTTATTAATTACATTATTGTTATGCTCGATAGTTTCTTTTCGTACTTGAACGCGAGAGATTGTTTTTCTGCCTTTTAATACATTTGCGTTTGCGAAATGTTTCGTATCATTTTTTTTCTTAAAAGTTGACTGTACTTTCTGTTAATATTCATCGAAAAACCATTTTTGTCAATGTTTCTATTCGAGTATCACGTAATGGCAAGAGCTAGAGGATGCTAAATTTATTATGCATAAAAAACGAACAAAATTTCGTTCGAGAAATTTAGACTTTCGAGTTAAATCCATCTAATGTACGAATAAACTTACCAAACAATAATATTCTTTTAAAACGAAGCGTTTTATCGTTTAAAATTCAAAAGTGTCATGATAAATAAATGGTACCAAGCGACATTGTAGCTCAAATGAATAAATGAATACCGGGTTTACTCGGGACTAAATGTGTAAAGTTAATTAGTCCATAAACATAGTTGAAAACTAGAATAATTATTCTTCTCCCTTGCCTGGATTATCCATTTATTAATTCAATGAATAACGCCGATTATCACGGTATAGCCTAGAAAATCGATGTAAATGAATTAGGCTTAGGTCATAATTGAAAGAGACTAGATTTGTTTCAAATCTAAGCAGTAATTCTCTTGCATAAAGTTTCGCGCAACTCTCTCGATGCTTTGATAGAACCCACGAGGAAAATTTTCCGGGAGAGACGCTTTTTACACGTTTCGCTAAAACTTCTCGAGAGCTTGAAGCCTTTAATTTACGGAGCGCAGCTTGAGTTTTTGGTTAAAATTTTCAAAGCCAATGTCAAGATCGTCATTGTAATGTAACGTACTTAGGCGAACGTTCGATTCTCATAGACGCTCGCTGAATACATTCGACATTTGCTCGGAAAAGTTTGCAGATTGGAATATGGGTGAGTTGAATAATCTTTTAAAGAGTTCGTGACTCGACTAGGCACATTTGTTCTTCGCTCTTTGGGATCTTTTGGAGCTGTGTAGCATCGCACGAATGTGTTGGTTCCAACAGCTCGCGCGGACTCTTGCGATTATGTCATCTTTTGTTTTATTTCTATTAGGCATTCTTGAAGTTTAGTTTATATGTAGCGCGCGACTACAATTACATGCCACGTATGTTTGCCTGTACGTACGCATGTGCAAGTGCATGGAATCGTAAGAATATGTGGGAGAGAAATATGTAGAGAGAGAGAGAGAGAGAGAGAGAGAGAGAGAGAGAGACACGGAAGGTCAGACGTCGGTGTCTGCGCATTTCCTACGATGTTCTAGAATGTTCTCTTACTTCTTTCGCTCCTCCGTAGGGCGTTTCGGTGCCAGGTGCTTTGTGTTTTGTTTCATCGAAACTGAAACCCTAAACCCTTCCCTTCGCTCCCTTTCTTTTTTCTTGCCTTTCTTCGTCTTCCAACTTATCGTGTTTAAAACCAAGCTACATTATAGTTTCAACGCATACGACTCTTTTAATTTCATAACTCCCGATATTTAACTTTGATCACAGACTGTTTATGTCACGCGTGCTGCTGGAAGCTTTGAACACTGTAACGTACTCGTTGTTGTTGCTGCTGCTGCTGCTGCTGCTGCTGCTGCTGTTGTTGTTGTTATTATTGATCTTTTAACGCCGATACAATTCTTTTTAATCCTCCCATTCTGCGCTTTGCGTTAAAAGCTTTACTAATCGAGGTGTAACGTATAACTAAACTCCCGAATTCCGAAATGGTCGTGCGTAGCCTTTCAACTTCCAAGCCGTTGATCGTACTACTCCGATGCTTGAGCGTTGTCGTAAATTTCGAAAAATTAATCAATAATACAAAGATGAGCAAAAGGAAAATTGACGTGCTGGAAGAAATAGTATTGTACGTTAGAAAAGCAGTGGCGCCTTAAAGAGGTACAAGGCGAGCTCAGGTGCGTTGATCCGCGACGACTGCGAAATGAAAAGGAAAAGAATGAATCTAATATTAGAAGTAAACGAAGACTGGCGCGAAACTTAGACGGGAAGTTTTGAATGATAAATAAATAACGCACGTACGAAAACTGATGCAGTTAATTACGTGCGTGTGATTATCGTTTGGCGTTTATCTTATCGTTAATCGGCTACTCGCGAGTATCGCAGAAGCAGCGAAAGGAAAAGCTGCATTCGTCGATGATTGGCAGTATCGACGAAGGGCGGGGAAAAAAAAACAGGAGAAGATTAGGCTGTCGTTGGCTCAAAAATGTTTATAATTGCGAGAGTCGCCATCGCAGTCGAAATAAGCATCGATCGGCGCTTCCACGCGTACGATGTGATTGGGTACGCGGCGGTGCATCTAGATAAAAATGCTCGAAAAAAGGCAAATAAATAAACGTAATACAAAGAATCAGCGTGAAGTGGGGCGAAACGGGGGAGGCCGGCATAGGAAGGAGAGAAAGAGGAGAAAGAGCTCGGGGCTTAGCCCTTCGGCATCGGCAATTTCTCGCGCTTCTCTATGCGCGTGCATACATACGCGGCCTCACAGCTGCACATAGGCCAACGCGTACATGCGTTTGTATACGAGGAACGAGCGCGCGAGACAAAATGACGAGTGTGGAGCATCCATCGCGAGCAGATAGAGAAAGAGAGGGAGAGCGAGAGAAACGAAGTAGCGCGTGCCCGCTGATATTTCGCCATGGCGTCTACTTCTCTCCCTTGTTCTCGTTTTGTCGTGGTGGCATCGGAAAACGAGCAAGTGTGTTTGTGTGTGTGTGTGTGTGTGTGTAACACGCGACGAGATGCCGATGTGAAAGAGCGCGCGTCGCGGCGTCGCTCATCTTTCTCTCTCTTCACCACCTCCCTCCTCGGCCACTATCCGAGCGTGTGTGCGTATCTGTCCGTCTCCATCACCCCACTTGGCCGACCGTCCGTCCGGTTCCTGCTCCGGTGCCTCTGTCCTTTGTCAATCTTTGGGATAATCATGATGCGCGACCGCGGCCACGACAGGCTCTTCTGCCCCTTTCCGAATAAATATAATATGAGCTTTCTTAAACGGCGAGAATTGCGCGGCGGATCGGGGAGGGTTATTATACCTTTGCTGGCCTACGGTGCGCGCATACTCTGACCGCGAATAATAGCTCGCAGTGCGCGTGTACGGATTGTAACATGTAGTACGCACTCCTTTCGACGTCAGAGGAGCTACTTCGAGGAGATTCCTATTGCTTTTTCTCTCTCTCGCATGCACCACGTACGTGCAGCACACTTTACAGCCGGCTTACGCGAGTGCACGTACCGTGCACCTCGTGTTCGTGCTCGTACAGTGAGAGAGAGATGGATGTATCGGTTAGTGGTCGTGTGTCGTACCGAGGAACGTCGGACGGCGGCGGACAGCTTCGTATGAGTGCGTACGGCAGTGGCGCATGTGTGTACGAATGTACGTATGCACAAGTGAACAAAAATCGTAGTGGGGGAGCTAGCCTGCTCCGGGTATAAAAAAGACGGAGAGCGAACGAGAAGGGGAAAGGCGCGCGCGTGTTTCGAATCGGTGCCAGGAGAGGAAGAGAGAAACGAGAAAAGAGAAAGCCGCAGCTCGTAGAGACCGAGCGCGGGAAAAGGATGGCGAGCGCTCGCTCTCCGCTTACCGCTTACCGCTTACATACGTATAAAAAGGGAAAAGACAGAAACAGCTGAACCGAGAGAGATGTGTAGAAGAGAAAAAGAGAGAGCCTTGTAAGGGAGCAAGAGAGATGCGCATGAAATGATTCGGGCCACGCTTGCACCTCGCCACCGTTTCTCTCTCTCTCTCTCTCTCTCTCTCTCTCTCTCTCTCTCCCGTTGCCGCTATCCGTTCTCCTGGCGCGCGGCTACCAGAAGGTGGCTGGCTTGATCAACCGAGAGAGAGAGGGGCTAGCGCGCTCAGGAACTAGGAAGAGTCGAACGCCGCGGAACAGAAAGAGGTGGCGATGAAGAAGGTGGAGGAGGAGGTCGTCTCGTGCTTTCTCTCTCTTTCTCGTTTGGAAAACGCAGGGCGCACACTCGGGAGTCGAGCCGCGCGGCAACGTACCGCCAGAGTGAGCGACAGCGATAGCGGCAGGGACGGGGGTAGAGGCAGCCGCGGCCGGCCCGGTCGCAACTCGCAGGATACGCAACCAGGCGGTGGAGTGAGAGAGGCGGCGGCGGCGGCGGCGGCGACGACGACGAATACACACGACCTTCGTGGATTCGCGGGGCTCCCGAACGCGAAAAGTGACGAGGACGCCGCCAGCGCGGCTACATATATCGAGCGTCGCGCCCGCCGTGAGCGGCCTTTACTTGCGCGTATATCTCGTGAGTCTCGCGCGTCTTGTCTCGTGCCGTGAGTGCGCGCGTGTGTCACCGAGCGAAGGCCCGATAATGGCGTAGGGCCGTACGTCGGTCGCGCGCGGCTCTGTTATCCTCGTCGTCGAGCGCGTCGCCCTCCGCCGCGATTCGGTGTGCGCGCCGCGCGTCTGTCGCGCTTCCACCTCCCGTCCTCCCTTCCTCGCGTCTCTCGTCCTTCTGCTCTGGCCGTGAGCCGGCGCTCGACCGCGCATCCCATGCTGGCTCCTAAACGCCACCGCAAGGACGACAGCCGGACGCTAATATGAGCTCCACGAGGAGGAGGGGCTCGAGCGACCAACAGTAAGAATTTTATTCTCCGGAGCGAGCGCAATAAAATAATAAAATCGTGATTTCTCTTGCGCGGCCAAAGGTGAGGGATGCCGCTCGTCGTTCTCGAGGACGTCCTGCCTGAGTCGTTGCCGTGATCGTAATTACGTCAGGCGTCGCGCTACCCATCTCCCTTTTCTCGGCACTTCTTTTATGTCTCTTTCCCTTTTCATTTTCTTCCTCATCATCTTCTTCTACTTGTTCGTTGTTATCTCGGTGCTGTCCCGTTCCTGCTCCTACTCTCTCTCTCTCTCTCTCTCTCTCTCTCTCTCTCTCTCTCTCTCACCGTCACACACACACACACACACACACACACACACACACTGTCTCTCACTCTCGGCGATAAAGAGAGCAAGACAATGCGAGAGGGACGTATGCGCTCGATGGATTTTTGTCATTCCATCGACTCATCCGACATGTCCTGTGTGTGCATTCCGCAGACACTGCGAGAGCCCTGAAAATCGATTTCCCAGACGCTGCTGCTGCTGCTTTTCTTCCGCTGTGGATTTTCTTCGGCCGGTAGCTGGACAGAGTGGGGGGATGAATTATTTATTCGCCAAGGCTTTCATACAGCTCACGTATACGTATAATACGCAACAGAGATGCTGATTGATTTTTCGAGCTGTCTTTCCGACTAAGCCAAAATTTCTTTCGCACACGCTCGCGCGCCCGTGTCTAAACGATTACGCTTTCTTATTTTTACGCAATGAGCGCCATCGAGGAGGTGTCGATAAAATGTAATTATAAATTAACATAAGCCTTGTGGATTTTGCAATTAAATTATTTGCTGGCTAGGGATAAATGTTGCTCGATCAGCTGACTTACTTTTTTTCCTTTTCTTTTGAATCATTTGCTAATCCAAAAGCCACTCAGCAATCGTGAATATTTTATGCGAAAGATATTTTTTCTGAGAAACGCGTTAGTCGGAGCGACGTAAAAACTGTAAAACAAGTAGGTGACTGAACTTGCGTGGCTGTGTAGTGCGTACGCGCGTAGGTTCGGCTATTTTTAAGAAATTAATACGCGTGCGGCGCCGTGACGAAAAATACTTTCTTACAGGTGACGAAGATTATAAGATTAATCTTGGAGAGTCAAGTAGCTGAAAGCTGGTAGGCTCTTAAGGGGAAAAGTTATGACGATTATGATAATTTAAGCCATAAGCGTATAGCTTTTCCCCTTTGGCGTCTTCTGGGATCGTCGATGTCGCCGGCAACCCGTAAAGAAAAAGAAAGCCTGCGTTAATTATATCTAAGCTATAATTATCTTTGGATCGAGATAAAGAGCAGCCCAGTGAAATGTAAAATTGGCATGTTGTTTCAGAAGACACAGAGAAGCAATGATGGGAACGCTACTGGTATTAAAGGAAACTATTCGATACTCCCACAAGCCCGACAAGGAGGCGAAGAGTCGTGCAGCGTAAAGACATGGACTCGTACGACCTATTCGGCGAAGATGTCAGTGGATCGATGCTCGATGCTCTTCCTGACCTCGGGGGGAATGATCACTTTGACCCGACAGCAGCAAGCAATTCTGTCGTAGTGTCGAGAGATGGTCCGAATCCCGGCCCCAATGGAGGAGGGAGTTACATTAACCAGTCGTACGGCATTAACCAGGAATCTCCGTTGCAAAAATTAACGTCTTTCGGTGGATCTGAATTCGGCGGTACTAATCCCTTGCAGAGCCCAGCGGCACAGCAACGCAGCATGTTTAATCAGAACCTGGGCACGTTCGAGCCGGGGCCCGGTGCCGGAGCTGGCGGGCCTCAACGTGGCATGGTACCGGGACCCGGGCCTGGGCCCGCTGCTTTCCAGGCCCAAGGCAGGAGCATTGGTCCACCAGGACCCGGGCCGCAGCAGCGGGGCCCACCTCAGGGCCCCCACCCGGGACAGGCCACTCAATACCCGGGCTACTCGGACAGCATGTACTCTATGGAGCAGCAGCATCCGATGGCCCGCGCTAATATGGCCATGGACCCGAGCATGCAGGCCTGGCCAGCCCAGAGCAGTGCCTACCCCCAGATGCAGAGGCATTACAATCAGATGATACCCCAGCCAGCGACCTACAGGCAGCATATGCCTCAGTATGGCCACCAGCAGGAGCAGCCCAGTATGAGTCAGAAAATGCAGCAGCAACAGCAGCAACAGCAGCAGCAGCAGCAGCAGCAGCAGCAGCAGCAGCAGCATTTCTCGGCGCAGCAAGGCATGATTGGTGGAATGGGCGTGCCGCACCAAGCGATGCAAGCCGGCGCGAATAGCGGCGCCTACCAGCACATGGTAGGCCAACAACAGCAGCATTATCAGCAAGGAAGCGCGGCCTCCATGTACGGAAACTCGTCGAGCTACTTGGGATTTAGCCCCTCGATGCATCAGCAGTCGCAGCCGCCTCAGCAGCAGCCCCAACGAATGCCTCATCATCATCCGTCCCATTCGACCCATCAGACTCATCCCTCGCATCAGCAGTATCCACCCTTGGTGAGATTTAAACGTGAACTCTACTTTGAGTCGATGAAATTTGTCCTACACGTTGAAACTAATGAGCATAATGAGCACAACCTTCTCGGCAGACCAATTTAAATTAACAACGCTAATAGGCTTAAATCAACTGTTAATTGTACGAGTAATATTTGGCATCTCATGTGTTGTTATATTGTAGGGTCAGCATGCGCAGCAGCATACACAGCATTCTGTGCCACAGCAGCCACAGCAGCAACCCATGGATCCTCAGTATCCTCATCATTCATCGCAAATGTTCAATCAGCCACAACATCCTGGTCCAACACCCCAATATGGTCCAACGAAACATGCTACGAGTCCTCAGTATAGGGCGTCATTCCCTCAATCGTCTCCTCAAATGTCTCCCAGACCTCAAATGTCTCCTAGACCACCAGCTGTACAACAGCAAATGTCACCTAGGTAACGTTTACGCTATAATTTAAGATTCAGTACTTAGACCGTTTTTAACTATATACAATTTGTACATTTACTATATTCTTATTCATTCAAATGTGATAGCTTGTTTGAAAATTGATTTGATTAATTTGTTTTTAACATATGGATGTATTTAAAAGAGATTCAATATAAACTGTAAATACAAAATAAAAACAACTATTCCACTTCTTTATTTCAATAATAATGTATAAAAGGCTTTTATAAATGATAAAATGTTATACATTTTTAAAGTAAGTAATTTTCAGTAACGTTACAAAATTCAGAATTACTTATGTGTATTTACGTACATATACTTGATCCGTTATTTTTTGTATGAAGAATTATCTATTTAAAAAAAAGATTTAAAATGCATCAGACTTATCTTATCAAAAAATTTAATTCATTTAAAAACAAAAGTAAAGTATCATTTTAGTAGCTTACGAATTTATCAATATGTTAGGTCTGTTGGTATACTAAAATTAGAGGGAACTCTATTTTCTGGCTTATGCAATTATAACAGTATTATAATAATATATTATTATTATAACTCTTGTACATTTTATAAAAACTGAGTTTCTATGAATGACATTGTAATTTTATTTTTAAAAAACATTAATTTCTCCTTGTGACTCATCAAAATAGTTTAAATAGCAAAAGTACACATTTCGTATAAATGTCAATGAAAAGAAAAATTCTTAAAATTAAAAGCACGTACAATCATAAATATTTTAGGCCAATAATGTCCCCGGCCAAGCCTAGCACGCTGTCGCCACATCCACATGTACAGCTCCCTCATCAACAACAGCAGCAGCCTCAACCGGTGTCTCCTTGTCCGCCAACGTCAATGCCGATAAGCTCTGCCGCTTCGTCACAGCAGACAACACTGCAAGCCCTCGAACAAATGGTGATACCAGGCGTTTCGGTCTCGAATCCGAACGTTCCTTCTCAAGACTATGGCCAGTATCAATCGCGGCCACCAATGTCTCACCCGCCAAATATCTTACCACAGCCGACTGTACAACCTCCTATGGGTCCGGTAGCAACGGGACCTCGTATGCCAATGCCTTCGCAATGGCCACCTACGCCGCATCAACCCCCGCCGCAACCGCAAGCCCAGCCGCAGCAGCCACCTCCACAACCACCACAAATTAGGCCGCCGATGAACCTGAATGACGGGCGAAGTATAATGGAGCCACATCAGCAGCAACCGCCACCTCCGCCAGTCGTATCGGAGCAGAGCACCCCCTTATATCCTATTAATGGAAACGAAAGTATTCACAATGTCGTGGAGACGACGTCAAGGGACCCGACGGACATCGTTCAAAGTTCCGTTCACTCCCTTCCACATCCGCCTCCCGTCCCAGAGACTGAAATATCAGATCAATCGATGACTCATCAACAGCATCAACAGCAGCAACAGCAGCAGCAACAACAACAACAACACCATCAACAGCAGCAGCAGCAGCAACAACAACAAATGCATCAGCAACAATCGAACCAGCAAAGTCAGATGATGAATAATCAGGACGTATTAAGTCAGCCACAAAGAGAAAGCCCGATTCACAGTAGTCCTCAAATTAATACGTCGATCGAAACTGTATCCATAAACCCAACGCACATCGAGCCCGTACAATCATTGCCTGCCACAAGTACCAGTAATAACGTCGAATGCAATAGTGCATCACCAATGTTACAACAGCAGCAACCTGTCGCTAGCTCGGCACCAGTACAAAGTTCGATTTCCAACGTAGAAAATACGATAGCAGACACGCAAATGAACGACCAGGCACCTGAAATTAGTTCTGCTCAACAACAAGCAATGTGTCCTACACCACCGCTTACTCAACAGCCATTAGTCAGTCAATCGCAACCACTCGTTTGCTCGCAGTCTCCAGTACCACAAATAAGCATGGGACAATCGCAGATGGTATCAGCAGCTCAAACGAGTCAAACTCAGGCCGGCCAGGCCACCTCAGTACCACCTCAAATTCTAGCTGCTTCTCAACAGCAACAAATAATACCTCCAACGTCATCAACGATGAGCCCACCACCACATCAAATGCAGGTGGCTCCTCTAAGTCAATCACAGGTTACACAACCGCAAACAGCAGTATTAAGGCAATCTCCACAACCAGTTTTGCAATCTCAAACCCAATCTCAGCCTCAGACTCATGCGTCGCAAACACCGCAAGTAAATGTACTCTCTCAAAGCAATAGTGCAGTCACTTCGCCGTTACAGCATCAAACCTCAAACCAACCACAAATACCCGATCAATCGACGCAAGTCCAGCAATCGAACCAGATGTCCAACCAGGCAACGCAGATACAGAATCAGCTTCCAAATCAGATTCCGAATCAATCGTCACAGGTTCAATCGTCAAATGAAATAACAAATCAAACGCCACAGATACAGCCGGATCAGGTACCCAACCAATCTACGCAGTTGCAGAATCAAATTCCAGATCAGTCGACACAAGCTCAAAGTCAAATTCCAAATCAGTCGTCACAAGTACAAAATCAAGTACCGAATCCAGTGCAGGTTCAAGTAACTCAAGCTTTAAGTCCAGCAAGTAGCGTTCCATCGACTATGATTTCCGGAACAACGCCACAAGTGGCGCAAGCACCTGCTGTAGGACAAACAATCGGTATACCTGTACAGGCTACAAATATTTCCGCAGTAACAATGCCAAATTCACAAGGCAGCATTCCTCCTGGACAAGCGCCCTTCGGAGAATATACGAATATTTCAAAAACTAACAGTATATATTCGAACGACATGGTAGTGGGATCTCAGCAGCAAACACCGCAGCCGTATCATACTCCGAGTGATAACAATGCTGTGGTCAATAGCACGGGTATAACGAATATAAATTACATGTCAACGACTAGTACGCCAGCATCGATCACGACGGGATTCACGAATACTTTAGCTCCGGTGACTCATCATCAAGAACGAGCTGCTCTTCAGCAGCAGTTGCAGGAATTGTATTGCATGCCAGCAGCACCAGAAGTACAAGAAAAAATTGTCACTCTGCAAGAAAAGTTGCAAGCTCTTCAACAGCATGAAACAAACGAACAATGTAATGGAGGAACCCAGTGTATTCTCCAAACACCGCTGTTCAATGCACCAGCAGTCGTGGATAGCCCTCAAGTTTCGAGTACGACTGGCAGAGGACGAAGTAAAGGTACATCGCGAGCGAAAAAGAGCAGGAAGAAGGCGGACAAAGAAGTCGTAGCTCCAATTGTAGCGCAGCCAGCAACGCAGCCCGAACAACCAGTATCCGATAATCTAGTCACGCCTGGAGACAGTAGCAATATTGTGGACAGTGCTGCTGATTCGGTCGAGGACATGAAACCCACCTCAGGTGGTGATGTAGAGGAGGAGTGGCCCGTTAAAACGAAGAAAGCGAGACCACCAAGAAAACCACGTAAGCCGAAGGAACCAAAAGAGCCAAAAGAACCGAAGCCTAAAAAGGAAAAAGAACCAAAACCACCTAAAGAACCTAAGCCTCCAAAGGAACCAAAACCGAAGAAGAAAAAAGATGGCAAAGAAACAACACCTAAACGTAGTAGAAAGTGAGTTAATTTACAGATAATTACAATAATTACATATAATTACAAATCATTACAAATAACAACAATAATGATTCTCATTATACCATTAGCGTGTGTTATATTTTATGTTCAAGTTCGTGAAAAAACATAATTATTTACGTAATTTTGTAATAAAATTTATTTGTATTAAAACCTAATAAGCATAATTCTTCATGGTCTAATCCATTTAAATGTCATGAAAGCGTTACTTTTGTGAAATGTAAAAATTTTAATTTCTATTTATCGACACAACTTGCTGAACCTTCCATCGATATAACTTTACACATTATAATTGTACTACGTTTCAAATTTCGTAATTTTAGAAAAGTTAAGTCGGAATCGGGAGATGAAGAAGCCAAATGTGAAAATGAGGATGTTGCCGTTTCTGATTCAACCGCTATTAAAGATTCTGAGGCTAAATCAACTAATGTATCTATTGATGATGACAATGAACAAGTAGATTCATCGACTACTGAACCTATAGTATCAGAGTCGAAACAAGGAAATGATGAAAAGTCAGAGTCGGAAAAAGCTGGTGGTGATGAAGAAAAGAAAGACGGCCAAGATGGACAAGTAACAGATACTCCAGCTCCTGCAAAAAAGAAAACCCCAAGTCGTAAAAGGCCTAGCAAAAGTTCTAGTTCAAAATCTCCTAGAAGTTCAAAGTGAGTTTTGACTAGTAAAATAAACAATGGATATTACGATTATAATGAACTTTATTAATGTTGACCTTGTTTACAGAAAACGAAAAAGTCGTATAGCTCCAGATTCTGATGGCGAGGAATTAGCAGCTACACCACCACCTTCACCGGAAGCTGATGATAACAAAAGACGATCCGCCAGGAATACCCATCGTAAAAAGTACGTTGATGACGTAATGCTTCGATTTTCGGACGATGAACTACCTAATCAAGATTTACAAGGCAAGAAGACTGATGGTAATAGTATTACCAAGCCCGTATCTGATAAAAAGGCAAACGAAGGCGGTGATATTGGACCGAACAAACCGAATTTTGTATATATTGTAAGTCCTCTTTATTAAAGTTACTCCTTAAATTTGCTTATTTGACATTTATAATTTTTGGAATTAAACCTTTTGTTCGTTTCAAGAATACTACTGATGAAGACTCGATGGTTGTTCAACATATTTTATGTTCCCGTATGGGAAAAAGAGAAATTAAGCCTGAACCTCCGGCTCCAGAAATCAATCCGGAACCACCTGCCATAGACAAGACTGATGAAATTAAATCTAATACGGAAAAAAATGACGAAACAAAGCAAACGGAGAATAGCGATTCGAAAGAAAAATCTAAGGAAGACTCCATTTCTGACACAGACAAAGAAACTCTCAGTGATGAAAATTCCAAGAAAGAGGAATCTGAAAATAAACTCAAAGAAGATAAATTGGAATATGACGTAAAGAAAGAAAATGATATTGAAGATATCAAAGAAGAAATCTCTCAAGAAGAAAAAGTCGATGAAGATACAGAAAAGGAAAGCCTAGAATTAAAAGAAATAGACAAAAATGTTAAGGAAGAAGAAGATGTGGATATTCAAGATCAGTCCAGAAAAATTGAGAATAAAGTGGATGAAGACACTGAAATAAAAGAACAAATTACAAATAAGCCTGCTGTTGAACCAGACCATACTGAAATTTCTAAAGTAGAATCAACCGTTGTTTCAGATGGAAAACCACAGATAATCGAAGTCGAAGAATATTTTGTTAAATACAGAAATTTTTCGTACTTGCACTGTGAATGGAGGACAGAAGAAGAGTTGTATAAAGGTGATAAAAGAATACAAGCAAAATTGAAGAGGTTTAAGCAGAAAATGCAACAAAGTACAAATATATTTGAAAATGTACGATTCTTTAAAATAACATTTTAATAGGTTTAAGGGGATTGCAACAAATTATTTGAACAGAAAAAGTTCTGAATGAAACTTTAATGTGCATTAACTTTCTTTTTAGACTGAAGATGATCCATTCAATCCAGACTTTGTTGAAGTAGATAGGGTGCTTGATGAAGCTACTCATACTGACCCAACTTCTGGTGAAACTGTAAGGCATTTTTTGGTAAAATGGCGATCATTGCAGTATGAAGATTCTACTTGGGAATTAGAAGAAGATGTTGATCCGGAAAAAATAGCACAATTTCATAAATTCAATAAGCTGCCAGCAAAGGATCAATGGAAAGTATGTATTAAGAGCTTTAATTTATTTATTGATTTTACATTTTTTATAATTTAAATATTTAAATGTTATTTAAAATTTTTTAGCCCAAAAAGAAACCTGTAGCATCTCAGTGGATTAAATTAGAAGAGTCACCAGTTTATAAAAGTGGCAATAGCTTAAGACCATATCAACTGGAAGGATTAAATTGGCTTCTTTTTTCTTGGTACAATGGACATAACTGTATACTAGCCGATGAAATGGGTCTTGGAAAAACTATTCAATCTTTAACTTTCGTAAATGAAGTGTACAAGTATGGTATTCGTGGACCATTTTTGATCATTGCACCATTATCAACTATTCCTAATTGGCAAAGGGAATTTGAAGGATGGACTGACATGAATGTTATTGTCTATCATGGATCGTACGTATTGCTTTTATTTTAAATATTTATGCATTTAAATTTTTTATTTAATACTATTATTTTCCCATTTTACAGAGCTGCGAGTCGGACAATGATATCTGAATATGAAGTATATTATAAAAATGATAAAGGTGTGCAAATAAAAGATCTTATAAAGTTTAATGTTCTTATAACAACTTTTGAGATTATTATCACTGACTTCAATGAGCTAAAGGGTTACAACTGGAGACTATGTGTTATAGACGAAGCACATAGATTGAAAAATAGAAATTGTAAATTACTTGAAGGTCTGAGGCAATTGAATTTAGAACATAGAGTTCTTTTATCGGGTACTCCTTTGCAAAATAATGTAAACGAACTTTTTTCACTATTGAATTTCCTCGAACCAAATCAGTTTGCTAGCAGCGAAGCATTTTTAAAGGAATTTGGTAATTTAAGTAGCGAAGATGAAGTCCATAAATTACAAGTTCTTTTAAAACCAATGATGTTGCGGAGGTTAAAAGAGGATGTTGAAAAGTCACTTGCGCCAAAACAAGAAACGGTGGTTGAAGTTGAATTGACAAATATACAAAAGAAATACTATCGTGGTATTTTAGAGAGAAATTTTTCGTTTCTTGCTAAGGGCACTACCTCTGCCAATATTCCTAATTTAATGAATACCATGATGGAGTTGCGAAAATGTTGTATTCACCCATTTTTACTTAATGGAGCAGAAGACCAAATTCAACTTGATTACAAACATGAAAAAGAAGACTCGGAAGCATATTATCAAGCGCTGGTAAATAGCTCGGGAAAAATGGTTCTCATTGATAAACTCTTGCCAAAACTAAAAGCCAGTGGTCATAGAGTTTTGATATTTAGTCAAATGGTCAGGTGTTTGGATCTTCTTGAGGATTATCTAGTTTATCGAAAGTAAATTTCACGAACATTTAATTATTTATTAGGCGTACTCATTTGAGAGTAATACGTGTTAGGATTTAATTTGTAAAAATATATATTTATTTTAGATACCCATACGAACGAATAGATGGACGAATTAGAGGAAATTTAAGACAAGCAGCTATAGATCGATACAGTAAACCAGATTCTGATAGATTTGTTTTTCTTCTGTGTACAAAGGCTGGCGGTTTAGGAATCAATCTCACAGCAGCAG
Source organism: Wiebesia pumilae (assembly GCA_018907045.1). NCBI lineage: Eukaryota > Metazoa > Arthropoda > Insecta > Hymenoptera > Agaonidae > Wiebesia > Wiebesia pumilae. Next base: position 4,011,510 of record JACCHZ010000192.1, read on the forward strand.
ATACTGTTATTATTTATGACAGTGATTGGAATCCTCAAAATGATCTGCAGGTATATATGAATATTTTATTGACAAGTAATAATACAATCAAAATTCATAAATATGTATTTATTTTATTTTATTGCTGAACACTAGGCACAAGCCCGTTGTCATAGGATAGGTCAACAAAAAATGGTAAAAGTTTACAGATTATTATGTCGCAATACGTATGAAAGAGAGATGTTCGACAAGGCTTCTCTAAAGCTTGGATTAGACAAAGCAATTCTGCAATCAATGAATACAAGTCAAGGTGGTAAAGATCCAGGTAACAAACAGTTGACTAAAAAAGAAATTGAAGACTTGTTAAAAAAGGGTGCTTATGGGGCTATTATGGATGATGATAATGCTGGTGACAAATTTTGTGAAGAAGATATCGACTTAATTTTGGCAAGGAGAACACAGGTATTAAAAGCACCTTTAAATTATATTAGCATTTATATTAAATTTTATAAAACGTATTTGACAAGTGTGTATGAAATATCATTTTAGATTATTACAATAGAAGCAGAAAAAGGATCAACTTTCTCAAAAGCTAGTTTTGCTTGCTCGTCAAACAGATCCGATATCAATATCGACGATCCAGATTTTTGGAAAAAATGGGCAAAGAAAGCTGAAATCGATACTACTGAAAAGAAGGAGGAAGAAGACTTAGTTATATCTGAACCTAGACGAAGAACCCAAATTAAACGATATGGTCATGATGAATCTGTGGTTGATATGTCTGAACTAGACAGTTCTGATGACAGTGATGATGAAACAGGCGGTAGTTTAACAGGTAGAGGTACGTTATAAGCATGCGCATGCATTACTTTGTGTCATATTTTAATTTATTGTTATAATACTGTACTTAATGTATAATATTTAAGAACACAATCTTTCTAGTAATAATGTTCAAATGTTAGAAAAATTCAAATTCGTTGTAATAATTAGCGATGAAGTTTTTTAATTTTGAAAATCAATTCCATTTTCTGTCAAAATTAGGATTTGATAGAGATTTTCAAAAATAAAAATTGAAATTTTCTTGAAATATAAACAAATCTATCAGTAAGCATAAATGTTTGATACTATTTAATATAATTAACTTGGTTTGTTAGAGACTTGGTTTATATAAATTCAAAGTTACAAACAAATTAGAAAGTTATTTTGATACTTTTTATCTCTCCATATTTGCTCTGTAGTACAAGCAGTAAGATTTTTTAAATATTTATTAATTTAGTAAAAAAAAAATGAAAAAGATAAATTATACCATTTAAAATAATCAAAAATTAATAAAATTTGAAGAAATCTTGGAAATATATAATAAATGATATCGAACAGAAAAGAATTTTACATTGATTTATCTTGCATAAATTTAAACAAAATATATTGACTTAATACAGGGAAGAAACGAAACAGAGATAAATTCAATAAAAAATCGCGCAAATTTTATGACGAGTATGTACCTCGTGAAGGAGAAGTGGTTTATGGCAACTGGGCTCGAAGTGAATGCTTCAAAGTAGAACGAGGACTTTTGACCTTTGGTTGGGGGCGTTGGGAAGAAATTTTGCAACACAGCCAGTTTCGACGAGGATGGCGTGAAATTGACATTGAAGATTGCGCTCGAGTTATATTACTGTATTGCCTAAGATATTATCGAGGTGATGAAAAAATTCGAAATTTTATATGGGATCTTATTACTCCTTTGGAGAATGGAGAAAAAGTTAAGACAATACCCGTAAACCAGGCAAGTAGTAGTAATAGAAACAGTAGACAAAAGAAGAAAAGTAGAGTTCGCGAGACAAGAGGATCGACTACTATTAATAATAATGGTCCAAGTGATCCAAACCATTGGAGTCATGCTGAAAAATACGACGGAGATATATTTTTAGAGAGCAATTACAAAAAACATTTGAGTCGACATGCTAATAAGTTCGTAAATTAGTATTTATAAACAAACAATGTATATTTTAATTATTAAATTTCTGATATAAATTTATAGAGTTTTGCTGCGAGTGAGAATGCTGTATTATATAAAACATGAGATTATTGGGGATTTGGTGCAGCACATTAACGATGGCGTCCACGTTAGGTCAGTGAATTTTGTTTTTTGCTTAATTGTCATTTTTCAATCGATTTATCGCGAAACATCGTGCACTCACATATGTGCTTACACAGCGCTTATACAGTTGCATGTGCAATGTATTTGTTCACCCTGGGACTTGTTTCTGTATAAGGAATGTTCAAAGCCAACCTATGTTTACCTTCATAGCTGCAAAGCGCCGCTGATTTACTGGCTACTAATAAATTTAGTTCATCCTTACTTTATCATTCGCATATAGACATATATTTTATACTCGAATATAAGAATTTAAGTAAGACTTCATGCCGGAACCAAAATGGGTCGGCGCTGTCAGCGTGACACGGTAAGAAGGAAAACCATGCAGTGCACTGTGTCAGAGGGCAAGAGTTTTACAATTTTTCCTTTGTTTGACAATATCAGTATTTCGACGTGAAATAATAATTTTTCTTTTTTTTTCTTTTTTTGTACTTTTTTTTTCTTTTTAATTAATTTTTAAAAGATGTTCAATTGATTGCATTCCATAAATATGAGGCTAAACTTCTTTGTTATTACAAAAATTCTGATGTTATCAAACATATCTTTCTCAAAATTTAAAAACGCAAACTTTAGTTTCAAAAATTAAGGTCTCTTAAATTAAAAGAAAAAGAATGAAAAGACCGATTGGCATATGTAAATTGGCAAATTGTAAATGAAACCGCCCTACAGTGCGTTGCGGATAAACCTTCCACAATTGCCAGAGAAGCCAGTGAAGTGGTGGGATTCGACAGCCGACAAGTCCTTAATTGTGGGCTGCTACAAGCACGGCTATGAAAATTTCGACCAGATGAGGAACGACCCCACGCTTTCTTTCATTACAAGCTGCCCTCTCCCTTCCCCGACCGACAAGCAAAAGTGAGTACAGACATTTTTCTCGATTGTTTATCATTTTCTTTTTCTTCTCTCGCGCTATCCTGCTATTTCAAGAAAGTGCTAATCGCATGCTGAATTCAATACACACTACACATACTTGCTTCACATTTTCGCTGGTGTCACAAATCGAATCATACTGGTCATTAATATTTAAATAGAATTATAACCGTGGGTGATGGTTTCGAACGAAAAACCAGTGAAAATAAAATGCTTCGCCATGTATGCTCTTTTATGTTAATCTATCTACTTTATTTATTTAATTATACTTGTTACTAGTTACTATGCAAAAAGTAAGCATTTCAAATTCAGATGATCAAAGGTTTTACGAATGCTGATAATATCACCTAGAAAATTAAGGGTTTTCAAGGACTATCTTATTAAAATTCTACTGTTTTCAGTTTCTATAATAATATATTAATATTAATAATGCTAGCATTAGTAATAATAATAATATTAGAACTCTATTACAACTGCAAGTTGATCGGCAATGTATATGAAGTTGGAAAAAAGGGCAAAATATAATTTCTTAATTACTTAAGATATATTTATTATTAATTCAGGGATGATCCAAGTATGGATGTTAGCGAAGTTGAAGAGGGTGAATCCTCGGGTATGGGCAAAGATTCTGAGAAATTCGGTGCCGTTGACTCACCGTCTGTGTCGAGTAAAGGCGACGCTACTGCACCGGAAGCCGGAGCAAGCAGCAGCCATGACAGTTTGGAAATCATCCCTGAGGACGAGAAAACGTGGCCATCTGTTGTCGATCTCAACACTCGTTTAAGACGCGTGATCACGTCTTATCAGAGAAACGTCAATAAAAAGGAGGACATTAAGACGCCTACTTTACCGAATAATGGAAAAGTAGGACAGGAAATTAAAGTTGGAAATCATCAAGGTACTACAACTATGGAGCCACCTTTGAATATACAGAGCTGGGACTTACAAAAGTTAGCTATGTACCTACTGGTTAGTTTAATTAATTTCTTTTTGTTTGTCATTCTGTGTACGTATGTATGTGGCAGGCGGGAGGAGGAGACATGAATGCGTGCTCATAGAGAATAGCAAAATTGTTGTGTGGATGCTTGTGTACGAATACGTGTACTTATACACCTCATTATACGTTTTATTGTATGGATTTAAATTTTTGATTAAATAGAAGATGGAAAGAAAAGAAAAAATGGAGCAGTTGGTTAAAGAACGCGAAAGGACGCGTATCGAAGAGCAAAAGGCCAAATGGACGAAACGCGAAGAGAGTGAATTTCTAAGAGTGGTGTCAACTTATGGTGTAAATTATGATAGAAAAAAAGCACAGTATGATTGGACTAAATTCAAGAGTATCGCTAGATTTGATAAAAAGAACGATAACGATCTTACAGAATACTATATGTCATTTAGAGCAATGTGCAAAAAAGTGTGTAGTGCCAAAATCAGCGAGGAAGAAGGTAATTTTTTTTAATTTCTATATGGCTTGTAAATTATAATATTATAAATTGCTAGAATGCGCTTTTAAAATAAGACTTCATTTCAATGCTATTAGGTTCTGCTGATATTCCGATTGACCTCTTGAATCCTAATAAAGCCAGACAAATTTTGGACCGTGTAGATTTGCTGAGCAAAATTCGAGAAGAAATATTATCGCATCCCCATTTAGAAGAACGATTGTGCTTGTGCCAGCCATCAGGAGACACTCCAGATTGGTGGCAACCAGGTAGACACGACAAAGAGCTTTTGCTTGGTGCTGCTAAACACGGTCTTGGACGAACTGATATCACTATTTTAAATGATCCAGATTTTTCATTTCACAAGATGTTGGGAAGAAGTATTTGTAGAGAAAATCAAGCTAGTAAAAATCTTGATAAATCTGAGAAAGCAATTAAAATTGAGAACAGGGAGGACATTTTGAAATTTGATAAAGATGAAATTTTGGTTAAACTTGAAAAAGGTGAAGGTACACTTAAAATTGAAAAAGTTGGTATTAAAAAAGATGTCGCGCAAATTGCGGATAAAAAGTCCGATACTGGAAAGAGTCAAGTGGAATTAACAATTGTTAAATCTGAAAATAAAGTTGAAGAAAAACAAATCACTGCCGGAGGTTTGACCATTACTACCGTAACCAAGGCTCTATCTCCTGAAAAGGAAATTGAGTCTCTAAAGAAGGAAGTAGATGAAGAACTTACAATTGTTGGAGTAGAAAAAGAAAAGCTCATAGAAGAGAAAACGGAAGAACAATCTATTGACAAAGACCAGTCTGATCTTATAGTAGAAAATAAAATTGCTAATACCGAAGAAGTAGTAGAAAAAATGGAAAAACAAGAAAATGAAAATATAAATGAAGGAATAACTGAAGAATATAAAAATTCTGAATCCAAAATTGATGACTATGTAGAAACTAAAGAAATTGAGAAAAATGATGGTTCAGAAGATTTTAAAAATCTTGGAAAAGATCAAGATTCTGTTGAAATGAAAAATAAGGGCAAGGAAGAAAACACGGAGAAAGCAGATAACGATACTAACAAAAATGATAAACAAGAGGAAAATAAAGATGAATCTAAACCTAAAGCCTTAAAAGGGGATGAACAATTTGTAGAAAGTGAAATTGAAAGTAAAACTATCGAATGTCCTAAAGCTGATATAATTAAAGATGAAAAAATCGACGATGAAAAAGAAAAAGTTCTTAAAGCGAGTAAAGAGAAACTACCATTACCTAAAATTGAAGATAAATGCAGTATGCAAGCTGCTGAATTAAAAGCAATGTTTCCCGACTTGGAAGTTATTCAACCGTTATCACGATTAACGCAAATCGATACATTTGTATTAAGAGATAAAGGAATAGATTATAATGAACCTACAGTTGCTCAACTTTTATCACATAATTATCAATCCGTTAAATGGCCTAAGGTATTCTTTTATCAATAAAATATTATGGAATTTTTTTCAGAATGACTTAATAATGCTTATATTTTAGGAACATGCTATTGAGGCTCGTTTAATGCACATTGTGCATGCAATTGAACACAAAGAGTGGCCTGTTTCAGTAAACTTTACTGCTGGTGACGAAATAGAGGCTGCAATTGAAAAAGATCAATCAGAAATTATAACTATTACTACAGATCATGGAATACCACGTCCGATTCCTACAAGTATAAGCAATAATAGTAATAGTAATATTAACATTAATAGTATTAGTAGCGGCAGCAACAGTGCTACTACTACCACCATCAGTAATAATATCAATATTAGTAATATGAACAACAACAGTAGCAACTCGTCTGTCTTGAAGAAACGTAAAAGACATATTGCAATTGACGTCGAAACTGAGCGAGGTAATTACAGATTTATTCAGAATATAAACATTTTTTTAATTGATAAATTATTCATAATAAATTTAATATTTTAGCTAAACTTCATGCACTACTTAATAGTAGTCACATGTCATCTCAACCGCCACAACAATTAAGTAAACCAGTTCTATCTAGTGGTACTACATGGGAAGTGAATGAAGATTCACAAGCTGAAGATTCAAGACGATCAACGTCCACTCAACCACCACCAGCTCATCAACAAGCAAGAGCACCGGCTATACCCTTTGATCTAAAATACACTGTACCCGGAAAACCGACAATAATTCCAGGCACATCGAGTACTCTGACACCTATTGATTTGTCATCTGGGTTAGCTTTATTTTCTTAAGAATTGTTTAAAATAATATAATTAATGTGTTTTTAATTATCTCGTTTTATTATATAGATATTCTTCAAAGCCTTCTGTAGATACTGGTAGTAAAGATATCATGAACGAAGTACAAGATTTTTCTATGCCAAATAAATCTAAACAAATAAACAGTAATAAAGGAAAATTAGACAGTATGCTGGATAAATTTGTAAAGAGGAAAAATATTGTATGTATTACTTTTAATGATAATTTTATAGCATTTTTGCTTCTTTAAATAATATAAAAAAATGAACTGAAATTATCTGTTTATTAAATTAGTCCGTGGAGGAACCAGTTATGGGAAAAGAAAAAAAGAGAAGAAAACTAGATGAAATCGTTCAAGGCTTACAAAGAGAAAAGGAACAACAAAGTACTCATTATCCTGAACACAGTAAAAAGAGTACAATTACTCCTAATGTAACAGTGACTCCCACTTCAGCACCTATGGGCCTTTCAAATCCACCTCCAACATCGCAAAAGCCATTCTCTATCACAGTAACTTCAATTCCTTCTTCTCGAGCTTCTGGCAACTCTTCTAATCAGTTGCTACCACCGCTATTACACTCGCACAAAGATAGCTTTTCAGCCTTGCTAGCGCAAGCTGAACAACAAAATCGAGAGCTTGTAAAGAAACAGCAGCAGCAGCATCAGCAGCATCAGCAACATCAGCAGCAGCAGCAGCAGCAGCAGCAACAGCAGCAGCAACAACAGCAGCAGCAGCAACAACAACAACAACAGCAGCAGCAGCAACAGCAACAGCAACAAGCTGCATTTAATGCTGCACATGCTTCTTCCTCCAGCCACAGAAAGAGTTATGAATCGATGATTGCCGAAATAAATAAAGTTGCTGAATATTCTTCAAAAATCGGAGCTTATTCGCATGAAGCCAAAGTAAATAAATGGTTAGCGGAACAAACGGCGCTCACGGAGCAATTAAGTGCAGAGTACCTTAATGCGCCAAGAAGAAGAAGGCCTCGCGTTGATCCATCTCTGCTTGACTGGAAGAAGCTCACAGGTGAAGAGAATGTGGCTGTAATCAATAGACTGACTGGTAAAAAGGTAAGATATTATTTATGCTTAGGATAAATATATGAATATTATGCATGAGCTCTTTATCGCAATAGCAGCAAACTAGATAAAGAAATATAAAAGTGTTGATGCTTGTTTCAAGTACTTAGCTATTGAAAAAAATCCCTTTGTTAACAACGCAACTATATTATGTAGAATATTCAAAGATATTTGCTGCAATTGTGGAAGATATAAAAAAATTCGGTTTCATTTTAAGAAAGGATATTGAACTTAGGTTAACCTGTTATGTGATTACAGGTAACCGGAAGTAAGGCCCCTCAATTAAAACGACTTGGACAGTGGTTGATGGAAAATCCGATGTTTGATGTCGATCCCAAGTGGGCCGAACTAGTAAAAGAACGCGGCAACTTACCGCATGATTTACAAAAACGATTGCCAGGTCAAGAAAGGGGACGAGACAAGGGTAAAAGTCCAGGACGGCCACCAATGATGCCGAGTCCGAATAGCCAGCAGTCCGTAAACCAAGCGAACATGGCGGCTACGTCAATGGCATCTGGACTGAACTTTCCTTCACTGGGTAACCTCAACAACTCTCTGCTTTCGGGACTTTCGCTGGGTAATTTTGACCCAAAGAACAATCCGTTGCTAATGCCATTCGGTGGACTGCCGAATCTTGGGGCCCTCGGGGGTCTTGGCAACCTCGGCAACCTAGGTAATCTCGGCAACATGAGCCTTACAAACTCGCTTTTCGCGAATCTCGCTGGTCTGGGTCTGCCCTCGCTGGCAGGCATGGATGCACTGGGTGCGACACCAACTAGCCAAGCCGAAACAAACGTCGTCAGCTCGGTGAACACGAGAAACACCAATTCCACGAGCACCAGTAGTACAAGCAAGACGCGCACAAAGATGGAACCACCGACGAGCAAATCCTCTGCGCCGTCCACCTCGACGTCTTCGTCTATGCCGACAACGACGCCGTTCCCCTTCTTCTTCCCAAATCCTGGACTGCTCTATACACCGCTCGGCCTCGGTGGGCTAAACCCGTTCTCCATGCAGCCTGGCGGCGTCTCCTCCGCGTACGAGAGCCTAGCGCAATGCGGCCTCCTCAACCCACCGAGTGCCAATACGAACACGTCCGCCACACCCTCGCGCAAGTCCACTTCGGCTTCGATCAGCTCCAGACACTCCAGGGATCTCGTCGACGCTATGAAGCGTAAGGACTCCGACAAGAAGTCCAGGTACTCGCTGGACCCGGCGCTGAGTCTACAGCAGTATACGGACGCGGCTCTGCACGCCGCCGCAGCGGCTGCTGCTTCCGAAGAGAGACGTCGCACCGCGGCCGTTAACGCCGCCGCCGCTGCCGAACGAGCCGAGAAAACCGAGTGCGAGAAGAAGGCGCCCATGGAAACAATTGAACTCGCCGATATCGCCGACCTGTCAGCGCGCATCGAGCGCAAAACCAAGGAGCAGGAAATGAAGGAGGCGCTCGAACAACTAAGCAAGACGAGTGCCGAACTTTTTACGAGGAATTTCGAGAGCCTGCAGCAGGTCTCGGCCAAGAGGATGCGCACCCCTGAAAGGCACGCCGTTGAAGCGCATGCGACCCCATCTCTCGAGGTGACCCTCGAACCCATTTTGAAAAAACCGCGCGTGGAGCTGAAGGATCACAGGGATATCGATAGCAGTAATCCCTTTTCGACCCTGGCTCGCGAGAGCAATCCTCTTCCACCTCCGTCGCTTCGGCCGCCGTCCCGTCCTCCCTCTCGACCGCCGTCGTCGCACCGCGAGATCAACAACGCCCCTGCTTATCCTTCCCGCTCGCCCACGCCGAAAATCGCTGCAACGATCGAGCCCGTATCCTTACCCCTGTCACTAGCCATGCCCTTAACGGTGCCGGTGCCCGTGCCAGAGCTGCTCGAGGCGATGGCCAGGCCGACGCCTACGCCGACCCCAACTCCCGCTCTCACTCCCACTGCAATCCCAATTCTGACATCTACACCAACAACGACGCTGCTGCCGACGCTCACGCTCACCCCAACGCCGACGGCAGCGCCTACTCCAATTTCACCTCTTCCCGTAACATCGATGACGATAACGACAACGACGACGTCAGCGTCAGCGAGCCAATCCATAACGTCGCCAGCGGCCTCGCCCATGTCCGCGAGTGCCCCGCTGTCAGCGCCTTCGACGCCCCTTAAGCATTCGAGTCCCGAGCCGAGCCCTTCCCTCGATGGGGCGTGCAACAGCAGCAAGGAATCAAGCGAGTCAGGCGTTTTCCAACCGCCCGTTGAAGATTCGCAGCTCTCGCCTGTGCACGCGTTAAACAGTAGCGCCAGCAGCGCCAAGTCCATTGACGGTGCCGCGAAAGCCACGAGCGCCACGAGCGCTGCAGAGTCCGAGTCGGAGGACGGCAAAGGAACGAAGAGCAAAAAGGCGAGGAGCGCCAAGCGCTTGAATCCCGAGCCTCCGTTGGAGCGGAAGAACCTGCGCTCGAGCGCCGGTAGACAAGCTAGAGCCGCCGCGGAAAGACAAGCTCGGAGTTTGATAGAGGAAGAGCAGCTGCAGCAACAGCAACAAGCCGAGCAGCAAGAAGGTCACGGCCCGTCGGAGTAGAGGCGCCACAATTCTTCGACGAGTGCTTGAATTGGAACTTTTTAGTCTGATTTACGGTACGATTGGTACTACGTTTTTAAAAGTGATCCACCGAAAAGACGCTAGACTTTTGACAGAAATTTTAATAAAACGCGCGTAGAAGTGATTCTTAATCTTCGGTAAGACAAAATTATAAGTAATTTAGTGAAATTGATTATTTAAAGAAAATATTAAATAAACGTGAATAACAGAGGATACAGAGTGAAACAAACGCGTGATAAACCACATTCGAGGGCGGGCAATAGTATTTTGTGATGTAATCCTTTGTGTGGTAATTAATTCTTAATTACATAACGTTATATGACGAGATATAATTTTGTTAAATTTATTATCCTTTTCGATCGTATTGGTTTTCACCAGGGACTGTTTTGTATAACTGCTGCTACATACATTAAATACTATACGCATAATAGTGTAATCATAGTATGAAAAACGTAAACTAGTAATAACTTGTTAAACGATCTGTAAATATTATACAATTCGCCTAGATATTATAAGTGAAAACGTGTACTTGGAAAAATGTATATAATGCAGTGTACTTTTAATTATATATTAGGTGAAATAATAAACGGCTTCTTTTGTTGTTTGCAGACATGAATTTCACTTGAATCAACGAATCAATGTTTATCAAATCAAAAAATTTATTTCAAATAACATGAAAAGTACATCTTCGAGTTTGTCTCTGTATAAAAAGTTACATTAAATCCTGTTAAATGTAATTATTTGTACTTTCTTTTATTATTTTTTATATTTCCAAATCAGTTTTAAGAATCAGTTGGTTGTGGAACTATTCGAAGGTACGATTTACCTGAAGGTAAAGGGAGAATTTTAATATTATTGCCATAAGTTTTTCTTGCTTCTTGATCAGCAACGGTTGGTACTATCATCACAGGGTCACCTTTCTAAAAAATAATTTTTCCTAATTAAATAACACTTACTCGATACAGATAAATATTTATTTTTCAAAAATTAAGACTTTACCTTCCAATCAACCGGAGTTGCTACCTTGTACTTTTCTGTTAATTGAAGAGATTCCACAACTCGTAATATTTCACTGAAGTATCACATGAATAAGTAAAAGTTTTTCTAACTGTAAACGTATATTAAAAGTTGTTCTTACTCAAAATTTCTACCAGTAGTTGCTGGATATAAAATTGAAAGACGCATTTTTTTAAAAGGATCGATTACAAACACTGCTCGAGCCGATACTGGTAAGCCAACTTGATTTAATTCTGCAGGATCCAACATTCCTAAATTTATGGCTAAATCTCTTGATTCATCAGCTATAATAGGATACGGAAAGTCATTGTCTTGTAATTTTCCATATGATTTGATGTCCTGCACAGGACGAGCAAATTTTTAAACACAATATAAGAATACTAAAATTATAACTAAATTAAAAGGAATTTTTGCACTAGTAGTAATCAATTGGCATTACATTCGTTTTAATTATAATTTCATTAACTCGTGCATGCTTACTTCAATCCATCGTCGATGAGAATCAACAGAATCACAGGAAATTGCAATTACTTTTACTCCTAATCTTTGAAATTCTGGCATTAATTTTGCAACTTGAGCCAGTTCAGTTGTACACACGGGTGTAAAATCATTTGGATGAGAAAATAAAATTCCCCACCTGGAAGAATTGTATATTAGTATGAAAAACAAAAACGTATTAGTTATAAAATATAAGATAACGTCTTACGAATCTCCCAACCACGTATGGAAATTAATTTCACCAATACTTGATTCTGCAACGAAGTTTGGAAAAACATCTCCTAATAGGACCATCCTAACAATATATTTAAAATTCAACACTGCACTTTATTACTGTAAAATGAAATCTGATAAGAATCTTAATAAAAACTTTTATTAATAGTTTCCTTGGTAACTATCACGGTGAATTAGATCGTCTTTTGCTCACTTACGTCGATTACTTATTATGTACATTAATTTCAATTCACGTAGGTGAACCGCCTTACCAAAAATGCAAACTAAACTTAGTCCAGCTTCTAACGTTTCTAACCAATCGAATGTTTCATTTAACCGGTGGTTTTTTGAATTTTAAGCATCAGAGCATATTATATATGTACATATACATGTGGCTAAATGGCAAGAAAAAATTTCGGCTTAAACGAAAATATTTAATAAAAAAGAAATTTCAATGCATGATACAAGCGAATCACCAATATATGTACTAAACAAAAATAAATTTTTTTGCTAGGGAATACAATTTAGTGTGTGTATATCAATATTTCATTTAATGATTAACCTATAATGTAAATTTTATTCAATTTGATTGGTCTAGCTTGACTCTAGCTAGGGACTATAGGTAAATTCTAGACCGACGAAGTCAACGGAAAAATGACTTAGTTTTCCGAATAAGCGCTCCTTTTAATGCACGTATTGACCTAATGACCTGTCAGCTGAAGGTCGGTAAAAGTCCGCCATTATCTGTAAATTCTTCTGCTATGTGCTTGTTCATTTGTTAATTTGGTATTTTTATGTATCAAAATCTTCTCGTTTGAACTGCGAAATATCTATTTCTTTCTTACAATAATTTTCAAAGATCTACTTAAAAATTATATCTTTTCATGATTAATTATTGTTAAAAGTCAAACCTTGGGAGTGAAAATTGGAAAGTACGTCAATATGTAAAACATCGATGGCGGCCATGCTTTAATTTGTAAACAAAGCTGTTTGAAGACAGATTGCGTGGTTATTCATAAGAACCAGCCACATCAAAATTAAAGTTATGCTATGCCGCTAATTTTTCACCACATCTCACTTTCGCTGTTAAATACGTCGAAATAGACAATTATGCGATGCATGAATTCTTAAAATTACTTAAAAATTTCATCTCGAGGCTGGATGTTTTTTAATATAATATTCTAGTTGTGATAAATTTTTATAATCTTTATTAAAAAATTCAAAAAGTAAAGAAGATGATGCGAGAAACGAGGACTTTAAAAGGCCTTTTCCCTGATCCTAGTAAGATTTAAACTCCGAATAACTTGTATAAATAGCATAATTTCATTATTTACTTCATTATTTACTTTCAGAACCTCCTCATCGTAAGAATTTTATTAAAGAAAATGTAAAAAGCTTGCGTAGAATGGAACAACTTTTTAACGCTAACAAAAGTGCCAAAGATTTAAAACTACCAGTATTAAAACAGACGAAAATTTTAAACCAACATAATGGGATAGGTGACAATAAAAACATGAATATTAACAAAAGCTCGCAAGAATTAAATACAAGAGAAATTGTAGAAAACGAAACTCCAAGATTTTTTAATCAAAAGTCTCTTCTTGGAGATCAAAAGAATCGAAAAAAAAGTACTTTTGTTCTTTCGAATAAAAAAAGTACTCCATATAAAGTATCAAAGCCATCCGTAAATGGGAATGTAAGAAAAAGCGAAAATAACAGGAACCAAAAAGATAGTAAAACAGAAAATCGAGATGCATTAAAAGCATATTCAGAGGGAGATGTTGTACATAAAAAATTTAATCAAATTGCCATAAAAAATGAAACTGATACAAACTACAAAAGTCAAGGAGTTCAAACATTAGATACAAATGATTTAAATACCTTATATACAGAAGGAATTATAAAGTATCTTTTACAGTTTCTTTTTTGTACTTTAATTAAATATAATTGTGATTTCTATTGCAATAAAATATTTTTAGATATCCATCAAGCAGAAGTAAAGAAACACAAAAACCAAAATCTGTTAAAGGCGACATAACTCAAGTGTCGGAAAATAAATCTAATTTGAAACTTGTTTCTGATTATTCTATAAATGATGGCATGGATTACATTAAATTAAATAAAGAACGCATTTCTATAGCCAGCAAACTTGCATCTCAACTTAATAGTAGTACAATGCAACAAAATTATCGTGTTGGAGTTGTTCCAAAGTATGTAGTTAACAAGCAAACTTATATAAGTTGAAATACTTATTATTTCAAATATTATTTTTACAATATAGGTATATCAAAGAAAGAAAAGAGGCTTTGCAAAAAGAGGAAGAAGCTAAAGCTGTGGCAAAACATGCAGATTGTCCTAGTGGCCACGTTCCTGTGCCAGATAATGAACGTAAAAAAACCCTAAGTGTATTAAAAAAAAGTAAGTTTAATTTATAAATATTTATAAAGTAATATGGATATTTTAATTATTAAAAATCGAAATTGATTACAGATTATCAAGAATTTGTTACTGAACTTAATATGTTACCCATTCGAACTGACACATTGAGATCTCAACAAAGAAAAATGGAAATAGAAAAACAATTGACTAAATTAGAAGAAGCAATTAAAATTTTTTCTAGACCAAAAGTTTTTGTTAAAGTAGATTCTTAGTTGAAAGTTTTCTCATATTACATTATCCGTTTTTAAATTTACACTGATCAATAACAACTGCATTACATTTTATAATTTGTAAAGTTAAAAGTTTCGTATTTTTTTTTTTTTTTGACAAATTGTATATAATTCTTTAATTCAATCCTTATGACCCAAGAATGTTAAATAAATTTACTATTTTTTTAAAATAAACTGTGCATTTTCAAATTTATTAAATCTTGCCGATTCCTTAAAAGTAATAGCAATTAGATAGTAAAATAAAAAGTAATTAGTTTTCTTCTTTCAATAACTGAAGTGTATTTTACATATATATGTACAGATAAGCGAATGAAGTAATAAGCTCAACAAAAATACTCTATATTTTTAAAATTAAAAATACATTTTAATTTAAAAATTCATAATTTTTTGTTTCATCTAAAAAATTTTTATTCACAGTATGTATAAAAAGATCAGAGTTAAATATTAATTTTTTCGATTGAAAATAAATTTCTTCATTTTTATACCATTCTTTTACATTAAAATCTTTAAAAAGTATAGCTATTTCTCTTTTTACTGACTCTTCCGAATCTGAAAATACACAAATTATAAAGAAGTACTCGAGAAAAGACATGTTTATCTTAATATTATATACCTGACCCATGAGCTGCATTTCTTGTATCGGATAAGCCAAACTTTCCCCTTATAGTATTAGGTGCAAAATATTGAGCTTGATAAACTTTCGTTGGTCCCAAGAGTTGTCGCCATTTTAAAATAGCATTTGGACTTGTCAAAATATGTACATGTGAAGGTCCACTGGATATAAAAGTCAGAAGTCTATTAAAAAAAAATTTGTCCTTGTGTTCTTTATAAAATTCTTTAGCCTCGTTGATATTGATAGTACTTCTGCGAGTTCTTACAATTTTAAAGTCATTAAAAAGTATTAATTTTCTTATCTCCTGTATAAAGAAATTAAATAAATTAAATTAAATTAAATTAAATTAAATTAAATTAAATTAAATTAAATTAATTAAAATAAATTAAAGAAATACATAATATTATTCAAATAAAATTATTGAATATTAAAAGTAATATTGAACTAATTTAAAAATAAATATATTTGAAATCAAAATTACAATAGTTTTTTAAAAAATAAAATGATTATGTGAATGTTTTTTATTTTATATAAACCTACGTACATTGTCATTGACACACGATAATCGTTGAATTAAAATTGGTAAAATCTTTAAAAATGATGTCTAAACTAATTTATTCAAGGTTAGAAAAATACCTTTAATACAAATGGAGATTTAACCACGTCAGGCTTAAGAATGGCTAGAGTCAATTCTAAACCAGGTTGAAGTTTCATTATTACATCCTCAAACGTTTTCATTGACTTTTTCAATTTTTAATTAAATCCTTTATCACCGACTTATTAAAACTGAAAATTTGAAAAATTTTTGAAGGTTAAAATATATCTTCATTATGATGTTCTGTTTATGGATACTGTATAATGAAAAAATAATAGAATGTAGTATTAAAAAAAGTAGACCGTAATAAAATTAAAATAATTAATTTTTACCACATCAAATTTTAAGTTTTCTTAATTTGCAAAGATAATCCGTGATCCATTATTCAATTATTTTATGATTGAATGACTGTAAATTTTGAAAGCAATGTAAAAATATTAACGATCTTTTTAAGCGAATTAATAAAAAATCAAAAATGTATAAATTGACTTTTCGTTACATATAATGTAAGATATTGTAAAAATGTTGCAATTTAGCCATTTTTTAAAAATTTATTATAAATAATTTAAAGAAGTATTTATTCCTGAAAACTATTTCAAATTCTTAGTTATTTTCATATAGAAAGCTTGTTTATAGATAATTTTTTTAGAAATTAAATAATATAATTTGTGGAAAGCATATATTTTTTATGGTAATATTGTAGGTGGAATTTATTTACTATGTCTATTTCCTTCAAATTGCTAATAAATTTGCTTATAACAAGAAATCAAACTGAACTGAGAACTTACATTCTAGACCAATTTAATGACAATTCGGCTATTTATTTCTTACGCAAGTCTATAAAAGTCGATTGTATAACGCTGAGCGTTCATTCTATAATTTTAAACAAATAGTAAATCAATTGCACGATTCGTAAGTGATGAATAAATACGAGAATACAAAAGTATCGTTACCCATATTTTTAATTGAATATTTATTGCTTCTTGAGAAATATTCTTGAGAATGAAATAAAATAATCATCATCGTAAAAAAATTTCGATTCTGTCAATTTTAGATTAGAAAATGTATTCTTTCAATATTCTTGATTATTAGATACTTATTACTTCCAATATCTTTTTAAAAGAACTTTTATGTTAATTCTTTTAAAAAGATATAGACTTGCGTAAGAAATAAATAGCCGAATCGGAATAATACTGATAAAAAATTACTTAAATAGTTATAGTAGGTAAAAGCCAACAATAATCAGCGGTATAAACTAATAAATTGTACGTTAAAAGGTTGAAAAAGTGTTGTAAATGATTTATAATTAATACTCATTATTAAGTATTAAATATATACAATAGTATGTATTAATTGTATGAATTTTTATTCTTATAAATAAATATCTGTATAAAAATATATTTTTAAGTCGTAGATTGCGGAAAATTTATAAATATTTGTTTTACATAAATAAATGCACTTTTAAAATTAATTAAAATATAGTAAAGTATATGAATATACATTTCTGAATTTAATGAATTTGGCTTTTAACAAAAACTTAAAGTATTTAAACAGTTTTCGCCTGCAACGAAATCCATTTATCAAAATCTTTATTTATCCTTTCTTCTTTTGCTTCTTTATTTTTTCTTTACGTTTTTATATACACATTTTTTATGTCTAATAAGTATTATAGACATAAGGACATTACATGTTTAAATTAACTCCTTTTTTATGTTATTAAATCCTAACAAGTTCATGATTTTACGTTATTTTTGCTCGTAATAATGTGCGTAATGGTGATCTATTGAAATATTCGTTTGGATGTACGATTTAGAAATTAATTTCAAATTATACATTTTATTTTTCACTGTTTTAATGAATTTTTGGAAATTAATTAGATCGTTACTAAATTAATTTTATAAATTCTTACATAACATTAAAGGATTTATTAATTAAAGTTGTCGAAGTCTTCAAATTCATCGAAAAAAATGTTGCAATATTTGAAACTAACTGCTTACTACACATTTTCATTCAAGCATAAATTTATAATGATGACAGTCGCTAACACAATTTTCATAGTAGACAAAAAGCATCAATATTAGAGAAAACGCTACACTACACTAAGTATTATAAAAAATATATTAGAACAATAAAAAATGAAAAGCAGAAATCGACTAATGTGCTATAAATTTTAACCAATTTAAACTTTTCAATAAAAAATAGCATAATAACTTAGTAAAACCATAATTCATAATATATATAATTCAAGTGATATACATATGATCTAATGTCTGTTATTTACTTTTTCAGTTCAGAAAATCGTTAAAAAAATTTCACAATTTGATAAAGTAAAATACAACAAGAGACCTTTTTTATTTAGTTTCCCCTGAAAGTTTATATTTTTTAATATAACAAGATATAAAATATACACGTGTTTTAATATATTATCTGTCACTATTAAGTTTATGATTTGGAAATGTTTACATATAAGTATATACAGTTTTTTTAATAAATCAAGTTAATCTTATCGCCAACATAAAAGAATGATTTATTAATTTATAAAAAAATATCTAGACTATCTCTATTCATCAATTACAAGCTATTTTTATCATTTCAGAAATGTCTACAATTTTTTCTCTAGGTTTGCCCAGTTTCTTTCCTCTTTCACATTCTTCTTTATCAATTTTTTTCCATCCCTCATAATTTATTACGCAAATGTCTTTTTTTTTAAGAAGAGTTTTTAATTCGTAATAACCCTGTTTTTGTTTTAACAATTCGAGTTCTTTTGACACTAATTGTCCTGTAATGAATGAATTGGTCATGGTGGTAAGAATTACACCAACGGGTCCTGTTGCTAACCAACCTGCAGCATAAAGTCCATTTTCTACTTTTCCAGATGAATTTAAAACTTTTCCATTGTATAAATCAAAAGGGATACTGGAATCAATTTGAACAGACTTATATCCAATGCTTTTAATAGCTAGACCACATGAAATTTCTTCATACTCATCAGTTGACATAGCAATTTGCTTTAATAAATTATCACCTTCCAATTGATTAATAGAAAATTTTACAGCTTCTATAAAATCAGATCCTAAAAATTCTATAGGTCCACGCAAAAATATAGGATGAAACTCTTTATCATACTTTCTAGAATCTAGAGACGAATCTTGAATAGATTTTAACATAAGTTCTGTCAATCTTTTTCTAGGTCTTGCAAGATTAGGGACAATTTCTTTGATTCCTTTGAAATCATCTGATCTCCAATATGTTTTACAATTTTCAAGTTTTAATAATTCCCTAAGTTCTGCTATAGTAAAAGCTGCTTGTAAAGGTCCTCTTCTTCCTACTAGCCAGACTCTTCGCACTTTACTTTGTGATAAATGTTCTAAAGAATAAGATGTTATATCTGTATTCTGTAAAAAAATTTTTTTAATATTAAAATTTATGAAACACAATTCAATTAAAAATTTGGTAAAAATTTAAAAATAATGTTCTTCAAATAATTTTTTGTTAATTTTGTTTTTCCTAAATTTTTAGAAAAAGTTATTTTAATGAAATATAATTTTTCGAAGATAAACTTTTATTTAATATGTTTGTAATACATTGAATCAGAAATAAACAATTAAGCATCAATGGCCTAAGCAATTTTTTGAGGTACTAATAACTTAAACTTACCTTTAACTTATCTATAGGAGATAGAAGAATTCTTGCTATGTCAATAGCCACATTCCCTTGTCCCAGTATAACAACATCTGTTGTATTCAAATCAACTTTTAAATTTTTATAATTAGGATCACCATTGTACCATCCTACAAAATGATTCGCTGATATAACATTTTTTAAATTTTCCCCAGAAATATTTAGTAATTTATCTTCATAAGCACCATATGTCTGAAATTTTAAATATTACAATCATGTCTTCAAATTGGATTTTTCTTATTACTTTTTATTTATGATTACCAATACAACTGCATGATAATATTTCTTCAGTTCGTTAACAGTAATATCTTTTCCTACATTTACATTTCCTAAAAATTGTACTCTTACATCTTTGGCTATTTTATCAAAAGTGTTTATGACATTTTTTACTTCTGGATGATCTGGAGCTACGCCAAATCTTACTAACCCATAAGGAACTGGTAATCTTTCTATTATGTCTACTTTAACATTGTTAACACTCTACAAGTTTATAAAATTTGAAAAGGTTAATTACAAATAATCATGAATGATCTAAAACCAATTATTATTGTCAAACAAACTTTCAAAATTTGCTGTGTAGTATAAAATCCAGCTGGTCCAGCACCAACTATACAAATATTTGGAATAACATTCTGAGAAGATATCTGTCGAAGACATTTTAATAAAGTAACAGATTTCCCCATAACTTTTATGCTTTAATCTATAAAAAATTTAACTTTTATAAACGTAATTAGTGGTCATTGGTAATGTAAACATTTTTAATTTTTTGAAACTTACACTGCTGCCTCCAATTTTTCTTACAAAACAATTGTGTATCACATCCTAGCTATATTATACCTTTAGCTTGATTATCATCACTACTTATTAAAATTTAATTTACATTTAAAATTTACATTACAACACATATCAATTTAAGTCTTTGGATAATTTACTACTAATAAATTTATGATGGACAACTATACAACAATGTATAATTAAAAATTGTTCAATTTATAAAATTAAATTGAAACATTAAAATTAAACTTAATATATTTTATTGATAAACAGTGTAACATATTTAATTAAAAATATTTTCTACGCTTCTGCTAAACTTTGATCCTTATGCTTGTTATAAATTGAAGCAATATAACTGACGCAGTACTTTGCTATGTAATCATTCAGTTTAATAATTATGGGATATAAGTCAGAATCTAGAATATTTTATCAGTAATTATTTAAATATCAAATAAATATTCTGTTAAAATCTTACCATATAATTCTATTATAGAAATTATTGATAAAGTAATTGCATTGCTTTTAACAGCATCTCTTGAAATTTTATAAATCTGTTCAATTTTTTGTAAAATAAACTCTTCATTTCTAAAACCTTTAAAAATCACAGAGCACCCAATTTCTTCATTTGTAGTGAATTCTACACAATCAAAAGTAGATGTTAGAAGATAAGTTAATCCTACATTAAATTGACTTAGTAAAAGAAATCCAAATAAAACTAAATTATCTCCTTTCTGTAAACTAGTAACAGATTCCTTGATACATGCAATTGTTTGATTATTATTACAGGTGTCAGTATATTGAAAAGACAGAGTTTTATATTTATTATTCCAAAGATATTGCATTTTCAACTTATATTCTACTATCATTTCTTTAGTAGGTAAATACAATTGTACATTCTTTTCCAGGTCTACTGCTTCAAATAAAAGATTAAAAATTTCTATAACTTGTATAGAACAAAATCTTGAACTCTGTATTCTTTGAAATGGTCTTCCTACATTAATACAAGTATCAATATTAAGTTTGTCAGACTAAAACGTTAAACAGAAAAAGTTTTTAAAAAAACAAACACACGAATAATATAAATGCGTGAAAAATATGATAAAACTTTTACTTTGAAAACAAAAGTTTTCGAAACTCGTTCTAATAAAAATTTCAATTGGTCTGCATACATCAACAAGCGATACACTGGTTCCACAACTTGTTTTTTCTGCTTTTCATTGAATGATTCTGATGGAGTTTTTATTTTCTGAAATTTATATATGATCTTTTTTAATTTTAAATTTCCAACAATTTGCAAATCTCTGTGCAACTTTTGCAATGGAAAATTAATCATAAATTTATCTGCAACTAATGTTGCAATTTTCTTTTCTTCAAAATTAGCTACTAAATCTTTACCATTAGCATAGTACGTTGCAATATTACTTTCTATTACTTGACATTGATGATTTTTAAAAATTTGTGCACATCTTATTATTTGATTTAGAAAATTTATTGGTATATCATTTTTTCTAAACATTACTTGGTCAGAATTTTTTCCAAATTCCCTTCTAAGTATAGATAAATAAGGTAAAACAAAGTCTAATCCTTTAAATTTTAAACATATCAAGTAAACTTCTGAATTTCCTTCCTTACTAGTAACAGGTTTATAAAAGTGAATATTTGTAAAAATACAAGACAAAAAATAGATTAAACAAATGGATTGATGTTCAAAAATAGTAAAAATTTTCAACAAGAAATTCCCTCCAGTTTCTAAAACATGTATAGCAGCTACAACTTCAGAAAAATGGAGACTAGCTACAATTCTTTCTTGTTCACCTGGATTATTTATGCAATTTATACTACCATCTGCAGTAATCAAGCTGACTTTACCCTTTGTTTTTAATTTTTCAATAAGTGAGTCCAAATTTTCAATAGTCATTAAATTTCCAGTATTGTCATGACCAAAAAACCAATTTTTTAAGGTGTACATTATAAAACGATCATCGCTAATCATTTTAGCGTTACAGTTACCCTCATAATACGGATTAAATGTCATTGCTAACCAATCCCAATATATAGTTGGCATATTTATTTTAAGCCAATGGTTCAGACATGTTATAAATGCACCTGGAGCTTCGCATAAATGTAATGATAAAAATGTATTATTACTTGCATATATCTTTTCCATTGGCACTAAAGGATATTTGGATATAATTTCATGAAATTTACACCAAGCTTGTGTAACAAATTCAGGATCAAAATTTCTACGTATCCGCCACTCAATATCTTTAGCTTTATTTCTTTGAGATGTATGTTGATGCCATTCATTGAAATAATAATTATTTAATTTTGATTTAATGTTATTTAAATCTCTTTTCATTTCTTGTAATTCTTCTACTTCCCAATAATGTTCAACAAATATAAATTCAGGTTTTGGGAGTACAAATTTTTCATTATATTTAACAATAAATGACTTTTCAAAAATATTATTTACAGCTGTACAAAATTCAGATCTCTTATTTTGTTTATTACGATGGAAATTATGCTCCATCATTGGTGATATCTTTTTCCTTTTCAAAATATTGAACTGCAGTGTTTATTATAAATATTAAACGGTCCTACGAGGTAAATTAATACCATTTAAAAATGCGCCTTAAATATGTTCAATATTGGAATCAGCAGTGTAATTTCAAATAAAATATATTACATACATACCTAAACTCTCAACTGATGAATAAAAAAGATGATTCAAATTTTATCATTTACTATTATTTATAATGCACATAATATTTTTTATTATAATATTTGTTTATAAAACACCATATTATCTAATAACATAATTTTATTTATTAAAAGAGATGTTTAATTGTATATTAATAATTATTAAAGAAAGATACATTTTTGTAAAATATTATAAATTTCATTTTTATATTTAAACAAATATTGTATTTTGAGCACTTCAAAATTTGCACATTACACATATTTTTATTAAATAGTTTAGATAATAATTTAATTATATTATCTTATCTGATTTTGAAATATGTAAGAAATTATGAGATTAAGAGTATTTTCTTTTTTGAAACAAGCGTATTAAATAAAATTTCTTAAAGAACATCAGTTGAGAATAATGATGAATCACTATCAACACTGATAAAATATTATTACTTTCACGTTAAATACCTAACCCTCAAATTAACTCTAACGTTTTTACAGTTTCTGATGAATAATTGTAGTATATTAAATTGGTCAATTGAAATCACACATGATTATTACACAGAACAGAATTTAAACTATTTTTTGTCCGATAGAGCTGCGTATAATCACGTTAAAGGAATTCGAAATAAAACATCAGAATAAAAAAATAAGCTCTCAAAAAGAATAAACATTTTTTTAAGAAACTTTTTAATTAAATTTAAATAAATATTTGTTTTAAAATAACAAGTTCGTCTAAGTACGTTACGTACAATTCTTATTACTTATAAATTTATGTTGCTTGAAATTTTTAACTTACATTAAAGTAATA
This sequence comes from Wiebesia pumilae, assembly GCA_018907045.1. Taxonomy (NCBI): domain Eukaryota; kingdom Metazoa; phylum Arthropoda; class Insecta; order Hymenoptera; family Agaonidae; genus Wiebesia; species Wiebesia pumilae. Next base: position 4,035,453 of record JACCHZ010000192.1, read on the forward strand.
ACTTCTATTTATTATGTCGTGTAACGTTACAAAACACGTATAACCCAGGTGGCGCAATTCAAAATGCATGTGTACCAACCGCTACTACCAACTCCAACTAACCCAGCGTTTTTCGTGTTTCCGTACATGGCCGAGTGATCTCTTCCGGTTGTTTTGTACATCGAACAACATGGGTATGTCAATTATTCTATTATTTTAGCATTATCTTTTTTATAAACGAAAATCTAAAAATCCTTACTAAGTGCTTTGAAATATATCGATTTTATTATGCTCATATGACGATATGTATCGCTATACTTTATGTATTTTTTTAGAATATTGTAATTGTATAAAACGTGGTTATGCCGTTATAATCGGATGCGACAATTATCCAAAATTATAAATATTTTTGTTAATTTCAATCACAATTTAGAATATTAAATATTTTAATTTTTTTTTCAAATTTCACTGTAAAATAAAGATGCACGAATATTGTGAAAATTTTTTAATAATCTATCCGTGTATTTTGTAATTTATGTGTGACGTTTTATAACCATTCACAAAAGTTTTAATCGTATTTTAGTTCCGTTTAAGTTATTAACAGAATATATTGACATTTAGAAGAAGTTCCGAGGTTATAGATTTAACAATTTTGATAATTAATTTAATATTTTAGGTAAACCTCGTGGTCTTCGTACAGCACGTAAGCACGTCAATCATAGACGTGATCAGCGTTGGAATGATAAGGACTATAAAAAAGCTCATCTCGGCACACGATGGAAAGCTAATCCTTTTGGTGGTGCTTCTCATGCAAAAGGCATTGTTTTAGAAAAAGTGTAAGCTTGTTTATGTGTATATATATATATATATATATATATATATATATATATATTTGAATTATATTTACTAAATCGTTCAAAAAAAGTAAAAGTACAATAATAACTATTTGTTTAACAGAGGTGTAGAAGCTAAGCAGCCTAATTCTGCCATTCGAAAGTGCGTTAGGGTGCAATTGATAAAAAATGGAAAGAAAATTACTGCCTTTGTACCCAGGGATGGTTGTCTTAATTGTATTGAAGAGAATGATGAAGTTTTAGTAGCAGGATTTGGCCGTAAAGGTCATGCCGTTGGTGATATTCCTGGAGTAAGATTTAAGGTTGTCAAAGTTGCCAATGTTTCATTACTTGCTCTTTATAAGGAAAAGAAAGAACGTCCGAGGTCTTAGATGTATTTTTGTTGCATTTAAATAAATGGAAAAAAATACGCACATAAATGAATTATTAAACCTTTATTTCTGCTGTATAAAATCATATTTTAATTGGTTAATAAAAGTAAATATAAAAATAGATTAACTATCTGTTACACTCTATTAATCATATTTCTTGCTTGCTCATTTAAAACTATATTATCTTTTATTGCCAGAGTTAAGGGTTTTGTTGCTTTTGTTGGAATTTCTGGTTTTTGTCGATTTTTTACTTTAATTTCATTTATTACAGTCTAAAAGAATATTTAATTTATTTAACTATTTAATTGAAATACATATCAAATTTAAATAAATTACAAACCTTATTAACGTTTAAAATTGTGGTGTGTATGACTTGTATATCAGAACATAAATCGCTATAAAATTTAGAGAATATATTGAAATGTGTATCTTGGATTGTAAATGATGTGATTTTTTTAAATGCTGCGTTAAATTTATGTAATACTGTTTCAAAATTATCAGTCTTTTGGTCACTCAAATTTTTTACATTGTCCTAAAATTGTTTATAAATTACATATTTTATGGATTGTATATTTAAAAAAATTTTTTTCATCTACCTTAATACAAGTACACAGCACATCGAGATTATTTTTTTCATAAAGCTGTTTATTTATTAGATTGGTTGGTGATTCTAAGTTTTTTGTTGCATTATCAGAAATGATTTCACTTTTTCCATTTGTATTTTGTAATTCTATAACATCTGTATTTCTTATACTTTCAATATTAGCCTAAAAATTAAAAATTAAATTAAATATTATTAATTTGTAATACGAGTTATAAAATAAAAATCTTACTTCTGGTAAAGTATTTGTAGTTTCTTTATTTTCTTGGGTTTCTATTTTTACCAAATGAACATTTTTAATGAATAATGTCAACAAAGTAAAAAATTGTAATTGTTTATCAATATGACATTTTCCCTGAAATATGCAATGAATATTATAAAACAGCCTAATGCACATATAAATACATTGGAATGTAACAAAATAAATTAAAGAGGTATGTATAAAATTAGTGTGTAAAAATACATACTAATAAAATATGAATATCATTGCAGAGTCCAATTTGAGAATAACATTTTACAAGCTTATCTGGATAAAAGAAGTAATAAAAGAATTAGATATAAAATGAGTACTGCTTTTAAATAAATAAATAAAAATATACCATTACGGGTAGTATCCTTTAATTTATTAAGAAAAGAGCTATTAAATCCTGGGCTTTCTTGTAACAACCAATGCAATAAGTCTGTTCTTTTAGTTCCTGTAAGAATCGTATCTTCGAATTCTTGAAAACGCGTTTGTGCTATTTCTGGATATCGTATTTTTTCTAATACATCATATAATTCATGTATAACACATTCTTTTTTATTCACTGTAAATAATTATCTATTAATCAAAGATTTTGGCTTAAAATTGTTATATCATAATTATTTAATAATTTTATTACGCGTAAATATTTAATTGTAAACTTAATTTAAAATACCAAATTTTACTTATAATAAAAAAATTATTTTTTTTCTTTCTTTTTATGAAAGTAGCAACTAACTGCTTAATAAACATTCTTCTCATTTTAAGAGGTTACAAACATGTTTATGGCTAATTTTTATCATACGAAGTATAGATTTTCGGTTTGACTTACTTTTATGAAAAATAATTAGTAAAAGATGATTAACAAATTACATTAAGTACTAATTTCTTAAATAGATCAAAGGCAATTTAAGAAAGAAATTTGTCAGTTTGTATTTTCTATCTTATAAAAATAGTAAATTCTTTATAGATGGCGTTTGAAGGCAACTTGTTTGAATCGGTGTGAATCGGTGAACTCTGACCTCTGGCTAACATCCAATACATCCTATAAAAGTGTGAATTAGATAAAAACAAAAGCACTAACATTGTTATCATCATTTGCCCTTTCGTAAAATAATGATAATGGTTGAAAATATTTCAATTATTAACAAAAAATCGTATTCAAACCCCTAAACGTGGATAGGAACAAATTGAAGGTGCGAAAACCAATTATAATCTTTGTTGAACAACCGCAATATTAACGTGATAAATTCGAAAGCGTACGAGACTCGTTAAATGAATAATACGTATCCTGAAAAGAAAATATTTGATTCACGAATAATTAATCTAATTGTTTAATAATACTCTGTAATTATGTTCCATTTATATTTTTTTGAATAATCAGTAATATACAATTTTTTAATTTTAAATTAAGAGGACGATATTTTATTAAATAATGATTACATTCCAATTATCACAGACGGAAAAATAAATGGGACCTTAAATTAATTTGCCTCTTACTAAAAACGATTTATGTTAGTAATGAAAAACAAGAGCTTGGAGAAACGAGCTGCTGATACGCATACCATGACGAGTTCCTTACAAATGATTATTTAATAAATATATGTATTTTTCAATTTAATATTAGATATATAATGGTACGTCCAGTATATTCTAATTACATTTCTTGAATAATACATAAAATACAATTTCCTTTTAAAAACTATTTATTTCCAATAAATGACAGGTAAAAATATAGCTGAAATTTTAATTTAATTTGCTCCTTCATTAAATCTAGGTTATATTTACAGTTCTTAATTCTTAATGTTAATGCAACACTAAAGCCGGCAAATAAGAGCGTGCATGTACACTAAGGACAATCTCTACCGCGCATCACGAGGTGGCGCTCTCGTAAACTTAATATACAAATTATTTTTAAACACACGTATGTAATTGTCAATAAAAAAGGACTAAATAATAATTATACATTAGCATTGCTTTGTTATTATAAAGGTATCCTTGTATAGTACCGGGTAGAAATACGAATAGTGTACGGAAGTAGTTTTACCGGCCTTATAGTTTTTCATTAAAACATTAAGAACTTTTAATGCATTCGATATATCTTTAGTAAAAAAAAAACGTAGTCTAATTTAAGTTAATATCTAAGGATCGATTACTCTTTATTTTTTCATTATTTACCACGTTAATGTTGCCGCATAATATAGATTCAAATTGGAATACGCATGTGCAGTTTATCCTTGTCTACATTTTGGGGTTAGAGTACGGCATTTTATTAATAATAATAAAAATACGTTTATTTATCAAGATCTTGCGATATTGAAAACTAAATTGGATAAGAACGATTTGTCAAATTTTTAAATAATTAGCAAAGCATAATTTAATAAGATACGAACATTTAACTTTTGTACTTAACACAGTTTATTTTTAATTTGCTTTTTAAAAAATTACGATACGTAAAATAAAACAGGAAATGCACTCAAATTGGATATTTTTGTTTTGATTTAATTTAAACATTCGGTGAATGGGTCGAATATGATCCTGCGATTTGTCTCCTTTGTACGAGTCCTAAATCCTGATGAAATAACTGAGACGTATTGACCACTGCTAGTTCTAGTTACGATATCGTAATGCCACTTTGATCCAACTATTATTTCAATGAAGGGATCGACTTGAAACTATTGTTATCTGGAACTGCCAGTACGAAGTCAACTTTTTAGATTTGCATTGTTCTGAATATTTCCATTAATAATCCCATATTAAAACTTGAACGAAGTGAAATCCTAGGCTTTCACTTCATTTTTGCACAATCAATTATCATCCAAATGCAAATAAACTTACAAATTAACTTTGCATAAGAACTTGATGAAATTAAAGTCACATTAACGTAACATCAAGTTGTATACTTCGCTTAAACTCAATTAATACTGCAAATATCAATTTCTTTGAAAATTTTGATTATTTTATTATCTTAACTTTTCCTGATGAAATGGACAAACTGAAATCTTGCTAAAAAAATCAGATAAAATTTATAAAAATAATTGAATTTTTTAAAACTGTGCAAGTTTATTTAGAAAATAATACGATAAGTAGATTTTATGTGATACAAAGTTAAACAATCAGAACTTTTTTTTAATAATATTTTGTTTTCAAAAACATAAAAGAAATTATATTATTCATAACAAAGGTAATCTTTTATTATGATATATTAGTTTTTCTTTATAAAGATAAAAAATTAATCAAAACCACCATTAATTTGGTTATAACTTATTTTATATAAAATGATAATTGATCTTTGATACATTTTTAATTTAGAGTAAGAGGAGATCGTTCTGAAAGCTTGAAATATGACCATAAAAGGAAATAAAAAATTAACGGATACAACATTTTCATTTTTTATTTTTATTTTACTTTTTAGTATAAATAATCTACTTGTAAATAGTTGTTTCAAAATTTGACGTCATTTTAAAAATTCAGCTTGAAGACGGAACCTCAGCATCGCATAAATCATCCTCAGAGCGCCGATAGTTGGTATAATGTATAAAACTTTAAACGTGCTTTTCTAAAAATTACTTTCTTAAAACTGATGTGCACGGCAGATGAAATACTGTTGTTCCAAATACAATGATTTTTTAAATATATTAAAGATAATTCTTGACACGTTGGCTTAAAAATACTTCTATATAAAAGAACATTTCTTATTTTAACTGATGGTTTCTGTAAATTTGTAAATTTTTTGAAAATATAATAAGTTCTTCTATTCTTTATTCTATTCTTTACTCCGATGGATGCGTCATCAACTAAGTACTGTAATGCCATCTGTACATAACGTTTATCTTAACAAAAGTTTTTGTTAACAAGAATAACGAATAAATGATTATCATCGTTTCAAAAAGATTTAAGCTTTATATATAAAAGAAAATTCTCAAAAAATAATCTTTGTGCACCGTAATTCGCTTGTCTTCATTAAAATAAGGGATAATGTCTAAAATATAAAGTAAATCCTAGAATTGAAAATATTTTTACGCTCGCGTAACAAACTATTAAAATATTCATTATTCATACGCAATTTAACGTTTAAAATTTATAACATAATAACGAGGATATAAAACATAGTCACTTATAAAAAATGAAAAAAAAATAGTTAAAATTTATAGAAATAGAAAACTGAAAACTCATGTAGAGTAATAAAAAATAATTAAAAAAATAAGTATATAATCATGAAATTAAAGAGATAGTGGTATACTATGTACTTTTCTTAATATTGCAAAAGTAATTAAATTGCGCAAAAATTACACATATGTTAAATGTGTGGAAAATAAAAGATTAGTATAAATTTAAGACGAAAAGTCTAATTAACTTAATAAGTTAATAAAAGATAATTAACCAAAGACGAAAATGAGAAAATATAATTAGACTTTATATTCATACGCTGTATTTAACTTCAAAATATTTGCAACTGCAATAATAAAATAATAATAATAATATTAATTCGACAAATAACTCTATGATTGATAATTTAATAATACAAACCATAATAATTATATTATTGAATCACCTATATTATCAACAAATTTACTTCATTAAAAAACCATATTATTTCAAATTCATCAAACTCAAATAGCCTTGCAGTGCAGAGTAATTAAACGCATGTTATTTATTAAATATTAAATCTAATTTTACAATATTTACAAACTCACACTAAATGAACTTTAAAATAAAAATCAATAATTTATTGTACTATAATAATAAATTTGAATGAATGTTTTACTAGTAATAATAATAATAATAATAATAATAATAATAATAATAATAATATAGCAGGTCTACATTTTGAAAAGGTTAAACATCATCGTGATTTTTTAACCCCCTCCGCGAAACTTTATCTACACTCCAATCTCTGCGAATTAGAAAATAAAGGAGATTTGAAAGAATTACATCAATTTTATTCGTTCCCTAAATTCTACCTCAAGGCACTACAATGACATTATCCATAAATTCATGTAAAAGTTTCAAATAATATAAACATATTTAACCTTTTATTCAAAAGCTTACTTTCTAATATAAATGAGAACCACGTACCTCTGTTTTAATTAAAGAAACCTCTGGAATTTTAAAACAAAAATTTTAATGCTTGATCAAAGATTCAAAAATCCATTAAAATATGTTATTATAAATATGTGCAACTTTTTAAAATGACTGTTTTTTCGAAGCATTAGAAGGTTAAAAAACGATTTTTAACTTTTAATCATAATCTTAAAATATAAATTTACATATTTTTATAAATTTTGATTATTGAGTCTTAATAAGCTCTGTTAGGATATGCGTTATTAAAATTTTAGATAATATCTAACCAATGCATTTAATAGCTTTAAAGCTTTTTTTAATAGCTCAAATCTATATCTCCAAATTATTTTTGTTTTAATTCATTTGTATTACATATTTAAAAATATCTGATAATAAAAATAAAATAAATACTAATACAGTTTCAATTAATAATTGTTTATTGATATATTGCTTGAAAAAAAAAATTTTATTTGAAAATTATTAATAATGATAATTAGATTCCGTAGCTTTTACTAATTAAAAGTACGATACAAATTTTCAAAAATTCTTGATCGATAAAGAACGATCAATGCGTAGATCCATAAAATTTGGAATAATTGGTATATTTACTACTTTTGCAAAATGCAGTTTGTGAAAAAACTTCTTGAAGACAAGTTGAATTAATGTATGAAGTTGCAGAACAAAATTATATAACAATTTCATTCAAAAGGTTGCTTTTAATTTCAAAATTATTTGCTCTAATATCTTTTGTTTAATATATTTAATCAGTCAGCAGAACGTTAATGATTGGAATGATTACTTATAAAATATTATCCAGCACAGTTTTGATAACTTGTGGTAATTGATTTTCTGTTTGGCTTTAACGTGATTGTATTATATTTGAAGGTATTTAAGCACAGTATACAGGAAATTTACTCATTTTACTCTATTCTGTTTCAATCAATATCCATGTAACATCAAGCTATACGTGTCAGAACAATTAACGCTTTCATACATTATTTCCTTCGTTTTTATTATATTACAAATCGAATCATAATATTTAAGACGTAAACTATACCATTAAAAAAATGTCTTTTTTATTAATTTAGAAAAAGCATAGAGTTGGCGTGTGAAAGAGAGAGAGAGAGAGAGAGAGAGAGAGAGAGAGTGTTTGTGCGCGTGTGTGTCGCGAGGGTGGCTTTATTATTCCAAGAACGTTCATACTTCACGAGTAAGATAATTTTTTTAAATTAAAATTTTATTCCAGTTATTCGAGGATGCGAGTACGATAGAATAATCATCAAGAAATGAATCTAAAACGTTTCCTGCTAAGTATTTGGTAAAAATAACATATATCAATGTATGTAGGAAATTATTATTTAGTAAAAATTCAATCGTTTAAAATCTTAATAAATGCTATATACCTATATTTTTCTGAGTCTCGAAACAGCGCCAGATAAAAGGGGCACCAATTGAAATCAGAAATTCATAATTATGTATTTTATTAAGTGACTTATTTAATTACTAGGTAGGCAATAGAGAAGTTTTAGAGCAAAATGCTGCAGACACGACGAAAAGTATACTCGTATCATTGCTGTAACACTTTTGTTCGAGCGTGACCCATACTTGGACGAATTCAGAGATAAAAATAAACACATTGTTAAACGCAAATTCCACATTGCAAGAAACTGTTAATTTATAACAAAAGCATAACTTTGGAGAAATTAGTCTCAAATCATATACACTGAGATATCGGATCTTCTCGTATTAATCCTACTATTTTAAAGTCTAATTTAAATTTGATTTTATCTACACAGCATCCTAATACAGACGACGTATAGATGTTTATATTTTAAGGTATTTCTAAATTTACAATAAAAATACGAGCTCATACCTTTAATAGATCTTGAAATGAAAGAAACGGACCCAAAATTTAATATAGATTTCTTCGTGAGATAATTTAGATTTCTTAAAATTCTGCTTTTTACCGATTTGTTATAAAATTATATTTATTTGTAAATACTGTATGGAGGTATTTAGCGTGAGTGGTTTGTTCGCTCAGCAATGAAATATAAAGTAATATAACGGCACAGAACAATTAACTAGTTTTCATGGTTGCTTGTAAAGAGGTCGATAATAACTTTTCATTTCTCTTCTTTGTTTTATCTAAAGTAATTAAGAGGTAGTTGAATATTACGGATATTACGAAGACGATTCAGTGACATTTATTACGAAAAGCAATCGGGATTTGGCCTTGCCATTATTTATATTTAAACAGGCATACATAATTTATAGAATAAATTATTTTTTAACTACAATGTTAATTGGATTCGATATGTATGTCTCGGAAATTATACCAAAAGAAATTCATGACATTTGATAAATGGAAATGTATTTAACAGTAGGTAAAGTCAAAAGATTATTGCCAAAGGGAAAATAGTACCGCGCAATTTAATTGAAATAATTCGACCCAAGCCAATCAATATTTCTACTTTCATCTCTTACAGCATTTACAGAAAATGTAAGTCATCCATTAAGAAACACGATTGCGCGTTTATTTAATAGTATTTCCAGAAACAAACATAACACGTTTTTAGATTGCAATAAAAATTAAACGGAGGAAAGCGATTGCTAAATTGTGAATTTCATAAAGACAAAAAATCTGTTTACAATTGCGTATTATTTGCACGTTACGCAATACGGTATTTTCACGTTATATAAATTGTTGCTCGAATTCTCGTGTTTTCTAGTTTTGTGTACCGTGAACGGCTCGTCTCATTTGTCAAAGTTAACTTAATAAATTCTCTCCATTAGTACGAGTTTGGGGATACTCCCATGAATGCATTCTATAGGTCTATACGCCGCATCCGCGCAATCGAACATCGCGTTCAAAAATTCTAATGCACAGACGGGAGATCATTGACCGATCCGCACGCAAGTAAAGCAGCTGTTGTTTCTAATTAATTATAAATTTTATTCGATATCATCAGAAGGGACCTCATCCAAGATCATAATTACATCGCGTTACGCGTATATATTCATGGCAAGGGGAAAAACGTGGAGTTTCCTGGGTATCGTAACAGTAGAGAGCGATATTCATCTCGAGATCCATATCCATAACGAGGGACGTTGGAAGTTTGCGACGTGGCGAAGCTTTCGCCGAAGGGAAGGGAAGGCTAGAGCTATCGTAATAACAACAACAATGATAATAATAATAATAGCGAGCGTTATCGCGATCGCTCGAAAGAAACAACGCACTGCTGATCTCGGCGAGTGTCAATGCCGTCAATGCCGTCAATGCCGTCATTGTCGTCCACGAGATTGACTCTGCCTGCAGCATATAATTATCGGAGCGTTGCGCCATCTATGATAGACAGAGTAATGTTATATGAGCCTTGCGAGTGACGAGTAGTAAACTGCAATTCGTCCAAAAACAATTTGCAAATTGAAATCGAGAGCTGAAAGCGTACGTCATCGGACGAACGATGCATTTTCCCGAACGTAGGGAAAAGTCCTCGCGTAGAGCGAGCGCACGGATACGGAAAAAAGATCCTTGGAGAAGCGCGTGCGTTGGGTTACACGTAAACACGTCGATTTAAGAAGGAAAGTCCACGACTAAAGGCCACCGACCGAAAGATAAGAGCGGCGTGAGGGTGAGACAGCGAGAGCGGGGGGTGGGGAAGCGAGAATAATTGGGATCTGCGGCCGGAGGCGGTCCAGGAGGAGGACGAACTCGGTGAACCCGAATCCTCGGGGTGCACCGTCGCAGGCAGGAAACGCGAAGAGCGACGCTCTCCTCGAACACGCGATCCGCGAGCTCCGGTCCTCGAACGGGTCGGACCGTGAGGCGGCGCGCGCGTCCCTGCCACGGAGGGGGGCAGCGAACCCCAGCGGTGCCCGCGAGCGACGGGGAGGGGCGGCGACAGCGACGGCGGCGGCGGCTCCGTTTGCGCGGAACTCGCACTCGGGAGTCGGACTCGGGAGTTCGGAGCGCTCGCGCGGTCGTGGCAGTCTCTTGGCTCGTCTTCGAGGGAACGCACACAGCCCACTTCAAGATGGATGCTCTTGGCGCTCGACCGTCCTCGCGGGCCATGGATTTCAGCGCGTGATTCGCGGCCCAAGGGAGGGGCGACCTCGGAGCGTAGGTGTCCTTGGGGGCGCTCGCGGACGCGGATCGAGAGGACGGCGGAATGGACGGCGCGGCGGTCCAGCAGTAGCCGCCGCGTGTCCGGGAAGAGAGCGCAAGGGTGCGGAGAGGGGCGGCAGGTTGAACGCCGGTGGGATGCGCCGTCGTCGGTGATGAGCAGCGGCGGGGAGCGTCGTAATCCGCGAGTGAAAGCTTCGGCTGTCCGCTGCTACAATGGTGGATAACAATTGCATTATCGAGGGGAACGTCAAGTTCCGCGACGGCAAGAAGGTGAGTAGGCGAGAGACGGCGCCTTCGCCTCGGTCTCTCCTCTCTTTATCGACGGCGTCCCGGCGCTTTCCGCGCTTTCCCTTGGCGTCCTCGCCCTCGCCCTCGCCCTCGCCTCGCCCTCGCCTCGCCCGCTCCCCGGGGTGGGTTGGGGGGGGGGGGTCGCCATGCTCGGGCATTGCGCGCACGTCGAGGGGTTGAGCGCGCGCTCGTGCCGCGCGCGGGGCAACGACGGCAGCAGCTGGCCCCCGGGAAAGGACGAGAGAAAGAAACAAGGGTCGACGGGGCTATTATGTAAGGGCAGCGGGCCAGGAGCGCCGATCAAACGAAGCGCGATTAACGATTAATGTCTCTCTTTACAAAGGGGGTCGAGCGACGCGCGCGGGGAGGCAAGCTAGAACGAATTGGCTGGTTCTCGGCGTCCCTTCCTCGGTTTCGCGTTGCACGCGTGTGCGCGCAGCAGGACGAGTCGTCGGGCCCGAGGGGGGCTCCTTTTCCTTTTTTCCTCCTGGGGCAGCGCGCGATTGATTTTGCCCTTGGCGTCGCTCGACTCCGATTTCGCTGCACGACTTGGTTCGCAAGCTCGGGCTGCGTGACTTTTGTCCGACGGCTTATCGCCCGGGCTTTTCGACTTGGAAGGTCGTCGCGAGCTTCCTCGTTTTTTAATGTTCGCGCGAGGCGCAGTTAAACCGGAGATTATCGTACGCGCCTCGACCGAATCCAGAGTTTCGGGTTGAGTCATGCATTTCTCATTTCATTGTACGCGCGAATGCGATAACGTTCAACGGCTTTCTTATTTGGCAAAGTGTCCCTTACGACGGTTCGAGCCTCGCGCGCGACGTCCGAATCCTCTCGGGCTTCCTCCTCCCCCCGATGCTTCTAGCCGCCGGCCCTCGGGGCAGTCCGCGATGTTTCTCTCGCTTGAAAGCGCCTCGAGATAAAACGTTGCATCGCGTTCGATCGCGCAACGCTCGGTCGCGATTTGAATTAATCGCTATCGCGCCTCTTCGCTTTGATTCGCGCATAAATATTGATAGCGCGCGGACGACGGACAACGAGACGAAGAGGCTCGTCGAGCAGAGCGGAGGCGAGCGGAAAATCGAAGAATAATTATCGCGATGTAAACAGTCGTGTACCGGCTTTGGCGCGAGCACGCGAATCGTAAATATTCGCGAATCATGTTCCCTTATCGCCGTACCGCCGAACTTTTTCCAGGCCGTTGGTCGTTGTTAAATTAATGATAAACGGCCTTTTTAGCGCGGAGGCCGGCTTTCTTTTTCCTTTTATTTTTTCTTTTTTTTTTTATTTTATTTTATTTATTTTTTTTTTTCCACGTTTCGTAATAACAACGGCCGCGAGCTCGGCGAGCCATTTCATTGTCCTTTTGAGAAGGAGCGCTCGGAGATGGAGAATAAAGGCCATCGAAGCCGACTTGAAAATCGGGAGACGTCGAGGCTCGTAAAATCCGTGGCGCTACGTTATGTGGAGTTTTATGCTCCCTCGAGTCAGGTATTAAATCATTCGGAGTCGAGTCTGACGCGTCTCGCTTGGATTTCTGTGTCCCAGTTCTTTGGGAAAGCAGAAAGGCGAGAAAAAAGGAAGGGACGGAAATAAGGGCTGCGCGCGGACTTGTAAAAAAAAAAAGCCGTTAGCTAGCCAAGTACGTAATGTACCGGCGATTCGTTTTGCTTCGAGTGCCGTACCGAGCGAACGTCGAGCGAACGTCGAGCGAACGTCGAGCAAAGGAGCCCAACCTTGCGATGCGCGTAACGTAGAGGAATGCGCGCACAAGCTACGACAGCTTATCCCTACGAGTGCGCAAAGAATTCGCATTGAGCTACGATGCACATTGAAATGAGAATATCGAATGCTCGAGGAGCGCTCGAGTCAGTCGGAGTAACTTTTATGGCCCGGCACTTCTGTAGCTGTATTGGAGCGCAATTAGAGCCCGCGTAAGAGAGGAGGAGAGAAAAGGCGCGAAGGATATTCAAACTCTAAAGGGTAGCAACCTCGTTTATTTATATCGCGGCTAAACAGCCGCGCAAACAGAAATAAACCGCCCGAGCGTCTACGCTTACAATCTATAGAGTCGCCGAGTACCCACATGTACACGGATAATTACAAATTAACGGCTGATCGGTTATTATTGCGCTCCGAATACTAGTGGAAGCATTTTTCGCTCGAGTCTCGAGTGGCACTAATGCTCGCGGCTGGTTTTAATTGTTTAAACATTGACTTTGCCGTGAGTATTGGCTCGCGAGGCAATATTGCAAATGGCAAATTGCTAATGGCTTTTATCACCGGTACGGGCGCGTCCATTAACCGAAACGTTTTTGCTTTTGACAGCGGGAACGATGCGCTTTAAAGAGATGCAGGCGCACACGTACGTTTCGCTTTCGACTGCATAGCGTTTTTTTTTACGCCGCAGCGATGCTCTTACGCGTAATGTTTCTTTAATATGCACTAAATGGACGTTGGAAAGATTTTCTTTGTCGCGCGAAAGCTTTTACAGTTATAACGAGGAACGCGCTTGAAAGTCTCGCTCGTATCGATATCCTAAAAAAAAAAAAATAAAAAATGCACGCTCCTACGTATTTTGGGCAAACACGTTTCACGCGTTTCGAGCAGTCAGTTTTGGTTTAGAAAACATGTTTTCGGGGGTAAGCCAATCGCTGGCCGTTTATTCGTGGCTATCCGTCGACGCTCTTAATTACCGACGTGTACTTTTTATCCGGCGATAGAGCCATTTTTAAAAGAGTAATCCTAACAACATTTAAATGCAGCAACGTTGTTTTTCTTTTTCAGTGGAAATCACGATGGTGCGTCATGCGGAAGCTGTCCCCAGTTGCAGGTAACGCTGGCTTACATTTTATCAAAACACACCGTTCGTTAAACGATGCGAAAGCGCAAACACAGGTGCTTGAATTATCACAAAACGACAAAAAGATCAAGCCCAGCATTAAAAGGGCTTTGTTCTCGCGTCGCTATTGTCAAGCGTACGCGCTTTTACGCTTGTTTTTTTTTTTTTTGTTTTTTTGATTTTTTTTTTTTTTTGGTTGTGTTTTTTTTTTTCGGCTGGATTGCACGTTTTAATTCTGCCGTCCAGCGTAATAACACGATTACCATGTTTCAACGCCTCGATTGTTGTACGGTTTTCGCTCTGAAATAACGTCTTTATCTCACTCCCCTTGTGGCTCCTCCGTACTCCACAATACACGAAATTACCGAATTCTCGAGCTCGTTTTGAAGCCTATTATTCGTACTAAATCGTAAGTACGATTCATTTATTGTTGTCGAATTTGCGCACCAATAGAGTACGTTACGTAGAGAGCGTTCACCGTTTGAAATAAAATGTCCCCGTAACCGGCATCGTCGGATAAAGCCACTCGTGTAGTCGGCCCGTTATTTATTGGGAAAAAATGCTTTCCACGTAGAGGAAAGCTTAGGCTGTCGAGTGTCGGGCGATCGGAGTGCGTACCCGTACTCGTGATACAACGACATTCCATCTAGACATGGGAAACGTGCGTGGCTCTAGGAGAAGCCAGGATAGAGGGGATTTTCGACTAAAGCGATTCCTCGTGTAACTTTGCACCCGTGTGCAGGAACGAAGAGCGCGAGAGCAGTCTACTATCTCTCTCTCTCTCTCTCTCTCTCTCTCTCTCCCCCTCTTTCCACCCTCTATAATCGCGCGGCTACTTGACACGCATGAATATGCATCGCTTATCCGTTTTGAAAGCTGCAGAGTTCAGTCTCGGTTCACAGTCGACCGAGAGTCATTACGACATGCACCGTACACACACGCGCCCCTCTCGACTCTGTAAACATTCAACACTTTGCCAACTGCGATTGCACGCTCTCTCGTTCAACATGCTAGACAAACAGATAGAGATGCAGCGGGAGAAAAAAAGTCAGCGATAAAAAGGCCAAAGGCAACGTCGACCAATCATTTCCCCTTTCACATCGATGTCAATTATCGAGAGAGCGAGAGAGAGAGAGAGAGAGAGAGAGAGAGAGAGAGAGAGTGGGAGTGTGAAAGTAGCCATGCGGATAAATTAGCCAGTAATTAACGAGCCGTTGTAGCGGCGCATTGTGCAATAGACGAAGAAATGAGCGAGGTACAGGGATAGAACGCCCAGGAAGCGTCGGTACTTTTGATGAACTGCGCACGCTTCTCTTTTCTCACGCGAGTCTTTATTCGTAAAGCGCACGAGCCATCCTCTATAAAATGCAATATCGTATTCTCGAGTATTAGCGGTACGGCATCGGTGAGACTGGCGCTATACAAACTCTAGCTATGCATTGGGCGTTTGCATAATAATCTCGTTTCGTTGTAAGAGGCCGACTTAGTCATCCTACAAGCGGAAAAAGGACAATGGACGCGCGTCAGGTGCCTCCAGCAAACCCCGATGACTTCTTACTCCCCTCCTGGAATTATACTTTTATTTTTCTTTCCATCCCATTACTGAATAGGGCGCGATAAAGCGCTTCCGTCCTCTCATTCAGCATTATGCATATTAAGGAGGGGTATATCCTAGAAATGTCTTTCGTTCTCGGGGGAAACCAGACGGACCCTCCGGCTATCCTTTTTCATTTTCGGCATAGCTGTGTTGGCGCGGACGCAAAAAAAAAAAAAAAAAAACAAAACAAAAAAAAAACACGATAACGCACACGCGCGATGACTTTTTTTGGGAGCCATTCGCCACCGGCGATGCATATTTTCAGGGTCTCGCTTTTCGATTTCCGGCGAATTTGTGGGCGTTTTGTCTTGTTGCCTTGTTATAAGGACGCGTCTTTAGTCCAGTTCGCACAAATCATACATCGCCGTGCGTTGGTGTAAGTGCGTGGAATTCGTGCTGCTCTACGTACAAATCGCTGTAAGAATGCCGACAAATGCGGATGCCGGATCGATAATCCGGCATCCGCACGATCTTGCAATTTCTTTGTAATTATTACAAAGTCGACTTCAATTACTCGATTGTTCTGAGAATGTCTCTGTATGCCGATGTCGTGCTTAATTGTGCCTTTGACGCACTTTTTTCACGCTGTACGCACTTCAAAGGTTATAATATAAAGTTATAAAAGCCAGCCATTCTTTCGACATTAGATTGAAATATCCAGTTTATGCCGAACGATGTATGCTTGTTTACTCATTTTTATCTTTAATTTTAAACAAACCAAGGATACGTGATATTAAACAAGTTTTTCCTACTTTAAACTGGCAAGCATTTTGCTCAACACTTAGTGACGACGTTAAAAAAGCGCAAAAAACGTAATCGATTTAGATAAAAAATATGTGTGCGTGTGTGTGCGTGTGTGTGCGCGCGCGCGCGCGCGTGTTTTTATAAAACTGCACGAGGCTTTAAAAATCGTAGCCTTTGCGATTAAAAAGTGCGCATAATAATTGGAAATAAAAAAATGAAATCGAACGTTAAAACAGCGAGTAGCCTTTTCAAATTTAAAAGCACAGATGGTTGACTATAAATAATCGTTTCTGTATCAATCGCATAATCCTCTTATTATAAGTAAGAGTTAGTTTACGCGAACGCGTTACTCGTACTCTCCATTATTCACGTGGTAATGGGCACTACAAAATTTATAAAAATATATTTTACGCCGTTATAATACCTAAAAAAATCTGAAATTAAATAATAACCGTCGTCGAGCACAATAACGCATTGAACGTGTTAACGCGAAGCAAATTCACGTCCACGAAACTACAAAATTCACTCGAAGCATAAAGCTTTTATCTATCGCTTTGAATATTCGAATGATAATTTAAATTCACAGTGCTTATTCATTAGTTCCTAGTATTTAGTATTTAGACAATAATTTGATTGGAAGCGTGCATTTCTTCAATTCGTACTTGAAGTTTAAAATTATAAAGCGACTGCGCTTATGTGTAAAAGCATGTATTTATTCGTAAAGTTGAAAAGAAAGCAAACGGTAGTTTTAAATAGAGTTTTTGTAATATTCCAGTGCACGGGAGTATTGTTATAAGCCCGAGGATCAATAAGAAAAATAAGATGTCGAGGAGTAAAGACCGGAGTGCAGCTGAAATCCTATAAGAGAGTGAGTGCGCGTCACTCTTGGCAGCGCAAGAAAAATATTTTCTCTCCCACGAATCACTTATCTCTTATTTATTGTATACTGATCCTTTCTTATCGCGGATAAGGCCTGCATTTTATCTTTAAAAAAAATAAATGCTTTAGCACGGGCAGCTGGCTCTGCTCTTTCTGCCTCTAATAAACAAATAAATATCGCGCGATCGAGGAGTCATTTTCGTAGTTCTAGCCGCGCGCATTACAAGCCACTCGAGGACACTGCCATTGAGAAGTCAAGAAACATTATTTTTTAACGAATAGCGCCTCCCGAACAAAAAATGTTTATACGTATACGTACAAACGTAGAGGCAGTCACAGGGTGCAGTCATTTGAATTTGAAAAGGCGCTTCATTGCGCCTACATAATTCATGACGCGCGCAGCTCATCGGACCCCACACCATTCGTCGTACACATCGAATCCACGTATAATCTCCTGCTGCATCGGCTCTCGACCGCTGGAAGTCTTCGACCGCATAGAAATGTTTTCCCATAACTATATGAAAAAGCAATAACGCGACAAAGAGAAAGAGGGTGGTGCGGTGGCGGCGGCGGCGGCGGCGGTGGCGGCGGCGGTCAGGGGGGAAAGGAGGAACTGTGAGTCGCAGAGGAAGAAAAGGGAGGAGTTGAAAAACATTTAGTCTTCGAGTGTCGGCACGAGCCCTTGGCTCCTTAATACGATGGCGCAGCCCCAGGGAACCCGAGACGCACTTGAAACTTGAAATTATCTTGGGTTTGCGCGTAGGTGTCGGTGTGCACACGCTCGCGTTAGAAATGAGCCGTGATAAAGCTTTGTGCTAACGCAGCCGGATAGTCTTTCTCTCTCTCTCTCTCTCTCTCTCTCTCTCTCTCTCTCTCTCTCTGTCGTTTTTTTTGTTGACCCTGACCCTTGCAGGGTGCGAAGAGTGTCTCGGGTATCACGTCGAAACGCACACTCCCCTCGGTGCAGCTTCGGTCCTCTGACCAAACATATTTAGAACATGTGTTACGGATTGGCAGGATCGAATAACACATAAATTTAATAGTGCGTGAGATACCAATATCCCCAGGAAATAACCCTAAGTAGCGGCTTCCTGTGCGCGCTTTCCAAAATAGTTTTTACATTTTTTCTTTACGACTACTGTCCTCAGAAGTGCCGTATTAGGCACGGACAATGGCAATTTGTTTTTTTCTCACTCGAGGCGCTTTATTACCACCGGTAGTTAACTAGCTACTCTATCTCTCCCCGCATGCAGCTGCCCAAGATTTTCCAACCGAACTCGCTGGAGATGTAACCTAGCGAGGGGTTCTTAGGATTGCCCTCGCTTGCAATTCGAGGATGAAGACTTGCTTGACTTTAATTAAAATTATTCTTCGTTTACGAGGCCAAACCGAGGTGGCACATAAATTATGGAAATATATTCCGGAGTCAAACGAAACGAGGCGGACAATTTTTTGTCAAATCGATACGCGACCCCTCCTCGGTCATTCGAATGAGCTTAGCTTAACTATTATCTCGCCGTGGTGCATGCCGTGTGTGCCGTCCAAGCTCCTTTCTTTTCAATGAAAGCTTCGTATTGTGCAGGGGCAGTGTGCCTGTGTGTACCTTTGCACAGAAATACAAAGTTTAAAGCGTGTGGTGTCGCGAGCCGCCATTGCATTGTGATGCATCAACGGAAGAGGAGCCCGTCAACTCCAAATGTGCTTTTTGCATTCTTTGCGAGCGCGCGCGCGCGTGTGCGTGCACACCTCGCGGCATGCGGTTGGAACGTCTTTAAAGCGCCATTGTGTCGTGACTTTCAGACTGCCTGCATCTGCAGCTCTACGGGGACAGCAAGGATCGGTACAAACAGGGTCAGACGAAAGCGTCATTGAGCTTACAACATTTTCTCGGGGTACAAAGCGCCTTCACCTTGGACAAAGAATCTAACACAATTGCAATAATCTGTCAAGATGTGACCGTCGTTCTCGCATTTGACACGAGGGAGAGGCTCATACAGTGGCAGGTCAAAATATCCAACAACTTGGGTGAAGGTATGACGACGATTATACATTAAATAAATGAGATGGAACGTTATGGGCTAAGCCACGTTATAACAATCCGCAATTACGCGTACTCTTATTAATGAGATCATTGCACCAAGGCCTATTATTTGTAGGATAATACGAAGAAATACGTTGAAACGATAAACATTTATGAGACAAGCCATTTACATGTCTTAATATGTGTATTTTCACTTTTAAGTCTATTACGCTCGCGCTCGTGCCATCAATCTTTTCAAGCTCTTCGGCATCTTCTCCTTTAAATGAAAAGTTGTATTGATTTTATAAGTGTACACGTTCGTGGGTATCTAAGAGTAATTTGATTGATTAATGCGATGTTTTCCTTCTAAAGTGGGCGATGATTCAACCGTAGAAGCTTGCATCAAATATTTTAGCATTGTGCCGCTTTAATAATAGCACGATTATATACTTTACTATCGCACTCAACGTCACACGTATTTGTTCGCGAGAAAAATAAAAGTTACGGCCTCTATTGAATACAATGAATATTTTTTCGCGCAAAGCTGAAAATTGCACATTTATATGCGTAACTCGAGTTGCGCGTGTACGCAATCCTTCAGCAATGATTACAGCGAACGATTAAATGAAAAGCGCTCGGAAGAATCTTTCGGTAGATGCATTAACAAATATTTCAAACGCGAAGGGTGTTAAAGTACCTCGTTACGGCACTTTTGCTTATAAACGAGCTAGCATCCGGATTCCACAGAAAAGTCAAAAATAAATTAGATACGATTTCTGAAGAGATCTCGACTTTGAATATCCCGTGTCTTTCGTGTCTTTCGTGTCTTTCGTGTCTTTCGTGCCTTTGGTGCCTTTCGTGTCTTTCGTGTCTTTCGTGCCTTAACGCGACGCCTCCTCCCACCTTCACAAATACCGTCATTTCCACGGGCCTGACCTATCGAAATTCGTTGCGCGTACAACAGCCATGCGTTGAAAATGCAAAGGCCTTGACGTTAGGAAGCTCGCGTTCTTAACGGGGCATCGCTCACGGCATTTCACGAGATTCCGGTGCAGGCGTTGCAACGTATTGCCGTAATTTGCAACGCGGGCGTCGTTGACGCAATAAGTGCAACGCGTTCCAGTGTATAATTGCCGATAATTTTTTCGATTAATTCAATGGGGTACATACAATTGCGAACCTCGACGACTCTTTTATTTTCAAGATTAAAATTTATTACGAGAAGAAACGCAAGTTATAAGGCCGGCCAATAAAAAGTGAATAACAGATCTTGACTCGTTGTCTAAACGAATCCAACAATTGAAAAGAAATATATCCGAATATCGATTAAATCACGACCTCAATTTTATCATAGTTAATATTATGTGTCCAAGTGTTTTACGTACGTTGAAGTTTCTCACGTAGTACCTACGATCGCGATAAGTGCTTCTCTAGTTAGTCTTAAATTTTAAATATCTGTCGTAGTAGAAGCTTATTTCAAATATCTATTTTGACTCGAATGCTTATACGTTTTTTCTGTACATGGTGCTCGTGTCAATACTTTATTTCATCATTAATGGCTCATTAAATTTGTTATTTTCATCCACACTGAGGCTTACGTCTTAGATGAAGCTTTTGTAAGCCTACATTCTAAATTGCTCGCCGATATAAACGTTTTCATTACGTTCAACTTTAAAGCTACAAGGATTTCAAATTTATCATTAAACTTGTTTTATTTAATTATTTACTCAGTGTATTAGAATTTAAATTTATTTATTATCAAAGAATCACTAAGCGTCTGCTCATCGATATGATTTTTTAGCATATTGAATACATCTGCACGCGCGCGCACACACGCATATAGATGTATGTAGATACGTAGGACCTATGTAGTGCTCATAGAACTTAAAAATAATGAAAAGTTCAGTCGAAAGATTCCGTCCACATTCACGAGCTATTGAATTAAATGGATAACTCGGCCGTATCTGAAAAATATTTTATACCTATTGTTTGACGCAATCAGATAAATTATCAGTATTTTTTCTATAGCGCCATGTATATGTCACGTTGTTTCAACTTCGTAATAACAAAATGCGTTATAATCGTAACGTTTGTAATCACGTTGACCACGACGTACTATTCACGCGTACTTTCGCGCTGACGATCACGATCTACAAATCGACGTATGAACAAAGCCAATTATGGATCAATATACCGATGTGATTAAAATTAAAGAAAGTACAATCATTAAACTCGTTAAAGTCATGACGACTTACCCTACGCTTTTTAAAAGTAGGCAAAATTGAAATTTTTTAAATCTTATTCAAAATTGAAATTTTTTAAATCTTATTCAAGATTTAAAAGACGTACACACATGTATATGTATAAATAAAATTGGCATATTTCTTATAGCACGTAGGTGACACGAATAATTTTACCACGCCGTTAACATTCAGTTCGACTGACGTAAAAAAGATTGATTGAACAGTCATCGAGGAATGAAGGAAGGGTGTACCGTATTTGCTTAAGGTACAGATGGTAACTTACGACCTACATTGCGCTATAAATATTTGCCAAACTATCAAAAAATTAGAGGCAAAGGCTGAGAAAGGCGCACCCGAAGCTGAAACGTAAAAGGAAACGAGGGTTTATTGAAAAGGGAGATGTCGGTTATAGGGAAGTCTTGTTATGCCAACAGACCAGCAGTTCTTGATCCTCATCTCGAGCGCCCCGGCCAGGGCGAAGCTGAGTTCCGGGCCCGCGCACCTCCACGTGCAGGAGCACCGCTTTTGCATGACGGTCGGCGTGCCACCCCGGCTCGTCGGCACCTGGGAGATCGGCCAGCTGCGTCGCTACGGCGTCGTCGAGGGCCGCTTCTGCTTCGAGGGCGGCTCGCGCTGCGGCCGAGGCGAGGGCCTCCACGTGCTCATCAGCGACCAGGGCGAGGAGATCGTGAGAGCGCTGCAGCTCGCGGCCGAGGGCAAGCTCTCGACGCGCAAGCGCGTCCTTCCGGGCCTCGGCTGCCAGGAGAGCCCGCGCCGCCAGGTCGCGCGCTCCGACACGCGCACCAGCGACCTTCTGCCCGGCTTCGACGAGCAGTGCGACGGCTTCAAGGCCAACGGGGCCTCCTCCTCCTACTGGTCCTCGGCGGAGAGCCGCCAGGAGGCCGAGAGCGAGGACTCGCGCTCGCTAGTCTCGGAGCTCGCGGAGCAGCTCGCGGGCGCCGACTGGCGCAGTTGCTCCCTCTCGAGGCAGCACGGATCCGCGGCCTGCCTCGAGCGCTGCTCGAGCTGCATCGGCAAGCTGGGCGCGATGTCCAAGTCGTCCACGGGCTCCAACAACCTGGGCCAGTTGGGCCAGCTGGGGCTCCTACAGCCGCGAGCCTCCGACCGGATCTCGCTCTCCTCCTACAGCGGCAGTAGCCACGACGGCAGCGACTACTCGAGCGCCCAGCCGACCGAGTGCCGGTGCTCGCCCCAGCCACCGCCGACGCCGCAGCAGAAGCCGACGCCCGGGGGCGGTAGGCGCCTCTCGCCGAGCCCTTTGGCGCTGCCGCCGAGGCCACCGAAGCCGTCCGTCGCCTCGAAGAAGGCCAAGAAGCCGCCGATGCCGCTGCCCGCGGAGCAGCTCTGCTCGTGTCCCAGGAAAGCTGCTCCCACGCGAACCGGTAGGTGACCTCGACTAGTTTTTCTCGCGCTCGCGTTCTCTTCCGCGGGGGACGAGGCGCTTGTACTTCCAAACGGCTTTCGCTTCCTTTTACTCCTTTTGTCACATCGGCGCGCTTACAAGAGCCGCATACGTGGACGAAATTATGTTAAATGCTACCGACCGCGATCGATGGGCGACATTACGATGTACAGCTGCTTTTTTTACATTCTTCATTGGAACCTCCTTTCCACCTAAGTAAATCGCTGCAATTAAATTAACAAATCCGCCTAACGTTTACGGATAGACTCCCCTGAATATAAATATGTAAGGAGTGGAATTTCAGACGAAACCTTCCTTAACGTCGATCAGCACGTCGATTGAGCATAATTAATACCTACTACTATTTCACTATTGCAGGCGCAGGAGCTTACGAAAATTATGATATTCCAAAGACGATTTTGGCTCATCACGCTTCGCTGGAGCAGCAGAATCCACAAGTAGACCAGTACTACGACACTCCGCGAAAGATTAAAGAATGTCTTGCGTCACCAAAAGCTTATCCCAATTACGATACGCCGCACGTACCTCAGGCCGTAGTGTTGCAACAGTGCGGATGTCCTGCGAAATTGATACCACAGGCTCCCAAGAGCTTAGCTTGTCCGTGTCACAATGTTATGAGTTGGGCAGGGTTTGTGTTACCTTACTGTCGACGAGGTGCCGGCATCGAACCCACGGGAGTTACGGTACAACCTGTTCGACTTTCCGGCGAGGGGAAGATGCCCGTCGTCAATGCCAGTGGCCAACTAGCCATATACAATTCTGCGAGCAACGTTCGCATCATGGAAACTAGTCAAAGTTTAAATAATACGAGCAAGGGTGGCGAGTGTCCGATACATCCCTCCGAAAGCATTAAGGGCAATTACGAGAACGTGGAACCGGTTATCGATACTCAACCAGAGGCTAACAGTGCCAATTATGCAAATATCGATTTTACCGAATCGCTTGGTAATTACGAAAACAGCAAGGACCTTCTGTCCAAGGTTGGAGTCAACTCTCAAGTAGAGACCGGCAAGTATGCCGAACAAACCGAGGAAACCGACGGTGGAGAGAAAAATAACGAGGGTGAAGTTAAAGTCTGTCAGAAGTGCGGTCATTTCAAAGAATCGAGTGAAAATTATTTAGTTGTGGATGAAGATAACGAGACTCCAAAGAAACCGGTTCCTGGTTACTTACCAATGCAGCCCGCGCACAACGCTTGCTCGAAAGAAGTACTTTCGAGGTTGTGTGGCGGAGTTAAAAGCTCGAGCAATCCTGCATTATCTGGATTGTCACCTCTCGAAGTAAGCAGAAAGAGGTCAGAGTCCGAATATCGTGTTCCTGGCTCGGCGATGCTCTCTAGTCCATATTTCCGACGTCGTCTCCTTGAAATGTCTAACTCCGAGGCGGGTGGTAGCTTGGGGATGCTTCTGCGAAAAAGATCTTATTCCGCTGAGTCGGCGCATTATCTGGACGATGAGAAAGATTCGTTCACAACGAGCGTTCCGATCCACAAAAGCTCCAGTGATACAAATAAAGCTATAGTGAACAGCGAACTCGCTGATTCTGAAACCGAAGTAAACGGCGGTCCAGGCAACGTGTCGTTGTCTCTGCAGCCGTTATCTTCGATTAAAATTCGCAGATCGTCTTCGGTACCCTCGAAAGCTGTCCACAACCGCGACTCTTCGAGCAGCAACGATTCGGGGGTTTCTACGGGATCTCTTAGCCATCGAGCTGCAGAGTTCGTGGAGTTTGAATTCCCAACAGCTCCTGCTAATACATTGGTTAAAAAGCAAAGTATACCTCTAATGTACCGGAAAAGTCCGCCGCCTGCCTGCTTTCACAATAGTTTACCAAGAAAGTCTAAATCCAGCGATCCCTTGAGAGAATTAACTTTCCAATTCCACAAAACTAAATTACCAACAAAATCATCATCCGCCGAGGCAGATATACCTGCTTGTTTGCCAACAAAAGGATCAAAGGAATTCAATAGTCCCGGTGAAGTACCTAGTGTACCATATATCGATTCTCGAAGTACAAGCAGTGGTACGTCAGATATGTCTGACTACATAGAAACTCTGTCCCTTTCTTCTCACTCTTCTTCGGATGCTCCTGATAATCTTAGGTAATTCTAATTGAAATTCTAATTGAAGTTCTAATTGAAAATCTAATTTAATTTTACAAAGTGAAAATTCAAACTAAGCTGAAAGCTTCGTAAATATAAAGTAGCTCGAACGTTTATTTTAAAAAAAACTATTGTTCGTGTCATAACACACAGCTAATCAATTTTTCATAAATTTTCTTATTGCTATGCAGAATCGGTGGGAGAGCCGTAGCGACAACTTTGCGTCCACGCAGTGGAAAGGAGTATTACAAAATTGATCGGAGTATTCTGGTGGAACAGGGTCGAACCATTAGCGCCTCGTCGAATTACGCCAACGTTACTCCATTCGTCAGAAAGGAGTCTCATCGTCATCCGATTACATGAGCTATAAAGACGTGGAGATATTCAGAATTACAAATTGAGCTCGAATCGTCGGTTTTGGACTCTCGAAAATGTCAACTTACTAGAAAATCCTCGAGTTGTTCAAATATCTTTGGATTATCCCATAATTACGTTGAATGTCTCGGGAAAGTAAAGGTTTGAAGGCAACACAATCACCTCTTACAATTTTATTAGATACAATCTAGCACTTTTTATAGAACTTTTCCTACTGATATTACAAAACGTAGAAAATCGACCAGTACGCTCAAACCCGATTTGATTTCCAAGTATTAGCTACTTTGACGATTGAAACGTTTATTTTGACAGTTGAAACGCGCAAAAAAAAAAAAAAAAAAAAAAAACGAGAAGCGTAAAAAATTTATCAAATAGATTAAGATACAACGAAGTTTATACCTAAGAGCTTGAAACAATACTGTTGTGCAAGTTTGCAATTTGAAGAATTTTAAAATTATGTTAGGTATGATTTTAGAGTTCAAGTTGCTAAACTTGTAGATTCAAGAGTTTTTAAGTATTTAATTACGTAGAAATGTATTGATGCAGTACTTTTAAGACTTCCAGGAAAATCGAAATCCTTTCACAGCTCATCGAACCAAAAGTTATTCGCTAATTCCTAGTTTTACTGGAAACAAACCCCTTTATTTTACGATTATCAAAAACGAGTAAACTAGCGTTTACTAAAAATAATATTCGTGTATTTTATAAATATACAAAAGTTTTAAACAAAATTTTAAAAGTGTAGGTTAGTGTTTTTCATTATTATGCAGGTATTATACTTTTTTTATTAAGCTAAACTTGCGTTAGCTATCAATTTCATATACTATTAATAATTCCAGAGAAAAGAAAGACTCAAAAGTTTCAATTGATAATTAAAATCACGAATCATTTTACAGCTGTATTTCTTCAATCACACGAGGGAAAAAATAAATAGCTATCAAAACTTGTCCAACAAAGAAACGTGACAAATTTCCTCGATGCATCGTGATTAGTGCAAATTATCAACTATGATATCACGTACTGCAAGCGCATTGAATGAGACATCCGCCTATAGTAGTATATAATTATAAATATAGTTATATAACTGTGTAAACTCTGGTTCAAGTTTCCTCTGAACGAATGATACGTGAGCGCTAAATCACGTTAAAAGCGAGAGCGTGCGCGAAAGAGAGAGAGAGACAGAGAGAGAGAGATAAACAGGGAAAGAAACGTATATTCTTCTTTGTATAAATGCCCAAATATTTAAGTATGTTTTTTCTACGCGTAAAAAAGGAGACGCCGAGAGTCCACCGACAGCCCCCTGTCCTCCGAATTTTAATTGGTCGCTCACAGATTCTGATCCGCGCATCCAAGAATCCTGTCTTGTTGTCCGCCAATGGCATGCGGATGATGGCTTTTAGCGCGTATGCAATTATATTCGGTATAAGGGGATACGCATGAATCGTTTTTCTTTTCAAGCCGACGACCTCCCGCAAGTCGAGGATGTAATAGATCGATCAAGAACTGTCGAAGTCAGGCCCGTTGGCAGAATTCGTGGAAGACAAGAGATAGGAGATGCGAGAGAAAGAGAATAAAGCGTTTTCGGGTACCTTAGGAACTAGAAAGTGTTCACGAGTCGGTTGCGGCTGCTCGAAATGCATCGAGAATGCTGTGGCACAGGTGTCCAGCTCCTGTTGCTCTTCGTAAGTTTACCCAAGAGCTTCCCCTTGTAAGTTTACCCTTGAGCGTCCTCGAGTCCACCTCGAGTCACGCCCGATGGTTTTCGGACTGTTCGAACGCGAGACATTTTAGAATTTACAACTTTGGATGAACTTTACTTTAAATGTCCTACTACTTCTGGTACGCCTCACTGTGAACTTTCTAATGTACATTAATATAGCGTTGTAAAAGAAAAAGTACTCGTTTGATGATTTGGATCGCCCGGAAATTCTCGAGCTCGTCAGCAATACTTCGACACCTTCGGCTTTATTACTTAAAAACGTAACTTGTACTTCCTGTGGGACTTTTTGAAAGCCTTGATTTAGAAAGGCTTTTATCAAGTTTCAATTATTGATTATCATTTTTTTTTTTTTTTTTTTTTTTTTTTTTTTTTTTTTTTTCGGTTATTAAATCCATTGGTCTCGCTTTACTTCATCGGCTGTGCCACATTTTCAAATAATTATACAATATAATCATATCGGAGACAGTCGTTCTTTCGCAAGAAGCACACGTTGTAGTACTTAACATTTGGTATTTAATTTAGAGGATTCTCTAGTGTTAAACTTTTTTGTTGTCTTTTCATCGTCATTATTTATTTATTTAAAATAGATTTATTTATGGGCAAAGCCCTTTTATTACGTTTTTCTTATGATGTTGTCACGTAGATGAAAAAGTACGCACTCTGGTGAATATATTAGCCCGTCGCTGTACATCTAAGGCTACTAGTACTTCTTCCCTTGTTTGTTAGCTTTAATATGTACAATAGAATCGATGCAGCGCAAGTTGGAATTGATGTACCAAGCTTTGCTCAAGAAAGTGGTTCTACGAGGTAATCGAGTTTCTCGTCATAAATCATGCGACACAGTTACAGAATTTTATTTATTATATGTTACATAATATATTTCTATGTACCTGAATTGCATGGATTTATTGTATCATAGTTTTGCTTTAAGATAATGCGTGTTCTATTTATCGATCATTCTCACGACAGACGAAAAACGAAGTACATCTAGTAAATAAATAAATGTAAATGAAATTTTTAGGGCATGTAATGTAAAATCTTATTTATGATACTTTGATTTTTACAAACGGAGATTTTAAATCTCTTGGCTTGCTCGAATTTTTTATTCGTTAGGTAGCCTTTAAACAAATAATAATATAAAAATTATTATGGTCCACCGCTTAAAATAGTAAGAAAACATTTCTTCTCTAATTAAAGACGGCACAGTTCCCGATTTTCGTACTTCACTGAGAGAGCTCAGAAAGGTGCCAAAGAATCTCCCTTCGCAAGTCAAAAAACGGTAAATTGCACAAATCTGTTTTTACTTAAGAACAAGCTGTCTTTAAGATTAACGTTTTTGATTATTTGTGTAATCCAGAAATACGAAATGTTTTTTTTGTTTTCTTTTTTTCTTTTTTTTTTTTTTTTTTTTTTTTTTTTTTTTTTTTTTTTTTTTTTTTTTGTTTTGTTATCATATTGTTCTTGTTTTTGTCTTGAGAAGCTTTATTATCAAGAAATATTTTTCTTTTCGTGCCTTCCAATAATACAATTACCCAAAAACCACGTGTAAGTATGAATTAATTATGTCAATATATTATTTTAAATACATGTAAATAAAAATAATGGACTGGGCGGATATATTAATAAACATTTTTTAATAATTTTAGAATGTTGAATCCCAACAATAAATAAACGCAAAACACGCAAAACAGTTGACTTGTCTCATTAGTTCGTTAAAACCGATATGTAAGACAGAATTTTGCTTTTTGTTACTTAACTTAATCAAGAACCTTAAGCTAAACTCGATACAATTGAATTTAATGAACATTCCGAACAGGGACTCTTATGGTCAAAATTCTTATTCAGTTCGAGTCTTTTCTTGTCAAATGATCCGTTAAAGTGAAAGTTGGCAACGTAATTGAATATAGGACGGTATGGTCGTGCAGAACATTAATAATTCTATCACAGAATAACAGCAACACATCAATTGTCTAAGGACTAGGGGGGGGGGTTCAAGAGTTTCAAAGAAAATCAATGATTAGTAGGTACCTGCTAAAAGGGACGGGACCAAGAGTGATAATTTGGATCGTTCATCAAAGATTATGGATTTTGCTTCAAAGTTATAAACAGTCGACAGATTAAGGACTTTTACTGCTATTCAGAATAAGTCTACCGGTCCTCCCTCGAACTATTTCAAAACAATGACAGCATAATCCTCGGCACATTCTAAGGCGACGGTTCGACCTTCGATAGTTAACTTCTCGTGCTGTTGCAATGGATACCGTCTGAAGGATTGATTAAATTATTTTGTGGGCTACCCGAAATCTTCAACACTAGGAATATATAATTAATAACTGATAGTATTGTAACTTTGTATCATTTGATTGGGAATCACAAACGATAATGTATGCCATCCTCGATTCCCTCCACTTCAGTCTGTTAGCGTATTGATTAAAGCATCAAAACTCGCACTGAATATTTGTAACAAACATTTTCGATGTCTCAATAAGAATCTACAAGCATTAATGAAAGAAATCAAATCAAATAAATATTTAAGATCTTACTGAATGTTAATTAATAGGAAAAAAAAAAATTCACAACGATATAACCATGACTGATGGTTGGATATAAATTTACCAACCATATAGAGTAAGTGTATTTGAAATAGATCGAGTTCTTGAATTAAAAAAGAGATACTACCAAAAAATTCATAACCAACTCATATTGTAATTCAATTCCAAAATTATACGAGTCTTAATTTTGTCTCTCGTTGATATATATATATATATATATATATATATATATATATATCTAAATACCTTTCTTTTTAACTTTTAACTTAATACTAGTTCATTTTAGTAGTGCAAATTGTAAAAATTCTCTTCCGTGAAAAGTGGGAAAGATAAATATTCGTCCCGTCGTAGAATTTGGAATTCCTTGTTTATTTGAAAAAGAATTTGGTTGTTCGCATAGTCCTCTCAAACAATTCATGTGTATTTAAAATAATTATAATCATTACTGTCAATTTACTTTAATGCATTATTTTATCATTTTTAATCAGTTTCGTTAGTTTTATGTAAAATGTACATTCTATATGTATATGTATATAATTTATTGGGAATGAAACAGGAAAATTAATAATGTATATGTAGCGACAGAGTCAATTATGCTTTTATTGAAAGATTGAGACAAAGAGAGATATTCCAGGTTATTCTTGGAAGTTGGAAGGCCTAATCATGAAGCAATCAAATAATTGAAGGTGTTGATTAGTTTATTCCATATTGATATTTGACAAAAAATATGGCATTGCATTACATTTATGTACTGATGCATCGTATGTTTTCTTTTCTCAATGCATAGGACTAAAATCATATACCATTCGTATAGTTTATTTATAATAATAATCATTGCTAAGAAAATTGAATGGGTACAAAATTTATATATAATAATTTCGATGAGATTGCTCCTTTGTTTGCTACTTTATTTTTAGAACGAACGACTTTTTAAAAACAAGCAGGATAAATCAAAAAAAAAAAAAGATTATTTCAATCAAATTGCGAAATATAATGCAGTATTCTACATTAATGCGTTTTAAAAATGTAAGGTTGCTAATTATGCGAAAGTCCATTGACGAATATATGAATTTAAAGAAATTAGTCGTGCGATTAGGAGTGCTAAGATCGAAATCGCAAATATTTTGCGTGTATGTGTGTGATTTGGGTCGTGCCATTTGTTTGCGCTTAGCATTATTCTAAAAGACAAATATAAGTCACGAGTGCGAAGTAAATTGGGTGCATTTGTGCTCGTGTAAACAATTTAGCCTGGCAGAAGTTTGTTTTAATCAGATACCACGATAAACTTTTGCATAGACTCTTTGAGCGAAAATAAATAGAATTTGTCACGATAGTAACAATATTTTTAGGCGTCTTTATGGACATTCAATTTTGAAAAACTTTGTACATTATCAAGACACACGCTCGCATTTCTTAAAATTATACGTTTATACAATCGTTTGACGTTTATTAGTAAATATGCACTGGGTCGTTTATCAAACTTTATAGTACACTATTTTTTACGGGTATTTAAAAATAAGCAGACTGGCTGTTGTAAAACTTTCGTCGGAGTTTCTTCAGACTAAATTTTTTACAAGGGTGTAGTTGGTTATAGATCAGGGATTGATTTAGGTAATACACTTTGTCTATGTATTTTATATCGAGAGAGCATATTTTTTCTCTTACAAATGGATTAATTCATGATATGAACAAAAATAAAAAAAAAATAGTGATAAAACAATATGGACTTGAGAAAAAAGAGTATTATAGAAAGTAAAGTATTATAATAAGAGTTGCACAAACCAATGTTTCATATTTCACGGTGCGTTCGTAATCTACGTAACGTGGCTAAATTTTGAAACTTTTTTGTTAAGAAAGACTATTGTCAAAATTGTAGAATAGATATTAATCGTCAAACCGAAATAATGTTATCGAGTCTTAAATCGATAACGTTGACAAGTCTGTCTAAAACAGAGCTTATTTGTACCAGGTCAAACGACACAATGCACTTTATGAAAACGTTACAAAACATACGTTACAAAAAAATAGTAAGAAGGATGGTGGAAAGGTGAGGGAGAGGGAGAAAGAGAGAGAGAGAGAGAGAGAGAGAGAGAGAGAGAGAGAGAGAGAGAGGAGATTGTAGAAAAGAAAACGGACTACTATAAACTACTCATTTTTTATAAAAGTACGAGCGAGTAATTTATTACAACGTATAGTTGATCCAAAGGGAAAGAAGGAAAGAAGAAATGCGAAACCGATTTAATATTGTAAGTTTTCTATATGAATTAAGAGCGAGCGGGTAATTAAATTATAATATATAATATCATGTAACATATATTACATAAGTAATTTAAGAAATCATATATAAATTGTAGTGTCCCAAGTCTTTACTAGAGAGGTAGAGGAAATAAAAGTTTTGAAAATTATATACGCAACGCGTACTTTTTTTCAACCTGAATTTCATCCTCTTTTTTTTTTTTTTAACCATATAACTCTGCAATACTCATGTTTATCCAGGTGAAAGTATTAATAATAATTATTTATTTTAAATTTTTACCATGAAAAATTGGAAATGGTTTGAGTAATAAACGTACTTGTAAGATGAATGAAAATAGTGTATTTCAGTTTTCTTTCAAAATAAAGTGAAATATATGTCCTAATTTATACACAATAGTTCAATGACTAATTACATTTTCATCGGATTTTACTAAATTTTTTCTTCAACTTGGAGTACGGCAACTATCTTAACAAGTATAATATATTATGGCTGTAATACATAATAATATTGGTAAATTAGTCACATTTCTTTTCTTTTAGTGGCACAGATTTTTGTTTTATATTCTTTGTAGATCTATACAAAAATAAATCGCAATATTTAGGCATGAAGATAAAGCAAGTATGTATATTTTTATTTTTCAATATATTCCTTTAGATATTAAACATTTTTTATTTCAATAGAGTATACTCAATATTATTGGCCGATTTACACCTCTTAAAATAAATTTAGAACATCTACTACTGCATTACTTTTTGTAGTTACGGAAGCATACTTTCAAAATAAAGCAGAATTAAAAGATTCTTCTGTCGGTTGGTTTGTTTCTCGTGTATTATGGTTACATATATAACGTTTACACTTTAAAAATTTCCGATGAAAACATTTTGCAGTAAAATTATTTCATAATCAGCCTTTTTTTTTACATTTGTATCATTTTCTTAATTACCGCTGAGATTTTTTAAACTATTTGCAGGTTTATGGCTAATGAAATATACTGCATTTGTTTAAGTCATTGGTTCCTTCTGTTACTATAGAAATAATTAAAATAGACTCTTAAAATAAGTACTACGCACATTGTTACGAATAACTAGTCGGCATACGTGACTGCATTCTATTTACTAATAGTTATAGATTACATAAATAGTTTTTTCCACTGGACTACTTTATTGTGAAAATAATGAATAAATGACTGGATATCAAAAAATAAAAGTTACATGATTTCGTTGAAAGTAAATTCTATCTCGGTACTGAAAAATTCGAAGGCCCCGTCATTTAATATAAAATTTTGCACCGACAAAACGCAATAATAAGTTTTTTGCTTTTCAACGCAACAATAAGCATGCACTTCATTCTGCATTATATTGTTGCAAGAATATTATTTAAATGCATGGAAAGAAAAAACAGTGGTAAATGTTTTGTCATTACAAAACTTATTTGTATAGCATTTGTGGTCTTGAATTACGGAAAGGTAGAACAATCGTTGGAAAGAAACTCTACTTTTATGTGCTCATAATATTATCAAGTTATTGTGTATAAATGAACGAAAAATATTTCCGAGAATTAAATTATATTTAAATTTCATCAGCTGACTTTTAAAAAATACAATTTTCGTTTAAGTCAAGATACTTGTGATATTCGAATAAATATTTATTTGAATATTCAGTAGCATCTTTTTTAAATATATAAATTGTACAACACACGTAAATATTTTATTGGTTTTTAATTTCTGTAAATATATGTTTATTTACATTAGTTTAATCGCTATCGAAACATCTCAACATCCAGAATTACTAACTAAAAAAGAGAAGAAATTATGTAAAGTTTTGCGCCATACTTTATGCCTCGAACGCGTTCTTTACAAACAAAAGAATATTGAGAAGCTTATATTTTCCTATCGGTATCTAAGCATTTGCAATTGGAAAAAATACCAAGGCCCAATCGAGTACCATTCGATCGTTGCTTTTCGCGATTAATCCAACTATTTGGACAGCTTGAGTGACAACCCGATAAAATTAGTGTCATGAATAACCCACATTGTCTATTTTATCGTAGATCCAAGGCTTGTAACGAAACTTATTTCTTTCATACGTATGAATGTGCCTTAGTGCTCGTGACTCAACGTAAGATCAATTTTTTTGAATGATTTTATAAATACAATTA
Organism: Wiebesia pumilae; assembly: GCA_018907045.1. Lineage (NCBI taxonomy): Eukaryota > Metazoa > Arthropoda > Insecta > Hymenoptera > Agaonidae > Wiebesia > Wiebesia pumilae. The sequence goes on from JACCHZ010000192.1 coordinate 4,069,905, forward strand.
ATGTTTTTATAAAATACGTTATAGACGAAGTTAATTTTTTCTACAATTGGAAAAATATTGGAGAATAACCCAATAAACAAGTATGACTAGGCGGAAATGATTTTGCGTTATTGTAATACAAAAAAGACCGTACGATTCTCTGTACAGGTGTATGTATTAGTAAACAACAAAATGATGTGTGTACAAGTTTTGTAAATTAGAACGCAGTATGAGCCCTGGATGCATTGCACCCCCCCCCCGCCCCAAATTTTTTTATTTTTTCCTAATTGTGAAATTTCAGTTGTCATTTACTTTTGAAAAATGATCGAATATACATTTCAATCACTCAACTATTTATGTTTTATCAAATATTGTTATTATTGTCTTAATTCAATAATCGAGAACTTATTTTAATATTAGAAATATTTTATCAACCGAAGGCTCGAATTATAGCGTTGAAAGGTACTAATGTTTAATAAAACATTTAACGATTCAGATTTATTCAAAATAGGCGACTCATTTTTAACGTGTCGTTCCATTACTTTGTCATTCTGCGTTAGCCACGAGTCAGTGATCGTTGATGGATACGTCGATCGATGAAAAGCAATCGATCCCGCCACTTTCACTTTTAAATTAACGATGATACCTCTATTACGACGGACTTTGTGTATACTTTTAAGCAAAATGCTATTTCTCGAAAATTGAAGTTTTTTATTTTTTAAATTGAAAGAATTGATTTCTACAGTAGCAAAGCTGCACCGAAATGAAATACTTCTAGTCTCATTGATAGCGAATTAGAATATTTCCGTGCTGATTAAAACGATAAAATTAGAGAATCACTTAGTATTTTGTTAGTTTAGAACGAAGAAAAACAATTTCAGTACTGTGCGTATACTTTTAAATAGAGATATTTCGTAGATTAATTCGTACTCGTAGAACATTCAAACCTACAAAAATATCGGAAAAATCATAAGCATATCCTCATCATCATATTAATCATTAGTAATAGTTAGTTATAGTTTTATGTTTTGCACTTTACGAAGTTGACTTTGTCAAAAAATAAATTTAGTTCAAAGATTTTTATTGTCATTATTCAAAACGTGATCATATATATTTTATCATCTTTTAAAAGACACGATTGAAATATGATATCGTTACGAAAAAAAATGCAGTTTCAATCCGTTTTCACGTATTGATCTAAATTTTACTATCATAGAACTCTTACAGTACATTCATTTTGATCGAGTATGCGTAAAATACTTTAAATGCAAATTTCTCATTGAAAGCTCGGAAAGATAAAGATTATTAATTAACGACATTGAGCGAATTAGACAGATTAACCGTCAGTTTTCTCTAATTATCCGTATCTGATTTTATTCAATTCTCTTTGAAATATTCGGTGATAAAATAGTACTTATTATTCAGGTTTACATTGATTACGAAAGAAGTTGTTTTATCGTGGAATGTTGAATTAGAAATGAATATGCATCTGTCTACGTAGACAAGGTCTCGATAATGATACATTTTGGTTGTATTCGGAGTTTAGTTAGATCGATGTTTGTATACCATAAGATATTAATATTAAATTAAAGTATGAAATGAATGAATTCGATACGATCTTCTTTAATGATAATGTATCTTAACGTCTAGTAATAACAAGTATTTCAAGGATAACTTCATACTGATTAATGTGGGTCCACTGCAATACGGCGACGGAGTATTCTTACAGGGAGATAACCAATTAAAATTAGAATTAGAATGTCTTTCCAACTTCCGTTATTTTCTCTCTTTCTTTTTTCGCTTCTTTCACTTTAATGACTTCTTGCTCGATGCGCTTCCGGGCCTTGAACTGTATAAACATACAACGCACCGTTGTTACATTTTTTAAAATAATTGTTTTAAGAAGTCGTATACTCGAAAGAAATCAAGTCTTGGCGCATAAATAATTACCTCTTTTAGTGGTTCATCTATAATTTAATAGTTAATTTTCATTTACGTTGTACACTTTTATCAATTTATGTTCTCTTTAGTCTCTAATGGTTCTACGTGCTAAATATAAAATAAGTTTGTATTTTCGTTCATGATATGGCATCTGATTTTTGATAAAATTAACTTTAATCTTTGTATACATTTTTACAGTATTATACAAAATTTTAATGCAGTATATCAAGACGTTCTTATATTCATAAAAGTCGCAAACGTGCACAGAGAAAATAATGCTTCCAAGAGCTTATATACATCTTCTATAATTTTGAGAATTATTCCACGGGTACAAGAATATTATTGTACTATCGACGATTGTATTATGGAAAATATGCACAAAAAATATAAGCATTCTCATTTTTTCTGCTGAGTTTTGCATACTGTATGCTGCATTAATGTCTAAGGGTGGCAGATATTTTTCTAAAATGGTAAAAATTTTTAAAAACCCAGTTTTCTTTACGCATAAATGTATATGAAGATTCGTTGCCTTGATAAAACTTTCTGGATTTAATTTACGACGCTTCATGTGCGTAAAGAAAATACTGTATACGTTTTCACGCATACTTTTTCCTTTACTCCTCAATGCGCTCTTCGAATTCATAAATAGCAGACTAAATCTAGTACTAGTTTCATTCAATACTGTCATTTACAATGTCTTTAGATTTACATCCGTTTACTTATTGAATTATAAAATACGAACGATAAGCTTCCTTTCTACATAATTGTATACGACATTCACGCATATACTACAATAGTCAAAATAATGCTACATTTTAAGAGGCATAATACCAAAAAAATATGCTCCTAATCTAAGCAAACGGTGAAAAAAATTTTCATGCATGACTTATGCACCAAATCTTTTTCTACCTGATCAGTACAAGACTTATTCCGAGTGTTATTCATTAGATCGTTTCTTCATTGACCGTGTACTAACAGTCTTCCGTTGTAATCCTTCTAGATCGCTATATAATTATATCGAAAGTTGTATTCTTTTCTGTTAAGATATAGTGCGACTGTCGGGTAAACGTTATAAAATATCAGTAACTAATACTCTCCTTTTTTTTTTTTGCTTGAAAATTATTACAAAAGATCCCTTTCAATCTTGCAATAATGTTAAACCCATTTAAAATTTATTGTATATAAATTATTTTTCGAATAACAGCTCTTTAAGTAAGTACGTGACGCCTTTTAGTAGTGCAACTGCATTTATATGAAACATATTTTCTAAATATTAACATTACAATTATATGGAAATTGTATAAGCTATACAAGATTAATATCGTAACTCTACTGTCGCTAAAAATATTTGTTAATCGTACGTCTAAAACACTTTTATTTTCTGATCCTCCAGGAGTATATATACGGTCAAAATTAATTTTATAAAATATCAGCGATTCCAAGAAACCGTAAAATTTCATTTATCGAACGTCATGTAATATCAAAGTATTTATGGTGGTCGCTTATTTAAATATCTTCTTGGAAAACATACCGAGACTGTCACATTATAAATATTTGTGCAAATAAAGAATTTTCTCGAATTAAAATACACATTTAATAGACAAAAGCTTATTATTCTTTTACCACGCGAACTTTAACGTTTAATGCTTTCGATAATATCTTGAAATTAATGACAAATATGACCCTCGATATTAGTGAAAATGGTGTATCGATACATGTTTTTTCAAAATACCCTGTATATTCTTAAAAACACGCTTCAGATTATATTCATACGCAATTTTCGAGTTTTAAGCTTCGAATTCGATATATCACAACGTTCTTTTGCAATTTCATATGTAAAATAGTTTACTGTCGAGCAACTACAAACTAAAGGGTAATACAGTATCTTCTACGACGACTTGTAAATTCTATCTTTACGGATACTTTACATTCTAATAATGCTGAGTTCTGGTAATTATGACGAATACAGGAAGAAATGAACTCAAAGTTCAATAAAATGAAATACATTGAAAAATGCATTAATCCAACAATGCTTTGAGAGTACAGCAAACGAATAATTTCGGACTTAGGCACATTATATCAATAATGGAGTTATTGTTAAGATACAGACACATTTTCAAGTGAATCAAATAAAAATGCGATCGTTAGTTATACGAATATTTACGACGTATTCGAAAAGACGAAAAATTAAAGGTAAAAGAATTTTGTTTTGTCTTAAAGAATATAAAAAAGCAATGTACATTTTCCCTCCAAGCCTACATACGACCCTTGTAACGCCACTTATTAATTAAAAAAAAAAAAAAAAAAAAAAAAAAAAAAAAAAAAAAAAAAAAAAAAAAACGATTAGAAAATCGTAATGACTCCGAAAGTGTCAGCATACTGAAAAAGACCTCTTGATATGTCTGTATCACGAAATAAACGAAGCACCTTCAGCGAAAACTTTATTCGCGTGCTTAAGTTTCATCTGTGCCACACTGCTTATCAAAATTTCTGACAAAGCTTCTCAACTTCTTCACCGCTTGAGCGAAATCTTCGAATGTGTCCATTAGGGGAGAAATTCGAAATATTGCTGTACGCAGCCTTTTCAAATAAATCCGAGTCGATCCTGATTGGACTGGAGGTTCGCGTCACCGGTGCTGTTTTACTCCCAGAAGCATGTGTATTTCTGATAGGAATTTTGCTCAGACCCTGATTATGATTGACATCGAGGGTGGAAAATCTCCTCAATGTACGTCCAGCAGTACTACGATCGGCTGTATTGTAATCGCTTACCTCCATGCTATGCCGTTTAAATTTGGGTTTTGATTCTTTGGTATCCGGAAGTTTCATACTGTAGCTCATCGAGTGTCGCTTATTCTTATCGATGACGTTTCTCGGTTGGATCGGTTTCTCTTCGTTCTTATCGGCGAGGGTCGAACTTCTCTTAGCCTGCTCATTCGGTAGCTTTCTTTCATTGAACTCAAAACCGAAACGCGTTCTGTTTTGTAGAGCAATGTCACCGTGATTGGAACGATCGTCTATTCTGGACTGATTGTAGTGAAATTCATGGCCGTTGCTCGAGAAATTAGCTGGGCGGGAAGGCAGCGGGAAGAACAGCGTTTTACCCTGATCCACTGAGAGTCTCCTTGGAAGGTGGAAATTCATCGACACGGACTTGTCGAAGTTTGAACCAAATCGACGCATCCGATCAGTGTTGCTTACCTTTTTGTTCCCGTGTATGATGTCCTGTAGATTGGGATTGGATATCCTCTGTGATGAGGCGAGTTGCGATGGAATCCTGATTCCGGCATCCACCATAAACTCATCGTCTACTAGTGTAACGGGTATTTTTGGTACCGAACTAAAAGTCCAATATGGATTGTAATGAAATTGGAATCTGTCGAAATCCGGCATGGTATACTTGTTAACGAAACTCGAACGCGTTAACATTAAATCTTGCCATATATCATGCTTGTCATCTCGTACGTTTGTTATTAAGGAAGGCTTAGTAAAATTAGAAAATTGATAATCATGCTTAGAGTGAGATAAATTTGTTTTTCTAAGATAGTTAGTGTCATTAATAATCGAGCACTCGGCCAAATTGTAGTGGCCGACTCGTCTATCAGCGTATGCTGCAAAAGGTTGCATTTGAAAGATGCTCTCAGCCAATTCGTAGCAGCTGCATCTTCCATTGCGACTTGAATATTTGTTAAAATAATCATAACTAGGGTTAGTGGAAGTTAAATTTGTATTGTGACAAAGTGATGTCGCTCTTTCCTCGGTTTGTATTAATAGCGGGATGTGAGACGTAAATCTTGACTGGTTTGATGCTAGGTTGTCAGTAGAAGTACTAGAAGCACACGCCGATGATTTAATATTAATTTCTTTAGCATTATATTAATTAAAGCATTAAGCTATTAAAGCACGCTCAATCTAAATAATTGCCATTGATAAATAGAACAAAAATTCCATCGTTACGATAATAAATGAAATTGGGTTAACTTTAACGATGCATTGGAACAAGTAAAGTTAGTAATATCAATTAGTTCAGTTAAATTACAAAAACGTATTTCCACATTTATATACGAATTTTAATTTTATTTTGTTCAATTAATCAACTCATATTTTACGAATGACAAATTACGGGATAAACGAAACAATAATGTTTTGGCAAAATAAATATCAATGTTATAATCAATGCATTCTCGTTGATTTAGTTAAGATTAGAAAAGTGTGATACGTTTTACGGGCACAAAGTGTAATTAAACTCTGACAATCGTATTATCAAATTGATTTTCAAATTTTATTTATATACTTTCGAATATTTAATAAAATTTGATAACTGCAAAGGCATGCGCATCTTTTTTAACTAAGTGATTTAAAGATGCTTGAAATGATTCAGAAAATTGTGCTTAATTGGAGAAATAGCGAAAAACGTACGCCTTAATATTTCAAAATAATAAGATAAAAAGTAAAAAATTTTATATTTAATTTTATTGAAGATATTGTTCTTTTAATAAAAACGTTATTTAATTCGTTATAAGTCGTAAAATAAATTTTTTTTAATTTCGATTTGATTCTAAGAGACTTCAAGATGTTTTTAGCTGCGTTATTATTAACGTTTACATATCAAATTTAATTAAATATTATAAATATATCTTTAAAATAGTTCTTAACTTTGTGCTAAGAACAAAAGGTAGTTTCTTTTATTATTTCACATCTGAAAATCATTCGTAAAAGCCGTTACTCAAAAATATAACACTTTCCTAGTAAATACAAATTAGAAAAAATATGATAAAATAATTACCTTGTCTTAGACTGATTTGGTATTTGACGAGTCGTAAATGTATTTTCTAAAAACAAAAACTTATTAACACTTTAAAGCTTGTTAAAATTTTATTATTTATAATAAGCGTAACTTACGCCTCGTCAGTGGTGGTTTTGGGGAAACAGAAGATTTTGGAAATTCTTTACCTCGTTGTAAATTTGCCTTATTGTTTGATCTAACCGATGAACTAGTTCCAGTCGTTGAAAATCGTTGATCCATTGCTAATTTAATACAAATTTTAAATAATTTACACCACCTTCGGGCTTTACAAAATTGGATATATTGTGTGATTTTTTCACTACTACGTACGTTTAATATTGGGGCGTTTTTTCGCAATATTTGTATCGGTTATATTTGTCAACATTCCTTCTAATTTCTTCTCTTCCTCGTATTTCTTCATATCTTCAGAATCGTACCTACTCAGTTTGGTTGGTGACTATAAAAATAAACAAATGACAATAATTATACACCTGGGAAAAATAATTTATTTCTGAAGAACATTGATAAATATGTTAAAACATACAGGCTGACTATCAATTCTAACTTCTATACTTTCCATTTGACCTGCAACAACAGTCCATGTGGCTAATACATCTCTATCTTTCTCATTGCTCATTAAATTACGTATATTTGTTTCTAAAGTAGATAAAAGTTTTTTATCTGCAGGTAATCTAAGACAAGACTTAATTGTAGGAACAAGTGTAATGATTTTTAATCTAACATTTGCAATAGGATCTTCCATTAAACTTAACAAAGTGGAACAAAAGTGCTCTTTAAAATACACCGAAGAAAATATCGAGAAGCCCTCAATCATGATTCGAATGAAAAGCATTCGCTTGTAGCTATTTGAACTGTGAGCAATATCGGTGCAAAAGTGGTTCCTTAATTCTATTCTTTGTTCAAAATCCAAATTATATCGCAAAAAAACCAGTAAAACTCTACCAGCAGCCAAACGAACCGGTAATGGTCTCTGCAGAAGGTAAAATATTTGCAATAATTGTTAGTTTTAATGAATTTTAATTAGTTTTCGCGAAATTTCTTACCGAGTCCAAAAGCCTAATAATAACAATAGGCACAAAATACGTATAAATAAAGTCACTGGGAAAATACTTTGGTAACGTTTCAAATTGATTCAGCATTAGCACTGATAATCTCCAATTATACGTTGATGATGTCTTAGCTTCGCATTTAATTAATGCTTGACCTAAATCTATTATCGATGACTCCTAAAATCATAAATGCAGTATTTAAATAGTACATATTGAAAAGATGTTCTCTTATTAATAAACATTATTTCGTTTTAATTACGGCACTGTCTATTCCAATAAGTTTATTTTGTAATAAATGCTCTAGTATTTCTGATATGTGTGGAATTAAACCTTGCAAAACATCTTCGTGATTATCTTTAAGCAGTTTCATCAATTCAATCCTTATTAATCCGCTTTTTAATCCCAAAACTTTTATAATCTGAAAAGGATTTTTTAATGTTTAAAAAAAAAAAAAAAAAAAAAAAAATCACGCTAAATTATCAACAATAAAAGTAGAGTACTTCGTGCAAACTGCAGGCTATCGTTCTTCGCACCATATAATTCGAATCGTTTGCTAACTTTCGAAATACAGGTATTAATCTATTAATCCCTTCTGGTACCGTCGAAGCAAAAAGAAACATTGCAGGAATGTTGAAAGTACAATTTCGTCGGCACTCTGTGATTTTATCATTAATTTGAATATTATTACCCATCTACAACATAATAATAGCAACAACTTTAATTATACGTTCCATTTGATTTTGATTTTAAATAAAAAGCAGAGGAGACCAACGTTGAAAGAAAATTCATGTTTTGACTCTTCCATGTTCGTAACGGAAGTACCCATCTGTGAAATTTCTATAAAAAACGTTATAAACCACGTCTTCTCTGCTAAGTCTAGATGGGCTGAAAGGTGAAACGAAAAATATGTTCGAACGTATCCTGTGTCAAAGATTAATGCAATGCAACAATGAAAGAAGTGTAAAATCCAAGATCTTACTTTCGCAACTTTGTACAATTTTTCCAAATTCCTGAGCAATCGTGATTATATCGTCATTTTCTTCCTTGATAGCATTTTCACAAGTTAACTTGATAAGAGGGATCATGATATCTTTTATTGTATCTGCAATGAAATTAGCCGATGTGTGCCATCGATTAATGTACTTCTTATAAATTGGGAAGGTTGAATCTGTCAAAGGCATACCTGGTTTAAGCTGAGCTAATAAGTTACTTATTGTCTGTACAGTAGCTTGTCTTACATTACTTTCTTCATCGCTGGTCAGCTCAACGACAAGTGGAATTAATTTCATAGTATCGCTGCCCATATTCTGTGCGATATAATGCAACTGCAGAGACGCGCTTGCACGCACATCATTATTAACGTCGTGACAAAGTGATTGTACAGTTGGCAAAATCTCTTTTTGTATACTGTGCAATCGAATGAACAATTAGTCAAATAAACATTAAGTCGAGATAAAATTATCTTGCGATTGAACATTTGGCTCTACTAACGAAGCGAGATCCTTTTTGTTCATTTAACCGCTTAAAATATTACCGAAGTATGCGAAAGAAACTTACGAGGCAGAATCAAACCGGGTAGCTATTTTCCCCATGAGTTGACAGCACGTTATCCTAGAATTAACAGTCTGCGATATCTGGCCCTCGTTAACTGCGATTGGCAAAATCTGCAAGTAATAAATAAAGGATCACGTTACAGGGATAAAATACAAGGAACTAGTGACTCGAGTCGTGTTTAATTTAATACATGCCTCGCGCCTTATGATGTCCACGGGCAGTAATTCGATAACGTCAATCATGGTCTCCAGCCACGCATGAGAGATAGCTGCAAGATATACATGTATAAATTACAAGGCATTAGGGCGTGCGCGCGCCAGTTAAAAGTACAAAGAAGAAGATTGGAAAAAGAGCGAAATAAAATTGCTACCGGGTTCTCGGCTCTCGAGCGAATTCAGGATGCTGTGGAGGAAAACCTCGGTGAATGTCTTGTGGCTGACGAGTCTCTGCTCCAAGACCTGCTTGAAGATGACCGAAGCAGCCATGTGAAACTCGGCGGAGGCAGTCGGCAGGGACTGTTGTATCTTAGGCAACACTCGCGTGATGCAGGAATGAGCATCTTCGGCTAAGAGCTGTGGCAGAGTCTCGACTACGCTAAGCTTTTGAACATCGTCTCCTTTCCTGCAACAACAATGTCAGTATTCTCTTCTCAGTGGCACTCAGTCGACCAATTGTCTAGGCATTATACCGGGGTCGAACATTATTTCCCCTGGATACTAGAATCGAGCTCTGCAATTCATCGAGTTATTAGCAATTATTTAACAAGGACGACGAGTTGCTGCAGAGGAATTATTTGAATAAGGCTTTTTGCCGCACCTCGGATCAGGATGTGACTTTGTTTATCATCCATCTTCGTCGCAAGAAAAACTTTGCTTTAACGAAACGAAATATTGTTCAGAATCTTATTCAAAGTACGTTAAAGCCGTTGTTCTATGGCTTTATTTGAGATTATTTAACATTTTTAATGATGCCGACGGTATTTTTTCCCACACAGAAGACTAAGTGGTCTAGTCACTAGTCACACTAGTTGTTATACGTTATCATTATTTCTGCTCTTTACTCGTTAGTTCGACCGTTTTTTATAATTTCTGTAAATCGTGATTAGACTATGAAGAGGGTGATACCATTTCATAAAGTCAAGGTTTTCACGATAACAATGAAATTCACGTAATTGTTATATTTGCTTATTTGCAAGTTTGAAGCAATAATTATAAATGGAAAACATACTTGGAAAACAATATGTTTTAACGAATACAGTTTTAATAAAAATGTATAAGTACTCATTTCAAGTTTTCTTGTAATCGACATTCAAAATAACAGTATTACAATTTACTTTGTTCGACGTTAAAATGTAAATGCAATGCTTAAAAGCTACTGGATTGACTCGTGATTTAAATAATTCAGGTAGCATGGATTAAAAAATACTTTTCTGCATGGAAAAATACGTAAGAACTATAGCGACTCGTTACATAATTTTATATAAAGCACATTACGTAAACAGTATTAAAAAATAATTGGAGTCGACAAAATAAAAGAAATGAAATGAATTCCGGATGAATCGATAGAATATTCTTTGGAAATATGGATAGAAAAAGATTTTCATAATTGTCCGACTAATTCTTTACTCTTGGCGCGTAGAAAGCAGGAAATGTCTATAAAGTTTTTATTCGTTTGTGTCCTGCAACTATCAGCAACTAATCCCAAGAAAAAACGATAAACGTATTATGTACGAATGTAATTATAATAGCTTTTACGAAATCATTTTTAATATTTTTACAATACTGTACAATCTTCAGCCGCCGGGAGCGTAAACTAGAATAAAAAATACATTTTGGAACGAAAATTCTCATCGTCGTACACAAAATGTATCTATACTTTTGAAGTAATAATTTTGCTGAATTAATGAAAAAAGCAACAACAGTTTAAATAGGTTACAATTGATTTTTTAATGATAGTTGTAAAGGATAAGAAAGTATAATATCAATAATTAGAATGCAACGAAGAATTCATTAGTTGTTATATATAAAAATTTTGCCATTTCTTCTTGCTTAATTTAACAAACATACTTTGATCCCTAATATCCCTTGTTCAGCGTAAAACATAAAATTATAAATATTACGTATAAATAAAAGTGTAAATATATAAGATGTGAATATTTTACATAATCGTATATTAATATAAGTTCCAGTAAAATCTCCTTTACTTATCGAGGATCATAATTTCTGGACTTATTTATCTACTGACTTTTAAGGAGTCTTAAAAAATTTTATTAACTGCAGTCACGAGAAAACGTAATGAAATTCTTTAATTTTTGATAAATGATTATTTTATACATCAGGTTAATACTGCATAGCTAATTTTCACATTTATAATATTCAATGTGCTTTTTAAAATATTACGAAAAATTGTAAAACGGGTCGTATATTATAGTAATATCTTTTTGAAAAAACATTACGCTTTTAACGCGTTAATTTCACGAAAAATTGAGATGTGCGTTACAGCCATACCTCATAAGCCGATAAAAATAGCATAAAATAATAGCATAAAATAGTAGATAAATACCGAAACATTTTAAGTTTACTGTAAAAGCGTCGGTAAAATGTACTGGTTGTCACTTTGAGCTTTAATGGAGTCTAATATGGTCAGGTTCGGAAATATGGATTTTCTTAATTGGAAATTGGCTTATATTTCGATCAGAATAAAGCACAAACAGAACAAAGTCACTCGCTATAATATTTATTTTTATATACAAATAATCGAATGTTTCGTTTGATCCTTTGACATTTTATAAGCTCTTAAAAATCCCAGTATCACTAAGCGTTCAAAGCAGACAATAGTAAACGATACTTCTGAAGATTCATAACGAAAATAGATAAATACGATCTCGATGAAAATGCAAAGGCAAAATGCAAAGGGAAACTATTACAGTTTTCGCACGCTACATACGTAGCGTGTACCGAGCTCGTGTACCGATTTGTGAGCATATTATTGCCATTGGAAAACTCTACTTTCATACGCTCTGCGAATTAAATATGCTTGTGTGCGTTTTAGGTGTATTATTTCAACACACGTTTGCGTGTAAAATTTTAGTCATATTATGAACAGCAAGCGCGCGTGCGAGAGAAATAATTTCAAATAATAATTGAAAAATAATTTGCATCGTAACAGTAGCTCGTGGATCAGGTGCTCCGTGTGTAATCCCCGAAAGAGGAAAAAGGGTCGCGCACGTAGTCGAGGTACGATTAAAAGAAGATAAATAGGCTTGATTGTACTTTGACCTTGAGCGACGTCGTCAGTGGCCACAACACAGCTTCGATCGCGTTATTGTACTCGAGCGTCGGTGCATAAGGCGCACTGCCCTTCCTTAAATTACGTCATTGCGTTTAAAGAGCAGACGGTAATATTATATAGCGTTATGCTCGAGTAGCGGACCATGGCCGACGCCATACAAATCCGCTCGAGCGATCGCGTTCTATGGATTATCGGATGCACCCAAAGAGAAAGAGCTCCTGATCAATTAACGTCGCTCTCTCAAGACCTTCGTTAAAAGCCCAAGCGCTTATGTAAGTGGCAATTAAATTCGTGCTATAAACTCAACCGAGAGCCAATGCTTATTATAAAGGCAAGATCAAACCTTTTGCCGGGCTTTGTTTACCATAAGCTTGCTATTAATTAACGCGCATTCGATAATAATAGAATGCAGCCGCTAATTTTTCCCAGTGTAATCCATTATTACACTGCTGCATTTAATAACGATCCGACGTCTGTGATTACTTATATAAATTTAAGTCAGTCCTGGGAGTTTATAGCGGAGCGTCAATTATTGAAACGTTTTTCGTTAATTGCTTTCTTTCTAAAGGTACAACGACGTAAGAGAAAGAGATCAATAAATGATGAGCTAAAATTCACAGCGACAAGGCCGGCAACCTTGACTTGTAAATACCATGGCCAAAAAAAGAGAAGATATTTGCGTTCTATACCTTGACTCATCGGGGTCAAACATTTTCCAAGCATACAAATGCTGACAAATGATTTTCGATCGAACGGAACCAATGCCACCATCTTATTTTTTCCTTGCATTATACGTTTACGTTATACGATTCATCCTCTCCCTATACGTACTGTCTTTGCCATTTCTTATTTGTTCCAGTACTGTTTAACAAACTTCGATTCTACCGTCCTTTCGATTAATTATATCATGTATACACAATGAAAACTTTTGACATATCTACAGGCTCCTCTGAAGATTTACAAAACCATTAAGGATTGATTTCATAATTTTTATAATTATAAACGTTGGCTAATTTAAGCAATTGGCGGGAAAAAAAGGATCCGCGAGTTTATTAAAATTACGGAGGCTGTAGGCGAGTTGCAAAAAATGCAAAAAAGAAAACGAAATGAAATTCATCTAAGAATGGAATTGAAGAAGTTGCGACTATTAGTACGATGTGCGTAGAATATGCGATGCTTTGATTTCCTTTTTCTTTTTCTGTATAAGCACGGCTTCGGCTTAATGAACGAGCATTGAAACGTATCGTGCCTATCATTGCGAAATCGTAAAAAACTTTGGTTTAAAAGATGTAATCAAGTAATCGATGAAAACGTCTGTTTTTTTTTTTTTTTTTTTTTTTTTTTTTTTTTTTTTTTTTTTTTTTTAATAAAGATACGAAAATTCAAAAAATTTACAAACTGAAAGAAAGAGAAGCCAGACACGCGCGAGCGCCTATGAATTAACACAGTTTTACCTGTGATGCAATATAATTAACAGGTCATTTTAATATAATGTAAAAGACGTGGATACGGAAAACGAAACATTTATCAAAGTAAATGCAGAATAATTTTGATTGTATAATTACATTTCATAATTATAGATGAATAATGCAAGTTTACCGTCCATTGTCGCATTTTCTTATATTTCACGATAATAACGTACGTGACATTTAGAATATTTTTGAATAAATCAGTTTGTTATTCGAATCACAATAATACGTAAATTAACATTTTTGCAACATTATGAGAAAAGAAAAAATTATTATCATTGAAACGTATTTGTCGCTACGGAAGTGATTTAAGTTAATTTAATTAAGAGCACTTGTATTCGTAACGAGAGAAATTATTGAATTTATTTAAATCGATCGGTACTTTAATGTGGTTTGAGAAGATTACAATTCTAAACAGAAAAGACCATTGTTACATATGACAAAATATCCATTTTTATTCGGTAGCAAATATTATGGCGATTCGTTACAAACGATTTCCAAACGAAATAACGACTTATTTCATCTTCGTTATTCAAAGTTCCAACGTAGATGAATATACATTTTTAAATAGCTTTTTTAAGAACCATTCATACAATTGTTTCTCCGAGGCTGCTCATAACGTAAATGATGCAATAAAACAATGTATGCGATGAATTATCGGAACAAAATTATGGGTTGTAAATATTTCAAAATATGCGAGGTAAATGGATTCGAACGCGGATTGATTTGACGATATAATTTGTCCGTATTAATGGAATGCGAAGATATAAATAACCAATGTATCGTTGAAATTATAAACTAATGAATTCGCGGAAGACGTTATTTGAAATTCTGTCAGTGGGAAGTTTTATAATTGAGTGGATGATTGCTCTATTATCATAGTTGGTGGAGCGAGGATCGAAGATCGCAGTATCCTGTACATCGAGGCAATTTATTGAATAGCACCGATAGCAAAAGTAGGTCTCGTAAGCCTGCTATTTCCAACAACAATTGGCAAATCAAATTTGAGGTCTAGAATGCTCGTATTGTAAGAGATAAGCGAAGAATAGCATAAGATGTTATCGCATAAATTTCATCAAATACGACAATTTAATACAAAAATCACGGAATTGGTCTTGAATGTAATCGTAATAAACGTAGAAAATGAAAATTCTCAGTCGCCAGAGTGCCAGAACACAAAAGTGACAAAAAACAAAGGTGACGACGTTTGTTGTGCAGTGTTTACTGTCTCTTATTTTCAAAGCATCCCCCTCGACGCATTCGAAGCTTTACACGACTGTACGTCAACTCGCGAGCGACACGAGCGACACACGTTCTCAACGCCAAAATGCAAGCTGAAAGAAAATAACGTGTTGCTCGTTGAAGCCTTTCTCGCGCGCATCGTTCGGGTCGCATGGCACTTTTATTTACAGGCACGTTCGCAATTTCGTTGTGTCACGCTGGAGCCGGCCGCCGACTTTCTTAAAAGACTAGTAGTAGTAGGTAAGACGTACAAAATTAGAGGCGCAGAGCCCGAGACTAAGGACGCACCTCTTTCCTCCCTCTCGCAGGTATTTTTAGAAATCCTTATTGTAGCGCCGACGACACCGTGGCTCCTGTCTGCGGTTTCGCGTGCGTAGCAGCCAAGAGGGGCGGTCGGCCAGGGGAGGGAACAGCGGATTCGGATACCCCCGTCGGCGCCATGGAGTTGGAGCGCACGCGAGTCGACGACAGGAGTGGAGGCACACGGAGGAGGAGGAGGAGGAGGAGGAGGAGGAGGAGGAGGAGCGCGCGCGCGCGCAAGGCCGACGAGAAATAGAAAAAATCGATCTCGGGATGCATTTTCGCGCCCCCACCCCCCGCCGCCCCCGCCGTCGACGCCGCTCGCACCACCGCCAGCTTCCTACTTACTCTGCGAAGATCAACTGGTACAGCGGTTCAGCCTCGGTCTGCCACATTTCGAAGCAACATCTTAGCTGGACGAGCAACAGCGGTGCATCCCTCGGTTCTTGGCACGCACGAATCTCCGCGTCTTCCCGCGACTGCTTCTTCTGCAGTTCTGCACTCGCGAGTTCTCCAGTATATCGCTTTCCATTCTCTCCTCGGTCGAGGCCATTGGTTGGCGTTTTCGCCACCGCGACCCGAGCGCCAACGTCGCGACGTTGCCGAGACGCTCAACCTTTTTATTGCATCGACCGGCGCGCGACGCTTCTCCGTTTGCTCTCTTTTTTTAACTATTCTTGTTTCTTTTCAACGGCGCCTCGCGCGACATCGTTACCCTCGCTCTCTACTCTCTCAAACTAGGCCCGTGATATGCGATACGTTAGAGCGTTATTAAGCCTCGCTTAATAACGCTCCTCTCTTAAAATACTCTCCAATCTAAAATACGAGCTTATCTTCATTCGGGTAACAACAGTTTAGGTATGCAGGATGCGGCCGTTTCCTCGACCGCGACGACCTCTTCTCGGATTTTAAGATATAAATATATCTGCGCCAACTTTTGATGCATCTTTAAAGGATCGTGGAGTCATTGATAATCGGTAAGGCGCGCTAAAGCTCGGCTTACGGCACTCGTACGATATTCCTGGAGCCTCGATGAACGCCTTATATCTATGCAGATGTTCCCTTTCTCAAAGTTCTAAGCAGAAAGCCGAAAAAAAAAGAAAAGAAGAAGAAGAAGAAGAAACACAAAAATAAATACGCTTGAAGACGCTTGAGCGTTACGTAGACAGCTATGCCAATTATGCCGCGCTACAACCGAAGTATATAATTAAGGCTTGCATACTGTTGCTGCTGGACGCTCGACGTTTCTATTAGTACATGAAAAACGTTGAAAAGTCCGCATTCCGAACAAAAAAAAAAAAAAAAAAAAAAAAAAAAAAAAAAAAAAAAAAAAGTTACCGAGGATTTTTGCCAACGCGAAAGTAAATACCTCGATTAAAAGTGGGTATAACTCGGCCGGATTCATTCAAAAGGAAAATGACTTAATACTAATTTTTCTACTCTCGTTTAGAATACGAAATAACGATACATAAAACGACGACAGATTCGAATTGAGCGGGCTTGCATACCTCGAACGAGATCTGGCAACATTGGATTTTTATCGTAGCTGTTACTCGTAAGCGCGGGATTATATATATACATACAGAGTCGCACTCGCGTTCTACGGCAAAGGGAATTGACGTCACGGGTGCTGTTTTCAAATAAACGCTCCTTCGTAGCGTTTAAGTTGCAGAGTAGCAAAACAGATCGGATTCGCCTTGCGATTGTTCGATAATAAAATGTATAAACTCTGTTCGAAACAGCGCGCAATTTCCTCTATATAAACCAAGCCTTAACAGAATAATCACACTTGTATATCGCGATCTTCCATCGAACGATTTTCGTTTGACTATTCAATTAACTTTTATACCTATACGAACACGATAAGGTACGTTTTAATTAACATTATCAAGCCGAGAAAACCATTATTGACGATAATCGCAGAACAATTTCTAGTTTAATTTGAAGTTCTTAATTTGAAAATAAGAAAAATGCGACGTAAAAATTATGCTTTTACAACATGAGTTTTTCAATTTGGGAAATAACCACCGGCAAACGACACGTTCTTTTGAAATTTGAAATTCGTTTAAATGCCTAACCGTACGTTTGGGAAATAAGAATTTTTAAGCCTCAACCGTGATATAGATAAAGACAATAAATATTCGTAAATTTTAAGTCTTCGCTGCGAAAATTCATTTACACTACTAAATAATAATTTGTAATAATTAATTCAAACTTACAGTAAAATGTGCAATTCTCTTTCTATAGATTTTTCCTCCAAGGCCTTATCCAGTGTATGCTTTTTCAACTCTTCGTCTGTCTAAGGGATTGTTAATATACTGTTAATTGTGCTCTTTGCTATCTTTAACCTAATTAGTGTAACTCGATAATTTAAGTTACTTGTTATTATTCCAAGTGTCGATTACGTGTAATATTTGTACCTTTAAATTTCGGAGCGACGGCTTATCTAACTGAAGACTCGACAATTCTTCATAATGGAACATCATTTTCTTTGCAATATTAAACAGCAAAGATTTTATAACCTTATATATATCTTGGGAATCCATGCCCCAATAAGTGCCATGAATGTAATTAGTTGAAATATTGTAATTTTCGGCTAAATTCATACTAATCGATTAAATGCGAATTACTCTGTACGCTTACGTACGTTACGTGTGCATGTATGTATAAATCGCAATTAACAATTTTCTTTTTAATCGAGATCACAGCTCATTATATATAGGTATTAAAACGTTAATCCAAGCGTAACGCATTGTGATAGATTTGAAAATTCGTAAATAAAATTAAATGAAAATTTTTAATCGCTCAGTGAATTGTAAGATTAACATCGATTGCGAATTCATATTGTAAAATGCAGGATTTTTGTCGTAAAAGTAAATAAAAAAGGCCAAAGATGATCATATATAAAATACGAAATATATTTATATTTTGATATTAATGTCATATAATTTAAGTAAGTATAGATATTTATTTGCGCCGTATAACGATGTGTATTTGAGTTTACAAACTTCAACGATATAAAAGATAATATTTACAAAAATTTGAAAAATTAAACATTATTTATTTATATATCTTAGTCGCTATAAGATAATCTATCTGGCTTAAACTCGCATTCATAGGATTTTATTCTAACGTACACTTTAATAAACTTAAGAACAAAAATATATCAGCTATATAAGATCGAGATAATCATCATGTATTTTTATACAAAAGACTGGACAAAAAATGCACAAGTCGACGCATTTCTTAACTAATATTTAGTTTCATTACTAAATAGTTAACGCTGGCAAATTTTAAAAAGCTTCGGTATCGCCATGGTATCTTCTGCCAAAACTCCCCATTTTCCAAGATCAATGATTTATTCAAGTGAAACGAATCAGTCGAGATTAATGAGTTTTCTCTTCATATACGTATTTCATGATGCTCAATCTTATAATATACACGAATTTTATAGATATATTATTATCGTTATGTAAAGTAATGTAAAGTAATGTAAAGTAAGGTAAAGTAATGTAAGGTAAGGTAATGTAAGGTAAGGTAATGTAAGGTAAGGTAATGTAATGTAAGGTAATGTAAGGTAATGTAAGGTAATGTAATGTAAGGTAGTGTAGAGTAAAATAAAGTAATTGCGATAAACTTCGTCTCTTTTCGAGTCTTGTCAGTCTGTTATACTTTTATTATATTCTTTCGGGACCTTTAAACGTCAAATTTATAAAAGAGAAACCGTTCAACGTCTAATGCTATGGAAGCACCTTGAATCACTATATAACAAAAAACATCAAGTGCATTAATTCTGCCTTGACTTTTACAACAACAAATGAACGTATCTCGCACTAAATCATTTATATATAATACGCTCTCTAGACTTCGCAATTTCCCCGCAGCAACGAGCATTTTTTCCATCGTCCTTTGCGCCGTGACAAGATTCCTTGACCGGAAAAAATAAACTCAATTCGAGTAGTCCACGTCATCATCGTTCTTTAATGCCTCCTTTGCTCCGAGCGTTCGTTTTCGACTAGGTATAGGTCAGTTACAGATAAGCAGACTTCATATACTTGGCATTGTATATTTTTAGTCTCTGTTTCTCTCTTATCTCGACTCGTGAGCAGTTACTTTTGTGATCAAACAAGAGCTCTCTCTCTCTCTCTCTCTCTCTCTCTGCCTGTCTGTCTCTCTCACTAGCTTTCATTCTCTTCTCAGCTCCCCTCTCTTTCAATCGCCCTCGCATTCGCAAACATATCTGTTTTTTTCAAACGTAGCTCTCGTCGTCGACGACGGATCTCGCATAGCCCAAGTGCCTCGAGGTGATGGGTGCTCGAGGTTGCGGAGGTGGACGATAAGGCGGCGGGGGTGGCAACGATCTTGACCTGCCGGCTATTTTGTGCCTATCCTCGAGGTTCATGTGCACAGGTGGTAAATGCCTGAGCCTCGGTGGTAGCGGTGGTGGTGTGTCAGGCCACGTTCTTTCGAGCGAATGCTCATCCTCCTCGTCGTACACATCGATCGTCTCCGCTTGCTTGAACTGATAGATATCGCCTCTGTCCCGAGAGCCGAGAGAACCGTAAATATCGTTTACGGTATCGCGATTGCCGTAAATGCCGCTCTCGGATTTGTCGAACTCATAGCGCTCGTTTCGGCTGTCTTTGTTTATGTACAGCTCGCTTCGTACCTTCTTAAACTCGTGGCATTCCGAGGCGGAGTGGTAGCTTCCACTCTGCGAGATCGGCGACTCACGATTCACGTACAGCTCGGACTTGACCTTCTTGAATTCACCGAAACGTTCCTTTTTCAATTCGTAGCGTTCGCCACTGGACAACGAAGAATCGCCGGGACTCTGCTCCGCCTCGTGCAACAACCTCGAGTCCTGCTTGTTTGATCTGTAAATCTCTTTGCGATTATCGACGTTCTCTTTCATTCCCTCCTGTCGGTTGTACTCTCGCGTATAAATGTCTTTATCCTCAAATCGCTCTTTGCGTTGCTGCTGCTCGTGCTCGTCGAGTTTTGTCCGGGGTGTTCGCTTTAGCTGCGCTCTCAACCAGTCCTGTCTTTGGAAATTCGGGTTCGGATAGCCGTGCTCGATTCCATTTTGCACGTGGTTTCCCCCGTGGTATCTCTCTTCCCAATGATGATTGTAAGCGCGAATGTACGTTTTGCCATTACTGGACTTCTCGTCTTTCGCCATAGACTTATCGAAGCTCGAAGTCGAGGCGTTAACGGCCGAGTCTTCGGAGCCAACGGGTGATTCCGGTATGAACAGTTGACAGTCCGAGAGCGTGAGTCCGGAATCCCTGGAAAGGGACATGTGATCCTTGCGCGGAGGCTCGGTCAAGTCAAGACTGTCCAGAGAAAGCCCACCTGCTACAGCAATAGAGAAAAATCGATGACTTAATTGCGCAACGGGCTAAACACTCTCGTAAATTTATCGTATTCGATGAACCAGCGTTACTCACAGTGTAGACTATCGGTACTCTCCTCGGCTCCGCTATCGCTGCGCTCTTCGCCAAAGAGCTGGACGACCCCTTCACCGAATAACGCCTCGCAGTGGCGAATGAGCATTTCGGTAAGGGCTGGAATAGCTCGACTTTGATTGACCGATGGACTCGGAGACCAGAGTAGGCTCGGTCCACAACACACTCCCAGGTTGCTAGCACACATGAGATTGTGCTTCGATCGCCTGGCTATGTGGTGAAGTACGCAGACCAAATGCGACAATAGCGTGTAATTTGCTTTTGGCAGTCGATCCAGAATGCTACGATTCAAATCACGAATGTTACGATTAATTTACCGGTGCCTTCTCATGCGGACTTTAAAATGTAGTGTTTTAGAAAAGGTGCTCGTTCGATTTTTCTTATTTTCTAGAAAGATCGAAATGCATTTCGTTGCGAGACTAATCGATACGGTTGCCGTTACGGTTACCAAGGAATTGGTTTAAGTTACTCGCAACGACTTTAAACGAACGTTTCCGATGAATGGAAAACTCTTTCTTTATTTACCTTTTGATCGTTTGTATGGGATCCGCGGAATCGAGACTAGCCATCCAGAGTGGAAAGAGGTGAGACGTTAATAGCGGATCTGGTAGCGATCTCAAGAAATCTTTCAGCAATGCCGATACAGCGATGATGGGAGCGTCTTCCAGACAACTGGGATCCCCTGTCGACTCTATCTGATCCCTTAGCTCCCTCACGATTCTGACATTCGCAGACTTGCGGAAGATTCCTTGAGTGAAGGGACCCTTGGCAAATAGCTGCTGCAGCATGACGAGCACAGGCTTCGGGAGCCCGTTCTCGTCCAGCCTTGAAAGATTCACTCCGAAAATGCTTGGGTTCAGAGACAGCGACCTTCGCAGCAGACCAGTGATCTTGGACTTGTTCTTCTTTGCGGGTGACTTGAGGATGGGTCTGAGGATGAAGTGGCAGGTGTCGTGGCCGCTTTTGTTGCAGTGCTCGAGATCGAAGCCTTCCTCCAAGGAGAGCTTGTGCCGGAGGTTCGAGAGCTTGACGGCGAACGGTCTCTCGTGTCCGATAAGCGGATACGGCGCCTCGTCCGACGACGTCCTGGCCCACAGCTGGAACGGCCCTTGGAGATCGAGTAGTCTCGTTGCCAGGTTCACGCATGCTGCTGCCGTCATCTCCGAGCTCACGGATATCTTCTTACACTATTATCGCAATTATTGCATTATTTATACGTAAGGATGGCAAGAAAAATATTTAATGGTGCCCCTTATTTCCCTTATTTCTACAAGGGCTAGTACTCTATAGCAAGGAGTTGCTTCGAGCAGAGCTATTCCTCGAATCGTTTAAACTGTTATTTCATTATCGTCTTTACGAGATATCGAAGAGTGCATTCTCTTTACGATTGTCCATTAGAAGCTCGTAAAGTGGACATTTTGATGGACGATAACGTCCATCCTTCTTCTAACGGACGAACGTAATTCCAACCCATTCGATCAATGCATCCCTCCGAGATCTCAAATTAGTGCTCGAATGGTACGGTAGCTGACACCCGCGCGACGCTCATCATCGAGGAGAACACGGAATCTAACGGAGCGAGCGTTTTTATCTACGTCGTCATTTTTATCTACGATCTTCGTCTCGTATCTCTTTTTCATAGATTTCGGCTACTTCGTTTGAATTCACCCGTGCTCATCGACGTAATACTCGGATCGAATGCACGGTTAATGGGATTAAAAGCTTTGCAAAAAATATTTTTACTTCTTATTGTCTTATTTTTGGTTTTAACGTAGTAGGAATATCCTGCTTTTAAACCCAAAGACCAAAAGCATCCACGGAACTGAGACTCGTTTTACGCTTACGCAGCGAGCGTACGCGGAAGTGCCTGGGAATTCTTTAATTAGCAAAAGCAAAATGATGATCACCGTTATTCGAAATAACTTCAAAAGTCTGATAAAATATCTTGAGAATTTAAAAAATTTTAAGGTCCAGTCGTTTGCTTCCGATCCGAGACATGAATAATTACATAAAACGTGCAACGGCAAACCTAGTTATGCTTTTAAAAGACGCTAGATACTCTGCAGCTAAAACCGAAGCAGCCGGATAGCCAATATGAAATAGATAAAAAAGAGAAGTAGCGGGAAGATAAGAATGCACTTACGTATTCCGTGTTGGTCTCGTTGTCGTGATACACGACTTGAATATTCGTCTCGGGTGGCTCCTTCAGACTCTCCTCCCTTACGAGCTCGGTGAGTCGACCCCACCAGAGATCTCGTGCAGCTGCGGTCCTACAACGAACAAGTCGTTTCTTAGAAACTTCGCTGCAGTAGCCAATTCATTTCCGAGTCTTTATCGCAGCCTCGGAAATAATGCAACGCGGACATTGGGGTAACGACGCCGATAGCGATTGCAAAGAGAGAACGATTTTATTGGACGAAAGTTACGCCCCTTCGGTTACGTTACGGTGCCTTATAATTAAGAGCACTTTATTAATTTCCTAGTAAGCAAAGAGCTTCCCACGTAATTCTCGAATTGATAAGCTTGCGTCTTATGATGCGATTTTATTCCGGGGATTTAATTCGGATGCCGTAGCCTTGTCCTCGATTAATCCTCATTAGCAAATTTTAAGTCTCGGATATACGAAGGAGCGTGTACGAAACTTACATGAAGGTAGCGACGACGTTCGTCGTTGGCCATCCAAGGACGAAGCTCGTTTCCTGAGACTTGTTCGTCTCGGCGACGTCCTCGATGTGGTTGGCCGTTAACCAGAGCTCGCTCATCCTGACGGATTGCTTCAGTTTGAAGGTACCGCCGCTGCGCGCTTTCGCGATCAGCAGCAGATCGGAGAAGAGGAAGAGATGCCTCTCTTGGGACTGCATTCCCTGAAAACGTACGGTGATGTAACGCGTGAGAGATCCTCTCACGCATGTCCCTCTGCCTTCCGGGAATCCTTTCGGATCCGTGCACACTCATTCATTGGGCTCACTCCTAACGTGCCTTACGGAATATCTCCATCATTTTTCAAGAAACTTTCGGCAAATCTCACGCTACCAGCCTCTACTACCTTTTTCATTCGTTCACGTACCGACGTCTCGAAGAAGCTCCACGAAACGTTTCACAAAGATGCACGATTAATCAGCATTTGTCGGAAAAGTCACCTGCCAGCTCAGCCAATAACATCAAGAGCTAAAGCGTACTTTTGAAAAGGAGCGACACTACGAACAAACGCGTCCTCCAATGGCAGGATATCGCATGAAGGTACTTATCGCGTAAAAGAGCAGGCGAAAACGCGCGAGCATTCATTTTTAACACTAAATCGTTTTCCAGACTCGCGCCATCTTGGCTTTGTCAATACGAATACCCAAGTGCTTTCGCACGAAAATGCTTTTCAAATACACTTGCCGTTTCAAATACACTTTCAAATACACTTACCGTTGTGAACTGGACAGGAGTCTCGAGCAGAAAGATCCTGGCTGGTGATTTTGGAACTGACAAATTATTGGCAGCGCTGAGGGACTTTTGTGAGAGCGCCCTCGGGAGTCTTCCGGAGTTCGTTCCGTTCCTTTTTCGGACCACATTCTTCGGCTTCTGGAAGAACGATGCAATTAGCGAAACAATGCTACCGAGGCAATCGAAGAAGCGCTTCTTCGATTGCCTCGGTAATTCCTTCGACTTGTAAACGCGCTTTCGTCGTCATATCCGACTTTTTTGCGACTCGAGACCGGATGGACCTTTCGAAACGACTGAAATTTCGATGTCGGGATGTCGCTACGGTCAGCTGCGAGAATCGGTGGAGGAAAATCGGTTCGCGCCTGGCCGATTAGCCTCATACGCACAAATAGCTCTCGCTACGCAGCTCTGATCAATTACAATAAGTTCACTTCCTGTGGAGAGCGCTCGCGATCTATATTCAGAGCGTAGTGATTCAGTGGATTGCGTAACTGTCATCTATCGCACTCGCGCGTACATGATGCCGCAAACGTCGCAAACGTCGAGCTTCGGGCGAGTTACCTAAGCGCTAAATAGAGCGGTTAAAGATTCCATTGATACGTTGTCAAGATGAAAGCTGGTTGCGGATGGTAAAGTGGCTCGAGGCTTCCTCGTCTCCTCGATAAAGGCAAGTGCTCGGAAAGGGAAAGTTGAAAATTGATCGAAAGTAAAAGAATAGCGCCGCGGTCGCTTCACGGAGACAAATGAAATTCTTACGCCGGCGATATATGTAAATTCAGGAGAGTTTATCTTTGCTTTGCTTTTGTTCTCGGGGCTCCTTCTCCTTCTCCGCTGAATTACGAGGCTTCCACTCGGCTTCCACTCGGCTTCCACTCGGCGATTTACCGCGAATCAGTGCGAATAAGCTACGGAGGCTCGATCGCCAGGCTGCGGATCGAAATCTATAGAAATAGCCATCGCGTTTGCGCGTACTTCGGGGACATTTCTCTCGCGCTATTTCTCTCCGTCTTGCTCTCGCTGGTGTGTCGTCGTTATCCTCGCGCGACCACCGCCGACCAATAACGAGCCGACGAAGTGACACGAGCCCAAGTAGCTTCCGTGCTACTCTCGCCTCTCTTTGTGCCTTGATTTATTTCGCGCGTTCTTTCTTTCATTTCTTCCTTCCTCACTCGTTAGCCCTTTTTTCACGGACTTCTAGACCCTTCGGAGAATGGGATTCTACGCGTAGTTCCAAGCTTCATTTTCAATTCCGCTACAGCGGCAATATATATATATATATATATGCATGTATATGTATACGTGTATACACTGAAAACCCTCTACCTCTCCCACCCTCTCCCTCTCACTCACTCACTCACTCTCTCTCTCTCTCTCTCTCTCTCTCTCTCTCTCACTCCGACTCTCATTAAGTCGCCTGCCTGCTCCTTATTTCCCTGGTACTTCATTTTTTCATTCCCTTTTCGTTACTCGCCCCTCGGCGTTTTCCGGATCGGCGCTCGCATTCCACGTCCCCCTCTTCGACCGCTGCTCTCGCGACCCTCGCGGACAGTCGCCGCGGATATCGAAGCCCTTGCGAAAGCGCGCAAAAGCCGAGTTGCTCGTTTGGCTAATCGAGCTCGTGCGCGCATTGACGGATCGCGGGAAAGCGCAAACGAGCTTTACGTACGCTAACGGGTACGTAAGGGTACGCGCCCCTATTTGCAAAACGAGCGACTTGGCCCACGCCCTGGGACAGCGGCATAACGCGCTTCCCCGTGGATCGTCGCGCCCTGGAAGAACGAGCAACGCGCCTCCTTTCTTTCTCCGCGTGCAATTCCAAATCGTTACCTCCTCCTCTTAACGACGCGCGTCTTTATTTACGATTTAGTCATTTTTCACCCGCTGACTCTACTCTTACTTGCCCTCGGGGAGCGATTACCAAAATATTATTTACGATCGAGGCGCGCAACAAAATGGGCACTAAAACGAATCACGCGATTGCGTTCGATCGCAATTGCGAAGAGATCGCTCGAAGAGGTTTGTGCCAGCTGTTTACCCACTCGTTGAATACGACTACGTTGTAACGCGTGCCAATATAAATAATTCCAAACATTAAAGAGAGATCGCGAATTCGTAGTCCCGGCGCAATTCGTAGTCGCGGCGAATTCGGCCGCGTTGAACCGGTGGTTGGAAGTTAATTTTATCGCGCCACTTTCAGTTAGGAAAAGCGAATCGCTCGCAGAGCCTGCGATTAATACGACCGGCTAGTTTTAAATACTTAAATCGAAATGACTAGGAGATAAGCATCAATCAGCATAAATCAAGGAGTCAGTTTAAGTCTCGAGTTGGGCTTCGAGTGTTTGCTAATAAAAAGTTGCTAATAAACATTTACAGCTCTCATCTTTTTTCTAGGAAACACCGGGGATGGCTTGCGATGGCTTTGCTCGAGTCGATTCGCGCACGTACCGAAGCAATAAAACTAGTTGGTAAGAGAATGTGCAATTACCGTGGTGAGGACGTCTTGCTCGTGGAGGCGCAGATTGTCGTTGGGAAAGAGCTCTTGGATGCGGTGCAGATCGCCCTCGAGTTGTCCGCGCTGGAGTACCGCACCGCTTCCGACGCCATTTCCGTTCTCTGCCGCCACTAAATTCCTCGCTTCCTGTCCCAGATACCTCTCGTACTCGGCGAGCCTCTGAACCTGAAAGCGAAATTCGAGTTCGTTACACGCGCGCACACACAGCGCTGCATGAAATTCGTACAAAAACGCCCCGCAGGGCTGAGCCTTTTATTGGACACGCGCTCGCTCTACATTCCGTTGCCTCTTTTTTTTTTTTTTTTTTTTTTTTTTTTTTTTTTTTTTTTTTTTTTTTTTTTTGATCTTCCTTCGCGACCTTTATATGCCATTATTCGCAATTCATCACTCGAAGGTAAATAAATCAGTTTTACGTCGAGTATCGAAAAGCTCTCGCCACCGCACACCGCGATACGTGCGTAACCAATGGCCAAGTGATCCATTATTGTTTATTTACTTTTTACGCACATCCCACGTATGTGTTACTCCTCTACGTGGTGCAAAAAAGCGTCATAAATTTTTCAGTTTTTTTCAATTAACCTACGTACCGGCGATTTTTTTATTTAATTAGCAATTTTATTAATTATAAATGTTATGTTTGCGGGCAATATTTACGTAGGATAAATCAGTGGCGGTTTACAAGTCTGCTACGATGGAATTTTCGGTTGAGGCAGGCGTACGCGTGCGTGTAGTAAGATGACGCCAAAACCGCAACATTCGATCAGGATTGCAGCGCAATTCTCTATTTATTCGCGTTGTTGCACGTAAGAGGCTTCGATTCCGTTGAAAAAGCTCGCAAGGACAATGAACTTTAAGGACAACTTCACATTCTTAATACATTCAACGCTGACGCGTGTATTTCTCGCTAACACCATTCACGAGCAAATCGACATTTTAGAACACGAAGTACCTGATAATATTTTACATATTTATTTTGTGCCGTGCTCAAACCAGAAGTTTAACGATCTTGTGTTCCCTTACAAAGGAATTTATAACAAGAGCGTTGTTGCAACCTGTGGTCTCAATGCAGCATAATGTCGATTACACCGATACAAAAGAAGTGAACGATTGTACACACGTATATCGTAAAAAATTCAATTCATTTATACATAGTCGGTGATACACTGTAAGATAATTTCGTCTGACTTTAGAGTTGCTCGTGATAATGCAAAGCCATTATTAAACCGTCACATTATCCGTGCCATTACTACCGCATACTCGTGAATAAATTTTTCCTATTCACGGCTATTAAAATACCAGACAAATTTGTTAATTTAAGATCGTACTCCATACGCGGACATCGTAGGCGATCAATTAAAAAGTCCGCTTGACGTTAAACTTGCAATTAAACAATGTATTTTAAAATTATTATTAAGCGTGTCCTTCGGACTAATTGGATCCACCTAATGTTCAATTTGTTGAACAAATCGGTATTATTTCATCGTTTCATATTTAATTAGACTGTACATGAAAAATCTCGAGATAAAAGTAGCTCTGCAAATGGAACGTAATTACTTTCCATTGCAAGAGAATCTTGTTTTTTATTAAAAGTGTATCGAGAATTACACCTACAATCATTTCCTTTACAGCGATACGGTTATGAGAATTTTTGCAAATAATACAAATATAACTAGCATTACGGCGTAATATTGTCGCTAATGTGGAGTCACGTGCCTCAATACTAACGGAGTAAATCGAAGACTGTTAATTGCGAACGAATGAATTTGCAGCGATTCGAATTGAGACAGTAAGAAGTCGAGAAATGAAAAAATACACAAAAGGAACACGATAATAACAGGCTCTTAATAATTTTCTTCTCTGATATTTTATTATATTAGGGTTGTATATGTGCACTTATTATCGATACGCGAGTGCAGTATCAATATTCAATTACCGCCTTTATATTCGCGGCATCGTGGGTCGTTATAGCGCTTAAAGTGAGCAATCAACTCGTCGATCGGTACACGACCAACTCCACTATTATCGATCAGCGCTTTCTGCATGGAAAACATATCCGGAGCTCATTAATTAAGTTTTTTTTTCTTCTTTTTTTCTTCATTTTCTTTTTCTTTTTCTTTTTCTTTGTTATTCCGCGAGCCTGACCGAATTTCGCAGGATTTTTTTCCACCATTGTTTACAGCGCTGCGCTCTCGAGCGATATTTCGCAAGCGCGCGCTGCACCAGAGCCGAGCCCGTGCACCACGACGATACGCGCTGCACCTTCTCCAGAACGGTAGCAGAACGACTTTGTCAACGCTAATGAAAAAAGGAGCGAGTCCGGGCGCAGGTTCGGTGGCGACACGTGAATCCCCCCGTATGCGCACCGACGTCGAACGAAAACCGACGCCGCCCAATTACTCCCGCCTCGGAGTGTGTCGCCTTCCACCGATTAGCCACTGCATCAGCGCGCCTCTCCGCATACTCACGTGTTGCGTGTCGGAGCCGTAACCTTCGTCGGAGAACACGTCCGCGTGCTTGAGAAACATCCGTCTGCTGGTATCGCGTCTCGGCGCTCAGGTCGACCGGGTGGAAAGACGGAGCTCGCGAGCGGCGACGCGGCCTCGGCTGACGCAGGACGACTGAGTCGCGACGACGCAACCGCTCCGAAGGCGCACCTGTCGCGAGCTTCTTTATCGGCCGGACGCTCGGACTTTTCCCGGCGTTTCCACGGCATTCCCTCGGCATTCCCTCGGCATTCCCTCGGCATTCCCTCGGCATTCCCTCGGCATTTTCCCAGCGAACTCGCAGCTTCCGAGCGGAATGATGGGAGGGACGCGATAAACTGGTCGGGCAGGGTTTGCTCTCGCTGGTCGCGACTCTTTGCATTCGCGCATCGTCCGTCTCTTTCGTCGATTACACACGTCGTCGCTCGAAAAGACGCCAATGAAAGTCGTAATTGCCGAGTCCCTCTCGCGAGAGGCTTTATTGCCATTACGTCGACGATTACCTCACGCTTCTTCGCCCCTTCCGCGCACTACCTATGCATACGCAGAGGCATTACGGGCGCTACGTTGATCGCCGCTCATTTTCGCCGGTCGAGCTATTTCCTGCGTCTAGCAGGGAAGAGACCGGTTATCGTCGTTTCACGTTCTATTTCTCCTCGGCGATGATGCGCCCACCCCACCCCTCCCAACCACCACCACCGTAGCTAAGCGCACTTTCACCTACGGACGAACACCGGGCCTCGGACTTGGCTATCCGACAACTTATCACACGCGACACGCGGACTTGTTGACGCGCGAATTGCGGAGCCAGGACTCTCGCTTCGGCTCTAATGTCCTTGTCGTCTAATTGTCGCTTGGGCTTGCGCATTTTATAGCTCGTGTATTCGACGATTTCCAGACTCGTCCTGAACATTCGCCGAGGATATCGAGAGGCAGGAATACCTGCTGTGCTTGGCTTTCAGACTCAGGACGCCGAGAGAAAAAGTTAATTCAAGGAAGGATGATCGAAAAGCAATTAGGCACGCACGTGGTTAAACGCGCGTATAACCCATCCACATCGCTACCCTGACAAAAGCAAACTCGGGTGCTGGACTAGAATGGCGCGACGGGGTATAAAAGCACTGATTTTCGAATAAATCTGTCCTTAAACCTGGTCGTGGTCCTTCGAACGAGCCGAGTTCCGTCGAGTCGAAAATTTATTCACGCTGGTGCTCTTTAGCTTCTTTTTCCCAGCTTTATTAATATTTTATAACGCACTCCTTGAATCCGCATTCTCTAATATTCGCGTGAAAACATTTTATAAACGATCCTTCTTTTACCTTCTAGTTACTTCTGCGAGTGCTCGAGAAATATCGATAATTAACGTAATCCAATCTTTCCGCATACAATTGATACTTGAGATTTTTATTCGCATTCGACTAGACGGATTATAAAACGTTAATAACGTATTTTTCATCGCAAAAATACGCCTCTACAAGTACGCGACATTTTTTATGTAATTGTTTAAGAATCGCGCATATTTTCGAGCGAAGGAAACAAGAATTTGTCGATCCTCGGACGAAGCGGGAGACGAATCTTCAAGTCCGCGTCGTTCGCAGTTATTTTCGCTTTTGAAATTTACACACCGTCGACAATATCCGGTGCCATTTTGGAATTCCTAATGGGCAAATCTCGCAGTTCTTAGAAATCGATCTTTTTACTTTCCTCTAGAATGCCAGCCTCGAACAGCCATCTTATTAAGAAGAATTTGCGACGAGAAATGTATTTGAAAGTAAATCATGCGGGTAAACGAGCAGACCAGTGTCCACGTCTTTCTGATAAACGAACATTTTTTCACGAAAAACGATAGGAAGAGAAACCTTCGAGCGAACCACGTATTCAAACAGACAACGAAGAAAAATATGCGAGTGTGCGAGTACGTAGGCTACTTCGATGTAAGTTAATTAACGATTCGGTAGAAAAAAGCACCTACTACCAAAGTGTACTTTGATGCGCTCGAATAAGATTATTTGCTTAAGAGCTCGTAACGCAGGTCCGGATAAATTTGTGCTTGAAATTGACAAAGCGTCGTCCACTCGTGTTTCGCGTTAATAGCTCCGACAAGGTGTGATCGGTACGCGTAAAGTAATAATACCATCCGATAATCGAGACCGCGTATAATATGTCGATTTGTATATTTAGAAAATTTGGACAGGAAAGACGTGGAAGTTAACTTGGAGGTTTGCTCGAGCGACGTTTCAGTCAAAGTCAGTTGAGACATTCGGTGAAATTTACCTCGGCACTTAGGCAGTCTCAACGGAGACTCGAGTTCTGTAGACTTTATTTGAGTCGGTATTTTTTCATTGCACCAGGTGGCATATTGTACGCATTGCTCTACGCAAAATAACGCAGCGCGGTTCTGGCGCAATTTATCGAGCGCTGATGGAGATTTATTTCGTAAACATTAATGCAACGCCGGAATCTCCGGAGCGGTATTATCGAAAGATATCGATGAAATCGAAGGTGAGTCTTGCATCTCTCTCTCTCTCTCTCTCCCTTGCAGCGTAATAGCGTAAGGAACATCCTGCATTAAACTAGTACTCGCTCGCGACTCTCGCGAGCTGCACAACTGCAAACACTGCGAACTCGGAGTTACGGGAGAGAATCGCGCGCTTGCATATATTATACGCGCGCGCGCAGCTACGTGTGTGCACACATTGTGTGTGATCGAGACCTTCAGGAGAGGAGAGCCAGCGAGCGAGCGAGCGAGCGAGCGAACGAATAAGTGCCGACACACGGGTAGAGAACGAGAGAGAGAGAGAGAGAGAGAGAGAGAGAGAGAGTGAGAGAGAGTGAGAGCGAGGGAGAGGGAGAGAGAGGGAGAGGGAGAGAGAGAAATATCCGCTGTTGCGCTGCGGCTGGTTCGGGCTCCCGTCGTCGGTGAAAGGACGATTGGAACGGAGTTTACTTATCGGTCTCGTCGATCACCGGCATTTTCCTGCGCACCGCATTGCGGCTCATGGCACTCGAAGCTATATTTACACGTGACTTGAATTTTCCACTTCCCAATGGAATCTTGAGAGCATTGCGACTCATAGAGCTCTAGCCTTCTACACTCCGTTTCTCTTTTCCATCTCTCTCTCTCTCTCTCTCTCTCTCTCTCTCTCTCTCTCGCTACGAACATTTTCAACATCTCCGTGCACGCGGTAAACGGGGCTCCGGAGCTGTGAATTAAATTCTTCTCAGCGGTAAATGACGTCACGTCCCCATCCACGCGCACATTTTTCTTCTCGTTATTCGATAAAACTTAATGGACTAGGATTAGCCAATTCGAGTTTTACATTATGGAATTTCCAAAGAAGCTTTGATGCTACCTACGGAGAGTCTTCTTTTTCTTCACCTTGCTCCTTGGTGTTTCCATTCCCTAATTCCTCGCTCTCGAATTACCCAGTCATTCGTTTTGAATGTTACGTCGAGGAAGCTTCGAGCGAACGCCGCGTTTATCGATAACGAAAGCGAGTACGTATGCATTGGCTGCAGCATCTAGACAACGATCGAACCAAGCGAACGATCTAAAATCTAACGGACGAGGCCACCTTACGATACCGCAGCAGCTACTGCTGTTGCTGCTGCTGCTGCTGCTGCTGCTGCTGCTGCTGCTGCTGCTGCTGCTTCATCCGGAACATCTTTGATCCGAAAGTAAAAGTGCGTGCAGAGCTCGAAAAGCCAGAGTGAACCAGCGCTAGTGCCTGATGGTTATATCGCTGCTACCGCTGCTACCGTTGCTGCCCATCGAGCGCAATTCTTTCGCGAGACTAACGTCTGCGGAAGATCACTCGCGCGTACAATTCCTCGCCAGAGAAGATATTCCACTCTTCAAAAATAAAAATATTCCCGTAGCGATAGAGCGCGAGCCAAAATGATCGGACGCGTGCGTTCGAGCGAACTTTCAAAGATTCCGAAAGCCCGAGGCAGAAGAGCGCGCGACGTTACCCGTGACGCTACCCGTGACGCTACCCGTGACGCTACCCGTGACGCTAACCGTGACTTTCCCTGCGACAGGTGCCGCGTGCTCGTTGCGTCACTCTCTCGGCAATTTGTCCCTCGCGCAACGTGCTTCATGCGAGAGCCGCATCAAGATAGTCGCGCGAACACGGCAACTTACAGCCCCGTCCCTCCGAGGGATACTCGAACGCCAAGAGGGAAGAGGGAGAGAGAGAGAGAGAGAGAGAGAGAGAGCCAAATATCTCGGCGCGATCAACCTCCGTGTTCCTTTATTATTTGCCGCGACGTATCCCGGATGCTCCTCGTTCGCGAGCTGCGTATTTAAAGCTTATCCCGTTGCTGATAAAGCGCTAACGGTAACGTCCGCTCTCTCCCTTTCTCCTTCACCTCCATTCGCGGATGAATCGGGAATCAGTGAATCCCGCTGCTAATATCTCGCCGCGCGTACGTAATATTGTAATTGAAAGGGAGCTCATCATTAGCCTCTGCTCGCGGATCGTTTATCCGTTTATGTATCGCGGCTGCGGTGCGGCCGCAGAATGCACTCGTCTTTAATGCGGACGAGCTTCGTGGAATACGTATCGAGAAGAGAAAGCGAGAACGATCGCGAGCTGCTGCTGCTGCACCGGTTATTCGAGAGTAAACAAAAAAAGAATTACGAGCCCGGTGCATGTGCAACACCGCTGGGAACGATATCTTTTTCTCGGTACTAATATGGCCTCCGAACTGCCGGATCATCCTAGAGAACGTTAACTTTGGTCCTCTTTGGGCTCCTCTGGGCGCCCCCGCAAATGCAGTCGCTATCAAAACAATACCTCGCGATAGACCGTCTCGGATCGAGTACATTTGACGGACTGTCGATACCGATGCCGTAATCGCAAGATGTATCGCAACACCGATAAAGTCTCTACCTCGCGTCACGAGTGTACAGTCACTGACGCAAACATTCGTTCCACTTTTTACAACTTTTTAAAACTTTATCGCGCACTTACGGGCTATTGTGCTTTCTTATTTCTGAAAAGGCAAGAGTACTTCGCCGTGAGAGTACCGTCGACGAATGAAACGTACACGGTAAGTTCAAAACTCGTTTCGTCAAACGAAATAAGTGCTTTGCGCACGCGAACAAAGTAACATCTAACGGCAGGAATGAGGGGAATTTGAAAGGAACCCGAAAGCTTTACGCCAACGATGTTTTCTCGGTACTTTAGTAATTTTATTATCGAGATGATGTTACGTCTTTATCGATCGCAGCGCTTGCAAATTGCATGTTACAGCGGGCCGGCGAGAAGTTCGCTGTTACGAGATATTTTGTAACATTTGCAACTGCAACTTCGCTAAAATTCTGTTCCACGGTTGTTACGAGAATCCCTCGGATGGCCAAGAATTTTCGCGGGATATTAGCTACCGATACGTATTCCGATACTGGCTAGTCCTTATCAAGCGAACGAAAGCCCAATGTTAGCGCGGGTTCGCGGAACAATTTACTGCTGCTGCTGCTGCTGCTGCTGCTGCTGCTGCTGCTGCTACTGCTGCTACTGCTACTGCTGCTACTGCTACTGCTACTGCTACTGCTACTGCTACTACTACTAAACTGATAAAGCTTAGGCGGCAAACGACTGGCCGAAACGGCTTTGACACCCGCTTTTGCCGTTTCGTGTATTCTTAATCACAGTTGACAGACTGCGACGAACATCGGTACCCTTTAAAGGGCTAAGACTTTCCAATCATTGGCAGACCAATTAAATTTGCTCTTTCGTTTGCTCGCGTTGCCGAAGATGTCGTCATTTACCCTAAGATGTGTAAGATAAGGATTAGCTTTGATTATTTCTTCCAAGAGTGTGTTACAACCCTACGTCCAGAAGATGTACGAGACTATGGTAATGAGTACATTCCGTCCAGTGCAGCATTCCGACTACAGCCCAGTCGGAAGTGGCCGCGCTGAATTAAAAGGAAAAACAAGCGCTGGCTACTCTTACACGAAGGTTTGGCTGTAAGACTCTGCATTGCCAGCATATCAACGGTATATATTTACCCGCGCGTTAGTCCGCGCATTGAATCGCACGCTCATGCGAATCACTTCCGCAAAAATATCAATGCAACGAGATAAAAACGAATGGACGAGATCGCGTTCGTATGTGTGGCTATAGGAAAACCAATACCTCGAACCGCCACAACGTTCCACGATTTATCTCTCTTCTGCATCGGCCTACAAGTATTGGTCCCTGTGTACACGTGTAAGCCCATTTAAAACATACTTATAATTAAAAATGATCCAATTTATACGCGATATAACGAACGAGTCCAATGGAGCTTTAAATGTACGTTATAAATTATGAATTTTACCGTAGGAATATTCGTGATTTTTATCCTCGCTGGCACTGGTATGCTATTTTTCTCAATTTTTTGCTAAGAATACGATAAACGATATATTTATCTTATTTGAAATTAACGAGACGAACGGATCACTATTGCGCCTTTCACGAAAGAAAATAACGCCGACCGACGAGGTACTTATATCTGACAAATTCTAGTCGCATTCCGTTACAAGCTACGTTCTGCCACTATTATCGCGTGCAAAAGTCCTCCGACTTGCATCCAGCGAGCGACAATAAGGTCGTATGCACCGTATTTGCACAGCCTACGTCAACGCCTTTTGCTCTTGCCGAGCGTTTATTATGCGCCGAGAAAAACAACATTCGCTTACACCGACTGCTTCGAAAATTATTCACTCTTTATAACAATGCGGTGATTGCGTATTCGCAAAGCCCCGAGTGAAGATGTTCAGCGAATACAACATATAATGCAAAATGGTGTGACTACGTATATTCCACGCTTGTATTCAATGTTGCGGGAGAAAGGATTAATTTAATAAGGACTTTGAGTTATATCCAAACTACAAATCCATGCGTAATATTGCGCACGAGTCAGGATGAGTAGATTAATGCGAGAATGGAATAATTTAGTCTCTCTCTCTCTCTCTCTCTCTCTCTCTCTCTCTCTCTCTCTCTCTCACTCTCTCACTCTCTCACTCTCGATCTTTGATTCGGCTATTTTCTCCCGCGTGAATTACCAGCGAAGAAGTAAAACTCTCATTGTAAAGCGGGACCGATGAGCGAGGAGCGGGAGCTGATTTAAAAAAGAAAGGTATAGCTTTTCTGTCGCACCCATCAGTGCTCGCGTGAAATTCCGTTGAAGGAGAGCAGCGCGCACGTAGCGCAATGTCATTTGGAGCGTACACACAGCGATAATAACACGACACTCGAAGCGTTCGCCTACGCGAGAGTCAAAGTGCGCGTGAGGGGAAAAAGTGGAAGGGAAAAGAAAACAGAAAAAAGAAAAAACAAAAACAAGGAGGAAAGAAAGACGGGCTCTCATCTCATCGAGGAATGCGTGCAGCCGCGCACATATGAAAGGCGAATTTATCTTTGGCGAAAAAAAGTGCGCGTACATAACTCTTGGGTCGACGCTGTAAATCAGCTCTTTTCGCCTCGACGATCGTATTTCAAACGACTCGATGTAAATCAAGTATCAACAAAGTCCCAAGTGATTTTCGGCATGACATTGTACATCTGCGGTCAAAAGTTCTTTTATCGCGAAAGAACGAGTACTTTAAACGCTGCTCGAGTCTACCGAGCGTAAAACACGTCCAATGTTATACGGCGTAAACTTGGCGTTGTAACCTCGTATATCTGATTACCCGACGCGCCGAAAATAACGAGTGCGAGGTGAGGCAGATTTCAAAGGTCGATTTTAATATCATCGGATACGCGGGCAGAACGTCCCGACACCATGGATCAATACCGTGTAACTCTTTCCTCATAATTGCGTAAGTTCAAAAGCCTAGAAAATTTGACTAATCTCCGAGGATTTACTCGAAAAGTTACGATGGTCATTTATATTTTATCTCTTACGTATAACCTTACGTTAAGGCAATAACGTACTCCAGCCGCTTAGCTAATACACATTTGTCCTAAGCTTCTTTCGCCTTTTTTTTTTACCGCGCTCTGCTATTTAGAATCTCCGTATTTTAACTAGGATCTCGGTCTGGCGTAAGCATAAGGCGAAGACGAATGCGCAGAAAAAAGGAGAAGGGAGAATGAAAAAGAGGGAATTCGGGGTCCGCCTACCGTTATTAACGTCTCTTAACAAATTTTATTTCTGCGCGACCGCGTCCTAAGAAAGATAGGAGGAGCAGAAACTCCAGGGAAACACTGGGACCCCCGATGGAGGTAAATAATTTCTTCAGGCCTCGTAAGTCGCGTATCTTTTTCGGTAATCGACTGACACGGATCTCTCCCCTCCATCCTCCGTTCCATCCTCACACGCTCGTCGCGCTCTTTTTCCTTCGGCACGTAGGGGACAACTCCATTCTCTCCTCTCCGCCAGCAATCCCCGAGAGAATCTCGCTGTTTATCGCTCGCGAATACGCGAATATAAGAATATAAGAATATACGAGCGCTCTCATTGGTGACTGCTGACGAGGGTCTCGCGCGCGCAATTATTTCTCCCCGAGCTTAACTACTTTTTTTTTTCACCGTACGCCTTTCCCCTGCGGCTATTCCCCGGCCTTTTCTATCTCGGCGATTGCGCGCGCCAATTTACGCTCGCTCGTGTCATTTCTCTCGAGTATCGACGATTTCGTCTCGAATCAATATCTCTTTCGAGGTTTAATGCCCGATGAAAGCTGAAGCCAGAGCTCTAGGGCGGTCGGAATTCTTGACCGCGGTTACTCAAAGCACCTCTTGCGCAAAACGCACGCAATAAAAGAAAACGGCCTGAAAAATAGCCCCGTATGCGCAACTCGGGTGTGCCCGCTGGATTTTCATAAATGAATTTTCACGGCTGATTTTTCATGGCTGACTTTCCAAGCGAAGACGTGGACAATTTCGTAAAAAGTGCACTGCGCGCTGGAGAGCGGCAAAGCGTAAGCGGGAACAGCTCGATTCGAGGCCGCGATTTATCCCCTGTCTCCACCTTCCACCCTCGGAAGGCCTTGCCTCGTAATTCAAGGTGCCCCCGCGCGATAAAGTTTTCCCCCGACACCTTGCGCGCAACCGCGAGCGCGTTATCGCTGCCGTTGGCTCTCGGTGCGCTGAAAAACAGTCGGGACTTGGCTCTCGCGAGCCGTATATCATCGGTGGATGGGCGACTGGGAGAACCCTAGGCGCGATACGACAATGGTGCGACAGTCCGCGCACAGTCGGAACCTTGACTTAGATTCTCCATTTGCCGTGCATATCGCTGTACGCGCCTGTCGCACGAGCCCGAACCTCGTATATTTACATTCGCTGGCGCGCGAGTTTAACATATGCATGAGAGAGAGAGAGAGAGAGAGAGAGAGAGAGAGAGAGAGAGAGAGTCGTAAGCACGTATAACCGACGCCCGAGAGACGTGAATACGTGAATATGGATGAAACCGCGTTCTTTACCGCGAAAACTACTTCACACCCGTCGACTTTTATTCCCTCTATCGGCCGTATCGGCAAACATCGCGACCACCGATCGAATTCTCATTTTATTTTCTACGGCTCGTTACGGCCAACTTTCATTTTTACCGCGAAGCTCAAATGGCTCAACCGCATCATTTGCCATTCCGCGAAGATGCTGCGCCACTCGCCCCGTACCACCGCTAAGCGCTACGAACGATCCGACATTAATGCGCGAGCGCGTACCGCGTCGGGAGATCGGGAGATCGGTACCAAGGTTATAGGAGCGCAAGGGTTCCACGATCACAGCAATCGATGATTTTTTACGCTGGATCTGCAAGCTAATGGTCTTTGGCACGGAAAGGACAGGAGAGGGGGAAAAATAAAGAAGCCCGTATAGGAGGAAGACACCGAGTGAGACATCGTCGGGCTACGCCAACGTTTTATGCATCTCGATGAAAATAGCCTTGGCAGGACTTTTTCCTCGTCGCGCGTGCTGCCACTTGTTTGGCTTTCGCGTCGGAGTGAAATGTCGAAAGAAGGGAAGCGAACCGGAGAATCTGAAAATGCGCCGGAGCTGCGCGCGTACTCCATTCTTTTGGACTCTTGTGCAAAATTCTTGGGCCATTATGCAAGCCAAGTTGGCCTTGCGCCGGCCAACGCCTGCACACGTGCACGCGGATCGAATGATCTTGGATACCAGTGGAGTCGCTCCTTCTTCGTCCGAAATTGGCCTCGCAGGAATTCGCAGGCGAACGCAGACAGCGTGGCTTCGTCGAACCTCGGCGAACATTAATTTATGAACCGAGCGTTCCGCTCCGCCGCTGATCGAAAGTCCCATTATACGTTTCTCTCTCGGCGTATTAGCGTGTTGCAACAACGCGTCCGCGCTCGTTACTTTTCACACTTGGCTTCCAAGTCCGCGAAGAGATACAGGTTCGTACGTGCATGCGCACCACGTGCATCGGTATAAACGAGCGACTCACGCCAGCGGAGAGGAATGTACGCGAGCCCGCGTCAACGTAATAATAAGTAAGTGCGGCAACGCTCCGCGCAAAGGCATTCGCGTGGATCAGGTGCGACTGTGGTGAATCTGATTCCGTTCACCGTGAGCCACGAGACACGATCCAGATGCAACCGCGTAATAGTTTCATTTAAGCCGCTTATGTATGCGCTGCGGCTCGAGGGTTTGCTCGAGGGTTTGCTCGAGGGTTTGCTCGAGGGTTTGCTTCGTCGAAGGCTTATTAAAAGCGCGTTCTCGCGATCCCCGTCGCGCAGGAAGTCCCCGTGAGAGATGGAGAGACACAGAGAAAACACGGCGGCCTCCTTCACCTTCTTCGCTGGGCTTTTTTGCCCAGCTGTTCTGTTGAGGGTCGCGACGGGGGGAAGAGGCATCACCAGCGTCCGGGGGAGGGTTGGGGAAGTATTGAAATAACGCGGAGACTCTCGCGCGACCGAACGAACTGGACTCGGAGAAAAGGAGGTGAGGAGGTAATTTGGAAGTTATCGTAATTACTCGGAGAACGCGCGAGACCGCAACTTTATCGCCGATTAGGAAATTACGAACGACTGTAAATGTTGCAGTCTGTGCTGTGAGCGAGCCACCAGTCGACTACGTTTTCCGGGACTCGAAAGCGACGCGTAATTACGGATAAATACGTCCGATTTTTAGGCACGAATTTTCGCAATTCATTAAGAGTTGCCGGCCTCCTCGTCGTTATCGAAAAACGAAAAAATCACTCGCATCGCACTATTGCGGCGATTTTATCCGGCACACGAGTGCCGGAATTGATAGTTATTATCCGACAAGAGCGTCGTTACGTAACGAAGCGACGATTAACGAATGTTCGACCACTCATTCCCAGAGAAAATAACGGGGACTCGGCTTCTGTAGGAAATCAGTTTACGCGCGCTGAGAGTCTCGGAGCAGTTTGCCACTTATTTTACACTCGATGCGAGAAAGTTGTAATGAAAAATATATGACGAATCTTGACACATTTCCAAACGATAATAAATATGTAAATGATCCCGCTTGTTTGAATTTATTTAGCCGCGTTTAATTCACGTACTACTTAACACGTCGGAGGCAATTTTCTCAAATACATTTCTTAATCCTTACCGTGTCTACCTCCGGATACAGAAATGTCAAATGCGATGCATTTCTGAAATTATACTAATGCACGATCACGGCGATGAAATCTCGCGAGATACTATGGTGCTGTTCTACATAAACAATGGTTGTTGGGCACACAAGTGCGCCGAGAGTCTCGACGAAAGGAAAGAATTTGGCGAATGGGAGTGTCACGCACGTCTCACGGCTCAGAGCGCGACTCGCTTAATGCGAAAACTACTCGAGTAAAAATGTTAGCGCTCGAATGTGTTGGCGCACGTCGTGTATCGTTGAAAAAAGTTGCTAATACTCGTGGCCTTGAAAATGGTTTTTATCAAAGGAGGCGAATTTAGCGTCGAATGATCGCGTGGTCCCTTCCTCGTCGCGAGTATTTCAGTATTTGCAGTATTTGCAGTATTTGCAGTATTTGCAGTATTTGCAGTATTTGCAGTATTTGCAGTATTTGCAGTATTTGCAGTATTTGCAGTATTTACAGTAGGCTTGATGCTTTTAATGGGTACGACACGTGCGAGATACAAGAATAACTAGTTATCTATATAAATTACCGATCGACGCGGTCAGTGGTCGTATAAATTTTCTTTCGCGCGATAACGAAAGTTTAAGAACTCGGCTCAGTGCGTAAATCCATTTGTCAACTTACGCAAGAATTTAAAGCCCTTTGCGATTAGACGTCATTCGTAACGTAACTTTGATGGGGAAAAATTCAATAAGAGGTCGATATTAATTATTACCTTGTGCTAATTTGAACGAAGACTGCAAAACGAGCCTTTCGTATCTATTAATATTTCTCACATAAGCTGCCAACCTATTTTTCGTTTTAGCCAATTTACCGTTTGTGATACGTAACAGCGGGTAACACAATTCACAACGCAACCATCGAACGACGACATTTTCTTAATTATTAATTCATTTATTTCGTTACTTTGTAAATATTGCTTATCCACGACTTTGTCTTTTCCTTTTCCTTTTATAATTACGTGTGCCGCCGGTACATCCACTTGACATTATCGAATAAACAAAGGGAAAAAACATCGTAGTTTTAACAAATTAGCCAATAAGTCTGAAAATTGCGACTGACTGGTTACGACTTTTACATGTGTCGCCTCGTCGCCTATTTTTGATTTGGACAAACTCAAAGCATGCGATGTAACAATTGTCGCATCTTTAAGCCTGTGTAATTTAATTTCCATAAATTCACCGAGCGCATTTTACTTCGCCCGTTGCATCAGAATCTCTTCCTAACCATCGATACAATAGACAGTACGAGAAGAAGAGAGAGAGAAGGGAGTGACAAAGATACAGGTTGCCCATTAATTTTCATCCATTGAATATTAAAATACTTTTTAAGAGGTAGTTTTCCGAGTTTTTGGAAATTAATAAGTATTTCATAAGACACCAATATTCTATTGCGAATTCCTAATTATCAGTGATAAGACAATCGTCCGTTTTGTACACGTTGCGTATCCGACTTAAAGCCACCTTCGACGTAACTTATCCTCCAGGAGTTTTTTTCGACTGCCGGATAACCCCGAGGACGCATAAACGGCACTACGTTCCAAGTTCACTGCTGTACATCCCACCACCCAACCTGACCTTTTAAAGGTCGCCGATTGCACGGTCGGCGTCCCAAAGACCAAGTCTGCCTCGCCCCCGTGTTTACCTGCCTTGCACCTAATCACGCGGCGTTTGCACGAGTGTAAGTACAGTTCGCGGGTCGATCGATGTTTATTTCCTCTGGTTTGTAAGCGGTTGGTCTTCCGAATAGCTTGACAAGTTTTTCTTCGTGCCTCCGACAATTCGTCTCGTAGGTACGTCCTCGTAAAATAACGTTGTTCGAAATAAAAATATTTAAAAAAACAATGATAAAGCGATAATGTATTTCCTACAACTAGCGTGAAATAAAAGCTTCCAACGCGCGATTTCGTAACGATATTAATGCAGTTTCACGAAGACGTTGTAATAAAAAGTGTCATTCCTGAGTTTTACGTTAAAAGTCAAACGTATAATATGTTTGGCAAACCATAATCAATGCATTTCCGTAGTTACGGTACATGTTAATTTTAGTTTTTCACTAATTTTCAAGAATTCCTAAATCAATATTCTTGACACGCATTCTCGCACGTTAATGGATTCACGTTAATATTAAGCGCAAGATTTACACTCTACTGCCCACGGAGTGGGGATATAAAGCCGATAATTTCATTGTATATGTAACAGAACGTGAAATTGAGGGGTTCGTTTATTAGCGTGGAATATTGTTTAAAAATTGATTCACCGTAAGCTTAAGCGTTTCCAATGGAGTGAACCGCCGAGTAAAGAAGGTTATTCGTCCTAAGTATCGCGCAGTTAACAATGAAATGAAGATTCTTTCCGAAGGAGAGGCCAAAAGAGAGTCTCGGACAGTCTCGGACAGTCTCGGATAGTCCATAATCATAATTAATTCCTTGGTGGATGCTTTTTTAAGTTACGATTTGAAGGCAGACAAGGGAAATGTGGCGCATCTTCTCGGCGATAATTTGCTCGGTCAGCGTTCCCGAACGGCAGGAGCGCAAAAATAATTCACGCGAATCGCGGAAGGTGCACACGGTCTAGCTCGGTCTAACGGGCGCTTGCGCGACTTGACTTTACGACTCGCCGCAAATCACGGCCTTAATGCCACACGCACACCCAAATAGAGCGACGATTATCTCCGCGAGAGCCTCGCGAGAGCCTCGACGATTATCTCCTTTTGTTTTCGCCCGGCGTACATCGGAATATTTGACGCGAGCGGGAAATGCGAGTCGAGTTCGCGAGTCCACGCGATGAAATACCCTCGGGCGAATTCCACGGGCTCATTCGCGTACGCGTATGCAAGGGATATCGAGATGGACTCGGGCGGCGCGAAACCGAGCGACTTTTATTATCCAGGTCGGATAGAGGTCCGGGTCCATGGGAGGCAAGCGAGAGAAAAACGACATTGTCGCCCCATTTTCATCTCGAGTATCGAGATGCTATTCGACATTCGAATGAACTCGAATAGCAGAGAGGAACCTCGAGCCTTTCGTTAAATTTTCCGCGGCAC
This sequence comes from Wiebesia pumilae, assembly GCA_018907045.1. Taxonomy (NCBI): domain Eukaryota; kingdom Metazoa; phylum Arthropoda; class Insecta; order Hymenoptera; family Agaonidae; genus Wiebesia; species Wiebesia pumilae. The sequence goes on from JACCHZ010000192.1 coordinate 4,114,033, forward strand.
TGCCTGACTAGACAGGCGCATCTGCGAAACGGACACTTCCAAGCGTGAAATTATTTTGATGAAATTCTCGATAGCCAGGCAAATTACGAGAACATTTCGACGTACGCGTACAGAGAGAAAGCGATCTCCGCAACTCGGAGTACGAGTATCGGAATTCTTGCCGCGTTACGCGTTTGCATGCTACGTGGAATTCGTTAACGAAGCGCGGAGATGTACTCGCAACCTCTCTCTCCACCCCCGCCCCCCACCGCCAGCTATTTAGCGCCGGCCCGCCAACCATTGTTCGCCATTGCGTAAACAGCGATCCGCGGCGAGCTCCCGCGACGATACCCGTTTTTTTTCACTTTTCCTTCCCCCCTTGAAGTTGTCCCCGCCTCGTCGGTGGCCGTCCCTACACTTCGAACTGGACCAACGGTCTCTCATCGCGGATGACTCCTCGCCTTGTCGCTTCCATATTTGCGCTTTCCACTCGCAATAATCCAAGTCCTCGGATTTTTCTACTCCGCGCTAAGGCCATCGCTCGTTAAGCCATTAACTCCCAGTGCCTTCTCCGCCCACTCGATCATCGCCAACAGTAGTTCCCGATGAATTATTTTTCCCTCGTTTTTTCCGCGTCGGCCTTTTCGCTTTTGCGCCCCCAAGGACGCAATTTACATTGGAAAGGATCGAGACGGTGATTTTATCTAAGCGCGATCGCGCACGCGCAGACGCGCAGACGCGCCCTGGCCACCATCGAGCGCGAGCGCCCCGACGTGCAATTAGCTTTATATCATAATTCCAATGGGAGTTTATCCGCGCAGAGCCGCTCGCGAGCACCGGAGAACATTGGGCTCGATTAGCCGGTGCAGACGTGCTTTATAATACTCATCGCTATAATGCAGCCGCTCCACTCGTATTCATAGTCCTTTTCCCTCCCGCGCGCACTCGATGCGCTTTTCATTTTACTGTCCGCTCGGGCTACTAAACCTGCAGCCAACGCGCGCTATAAAGCACTGTATACACATGCGCCTAGACATAAATTGTACATTACGAAGGTGCATAAACACCGCACCGATGGCCTGTCTTACGGCTAATTTATCCTTAATTCTGCCACTTTATTCTTATACTGCTCGGCTTTCGACAGCCGTATATTTCGCTCAGGTGTCTCGTTTATCAGCGACGCCCGGAAAGAAGAGAGAGTCCGGGTATTACAGTTGAGAAAACTATTTGCCGTCGATCAGCTTCGAGCCTCTGTTTTCGAAGGCTCAGGGATGACCGATCACCCTTTTCCCCCTTTGCCCCCGCGCGACCTTATTTATCGACGTTCCCGAGCGATCGAAGCGTCCGAAGAGAAGCCCATTATCGCCGCTCAGCCAATAATCGATATTTCCATTTTCTCGTTCGCAAGCGCTCGACCGTCGCTCGACCGTCGCTCGACCGTCGCTCGGCACCACCTCGCAAATTAAAAGACCAGGCTTTAAAAATCCCGATAGTCCGTCCGTGTAAGGGCGCGACGCTTAACCCGTTAGCCGCACATTAGGAACCGGGGGAGCGAAGGCTGTTAACCTCCTCTCGCAGCCGGCCAAATCAACGGCAACAATCCGGGTCCGACAACAATCCTCGAAAGGCTCCCCCTCGCTCGGCACTTCTCTCCGCCGACAATTTAATTTCAGTCCGCTGTCCGTCCCGTTCTTGTTTCGGTCGGCGCGTCTCGTCGAGCCAGACTAATCGCCATTATCTAAATGCATAATGGATCGCGCGCCGCCGTGATTCGCATTCGTTATATCTCCTTGTGAATTCTCCCGAGGCGAGTGCCAATTTGTCCTGCGATTTGCTAAACGCAACGAGATTTCATCTTGTCCGCCCCTGTCGGACGCGAGGGCAGCGTCAACGCGCTCTTATGTACCCAGGCTCCGTGGTTTCTGGACGGCGGTCGTTGCTCGACCGGGACCCACGAGTCTCGAGAGCGATCGCAACTCGAGCGCAATGGAACGATGAAAGGGTTCAAGGGCTGCGAACCTAGACCGCTAAGAACTGGACCTGGTGATCGGCCTACGAAAGATCTCCGACCAGGTGATCGGCGCTACAAATTTCGCGGCAGATCGCCGGAGGGACGGCGGGACGGAGGGTCGGAGGGACGGAGGGACGGACAGCGACGTTCGTGGGCTAACGGTCGGAATTAGAATCCGACTGAATTCGAGGTCGGTCCCGTCGACTCGGGCGCGCGGACTCCGTCGGCCGGTCAATGCACCGCAGCCCAGTTTTCGAAATAGAAAGCGCGGAAAGCGTCGCCCCACCCCCGGGGCTGACGAGCGATGCACTCGGGACTCGTGCCGATTCCCGGAATCGTGAGAATATCGCGCCGCGTCGCCGGACTCTTGACCACGCGCCAAAAGCCCTCCTCCTAAAGCTCCACCGGGGGAGCGAAGCCAACCTATATTTATGCGCGCCCGAGAAATTAATGTCCCTTGAGCGACGCGTTTGTACGCGCGAACGCCTACGTGGCACTCGCTCCCCGTGTGGTCACGTGCGCAAACGCTCCCTCGCTCGCTTTTTTCCACGCAAAACCTCTTTACCGCTCGATCTTATCGACGCTGGACCGACTCTCCGCCTCTTTTTCGCTTCGTGCGACGTCGTTGCAGCTCAGCTTTTCGTCGCCGTCGAGTCTTTGCGCGTATTTCCTCGTCTAACGTGGAGTCGTTCGTTCGTCTCGTATTCCGGCGAAAGCACTCGCCCGACGTCGACGCTTTAATATTCTCGATAATCGAACGCCTCGACGGCCCTCGTTGTACGGTCGTCGTTATGACGCTGATTTCCGCCGTTCGAGCGGAATTCCGAGAATATTTTGACTCGCAAAATCTGAAAATGCAAAAATCCACGTACTTGGAGGAGCCGAGGGTTCCCGACGAGCAAGTTTACGGATGGGGATAATGACTTACGCGATTTCCGTGTTGCGCGTTAGTTTAATGTTCCCAACGACTCGCGCGAGCGCGCAAAAACAACGAGAGAGAGAGAGAGAGAGAGAGAGAGAGAGAGAGAGAGAGAGAGCGAGAAAATCGGTAAAAAGCGCGTAATTCGCACGAGAGAGGGACTTCGTTACTCGTGTAGCGTCTTACCTGTCGAAATGTCTTATTCCGCTTAGGGAGTTCGCGCCTTCGCTTTATCCAGAAGAACAATTTCAAGCTCTTACACCAGCCTCCGCAAATTCGCCTCATCGCCATTCTTCCATCGGACTTTCGTCCTTTTCTGTCTCGGGACAGCCGCCAAACTTAATTATTATCGGGCGTGCACTCGGTCGGATGATGTCGTACTCGAGGACTGACCGGGGTGATAAACGTACGTAATGAAGACTAAACGTAAGGAGAAAAAGAAAAGGCCGCACGTACGCACACGAGCTCTTGGACACGATTTTCGAATGCGTCGATTGCGAAGACTGGAGACGAACTGCGATCCCCGAATCGGCAGAGCTGTGGAGGAAAGACGCGACGGCGATGGTGAGTTTGTTTGCGCGCGCTTGTCCAATATCTGTTTTCCTTTCGTTTATCTGGCTGACGTGGACGCGTCCTGCAAGTCACTATCTCTTTGGCTTTTTCCCTTTGGCCTCCTTGCTTTTTCCGCAGCGTTCGGGCCAATAGCGTGAGTGAGTGAGTGAGTGTGTGTGTGTGTGTGTGTGTGTGTGTGTGTGTGTGTGTGTGTGTGTGTGAGAGATCGCTTCCGTAAGTCGGACGATGCACCGTGGCTAGTAAACGAACGAACGAACGAACGAACGAACGAACGAACGAACGAACGAACGAACGAACGAACCAACGAACGAACGAACCAACGAACGAACCAACGAACGAACGAACGAACCAACGAACCAACGAACGAACCAACGAACGAACGAACCAACGAACCAACGAACGAATCCGCCTTGAAGAAGGACTACCTCGACAGTGTTGACTCGCCGCAGATACGCGCGAGATATAGCAGAGCCCTAACTTATTAGCCATCGCCACTCGGATCTTATCTATCCTCAGCGATAAAGATTAACCAAGGATTCCTTTTAACTGACCTTTTTATCATCAGGCCTACTTTAGCCTCCAACACTTTCGATGCTCTTTTCATAAATTTTATCGAAAGTTAAAAGCGAAAGAGTAAATTTACGTTTCTTACACGTTGCTTCGATAAGAAATTCTTCGAGCTCAATGAGAATGATTATTTCTGAATTGTCAACGGGGAATTAATTAGAGTAAATACATTATCGTGCAATTCTTTATATCGCGTTAATTCCAATTACACATTTAAAATGTGTAATTGTTTGTACTCGCTGCGCCACGACATCGGCAACAATAACGACGACGATACGCTTGTGTCAATGTACTTTATCCGGTTAAAGACCAATTCTCAGTCACGAATGAATCTCGATTCGAGCGTCGATGTAACGAACGAACCTCGACGATAACGAAACCTCGATCTATCGATGTTTCCAAGCGACTTGTGACATCTTTCTCAAGGAAATACCTGTAATCACCGAACATTCCGAAGTGACGGGACGAGCGATTATGCGCTTGTTCGATGCCCACGAAAGTTGCTGCAGCTCCGGAATACAGTTGCTCGTTATAATAAAATGATTGCCCAGTTGGTTCGAATGGTAAATCAGAGGCGCATGCGTTATGACATAATTAAATTATAATCTCTGCATCGGCTCGATCCGAGAGGCTGCCGCGAGGATTAAGAAACCGAAGCGCAGCGAAGGTGAACGTCCCGGTGCTGGCGCCGAGTATCCTGAGACGCCGAGCTCGCGATCGCACGATTTTTACGTTCGCGAGACTCGGTACGTCTTTCCCGGGACCCGCGCGCACTCCTAAGCCGAGACACGTCATCATCCCAACCGACGCCGGCGCGCTCGTCCTTTCGTCGCACCTCCTCCCCGACCTCTCGCACACCTTGGCATTGCAGGTAAACGGGTGCTAGTCATCGCGCCACTACCACTACCACCTGGCCAATAAATTTACTTTTCGTTTACCGCTCGGATGCGACCTTCGGCCTACCGACCTTCCTGGTCCTTTAAAGCGACGCGCGACATTCACGGCAGCTACAGCTTGCTCCGCCTCCTTTGCCCGCTCACCTTTGCCCCGCGGAACATTAAAGTGTCATTAAGAAACCATTTTCGTGTTTGATTGCTCGGGAGCCACGTCGACGGCGATAAACAACGCTCGCCACGAATTTACGAATTACGAATTACGAATTTTAAGAAATCCGCTTTCCACGTCTACGCCACTCCAGCGAGACACTTTCTAATGGGAATTTTATGTGTTTTCGTACTGTTTTTAATGCCAGTCCGAGTCTCCAGAAACAATATTATTTCTCAATTTGACCGAAATTCCACGTGTTTTCGGTTCCACGGAGCTCGGGATTAAGCAGACTCGACGACTTCCCTTGGACGCTGTTTGTTGATAGACTTAAAGGGGCTCTTCCGAACGAAATTATTGCAGGACGATCGTTCGCCAACCTTGTCCGTACTCGTAATGAGTAATCGCGCAAGAAGAGCGCGCTAGACGATAAGTGTTCGCCCACTAGGCTTGAAGGTAAATAAGCGTTCGTCGTAAATGCATTCGCGACAATAAAAACTATAGCTTTCCATTCGGCAATGATAAGAACGAGGGGGTTTCGGAAGTCGGTAATAACGGTCGGTAAGTAGCATCATAGCGGATCAGTCGTCGCCCACTTCTACAAGACCACTTCGACAAGAAAGAATCCAGGACTTGCGACGCGATGCCACTCCAACACGAGCACTCGATGCTTAGAGATGACCGGACACCGGATTATATCTCGAGTGAAATAAATTAACAAGTTTCGTTCTCGAAGAATAGTCTAGACGATTTAGTCTCCTCGATCCCCGGATCGATGTAAGCGCGCGAGCGGAGGTAAAATCACGTTTCGAGAGAAAACGTGCTCCTTGTGGTAGTGGTTCCCCCGCGTTACAAAATACACCGCGTGGTCGCCTATTGTGTGTGACGCTTTTCTCGCGCGTCTCTTCAAAAGGTTGCATCAAGGGCGCTATTTATCACCGAGGCTTTCAACCTCCTGCTCTCGCCTTCTTCCACGTAACCCTTGCGCGGAATACCCCGTGCACGTCCCTACAGGAGGATGCTCGCGGAATCCGAGCTAATCCCCTCTTCGATATCAAGAGCAATACAAATACTCGTATCAAAATACAAAATGTTCACGCGTTCGAATCCCTTGGTTAAATACAATTTCGTTTGTCATTCCCAATCGGAATACGTAACATTCGGCACGATAGATTTATGCCTCGATCCTACTATTAATAATAACATCTGGGATAGAATTCTTGCTCAACATTATAATACGGTAATCCCTGGGGGCTGGAGTTAAATAGTAGATCGTATTTGGATTTCTCTGGAACCGTCCTATCGATCGCTCCGAGTTGAAAGTGTTTAAAAATAGCCCGTGTACTTGGTACTGCTCGGATATAAAACTTTTATAGAAACCTGGATCCGTGGGAATGCTATTGTACTTTGAGGTCTATCGAATTTAAAGAATATTTTCATGATGCGATCTTGAGTCCTGGTGCTTGCGTACAGTTTTTATTAAGGTTTGGAAAAAGAGACTCACGATTTGAAATTCTTTGCTTAGGAATATGAATAATTAACGAAGACATCGCGTTCGAGAAAAAAAAAAAAGAAAAAAGAAAAAAGAAAAAGAAAGAAAAAAAAAAAACAGTCCGATTGATGAGTTATCTAAACACGTATTAGCCGACGTAAACCGCATGGAAAGTCCGAATTATTACAGTTGCTTATAACTAGTATTGCGTGTATCACGCCAGCATTACTATATCATTATCAGTGCTCGTATCGGAGTAATAAGTTGTTTAAAATGTGTCATAAATAAGTAATAAGAAATAAGAAAGGGCGACGGTAACGTCAATGATACAAAATAATGATACGAGAAAAGTTTCCCATTTCACAGAATACGTATATAGAAATTTAAAGATGAAAAGCGTTGCGTTATTGTAGCATTTCACTTGTAACGGAAACAAATATTTATCGTACAAATAGCTCACGAAGCTACATCATCCAGTCGTAAAATCGGATGACGCGAAAAAATATTACCGTCATGACTCGGACAAACGTCCGGAGAAAGAAGAGGACTTAGAGAGACAACGTCGCGCATTTCCCGGATGAATCGAAGCGTCTCCATTGATTATCCGATTCCGAAGGTACTCCTACGGAAAAGAACGAAGTCGCGTCACGGGACGGCGAGAAGGCGAGAAGGCGAGGAGCGACGTCGAGAGGAGACGTTCCGAGAGCCCGACGAAATTAGAAGCTTCCGCTCGCGTCCGTCGCCGTCTTCCACTTCGTCTCGACGAGGAACGCGTTGGGTCCGACGACTCGCGGGGGCCCGAAAACTGCATTCGAAATAAACCACGCCGCTGGACCTCGTCCAAGAAAAGTCAACCCCCCTCCCAGTCGTCCGTCGCTGAATAATCGTTCTCGCGCCCGAGCGACGCTTAGCCGTGAGACGGAGGTCGGTTGCGCGACGTCGGCGCGGTCGCAGGTAAAAGTAGCGGCGTCTAGCCCGAGAGAACCGTCCTTTCCGCAGCGGCCCCATGGACTATAAATACGATAATAGGACGATGGGCAAAGCGCTCGTCGCAGGTGTAACCGCATCTAGATCGAAATAGAGCGGCGCGTTCGCTCTCGCGACACTTTTCGGACACTTTTCAAGGACTTAACGACCGGCTCGGGCCTAAGTGTGACGCGCTCGCGACACTCCCAGGGAAAATACGGAAAATAGTAGCTGCTAAGAACGATGAAACTGAATTCCTCTCGGCGACGAGCCGATCGCGCTCTTCGGGGAACGGGCGACGCCGACCCGGGAAAGCGGGCAAACGCTACGATAATCGAGCGATCGGTCAACGTGCACCACCAGCATTTACGTAATGGAGTTCTGGTCGCGGGCGGGCAAGAGGGCGGAGGCTCCGACTCACCGAGTTCTCCTGGAGCTTGCGCACGTCGTAATAGCCCTTGTAGTGCTTGAACCACATGGCCGGTCTTGCGCTCGTAGCCCCCGGAAGCGCTGACTCGGGGTGGTCGACGCGACATGCCTCGAGGGCGGCGAGGAGCGAGTGTCGTCTCAGACGCTGCTGCTGCGTCCTTATGGTCTTGACGCGGGGCAGCGACGACACGACCACACTGACGTCCATCTCATCGGCCAGAATCGGCATTATCGGCTGCACACTAGCGCCGTCGACGCGCACTCACACGAGATACGACGCGATACACTCGGAGACCCTTGAGAAACTGTCTCGCGCTCTACGATTTCCCGGCCGCTCGAGCGCCGCTCTGCCTACTCTACTCCTCCTTCGGAGCCGGGGAGGCCAAGTATAGCCTCGCTAGTCGACGTAATCGTTGTTCTTCTGCTGTTGTAGCCGCCGTCGCTGCCGCCGTCGCTGCCGCCGTCGCTGCTATCGAGCTACCGAGCTATATTTCCCCGCGTAGCTCTCGATCACCGAGGAGGAGTGCGGAAGTCGCTGGCCGATGTTAATTAGGCGCGCGCGCGCATTCATAACCGTTAGACGCGTATTCGGGAAAAAGTTGCGCGAACGCACGCTAACGTCCGGGGCTCCCGTTATACAGGGAAATGCAACGGCCGCTCGTCAATTGCGCTCGTCGAATTTTTCGGAGCTTCGGTGTCCGCGTGACGCACCGCTTTAGCGCGTAACGAGCTTTTTCCATACTTTATCGCGTGCACTACGAGCTAATGGGAAAAATCGACACCTTCGTCTCCGGTCCTTAAGCCTTTGCGTCATTCGTCTTCGTGGTACGCGCGTGCGCTTTCCGACTACGTTATGCGCCCAAAGCAAAAACCTCCCGACCGCGTACGCGCGATTTGATAATGTCGCAATCGACAGCCTTTATTACGGATGATATTCGTCGTGATTAATGGCGACAGCTAATTTGGGTACTCGAGTCGGTGATAGACCGCGATGAATTTCGTAATGGTCGGTCGATGCCAAGCTTATATCGCGTGTACCGCGATTATCGCTCGATCCTTAGGTTTACGCGGAACAAGACGTTCCGCGTAATTTCTTAATACCTCCGTTACCGACTATCTCTGGCTTTCTCAAGACGCTCGACACTATCTATGTAGAGATCGATGTTTGCCAGCATTTTACGTTCTACCAAAAAACACGCGTACACGCAACGGACATCTAGTATATCGGAAACTTATCGATGTGGGTTACGGACGTTGATCTAGAGTACGGCTGCGAAGAATAGCGTTCGTTCGCGTAGTTAGCCTTGGTCGAGCCTAGAGGTAAATCACGAATACCATCGTTAGGATTTGCGCAGAGAATTCGTTTATCGTTTATCGCGATGGGCGATAAAAAATCCCGTCCAATAAACGAGCTTACAATTCGTTTCCTTACTTGACGTTCTTCTGACGCTTCAACGCGATTTTGATCGCGCGGTAGAAGCGAGAGCTCTTATTTAAGTTAAGAAAACACACTCGCTCTCTCTCTCTCTCTCTCTCTCTCGCTCTCTCTCTCTCTCTGTCTCTGTCTCTGTCTCTCGAACGCAGGGGGAATGCGTTTATAGATTTGTTTCTTCGTTAACGTTAAAAAGGTCAGCCGAGGACGCTATAGCGGTTTCGGATTTTTCGGAGTTGTCGTTAAACTCCTCCGAATTTTTTCCCGACAGCTTATTATTAAGGAGCAGCGCCTTCTCCCGGCTTTATTTGGTATACGCGGTTAAAACATCTCCCGGGCGTGGCGTCGGACATCAACTTCGTTATAAAAGGGCGTTCGTATTGCGCGGTGATCGGTACGGTCCATCGTAATAGATTTATCGAAACAACGCAACGCTGTTGTTTCGCGCGGACGAAATGTAACGGGATAAAAAAGTCGGTGCCGACTCCCGAAGCTCGAGAGTTTCCGGCGCGAACCAAATGCAGGGTTGAGTCCGCCATGTGGGATTTAATGTCCGAGAAAACGTTAAGTGGCCGATTTTTATCAGCCATTTGAATCTGAGTCACGAGGCACATTTCGAACTAAATCGGTGTTTATGGGCCCTTTAAAGGGTTCTTTTGTGCACGTAGCCTCGCGTACGTTCCTCGCGAACGTGGCCAAGATTCCATGCACGATTTTACGACTCCTATTCCATACTCTTATTCTAAATTCGGGCCGGACGATTTATCGCCGTTGAATCTAGCGAGCAAACATAGCGCTATACTCGCGCCATAAACTTTATAATTTATTCATTAGATATTGCTCGGCCGTTTTTGACTCATAAGAAGAGATACGACTCGTTGCGAAAATAGGGAAAAGCAATCTCCTCGGGGCGGCCGCGCATCGACGGCTCTCTTCGCTTTCCTCAAAGACTCTTTCTTTCGTCGTCGTCGTCGTCGTCGTTCGATCAATTTAAATCAATCGGACGTTCCCGCCGACGATCCGTTCGTTTACCCTCCCGATCGCTGAATTTATGAACGCGACGTTGTCTCGGCCATTAATCACCGTGGCTGCGGTTACGACGTCGCTGCGTATGCTCTCTCTCTCTCTCTCTCTCTCTCTCTCTCTCTCCCCCCCCCTGCCGCAGAGTTCAAGAGTGCACTCGACGAGTGGCCGCCGCGATAGTCCAAGAGGGCAAGCGATCCCGCGATCGTTCGTCAAGCTTACGTCGCGCGAACGCGATCTAAAGTCTCGACAACCCCCGCGATCGTTCGCTCACCCCCTCCTCCCCCACCCACAACGAGTAATGCCGAGGACATCGTTAGGTCCATTTCATTGAAATCGTTAAGAGCGCCCGAGGATGCAAGAGAGGAATGCCGAGGATTACAAAATAATAAAACACGCGAGCGCTTCTGCAGAACTTGTTTGATAACTAATATAACTAAGATAACGAGCTCGTAATCGTTACAATTTGTTGAATCAGCGAAATTTATGCAATTTGCAGGTTATTTAAACCAGTCTCGCGAGCGACTGAAAAGAGGGGAAAGACGCAGCCGCTCGCGAGCTCCAAGCTCTCGAATTCCATATATTTCATGCTCGCGTTCTCGGGCTTGGCCGAAGGAGTGGGGAGGTCGATCGCTCCACTCGCCGGTGCAGAAATCCAGTTCCTCCGGGCGGAGAAGATAGGCGCAGGGCGCAAGAGCGAGAGCACGAGCCACTTAATTAATCAATTAATTTCTAAGCAAGTGCCGCGGCCCCTCCAACCGCGTAACGAACGCGTAACGCGCGCATAAACGCGAGTATAACCAGTCGCTCCATAACTTTCGTTGAAGCACGACACAAATGTAGGGAAGGAGCCTCGTCCTCGTCGTGCTCTCGCGTACGCCTCGCCCTCGAGATAATCGGTTGCGGGGAGGCCCGTCGAGAGGCTCCTGATTTATGAATCGCATGCCCATGTCCACTCGGCCCCTTCCCCGTTTTGCCGGCGGATCGCGCGCCGACGGCCTCCTCCTCCGATGCTAATGCCCGGCTAACCGTTTGCAAATTGCCGCTCCTCGGGAAAGTCGCGGGTGACGGTGTCGCCGAGTATCGTCGATGAATAACCGGCTACCGTTCCGACAGCCGCGCTAAAGAAATTGGTTTTTTGACTCACTGATAGTCCGCTCCTCGTTAGACCCGAACGACCGACCTCAGCTTTGCTTACCTGCAACAGAAAGATAGAAACGCTCGCGTTACGTCAGTCGCACGCGCAAACGACACTAACGCTAAATCATCCCGCCCCCATCATGCACCGGAAGAGATGCACCGAGGCCTCGCGAGCGGGACAACCGAAGCAGCTCGAGACTCTCGGTGCACGTCGCGGTGCATTCGGGGCTGATAACGACCTCGCACACCGCGCTCTTGATGCACATCCTCATCTGCTCGCTGGGCAGGCACAGCATCGTCGCTGGACCGGCATAACACAAAGGCACGAGGACACAGAGGCACCGCACCGACGCCTGGCCGGCCAAGCGAACGTACAAAACCACTCGGCTCGAGTTGCAATCCCATGAAGAGTCCGGACGAGCACTGACGAGAGCTCCGGTCGGGCCGGCGCGCACTCGCACCGAGAGCCGCACATACCGTGGGTAAGACGGGGGGAAGGGGCGAAGAGGCCCCGAGCACATCTGGCCTGGCTTTGAGCTCTCGGGGGCTCGGGACGCGTGGGGAGCGCAAAGAGAACGAGAGGGGAGAGACGTACCGGCGCGTGCAACAACGTGCGACGATAGATCCCACGGGATACTTGATGGACCCGACGGTTGGGGATAGCCCGCTCGTAAAACCTTTCGGGGTGGTTCTCATTCGGATTTTCCCTCGTTTCTTTGAATTACGGACTTTCCTCGAGGCTTGAGAATACCGGAGTCTCGGTATTTTAACGAGCCTCGAAGTCGCTCTTCCTTCTTTTTTTTTCCCCTTCCTTTCTTCTTCGATTTTTTTTTAACGGCAGACGTCGCTCTCCGGGTCCACGCCCGAAGGTGTCGCGATCGCGCGCACCGACGTAATCGTCGAGGGAGTGCGGCCAACTGCGCAAGGTTGAGCCGCGCTACGCTCGCCAAGGAAATCGGCAATTTTCCTCGGGCTTTCGGTGGACGACGGCGCTTTGATTTTTTTCACGTCGATTACGCGAATTACGCAAGGCGTACACCGTGCAACGTTGCTGAGTCCTTGCACTCTTCGACCGTTACGCGTTTTTACGCGTTTTTACCCGCAATTACGGGGTCGCGACTGTTATCGCGACCGTTATTGCGCCTTTGCGCGAATGAGAGAAAAGACGGAAAATGCGCGCTAATAATGCCTCCGAATCTTGACCCGATTCTTCTCGCAATTGGAAAAAAGTTTGTCACCTTCGGAAGGATAAGGCTGCATTTGTAACGACGCGTAACGACGCGTAACGACGCGTAGAAAAGCGCGCGTAGCCGAGCAAGAGGAAAGCAACCGTGGGTAGACGTCGTGGAAGACAACCACTGAGAGGGGATCCTTCCAGTTGGCACCAGCTGCTGTTGTAAAAATGAATGTCAAAGTCTGTCGCCGAATGCGAGATCCGTCGATTTTCCCAGCGTCGATCGGTCATGTGTGAACGCGCGCGTGAGCGGCGATGTTTGCCCATTTGTCGGGATCATTCGGAAGGCTTGCACTAGGCAATTGTGCATTGTACGTTTATCCGAGACGTTTCGTGTTTTCAAAAGGACGTCGGAGTTGTTTGAAATGCTTTACAACGGTTCGTCCTGCCCTCGTTTAATACAAAAATACCAACGACTTATCCGTTTGAACGTTATTTCGCCAAATCAAGCAAATTAACGACCCACTGCGAGCGTTAAAATGACTTTAATTCGAGAAAAATACTTTTCCACGACGATGGCAAGATTATTACGACATAGGTTTCACATTCAGTCGCGACAAACGTATAAAAGTTTTCAAGATATATCGAGCGGTTCCTAAAATGTATTGAAACGATTCCTAAAATTTGAACTTGAACTCACCGATGAACGGCAAACAAAGGGATTTTACGACCATTTTTCCCTCGACATACTCGAGCGCATATTTGTGGCGCACTTTTTAAAATTCCATCCCACCAAGTCTTCTGTTTTCTTTTATCTCTTTTTTCCCTTTTTTCACCGACACATTCTAATAATGCTCTTGTTACTTTTCCACATCCTCGCTTATCCTTTGCTCAAACGGTGTCTTACTCCGTTCTCGGTCTCCCTCTCCTTCTCCTTCTTCCTTTTCAATATTTATCTCCATCTCATTTTTTATATTCCATCGGAACGCGCGAGCGCAACACCGAGTGTTTTCGAGTGCAGCTTGTATTGAACTCCGATAGAGAAGGATGGAGGAGCGTCCTGAATTCTTGAGCAGAGGAATAGACGTTTTTTGTAGAAACTCGTAAGGATGCAGAGCTGCGATTCTACTGCACGTGGAATAACCACTTGCGTATGACTGCAGAGGAGGAGGCAAAAAAATAATAAGCCGTTGCGCGCGTATTCTTTCGTTTGGCTTCAAAGCCAGAAGTTGGTTGTCTTATCTAAAGTAGCACCGATACAGAAGTGTGTAAACAATGTTTTTAAAATCTCGGAGGGAAGAATACACGAATGACTAATAATTTACCATTTGTGATTCTTTCCTGAATTAGCTCAAACGTCGGAATTTGAAACCACTTTGAAACCACTTTGAAACCACTTTGAAACCACTTTGAAACCACTTTGAGTGTACACTTGTCGAGCCATTGTTGTTCTTAAAACTATTTAAACTGCGATCGCCTACATACCGTCTACCCTAAAAGCTCCGCATATAATATCAGCGATAATTCTTTCGAACATCAAACCTGCATTCGATGCACGTTTTCAAGTTTCCATTTTCTTCATTCGAATTCTCTTTATAAGAGGGAACAGCGAAGCGAAGCGTATCATTGCCGGAGAAATAAATTAAGACGATACTCGCGGAAACTTGGATAATCCTAAGTTTGCAAATCATCAAAATCAATACGCGCTGCTCTTACATCGACAAACCATCGATGTCATCAGCTGCACTTCCTACCTGCGGTTCGTAGCGGGTTATGCGAAGCTTCTTTTTAATAACCACATATCAAAGACGATTAGGTCAGATGCGCCGTCGTCTGTACATAAGGAGGCCGCCGCCACCGCGCGCGTGCGCATTTACAAGGAGCCTCGGGATTTTTTCGCCGATGCGAATCGGATCATCGGAGCAGCAGCCGAAGTCGATTTCTCATTGCGGCTGGAGCAGAGGCACCGCGCATGCGAGGCTCAACGCGGACTACCGACAGACGCCTTGGAGCGAGTGCGGCGTCGGAGGATAGTACCGCTGCACGCGTAACCCGCCGCCTGGGAACCTCGAGTGGTCCGAGTCCCAGCGGGGTTAAGGGTGTAGGCAAAGAGAGAGAGAGAGAGAGAGAGAGATGAGGCGCGGTTCGTTATTGATTGCTTCTACGTCGCGGTCGCGCGTGAACCCGAAGGAAACAATAAGCGCGTTATCGCGCGCTCCTCCGCCACCACTGGTGGCTTGAGTCCTTTCGAATGCAAAGTCACGAGTCACGAGTCGAGATAAGATCGCAGCTCCTATTTAAGCCGTTGAATTAAGCGCGAGGCGGAGAGAACGGGGCGGTTACCAGGACCGTATGCGGGCCTCCGCGCGAGTAATCGACAGCCCTAAGCGAGAGAGTGTTGACACGTTTAAATGGAGACAACTAATACCCCCGATCACCTTGAACCGATGCAAACGCGGCAGACGATATCATTATCATTATCTTCCCTTGCGCCTTGCCCTGCGGAGCTACAATTCCAAGCTTGGGAACGCATTCAGCTGAGATGCTTCGACCTTTTTCCTTCTTCTCGATAACTCTCGACATTTAAATTTAAATTGCACTCACTGGCCATTCTCTTACTTGCCACGCGTTTGGCAAGAAAATGGAGGAACAAGGCTCACAAAGGCTGCCTTGAACGCCACGAATGTACAATCGTAAATTGCGCCTTCCGACGATTAACTCGAATCGTCAGGCTTTTCAAATTATTGGAAGAATTTGAGATAAGCCATCTTGGTGGAATATAAGAAAGCCAATCGTTATGCTCCTCGTTTTTCCGTTCTCTCGTTGACAGAGTTCAAGAGACGCTTCAAGAGACGGTTCAAGAGACGGTTCAAGAGACGCTTCAAGAGACGCTTCAAGAGACGGTTCAAGAGACGCTTCAAGAGACGCTTCAAGAGACGGTTCAAGAGACGGTTCAAGAGACGGTTCAAGAGACGCTTCAAGAGACGCTTCAAGAGACGGTTCAAGAGACGGTTCAAGAGAGACGGAGGGAGAGAGACGGTATCTCTCGAAGGAACTCGACGCGTGAGCGCCGAATTCCAGATTTTAGGGTCCGCTCCAACGCGTACGTTTCCAACTCCGACTGATGGGCATCTAATCCTCCTGGACGAGGATTAGAGAGCTCGAACGTGTACGCGCGTTTACGTTATCTATTCCTCGTTATCCACGCGAGCGGGAATTCCTCCCACTTTCGACCGAGGCTCCGAGAGTTTCTTCAACGTCTGGCGGCAACATGCTTTTTGCCGAGGTAAAGCAAAGAACGTCTGCCCGGTCAAGAAACGAATAATAGGAGAAGAGGGAGAATCGAGGAGGAAGACTCTCAGGACTAGAGCAGCGCCTGGAGATCAGAGATTGATGAGCGTATATCCGAGAAAGGGTCATATTTTATAAGGAGTCAAAGATCGCGCGCTCCCTCGCGGTTGCGGCTCAGCTTCCTCGGCTCGCGGTCCGCGCATGCCTTAAACGTGTCTGCGCGGTGTCGAGTGCGGCTCTCGGTGCGTGCGGTACATGCATATTCATTAAGAGCAAGTGGGAATCCGAGGGAATGCGAGATAGCGAGCGAGGGAGAGATGGAGGGGGAGCAAAAGCATTCCGACGCCGAGCGCAAGTTGGGAACGCAAGTTGGGCCGATCTTACGAGGGGAAAAAAACACGGCGCAAATTCGATACTTTTATTAGTAGTGCAGCTGCCATCCGCATAAAAAGAACTGGAAACAATTTGTCATCGGGCAATTGCGGTGCAATTATAGACCGTTGAAATTTTCAATCGGCAAGCGCACGACTCGGTGATATATGACCAGGACTAAAACGAAAGAAAGTGGGATAAAGAAAACACGAGACAGTCGTTACGATAAATAATCTTGTTTTCGAATGGGCGCAAGAGTGCGATTGCCGACCGACAATTTCACCCTCGCGAGCTTCGATTAAGACGCTATTCGGATTTGTCAGATCTCTCTTTTACTCGAGGCAGAGTCCGCCGCCTTATACTTGAGCAAATTTATGATGTGGGCGCTTGTAATCGCTCAGCTTAAGTCTCTGACCCGACGAGTAATTTATCTGCGGGCTTTGCCTTCGTAATTACGAGGATAGTGCTTCTCTTTCTTAATCTTCGTGTTTTGTCATTTGAATTAAGCTACCGCGGATGCCTACACGCGCTATTGCAATTAGAGAATCGGAATTCTACTTACTTCGGCGCTTTATTGCAACTTTAAAATTGTTTTACTTCGTCGTGAGTCATGCTATTGAACGTAATAATTATTTACGTATAGATTCCACTCCTGCCCCCGCTTCCCTTCCCCCCGCTCCGTCAACCCCAACCCCAACCCCGCCACCGCCACCGCCGCCGACGCCGTAAATAACGTTGCGAATAATAGCGTCGTGGATTCGGAGATTTTCTCCTGATAAATCTCCGCTGGGACGCACGCAAATTTTTCGGCAAATATTTCGTTGATTTAATTGGACGACGAGTGCTCGTCATTCGCACATTAGACTGTAGCTGATCGTTTGAAGGGATAACCTCCCTTTTAAACCAACGAACCGGGCACTTCTATTCGAATTGTCATTCGAGGACGCGCAGCGTTAAAATAAATTTTCTTCGAAGCAGCACAATAAAAATCATCGTCTTATGTAAGACTAAAACATTCCTATGCGTCACTCTTCTCGATATTTGCTCGATCAATTAATGTCAAGAATAGATATTTACATCTATAAGGAAAATACCAACTGAGAAAGCACAGCTGACCGTGTTTTTCTCGATATTCTCCTCGTGCTCTAGTTATTCGATGTAGCGCTTTCGAATGAAGAAACTTCGATTTACCTTTGTAAAGAATCCTATCGTAAAACTTACACAACCGTGTAGAAAATGAAGATAAACCGATGACGCTTGCTTTATGAAACAATGGTAACGAGTGCGGACTACTCCCGAGAATGAAAAAAATGGTCGTGCCTGTCTACTACTGCACACCCGCGCGCGCGCGCGCGCACTCGATGATACCGTGGATCGCGCTCTTGTGTAACGACTTGGACGTAGGAACTCGCGTGCCAAGTGCAGACCATCAGCGCGAAATAATTCGCGAGGGAAGCGCAACAGTTGCTCGTTTTTTAATTGTTTGCGCGGGATCATCAAGGGCTCGACGTTGAAGTTACGATTTTCTCCGTGAGAGATCAGAATGCAAGATCTCAATGGTCGTGTAAAAAATTTCAAAACCCTCGCGCGGAGTTGTCAGCTTCGTTAGAAAGACCAGCTATAAGCAATAACGACTCTGCGTACGTTATCTTCTAATTGCCTCGTACGCGACTTTATTACAACATTACTAGAATCTATTGTTCAAATTTTACATTCGCAGAAGCGTATCTTTTTCACTGCTCGCTTTTGCTTTCCGAGCCGCCGCTCGCCGTCGCTCGCCATTGCTGTTGATGGCTCGCATGTATTACCACTATTCTCGTATAGTTAGGCAGTTTCTCAGGTCCGAATAATAACATTGCTCAATAAAACGGGAAACTTACACGATTCTTTATCCGCGAGTTAAGGAATCATATCACTGAAAAATAGAGTTCTCGTTTTACGCTGGGTACGGTTCGTCAACTGTCAAGTCACAGCGATTACGAAATACCGTAAGTAGGTTCGAGCAGCAACAATCTAATCTTGTTTTTCACCAATCGGATTTTCATTTTAACCGGGTTTCTTCCCTTTTCGATAATCTCGTCGCAGCGTAATCGAGCACTTGCAAGATTTCTATATATCTCATTACGAGTGCGTTTAACCGATTTTCTCTTTATGTCGTACGCCATCGGCAATTACGCTCAATCGGATGTAAATTCTACTTGGGCAAACGGAACGCATTCGCGTTTACCATCCAGAGTTGGCAAGTTGCGCCTTAAATTTGCGCCTCAGCGCGGCATGAAATATCCGTAATTTACTACACGAAATTGACCGATCGGAGCAAATCGATGACAGAACGGTAATGTATCGCCGGGGAAGAATGAGATTTATTGCAGCGTATGTCGAGCGGGAAAAGGAGCGCTTGCGGAATAGGTTGCGAGATAAAGAAAGAAAAGGAAGAGCGGACACGGAATTGAAGTACGTTACTTACCAAACGAGAAGACTAGCGCGACACGGTTCTTCGTCTCGCAGCGCGTGCATATAATTACATACTTTCGCGCGAGTCAAGTTTCACCTCGGCACTTTTATGCACCTCGAATATAAAGACAAAACGTTTTATTGGCAATATTTTAATGATCGTGCAGTGCGCGCGCGCGAGTTTACTGCCCTCCGTTCCGGCGCAGCACCCATACAATTATCACGAATTAAAAAGATGCGCGCAATGCGTAATACCTTTAGAGCTGCAGCAATGAACGCGATGAAAAAGCCCGCGACGACGTGGCCGAGGACGGGGCCTTTTATCCAGCATTTCGCGTCGAGTGCACGCGGATTAACCTGGACCAAGTGAATTAAGGAGCGGAGGCAAATTGGCGTGTGCGCGACTCTCGAGGGAGACGCGCGAAACGCTTTATTACGATAATGACATAACGCTTAAAGTCCCAGTTCTCGACTCGCCCTCGCGAGACAAGCTCCAAGATTTTCAAATGATACAAGAGGCCCTTCTATTATTCGAAATAGCAGCCGCACCACTCCAGATGCTTCTTCTTCTTCTTCTTCTTCTTCTTCTTCTTCTTCTTCTTCTTCTTCTTCTTCATCTTCTTCTTCTTTCCTCGGGGCATCGACGATATCTTTCTACTCCAAATATTTCCATCGCTTTACGCTCAGCCGAGTTTCGACATCGGATCTAATTCGAGCACCAACCGATGAAATAAACACGATCGCGTGTAGGCTTGGGCTCCTCTCCGCGTTCAGAGAGGAGGAAGAGTCTATAAATAAGCATCGCTGCTGGAGTAGATAAGCCGATAGCGCTGTAACATCGAGCGAGGATAAGAGTCACGCACGCAGTAGCAGCAGCAGCAGCAGCAGCAGCAGCAGCAGCAGCGTCGACCTCGATATCCTTCCTCTTCCATTCTAACTTGGCTTCTCTCCGATCGGGAGAGCAGATCGAGGAGAGAGTGTCAAGTCAAGTCCGCGTTCCACCTTACTTTGTTGTTGTTGTTTTTTCTTTTTTCTTTTTATTTTAATAATAATAACCGTTTGCCGTAGCGCTGGAATTCGAATTATCGTCGCGTTGGATTATTGCCGCGTGTAACTTTCCGTTGACGATGCGTGGATGTGTAAAACGTCGCTCTGCGCATGGAAACGACGAATGCTCATCCGAGAGATTATGCATTTTTTACGATCCGACGCTTTTTATCGGCACTCGGGAGTCTTGAGAGTCCCGTGCGATGCTCGCGTTGAGGCTCGCGTTCAAGAGACTTTTTTTATACGTAAGTTTCGAGAGCCTCGGGAACCCGATCCGCGTCGTTTCGTTTCCCTGAGTAAGCGCGCACAGCTTCGACGGCTACGACCTCGTTTTCAAAATATAAAAAGCCTCTCGCGGGACATAAATATTATTGGATCCGCGTTTATGTATACTGGAATTTTTTACGTGATTAACGGCGGTTCAGCGCCAAGAGAATCGACGCTTGCGTTCCTAATGTAACGCCTCGATGTAATAACGCCTCGCCTGGAAACGTCTAAAGATAGTCGTGTATGTTATTCCACTCGTTATTCTCTAAGCACATAGCGCCGTAGCGTGCAAGAGTAAACGGTTACGGTAAATCGTCGCTCCGAGAGATCCTAATATATGTATTACGAGTTGCATCGTGCCTCTCGTTCCTGGAGCCGCGTATTTACAATAGACTCGGTGTGCGTTTCGAAACGCACACCGAGTCATTCGAATCACTCGAAATGGAAGAAAACGTAGGAAACGCGCCACTCGTGCGCTACGCTCTTCGGGAACTCGATCAAAATGTAAAAACGCCGGTCGCAGCTCCATTTTCATCGGCGAGAACCGAATGAGAAATTCAACGAGAAAAGTCTTCGCGCGCGACGTTCTTAAAGCGAAATAAAAATACAGGCGCGAGAACCGGGAGCGACGTTCGACGAACGGGAGCTTTCGCTTGCACGAACCAAGGCTCAGTTCCCCTGCAGCTCCGAAATATACGTCGGCAGGGGGAGAAGAGAAGAAAGGCCGTTTTTTCTCCCTTCCCTTCGTCGGCGATCCGCACACGTGGGACCCTAAGTACTCGCGTAAGCGTGCAAGCGCGCATAATGTGCACGATGCTCGTAATAATCATGGCCATGGGTAATATATGCGCGATGATGTACAGAAGCGACTGCGGGTATTAATGTGGGCGACGCGCGTAAATCTCTGGGATTTACCGTGCACGTGGCCAATCAATCATCGATTTATTCTCTCGCCTATTGCTCGCGCGCATTATCTTCGCGAGCTCACTTTCACACGCTCATCCAGTTTCATTAATGATGCCGTCGACTCTCGACCTCCCACACCACGCGCACACGCTTTTTACGAGTTCCTCTACCAGCCGAGGCTCCAAATTTTATCGTGGACTACGTGTTATTCTAAACGCGGCACCAACGCGGCACCAACGCGGCACCAACGCGGCACCAACGCGGCACCAACGCGCCACCAACGCGCCACCAACTTCAGGAGCGACGATACTTTACGCCTCGAAAATATTCAAACAGCAGATTTGACAATTCCAAGGTCTTTCCAATTATTTACGTGCTCCAATTATCTACTGCAAATTGAAAAGATCCGATGACTGTGCGAATCGATACCGAGCACCTATCATACGTATTGGACTTTTTAAAGATCCAACAAAGCCGAACTGTTGGAATCATCGATTTTTTAAAATTTTATAAATTAATTGAATCACTTGGATCCACGAGTACACGCGAGATAATGACCTCTTTCGCATACGCAAAAAATGCACAAGTATTTGAAGATTAATTATCCATCGAAGATGCATCACGGTGTTCGAGCGCTGCGCACTTGCAGTTGTGCGTGTATTTGCAGCGATACAAAGAGTCTCGTTGTAAATGCAAAAACAGTCCAGTGTATCAATGGAGTCTTGTGTGTCCGGTAAAATACCAACGGTCTTCTCGAGGATTCGCCGACCAAAGGCTACGAAGAAACGGAAAATAGTTATACCATTTGCTCATCCCTGATCTTAATTTCATCGCCTCGATTTATTTTACGGAGAAGATATTCCACAAATTCTCCCATTAGAATCGTCTTGATAACCGAGGCATCGCTTTTTATCGCGATGCGTCGACGTGCGCCGCCGAAAATACGAGGAATTCAATCTGTTGATGACGTGGCGATCGTGGCTGTAGCTTTTTGCCGTTATTTACCAATTAAAGGCAAATAATAAACGAGCTGAAACGCCAAGTTTACGATTCATTTCTTTCTTCTAAAAGTAACCGCGTCGTTAGAATTTTATGAAACATGAAACATCGAGAATGAAACAACAGCAACAACGAGGTACAGCTTAAATACGAGGCCTCCGTGTATATGTCAAATAGTGTTAAATGGATATAATGACGTAATCCGTGCGTCAACAGATCGGAAAATCGAGAATGAGAATAAGCTAAAAAGCTTAAGTGTACAAATCACGGTAGAGGAAAATTATCATCGCAAATTCCTTAGAAGGAAACTGTATATAATATACATATACGTATATGAAAAACGTGAACAGTATAAGGAAACATTTTCAAGATAACATAAGCGCTGATGTAAATCCTGTGCTTGTCATATCGAGAGACGACTTTGCTAAATTATTAAATACCCTTGTACGCCAAAGTTAAACACGGTACAGGAACATACAGTACGCGAACGGAAGAATGAAAAAGGATGAAGCTAAAAAAATTAGCCATCTATAATTTATGCGATTTAAATAGGTAGGAATACTTTGACTGCTTACAGTCTATATACTTGTATGTACCATGCGAAATAGAAAAATTAAATCCTACGAGTGCATTTGGTTAATTATCATTCCAACCTATAAGAAGAAGCAGATATAAAACCACTGGCAACAATTGCGTGTCTAGGAATATAGAGGAAGAAAATCCCTGCGCTGTAAAGCTGATGAAGAACTTTGGCTGATTTATATAATTGAATTAATCTAACGCGATAACCGGAGAAGAAGCAAAACGAGCTTTTAAGTAAAAGTGAAAACTCAGGGGAGAGTGGGGGACTCGTTGTTTACCTTAGGCTTCCAAAGAAAAACAAGCGACATTGCCATTTCCTTAAAGCAGTCGAATTGGCATCCACGAATGCCCACTTACGGTTTAAATCGACCAAGGTATTACGCGAGATTGCGATCAATTTTATCCCAACATTTTTTCACATTTTTTCTTTTTCCGCACTCGATGGCTGTATAACTCGCAGACTCGCGGCTAATTTTACAAGCCGTCGACGACGACGACGACGACGATCATCAATCACGAGACACTCGTCCTTATAAAGAAAATATTACGGATGGAAAATATAAAGTACAATGAGCGATGGACCGTTAACCGTAAAATCTCTCGAAGAAATGCCTATTAAAAGATTTCGAAAATTCAAACTGATTACATACTTTCTTGATCCACTCAAAGACCATAATACACGAACTTATAGTTTAGTCCGTTACAAAAAGTCTACTCCAATGAATATAAATCTATTTTAATGGCCTTCGGGATACAGTAGGAGAAGGAAATAATTTATTTAAATGATTCGAGATCGATCATAATTTGAATCACGGCGATGCGTTATCAATTCTCTTACTAAATGTAGTTTCGAAATGCTTTGCGAGATTCATAAGAGGAAATGATGCAAGCGTAACGTTAAATGATCCAACTCGGACGTTAGCTATGCTAACGATCTAGATTTAGAAAAGGTAGGAAAAGAACGAAGCTACGAATAAAAAGATAACTAAATCGAATTATTAGATTGGAAAGTGGGAGAAGGCAAGCTTCAGGATTAAGTAAAGAACCAACAAAATATGTGATTCGTGGATGAATAACGTGAAATCCTACTTTAACAGCGTTTTCACAACGTTTCGACAATGTTTTATCGCGCAAACTTATCGTAGGTAGCAGCCACGCATAAGCTATAAAAATCATGCTTTCTGAACTCGTTGATTCCAAAGTATCCACTACTAGGAAGTGAAACAGCGTTAGCCTTGATTTTGCCGAGTGTGTTTGCCCACAACACGAGACAACCTTACGAAGATGCTAAAATAACTTGAAAATGTCAAGGCTTTTGTTTCGCAATACCGATGAGAATATTAATTGATTTCAGGGCCCCGGGGGCAGCAGTTTGGAATGTCGCAGGCGAGGGACGCTGGACGCTGGACGCTGGACACTGGACGCTGAACTGGGCGGGGATGGCCTTTCGGACCCTCGGCGTCGAACGCGATCGACCGGTGGCACCGTACCGTCGCTCTCTTTGTTCGTCCGAGAATATCCGAATCGAAGCATCGTGGGAGAAAGCGGGAAAGAGGAAGCTACGTAACTCACCTGCAGCTGTTAATGGAATTATCCGCGGCCCTTGTATCGCTGGGGTGCTTCGGCTCGGACGTCCGTACACGCGCGGACCACGGGAATACGGAGATTCGACGCGAGGAATAGAGGAGTTTGTAGGAGCCTAAAACCTTGGTGGTGCGCTTCTATTTCAGTGGACTCGCTTGGTACGAGTCGGAAAAGGAGAAAGAAGAAAGAAGAAGGCGAATAGCTCCCGAGATACTCTTTTACGTTTTCTTCCTTTTTATTTCATCCCCGCCTGCTCTTCCTCGTCTTATTCGCCGTCTTCTTTTTCTTCCATTTCTTCTTTCGGCATTAGCTTCCACTCTTCTTTCTCGCCTTCTAGACGTTGCGCTTTCGTAACGCGGAAATCCCGCCACTCGTAGTGGCGGTTCTGCTCTTGTTTCTTATTCTTCTTTTGCGACCTTTACACGTGTATATACGTATACATGTTATTGTTATATACCTCAAGTACGGGATTATTCTCTTGTACTTCCGTGCCTCGTAAATGTAACCTGCGGGAGTGCGCGCGCGCGCGAGAGAGAGAGAGAGAGAACGCGGGGCGGCGGAGGGGCAGCGAGGGGGTGAGAAGCGAGGGGAAGGAAGCGAGGGGGAGAGAAGGTCTTTTTTGTTAGGTTCGTATAACTCCGCGCAGCATGACTCACATTTTACGATCCTTTTTGTCTGCTCTTGTTTAGTGAGATATTTACGTAATTTCTTCGCGATTGTGATTTATGAGGAAAGCTCGCCGATTCTATTGCGAGCTTTTATTTTGCCGAGCGAAGTAGCGCGTATCGGCTCGTCCCGTCTGCATCTCCCTTATAATAACCACAATGTAGCTTTGGTTTCGCGCGCCAGCGGTGATTTCTCGCAATACGCGATAAGTCAAATCTTTATCAGAGGGGATATAGCGTTACCGGTAACGCTACCAGGAATGAAAATCTTCCTTTTACAAGCGTTATCTGACACTCGCAGACCTCTCTCTCTCTCTCTCTCACTTAAGATTGTTTTTTGCTTTGTTTAGTCTCAGCACTCGCTTAATTTTAGCGCCAGATAATCCAGCCTTAAAAATTATTTACCGAGAAATTTCATTTTAACCCGAGGAACGCATTGAACCGCCTCGATTGCCAAGTCTTTTACAAAAATATAATTACAGCGGACGAAAATTCCTTTCTTTAGGAAAAGCCGTTGGCGATGATTATCAAAATGCAAACGAGTCACTGGAAAAGAAGCAAGTTTTTCCCTCTCGCTCCTTTTGTTTCCCGCAGGATATGCGCGATAGATAGTTGGTACTTGGGCAGGATTTCTGAAAAAGAGGCGATCCTTCGAATCTTAACAACCCTGCGAGCACTAGGAATCGCTCGCTCGCTCGGGTGCTTTTCTTGCGCACCGGACGCAGCAAAGTGCAAAGAGCCTCTAACGTATGCGCGAGATAAGCGAGACGAGGGGTGCGATTTTCCAGAATATGTTGCGGGCTCCTGGGGTTGAGGGAGAGGAGGGGAAGAGCCGAGCGTTGCGCGAGCTATGCCGCGAAAGGTTTTACGATTGCCTGAACAACAGCGGAGCTTGAGCGAGCGGGAAAAAAGAGCGGTATGAGGGGAACTGTGCAAACGTGAAACAGAGAGAGAAACAAAGAGGCAATTATTGACAAAAAAGGCTCCAGGAGTGCTTTAGGGAAAAAAGGGAAAAGAAAAGGAGAACGAAAAGCAATGGAAGTAGTTGGGCTCAGAGACAGAGTCGAGCGAGCGAGCTGCTAAGGCCGATATAAAAATAAAAATGGAGAGGTACGATAAAAGTGATCGCGAGCAGTCCAAAGAAAGAGGAAGAGAGAATGCTGTAAGGAGGGGGCGGGTGATGGTGATGGTGAGGGTGAGGGGGGGGGGGTTTAGAGACGGGGGCGATAGCGGGTGGGGCGGTGGGAGGGAGAGAACGAGAGAGAGAGAGAGAGAGAGAGAGAGAGAGACAACAAAGAAGTCTATGCACTCGCGCATCGGTGTACGGTAGACCCGCGTAAAACGCAACGTGCCGCTGCAACACGGAAGCTTCCTTATGCACTCGCAGTCATCAGAATTACAACTAAAGAAAATCGACTCTCACACGTTGCACAACATGCGAAAAATCCACGCGCGAACGAACAAAACATATCTGGGAAAGAGCACAAATTGGACTCTTTGAATCCTTTTCTTAAGAGTCCCCACCCCCGCCCCCCGCCAGCGCTAGGATGTAAATACATTGTACCCAACTCCGCGTAGATACACGCGAGAGTAATGATCCGATACGACATTGTCAATAAATATTGGACAATTGCTATTCCTGGTTGGATAATGGCGTTTCGCATGTGGAGTGCGTTTGCAGATTACGCAATCCGTAACAACGCTCTAAATTACTTCGACTGTAAGATATGCGTAGGTATATGCGTACTGGGCGCGAATTTTATTACAATTTTACCACCTTTATGGGATGCTGCCAAATGTTTTACAACGAATGCTCAAACTTATTTGCAGTTACTTTCTTAAATAAGGATCACTGTGAAAAATTCGAGTCGAGACGACGAATAATCCTTCAATAATTTAGACGTTTACCGGATATTTACCGGTAATACGTATCTCGCTCAGCAGCTTTCAAGACGCAGCCGAAATAAATGTTCCGTATATTTCAAATACATGGATAATTTATGAATAGCTACAGTTGTACACATTTTGTTTTTGCGCTTCGCGTAAATATCTCTAATGCCTTTGACGCCAGTTTTTCAGTAATGACGTATTTTCAACTGCCTGATAACCGATGATTTATAACCAACGCTTATAATTTATACAACGGTTTAGGCAGGAGAGAAATTTTAGTTTTACCGAATGTTTGTCAGTCGTTAACTTATGGAAATATCATTGAAATATACGTGAAATGTCGCACGGAAACTTTTACGTGGCGTTTGAACTACATCATTAATCAACTTATAAGTTTGTTATTCAAGTTTGCTCCTGCAATATTATTCGCAACTTGTAATATTACAAATACTTAATAATATTAGATTGAACGGGAAACTGTAAACAATGTGACAACCTAAGGAACAACATTTACTTATTATCCTTTTATTACAACTTCATTTATTTACGAAACGAAAACTACGTAAAACGGACTGGAAGCATAACTCCTTCGTAATAAAGGATCATCGTGCAAGCAAACTCGCACATCGATACTTTCGTTTTTGATACGTTCGTAACGACCGTCACTCGACACTTAGCGTTACGTAATCGTCAAACCAAACCCGCAGTCCACAGATTGTGAAATCGTCAAGATTGATTTAGCGAGTAAACGTATAATTGATTGGTCAAGAGAGTTTGCACGCAAGTCGCCGAATATTGTAATTTTTGGGGGTAGATGTACGCTGGTCCGGTGTATCAGGTGTCACTCGTTTGATCGATCGTGCAGTACTTTCGCAATCCGAAATCAGTGAATTCAATTGCATTCGATTCGAGCCATTTGAGTGCAGATTGAGATCGACGCAAGAATGTTCCTTGAAATATATGAATTCCCGTCGTGCTACAAAATTAATTCGTTTAGCGTAGCTCGGTGCTTGTTTCGTAACCTTACACTGTCACGTTCACACGTTCACACAGTCGATCGATAATAAGCCGAGGCGAAACCACGATTCCAAATAAATATACAAATACTTTGAAGATTTCAAAGGAGTGGAGAAAAATGCCGGCAATTGAACAACAGTGGTACATTTTACGCCAGTCGCAGTGGACCCAGTGAAACGCATTTATTTCTGGAAAATTGTATCCAAGTGCAAAATAAAAAACCTCATACTTGTATCTTGTCACGAGCACAAGCGTTGGTCACACGAATATTATCGCGGCAAAGCGAATTCTCCATAAAAGTTGCGCAAACAACGCAACTTGAAAATATTTCTACCGCGTTAAACCGAACGAACGAACTGAAAAGAACTGAAAAGAACTGAAAAGAACCGGAGGTTTGAAACGTCATAGACCGATTAGCTTGCACGCGTAAAATTGTGGTGCACTGACTCGCAACGCACTTAGGTACCGATTCGACGTTCTCGAATTTAAAAAAATTACGATATTCATAATTCGATGAAAATCCAGCAGTTCAAACGGATCTCCGGTATAAAAATTGGAGCTGCGTTATTTGCACGAGGCAGCGCTGAATTTGAATAGCAAAATCGTGAATCGGAAGTAACCGATCGTGGTAAAAAAGGGAGGCCCAAAAGGCGTGGATGCAAGATCGTGGAGTAGCACGTATGCAGTTGCAGCACCGGCGACGGTGGCGGAAAGACGCAGGAGCAGCAACGAAACACACGGACCGAGGGACGAGTCGTCGGTGTGCGTGACTGCGTATGCGAGCGCGTGAAACGAGGTGGGGTACTGACCGCACATTCCAGTCACCGGGAGGTGACCGCCTCACCTCTCTCGTCCATATACCACTTTGACTGACGCCCGTGTGCGAGCAGTACAGTTCCTGGCTTCGGCGTCAATGTGACCGCGCCGAGGTACAAAGCTTACGCACGAAAAACGCGCAAGCGAATGATAAAATCCCACGAGTCAGCCCTCCTACCCGCTCTCCGGTTCCTTACCGGACCAAGTGAACCGTGCGCGCTGCCTCCTAGAGCGATCGGCGTTGGTTAAAACGACGACGATGGTCCAGATGTACGATTCCTCGGTGTACATCGTCCGAATGCCTCGAGTGGAAGAAATATCGGCTCTCCGAGCGAATCAAAGGCCAAAGGCTTACGTTTAATAAGCACAGCAGATAAGTAATAAATGAAAAGAGCTCGGATAATACGATGTAAGTACGGAGTCGGGGGCAAAAAGGGGCAAGAGGAAGGAAAGGAGGAAGAGCTGTCGTGACGTCACGCGAGCCGCAAGCGAAGAGAAGAAGCTCGTATCTAACTCCGATGTTCTAAACATCGCCACTGCTCAGTCTCCTCTCTTTCAGCTTCCGCGGGCAATCGGTACTTAGCAGTCACTCGTGCGTATGCACGGCCAAAGCTCCACTCCGCTGCGTGCGTATGCGTGTGCGTAATAAATACATTAGTGTCGGTACGTGATACATAGTCCACGCGAGGATCAACGACCCACGTGCATATCTATATCTTTTCCTCTCTCTCTCTCTCTCTCTCTCTCTCTCTCTCTCTCTGTATCTCTCTGTCTCTCTCTGTCTCTCTCTCCCCGAGCACGACGCGTTCCGCAGCTACTGCACTTGATCTCTCGCAAGAGCGTAGCTCATGAATGTTGCAAGTGTAAAACGGCTCGAGCTTCTTCTTACGTGCTTACGCATGTGTCCACCGATGCTTTTCTTTAATTGCATAATCGATGCACCTCTCGTACCTGCCGTCGCAGGTATGCTTCTACTTGCAGGAAGAGAGAAATAAACATTTACAGACACACACCGATTCAATCCATGTACGTCGTAAAGCGCGCAATAAAATACATATACAGATGGTTCTCAACGAGGCAACGTCGACTCGCCGATTACCTTCTTTTTTTCTTCTTCTTTCTCTTTTTAGTCAATGGATGTACCTCATTGAGGTATTTGCAACCTTTGCCAACCGCGCGTTCCTAGATCAAGAATTGCTTCTAAACCGTACCAGTGATACCAGTGATACGAGGCATTTCATAGAAAATACCGTCTTTTAGCGTACATACTCACGACAAGATCTTATTTCGATGGTGCGAGGAGTGTTATACAAATGACAATTTGCTCGACTCACCTGAAACAGAAAAAAAGCAACATTTAAAGTTGTGAATCACGCGGGGAAATAAATAAATGAATAAATGTATTTGGTCAATCGAATGTAATCGACGACAAAGCGGATAATCATTGAGCAAACGGCGGTTTTCATTCGGCAGCAACATTTCTGACAATCGAACTTCAAAAGCGACGAGTTGATCGAAGGGAGAAGACAATCGAGGGAAGCTCGAGCAATCGGAAGGAATTGCAAAGTGGATAATTCGCGCTCGGCGGTAGAGCGATTATTTGGTTTGCGCGTCCATTGGCTGAAAGTACGCGAAGCTACTCGCGTGATGCACCTACTCGTACACGTAACAGTAACGCAATGCAAACTCGTACTTCGCGGGCTTGCAGAAGCGTAAATTCCGTGGGTCCAGATGCACTCTAACCTAGATAACCGATGGCGGTACCGTTCGGTACGCAGTTACAACCTCGAGCTAATAAACATGCCCACGCAATCTTCCGAATTTTTACCTTCTCCCGTATCCCGACCAGTGCGAGTCCTTCGGTTGCTCTTTCCCTCCACTTATTAACTTGTACGGTAACCGTACGTCGACTGTGAAAAGTACGCTGCGACCTATCGTCTTTGATTACTTGCGTAATAAACACGCAGCTAATAGCTCGAAAGAAGAGTATTTTGGCGAAATAATACGAGCTACCTGCACGAAACGATATCCGTTTCCGTTAGAAGTCGCACGCAGAAGTCGCACGCAGAAGTCGCACGCAGAAGTCGCACGCAGAAGTCGCACGCAGAAGTCGAACGGAAAAGTCGCGCGCAAAAGACGCACCGTATTTGCCCTGATCAAGCTTTGAAATCGGCTAACAATTATACGGAATAGAATTTGAATGTCCGTTACGCGGTGAAAAAAGAAATCGCGCGAATCTCCCTTCCGCCCTGCATTATAATTCCAAAGGATATCAGAAGCTTTGTAAAGAAGCAAGGGAATGCCCATTGTTCGAGGGTGCAAGCCTCATTGCGAATTCATTAGATTCATTACCGTTAGCGCTTCTTCATATTTCCCAACTCTCTTCCTCAAAGCCTTGTAAGGGGTTTTAAGTTGTATCGCCAGCCGATAAACTTTGGCTGGCGCTCGTTCGCGATAGAGCGCCTCCATTGTTAAAAGTTAAAAGCCACCTGACTCGCCTGACTCGCCTGACTCGCGAGCCAAGGCGCGAAGACGCACATATATAGTTATACATAGTTAGCCGCCGCTCTCTCCGAGAGAGAGAGAGAGAGAGAGAGAGAGAGAGAGAGAGAGAGAGAGAGAGAAGATTTAATGTGTCGATCTTAACGAAGGCGCGTGGAATGCGGATGAGCGGCGTCGGAGGCAACGGCGGAGGCAACGGCGGAGGCAACGGCGGAGGCAACGGCGGAGGCAACGACTTCGGGAGTCTTCGACTCGGCGCGCGTTAAATTCGCATTAAGGCGACTCCCAACGACACAATAAGGCGCGGCCCCCGTCATCTTTGAGTTTTGCGAGGGATCGACCGACCCTAGCACCGGACACCCCGCAAAAACATTCGGGTTGTAAAGGACGAGCAACGAGCCTCGGTTACGAGCGACTCGCTTTTTTCTCCAGCCTCCTCCGACTCTTACCTTTCAAAGATTCGGAATAACTTTAATTAGTCGATTTATTTGCGGCGAGCGAAAAAAA
Organism: Wiebesia pumilae; assembly: GCA_018907045.1. Taxonomy (NCBI): domain Eukaryota; kingdom Metazoa; phylum Arthropoda; class Insecta; order Hymenoptera; family Agaonidae; genus Wiebesia; species Wiebesia pumilae. The sequence goes on from JACCHZ010000192.1 coordinate 4,145,681, forward strand.
GGAGAACGCGCAGCTGCGCGTGATGATCCTAAGTGGATCATCTTAAGCGAACGATTATCCCGCGCCTCGCGATGGAGCTTTTTTAGGAGAGTTGCTAATGGAACGGCACCGAATTCTTCTGAAATCCGTCGCAAAGAGAACAAGCCAACGGAAGAGGACGGGCTGGATGAAAAAGAAATGAAAAGCCCATCCGTGAAGCGTCGACCTTGAACCCCGGGCAAGACTTGGAAGAAGCCCCGGGGCGGCTAAGCCCAGGAAGACCAAGAGGAGAGAAAAGGCACAAAGGAATGAGTAGGGCGCAACCGAACTTCAATTATGTACTTTACCATGTGCCTCGCGCTCGTTTTTCACTTTGCTGCCAAGCCTAACTCGAGATTATGTTATTAATTTGAAAATTGCCGCGCGTAAAACTCCGCTCTGTTATCCCACAGTTGTCAATGAGACATAAATTATCGCCGATGCTCGATTATTTACGAGAGCAATACGCGATTACAAGGCACGGAGGAAACCCGATCCTTCGACCAATTCCAATGGATACTTATCGCGTTCCGCTGTTCCAAAAGTAAGAAAAGCCAGAAGAGAAGCTAGGAAAACCACCAGAGAAATAAGCGATAAGCAAAATAAGCAGAGCGAGTACAAGGAGCAAATGCGGTAAACGTTCGGGTTAAAGTACGTTAAAAACGCACGTTATCGACGAGTGGCACAGGAGAACTCCATTGGAAGCGGCAAGGAATTTTGGCGTCGTCATTGGCTCCCGCTCGATCCTTTAAACGGATCATCCGACGCGAATGATCGAGCAGAGTTTAGCAGTTTACGCGGTCTGAAATCGGTGCAGGACGGGTGAAAGTCCAGCGTTCGCGTGAACGCGTTACGCGACGAACGAGCGACGGTACCATTTCCTTCGTCGGTATCAGCGAATGATGGATCGCGCCTAAGCGAGCTGTGGACAAATTATTCCGAGAAGGAGGAATAGCACGTAGCCGAGAGTTCGCGAGCTGTAGTTGGAGCCGTAGTTGGAGCCTGGGAGATCAGAGGTTGTTTTCGAGATGGAGACGTGCGTTCGAACGACTGGCGATGGACCTTGGAAAGGTCAAACACGGCGATACAAGAGTAGCGGCTCAGCGGTGCGTCTGCGAGGCATAGATCGAGAAGAGAGAAGAGGGAGGGAGAGGGAGGGAGAGGGAGAGAGAGAGAGAGATGGAGAGAGAGATGGAGAGAGAGATGGAGAGAGAGATGGAGAGAGAGAGATGGAGAGAGAGATGGAGAGAGAGATGGAGAGAAAGGTAGAGCCTGGCTCTCGCGTAGCTGGAATCGTTGGCTAATGGGACGATTGTCCGCGGGCTCCAGCAGAGACACGCCGCGCTCACTCGCGCGAAAAAAAAGACAGAGAGGAGCGCGAGAGACGGGGTTATAGCGAATAGGGGCGAGGGGGTGCGCGGCAGCTCGGTAATTACGACGACTCCGAGAGTTAACAACGACGTTGGCCACCGTCCTTCGTTCCGCAAAGGGTCCCTACGGAGTGGAATTCGAGTGGCTCGACCGCAGGAAAGACACTTTTCTTCCATACGCTCTAGGCCGGGCTCCAGGAGTCGCGGTCGCACGACTTTGGTTGCGTGGCAGAGATAGAGATCGGTGGGAGATAAGGATGCGGAAGGCGAGCGCGAGGATGGCCAGGTATCCGGGTAACCGCGTGCGCACGCACTCTGCATAAGGGCAGTTGACCTTTTCGTCCGAGCCCCACCAGCTAATCGCGAAACTCCCTTCCCACCGCGAAACGCAGCGTTGCAACCGCTCCGATAGATTCCCAAAGACTCGCTCTCTCTCTCTCTCTCTCTCTCTCTCTCTCTCTCTCTTCTCTTCTCTCTCAGGGCTCTCGGCGCGTCAATCGACGAAGGAGCACGCGATACACTTTCGGCTTTACGACGTACAATTCCAGGCGGATACTCGGCTTTTAGCGCTTCTGCTGCGATCCATCTCGCATGTTTTTGTTGCTTCGAGCGCGAGAAGAGGGCAGCTAATGGGCACACAGACCGCGTCGCTCGCAACCACGTTGGTTTCGTTGAAAAGGCGCACTCGAATCGTCGAATAGTCGGAGCTCGAACAACGAGAGGCAGAGTTTGCCGCCACTCAAAGGCACACTCTAGCCGACTCTGGCCGTCTCGTGGAAAAAGCGCGGCTGGTGGAATTCCGTTACAACTCGGAGCGACGTTTCGGTAAAAAGCGGGAAAAATATGGGAACGCGCGCTGAAGAAGAGGAGGTCGCGAGGGCCGAAGAAAAGGGTGTTTGCGCGTCTCGCCGACTCTGCAATTTTCGAGCGCGCGCTCCCTCTCATTTCCGGTGCCGTCCCTGACACTTGGACGAGAGGCGACTGGCGCCACTCGATGTCCTCGAGACCGCGATCGTACTGTCGCGAGTGCGAGTGCGAGTACGAGTGCGAGAGGAGGCGCCTGTCCGTTGGGGGGACAACACAACACCCAGGTTTTACAGCGGCTTCCTTCGCGTGGAATGGAATGGAAACCGACGTAATGGAATGAGCTTAGGTTCGGCGAATAAACGTCGCGCACTTTTATTCGCTTTTATGTTTTACGCGACGAGTCAACGCGTAGTAATTCGCACCGCAACGAGCGATAGAAATGCAACGCCAAAGTTTTCACGCGATCGCGCTCTACTTCGCGCGACGAGTTTGCTCTCGTTACTCTTGATGTTACTCTTGATGTTACTCTCGATCCTCGACTCGTCCCCACGATTAGGCGATTTTTCTCTCGTCGTAGGTAATAAAAGGAAGCACCCGCGCGGTCGTCCGACTCGTGATTGAGAAAGGCGTGTTCGCTCAAGAGTGAAAAATCATTAAAATAATAAAAGCAGGCGTTATTGACTCTCGTTCGTATAATCGGGCAGGGACTTAAACGAGGCCCCATTTCCGATGGAAATTACCCTCCATCCGGATGATAAGCAGCCAGGAATAAGTATCGCTGGTATGCCCCTCGGCATCCCCCCGAGCTACGTTTCGCCCTTTTTTCCAGGAATGCCAACTGCGCGAGTCGATGGAAACTTGGCCGTCAATGTTCATCGAGCAGTTGCCAACCAAGTGGACCGCGAGGAACCCGTCCGCGATTGAGAGAGCGAGAGCGAGACTCCCGTACGGACTCACCGGAGGCTGGCGTGCACCGGGGCAATTGGTACCTACCGGCGACTAGTTAACACCGTCTCTCGTCGCGCCTATCGGACTTTTTATCGAGTCCCAGCCTTCGCCGAGACTTAATCGAGCCGTCCTTCTCTCTCTCTCTCTCTCTCTCTCTCTCTCTCTCTCCCCCAGTTGCGCTCCACCGGTCCCTCCGTCTCATTCGCTTTTAGCTCACGGGCAGCCCGAGGGCCCTGTAACATCCTCTCCCCCATCCCCCATCACCCTTCCCTCTCCCACTTATCGCCACCGGACGAGATCATCGCGCGCGGATCTGCGAATATATGGATGTACAGCGAGGTGACTTAGCTGGAGCCTTAGCGCAGCTTCTTCCCTCTTCAATGGATGTACAGTTAGACTCGCCGCTGCTCGACGCTGAACCAACTGACCCATTTACAGAGGCCGCGCAGTGGAGAACCCGAGAACTCTCTGGGACTCGTTTTGTTCCCCTCGAACCAAGAGCCACAGCGGCGTAATTAATACGACTTTGCTCTTCTCGAGGATGAAAAACGATCCAGGCGCATTTATCGCGCTCGCGCATGTGTGCGTGTCCCTTCTGCAGCCATTCTTCTTCGACGAATCTCGTAGCGCTCGAGTCCTCCCCTCCTACAAGTCCGCTTGCTTAGGGATATCTCCGATCGGACCCGTACTTTACACGGGGGATTTGTCCGTTAACGCGCGAGCGAACCCGCTGGCGTCTCTCCTTCGTCTCTCCTTCGTCTCTCCTTCGTCTCTCCTTCGTCTCTCCTTCGTCTCTCCTTCGTCTCTCCTTCGTCTCTCCTTCGTCTCTCGTTACCGTCGCCAAGCGGAAACCACGTAACGGCGCAAATTTTCGAGCCTGAGATTCAGCGAGTTTCCACGCTCTCGAGCTGCCCGAGTATTCTAGATCTGCGTGGATCTATCGAGCATCTTCAGAGCTACTGGCGCAAGTGTGGATGCAGTCTCGCTTTCAACCGATTCGTAAGTTACAATAATAAGAAACGGTAGGTTCGCGTGCGGACCTAAAAGCTATCGATCGAGTACAGTGACGCGATTATCGAACCGAATTCAGTTGGCGTAAGCTACAGCGTATTTGCGACGCGAGAAAGAAATTCGAGACCTTTCTTCGAAAGCTAAATAACGCGCGCGCGGTTTGTACGCCGTCGCGGGAAATTGAGGAAAATTTACGATTCTACAAAGTTTGTACAATTACGCGGATATACGAGGGGACTCGTTCGGTAAAAGAGCGACATACGAGGCTCGAGTAAAAATTGCACATAGCAATAATTTTCACTTCGTAAGGATACTTTCGTAAGGATGTTGTATCCTTACGAAACGGGTTTCCCGATTTGTCGATGATACAATAACGCCGAGCTCTTTAAATACGGCTTCATTAGCCTCCCGAGCAACTCGTAAATTTGTTACTTAGCGCTTCGGCGACCATTAACGACGAGCCCAGCGACTAGGGAAGTCGAGCTCGGCGATTTGGTAAAGCTCCTCTCCAGCTTGATGCAAGCTAGCCGAGTTTTTAAGCGCACCGACCAACACAACGATAAATGCCGATAAAAGCGCTTTATAATCTGGATGTAAGCGTGTAAGCATCGAGCAGCTCGAGGAAGGAGAGGACCGGTTCGCTTCGGTGCAAGTGTCTATTTTCTCATCGTCCTCGGCAACCGAACGAGTCGAACGTCTTCCGAAGAAAAGTCCACGGGAATGCTTGTCCCTGGTTGAGCTTGCGCAGGAAAACTTATTTTATTTCCCACGGCCAACCCACCGAATCCGAACTGCCGATAACTGCTCGTTGATTAATAGCTTCTCCAATAGCTTCTCCAATAGCTTCTCGACGTAATTGCACGTCAAGGGGCAGCAGACGTTATAAATTTGTCTATCAAGTTCTTTACTCGCACCGAGTCTATCTCATTTCGATGTTATGGAATTGTGAAATTTTACGAATCAACGAGATTGTTACGCACTCGCATTGTTACGTACTCGAATACAAGCGACATTTCCCGACATTAAAAGACGATCCAAATTTTTTCAAACGGCGCTGATAACTTTGGAGGCTCTTCCAGTAGCTAAACGAGATCTTGTCACCAGCGCGTTGGTCAATCGTACGAGTGATTTTCAAATAACCGATATACGAGATTTAGCGAGGACTTGTTGGACGATCGTCGGTCGCGCCGTCGTGTCGAAGTAACTCGCGTATCGTTTAAAAAAAATATTAAGCACCACGAGATTGCGAGTGACTTTAACACTCGTCAATTAACATTCAATTGTATCTCTTCGCGATTCAAATGCGTCGCAATAATTTATTTAAGATACGCGTCAAAAATATATGCGTAAATTCTGAAATTAGCGCGAGAGGAAAAAGTGTGCAAAAAGAACGCGTTCGCGTCATTAATACCGACGTTAAAGTCTTACGTTTAACTTATCGGCGAGAGTTAGAGTCGTGTATTTAAATATTTATGCTCATCTCGTTGGTTTGTCCCCTTAAGTTTAGCGTACAACTTGTTTCTTGATTTTAAGAAACCCGAGAAACCATATAAACCATTATTAACACGTGTTCGTTTAAAAAATTTACGCAGCTCGTGCTAAAGTATTTCACAGTCCGTTAATACGAAGTAACTGTAAGACGACTGAAAATATGTTGGCATGTAAAAATAATTTCATATGGCATGCCTCGAACGCACGCGGTTAAAATACTTCTCTCGAAAAGACGGGACGAAAAGCTTACGAGAAGCACGTCGAGCGCGTTGCAGGAGCGCGTGCGAGGAAATTAATAAAAGGCATTTAAAAAAAGGAGGAATCCTTAATTTCCCTGTCGTGTAGAAATGAGATTAGAAAACGCCGGGAGAAAGAGGCAACGAGCGAGTTACTCGTCTGGGGGCTAATTTCTTTGGATCGGCCGTACGTCGATATAATTGCAGGCGATTTGATCGATCGATCTCGAGTAATGCGTTCGAATGAAACCGGCGATCCGCGGCGGTTCGCAAATCACCGGAGCCAGAACCATCGATATGTCGAGCTCGCGAGCGGCCTTTCCCCGGTGTACGTCGTACAATTAAGGAGTACATAGGCTGCAACTTGCAACCGAGGAAGAGGCGCGTCGGAAGACCTCGCGAATACGAAAGGTCGCCCGCGTACGTGAACGCGCACGTATATTCCGCGGGTACTTTACCCCCGCGGGTAACCCCCCGCCCCGCCCCAGGCCGCCCATCCGTAGAATTTACGAAGGCAAAGGTTGGGACCTAACGTTACGGCCCCGTGATAAAGCCAGGCTAGCGCGACTCGCCTCTCGCCGCTCGCCACCAGGTAGGTAACACTCCTTCGCGGCGACCCCCGCGAGACTCGCTCTCTATTTTGGCGAAGCGTTTTGATGAAAATGGCCGCGACGTGGGGAAACCACAAGATCTTCCATTGATTTTTAACGCCCGTTAAAATCAAAAAAACCAAACCTCTTCGCCTGAACCGTGGCGCCGCTTTTAGAAGGACACGACCTCTCGCGATGCCCATAAATTTGCGTCGGTCCACGATTAGAAGGATTTCAACCCTCTCGGCGATTGCGTTAAACGATCGCACGAGCTAGATCGCGAGCGAAGAACGATTAATTGGATTTATCTTTAATAAGGATGTATTTCAAGTCGTACCAACGGCGAAATGAGATTTTTCTTCTTAGCGCTAGTAAATAACGAACGATACCCTGATATTACGCACGTAAGAGTTAACGCACAGACGTGCAGGAATGAAGACCATTGGTAGTTGAATACTAACCAGACGCAACAGACTCTAACAATTCGCAACGAGAATTTCTCAAAGATTTGATTTTCATTCGGAGCACGTGCGCCTTCCCGGTCGTACGTTCAAATGCACATCGACTCGACGATCTGATCGTGATCGAGTCATCTGCCAAATGTCAGTCCACCGAGTCGGACCACCCTGCCGGACCTGCGCCGGATCTACGCCGGATCTACGCCGGATACTCGCTCAATTGCCAAAGTACTGTGACGTCGACTCTTTCTTTGCGTGGTGCACCTAATGCTAACGCTCTAATTTTAACGCTGAAAAAACTTGTCCTCGAAAAGCGTAACAAGCATTTGAGTCATCGCTTCACTTCGTCGAAGGCGAGCAAATGACTCTCGACAAGCTACAAGTCGCAATGATGCTTCAGTTAAAGCAGTACTCGAGCAGTACACAATAAGACGACTCTTGCTTGAAAATAAAGGATTGAAATGAAATAATACCGTTCGTCGAATATATTTGATCGGTGTGCGAGAAAATAATTGTGAAATCGGTGCAATCTTTAAATGCGAATGTTAAGTTAAATGACATCGATGATGTTAAGTTTTGTTAATTAAGTGTGAATAATAAGCAGGCCCTAACGTTTAATTATTTATTGTAATAAATGTATCTTTCACCCCCTCAAGAATTCATGACAAATACTTCAAAATTTGTGCGACAATTCCATTAACTTTTTCACAATTACAATTTCAAGTTTACTTTAAATTTCAGTCTTGTTATATGAATTGGGGGAAAAAAAAAAAAAAAAAAAAAAAAAAAAAAAAAAAACTGCTGGAATATAAAGGGCGAGTATGCAAATATACGTAAATACAACTAAATTCCTATATGCGTGATAGATGATTCTTTGAAAAAGTGGTTTTATACGTAAGGTAGGATGAAGGATAATTTATATTAAAGTTAGCGTCATTTGTGATATTTTTACAGCTAATTGTTAGATTTATTAGACTTATTACTTTGCTCCCAGAGAATTAATTTTTCTGGCTTAATTATAATTACGCAACTACGCAATTAAATTTTATGCAGCGGAAAATGAAACATAACGTAAACTAGAACAATGTCATTCCGTTATAGAAGAATGAGAGTACATCGAGGCTTTCAAACCTAATATTTCATTGTTTTACTATTACGAAGCAAGATACAAAATGTGCACAGGGAGACGTGAAAACGCGTAAGTAAATCATTAACCAGAACTAGCACTCGATATAATCTGGACTGTAAGTTTCTTTAAATATAAATCGACGAAACCAAAAGCGATATGCATTATTAGACATTTTTGAGGACATTTATTTCAGATCTTCGTTGGAGGTTTCAAGAAAGTAACGGGCAAAGAAATATCGCGAACATGTCACGGTTAAATTGTTCGAATTCTCGTATTTATTTCATGTTTTGAATCATTAGTGCGGACATTTCTCAAAACTTTATAACCCATGGTTCGACTTTGGATGCGTGATCGGTGACTCGAAAGACTACGGGGAACGGACTTTCAAGGAATGCGCACTTTAATCGTTTCGTTAAAACGAAGGGACAAATCTGAACGCAATAACGAATCATTTGCGTCATATTTATCATTATTGCGCAGCCGCTACGTTTTACGAAATTTTCATTACCAAAAGTGTCGGCTTTGATCGATCCCGAGTACTAACTCCGTCTTACGCTCTTTTTTCAAGTATAAAGGCACAGGCCAACAAGCGAGAAAACAATTCTCGATGTAAGAATATATAGAGAAGCCATCCGCTTAAACGGCACTTGTTTCATTCAATGAAAACTACGCAAATTCATGTTGCATGTTTTCGAAAGCTTATCGGTCTAAAAAGTCATCAGCGTACGAATGAAAGTAAAACGTTCGAAGAACGTCAGTGGATTGCTCAAGCAATCCGAATTGGCTTGAAAAAACAACGGTTGCGGTTGGCGGGGGTACTAATCCTTTCAGCGGTTACCCCCGCTGCGTGTCGTCGTCCAGGAGGCGGCGATGATAAGCGCCAATTAAGCGGAGCTTGGGTTCTCGCGCGCGAGACTCTTTGCCGCGGCTGTAAATCCGCGCACTTCCTGCTTGGAGCTCGAGGCAAACCACCGACCACCTCGGGATGCGTTCGCTCGGTTTAATCAGGACCTCGGGAACAATGCGGCGATGCGTATCGCTGATACACCTACGAATATATGCGCCTGCGTCCACGTGGATAATCTCGGTCGGGCACAAGTCCGTTAAAGCTTTATTGTTTAATTAAGAAGAACCGGTGTAAGCGCCAGCAAATGCGCCGCTCGCGGACAGCGGACAGTTACGCAATGGATTGTCTATTTATAGTCGCTTTTATAGAGGATACGCAATCGCTCATTCGAGTCCCGCGAGAAAAATGTGTACTGCTCGACGCTGAGCAGTACTCAGCGATCTTTACTCAGCGGTAAATTTACGGGAAGAAGTATCATCGCGTTTGTTGCTTTTGTTCTTTTGCACACGGCAGAATCAAATCCATCGTATTACCGATGATAATATCGCGAAAAAGTAACCGTGTTGCGACAAAACTGTAATTATACGTTAGGTCGAAGATTTCTCGGAGGAATTCACTGGAGTATTCGGGTAACAAAACGTTACCATAAAACTGTCCAAACAAAGCCAAGAAATCTGGAAGTGCAGACAAGGCACAAAGGAGGCCTAATGAAAACGTCAGCGGTGAGCATTGCCGAATATCGATGGGCGGTCCCAATGACAAAGGAAGGCAATGGCTTTCGAAAATCCAGCAATAGAGTTCCTTCGAAGTGAAAAGCTCGCTAGGAAAATGGCTCTAAACGTGGCGAACATCCGGTCGCCGAGCAGACCGACGAGCTTCGTCGAACATGTGTAAAATAGTGCAACAGACCTCGAGTGTAGACGCAGACGGGAAGAGAGAACGAGAACGAGAACGGGAACGGGAACGGGAACGGGAACGAGAACGAGAACGAGAACGAGAGCGAGAGCGAGAGCGAGAGCGAGAACGAGAGCGAGAACAAGAACGAGAACGAAAACGAGAACGAAAACGAGAACGAAAACTCGTGACGACTCGGTCGGAACTTCGGAAAGCGGAAGAAGGGGATGCAATAAAGAAGAAAGATCAAGCGGTTGTTGGGCCCCTTTCTTACACGTATTCACAAAAGTCTGTATTTGTACGCACCCTTCGCCGGAAATCACGATTACGTTCGGGACCTTTTCAGAATCTTCACTACTGTCAGAGAAACGATGTTCCCCACTCGTTTACATGTACCGCATTTACACTTGGAATTTGTTATGTGCCAAAAGCTTGAGCGACCTTTTTATAGGAAAAATACGTTTGCGATAAAATTTTAGGCTCCTTATTTGCAAGCGGATCGTTCTGTCGGAATAAGAGGAGGGATTTTAACAATTATTCCGAACTCGTTGTCGTTCGAAAGGTCATTCCGAGCTCAAAGAAAGATTTACTTTGCAGCAAATTTTGACGTGGCTTTTGTGAAATATTTTCATTTTTAACTTTTCGGCATTTCTCAACACTTTGTGCGTTTGCAAGGTTCGCACGGTTGATCTAAATATTCCAAGACACTGGGAATTTGCTAAATAATTCAATTAGGAATTTTAGCACGTATTTACAATGACTGGACAACTGTATCTTGCTAAAAACTCAAAAATTACCTCGACGTTAAACCTTTTGATTGTAATCTTTATATATATATATATATATATATATATATATATATGTACATCTCGAGCAAATTGAAAGCGATGAAAGTCTAATCGATTTATTTTACTAATTAAATTTATTCCCGGCTCTATTTAAGATCGTTGTTGCATACCAAATAAATTTGGATCGAGCACTGCTTGAGAATTCCTCAAGCAAATTAAAAATGTTTCATGAATTTTTAAGCAGCACATTATACGCGATACCCACTTTCCGAGTAAAAAAGCAATGCGATATTTTTAAAGTATAAGTAATTCAGAACAGGTGATTGAATTTTCTTTATTTTAGACTTTGATAAAAATTATACTAATTTTGTCCAACAGCGTAATCATTTTATCACGACAATAATAATAAAAAACAAACTTTCAGTAGAGTTACATGAATCGTGTATTTTGTGTCTATCCTTCGAGGAAACCAAGACAGAGTTCATAATTATTCGAGTTTTATTTTATAACTAGAGAATGATTCCGCAGAAGCTTATTACATTTCACATAAATATAATTTATGAAATTTGATCGATAATTTCAGTAATTCTTTGTGAACGACGAGAAAACGTTAATATTACTATAATTTCTTGTATACCACTATTCTGTTAAATACAAACTATTAATGGCTTCAAAATATTTTGAAATTACTATTATTCACTTTATTTACTATTATAACTTGTAATTGGAATTTATGTTTCGTAAAACCAAATGTAATAGTGATTTAATATCAAGTTTTCTTGTTAAAAATTCATAAAGATAATTTGTACGAGAGCTACGTGACACGTGAGAAAGTGTCACGTAATTTTATTAAACGTGAAAAAATTCATATTAAGACTACCCGTGCTTGAAAAATCCAGGAATACTTAAATCAATGAGAATTAAGGACATTAAATTATAATATATATTGGAGTTTGAATCGTAGAATTTATTGACAAGATATCGTAATAAAAAAAGAATAAAAGAGATGTTCAATACTTAAAAGTTACTTCAAACGTAATATTAATATCCTAAATATGCATAGCCACTTAATTTAAAGCATAAACCAACCACCCATTATAAACAGGCTTTAGCTGGTAACCAGTTACCCGTCTAGATGGAAGCTTGAATACTAGAGTCGATTAAAAATTTCTACTTTTTTATATAAAATGTCGTTATCAACGTACTAAAAATATTTACCGTGTTCAATAGTGTTCAAAATTTTTTCATACGTGGAACGGTAATTATCAATATATATTTTTGTTCTTTGCGCGCGTGTTTGAAAGCCATCAGCCATTTTGATCAATTTCTGAATTTAATAGAATATCAGAGATTTCGTGACTTTAATCAACAGTAGGATGTTTACTACATTTTTAACTATTATATCCAATTTAAATTTAAAACTCGCTTCCTTCATACGTTAAATTATTTTAGCAGAACGCTATATATGTTCCTGGTTATATTCATTAATATACTAATGGGAAAAGAAAATACTTTTTCGAGATACGGAATGATCATTAGTACAGTAAAATAAAAGAACATTTTATAATTAACGACAAGATAGAAAAAGAGAGCATTGCTAATGATTTTTATAAGTATTATATTATGTCCTGCAAGTTAGTTAGATCTTGCTTTAAAAACTTGTCCGAATTTTCAGAATTTTAATGTCTATGTGAACTAGGGATACATAAATCACGTCACAGGGTAAGTAAGTGAAAAATGTAGGGAAAAATTCTTTTTTTTTAAAACTGGATTCAGAATGTTATAATTTATACGTTATTATATCTAAAAAGTTATTTCTTTCGATGCAATAATTTTGCGTAATTTTAAGACTCGATGTGACTTTTACTATTCTAATGGAATTTATTTTCAGTAGACAAAATTGGTATCCCTACTTTTTCGAATATTCATATTTATTTATGATCGCATAATTAAAGAAATGCAAATAGTATTTAAAATGTATGAAAAGTTATGATTCTTATCTAACATAAAAATCAGCAGCAAACGCTACATTTGTCAGTAAATCACGAAACGATGCTGTGCCAAGTTTAATTACCATTCACGAGTAAAGAGCTTTATACCTTTTCCTCAAAACCGAATTAAAAAGCTGATATTTTAACGAATCAAGCATCTGATTCGTTGGGTCTAAGATTTTTAAAAAATTAGAAAGTTTTAAGGGCCACCACGTTTAATGCCCTCAGCGGCATATTTAATACAACGTCCTTCCCAATTAGTTTTGCCATATAAGCGTATTGTACCATAAAAATTTTTGCACTACTTTGAATATTACACATTTACAGAAAAAGTGCAGTGAATCGTTAATCTGACATTCACGGTAGAAAATAATTTTTTAACCAACTGGTTACGTGTTTGAATAAGAAGAGCGTAAGTACGAATCATTCCCGTACGAAAAAGCCTCGCAAAGGGGCCGACGGTCCGATTTTTCTGGACAGTCCTAGAGAGAGAAGGCGACGACCGCAACAAAGATGGGAATACACTTCGCCAACGAGACCGAGAACCGGTATTTTACATAAGTGCGTTTTTTCGTGAAAAATAATGGCTAGGCGTCGGCGAATTATCCAGCCACCGTCATCCCCGATAGAAGGGCAGCGGTACCCTACATGCGCCGAGCTGGTGACCTTGACCCAACACGGCCACACAACGAGGAATCCCACACCGAATAGAGCTAGTGGACTAGTCCAAGCTCTTAAACGACCCCGATCGCCAAGTTCCTCGACTGCTTCTTCCCCGCCGACAAGGAGACGAGGAGCGTCCTTCCATCTCGACTCAACGATACCACCGACCGTCCCGGAACCGAGAAAACGCACAGAATCACTCGTCAACTCGGACGCGATCTTGACACTGTACTCCTAATACGTACTTGTTGCGTGTTAGATAGATAAATAAAGGGGCGAGAGAGAGAAGGTGAAAAGCGAACCCCCCGCGGAGCGAAGAAATCGAAACTGCACGTGGATGATTTATGCGTGCGGTTGATGGGGTTAAGGTCTTCCTCCGTATATACGTATATAGTGCAGGCAGATCGTAAACTACACCGCTGCCGATTCTGGTACACACTGGTGAACTTGGCGCTAGGTGACGATGCGCCGACCAGCAAACGCCATTCGAAGCGCGTTTGCCTCTCCCACCGAATCCATCGATCTACGATCAGCTCCGATTCAACGGTGATCTATCACTCGGGAGGATGTAATGGATAATCTCTCCCTCTCTCCCTCTCTCCCTCTCTCTCGCTCTCTCTTTCGACGCTTTGTTCTATCATTTTTTGCCGATTAAATCCCCATGCCAGGGAAAAAATAATTAACATTCCTATTTTTATCTCAGGAAAGAAGTCATTACGAGAGAATTTCGTTGCACCGAAAGTACGAGGCGCGAGCGATAAATCAAGAAGTTGGCGAACAACTTGGAAATAGAAGCGAAAAAGCCATCTTTCCACGCAAAGTCCATTTACGAGAATAGCGAGCGGACTGCCGAAATGACCGTTTTTGTGGGTCAACTTTGTTTTTCTCTCTTTCTTCCGGCCCTCGACGAGGCTGCTGCTGTTACTGCCCCCTTGGGTAGAACGAATCCTCGATAATTCGATCCCCTCCGCGCGAGGGATGCGCCGCTCCTCCTATACCGCTGAAAGCGAGACAAAGAAGTAAAAACGAAGTCAGAGGTCCGAAGCCAAACGCGTCTTCTTTTTTTTCCTCCCATTTCTCCCTCTCTCTCTCTCTCTCCCTCTCTCTCTCTCTCTTTTTTTGACATTTTTTCATTCTCACATTCTCAGTGTTTCGTGCATCGTGTAGAAAAACCGTTGGAGCTCGGCTCGTATCGTAGAGCGGGGAAAGGGCTGAGGGTGGCGGTCACTTTCCAGGAATCGGAGTTATTAAGATGGTAGAGAACCCTTACACTGGCGCGCTACGCTGCGTGTGATTCCGAACTACCCCGTGGACCTTTTATCGTCAAAAATTCAAAAATTAACGCACCGCTCGTCGCTCCGATAAAGAATGACTGGCTGGTCCATTAGTTCACCGGTCGCTTCTAAATACCAGGGATTGGTGATTCATCGAATAAGACGTTCTCGGCTTCTTGGCTGCCGACTTACGTCGGTGAACAATGAAACTGAAAACAACGGAGACATCTGTCCGGATTTTACGATAATAAAAGGATTAACAAGCGCATCTAATTGAAACCGTAGATTCGTTTGGCCGGGAATAAAACGTTTTCTCCCCTCCCCCCTTCAGCCGCTTGACTTTCACACTAATGACTCCCAATGCTTACACATTCATCCAGAAGCATTCACCGATGCATAAAATTATAATTCACTTTGAAAGAAGCGTAGCCCGAGTTTGCGCCAAACAATAACGTCGAGGTGTAACTCGAAAGTGTAACTTGACGGAGTTAAGGCCTCCCAGCCAGAAGGAAGACGCGTCCGCTTAGGAGCTTCCGCTGCTGACGTTATTCGTCGCGCTAGAAGAGTACGACGAGACTCGTCCTCTTCTTGGTTGCATACGCACGAGCTGAGACCATTCGGATACGGCGACGGAGAACGAACGAGGCCCTAGAGCGAGAGCTTCGTTTCTCAAAGGGATATTCAAGGGATATTCAAGGGATATTCAAAGGATATTCAAAGGATATTCAAAGGATATTCAAAGGATATTCAAAGGATATTCAAAGGGAAAAATTATGATGAAGAGAAGGAGAGAGAGGAAGTTAGGATGCGCCTATAAAGAAGAGCACGAGGAGACGAAGATGAAGAGGACGAAGAGAGACCGCGAGACGGAGAGCGAGGATGAAGTGGTGGAGAAACGTGCAGAAGAGGAGTAAAGGAGTTGTGGGACGAGTTGGCGTTCTTTCCTCTCTCTCTCTCTCTCTCTCTCTCTCTCTCTCTCTCTCTCTCTCTCTCATCTCGTGAGCCAAGAAGACCAGAGTCAGAAAGCGGCAGCGTGTGCAACTCGCAAGACTGAAAACTCCCCTACGTAATTATTCGCCGCGAAGGCCATCCTGTGCGTTACAGGCCAAGTGTATGAGTGCATGGATTTACTCGGCTTGAGCCACCAAGCAAGAGAGGTAGAGGGAGCAAGATGGAGAGAGAGAGAGAGAGAGAGAAGGTCGCTTAAAGCGAGAAAGAGAGAAAAACAAGTCGGAGGAGACGAGGCGCAAGAGAAGATAAAGGCGAAGGATATAAGGAGCGAGAGAGAGAGAGAGAGAGAGAGAGAGAGAGAGAAGAAAGAGAGGTTGGACCTGTTTCTCGATTACTGGTCTTTGCGAAATGCCGCGGGATTCCAGCAGCCAACGATTGATTTTCAAGACGCTGCACGAGTGTGAGAGTGGCGAGCGACGAGCGCACGCGCGCGCGCCAGCGAGAGAGAGAGAGAGAGAGAGAGAGAGTGAAACGTGGGCCGGAGTTCGACTATATTTGATAAGAGAGAGCCACTTGGCGCCTTTGAATGATGAGCTGTTGCTACTGCTTACGTTCACGAAAAAGAGGTGGTGTTCCACTTGATACCCACAAGTGGTCTCTTCTCTTCTATACTTAACTTTTTGCCTTCCCCACCGGAATTTTACATGCATGACTTTTAAGCCCATTACTTTACAAATAACAGCAGATTGTGCACTTTGAGCCTTGAATTCTTTTACCCTTTATAGCTTTAGTTGGATGGACTAAACGAGACTGTCGCACGAACGAGGCACTGTAAAAGATACCAAGCCCTGGGTTAAATCCAAAGCATCAGCTGACACTTTATAAGATCCCTCACCGAGGCACTCCCGACTCCATGGTTTTTGATTAAAAAACAAATGTTCTGGGCTATACTTAGCAGCTGTTCAGCAGTCGTGCGAGCATGATGTAACGGTTAAAGCGTGGAATACGAGAGACAGGAGTAGGATGGTCAAGGATGATAAAGGACCGCGCATGATTCACCGAGGCACCGTCCAAGGACGCCTAGGCTTGGACAATTTTGAAGATTCGAGGTATTTCGAATCTTTCCTCTATCTACATATACATATGCATATATTTACATATTCTTTCTAAATGAAAACAATCGAGCTGTACTTCTAAAATACGTTAATTTCCCGGTTGATGCTCGTCGATCGTGGTATTAAAGAAGAAATGGAACGTGCGCTTATAACTTCGGCAATCGTTATTAACGCTTTAGAACGCAGTTACGCGCAAATTCCAAGGTCTTGGACAAAATATTTATCGCGAGTGGAGCCTTTAAACGGTGCAAGAGTTCGATGCCGTAAGCCAAGTCTTTATTTTCGAGCAAAAGTATAAGAGTATCGAAAATTCTTTCCCTCGCGTAAAACGCAAATTCATGAATCGAGTTTGGCTTGCGCTCGTCCTTCCTCGTAAAAACGCCTGGATTTCGCGAAAACAAAGACGCTGTTTCCGCCATTGAATATTCGAGGGATCCCACTGTTCCCTCTCTCCCTTTCCCGATACTCCAGGTTTCGGGATGCGCGTGTGTGCGTGCGTGCATGCGCGCGATCCAGGCAGCCGACATCGATGACGATGTGCCCTGTTGTTACGGAAAAAGGAGAGAAAAGAGAAAAAGCACGTCGGCGGCCGCGGAGGAAAGGGCGAGGGCAGTCAAGGTCCCGCGGAGTCGTGCGTACGCCGCAGGCTGACTCGGTCCGTCTCCTCTCTCTCTCTCTCTCTCTCTCTCCCTTTCTCTGTCTCTTTCATCCTCTTCTTTTATGCGCCGACGGTTGTCGCTCGAGAGTATGTGCGCTGACCATTGAGACGAGCCCGCGGAAAAACACCCGCGCCGGCGAGTCTCAATGGGCGAGGCGACCGCACCGGCGACGGATACACGCCGTGGATGAGGAGGAGGAGGAGGAGGAGGAAGCCGCGGTAGATGATCTCGCGCTATCGCATCGAGGGGAGCTTATCTCGGATCGGCGGAGGCCGAGGGGGAGGAGAGCCGCCGGCGCTTCGGGACAAAATGGTATAATCGACACCGAGAGCCGGTCGCCGTTGTCCTACTCGGTTTTGCGCGCACGAGCTCTTGCAGTCGCTCCTTTACGTTATTGCTCCCACGTCGAGCGCAGGATGCGAACGGGCAGATCGTTGATTTTCAAAATATCTCGAAACGAGAAGAACACGAGAGCCGCCCGAGCAATGGGCGTGTAGGTATTGTTTATTGGAAGAAAAAAAGTCGAAACTGGCTGCCTAGGATGAAGATCGGAGGAAAAGGGGGATCGTAAAAAATCTCGATCGAGTTGATTCCCGTCATGGCCGCGTCAATAGCCCCGTATGTAAGGAGCGCGAGAAAATGCAGCGCAGATGCGCAGCCGCGTGGGCGTTTTCTCGATCGTTTTCGATCGAGGCCGCCTCGATCCACAGTCCGGGTCCGCGCGAGTCAAGCTCGCGGCATTCCTCGAGGGGCGGAAGATCGATCATCGCCGATCGACTTCCACGTAACGCGCGCTGTGTCTGCGTGTTTGCCTATTTGCGCGTGTAGACGAGAGCGGCAGAGGAGGTGGAGGAGGAGGAGGAGGAGGAGGAGGAGGAGGAGGAGTAGGAGGAGGGCAAGAAGCCCGTCTCCGCTACCGAGCGAAAGAGAGAGAGAGAGAGAGAGAGAGAGAGAGAGAGAGAGAGAAGGAGGAGGCGAAACGGTAGAAAAGGAGTAGTGCAAGAGCGTGGATGGTAAGCGGCCAAGGTGGTACGATTGCGCCGAAGAATCGAATTCAGCTCATCTCGGCGGGCAAGAGTAATTGTCGAAGCTGCGCTCACTTGAACTCGTATGGCTTGCACCTGCGCGTACGTTACAATTTTCTCGGAATAACGAATGACTCTTCGCTAAGGGAAGGATTCGCAGCGAGCGAGGGTCGGTCCACTATCGCTCGAGGAAAATCAGAGAGCAAGTACCGAGTTTCCGAATGGATCGAAAGGTTTATTTTGCGGCGGCTCGCGTGTCGCGCTCCAGCATGCAATTGATATTCGCTCGCGCGAGTCGCTTGTGCTACACCTGCGCGACGATGTCGATGGAGCGATCGCGAGCTGTGCGGTCGACTCTCAGCTCACCTAACGATAGAGAGGGAGGGAGAGAGACAGTGTGTGTGTGTGTGTGTGTGTGCTGCTGCTGCAAGAGGAAGAGATGGGAACTCGGCGCGAACGTCGTCGTCGTCTAACGGTTCTCGCGCGGCAAACATCGGGAGGAGAAAGAGAAAAACGATGACAACGTGCGCCTTTCTAAACGCCAGTCCATCATCGACTCGGCGAGATGTGCTCTTGTTTTTCGCGGACTTCATCGATGGCTATTTTATCTTTCGCGGCTCATTGTCTTCCGGAGAGGCGATCCACCGACTGTCCGGAACGTCGGCGTGAGAAAAATAGAATTTGAACAATGGCACATTTGTACCTATAATTGGCCCTCGTCCCTCTTCTTCGCTCCTATCGGATATCGATGCGAGCATTGTATTAGCCGCGAACGGTGAAAGTCCGTGCAAGCGGGTATTGGACTAATGCGACAAATGACGCTTATAATACCACGAATATTAGCCTCGAGAGCAAGTTTATTGCGCGTAATTGAAGGAAAGTCCGTCTTTTACGAAGGACTTTGGAGACAGCTCGCGTAACAGTTCTCTCGGCTTGTACTTTTACGTAACTCTAAGAATCACGTCACATGCCTGTCCGCAAGAGTCAGCGATGCATGACCGAATCGAAAAATGTGATCAATAATTAGATAATTTCACAACCGAAAATCGGGCGCAAATCGGGCGCAAATCGGGCGCAAATCGGGTGAAAATCGGGCGAAAATCGGGCGAAAATCCATAATTACGACTTGTATTCGAATTTGTTTTCAACACCCGCTTGTAAAACCCGTTGGACCAAGACTGCGTTTGAGAACAACCGATCGACTGATCCGAAATATCCAATCGGGAGGAGCAGGTAAGGGTTCGGGTAAAAATACGTCGAAAAGTACCAGTCGAAGACCTAGACGCCTCGAGTGCGGCGAATTTCGAAGGTCCGATTTCCGTTAAACGCATCGTTAACGAGGGATAAAAGGAGGAGTTGCTCCTCCCTCGGGTCTGCTTTTTCGGTATTTCGCGTAGCACAGTCGCGACCAGAGGAAAAGAGATGGACGCGCCCACGGAGGCAGTGGTGCACTCGAACCAGGAGATAAACGCGACTCGCCAGAGCTCAATGCCATAATTTGTAAGCGAGCAGCGCGACTAGACGACCACTTGCCCTCTCGCTTCTTTTGTGCCTACCGTACGTAATTGTTTCTCGACGTCCTCTCGCCCGTCGTCGCTCCTTTCACGCACACTCGTACGAGCGTGCGTACACGTACACTGACTCGCAACAGGTAAAAGTCCTTAAAGGCCGCGAGAGGGGCGCACATAAATCGAGACAGGTGCAACAGGTGTCCGTCGACGTCAGCGGGCGGACGCTCGCATCGACTCCTTCCGTGCGCGGGTCAGACGGGCAAAGCTTCCGGGCCGGTTCTCGTTGGCGGAGGCTCTACCGGATGGGCCTTGTTCCTCCCGACGAGGGCCTTCGTAGATGTTTTCCGAGAAGAAGGAAAGCAAAGGAAAATCGCTCGGGAGGTTCGAGCGTTGGCCGAGGAACATCCCATCGATCGCTCCGATAAATTCGAGCCGGAGTTAACTGTGCCAGCTCGCCTAACGAGGAAATGTACCAGCGAGGCACGGCTACTTTTTCACGAGTGAAATCCAAAAGGATGACAGCGCTGACCCTATTTCGATGTAAGTATATTAGCCAAGTGAAATTTGAGGCGCCGAAATTGGCTCGATAAAGAGAAGAAGGGTGAAAGGTAAGCGATGGCTTGCTCGGCGATTCGAGAGTGCCTTTATAAAATGCTCGTAAATGGGAAGGGAAGGAAAAGGCGAGCGAAGAAATGGATCGTTTTAGATCGCGCTCGAATATAGTCGCAGCTGCACTTTTTCCTCACTAGCGCATAAGTATGTGTACAGAGGCATACGACGAAGCGCAGTCGTCCTGCCATAATCGGCGTGCGGCCAGGGCTGCACGACCTGCTTGTCTCTATCTAGAGCGGAAGCTCGAGTACAGCCAAGTTGGACTGCGGAGCTCCGCTGGTTGAGCGGAGCTTATTTAAGCGTGCGCGCGCGCGTGTGTGTGTGGGAGAGAGAGAGAGAGAGAGCGAGAGAGAGAGAGAGCGAGAGAGAGGGGGAGAGAGAGAGAGAGGGAGGGAGAGAGAGAGAGGGAGAGAGAGAGGGAGAGCGAGCGTGAGGGTGAGGAGGGTTGGGGGACTGGGCTCTACGCACAAACGGAGAAAGAGCGACGAGCTCGTAAAATTTTGCAGCCCCCGAGGACGATCTTAAAAGTGCCGTTGGGATACGCAAGTACATCGACGTTCTCGCGAATTCGAATTTAGTGCAGCAACGTCGAATAGGCCTAAGGCTATTTTCCACCTTTTACCAAGCACTCGGGCGCTCGAGCGATCGCTCGAAATTATCGAAACTTCATCTTGAACGGCCTTCCACCGCGGATCTCTATCCACCGGGCAAATATTTGTTTCGCTGTGCAAACGCGATTAAAGAAGCCTCGCGCTCGTTTTCTCGCTTGCTTTTAATTAATGGGGAAAAAAGTGCGTCGACACACTCGAACGCGCGGCTATAAGCAACGGAAGTACGTGAAAATGCAAAAAGACCGAGGCAGAAGCGGGATATGTCGCGCAAAAAGCCGAGCGAACGAGCTCGAGGAGTCGAGATCAAAGAGTCACGGAGGTGCATCGAGTTCGATGGCGTTGCAGAGCGGCTCTCGTTCCACTGGAGATTCCCGGGCGCAGATACTGTATTATTTCCTTGGCCAGTGCGGCCCTAACGTAACGGGACACCCGGAGGAACTCTGACGCGAGCACCGAAATATTTCCACTCGCTTTGGCGCCCGGCCTTCCTACTCGTTCTTTGTGTGCGTATCGGCGTGACCGGCCCGCCTAAAGGAACAACAAATCCCACGAGGACGACGTACGGCACGGCGTCGAAACCTGTTGCTCGATCGGGCGCCGTCGCTCGCTAACCCACTGGTACAGAAAAACGAGCGACAGCGACCATTGCCGCCAACCTCTAATTAATTAAGGAGAGAGGAGCCGCTGCTCGCTAAACCCTTCCCCGATCTCGACGATCTCGACCTTTGCCCTCTTCTTTCGTTCGTTGCTTGCACTTATCCGGTGAGTATTGCACGGTGACGGCGCGAACCCTCCTTCACCTCCTCCTCATCGCCGAGATGGCGATGATTTAATCGAGAAAATAGCGCCGCGGATCGATGACTTTGCAAGCGAAACTCCAATTTGCCCCTTCAACGTGAGCCCGGGGTTCCTTTGATTATAAAGTCTAATAAGAAATAAGTGAATAATAAAAATTCATTATCGGCGATGTACGTTTACATGTCAGCTTTTGTTATCGATGACAATGAGATGAGAAATGCGAATGATTCGTTGCTCGACTATTTTAAATATGCAAACTGTAGCTTCGTCTTCGCAGACTATATAATCTATTCTGCTCTCTCGAAGACTCTGTCATCTCGGTAATTCCGCTCTGAAAGGTCAATTGTATTACAGAGAGCAACACTTAAAGCCATTGAAAAGATTATTATCGCGGACGTGACATTCGTGCGAAAGTAATACCGGCGATTAGATTTTGACAATGACTCATGCGTACGGGTGAATTAAAACAACGAACGAACTAGAAGATTAAAATAGATCTTATTCAATCTCGCCCGGCAACATTTCAATCCTATATATGTATATATATACGTACATCCGCGGCTTTGTAAAAGGAGTGCTAAATCTATTAACAAAAGCAGAAAGTCAGAACTCACCGTTAGAGATAGAGAAGCTCGGTCCCTCGAGTACAATTCAGCACTGCAGATGCAGAAAATTCTTAGAAACTATTAGATATCAATTATGTTCCTCGCGTGTAACCACATACGATTGGAAAAATTATTTTTGAAAACAATGATCGATTCGATTATGCGTGCTCCAACCTCTTAACTCAATCAACGACTAATTAATTACGGGTAAGTTAGGAGTCCGACGATTGAGAGCAATTTCTGCATCGGATACATTGGATGCTGGCTGATGCATCGTCCAATGAGTCGCGATACTTTCATCGAGATAAAACGACAAAACTTAAATTCACATTTAAGTTCTACTTTTTATCTGAGAATGTTTTCAAAAGTCTCAAATTTAATTTTCCATGTATCGAATACCAACAGCCTCGGAGGCTAAGAGTTATAAACTCTCTAATACTCGAGTCTTTCGGTGAAAGGTATCTTTCACGTATAAGTAATCTTTCGATAGTAAAATGAAATTTATTTCTAAATTAAACGTTAATGGAGTCTGGTGTTGGAATAATTACTAAAAATTCTCTTTATGAATAATAAAATAGTTAGAGAAAGAAATAAAGGTGAAAATTTTTTTAAAGCTTTATACTAAATCGTAAAGCGAAATTAAAATTATAGTATGCATTAACTATCTTCTACACGAATTATCTTAAACGTATTTAACTAAAAATTAATTTGTTACTCAAAGGATGCTGATTATAAAGTAAAAATTAGTACTCTATGATTATATACATATATAAAAGATAAAGAAGTAATAGCTGAATGTTAAAGTATTTTTACGATTTTGTCTAAATACTAAAAAAGAATTTATAGCATGCAAAACACTATAAAGGGTAAATGGTCAATTTCAGAGCTTAATAAAGCTTTGAGTCAATAGTAAATTTATTTTATGAAAAATAAATTTCAAGAACATATTAACTAAAGGTACACGTTTTGGAGAGAGAGAGAGAGAGAGAGAGAGAGAGAGAGAGAGAGAGTTAAGTAGCTGAATTTACGGCCACGACCAGTGATCCAAACCGTTATAAACAAAGAATTTCCAGGTTCAAATGTTCCTATTTACAATATACGTACTTGAATTCACAATTTAAAGCGCATCGATTAGAATACAAATTATTTACGACGAAAATATTACGATACAATTTTAATTTTTTCAGCCTCAATATTACGATGTTTTAAAAAGGATTTTATAACGTTTTCAATAACTACACGAGGACATTTCAAACTCTCATTAATTTTCACAACAATAGACATAAAATTAGTACTAATGAGTAATTTTCACAGATTGTAAATTAAACTTGGTACTCGAAACAAGTAGAAATAACATTATTTTATACATACCAAAGTTTTACAATTTAATAATTTCAGATTACTCGAACGGTCGATTAAAATACGCGAGTACAATTACAAAATAATGAGTTATGTTCGCAATCCTTATAATGCTTTAGTAGTCATCGAGATTCAATTTACCGCACGAAAAGAAAATTCAACAAAGTCAATGGAATAACACTCGGTACGAAAACCATTAAACCTATCTCAACTTTATAATATAAACGCTCAAGATCGATAAATGTAAACGCGTCTCGAAACGATCATTACCCACGATTAACGTAAGAACAATTACGAGATTACGGCAGAGGATGAAGATGTTGGAAACTGTTGAATGTTAAATCGGTGCAATCGGTGCAATCGGTGCAATCGGTGAAATCGGTAAAGCCAGACGCACGCGACGGCTATTGACTCTCGAAGAAGTTGTAGCGAGTCGTCGGAGATGTCCACGAAAATGCCCTGATCCGGTGGCATGTAAAAAGACATAAAGAGGCGCGCCCGCGCCTAATCGTGCGCCGCACTCGAGGTCGCACTCGAGGTCGCACGGAAATTTCGTCCGAAAACTCGTTTTGCAATTAACGCTCGCGACCACGAACATCAGCTCCGGGGATTATGAAATTCTTGATTAGCGAGCGTTAGCAACTCGTCCAATTTGGCTTCGCGATGTTCTACCCAAGGACCGGCTGCGAGATACTTTCTAGACAACCGAGTCGGACGTCTGCTGAAACTATATCGCGAACGACGAGTGTCTCTTACGAAGGTTGTCCATTACGGCCACTTTCTTTTACGCGTCTTCTTTTTGCTCCGGCGGCCGCTTCCAGCGCGTACGCGACGTTTCTTCCTTGGAAAGAAACGTTCGTTAGAACGAAGAAACGACAAGCCGCGTAAAATTCGTTTACCTACTACTACACAGGCTCAAACGTAAAAAAACTCTCACGGCGAAGCTGCTCCACGTAGCTCCAACCGCAGAGAATAACAACCAACTCTGCGAACAAAGCGTTGCTTCTTTACTCCTCGGTTGTTGTTATTAGGCTAGTGGACGTGAGCTTAGGGAAGTCGCGATATAAACGTTGATTGTGCGGAGCGCAGGATTCCAGTAATTAAGTTTCGCAACGCGCGCTTCGGATGAAAGTGTCGACGCAATCATCGATGGCGCGTAAATACTTTCGAGGCATAAATCACGGCGTGGAAAGTTGCTCGAGAAGGAAGCTTATTATAGGAGGTTCGGGCGCAGAGGTGAGAAAATTGATATTTCACGAGATAGAAATAGAAAACAATGAGATGACGGGACTATTACGCTTCTTATCGTCAAGCCCACGGATGCTTCAGGAGATTGATCGGCAAAAATGAGAAAACGCGTGCCCCGAGTATTTCCCTCGAAAAAACTCTCCGTCAACGGAGAGAGCGGGGAGGAAGGAAAAAAAGGAAAACGTATCTTCCGGGAGCACGCAAAGGCACCTCGGGGAAAGTGCCAGGGCTAATTGCTCGTTAGCGAGCGAATATTTCGCCGAGAGTCGTCGCGATCTCCGCATTGTCTACTCGGAGGAGTGTTTCATCGCGATGGCACGCGCACTCCCCTCGGAAGAAAGAGAAAACGCGCGGAGGCTCCCGAGCTAAAAGGGAAACGACGCGAGAAACCGGAGTACCGGCGGAGGTGTGCGCAGGGGGAGGGAAAAAAATCGGGTGCAGCAAGGGAGAGCAGCAGACGTGGAGTCATCGAGTCCAAATCGGTCGCGTACCGCAGCCGTCGTCGCCTCTTATGCCCGACTGCTTTACGACGGCGACGACGTCCGTCCGCGAGCGCGATGAGGATCTCCTCTCCCCGGACGCCTCTTTTAGAAATCGCCTTTTCCAGACGCGCGCGCGCGCGCGCCACTCTCCGCGGTTTCTAACACACGCGTGACCACACTGCGCTCTCGCTCGGGCCGCTGTCGCGAAGGGAGAGCGGGAAAAAGAGAGAGAGCAGGACTTTCTTCTCGCAAATTGAAAACCCGTGTCCGTTCCTTCTGCTACGGGAAATCTGACCTCTTTAACGATGCGGTCGCGGAGCCTTTTCTATGTCGCGGCTCTCCCGAGCACAGGTGCATCACTCAAGTCTAGGCGACGAGCATGTGGCGGTACAGTGGATACGCCGAGTATTTTCATTGCGATACCAACGTGAAATGCGTACATTTGGAAGACACGCGGAGCGAACGTGGCGCCGTGAATTTCGATAACGCGACGCAAAACGCGTGAGAGAATGTCGCTCGATTAGTCGGATAAAGCGACAAACTTCTCTCTCGGAGTTAAAACGCGGCTAAAAGAAAACGCAAGACAAAGCGTTCGAACGTTTATTAGAGCATTATTTGTAAAAAGGAATAGCGATAATCTTGTATTTGCATTCCATGCAAGATATGCGCGCTACGTGGAAGCTTCGGAATATTGGGTTAAAGTTAGCGGGAGTACTTCCTTTGAAATTTCCAATGGAATCACAGCATTTAAAAGAGCAGTTCCCAGATTTTGTAATTAGACGAGGCTGTTAATTTACGCGAAACTCTTACCGGGCGTGGAATATTAAGAAGGTACGTTACGATAATCGTCCTCCTTAGTACCGTCTAATTAAATGATGCTAGCCTACATAGTTGCTTACTTTCAAACTCAAGCGAATCGCACGAACGAACATGATTTTCATTTCCGAATGGGCGTATAATAACCGATAGATTAAGTTCTCCGTTACTCTTGGCATTCGGCAATTGGAAAAGTGGAAAAATTTGCCCCCAACACCCGCGAGAGCGAGCGACAATGCATGAGATGCGATGGATTTGGATTTGGATAAGACACAAAAGGGCATATTTCTAAACCCACTCTTTTATCAATCCCTCGAATCGGCCCACATTTCAGTTCGCATTGCGAGACTTTTGGCAGCTTTAAATAAATGAATTTTGTCATCCGGTGCAGCGCCGGTATACCGAGCGAGTCGCGATGGAAAGTCACCTGCTGCTCTCTCGGCCCAGTTCCCGTCACCCGCGGCGAAAGTTGGAAAAACCTTGGTCGGCGAGACGGAAGATACGCACCCCCGTCCGATCCCAGGCTCGTCGAAACCCAGGAAACGAGGGAAACGAGGGAAACGAGGGAAAGGGGTCCTCAAAGGGCTCGCGCAGCGCCCTCATTAATTATCCCAGGGAGAATCGAGGAGCAATTAGGCACGCGAGTGGTGCACGATTTCGCATCCCCGGGACGACTATGGGCTCGGCCTTGTCGGGACATTATCCCGACGCTTCTCGAGTCTCGCTCTCGAGTATTCATAAATCCGTGCGTGCGAGTTGCGCGAGCGCGTACACGCACCGATCGCGGCCCTATTGTTCGCACGCGAGCGAGCATAGAATGGGACGGACGGTTTTCCCGCAGTTCCGGTTAGGTACAATGCTGGAACCGTGCGTTCGCATCCTGTGCGCGATGCCTCCTTCCGGCTGCGGTCATTCTCCCTACCTCAGCCACGACCCGAGACCGCTTCGACGGGCGCCCGTCGCTCGATCACTTGCGCTTTCGCGGCGTCGCGCGTACCTTCGCAAAAGGTGTCGGAGCTTTGGCGGGGAACCCGCCGAAGGTCGAGGAGCCGCTCCTCAACGCCAATGTTTTCTCAATGGATTCCGCTGCGAATTACGACTCGGTAGTAAAAAGCAATGGTTACTTAGCTATCGATCGCTCGCCATCGATCGCTAACGATATTCAGCGAGACACCTCTGGCTACTTTCACTCGGGCCGATGACCGATTCGCTTTTGACGCTCGCTAAAGCGAGAGCTCGCGCGGCTTTAAAGCCCATTCCCGTCGCTCGTTTCCTCGCTTCGTGCACAGGAGGCATTACCGGAACATCGAGGCCGTTGGCGAAGGAATTCGCGATTCGTCGTTCGCGTGCTGGTGAGCCTGAGGTATCGCAAGATCGCTTTCCGCGTCAACGTCCGATAAGCGCCGAGAAGGCGAATGGGGCGCGGGGGAGGATCTCCACTAGGGACGAGAGCAACGAGAGCAACGAGCGGCTTAACGACTCGTCGACGTCGGCGACGTCGACCGAGCGGTGAAGTAACGGTAAGGGTGCGAAGAGACGCGAGATAAGTGCGCGTGCATTCGCTATGCGCCACGCGAACCGGATTCGCAAGGATGGGGCACCGCCGGCACCGCCGGGACTGCCGGGACGACTTCAGCGGACGTTTGAACGATCCTGCCGGATAAGGGGCAGTTGTGCCGCGAGCAGATCAAAATCCTCGACTCCGGTGCTTCTTTTGTCGCCATCTCCTCGCGCCTCCGTTGACAAAGTGCTGCCAATCCTCGCGAATCCTTGGGACGACTCTTTTATTACCTCCGTAAGGCCTCCGAGAGCGCCCATGCGTACGTGCTCTTTTGATGCCGAACGCGAGGGCAATAATAAAAGAAGCATTTTATTACGCCTTAATGGCGTTACGTTAACCGCCGGTACCGTTCGACCGTTTAATTCTCCTTCAGTGTCGCTTTGCGCTCTTGTTCGTAAGGTCCCCCCCCCCTCGCCCCACCGCGCTTCGCCGTTTATACATTTGTAAAAGCGAGAGCATCGACTCGCCGCAGCTGCTGACGTTTCGCCGAAGGAGAAGACGCCGCTGTCGGTTTGCGGAATGGTCCTGGGCGCTCCATCGCTTATCCTTTTACTCGCGTTCGATTTGGAAAATCGTTACTCAGGAGGGATTTGCCCGACCAAAGCAGTTGGAAACATTTGCGATTCGGCACTTGCATTTGAACTTACCTAAAGCGGAAACATCGAGTTTAACAAACGGGCCATTAACGCGTTGTGCGCGTAATAAATATGAAAGCTCGAGGAGCGGCAGCTCGTAAGTCCGCGAATGAAATATCCGCGGAAATTAAGGGGCGTTGAGATTAAGTTCGGATCGATCGAAGGAATCACGTTCGAATTCAGAATATCGAAAAGAGATTTTTAAGGAGGAGACGAGAAAACGTCGAGGGTCAATAAACGCCGAATGTGCCAACAGATGTTCGTAAAAGGAAAGTAGGCCTACGGAATGTCCGTCGTTTTATCCGAATAGCTTAAGTGGAACGTCGGGCTTGAATAATTGAAAGTCGGAATCGAGCACCGTGACTAGTGTTGGGATTCACCATTGGGATTCACCATTGGGATACCATCGTGCACGCCAATGCACGAGTGTTTTTCTTCAAAAGTTTTCTAATAATTTGCAAGAGTTCGTAATCGGAAGGCGAGGAGTGAAATCGAATGGGCCATTGATCCGAGGCGCAGCTGCGAGATCTACCGAGAAAAATCTCTAGTGTTTACTTATGCGAAATCCAGGCGTAATACAATCGCGCGATTCAACCGAGCAAACTCATTAATAGTACAAATAGAAAACGGTATTTCTTGGCCCGAGTGCGTTTGCCGGCTGTCGAAACGCATTGCTCGCGTTTCTAGAGCAAGCCTCTAGAGATCTCCACGAGTCAATGAAAGAGAAATATTCTCGGCGCTAATCGGGGAAATCGGATGAACCGCAGGAGGGTGCGGCACTTTCACAGCGAGTTCGCCGTCGTGTCGTAACGAGTGAATTCGCAAGAGAACCGGCGACGCTCGCGCGGAGTTACGCAAGTGTAGGTGCGCGTTCGGTGTGGTTGCATCCCTACGCACTTATCGCGATATCTCGATCGCGGAAACCTCGACACCCGAGCGGATTGTTGATAAAGGCGCAGGTAGCAGCAGCAGCAGCAGCAGCAGCAGCAACGGCGGCAACTTCCAAGTTGGCCGCGCGCTCCTTTGCATCACCGAGGGACGCTCTACGTTCCTCGGGCTTTTTCAAAAGCGCGAGTCTCCATTTGTCAAGGAAACGCAATTGACCTGCGCACCAGCCGAGAACCGCGAGGATTCACGCGGTGTACGCGAACGAAAAGCTTCCTCTAACACCGAGCGCTGCTGACGATGACTTTCTAACGATCACGACTGGCGTGTGCGCCTTTCGACGACGGTTGGTAAATATTTAATCGTCGTGAAATTACGATCGCGCGCTTGAATTTTTCGAATCGAGTCGATTTACCTTTGGCATCGCGCGACTGTGATCTTGAATAAATGAAATATGAACTTGGTTTACCTGTGCAATACGTCGCGGGTTTCATACCGATCGTGCACTTTTTTTCTTTATAAACAAATTACGAGAATTCAGGGCTTGCAACGCAGTTAGCGTAATGATCGTTTTTACGATCGACCTTCGAATGGTTCGAGTAGTTTTCTAGAGTTATTTTACTCGAGTAAGAGTTGCTCGTTTATTCCAACTCAAATGTAAATGGTTACGTCTTCGGCAAAATGTATTTTTCAAATTAAAGCACGTATGCGATGGAAACTCAATGAAAGCAATCATGAAGACTCTTGTTGTACTCGTTAAAATGGCAGACAATTTGTCTGCCGAGAGTTTTTAAAGAGCACCTACCGCTTATTCAACTTTCTAACAATTGAGTGACAAACACAATTGAAATCTCTTTCTCAAGAGGATTTAACGTCATTTTACAAAATATAATAACGTTGAGAAAATTCTTTCTTCTTCTTATGCGTTACGTTAATTTAACGTAAATTAACGCGAATTCAACGCCATCGAATCGAAATTAATACTTTCTCGATCGACTTCCGACTTTTCACGAGTTAACAAAAACGCGTATTATTGCACATGGATACGTTTTTCTCCGAATGCGTATACTAATGGATGTACTCGGTTCGTAAAATTCACCATTACGAAGCCTGTCGTCGGATATTACGAGTAGTAAAATTTTTATACACTCTGAAAGGTTTTTCATTTAGATTGCGTTCGCGTACGTTCGAACCTTTACATTATAAAACAAAGTTATTCGAAGCTTTTCTTCCTTCTGCTCCTCGAGTGTCGTATGCATTGTCGTCGTTTGAGATTTTTAAACGAAACCAATAAAGATATTAGTTCCCGAATTATCGCCGTCTCCCAACTGATTTATTAAAAGTGTTTACGAGCGCATTAAACCGATTTACCGCGAGTTAGGTAAGCAGGAGGAGAACTTATTTAGCCGTGAAACTAACTCCTACTTAACGTGCACAACCATGAGAACGTTGTAGCTTGTATAAATCTATATTGTCTATCTCGACAATAGCCTTAATTTTTTTGAATGACCGAACGAAACCAAAGATACTCTTAGTCGGTGTTGATTTGCTCAAGTTGGCGTTGCTTTAATTTGAACTTCCATCGCCTAATAAGGAAGAAATTGTAATACAGGCTCCGCGCGTCAACGAAGGATAAGACTCGTATATGTAATAAAGTGTCTAGGCAAATAGAATTCCTGGGATTCCTACTGCCGCTGGAATCCGAATGTTATCGATCGTTTTGGCAGCCGCGGTCAAAAAGGAAAGAGAAGAAGATCGGCAGAAAATCGTAGAGGTGCCGCATAAATCTTGGTAAGCTCGAACGCGCCTGGCAAATAAAGTAAATCCTCGATCCGAGCGATCCGTTATGTGCGCGCCGTCCGTCATTACACGCGTGGAATCGCGCAAAGCCAGCGCGCGCGAAACGGCACGCGCCAAGGGTAATTGCGCACTCGTACTCGGCCGACACTCGAGGACCGTTAAATTCTAATTGAAACTATGACCGTTTAAGCGCCCCGAGCGATGCAATTAAGCGCCGGAGCTCGCGAGCCGTACTGGGTCGAGGGTGCGTTCGCCGAGCTCCTGGACGTCGCGATTTCGCCTGCCGCGGGTCGACGAGGTAGTCGAGTTGTCTCGGGCGCGGTTCCGGATTCCTAGAAACCGCTTTCGGCACCGTGCGTCTGCCGAGTTTTCCTGCGCCGTCCGTCGTCCTTACCTTCCTCTTACCGCCCAGCGCATGCTTACGCGAACGTTGATAATGACGCGAATGATCCTCGAACATTTTTCGTTAAATAGACGGGTAAACTTACGGGAAAATCGGTAGGATCCTGACCGACTTACTCTCGTAAGAGACCGATTGCAGAAATGCGTCGATAACTTACTGCAAAGAAGGCAGTTTTGGCGTAAATCAAAAACCTTTAGCTTCTGGTATTTCTCTAACTTGTGTCACGCTGAGGGTTTATTCGTTATTAATCAATATCTTGGAAAAGCGCGAGAATTTGAAGCTTCTAATACTCTGAGCACTAGCGTCACCTTTGAAAAAACTCGTTCTTCTATATAAAATATTCTAGCGCTAGAGTATAAGATAGCGAAAGACCATTTGCCAGTGGACTTTGTCACAATGTCACAATGTCACAATGTTACAATGTTACAATGTTACAATGTTACAATGTTACAATGTTATACGAGAATCGTCGCGATCGCTGATTCGTCGATCCATAAACTTGCGTAAATTCGCTAATTGCTGGCACGTCTAGTGCGTACCGAGTCAACGAAGATCGGCAGACGCATCGAATGAATGCGGAAAAGCAATCCTGTTACTTCCATTTGTTCAGCAGAAGGATAATGAACAATGGCTTTAGCGATAGTCTGATCGCCGAGCTAAGAAATAACGCGCATTTATTTACGAACTCTCGCGTTACATCGATTTCGTCGATTCTACTCTTCCATGTAAGAGAGATATTCATTCAATAACGTCATCCGACCATCCTTATTATAAATTCCTCGAGAGATTGTGTCGCTGGTAGTGCGGAGACATAGTACTTTGTCATGTTCATTGTTAGTGTTTCGAAACTCGGATATGCTGGGATAAAATTCTGAATTCAAAATAAATTTATAGTCGAATCGTTGCGAAATCCATGAATTCATTATCGTACGCGATACTTTTGATTATTTCATTCTAGTGTCTCGATACCACATTAACTCGCTGACACACGCACGCGCGCGCGCAAATACACGAGATTCCTATTATTTCTGTCGTTTAAAATATAGCGCAAAGAATAATTTCAAGCTAGTTTATATGGCAATGTTGCCACTTTTTATATCTCTTGCATCAAATGTGGAAAACTAGAATCCACTGATTTGAGTATTAAAGTATCGATCTCTTTACTGCCACTTTAGATCATGAAATTCATCAAGCGGCACAAGAATTTCTTTTTACGAGGATATAATAAATTCATTATAAACAACGGTAAAAAGTAAAACTTGATAAAATCACGAGTCGACGATGATTAGCGTTGTTTTCGCTACGATTCCTCTCGTTATAATAATCCCAAAGTAAGCTAAAAATCATTTATAGACAAATGGAAATACAGAAGGGAAAATACGTCTGAAAGGGTAATTCGTATGGGGCGCTTCTCTACTTGGTCATCGAGGGTCGCGCGTTTATTAATGCAGGAGCCTTAAAAAAATAGCAATAACGACGATGGCGTCGGCGAGCGATAGCCCAAGTAATTACGATAATCATCAAGATATAAATATCACGACAGCACTATTGGTCATGCTTATTACTAATGTTAGCTCTAATAATGTTAGATCTTTCAATTTAACGAGTGATCGATATTAGGTCCGGTGCACGCGTTCGAAGCTTCCCACCCTCGCGTCACGAGTATCCAAGAGCGAAATCGTTCTTGGCATTGGATTTAGCGAGAAGGACTGCGTCGACGAGAAAAGCCTCCAAGGACGCGTAACGCGTCGACCTCTCCAAAAGAGGCAAAACACGCGAGTCGCGCTTAATCGCGCGAAACAGCAGCAACAGCAGCAACATCAGCAACAACAGCAGCGACAGCAGCGACACCGGCCAACTTGACTCATTCGTTCGCCGCATCGTAATCGCGGTTTTACTTGGGCGCGACTACCCCCCACGCACCCACGCCCTCTTTGCAGCCGCCGCTCTTACCCTACTTCTCGCTCGGCGGACCCTCTCCCACCGATGACTTCCAACTGGACTATTTTGTTCAAACGACAATTTTGCGATGGAATGTCTAACGACACTCGTTGAAAGGCCCGAGGGGAGACCTCGCGGAGGTATTATTCAACGAATGAAGAAAAACATCGTCGTTCGGCGAGAGAAGTCGCGAGGCGAGACTCCGTTGGCGGTTGACTCCTTTGTTCGCGCGCTCACTCGCCCCGGGGAAAGGAAGAGAGAAAGGGGAGGGAGTTAACAAAAGGACGAGTGGCTCGCGCTTCGCATATCGATGAAAGGAAAGACGGAAGGCGATAAAATCCGATGATAATTGATGAGGGATTCGCGACGCAGAAGAGGAGGCGCGCGTACGTCCTTTCGGCGAAGGTGCCGACATCCACGGGGAAGCTCGCGAGAAACTGCACAAAGCCCGATAACCGAGGCCTTTGTTGGCCTTAATTGAAATCGGGTACGGCGTCGTTTGCGATTATACCGAATTTACGTAGCCGTAAAACGGTCGCACTGGAAAAACTGCCGTGGGAATAATTGCGCGAGGCGATTGGCGCGAGACTTTCGTTAAGTTGAAGGTTGAGTCGAGGGTGGAGTCGCCGCATTCGGCATACCCTCGGTGTGCGGAGGTGTGCGAGTGTGTAATCGCATCCGCGTTATCCCCGGAGAAAGGCGCTTTCTTAGTTAAGCAAACGGGCGCGCGACAAAATATCGATCTTCGAGAGGAGACGTATTTTTAATCGACTGCGCGAACCTCGACAAGGTCACCGCGAGGACTAAACCTTTTAATAGCCATCCAACCCTTTTCCCATCATCGGCCGAACAAAGCCCTAAGTAAATTGTATACACGGGGCCGAGAGCGTGAAGGAAACAAAAACAAGTCTGACCCTCGGTACAACATAATGCTTGTGCGCGCACGACGGAGCCGCTTTATTGTGTCAGACGACAACGGCGAAGCGACAAGTGACTTGAGCGTACGTGTGCAGTGGCGCTTCCCCCCGAGCCTCTTTTTGTCCTTTATTGCGCGGCTACACATGCGTGCGCTACGACGATCTCGAAGAAGGGCAGAAAGGGCGGCAGAAAACTCGGCAGAAAGCGCGGCAGAGTTCACGGGGCGGACAATGGGCCCCCATTTTTTAACGGCTCTCTCTCTCTCTCTCTCTCTCTCTCTCTCGGGAATTGTTCGTCGCGCAACTGTAGACCGGAGGAGAGACAGCTGTCGGCTGCGGGCTTTCCTTGGTAAACTGCCCTATAGAAATGGGAAAACCAAGGCAGGCCGTAAAACTCTGGAGTCCCGAGGAAGAACGACGCTCGAATCGCACTAAGGAAACGAGGGGAATTTCAAGAGGGAGTTACGTTCGATGAAACGCTTTGAATATTCCGGGGTGTTTTCGAGGGAACGACAAGATAGAAACCTTAGACGATGAGGGTATTGCGAGGTAAACATGTGTCACGAGTCTTGCGTAAAAACAGCGCTGCTAATTGCCGTGCTGTTAAACGGTAAAAGGTCCTGGCGCGACGTATTTTATTCGTAAAGTTTGCGAGGCACGTGAAAAAAGGAACGCTTTCGCGAGCTTCGAAATCTTAATTTTGAAAAATCGCTCGCCGCTCGAATGGCTTACCTTTTATTATCCCCCCTTTTCCCAAGCGAATTAACTACTGCGTGTCGGCACTCGCACGCGTCGTATTTTAAATCGCAAGTCCAGGCGTTTACAAAGCAAACGTTTTCCAATACGATGAGAAAAGGAAGGAGAAGACGCCTCTCGGAGATACTTTCAACTTGGTTAAAACGTCCATTGTCATTTGGTGAGAGCCAAGTCGAGGGTATGGATGAAAAGAAAGTTGTACGTAAATCTCCGAAGGGTGTCACTGCGATGTTTCACGCGATGGGGAACACGAGGACGCGTTCTTTTAATCAGATCGAACGCAGTTTTTCACGTGGTACCCCGAGTTCTAAGCGAACGAGAGAGTAGCCGGATGATTGCAATCTCAAGGCTG
The DNA here is from genome assembly GCA_018907045.1 of Wiebesia pumilae. Classification (NCBI taxonomy): domain Eukaryota; kingdom Metazoa; phylum Arthropoda; class Insecta; order Hymenoptera; family Agaonidae; genus Wiebesia; species Wiebesia pumilae. The sequence continues at coordinate 4,181,238 of JACCHZ010000192.1, forward strand.
GTTAAAAATAATGACAGCAGATTTGTTTTCTACAACCCTTTCAAGCTCGTTGCCTCTGAATGAAATCATTACGACTAGTAATTTTTCTTTTCGACCACTGACCAACAGTTGAAAGAGGTTAAACGAATCTCTTTTGTATATATTTCATAGGCCTCTCAGCTTGTATACTAATTCACGTATTCAAATGAAGCGCTGATATACCGTAGATTATGTATCTTTTATAAAAGAAAAAAAAAAATAAGAAAAAAGAAAAGAAAAGAAAAAAAAAGCAAGATGAAAGAAAGAAAGAAAAAAGAAGAAGAAGAAGAAGAAGAAGAAAATAAACGTTTTTATACTCGAGGCTTGTAAAATACGTGTGCGATATAAATTAGTACAATCATTTGTAACGTTTGGAGCAAAAAACTTACATGGCTTTAATAATGAAACACGCATTAAGTACGCATAACGTATACGTATAATCAATTTTAAAAGTATCTCGTATTTTTTAAGAGTACGGTAGAGCTCAAGACTCCGTAATATAATTTTCAAGACATTCTAATTTAAAGTTAATTAATCAGGGCATCAATTACATTCCCGATTAAATTTAATACGTCCGCGCGATGGGTTTTTTTCTTCTTCTTCTTCTTCGCTACTATTTTCAGCGCTCTATTTTATTACTACTACGAAGCCTTATTTATAGGAACAGTATTTAGTTATTGTTTCACGACGAAAGAAAAGAGTACGGGAGCAGTAGCAGCGACAAACAATGACCGATGGATGATTATCCGATACGCGTAACGTAGCTCGATGAATTACGACGAAAATTTCAAAAGAACGTAAGTTCACCATCACTGCCGCTGACGGATACTTGTACCGTACGTGTACCACCATTGATCGAAACAAACGTCTTTATTCCAACTTGGGAAACGCGTCGCGCGCCATTGAAACTTCTGCCGTAAACGGAAAAATGAACGACTCTCGAGAATCTCATTATCTGGAGCACTCGAACAGGTGGCAGTTGAGTCAACGGCAGTCGATGTCAGGCACTTGTCGAAGAGGAGGGAACGAGCGGCGGCGCTCCAGTCAATAGAATGGTAACTTAATAGGTCAGAGTAAATTGTACGCTAATGCTAGTTACGTACGCGATCAAAGTCCAAGGTTACGCTGCGCGCAGTTTTGCACCAAGTGCAACGAGAGCCCAGAAAGTTTGCCTGGTCATCGCTGCGTTCAAAGGAAAAATGCGAGCAAATGCTTACGCCTTATAAATGTACATAAATTCATAAGTTGCATAAATGCGAAAACTTGTGCGGTCGGTACTATTATCGTTTTAAGTCTCGTTTAAATCTCGTTTAAATCTCGTTTAAATCTCGTTTAAATCTCGTTTAAATCTCGTCAACGTTTCCGAATCTGATGAAATTTCAAAGAATAATGAAAGATCTCGAGCATCATCTCGGTACGTTCACGCGTTAAGAAATGCCACTTCTCTACCTTTCGTGCAACGCAACTTGTCGGTATTGACGCGTCGTTCGCAACGTACGGGCAATCGAATAATCGCGTTACACCTGCATAATTAGCCAGTGAGCGCTTAAAGCACGAATAATAGCGCGAAATAAATGAGGTCGGCGAAGGAAAAGGTTTTGAAATTAAAACAATTCAAAGCCTTAACGCGTTGAATTAGAAAATCTCCGTCGCAAGTCCATACAAATGCACCGTAATGTCTCGTATTACTAACCGTTCGCCATTCGTCCGAGCGTCGAACGATCGATAAATATGCCGATATAACGCAACGAAGCTCATTCGCAACATCGAAAGACGACTCGTTGTCCTCTGCGCAATTATACCCGAGCGCTCTGAACAATGGCAAATTGCAATATCAGCGGTGGCTTGACTGGACTTGACATAGAAAATTCTTCGCCTAAAGACTAATCGGTAAAAGTAAAGCGCAACGAGTTAAAAGAGTCGCGGAAACTAAGCGAACGGGAAAAAAGGAGAGCGCAGCCTAAAGCTCATTAGGGCGAAAGTCTGGTAAGAAAGTTTATAAGGCCAGCAGCGAAGTGGGCGACGAAGTGGGCGACGAAGTGGGCGACGAAGTGGGCGAGTTTCGCGGAACGTTACGGTGTCTCGCTAAAGTTTTATTCCGCAATCAGCGATCGCCGCTGTTAATCCAGTTTCTTTGTCGGCGACTCGCCCGACAAAGTTGTCGTACTCCCCAACGATTGTTACCCTCTAAGCTGCTCTCGGCGCGCTTAATCTCGGTCAGGAAGGTGCGCGTCTTGCGCGAGTGGCGTACAACAAATAGCGGTGAAATCACTTGGCGCCGCTCTTCTCCCGAGGATGATTCTCTCGCGGCGCGGGCGTCCACGGAGATAAGCGGGATGGGCCGCGGTGAAATCCGGAGGACTGCGTGATGCGGATCACGCGTGAACGGGCAGGAGCGAGGAGGAGTGCACTCGGCTCGAGCGGACCCGCGAGTGATTAATTGCAGTGCGCAGAGTCCGCCCCGCGTCTTCTCTCCTCCTCCGTCCCGCTCGCGCTGCTTTCTTTCGCCTTCTCTTATTTTCATTTAGCCGCGACCAAAGTTATTTATGAATTATGAATAAACGAGGATGCGCTCGCTCCTTTCGCTTATAGGTTAGCTTGAGCTATGGGCTACGGCGTAGCTGGTCGCTGGAATGCAGCCTCGGTCCCTCCAGCCTCCTCTCGCTTTCTTCTTTTCTCCCGACTCATCCACCTCCCTGCCCCCGCCCTCGGACTACGCGGCGCGTCCTCGCCGACGTCCCCGTAGCGTCGACGTAGCGTCGACGTAGCGTCGCAGCCGCGATAGATGGACGCCTGAAAACGGCAGAAAGCCGCGTAATGAATAATGAATCATCCGTCCGGAGATTGACGCAATCTCCGATCCGTTGGACGTCGAGCGTTTCCACGCGTCAAGAGAGGATCGAAGGGAGACGCGTGCGTCGCACTCTCGCTTTATAATAAATCGAGCGAGCCGTACGCGCGGGGGAAATTTCTCGAACATCCCGTCTCCTCTTTCGTCCCTTTCGCTCTTTCGCGGGACAAGAGGTCTGGAGACCGTAAATAGGTGCACCAGGATTACATTAGGATTTATCGTCGGGGTACGATGCAGCGTTGCCGACGCGCTGTCTCGTCACGATCGGCGGGGGCGGATCGCGCGACCGAGAACAGCGAGGGAGGAGACCTTGGGTGCGCGCTCCCAGGGATAAATCGGGGACGTCGGTAGGGGAATTCGAACGCAGGTAGCGAACCGTGGTCACGCTGTGAAAAACTGATTCACGATATTCGTCGTAAATCCTCCCCACCCCCCCCCCACCCCCATCACGAGTTTCCGCTGCTATTTACTCGCTCGGTGGTTACGGCCTCGCTTGGGCACGCGGACAACGCTATCCGAAACTGCGTAAATAACGAAATTCCTCTCGATGGAACAAAATCACCGCAAAATCAGCGCAAAATCACCGCAAAATCACCGCAAAATCAGCGCAAAATCACCGCAAAATCACCGCAAAATCACCGCGAGTGGTGCTCGCGGTCGTTAGAGCGATCGTCGCGCTTAAATGACTGTGGAGGAAGTGCATCGGTCGAATCGGGAATTTCGGAGGCGCGCACGTTGAAGCGGTCCCTCGAAGAGGTTGGTGCGATCGCAGACGTCGGTGGTACTCGGATGATGGCGCGCACCCGGGTCCCGAATCCTCTGCTTTTATCATCCGAGGTCTTCCGGGCGCGACTCGATTCGGCATTGTGATGCAAATCCCGCTTCTCGTACTTTTTATTCGCGTCTCTCTCTCTCTCTCTCTCTCCCTCAGCCGCCGTCGCCGCCGCCGCCGCTCAAGTACAGGGAGCGGAATAATTGCCGGAGGAGGGGACGTTGAACTCGGTCAGAGGTGGGAAATGATACGTAAACAATCAGGACGAACATCTGTGGGCAAAGTACGGCCGCGAGTACGTGAGAACCAGTCTTCGTGAGAATGTGCCAGTATTATAACGCGGGCGCGCGCACCCGTGATATTATTGCGCGTGAAAAAATGTAGGTAGCGGCGAGCCGAGCTCGGGTCGACTCCTCTTCGATACGACAAAAAGATAAGGGCCCGTCGCGCGACTAACTTACGAGAAATGAAAATGGCGCTTGGTTGGGCTCGGATAAAAGGATCGAGCGGGTACGGCCGAGTAAAAAGGGAGGAGCGCGAGCGTGAAAAAGCGAAGGAACGTAGGCCGATCTCTAGACGTTCGCTCGCTCGTACGTAATACGAAATACACAAAAGCCATTTGTCTCCTATTGGAATGCGCAGGCCCTTTTGCTCTCTTATGCCAAGCAATTACTGCACGTGCGTACGCACTCAATCTTGTTACGCGCGTTTCGCGATATTCCGCGCGCGAGAGAGCGAGAGAGCGAGAGAGAGAATGTGCCGTTGCCAGGACGAGCGCGCATGCGCGCATCCGATCGAGTATGCGCGCGGTAATACGAGGGCGTGCACGCGTGTCATGTCGAGCGGAGCTTAATATTTGAATAACGCGCGTAGGCCTCCAGAGCCGCTCCGGTGCCGCTCCGGAGCCACGAACACCGTAATCGGACGACAGTGCAACGGGCTATAGATTATGCGAGGCCCTTCCCCCTCTATCCTTCTTCTCGCCGTTTTCTCGCTCTCCTTCTGGCCTCGGTCCTTTTCGCCTCTTCGCCTCTTGGCTTTTTGCCCTTCGAACGAGGACGAACGAGGACGAACGAGGACGGTCGAGAAGACGAGGACCCGCAAAGCCCCGCCGCAAAATATTTACGAATGTATAAGTAAGCGAGTAGCGAGCGACGATAAACTCTTATCCCGCTCCCCTCCGGCTTTTACACTCGTTCGCATTTTCATTCTCGTTCCCTTTATTCGTCCGCCGCTCATACATACGTTAGCGCATTAACCGCGCTCTCCCGTACTTACACGCGTCGCGACTCCATCGAGGCCAGTGCCGGTATCGTTTCAAGACCCTAAAGCATCTGTCACTTTAGCCCCTTTCACCCTTTATCCCTTTGCTTTATTATTGCCCAGCGAGCGCGTCTTAATATGCTACGTTTTAATAACGCTCGATGAGACTAAACATTGTCCCGATCGAGTTCTGACTCGCCGCTGGAGGTGACGGTGTTCCTTGCAAATTGAAATTCAGTTTCGCGGCCTGAGCGACCGGAGCGACCGGAGCGACCGGAGCGACCGAACGCGCACAAGGAAACGCGAGTGAAAGGAAAAGGGAAACGATGCGTGCGCGCACACCAAAGGGAGGAGGCGGATCCGAACGGTAAAGCCTTGAGTTACGATCGTTCCCGCGGTACGTCCGTAACCCGCAAATATTACGGAGTCGCCCGCGAGGACGTTTAATACCGTCGCACGCGCGCATAAATCCGATAAGCTCTCGGCGTTTGGCGTGCCGCCAAGTATTACTTCAGCGCTCGATCCACCTATCGATCATCGACGAACCCTTTTCCATCCGCGAACACGGCAGAGCGAGCGAGAGAGAGGGAGAGAGGAAGTCGGCGCGAAGAAGATAAAGTACGAGGGGATCGCGTGTTCATCCCGATGCTCGGGCGCCTATCCGACACCCGAGATCGCCGTCGGCCTGTCCTTACCGACCCTCCCCCACTTCCCGGGTGTAGGCTCAACCGATAGGAGCACGCGCGCACTTATAACGACGATAACCCGATAATGAGCTTCGTCGTTACGCGCGAGCTGCAGAGCGGCGCGCCACGTACTCCGGAATACGTAGGACCGCGCACACCCAGGTCGCTCTCGAGGCAGGACTTTATCTTCCTGTGGGATTTGAGCGTCCGAGGGGAGTCGAGTCCTCTGGGTCTTTTCGCGGATTTCCGGATCGAGGCGGTTAGACGTGCAACATGATTGAATTCTCCGACGGGGAAGCGCGCGATCCTCGACGACGAATCCCCGAGCTCCGGGATTATTGAGACCTCGTGTTGCGACGGGGGGCATGGGGGGTACCCCGGCGTTGCCGAGGCCAAGCGGTGCTTCGTCGTCGGTGAGATCCGCCGTTGGACGCCCGTGGCTGCTCCCGCCGAGGCACTTTTATAAGTACGTGCGAGATGACTCCCGCCCCCGTCCCTCCTGCCATCGCGCTCCTTCTTTCGACTACCCGCGGCAATTATCCTGATTGATCTGGCATTATTAGGCGAGAGAGCGACTCCTAAGTCAAGATGCCTACGACCAAACACAATGGACGTCCGTTTCTCTTTCTCTCGTCTTCGGAATACGATCGAGTATGATGCGCGACTCGCGAATATAATGGACTTAACGACTCGTTGTGCGCATTTTTAGCCTCCATTCATTGCCGAGGTGGGCAATTAGCTTTTTGTACCAGGACCTTTTTGCTCTTTTACCCCAGCGACTGGCAGCTGCTCCTCCTCTGTACATACAAGGCGCGCGTTGCGCCGCGGAGGAGAATAATCGACCTCGTGAAATTCACGTATGCTAAAGATTTACTCTTTTCTTTATCTTGGCCCGCATACTTAATGAAGTGATGAATTACTGTTATGATGCGGCAAAAGTGTGCGTCGTTATACGTGTCATTTGTGCATGTGTCGGTGGGACGATTTTCGTTGGGCATTACGAGCACTTTTTTCACTCACTCACCGTTGCGAGTGCGTCCTCTTTTTATTCGATGTTTTCCAAAAATGAAAGAAATGAAAGAATCCCGACGATCGTTCGGTCCTACCGTTCGCTTAACGTACTCCTTATCTCTGCGGCATAACCGACTATGCAAACCTTTGAATTGCCAATTTTTTTGCAGAATCCTAAATACCTGTCGGCCATTCCTAATATCCCCTTTTGTCGCATCGCTGCAGATTACGAAGGGTTATACAATTGTACGATTGCGTACGTTTGTCCTCCGTTATTTCTACGAAACTTATGGGAAACAGCGTGCTTGCTTTTAGTACACGTGCCACTCGAGTGAAAATGCGAATGTAATTTTTTTTATCAAAACACTTTCTAGTCCGGGCGTTGTTATTTATTTTCTCCACTCCATGGACACGAATGTTCGAATATCAAAGGCGCTTTGAGAAACCGAACGGTCAATTCAAGAGTTTCGGTAAAATATCTGTCGGTTGAATCTGTCGAGTTAGATCGAGGTTATTAGAAAGTAAAAAGAAAAGAGAGATTACGTAAAGTGAATTATGGTTGATCTGTCCCATTTTTTTGAAAAAAATTTCAGATCATGTGATTGTATTAACAAGCAAATGATCTGATAATTGCACGTTTGGATCCTGCGGAGTTATTCAATTTTTAAACTACATTCAAGTGACGAAGTTACGACGAGTTACGAGTAGTACCAAGTATGGACATCGCACTTGTGCGAAAATTCGCTACTTTTGAGCATAAATTATGGACAGAATGACGAAAAAACGGCGAAAATACCGTTTAAACGATGCTGCCGATGAAGTTATAAGAATTCGGGTTGCCAACAAGCGGAAATGCCATTATAATATTCCTCCAAAGCTTTGAAGTACGTAAATTGCGGAGCTGCTTAAAAGTATGCGCCAAAGCGGTAATTGCCGAAATTCTTGCGATTCGACGGATCGATATCGAGAACTCACGCACGCCCGATCATCTCTCGAACGGATTCACTTTCTCCGGCCCTCTGCACGCGCACTTTCGCATGTCGCGTTGTCCGAAGCCTAAGCTATTTTTCCGAGTAGCAATTAAGAGCGCGCCAACGCCGATAATTCCTTGGCCTTTCGCGGTTACTCAAAACAGCGGACTCGAATGCTAGGCAAGGGAGCTCGATTCGTAATTTACGACGATTGGAAAGTGCTGGAGTCGATGCACCATTGCCGCCGTTACCACTGATTACAAAGCGGCTCGTATTCATCTTGTCGTAGCGCGAGTCCCGGTAAGTTATTAGCGAGGGAATTGCGCTGCGCGGGGAAAAGCTCACACCTCCAAGTCCCGATGAGTCGTATCGAATTCTCCCGTCGAGGAACAAGACGGCGATCGCTCGTCTCGAGCAGCGCAATGCGTCAGAGGCGACGAGAGCGCGCGAAAAAGGCGGCGCTTTAAAAAGGCTAGTAATTACATTAGCCGAGAGTTTAGCCTCGGTGTTCTCGCGTAAATGCCAGACCGCGCGCATCATCTACGCACACGCGCGCAGCCATCTTCGGAAGGGCTCGCACGCCCGTTGGCGAGAACGCCTTCGCCGATAAGATAAAGCGCGCGACGTCCCTCGATCCCGCTACAATATTTATGAACGCCCGTCTTTCGAGGTGCGCTGCTCCCTTAAGGGCCCAACCATCCTCGTCCGCAGCATCGCATAAAGTGTCAAGGGGAAAAGGAGAGAATCCCGCGCCGAGCTCGCGGGAAGGACGATAACGTATCGCCCGTAACGCGTTAAATGAAATGGCCCTGTGCCATTGGCCGTGTGCCGTGCTGCGTTCCAGGAAATACGAATGACGCGGATATAGGCATGCGCTCCTCGCGCTCCTCGCGCTCCTCGCGTTCATTGCGTCCCCGCGTATCGCATACTTGCACCCCGTAAAGGCCCGTGACGTCGTTAACTCGAGAGAAACAATTTACTTAGCACTTCGTTTTCATTTGAAAATCCTCCACCGTCGCCCCACGCAACCACCCCGGCGGCTGGTACTCCATTACCTTCATTATCATTACCCGCCGCAAATGGGGGAAGAGGAGAAAAAGTCCTTTTTTCTCCTCTTTGGCCCCTCTTCGCCTCTATCTCTATCGCTGCTTAAGGGCCCGACTCTGCCTTCCACCCCCACCCGGTCGTACGTAGCCGCGTACGGACGCGCGAGCCAGAAATAATTATTACGATTACTCTGCTGTCGAGGCGCGGGAACGCGGCGACTCGGACTTATGGGAAAATTGTCTACCGTGCGCGAGGCCTTTTACCTTTTATACCCAAAAAAGAATATTCCCGCGATGCGTTCGCTCGGTACGCGCGGAAGTGCGTTGCGGATTAATTCGAGGCGACTTTAATAACGGGATGGGATTCTTCCTTTTTTTGCCACTCCTGCGTCTTTTCTCCGAAGAGCCCAAGAGGAGCAGCGTCGACGTGAAAGTATAATTTTCGTAATCCAACGGTGAGCGGTTACACCTACACGCGTAAAAATATGCGAGCATAAAATCACGAATGCGAGCGACTGGGATTCGAACGCTCTCGGGCTCTTTGAGACTCGTAGCCCACGCAGGAGGTTAAAAGAGTAGAGAGAGAGAGCGAGAGAGCGAGAGAGAGAGAGCGAGCGAGAGAGAGAGAGCGCGAGAGAGCGAGCGAGAGACAGAGGCACCGGCGTCTAGATATACGACGCGACAATGAATCAGAACCGGAACCTTTGGCATTCCCAAGAGGCCGTACCTTGAGTGGTGCTCCCTAGTATACGGTCCCGAGTGCCACTTGGGGTAAAGCGAACTCCATGCGCTTGCGACTCCTCCGCGGAAATGCTTTCCGCTTAATGAGATTTTTGCCGAATTGCCGAGTAATTTCGATGAGGCGTTCGATGACCTCCAACTTTTTACCGTAGTCTGCTGAATTTTATGCTCGTCGCTTGCAATCGCCCGTAAATCATTTCTCCTTTCCTTTCCTCTTGCCGTCGTCGTTGCGCACGACATTGCGATATTTCTCAATTATCATTTCTTTCGCCAATAGTTATCCAACGTTAATAGTTGACAACTATTGCACTACTTGCGCCTGCGATGGTTTCTCTTCCTTTCGATAAACGAGCTTCGATGCTTCCCTTCCAATCGAATACGTCGTCCGTAATTATGCGTGGGAATTACGCGCAGGAATAATGGGGAGCTCAAAGAACGATGCGCGAAAAGTCGGATTTCAATTTGTATCGCAACCCTAAATTTACGAAACTTGCGCGATACGAAGGAAACCGCGCTCCAGGCGATTTCTGAATCCGAGTCGTTATATTCTATCGATGTAAAAGCGAAACTCAGGCTCGCAAGAACGTCTTGGATACTTTTGCCGCGGAAGGAGCGGTAATTTGATAAATTTAACGCAAGCAACGGAGCAACGTTCCGGTAGGCTGATTCGCAACGGGTTGACAGCAACTGCAGCAACGGCAACACGAGCAATTGGCACTCGAGCGATGTACTTGGTTATAACCGACTAGAGACCTTTTTTTTTTCGTTCCCGCGCGAGCGAGACGGAAAGATGGGAAGCCTTTCACCTAGAAGCCGCGATGCACGCCGTGATCCGTTCGTGCATCGACTCGGGGTCCAGGTCTCGGCGCGCAATAACGAACGCGCTTAGGACTCTCAACGATCCTTACGTAATTCCTACGGATATTCGGCGTAAATCCATCACTCCTCGCTCCAGGTACGCAGGATGCTGCACGTCCCAGATCGAGGATTATGATCAGCCAACGATTGAAACGCTCTTAGACCTAAGCCAGATATAGATGAAAGACGGTCTCGTAATTGAAACGACCATACCTAGAGGTCATTGATTGAAAGAAGCAGCGAGAGAGAGAGAGCGAGAGAGGGAGAGGGGGGTGATGACGGGGTAGGGGCGGAGGAGGAGGCGAGGGACAAGTTGTCCTCGTAATTTCCGCGCGTCGTGTAATACATTCGCACGTATATGCCTTGGCTATTATCAAAGATAGCGCGAAGCCGAGCGAATCGAGCCGCAGCGCTGCGACCGCTACACGACATGGATTTTTCTCGGTGACGCCGACGGCTTTCCTCTCGCGATCTTGTCGCTCGTCCAGCGGGACGATCGAGTGCAACGCGGGTCGACTTTAGCCGAGCCAAGGAGGCGAATGCGAACCAGCGAATGTTGCAGCGAGCCTACCAACGCGATATTGAGCAACGACTCCAGGGCTCGAGACGCAACCGCATCCATCGATGCCCTCCGCACTACCTGGACGCGAGGATGAGGCTGCTGTCGCCGTAAGGTCCTTGCGTAACGACACAGGCTCACAGCCGTTTCGCTCGGGTAGGAGGGATTTTCCGTCTGCCCCTTGAAGAACACTAGCAGCGATCGCCTGCGTTGTTTTTTTTGCCTGGCAAAAACCGTATTCGCGTACTCGTCGAGAACTTACGCATTACTCGCAAATTATCGTGACGAGTTATTCGCGTGATTATCGCACGCTTTTGTCCGTCTATTTGCCATTGACTCACGCCTTCCTCTTTTATAATGCTCTTGGGTAATCGGAAAAGTATGTTCGTGGTCTTACCTGAAACAGAGACAAGATAAATTCGCATTAATAAAGGAAACGATGATTAAAGTGGAAATTATTCAAAAAATTTTTAGAGTTGTCGGTTTGTTTCTCTACTTTGTTCTCTACGACCAAGATACTTACAAAGCAAATCTATCATATTTGTCATCGTAACGGTCTTTTAAATGACTTACAACTCGTGAGTTGGGAGCACTTGAGTATTATTTATACGAGTTATTTGTAAAACTTAATTTCCCTTTTTGGCGTTTCATTCGAACGGCCTCTTTCCGAGAGCAGATGCACCATCGAATTGTATTTGGTGCAACGCGATGAGAAAACGTAGATTTTACCGGTACAAGCGAGTACGTAATGAAAAGATTTACTCTGCGTTAAATAAATTGTAAATTCTCCGTTAAATACTGCCGGTATTCGCGTCAAACAGTCAAAACTACGACGCGAAATAGTCTACAAATATACGTATTGGATTAATTAAAGCGAACGAATTGAAACCTCTTAATGTAAGAGTTACATCACGTATGATAGTGGGAAAATGGTAAACATCGATCGACTTGATTCGAAAAATATTTCGATAAAGCACGTAATTTGTCGAAGAAGCACGTACGTCTAGAAGAAACTTTAGTCACGCGCGTAACCACTTTGAATTTTTTATAAAAATAATTTCGAATTCTTTGATCACGAACAAATGTTTATATCAATCCGAATTCATGCGTATCGTATAGTCTGATAATATAGGAATAAAGTATTTGAGTAATCTCTGATCTCTGTTCGGTACAATATTGTTTGGCGGATACGCGTGTTACATATTTCGCGTAACTCTTTGTCGCTCTCCTTTTTCTCTCTCGATAAACGCACGTGCGACGTATCGTCATTAGAAGGTGAAGTTTTAGTTGCCAAGTAAATTAGCTTCATTACAATGATAAAAAGCTGGATGTGCAACGCATCGATCGGTACGCAGTCTTCCATATTGTACGGAGCACACGTGTGCGGCGAAAAAACTTATGTTCTCGGGTGAGCGTAAATTAATACGATTATATGAAATTGGAGAATGCAGTCTCGTATGCAGTCATTTTTCCCGTCCGACATTTGTCCAACACGCGCCAGTGCAACACCTTGCAATATCGAAATGTACCCTTTGAACTTGGTGTTCAAAGGGTTCATCTTCTATAGAAACCTATTCAATGTTCGACATCAAAGACAAATGTTCTGGGTTACAAAATCGTTTTGAAAAACACGGGAATATAATTTCGTGCGTCGCTTTCATAAATGCGTGTTTTATAATAAAAAGAACTCGTTTTTTTTTTTTTTTTTTTTTTTTTTTTTTTTTTTTTTTTTTATTATTACGAAACGTTCCTCCTACATTTATTTATTTATTTATTTATTTATTTATTTATTTATTTACTATAGCAAATGTCATATTATTGATGCTTTAATAATATGACAACAAACACCTTTTAGTTACGGTTATCACTATTGAAAAAAACGATCGTATCAGTGGAAGCATGATTTAAGACCCCTTTAACGTTAATCGGGCTTCAATACGTTGTGACAAAGTAATAAATAATAATTTTATGAATTATAAACTTTCAAAGCGTCGAAATGCCAGTTTTAAACTTTTAAAAATAAATAACACGGTTAAACAAAACGACCGCTTTTGTTTTGAAAAACATTAAAGAAAAAGTAGATTAGACGGAAATAAAAAAGTACAGATACGAACGATGAATACGAAACAACAGATACGATCATAACGCCATTGGGCTTCTTCTTTTTAACACCTTTCTGCCATAAAAAATGACGTTGAAGAATTTTCCATTTCACTTAAAAAGCCTAGGTAGCCAAAAAGTTTATTTTTCAATTGTATTTTTTAGATGCCAAAACTAATTCAAAGAACGCATTAACGTATGGAAATACGTGTAACCGAGTTTTTCTCGAAATTCTTATTTTTCCCTTCAATTTCCCTCGATAACTGTCGAGCGCAGAAGATCGAGCAGATCGATTTGAGAGCATTTAAGAATATATAAAACGTGTGATCGTCAACCGAAATTGTCAAAGTTTTCATTCTCCTGTGCAAAGCTCATAATTTAGAATATTTTCAATATTTTCCTTCAAAATTCATCGCTCACGCTAAGAATTTTAACAACATTACACACTGTTGTACACTGCACAACGTAAAGTCGCATCTGAATTTGTTTGAATTTTTTAGTGTGCGCAATTGCAAAGAAAAAATTTTGCCTCTTTCAGACAGAAACAACTGCTCAGTCCTCGCGAGTGAGAAATTGTAGATAACTTTAGCATTTCAATGGATCTTAAAATTTTTGTTGTTTCCCATTCTTATCGAACACTGTGTCGCTTTCTGCGTTAACTCGACCAACCGTATAACGCGCAAATAAATTCCTCTATGACAAAGGCGAGGTATGCCAGCCGCCACCACCACCACCACCACCGTAACCACACGCTGATTTATCGACACCAGACAATATTGTCATCTCGTCGTCTCTATTGCGCCTAGAATCATAACTCATTCAGCTGGACTTTCGACATTTTCTATGCCGAAATTTCATTTTGCCGAAAAGCCGAGTTGAACATTTTCACCTTTTCCAATGAGATCGCTTTAATGGAACATTTCAGGTTCAATGCTCTTGATAACGTCGAAACTAACGCTTATGTATTTTGGCTCGGCTTTTATTATTTCAAGAGTCGTGTACAATTATAAGTATCGAAAAATGGCCATTACGCGCCTTCCGATAATTTTAATTTGTACGTAATGCGTCTTATCGGTGCGCTATAAATCAGTGGTTCAATGTACGGGAGTAAAGCCGTCAACAACTCCTCCGTAAAGAAAAAGATATCTCGAAAAAGATACCTCCTCATTAGCATAATTCTCGAATTCGCGTTACGTTTAGCGTAAAATATTCAAAATGCGAAGATCCCGTAAGGCTTTGGTCGAGCATTGAGCGCGTCTGCGCAACAATTCCCAATTACACGAACGCTTATCGTTAGGCGGGCAAAAACATCGTTCGACCTTAAGAAGTCCGGAGATGCTCGTGAGCGCGCCCAACCACGAACGCTGGACCGACGATAAAAACAGTTACGTCCAGCAGAAGAGCACCGTTTAATCATCGCATTGACGCGGACGATCGCGTTTTACGTCCGCTAAGGATAGCTGGGGCGCTCGGTCCAGGATCGCGAAAAAAGCCCCGACCGCGTACTTTCGCCGATTTCTGCCGTTCTGCCGAGCGGAGGCCGTCGTCGACGCCTCCAGGAGCCCCAGGGCGAGGGGACGACGTTGCTGAGTATTAAATGTAGCATGGAGAGCGCGGTTTGCCTGTCTGGCTTTTACGGCGCGCTCCATCCTCCAACTGGACTCCAGAGAGAGAGAGCGAGAGAGTGAGAGAGAGTGAGAGAGAGGGGGGAGAGGGGAGAGAGAGGGGAGAGAGAGGGGAGAGAGAGAGAGAGAGAGAGCGCAACACGGCTTAATTTAGAGCCTCGTGGATGAAGTGCCTCGTCGACCGCTACAGGGACTTCCTAGTCGCGTCTCTCTCGCTCGGCTCGTCTTTACCGGCCGCGCAGCCCGAGAGAGTGAATTACCATAAATTATTTAGTGTCGCTGAACCCGACGAGCCGCGCCTCGTCTCGGTGCATCGCCAGCTCCCATCAGAGTTTGACTCGTCGCTCTAGGTACGGCTTTTTCACCGCGTGCCGTCTTTTTACAGCTCTCGATCCTCTCGCTCTTTCTCCCTTACGTTCTCGGGGTGAAAAGAGTTAACGTCACTTTTGCCGACAGTCGAGCGCCGAAAATTCCGAGCCGACCTGCACCTCCTCTCCTTTTTTCCCCGTAAACTTACGCCCAACTCGGAATTTCACCTCCCCTTGTTATCCGCCCTTATCGCCCGCAACAAAATCACGCGAGCAAACAACTAAACAATTTGGGCTCCGCGAACACCAACGAGGGACTTGGCGTCGTTAACCTCCGGCTATACGAGCATTTTACTGCAGTTCGGAAGGAATCGTTAACTAGTTTTACTTTTCAATGTTTGACGACCGTTCCACTTGTTTGCGTTATTCTTTCCCTCCTCGCTTTTTGTTTTTCTTCGAGCGGGTGCACTCGAGTCTCCTCCCACCGCTCGTTTCAGCTCGATACAACCACCGAGGCAGAGGCGGACGATGCTGGCACAGCTTATGGGAATGCTCATGGGAATGCTTATGGGAATGCGAGCCTCGGCCAAATGATATCGATCGAACGAGATAATTAACAATTATACGCGCGTAAGAGCGCAAGTAAGAATGAGCGCGAGCTCTCGTTGCAGATCGCCGCTGTTCATAAGCGCGCGAGAACCCGAAGCGGACGATTCTCGTAAAGCGCCTCCTTAATTAATGGCATACCGATCCGCCATCGTCAAACGATGTTATTCCCTCTCGCTGTGTCTCGCGGAACAAGCTGTCGATCGTTGAACCGCGTGTGAACTCTTTTTCTTTTAAGCGCCTCACTCCCTCCTCTTCCTTTTCTCTCTCTCTCACTCTCTCTCTCTCTCTCTCTCTCTCTCCCGCCCCTCCACGCCCCTCCCCGCGCCACCCCCCCCCCCCCCCCAACCCCAACCCGCAGCAACATTTCCATTGATATTCCATCGATTACTTTTTGTTTTTCAGGGATTTACATGATTTAGGTTCGTACCGAGAAGAGGCGTCTTCTTCGCTTCGGCTATTACACAATTTACGAACTAAAAAGCCAATGTCGACCCACGCTACGTCAACATTTTTTACAAAGTCGGATCTTTACAAGCTAATAAAAGTGTCAATAAAGGCCTAATCCCCGGCCTCTCTGGCATCGCAATGAGAATAAAACGTCGATCTCGTTGCGCTGCCGCGAAGGAGAGTTCATCCCTTTTTGCGCACATTTTTCGCCTCCGCCTCTATTACGTCTACAGGATGGAGGCATCGTCTTCTTGCTCCTTCGCACTTGCGTTCGCGCGCAATGCGCATACTTTCTCTCTTGGACTCCACGGCATTCCACCGGGGACCGCGGCTCTTCTCATCCCTCCATTACTTTCTCTCCTCCTCTCCTTCGTCATCGGCGAGCGGGAGAAGGAGCAGCGAGTCCAGCGCTTCCCCACTGGGCGAAAGGATGTTTCGGCGCGCCTCTCCCAACTCGACCCTTCTCTACTCGTGTAATCTGGCTGTTACCTGATTCTAAACACCGTGCTAAACAGTGAAGATCGAGGATTGGGAATCGAGCGCCTCGACGAGCGCCTCGACGAGCGCCTCGAAGCGCAGACCAGTTTTCGACCTTCTCCTAACCCTTGCTCCCGTCTCGGCCACGGGCCGTTTTTCAAAATATATTACTGCGCGCCTCGGCCTTTTCTATTCCCGCCTGGAATTTGAATTTGTCAGTCCCGAAGATAGATATGGCTCCGTCCGCGTTGCACGCCCGTACATCGCGAGCGCTGATTGATCGTTGTAATCTGTCTGGAGGGCTTGAAGACTGAGACGCATTCCAGCCACGAATTTGGATGTGAATCCAATGTGAGCAACGTTAACGTGTTGCTTCGCCCTGATGGAGACCTTGTCAGTCGAATTATTATTGGGCAGATTATGGCGCGCTGCGTTTCGTTTATCTAACGCTGTTGCCATCCTAATGGAATGCAAACTGCCGTACCTCTTTACACAGTTTGTTTAATTTCGATCGGCAAAAGAAATTCCTCTCGCCGAGATTCGCCTACTCGGTTCCAGCCAATAAAGCAAACCCCAAATATTATGAAGTGGCCGAGTCCTTAAAGCTCTTATCCTTAAATAGGTAACGACGAAGGACGCTATTCCGCGCGGTGCTTTTTTACAACGCAAAATCAGGCTTATCCACCGTTCTTTGTAATAAAATGATGGAATAAAATTCACGTAGTAGCCGAAGTAACGAGTAACCAAAGGAATTTGGAACCCAACCGACTTTGGAAACTAAAAGAACATCGAGCAGAGGCAACGACCAAATGAATTACGTAAGTGAAAAAGTAGTACGACGAGACAATAGAACCAAATTTTCGGGCAATTGTACATTTGAGTTATAAGAACCCACGCGTACAAAGCCCTTGACGTGCATCGAGGAACGCTCGGAGAAAAGAAATTTTACTTTCACTGCTTAATGCATGGAACGAAGAAGAGCTTCTTCGACGACAGACCGAGAGATTGATGAAGGACGCGGTGACGCTACAATTGCCGAGAGAGAGAGAGAGAGAGAGAGAGAGAGAGTACCCGCAAGCAAGAGACGTAGGGGCGTTACGTAGGAAAAAATGTAGGCTCCGCGGATCGCGCAGCTCAGCTTTAATCAGGCCGTCGAAAGTAAATGGTTGGAAAGAGGGTGGAGAAAGGGACGTTGCTTCGTGAACAGTACAACTGGACGAGTGAACCACTCTTACCGCTCTCGCCTAAAAAGGAAAGTGCCTCGGTACCTCGCGGTTGCTCATCGGCAACCCGATGAGCAACGGCATGTCGCAGGTCTTGACCTTAGACGTCGATCCTTCGACTGCCGACCTCTTCATCCGCAGGAGAAGGAGGAGGAGGAGGAGGAGGAAATCGCATCGAATAGCGGTTTGGGAATTTTCGGACTTTAAAAGCCAGTAGCAAATTCCAATGTCGACACGGTACCACGACACCGAATTTCACTTGGGCTCGAAAATTTTTTACCGACCACGCGAAACATAAGGACGCGTTCGTCGCGTAGCTATTGATATCTATCGTGATCATAAATGGGGATATAAATAGCTAAGAGTTTATCAATAGAAAGACCTTTATGAATTGCTGCACTTACGCTCGATTAGTCGTTGATATAAATTTAGAGGATAAGAGTGCACTGACCTAAGCCCATCGATCCGAGCGCAAATGCTCGCGAGCTTAACGAGAGGAATTAAATAAACGATGCTTTATTTTCAATTTCAAATTTACAACACTGTACTCGGAAGAAGTGGAGAGGATAATTCGAAAGGAAAAAGAGTAACGGAAAAAAAATGTTTCCCGCTATGTACTCGAGGAACACACTTTACGAGTTTCGGATGATTGTTCGCACTTGTATTGATTACACTGGTGAGTGTAGGCAAACGTGCAAATTTATTCAATAATATCTCGCACACATTCTGTCAAGCTTAAAAAGAAGTATAAGCTGGTATGTAAAGCCGATTGCAGCGGAGCAACAGGGAGTAGCGGCAGGAAAGAAGGCAAATAAAATAAGGCGCGAGTGTGGAGAGTGTGGAGAGTGCGGAGCAAAGGAAAGAAAAAAGAGGCAAGGACAGGGAGACGGACGAAAGGTCGGCAGTATCCCCGTTGAAGTCACTGACCCCTTCTCCCCCTCTAGCCCTCGCTCGCTCTCGCACTCGCTCTCTCTCTCTCTCTCTCTCTCTCTCTCTCTCTCTCTCTCACGTTCCTTCCTCAAGAACGCGAGAATTTCTCTCCCTTTTCTCTACCTTTTCTCTCTCTCTCTCTCTCTCTCACTCACTCACTCACTCACTCACTCACTCACTCACTCACTCTCTCTCACTCTCTCTCACTCTCCCTACGTAGTGGCCCTCTGGCCCCATCCCCGCGCTCAGGCACGCGCATATTCGCGCGAGTTCTCGACTCCTCGGAGCTCCACTGAAAGGGAAGAAGCGCGGTAGCGGCAGCCTCTCTTCCTTTGCTACACCGACTAACGATCGCCCTCCGTTCCGATCGATCAAGTCCAAAAGAAACAAGACTGCGCCACCCCCTTCGCTTCGGCTCCCCGATTCACGTATTCGAGCAGCGGCACCGTTTTACATGCCTCCGGACGGTATAATTTCACCCGGGGAAACATCGGAATTCACGGCTCCCGACTTTCGATGAGCTTCTGCCCGATGAACGCCCGCGCATCTACAACATCCTTTACGTTAATTAATTTTCACCGAAGAACGCGCCTACGAGACGCGCGACCAAACGAAAAGAAGCACTCGTGGTCCGACGTAACTGGAATCGACCGCAACGCGGAAAGAGGGAGGACAATTTCTCCGAAAGCGCCGAGCGCGTTATCGTCGAGACGCTTTGCTTTCTGGATCGACTCCGTGGAACATTAGCGTAAGTCGAAACCCTACCAGGTGTCAACTTACAAATCGAGGACACCGCGCGTGCGAGCGCATGCGAGCGCCGGGAGAAAGACGAACCGACTGTCCGTGTAACTGTATCGAGCAAGAGAGTCGGAAAGTGCCCAACGAGAGAACTTAATTTTCCCTCTTCTCTCGAGTTATCCGACCATTGAGATTAAGGCGATCGTCGTCGAACGCGCGCGCGCGCGCCACATTCCATCCCATCGCCCCGAATAAAAGCCGTTCGGTAGTAGTCCGGGTAGCCGAGCGCGCGCCCGGACACACGATCCGCGAGCCGAGCCCTCGGGGTAATCGAACCCGGGCGGATCGGGAAGGAGGTCACAGCCCGAGTCGGCCTGGCTTCGCTCTCGGCTCAAACACGGGGATCGACCTCACTTAACGAGCTTATTTATCGCGCAGCCTCGGCGATGCTACCGCCGTGAGTCCGGCGCTTCCTCATCCGGGCATTCGCTCGCGACGGCGTCAACGAAACCGAGGACATTCGGTGCCGCGAGGGTACGCGAGCGAGACCTTTCGTTCGTCCCGGGTGACGGTGCACGCCTTGGCGTCCTTGGCGTTGTTTCCGTGGGCCGTATTCGTACCGGCTGTCTTACCTTGGCGCTGCACCTCCTTAATTACGCGCCGGGGCATTTTTTTATCTCCCCCGCTGCTTTATTTTCTCCTTGTTTCTCACGAGCTTATGAGAAAGGCAGCCAGGTATATTTAAAGAATTACCAAACACGGTAAATGCGTATGTTTTCTTTTTACGTAAAAGATTCCCTCGGTGATAGCGATCGCGTCGTTTTCCTCGGGAAGGGCGCTCGACGTTCGGCGGACGAGAGACGGGCGGCTAAACGGGGTGGTGTGGTGGGTGGGTGGGGTGGGATGGGGTGGGGTGGGCGGAGCGGGCGAGGGACTAGACGGGCGGCTAAACGGGGAAAAGCAGATTTATAAAAATCTCAAGGGAAAACAGTCGAAAGGTGAAGAATGCTTTCACCGTGCGAGGCCAAGGAAGCGGGTGATGACTAATGAATTCCGAACGGGTAAGGCTCGACTTCCGAGAAGCTGCTTTTCGCTGGGCTCTCGTGCATCTCATCGCGCGTGCGATCTTCTCCTCCCTAATCGATCCATCCTTTGGGCTCGGCGGGGATTCTCGGTGTCGTGGCACGCGCACGGAACCGGGGCTCTACGTCGGCGAGACACACGTCGAACGCCATCCGTAATTAAAAGCAACCTCGGGCACAAATCACGGGCCCGATGAGGCGAGTATGCGCGTCATGAGAGAACCGCGAAGGCACGGAGAAAGACCCTTTCTCTCCTTCTACCTTTCTCTACCTTCATCGCCGAGTGCGAGGATTTATCGTGCCCGCGTTGGTCGTGCCACTGGGAGAAAGCCTCCTCCAAGAGCATAACGCGCGTCAATTGATATTTCGTGAAAAATTCATTCTCGATTGATTGTTTATTTTATTGCTCCCCTATTACGGTATGACTCTGTCGATTTATCTCCTTGATTTATATCGCGCATCAGCGGAGATGGCATTGTACAGCCCGGGCATTAAATCTTGGTAATTTCTTTAGCCGATAGTCGAGTCGCGGCGCTGATAATAAAAATAGAGCATCCGAGATAGTGGATTTCATTGAGCGTTGATACTTGTATCTCGAACGATCGAGAGCTTGTCACGCTTGTCACGCTTGTCACGCTTGTCACGCTTGTCACGCTTGTCACGCTTGAGACCGGAAGCGAATGCACTCGGCCGATTTTTCCATCATTTCATTCGAGGCCGTTGATTTACTTCGCGCGCCTTTCGATCTCCTTGCCCTCGACGAAGAGCAGTGCGTTTAACAATTGGATACCAGGCGATTATCCAAAGTACGCGAGACGATGCGACTCGAGTGGGAAGATTACAACGAAAGAACGATAAAACGATAAGGCGATGCGCGCCTGCGATTCGAGTTGCGTCAGCCAAGAAAATCCGATTCTTCGTGATTCGCCGGGGAGACTTTTCCCGATAGCGCACCCACTATCGTACTATCGTACCCACAATAATCGTACGCATCCTCAATTTTGTTAATTATGTTAAACGCGGCCCGGTTACAATTAACTCTCGATAATTCATCGGCGATTTTTCACGAGCCTCGGGTCTCGCTCGAAAACCGCTCGGCGTTTCGAAACGGTACTCTTGCCGGGAGTAAAGCAAAGTTCGTAAATCGAAAATTCCGATAAGAGGAGCGTACGGGAAAGGCTAAAAAGAAATATCGAGTGGTAAGATGCGAGAGCGATATAAGCCGATAAGGCGGGCTTTGGCCTCGGGTAGTTTCCGGGGCTCGCCGGCGAAGGTGCAAGTCGCGCACGAATAAAGAAGTTCGCGTCTTATCTGGATGCGAGTCGTCCTCCGCGCAGCCTTGCCAAGGCGAAGGCGCGCGCGCGAGGAGTCGCACGGAAACCTCCTCGGGCGACGAAGACGACGCGCGCGTGGAGCGTGAAAACTGCGCGAGCGGCGAAATCCGCGGCTCGACCGGATGCATCGGTCGAGATAAGGATCCGGGGAGGACGCGCTGCGTATCGAGCGCGTTACCCGATCGACGCATTCGTCCACGAGGTCGCGGTGACGCCAACGACTTTGAGAGCGAGCGTTGTATCATCTTTCGCCTTGCTTTCGGAAAATTGCGCGCGCTACAACTGCGCGCGAGTACGTCACGAGGATTGTATTACGAGCCTCGGGAGACACGCATTCGTTGCCCGCGGGTAATTGGAGGCCTACGAAAAGGTTGGATCGTCGCTCGAATATTTCACTTTAATCGCAAGCACCTCAAACATTGCGCAGGAATCCACGGGTCGCTCGGAAACTTTTCGCCGCAGCGCTGAATTATTTCGCTCGCTTCCTTTCGCCGAGTTACGAGATACGAGATGTCGTCTGCTCTCCGGAACGATATATTCTCCGTCTCCTTGCTTCCTTATAAACGGGAAATTTATTCCCCCGTGAAGAGGGCAAAAGTCTCTACTAGTTGTAAATATCGCGTCTGCGCTCGGTGAATGATAATTTGCCGCTCGGATGAGTGGCGAGTGGCGATGATGCGACTTTCGCGGTGTCGAGGGAAACGTCGGGGGACGTTTTGGCGAGCCGCGAGTGGTAAATAGCTTCGTTAGGTTCAAGGGGAATTAGCTTTGAAATCTGTTGTTTTTTTCGATGAAATCGAAAACCTGATGGAACGGGAATCGCACCGATGCGCCCGCGCGTAACTAGGCAACAGCCGTAACATAACGCCCGCGGCTCCTTTCTCTCGCCCTCCGCTTTCTTCGAAGCAATTTTTTCTTTATCGGTGTTATCGCGCCCTTTCCAAGAAGCTCCTCGGTGTGGCTACGAGTGCCGGGCCGTCGCTCCTAGCCGCGCTCCACTCCTGCCGCCGCTTAAGAAACTAGCGATCCTCGTCTCCGCGGCGAAGTAAGCGACTAAAAATGCAGGCGCCGCTTCCGGTGATCTCGCGTGTCCATCCTCTGACCTCGGCTTTTCATCGTCTCGGCTACGATTGGACTCGCGTCCGTTGTACGGAAAGGTCATCCGCGGTTGACAATGGTAGAAGCGAATCGATCCGGGGATGCTTAAGATCCTTGAGATCCTGCGATAGGCGAGGCAGGATTGCCTCGCGCCGCCGACCATCCGGCTCGTCCTCTTCTTTTTCGCGGCGTATTTTTTCGATCCTCCTGGCCCTTTGCTCATTTTTCGTCGATTGTCCGTTAACATTTTTCGCATAAACCGTTCGCTTCTTCGTGCTCCCGCATTTTTATCTCCCTTCGTCCCCGACGTCTTTATTTTTCGCTCGAGGCTTTCAGGTAGTCATCCTTAATTTCGGCTTTAAAAGCTTCTTAAAGTGGAGGATACCCATCTCGTAAAAAATGTGGCCGCACGAGTGCGGGAGGCTACTGCATCGGGTTATCGGAATTTCTAAAGACGTTTTTAATAAGTAGGAGTTTATAGGAAGTTTCCTAACGACTTCCTCCTGCACGGCTGTTCATAAATCTCGGCGAAATTATCGCGGAGATGCCGGCTAAGAGATTTGCTCGAACAAAAGCGTGGAGGAGGCCGACAAAATTATTATGGAGTAAAAAAATGAAGCGACAATGGCACCAGCGGGGGATAAATCCGCTGAATTACGGCGAGCAAAAACGTTAATAGGTCCTCAATTACGGCGGCGCGGAATCGCGACTCTCGTTGTCGTTTTTCAGTCGGACAGCGGTCGAGAGCGAGCGCTCGCGCAGGACTCAGAGTCCGAGTCAGAGTCCGAGTCCGAGTCAGCGGAGCCCGAGTCAGAGCCCCGGAATGCCCAATCGCACGGGCCTCAGGGTCACCGCTCAGCCCCTTATAAGGAATCATTTCAATGCGCCTTTTTAAATTTCCCCTTTTTGTCCTTTTAAACGGAGGATCATCGGGAGACCGAGTGCGATATTACGCTTCGAGTGCTTCCTTTTGCATTAGGCATTGCGCGCTGATCCGCTTCCCGGAACGATCTTGCCAGCCTCCGCATTTAATTTCACTCCCGACCGATGTGACTGTACTTTGTTTCCCCGCTGCTCCTTTGTTACAGCTGTCGCCTCTACCTTTATCCGTTAAAAAATCACTCGCGGGCTAATAATAAAGCCATTTTAATAGCTTTAATGAGCGCCCGAGTGCGGTCGGCGTCCCCTGCCGCAGCGGCGTAATTAAAATAAAAAAGAGGCTTCGTGTCTAATCAGCTGCAGGCCTTTCATGAACGAGTCTTCGAGGAATAACGTGAATTTCTTTGGCGATATGTGTATGACGAAATTCAATTAACGTGGATGAAAGTGGCGTTTCACGAGGCTTCCTCTCCTGCCGCTAAAATTGATACCTTCGATAGTTCGTTTTTTCCGTTTGTATCGCGAGCTGCGCAGGACACAATTCCTCCCGGTGCTTGAAAAATCACTTTTGCACGCTGCTTCATACGCAGCGTAATTTATCGAAAGGCCTCGATACACCAAGTTCGCGAGGAAGAAAGGGGGGAGGAACCGAGACTCGCCGAGGCTACGAAATTCGTTGAAATGTCCCGCGCGCACCGAGAGTCCTCTTTACGTCGGCTAATAGAGCTAATTGCGTTGACGACATACGAGAATTACACGAGAAATACACGAGAAATACACGAGAAATACACGAGAAATACACGAGGGGGCACGAGGAGGCGGCCGATCGTTGTAATCGAGATTCCTCGGTGCGTGACGTAACCGAGACAGACCGAACGTCGAACGATCGTAAAAAAAGCGAGAGGAGGGAAAAAATGCCAAGTTGGACGAAAGGACGAAAGGCCGAAAGACGAGGTCTCGGGTAACCGCGATAATAGCGGACAAGACACGTTTTTGCCGCTTCGGCACGAGATCGGCGTCCGATTGTTTCGATGCTATCGCGTTGACTTGGATACGTTCCTGGCTTGTTATATTTTTAAAGAGTCGCGAGTGATCTCTCGCGCGTGGCCGCGAGCTCGATTCATCGCAACCGATGTTGTACGCACGAATGTGCGTCTCAAAGTCGGAGACGTGCCTGAGTTTTCAGATTAAATCGGATATTTCGATGTGAAATATCGCCTTATTATGTATACACGCGCAGAAATAAGAGTCGGACAAGTATCCGACATTTGTGCATAAGATATTATTTCATATTTTATTTATCTTGCAGGCTGCGGATAAATAAGTTCAAGGAGCTGTGATTCTTCAGCGCGCGATGCGCCTACGCGTTACGCCAAAGAATTCGAGAGAGACAGAGAGACCGAGAGACAGACAGACAGACAGACAGACAGACAGACAGACAGACAGAGAGAGGGGGGGGAGGGAGGGAGAGAGAGAGGGAGGGAGAGTGACAGAGTCTGCGGGGAAGAGCGGTTTCGTCTAAGTACGCAATATATTCCTGCGTAATGGCTTTTTTTACTTCTATGTATTTCTTCGTCGTTCCCCCCACCGCCACCGCCACCGCCACCACCACCACCACCCCCCCCCGCCGCCGCCACCAATTGGGCATTTTTTCTTCTTCTTCCATTAAAAAGTTGTCGAAACGTAGGCAACGGCTGACGGTGGTACTGTGTCGAATTTTTGTCAATTACACGAGCACTTTCCACTTTTTCTTCGTCGAACGCTCATTTACGATTGGCCGTGCAAATTGATATAAAGCAATTAATTTTCGAGGGCCTCGTCGTTCGTTACAGATGCATGCGAAATATAAAATCCATTTACGAATTATACAAAAATCGACGAGATTTTATGGGATCGCGCTGTGTGCATAAGTACGGAGGAAATTAAAGAGCTAATTAGCCGTTTAAAATTCAGTCGGAGAGAAGTATCTCGTTGCGTTCGGCGGAGGGGCAAAGGGGAACGGATCGGTCGCACGTAACGTCGACGTCGAGCCTAAGATCGTTCCTGGCCGTTGATGCGTAAGCAGGAAGAGAGTCCTTGCGTTCGTTGGCTCGTGTACGCGTAAGCGAACGTCGATAGATCGCTATCGTGGAGTCAGTCGCGCGCCACCCGTGCATACACGCATCCGTGCCCACGAGAAATGACGAGGAAGGCGTCGTTAAAGGAGCAGCGGCACTGCTGGGTTACATCACCCCGTGCGGTGCAAATAAGAAGAGTGGAAAAAGTGGAAAAAAAAGGATGGCCACGGAGAGGATGGCCACGATCGGCAAAAGTTCGGCCGAGTTGGCCGTCGTCCTTTCTCGGCCAGAGTCCGCGCGCAATGACCATAATGGCGCCTTAAATTATCTCCGCGCGGCGAAGCGCGATCCTGCAAAAAACGCGGATAAGGGCCGCGCGTGCATTAAACAGTCTCCTCCTCGGGAGGATAAGGCAAGGATAAGGCGGCTGGTGGTGGGCGGGCGGGGGGGGGGGTTGGAAGCAAAGGAGGAGCAAATGAGAAATTCGACGAATAACGAAGAAAGGGCATGTGGTCGTCGCTCTCTTCCGACGCGCATCTTCCCGATCCTCCGTAATTGCTATTATTAGCCAATCTAAAATCTTTTTATAAGGACTCTTTCGGGAGGTACCGTAGCGTCGCATTACTTTACGTACCAGTCGTTTGCCCGCTAATAAGAATGAAGAAAAAATTCGTTAAAGACCCAAAGTCCGCGTTATACAGTTATAATTTTATGCGCTCGCTGTTACAACGCCTGTTTATTCAACGATTTTGGAACAACGATTTGGCCAACCGAGACTTTGCTCGTTACCCGCGATACCTTAAATGTCGCGTAAAAACTTAGTCCCACGGACACGGATGCGACGAAATTTTACGTTGCAATGCAATATTGTCGATTCGCTTTGTAAAAGTGCGAACGAGGGCACGAGCCGCGATACCGAAAAAATCGGTTGGAGCCCCGACAAAGGAACATCCGGGGCACGAAGGTTATTGGATGCGGCGAGGGGAATCCCCGAGTGTTGCGCTCGTTCCCGAACGCAATTCGACACAAAGCGCCGGCGAGCGGACACCTAGGAGTGCGTAACGGCAAAAGGAGCTTCCCCTTGGCTTCCCCTTGGCTTCCCCTTGGCTTCACCTTGGCTTCCCCTTGGCTTCACCTTGGCTTCCTCGTCCCTCTCCCGCCGTCGCCGCGCACCAGTAGCACGGGATCCGACGCGTCCTTACCTAATCTCGTGCTCGCCACTATTGGCGAAAGAGGTCGCCCGCTATTTGGGCAACCGTGGGCAACTTGGAAGCGAAAGCTCGCGCGAATTTCTTCCTTCGGCGACTCTCTCGGTGCGCGTTCGCGCTCACATCGCTTTCCAACCACGGCGAACAAACAAACATTGCGATAAGCGCCCGTGCACGTGTGTACGTGAGTGCATTTAAGAAACGGAAACAGCCGATGCCGCAGTTATCCAACGTCGAGTCGTTCGATGCCAAACGCTCGTCCTCGTGAAAGCCGTACGTGCGTGCATGTTCTCGAGCTGAATTCGCATTGTTTATTATTAAACGTCCGCTCCTTCATTATTATCAAACTTTCATTGTTAAATAGGTTGCAATTAGCTCCCGTTACGGTGCCGCAACGAGAAGGATACTTGGAAGGGAGAAGGTGTAATTAGGCCTCTTTAATCCTACCACCGATTCGACGCGTTTCATCCACCATTATTGGACAATTGAACGGTAACTTTGATTAATTTCCTCGACTTATCTCCCTTCGCATTATCGCGCGAAGCGATATTTCGCATATTTGCAGTTCGATAAAAAAGCCAATAAACATTCGTAATCGTCTAATTCAATGGTCGCGAGAGATGTACGGACGAAATACTTCAACGACAATATTCAGTTCGAGATTAAAAACGAGATTAAATTGCAACCGTTCGACCTTACCTCTTGTTTACTCTCGTGTTCTTCGATGTACCAGAGTTTAGTACTCGTTTAACGCTCGACAATAATATTTGTCAAGGAGAGAATGTATTTGTGCGTCGGCTGATAAAGCTGAGAGTTACCGATTGGAGTATTTTCTTTCACGCCGTTTCCGCTCGCGTATTCCCGTGGAATACGTCGCTCCCAGTACTCGTAAATAGCCATAAATGTTAATAAATCGCCGAGGTCAGCCAATAGCAGCGCCGGTACTCGGATAAAGCTCACCTCTTTCATGCCGTCCAGTCTGCCCAGACTCTTGGTTCCCCGCAACGGAGGAAACGCGAGGTCCTGCCAGGGCGAGCAGGGCTGAGGCACGCCGACGGAGGCGAGATTAAGACCGCGAGCCCTGCTCTTGCTTTTGCGCTTGTCCAGCAGGTGCTTGGCTCTGGACTTGCGCAACGGGCTCGTCGTTGCCTGGGTCTCGTCCTCCGGCTCGCTCTGCACCTCCCAGCGCGAGGGCGACTTGAAGCGACGCCGAGGACTCGTCGGCGACGTCACCGGCGACGTCAGTCGCTGCACCAAGCTCCCGAACATGGTCATTCTCCAGCCTCGAAGCCTCGTCGCGTACTCCTCTCGCTCCCAAGCACCTGTCCGCGCGACTCGCTTACCGGTTAGTTCACGCGCTCCTCGTCCTCGCGGGTCCCATCCTCCTCCTCCTCCTCCTCCTCCTTCTCCTTCTCCTCTCGCGTTCCCGCGGCGTGTCCCTTAATTAAACGCCAAACGCTAAACAATAGCCGCGCGTCGTTGGCAAAGGGCCTTTTTTCTTTAGCTCGTGCCAACGAATACCGTTCGCGTTAGTCCCCGCTGCTCTTATTGCCCCTCGACGAGGCGAGGCTACCGAGAGGCTTATCCTCCGGTTTCAGCGACGAATGATAACGCGAGCAGGAACATCGGCTCCTCGCGGCCTCGACGCACTAGTTTCACTCGCGGCAAGGCCAATTGACAGATGACCGATGAACCGCGAGCGTCTTCGGGCACCGAAGCACTGACTCGACAAGCCGGCCCCGGGTAGTCGCACTCGCGCACTCCTCCTCCTCCTCCTCCGCCGCCCTCGGGACGTCGCAGGTTGCGGGCTTCGCACGTGCACTCGGCAGGTGCTTCTCTCGAGCTGGCGACCGTCGGTTGGAGCAGGTGCGGGTTGCGCGCTCGGTTCGCCTCTCGCTCGGGCTGCGTGCGAGATGGAACTGGCGCGACGTCGGCCGCGGTCGGGACGGAGAGCGGCGCGACGTCGAGAAGAGGGGCCGAAGGCGCACGAGGGTCGCCGGAGTCGCACGAGTCCGCGCGAGCACGACGGACGGAGTGAGCGCGTCATCGGCGCCGGTCGAGGGTTGCCATAGTAACCGGGACTCGGTTGCCGGACTCGGGGCCCTGGACCGCATCCGTTCGGTTGGACCTCCGAGTCGGACCTCGAGTCGGAGCTGGGATGGCGCCGCTCGCCGAACGCCGTCCTCGTTTTGGTCGAGAACGGATGCGCTCCAGTGTTAAGGTCCCCCGTTCGTCCTTGCGCACTCTTCTCAAGGAGCAACGAGGAGTCTCTCCCCGGGCCCGCCGACGCCCCACGAGCGGACGCCTCCTCGCGGCTCTTAATTTCTCGTGTGCCTCTCGCGTCCAGTGCGCTCCCGCGACTCTGGACCCTCTGCTCTAAATTCAGCCCCTGCTCATCGCGAAGGTCGAGGGCCGCGAGAAATCGACGAGGAGGACGAGGCTACGACGTCGTGCTCGCGATTAATCCAATGGAGCTGCGCTTAGAAATGACCGGGATTATATTTTCTTTGGACTCTTTATTGCCTCTCCTGCTCTCCCTTTATCACTCTTTGATTTATGACTGCGAGCACCTGCGGAATTCCAACGAGTAAGGAGTGTGCGGGCTGTATGAGTATGCACTGCGCATTGCACTGCCTGCGAATGTCGCTAGCGAGTCTCGATTTTTACTACTTTTAATGACCTTGTGCGTAGTCATTTCTAGGCTCGCTTCTTATATATCAAAGTAAATACGCGCGGTATCTTTTTTCACGGCGAATGTAGTTACGGATTATCAATACCACTAGACTGGCGAGTAATGCGCTATTCGTAATTACAAGAGTGCTTGAAAATTTAGTGCTCTACGAGGAAAAAAGAAGGACGATGATTTTATGGAACTCGTAACTGAACAGTGGAAAGCAAAGGCTGTCATCGGTGTGTATGAAATGCGTGTATCGGCCGACGCTACTCCGTTGACTTCGATTGCATACCGATTTTTTCAGCAGCGTGTATGACTTTTTCCGATAATTTGTCAAAAAATTAGGCGTTGTTTTCATCTCCGCTTAAAATTCCACGTATAATCTTGCTGTTTCACGCATTGCAATTTATAATATAATAAAATAAAATACTGCCGCTCGATTTTACGGTGGTTTTGGAATGATTTTTTTTTTTTTTTTTTTTTTTTTTTTTTTTTTTTTTTTTTTTTAAGAACCACGATTAAAAAATATAGTTTATCACTGTCGCGAATAATTTTAGCGCAAAAATATTTATGATGCGAGATTTTATACCGCGAGTGCTCTTCTTTTAGGGCAGTAAATTTGAAAGTGTGTGTGCTTTTTCAGTGTAAATTATAATGAAATATTGTATACTTATGCGACATACGTCGCGTCAACATATGCGCTCCAATTGAATAAATCACCCTTTATCTTCTTTGCAAATTGCATCTTAAACTTGGAAACTAAAATCCAGATCTTGTTTTTTTGTAATTGTAACGATTAGTTGCAATTAGTTCGACGCGAGTAAGCGCTGTAGTATGCGATATAAATTGATATAATAACGTACGACTACGTAATCGTAAGGTAATATTTCGCAACTCGACGAATAAGGATCCATATTCTATCCGAATTCCGAGAGTGAAATTTGAACGATCTACGTTAAAATTGATAACTTTGTCCGACTATCGGTTGCATTCCCCAAATGAGCTTAAAATTATAACTTAGAAACGATTGAACTAATCATCATTTGGTTTCTCTCGGCATCGCCCCTCATTCGCATACATCGCTGTTTAAACATTTTTTAATTAAATATGCGTTACAATAAGTTTATTTAACTTTCGGCACAAGTACCTACCGGCTAATTACCTACGGCTCATAACGATATCAATAATCGCATGTTCATTGCATTCGACTTTAAGAATTGTCTTGTATTTTTTATTCGTAGTTAATCCACGTAAACGACAATGGGAATGACTAGAAACCAGTGTAAATCAATTAACAGCAATGTCCACTTAGTTAGATTTTAAATCGGTGTATGCGTAAAATATTTTAATTAACGACCAAGAGGCCGAGGATTGTATGCTTCGAGTCTTCGTTACATCGTGTTCGATATTCGGAAACCTGCTCCGATAATAATACAAAAAGTGTGAAAAAAGGGAATATCAAGCGACGAGGAAAAATATGAATCTTGCTTTGTAAAATTGTAGACCCAAATGTCATTTGAGTTAAGTTTCTCCTAATGCAACAATACAGTTCCAGTAACGCATACTTGGAACTGTTATTTCCCCTTGTTTTTTTATACTTGTCGGACGACTCATCATCTTTAGCCAACTCAGCGCATTCGAACTCGCGAAACAGCCAATGAAAGAGCGAGATAGTAGTGTTGCGGATAACAACGAGCGCTCACCGAGACTAATTATATGTCCACTTGATAATTAAAAGTACCATCGTTTTAAAACAATTAATCACAAGAGATGAATGTCGCGCGTGCATCTAACGATAGACGTAGCTGAGAGATAATTGTGATTGTATTTTCGACGAGTCAACTCTAATGATTTCGTTGCTTTAAAACGAGAGAAAAAGGCCACAAGCACGTTTACACCTATACACCTGTACAATAGCGTCTGTCATCTCGTTCTGATCCCCTTTGTCGCCGTTAACTTATTCCACGAAATTAAACGATCGATCGGATTTTATTTACCGTCCATTTACAAATACATTCGATACTACATTCGACGCGATACGTGTTATTTTATTTTTCATATGAAAATTCGTTGGACTTGAGTAATTTATCGCTCGAGGGTGGCGTGCGTCCTTTCAAATGGATTTTTCATATTTTCACTCGTCTCAGGAGAAAGCCAACGAGATGAGAAAACGCGCTTATAACAACGAGGGGGGAAGTACTGCCCGATCACGAGAACAAAATCTTCGTTCGATTTATCGCAAGAGCATCGGAAGGTTGGGTGACATTACGCGTTTTCTATTTCATGATTTTCCTCTTGCCGCCGGAAAAACGATCCGATTACAGATTGGGTCTTTCGATAAGATTCCTCGGGAATGCAGGTGTAAGGTATGATAATTCGCGTCAACTAGGCGCTATCTTTCATTTTAATCTGAAAAAGCACATAGAATTTAGAAATGGTATAAATCTTACTCGATATCGGCTTAATTTACTGCCGAGGCAATTTATTAATAAGACAATTTAACGCAGGCTGTATTCTTAAAGGAAAGCGATGATCAAGGCGTTAGTAAAAAGTCGGCATTACCAATACTTCTGATGGAATGAACGAGTAAGAAGCATTCGGTACACGGTAAGCATGATTTGTGAATAGAAGTCGCGAGTGAAAAGTACGTTTGAAAGTCAAAAAAGCAATTACTAGATCATAGGCGGTTCAATTGAATTTTAATACGCTTCAGACTTTCAGACTTCAGTTATCAGACTTTGCGTATAAAGTGCTCCAGCCTTTTTTCCATTCGACGCGACACAATGGTCGACAAGGTCCGTGAAACTTTTCAATTTCGAAGATCGATCGGAAGGTCTGATTTCCAGAACTGGAATTTCACCTTCGTTTACAGCGCGAGAAAAAGACGAAATCATCATCATCATCATCATCCGTGGTCATTTCTGTTAGAATGCATAGTAGGTTAAGTCACGGGGAAGTCGTTTTCTCTCTCCCTCGCTCTCTCTCTCTCTCTCTCTCACTCCGGTACGCATTCGGCGCGAGTCGGAGCAAGTCATTGCTCGGCAACAACTATTCATGCATTAACGAGGGCCCTGAGACGCCTACATAGAAGGAGCAAGGAGAGCTAGTGCACTATTCATTACGGGTCCGCACTCGTCATTATCAAGCCTGCCTTATCGCCACCAGACAGAGAGACGCAGATAGAGAGAGGAACGCGCTCACGAAGAACAGACCGTTATTGCTTCTATACCTGCATACGTATGCCATGAATTTCTCCGATTGCAAAAAAGTTCGAGGCGCCGTTAAAATGTGCGGAAGAAGTACTCGCCATTGCTCCGTTGGCTCTATCGAATTACGTCGCACCACATCGGCACTCGGCGCCAAAAAAGTGCCGCTTATGAATTAGCTGCAGCTGCTCCTTGGCTGTCGCTAGCTTGGACTAAACTTGGAGCAAACTTGGAGCAAACTTGGAGCAAACTTGGAGCAAACTTGGAGCAAAAAGTAACGAGATTATGCTCGAAATTAACATCTCGTGTCGCATACGTACGCGACGCGTACGTCAGCATGCTTTTACCATTAAACAGGAATTTGAAAAAGGCACGTACTTAAAGAGGTATTTTTGTCAGAGTTAATTACAGGTATAAAGTTAGAAAGGAGAGAAGACCCTCCTTATCTTCGTGTCTCCTCCGATCGACGGATCGATGAGCAACGAAGCTGCTCGTCACGTTGCAGTTAGGTCGCGATCTTCTCGTTTCCCCGATGATTTTTCTCCTCTGCGGTTTCGAAAATTCTGGCAGGACTCAGCGGAGCGTTAAGGGGCGTCAAGGGGCGTTAAGGAGCGTTAAGGAGCGTTAAGGCTTCGAGCTTAGGAAGGTCGGCTCGGAGCTCGACTCGCGGGTAAAGAGGGACGCTTCCTTCCCACCTCCCTAAGCCCACGAGCTCCCATTTTCTCAAACTCCTCTTTTTAACCTCCTCTTTCGAAAGCCATACTCGGTAAGGCTCTTAAGCTCCTTACGTAATATTAGACATAAATATGATTAAGTCGCACGCTCGAGAGCAGTCGCGCTCGAGATTTTTGTCCTTCCAAATTCTCCTCGTGTGACCAACGGGGGAGAAAAGTTTAATCGATGTTTACAAGAACACTCGTAAGTGCACGCTATGCTCAACGCGCGGAATGTCCTTTTCGACAGCAAACACTCGTGCGCTTTTTACGCGGCCGAGGTTTCGTTCGCCTCCTGCGCATCTCCTCCTTTAATGCGATTTTCGTAAGCCTCTTGCTGACGAGCCACCGAAAGGTAGCCAATCCGCGATATCAAATATGCGGATATTCGAAAGCAGCTTTCGAGAGACGGTGAGCTTTAAGTAATTCGAGAGTCGAGCGATCGACATAACGCGAGCTCGTCCGGAGGCTGCCACGTGGATCCCCAGTGTCTCGTCGATTGTGCTCCAGTCGGCGGCAGTGGATAGAACAGGGGAGAACCGCCTCGAGCCCGTTACCTTGGGTCCGAGCGACCTCGCGTGTCGGAAATTATCAGGGTTGGCAGCGACGAGACGCGAAACCTACTTTGCGTGTTGACTCGCCAGATGAAAAGATTTTGCGCATCCCCTCTCGGCCGAGAGCGAGAGCGAGAGAGAGAGAGAGAGAGCGAGAACGAGAGCGAGAGCGAGAGAGAGAGAGAGAATTACGTCTTGTAAATGCGCCGACTTTTTCCGCGCTCTTTTACGTATCCCTTAGAACGTGGAATTTCCATGCACCTTAGCTTTATAAGCATATTCTTCGCGCACATTCGCGTACCGCGCGATGTGGAGTATTTCTCCATTCGTTCCTTACACGTAATACCTTGGGCGATTAGTACTTGCTTCTTGACCCGGGCTACGCGATATTTCTATTTCCCAGGACATTTGAGCGCACTGCGCCCTCGGCTTTCACAGATATTTCAGGATCTGCTGAACCACAGAAATTGCTACCTCTGAGAACGTGTCTGCAGGACTTCCCCCGAGGTATTTATACGCGCGACTTTTCCGCGTGAAATACAATTTTTACCCGGTACCTTAAAAAAAAGCAGTCAAAAATCGAATACGACGCGACAGAAGCTCTTGCACCGGAGCAAGGGCACAACATCTCGTCTCCCCGGCATTGAGATAACGCTCGCCGCGGGGGATTTAAATTTCAAACGCGCGACAGGTGGAAACGAAATAAATTCCGACTATCGCGCGATCCTCTCGAGCCCCGGCTCTCACTCCTTTTAGCTCGACTCCTTAAATAGTTGCGTCTCCGAGTCGCATTTTTTAATCTTAGGTGTTTTTGCCCGTGGGGACTTTTCGAGTATTTCGTTTTGAAAAATTTCTTTGGTTGTCGAGTGGCAGAAAAAGGAAAACCAAGAGCCGCGGGCCGTAATTTATTGGCCCTCGCGGCGTAACATATACGTTTTATAATATTCAATTGTCTTTACTTGTTAATTATTTGCCAAAGGATTAATGCACGTTGCGGAGAGGCTTGATTCACGGAGAACACGGAGAACAAAGCTTGCAACGGTACTTACGTTGCTCGGTACTCGACGTTAAAGGCTGCTCGGTGAAAATTGCGCCTTCCTAATGTGAATATTTTCACGAAATATCTCGTAATAATACGACTAAAATCAATTGGCTACTTCGTGTTAATCGAGATCCCGATCGTTTTCTCAGCCTCTTGATAATGCTATCGGCGCTCGTGTTAATTATATCGAGAAATCTCAATAAGATCGTTTCATCCTCGTAATTAACTTGGACGTCTGCAGCTTTCGTCGATGTTCCATTTATTCCAAAGCAGAACAATAACGAAATCTTTGATCGAAATGACGTTTTTTTATCTTCGATTTAATTACTCGGGTTATTGTAAATCTCGGCGATGCCTCCGTTTAAGAAGCCGATTGATCCGTTTCGTAAGGACCCAACTTCTCGAAACTTTCGACAAAACTCATTAGGAACGTTGGCGCGAGTCACTTTTCAAGTACATCGAATTATTACATCGTATTAGTAGGTAGAATCGATCGTTTAGAAACGCGTATCGACTGGATGAATAGTAATAATGCGTACATCGCACCGAGCGCTGTATGCTAGTTCCACTATCCTTGGAAAGCGGTGACGCCCTCGATGTGGTCTACGTAGCTGTGAAGTACCATAAAATAAACGAAAACGACGTTCTCCGCACGAATTGAATATCGGCAAGTGAAACCGACTAATGCTGAGCACTAGTCGGTTTCAAAAGCATCCGATGACTCGGCGTGGGAGGGAATACGACAGCAAGATTAATGTTCTCCTCGAAAATTCAAAGGCACAGCGTGAAATAAAATTAAAAAATTATGGAAAATTATCCAATTCGGAAAACGCGTGCGGGTTTAGTTTTAAGCGGGAGGTCGCGATTGCGAACGCGGGCCCAGATTCTTTCGGTAATGGGGTAGAATTAAAGGTAACGCAAGCGTTTTTCGGTGCGAACCGAGTTTTTCCCCTCGTCACACCTCAACCAACCCAAACTCCCGCTGACTTTTCTCATCGGGTCTCACTTCCGAGTCCGAAGCCGTTGTACCGAACCCTGGTTCAGTGCAGGTTCACGCAGGCATTGTCCAACTCCGTCCAACCAGACTCTTTTTTGCGCAAACGGGCCTCCCATTGGGACGGGGGAATGATTTCGCCGAAACGCCTCTGCCGCCGCTTTTTCTAGCGCTACTACTACTCCCGACGAAACTCCCCAGAATCCGGCGTCTGGCCGCGTCCGCAGTTCCTCTCCTCCCTCGTCGAGGCCGGTGTTTTCGAAGCGGAAGAGGTCGACTGTGAATAGCCGGACGGCGACGGGGCGGGGGCTGGAAAGGGGAGAAAACAGTCCGCGCTCCGAGCCGAGTCGAGCGAGACGAAGAGCACGAGGGTGAAACGCGCGCGAAACCAGTTTCAAAAATTGCGTTGTACATGCTCCCGTCGATCGTATCGACGCACACTAGCTCGGAAGTTCTTCTTATTAGATATCTGTTCGACTGGCGTGCGCGATAGATCGATCGATGGATTGGTCGCTGCCCGTTTCCTCTTCGCTTCTACCACGGCGCGCCAACAACGCCGGCTTTCATATTTTCCTTTTCTATTCGGCCAACTTGACTCTCGTCCGCTGCAGCTTTCTTCCTGCGTATTCCGCTTGTATTCCGCTTGTATTCCGCTTGTATTCCGCTTGTATTCCGCTTGTATTCCGCTTGTATTCCGCTTTGAGCTAGGTAATGGGATTTTCGAGCGCGGACCGAGGGGTCCGAGAAATCGGCGCGCGATTTAAAAAAACTCGAAGCCACGGACGCGAATCCATCTTCCCCATCTTTCGCTCGCGGCTTTTTTCCCGACGACGTCGCGACGCTCACGAAACGCGCGACCCCTATCGACCCCTAGCTTTCGTCGTCGGCTTCCGATTGCATTACGCCCGAGGTCGCACGCGACGTCGTTCCCCGCGATAAGGAGAAGGAGAGGAAGCGTCTCCGAGGTGCGCCGGTGTCTCGCGGCGCCATGGGAAAGTGCAAGAGCTCGGGTTACCGGAGGCAGGACCGTTCAACTGTGCCACGAGGATCGAGTTGTGCGTTTCCTTGGACCGACGGCGGAGCCCGGAAAGTGCCGATGGACCTCGCCTCTGGTGACGTCTCGTTCGAACGGTTATCTCGAGGGGGTGGGTGGGGGGAAGGGGAATGTGCAGAAATAAAATACGTGGCCCAAGTACTTAAGATCGGCGTGATTTTGGGCGATGAACGCCTACAATTATTCGAGCGAAGCTAAAAAGCTTTTAGGAGTTGGCGCACCGAAAGCTTTTTCCCTTCGAGTACGTCTTTTTTCAAAATGCGCCGCTCACTCGAGTGCCGTTTATCCTCTTCCGTAACCTCTCATCCACGAAATCCTCGTGTTTGGGTAGATTTCTTATCGTCCAGAGAATTTTAAACCAAGGAATGCATACCTCGGGTTAATCTTGCATAGCTTCTCTTTAAAGAGAATCTATGCATACATGCCTTAAAAACTAAGTGTAGCGTACAGTTACTTAGATATCCGTGCATAATATCAGAATTTCAACTACTGTCCGTGAATTCCAGCGAAACGTAAACTTACGCTGAAGTCTCGTCTATTGTAATCGATGCGTTAAGACCGTTTCTAAGTTCTACAAGCCGTTTATTGGCTGCAGTTGATTGCATTCTGATATATATATATATATATATATATATATATATATATATTTCACGCGTGTCACTATTGGTTTCAATGCATGCATATCGATATCCTTAGTTTACGAAGAGGAGCGATCATCGAGGAGACGTTACGAATAAACGAGATTAATGTAGTGTGGGTGAAAAAATTATAGCTTATCGTTGCTGGTGAGGTTTTTTTGAAATTTCTCAAACCTACTAATATCGCTGAAATATTCGCAAAAGAATA
This sequence comes from Wiebesia pumilae, assembly GCA_018907045.1. Lineage (NCBI taxonomy): Eukaryota > Metazoa > Arthropoda > Insecta > Hymenoptera > Agaonidae > Wiebesia > Wiebesia pumilae. The sequence continues at coordinate 4,219,212 of JACCHZ010000192.1, forward strand.
TAAATCATGTAAAGGAAAATTTATTTAGCTGATTCCTTGAATGTTACAAACGTTTCGTCATGTATTTTTTCGATACAGGGATAAGCCTAGCCACACAAGTTACTGACGCGGGTAAGGAATTGCGATCGTTTTGCTTTTTTAGCGAATTTATGTTGCAGATCACATGTATGATCGTACTCGTCGATTTTGCAACAGTGTAAACGTAATTTCAAAAGCGCGAATGCCCCGTTTGACATAAACAACCGTGCAAAGGTACGGAGTGTAAATTGTAATAAATGCACTCGATTCTTCTAGACTTCGCGCGTGGAATTGGAGTAATAGGAAACAAATGAAAGAATTAGCTTGGTAATGCCAACGCTGTATCTCTTGTATCTTACCGCGATCTCAAATATTTAATGTAGCGCGCAAAATTAGCAATAAATACTTCGAGACCTTAAAACATTCGTTATATTTCATTGCTATATTTCGTGTAGAATTTATGAAGTTTACCAATTCCTAGCTAAGATCTTGTAATTGAGTTTTTATAGGGAGACGTTAAATGGACGTTCCAAGGGAAAATTTTAAACTTTTGGCTTTTCTCAAGACCTGTTTCTACTTTTAATTAATAATTTCTTATTAAAGTATACACACTTCAAACTTGAGAATACTAAGGTTTATCGTGAGTCGTGAGAATATATGAGATGTGTATTATAGAGAGAGAAATTTGATATTATATGAAAATAAATTATTATCCATCTCGGACCGTAATTTTGAAACGAGTTCGAATTATGAAAAATGGGCAGCGGAACATTATTCTTCGTTAAATTTTTTAAGCTTACAGCCATTAAAAACATTGAATTTTTATATTTGACTTCTAATTTGTCTTCTTGGAAAGAAAAATGATCAAAAATTTTTCAAAATATCTATTTTTTTTTTTTTTTTCCCCTCTCATTTTTTCATTTTTTACCGAGGATAAGTGTAAAAAGAAGGCATTAAACGCTTCTTGAATAAATACTTTGAGAAATGAACCCGTTTTAAGCAGTTCGAATCCCATTCTTCATCTGGATTAGATTCAATAATAACAATGTGATAAAAATCTTAAATTATTACAATTAAATCGATCACAAGTAAGTTACGAAGTTAAAATAAGACTAGAAAAGATAATTTTCACTATACGACGAAACGATTAATCAATGCACTATAATTAAAGATCAATAAAGATTAACTATTAAATTGACTTTTGTATATTGCTTTAATGTATTACAGTTTAACAAGCATGTATGTTTTATAAATGAGAAAGTAAGACTGATTACGATATTTCATGGTATTCCGTAAGGAATTTCGGACGAATTAAAAACATTTTACAAAATTCATCGCATTATTTTGATTAAATCAATTCTACCGACCCAGTCATTTTTAACCTGCAATACTGTACATCTCTGTTTTATAAAAATTATGCCTTTAATACAATTACCAACATCACCTCGATAATGTATCTTTAATTTAATTAATATTTTAAGTACAACTCAATTCCCACTCATATTTTACTCTGATTACAGAGATAAATTAATTATATCGATAAAAAGTCCTGGAAAGGTACAAGTACATAAAAATTATTAATTTGCTATTTCATTTTCCGTTCATTGCGACGTTACGAGTTACAATTCAAATTACATTCAATTACACGTTCTTTTGTTATGTGACGAAAAGATGTTCCTTCTAGCAAGTAAAATTTTTCGCCCACTCTTCTTTCTTTAGAATAACTTGATTTTGCGCGTATAATGTATTGGAAATCGAAATTTTTATTCACTCTTTCAAATTTTTCCGTCCGAAATAAACAGATTTTACATACCCGTGGAGTGATTTTTTCAAATTGATTAAACCATAATGGGAAAACTTGTTTTTCAACATTTTGCCCAAGGACACATTTGCAAGACAAAACTTAATTAGTACTGTTTCGTGTGCTCAAACTTGAAGCTTTCAAGCCTTTGAACTGTAAATTTAGTAAGCAACATTAAGCATTTTTAATAAACTAATTATCAACAGCAGCGATAAAATAGTTATGTCTTAAGTGCCGAATCATCGCTCTCCAACGGTTTCCAAATTATTCTAAAGCCATTTTTGTAGCACCTTTCGCATGCCGCATCGACAAAACGAACAGATCATCAAGGATATTTAAAAATTCATTTTTCTTCACATTCTACTCCTCTTAAAGAAATCGCAGTCCTGAAAGAGAACACGAAAGATGCGAAATGATAATAAAAAAGAAGCACCGAAGACTGTCTTTCGCTGTCTTTCTTTCGCGCGCAGTTTACCTCCATCCGTTTCTTTCTATCTCCTTTAGTCCTTCCACTTATCGGCACCTGTCGTTTTAAGCATTTTTATCTGCTCCGTCGGGCACATCGTCTCTTTTCCGTCGCGTCAGCCGCGTACTGTAGCCAGGTACTACTACAGATACTGTATTTTCGCAGTAAAATTTCTCTTTGGGTTACGACCGACGCGAGCGTTCGAACGCTTAGTCGAAGGAAGAACATCGAGGCGCGACTGCGTACAGGTAAGAGGTTCACGTACGGGGTGAAAGAGCCGTTGTGTGTCGATTATACGGTTGGCCAGTGCGAGAAATATCATCTTTTGATCTGCGCTACACAGGTTTCACTCGACAGGAAATTAACGACTACTGCCGGCAGTCCTCGCTTTTGCTTGCGAGTTCTGCTGCAGGAGAGAGGCTGACCAATCTAGATTAACGCTCATAAAACCGACCGAGACGAAAGTAAATGAGCCGAGGAAGTGTCGGGGAAGCGTCGGGGAAGCGTCGGGGAAGCTTCGGGGAAGCGTCGGGGAAGCGTCGGGACGAACCCTCGCCCTCTCGTCTCCTTATATACACCTACCAGTCGCGCAAAAAGACGAGAGAGACGCGGACTTACCGGTGATAATTATCCCGTACAGTGTAGCATCTTAGCGCCCGGGGCCTTTTATGCACCTTCTCTTGCGAGTTTATAGCCTGCTGAGAGTTTGCTTTGCTTTCTCCTCTCTCTCTCTCTCTCTCTCTCTCTCTCTCTCTCTCTCTCTCCTTTTCTTCCGCTCGCTCTTCTCACCTTGGCCTCGTCTTTTGCTGTTTTATTTAACCTCTTAATCCAAAGGAAAAGGACGCAAATTCCATCGAGGATCGCGTAAGCGCTTACTTCCGATGAGTTCGGAAGTGGAAAAATCGGACTCCCTGCCCGAGACTACTTTTCCTTTTCCTTTTCTAGTTTGCATTTTTCTCCGTTCAGAATCAACGATGCCAAGTGTCGCGGTGACGCGGTGCCGCGTCTAAATTAAATCCAAATTAAAGCGCTCTTCGACTCTTTTCACGATTAAATCAACGACCCACTGCTCGCGCAGTAGCTCTCGCACTTTCTTCCTCGTGGCAACGTAATCGCCAAACGTAAACGGCTTAAATGCGCTGCATGCAAATTATGTAAATATTTAAACGCACCGAAGAACACGCTCACTTTCGTTTCCTTGGCTCGCGTCGATCTTTCAGCGTGGGTTAACGCGTTCGCCGAGCGCACCATAAATATCGCATTCGTCTTTAATACCAAGGCTAAACCATTGGAAATTTAAATACCAGAGTCCTGTGAAGTCCTACTAAAAATCGTACTCCTCGAGTGCCGTGATCTAGCATTGAGTTAAGCACAAGCGCGGTTACTCGCGGACCACTGGCTCTCTAATTATCCCCGGATACTCTCGTACAAGAGCATTGGAATCGATCATCGTTTAAAACAAGTACATCAATCCGAGAGAACATTGTAATTTTATTATTCGCACGTGGGCTGTTCCTCATTCCTCGCGCGACTTACCGAACGAGTTCGTACTTCTAGGGAAGCGAGATCGCCGACTCGGCGATGACCTCCGACCGGCTTCGCGTATCCCACGGACTTCCGCGTGCAGGTTCGCGGCGCTGGTACCCGATGCGAGGTACTCTCGGACCGTCAACAAAGGCTCCTACCAATCTTCCGACCAACAGCTCGCCTCCTGTCTCTTAACGGTTTCGCTTTGAGATTCCACGCGGAGACTTTGCGCGTTCCTTGTTCTCCATTGCCTACACTACAACACTACATACGCGCGCAAGTCCGCGTCTGTTTTCCTTTGCTTTTTAATCGTTGCGTCCCTCGCCGATGTCGAATAAAAATCACGATCCACTTGGACCGCTCCCGCTCTTTGCCACCTTGCGTTGATCTGCTTGCGAAACGAATTGACCACCGACGGGCGACCTTTAACATCTGGCCTTGCTATATTGCACGGGCTTTTGGAGCCAAAGGGGCGATCGACGTGAAATTCTGCTTCACGGGCAGAACTCCGATAGCCATCGCGCAATACGCGCGGCTGCTTTTCAACGGGCGAATAAAAAACGTGCAGCGTTGCAGAGTTCTGTGCAAGACCGATGAGGTGATATTATTGTAATGCCTTATTAGTTTGAAATCGCGGATACGACTGATTTCGCGCGGAATCGATCTCGTACGTGCGGAATAAACTGCATTAATTTCACACGCAAGCACGGAACACACTTTATTGTTTTGTCTCAAGATTTAAGATTCAATGCAATATAAAAGCCAGCATCTTACGGAGTTCTCGCGTACGCGGTATATAAAAGCTTTATCGCGGAGAAATAAATTAATGCCCTAGGCTAAGCGCGGCCGGTACGTTGCGAAAGTAATGAGGTTATATAAGATAATGCGCAGACGGCGATTCGCGCGTGCTGCGAACGAGGCGAGAAAATTTAATAAAGACATTCCTTGTAAATTCGAAAATAAGTGCGGCTATGCCGGGGCACGCAACTTCTGCCGGGGGTTCCGCGTAACTAACGCCCCGGAGAGAGAGCGAGAGAGAGAGCGAGAGAGAGAGAGAGAGAGCGAGAGAGAGCGAGAGAGAGAGAGAGAGAGCGAGAGCGAGCGAGAGAGTGCGAGGGAGGGAGGAGGGAGGGGCAATCAGAGCCAAGCAGCAGGCCGCAGCCTCTCGTTTATTTCAAAGTTGGGCCAACAATAGCCCAACCAGACTCTCGATACGTATCCGTATCCGGGGTTGGGGCTCGACGACCGCCGTCCGTTTTGCGATCGCGCCATTACTCGGCTCCGCTGCCCAAGCATACAAGTTCGCACACAAACGAGTGCCGGTAACGCGCGGACGCGTAAATGCCCGCGGACCAATCCTTTCTCCCTCGCTCTCTTTACGGCTTTCCTCGCGCAACCATATAAGATAATGGAGAATGCCGGAATAACGAGCGTACGTACCCTACGTCCGTACCCTGGTCTCGATTTGCAATTGAGATTTCGTTATCGGGGCCGACTGCCTACCCTTAGCCATTCCTCGGGAGCAGCCGCCACCGGTGATCGTCGTTTTCGCGGCCTTTACCATCATCACCTTCCCGTCACGAGCTAAACTACAGTTGTTGTACTTTAACGAGTATATTACTGCTGACCTTGAGGCCGAGGAAGCGAAACGTGCACGCGCAGGACCGAGGTCCTCTGGCGAATATCCCGAATGCAAAGCTGCGCCTCGGGACCTGATCGGCGTCTTTGGAAGCGCTACCGGGGAACCGGAAGAGCGTAGGCGCTTCAACGTCTCCGACGGCAAGGTTTCCCTTCTCGACGCTCTCGACGCTCTCGACGCTCTCGACGCTCTCGGCACTTTTCCTCGAGCACCTCGAGTCACTGGCTATCTTTACTCTCGCCTACTTTCCCCTCTGAAAACCTACCGCCTAGTACTCGAAAAGTACACCGAGTAAGTGCGAGTACCCTCTTGCTTCATTTCGATCCGCTTGGCTTATTCTTATGCAACGAGGCCATCACAGCCGTTGGATTTTCAAGATAAGTAATCCGCGCTAAGCGAAAATAAGTACTTCCGCTAGGGAAGGTGCGCCTTTGAATTATTAATTTCAAATTATTAATTTCATGTCCGATTCGATCCCGAGATCGTGCGCCAACTTTGTGCACGCTAGCGTAACGGGTGACTTAGCCAACCAGGCGTTCGAGAAAAATTAATAGGAAGGTCGTTAAGCGGAAGGTGACGGAAACGCACCAGGAGCCATTCGTTAAAGGGAGAAAAACTGTTGAACCTCCCGACGAGGACTCGCTTCGAACGAGCTTTCGAGGGTGCACGAAAGGAATGCGAGGATATTCCTTTCTCCTAGTATTCCGTCAAACTTTCTCGAAGCTTTTTTTTCAACGGCCCGTCGCTTCCAGCGTTCGGGAACGTTCGTGGTCAACGAACGAGATCTCGTGGTCCTAAAGGATCCCTCTCCGCGGGGACTCGATAGAGCGTTGCGGGCGCACAGTTTCTAACCGGACGACCAGCCCAAACTGAGAAGCGCAACTGCAGAATGACGTCAGTCGCCGTTTCGAGAAGAAACCGGCCCGAGTGCGTTTCTGGCGCGTCGCTCGTCGACTCCTCGACAGCGACAGAGACAAGGACGGGCAGGAGAAGACAGCCTAATTCGCACGAGAGGTGAACCAAGCGAATGTTTGACGTTTTGTTTCGTCGCCAGAGCAGCGCCAGGAGTTTCAACGTTTCGCTGATGACTATTGTTTTTCAGGTGAGAGAGCCTCTTGTCTTTTTTAATCGACTGCGTGCTCTTGGTTCATTCGCATTTGCATATCGAGAGCTCGTAGGGATCGGAGGGATCGGAGGGATCGGTGGGATCGGAGGGATCGGAGGGATCGGAGGGATCGGAGGGATCGGAGGGATAATTTTAGAATTGTCCCGGAAAGGGATCTCCGGGAAGAAAGTCCGAGAAGAAGGTCCTCCAGCCAAATTTATCTGCCTAATGATATTGGTATAGACGTTCGCGCTACTGGTTCGAGAGCCGTTAATCGCTAAGCTTCTTAATTCTCGAGGAATTTTTCGCTGCTCTCGTTGACTCTAGCCGAACGAAAGAAACAAGCGAACAAATCATACGCGGCCAATGACGCGCTTACGCGCAAATAATCCACCGAGGTGTATCGGATGCTGCATCGTTCCGCTGAGCCCGCAGACACGGATGAGCGCAGTTTACACGGCGTCCGGAAAAAGACCGTCGAATAAGCGGCCGCGTAAAACGTATGCAAATATAGGAGTAAGCGAACGAGGAGGCATTCGAAGGCAAAAGTATCGTGCATCGATAGCGGGGGAAAGGAAGATTGTAATGGCTTCGGGGCGGAATCACGGTTAAAATGGCAAGGATCGCGAGAGCTGTCGCGTGTAGGTCGGGAGTCCGTCGGGCACTGGGGAGCGATTGCGTGCAGGAGCGAGCGTGCGTGCGTGCGTGCGTGCGCGCGCGTGTGCGTGTGTGTGTCGTGGCGAATCGAAAAAGCGATTCGCCTGGGTGCTGCTCGTGGATCGATCGTACGTGCGGCCATGACGCGTGTAGACCGAAGAAGAAAACTCGCGGCACGGGTTCTCCCCGTGGATGCCCGGAATGACTCACGTACCAGTCTTCTCTCTCTCCCTCTTCCCATTTCTTTTCTCGGCTTTATCGCCTCTAGCGCTTCCTCTGCGCATCCCCCCGGACCTTCCGCTCCCCCTTCGCCGGGCTTCGCTCGCCGTCTTCTCGCGCTCCGTCTCTTCCTCTCTCATCAATATCGTGTTTTGGTAGTTAAAAAAGAGACGTGGGCGAAATTCCTGAGGTGAGCATCGCAGCAACACCGAGGATGCGCGATTGACTCGAGCGCCGGACTCATCTTACGAAATATCTCCGACTGAATACTTTTTTCGCCGCGGAGGACGATCTTTCGCCTCAAATTAAACATTACGCGGATGGAAATGACATTTAATAATTGCGCGGGCTCGAGCTTCGTCGACCGCTTGTACAATCGGTGTAATTTCCCGTTATTTCGTTATTTCGAGAATGGCTTGCTTTTCAAATCGGTTGGTTTTTGAGAAGGAAAACGCTGCTCGGACACTCGACAACCTCGGACACTCGCGTAACGTCCCTCGATTGCGAGACCTCCTAATTATTCCGGATTTTTAAGTTCTCTCCATTAACCGACGTCAAGCTGCCTCCTAAACGTCCCGATAAGAATGCCGATAGTCCGAGGGCTTCGATGACAAACACCGACACCAATTTCGCACGAAAGGCCAATTCAATTTTCGCTATCGATTCGCTTAACCTAACTTAACCTAACTGGCGGCTAAAAGAGTAACAAACTCGGAATTCTGACGCACGCGCAAATTAATCCCAAGTTGCATTCGCGAAACAACTTTCATTATAAAAAAAAAAATGGGCGCAGGGGGGAAAAAGGAAGGAAAAACAAGCCAAAAATACCATTTCCAACGATTTTTTCCTTCGTTTTACGCAATAACGGAGTAAAACTTCTTGGCGAAGCTGAAATTAATTGCGCCAGATTAATAGAATTACCATTGATTAATGTTTTGTAACGGCCTCGGTGCATATAACTCTTTGGAAATGATTATAGGTGTTACTTTAAAGAATCCGCGATTTCTACACGATTTCTATTTTTGTTGCGATGAAATTACAGTCGGCCAGCTCAAATCAATCGACGGTATTTATGCGAGGAGACCGACCGAACCGAAGAGAGCGAGACCGAGCGGGAGATCGGCAGCGAAAATAAGTATTCGTGCGATAAAAAATTGACATGGAGAAGCCAATCTCTCTTTCTCATCAGGGAGTAAACAAAAAACACTTGCAACAATTACCTCTCCGAGAAAGAGGAAAGGCGAAAGTACGCGCGAATACGTGTGCGATTGCAAAGGGACTCTCTCAAAGTGTACACACACGACCGTGGCTTAGCCCGGAGCGACGTCATTACCGTACAGTTGCCTCGCAAAGCCCGCCCAGGCTTCCTTTTCAACAACGAGGTGGAGAAAGCATCGAACTTGGCTCACCTTCCTTTGCTCACTTTTTAGCCGTTTCCTGCTTCCTTCCCTCGGCTTACACGCGCTCGCGGACAGAGGCGGCAATTAACGGCCGCGTGCGATCATCCTACGCCGTCCTCCGGTCAATTTCACTATCGCCGCCTTGGATCGGTCGGATGTTAGCTCGCGTCCTATCGTCCGCATTCGTCGCGGAGTTTGCCTATGCGGATGCGGTGCATAGCGAACACTTCTCATTTCCAAAAACACGGTAATTGCGAGTAAAACGAGCTGTTACGTAGAGTAGCGCGACCGGAGGTTGTCGAGCCGCCACGCTGACACCCGTCCTAAAAACAAACCTAAAAACAACAACGCCAACACCTCGAGCTGTGGAATACGGGAGACAATACGAACGGAAAGATATATATATATATATACCCGGCGATCTAAGATAACGAAGGTGGATGGCGTCGGAGAAAGGCGTATTAATTTAACGCGACTCCCGGGCAAAGTGAAAAATGTAAATTCAATGGACCGCTGCGAATGCCGCGGGGAACTATCGTTGAAATCGTACCCATTTTCATGGACAATTAAAATTTAATACGGCATCGAATATGAAAAGAAGGATATAATGGTTGGCATTAGTAATGGCTGTATCTAATTACCGCGGGAGACTCGCGATCGGAAAAGGAAGCCTGTACGTATATAAGCATACATACGCGAACCTTTCCTTTTACGATTTCGAAAGGACTGCCATGCGCGGCGGTACGATACGCCGCTCGCGAGACCGCGAACCTAGAAGAGAAACGATCGCACGGGCATTTCTCTCGGCTCGAGCGACGAGAATCAGCCGAATACTCAAGAGTTGAGTCGATTCGGAGGAAAGCGCGAAGGAAGAGCCAAGGAAGAGCCAAGGAAGAGCCAAGGAAGAGCCAAGGAAGAGCCAAGGAAGAGCCAAGGAAGAGCCAAGGACGCGACGAGTTGGCGCGAGTCGATATCCTTGCCGAGACTTTTGTCCTTAATAACGGGCGGTCCGCGACGCGGGATTATAAAGTATCGGCGGGAGGGATCTTGTCGCCGATCGCGAGACCCGATAACATCGACTAATCGCGAGCGAGGGAGATTTACGCGAAAGATCGGGTTCGATAAGCAACGCGGACCCTAACGAGTCCCAGCCTCGACGTGCCCTAGGATCGAGCTCCGAATGCTCCTTTTTTCGCGTCAAGCCACGCACGAATACCTCGGAAGGCCGAGGAATAATTAAATCCGGGCGCTGCGTTGTCTCGAGATAATAAGGCGAAGGCCGAGATGAACCGTTACTCTAATCTGGAGCTACGCGCGCGCGCGCACCTGGAGAAAGGGAAAGAATTTTCTTCGCGGACTCGCGTGCGAGGCTCGTTTATGCGAAGCGACATTCCGTACGCGGGTCAGTGGCTCCTTCCTCCGTTGCCCACCGAATAACAATGCCAATAACCTCGTTAAAATCTGGGCGGTGTATTTTAAATTCGATGACAATGGGCGACTACTCGCGACAGTGCCGAGCGAGAAAAGCGACGGAGAAAGAGGAGAAAAGAGATCGCCGAGGAGGAAAAACGGTAAATGCACGCGCGTCTCGCGCGGCGAAAGCCTCTATTTCTAATTCTGATTTACGGACCGGTTACCGAGGCGCGCGATTCATAAGGGTGTCGAACAATCGCGCCTCTATTCAGCTTCACGCTCCGCCGAGCGCGAGCACCGGATATTTTTCCGAGACATTCTTGCTCTTTCGCCCGGACCCCATTTACCTCGGGCGCTCGATCTCGCTTTTGCCTCGGACCCTTTTTCCGCCGCTTTTCCATTCCTAAAGTCCGCGTTTCACGAAGCGCGAGACCTCGTTCCGGCGTCCGCTGATCGCGACACTCCCATCGGTCCTTTCGGATCCTTCGATAACGCCGAGCAAAAATCCCACCAGGACTCTGCGAAAAGCAAAGTTTGAAACTTTCCATCGGTGGCCCTTGGGAAAGCCGAATTCCCCGAGCATTCTCGAGGAATTTTATCGGATATCCGCGAGTCGAACAAAAGTGCGATGAACCCTGGCAAAACGGCCGGACACGGAGCTGACGGAGCTGACGGAGCTGACGGAGCTGAGGGAGCTGACGGAGCTTCCGTGGAGAAGGCGCCTCGACTCTCGCCTCTGGTGCTTCGACTTCCTCGAAGGTCCGCAGCGAGAGGATCGGGGATCGACGACGACGTTGCCTCACCAAAGGCGCACGCACGTGAACCACCCGCGTGTCACGCGGGACTACATCGGCAAGTGTCATCGGTCCTTTCCTTCTACGTGGAGCCCCCGAGATCCCGAGCGATGCGCCAAGCGGGAAAGGCATCCGCGACAAAGTGCACGGCATCCTACGCGCGGCTTTCCGCTCTGGCAAACTCTTGCCCAACGAGAGATATATCCAGCTCCGGTTACCCGAGCACCGCGCACCGTCTTTCAATTATTACGGGGAGAGCGCGCGCGATCACGCGGAACGAATATACATTTTTCGTGCGCGCGCGCGCGAGCTTCTACGTACCGTACGCGAACTTTGCGGGCTGATTAATGCGCGTCACAGTTCCTCGATGCACGCGAGCGAAAGCATCAACGCGCGGCCAAGGCAAATTTATTATCCGAACGCGAGGAAACGAAGGCCCCTATAGACGCGCGCAAGGGTTAAAGTCCACCTCGGCAGGAATTCCCGTACGCTAACGGTAGTCCGCGTACATCAATAATAACGCCGCGGTGGCTCGGGCACACATTTCGAGCAGCGGCCACGAGTCGCGCGAGAGCTAATCCTCGCAATAGCGCATACATCATCCGCGGGAAAACGTGAAAAAATATCGAAGGAGCAGCAACGGCACCAGGCTCGATGGAGACGTGTTCCCCGGCTACGCTCTACCGCCGCGACGCTCCGTACTCGTGGACCAAGTGGCCGCGCAGGCGAAGGAGAGAGATCGCCGATATATTGTTAATAACAGTCTTGGTGGCGTATCCGCGAAGGGGGATCCGCGAAAAAAAGCGCGAGCCGAGCGCTTGCTAACGGAGTTGGGCCGGTACCGCTAGGACGCGAGTGCCGATATCAATCTGCGAGGGCCTTGAGAATGGACTGCGTACGCAGGGGACGTACTGCAACAGTAAAACAGTTGCAGCGGTGGCCCGACGCGAGCGAGTATTTATCGTTATCTTCGGCCGTCGAGCCTGAGACACCCCGAGCCACCGGCGATGGACGCGCGCCGTTGCCGCCGATTTCGATGGCCGATCCATCGGTAGCGCCAGGATGTACCCGGGCGAACCACCGATGCGATAACGCCGAGTGTTGTCGGCCTGCCGATTATAAAGACACGATAAAGACACGATAAAGAGCTGCCCCTGGCCGATTAAATTAACACCCAAGGCGATGGCAGCGGCTTCTGCAGGAGGGCCGGCCTATCCGGGGCTTATCGCGCGAGAGACGCCGAACGGAATGAAAATGAAAATTCGGACGGATGGTCGCTGTAGGTGCGGTAAGGGCTTGCCCCGGAAGCCACAGCGGCGAGCGCCTCCTGATCGAATGTAAAGCGCGTGATAGTCGACGTGGACAACGGCCGATGAGCACGTGGAGGAATGAGCCAGTCGGTAGGATACAGGGGGCGGATACACCGATCGATGAAACTCGAATGAGTGGCGAGCGGCGGGGGAGGAAATAAGGACGATCGACTCGGTCGCCGCAAGGCTCGGCTTGATCCGATGCTACCGCGCTTCGTTGTGGCGCTGCGCGACGTTTGCAAATGTGCATCTCCGAGGCGAATCTGCGGATAAGCCGATCTCGCTCCTCGTTGCCGAGCGCACGACTCTTACGCGCGATTCGGGTCACTCTCTCAAGGTCTATGACGCGTGCTCGATTTGCGTTCGGAGTAAATTAACGATAGACTTCAATCCCGCCTCGATAAAGTCGTTCGCTCTCTTTTTTTCACGTTTGGGACTCTCTTAAAGATTCGAGAACGCGTCGACTCTTGTTGGAGCTGAACAATTAGTCGATGCTTCCGCGTGTGCGACCAATGACTAACCACTGGCTTCGAAATTTTCGAGCTTTCAAACAGAGAGATTTAATCACGGACGTAAAAAATGAAAGCGTTCAATCTTATCGAACTCTTATAGGGCGATATCGCGGTTCGATATCTGCCAACGAGTTCGAACCATTATTCCTTTTATAGGATTTCGATAAATTCCCGCAACAGGCGCGAAACACTTTCGTAAATTTGATCGTTAAGTAATGTTTGAAAATGAAGCCGATCCATTACGCACGTCTGCATAAATTATTATTTCCATTATTATCGAGGGCATAAAATAGTGGGGCTGTGATGTATTTTTGAGTTTTTGTTTTTTCCCCCCGTTGTGCGATGGAAATTTGCTCCACCGTGTGCCAATAAAAACATAATGCGGGAACATAACGCGATTGATCAATACGCGAAAGAAGAAATATAATACGCGAAAGATCGCGCGAAAACGGCAGCTTTTTATTTCGCCGACGTAGATTGCGTTGTCGGTAAATTTCGTAATATCCATTGTGAAATTGAAAAGAAAGAGAAAAGTGCCAAAAGAAAATAAATAGGCAATTCGTTCGTGTGTTTTCGATCGATGGTCAGCTGTACGTAGAGGAAATACGAGCGTAAAAAAATTATCTTTTTACGAAATAGCCCAGTAATGAGCGTTTAATCGTAATTTTCCGTTGGAAGCTACGGTCGCGTTATTGGGGAGCGCGTGTGTGCGTGCGTGCGCGTTGGGTTGGGTTGGGTTGGGGGGGGGGGAGGGACGTGCGTGAAAAAAGGATCAACGACTCGTTATCGGTGGGCGCGCAACAGCCAAACACGAGAGTCATTCGCGTCTGGCGATAGTAGTACGCCGTACGAGTAGACAAGAGCAACGACGGCAAAAAACAGTAAAATCGCAAGAAGGTTAGCTTTTCATTTGGTCACGTGGTCGCGGCCCACCGACGCTTATACGTGCGACGAATCGCCTATTGCACCGAGCGCTACAATTATACAGCTCATAGTCTCGTAAAAATGCCAGCCTTTCTCGGAGCGCGTACAAGTTGCGAGCGAGCGGTACAAAGATTCCGGAAATCGAATTGGACTCGAAGCAGATGCTCCGCTTACGGCTCTGCGTTGCGACAATTACGGTCACGACGCGTACAGCGCGTTGTACACGAGTAGGAAAGACACCGCGAGAGGCCTAAACGCTCCTCTCGAGATAAGAGATATGGCTATCGTTCGTCTACCTTTTAAGGTGCAACTCTTTGTTCGCTCGGACGGATAATGCGAGAGCACGCGCTTGCGCTTCCGCGCCCACGATTCATCGAGAAAAACCGGACGGACTGCTGGAGTGCGCTCGAGAACACAGTGTCGGCTTTCGGAAAAACAAGCTGCTACGCGTCGTGTGTACTTGTGGGAGTGGCAGCCGCTCGTTGCGAGCGGCAAAGGTATTTTCACAATCCTCCAAAAAATGCCAATCCTCCAACCGAAACAAGAGCCTCGATCGTTTATCAAAGCGTCGGAAGCGGAGCCTTATAATAAGATTTTCACTTTCAGCTGCCCACGCGGATTCGATAGATCGGTGGCCTTTATCGAAGGCTTAAAGACAACCGAAGCAACGATCTCGCTTTGCTCGGCAATAACTTTGCTGAGCAAACAAAGGCGCTTCCGATTGGATTTCGTCTAGATAAAGACGTGAGCGTGGGTTGGCCGATGCGCATGCGTCTACGATCGACTAATCGCCACTTAGCACACCGCGGGTTGTCGTCCCCTACGAAGCGCAAATTCTCCGCCTCCGGTAAACGCTGGGCAAACTCGGCCAATCCACTTAATTGAGCCATCCGCAATCGCCGTCGTCCCTCCCGGCGATGATTATTGATCGACATCGCGGCGATGCCGCTTTCACCTTCGTTCCTGCTTTTCGCGCTCCGCGACAATAGCCGCGATCGAGGCAAGATCTAGCGTTAACGAGCGCGCTCGCTAACGAATCTCGTAATTAATAAAGCCCCTCGCGATCGCCGATCTTGGCTTTTTATCTCTTGGGGAGAGCGCACTCGCGGCGGATCCACGGGCGAAAGGTAATTACAGGTGAATGCGGAGCCAAGGCCGGTAATCGAGGAATCTTGGAGAAAGCCCGGCTACACGGGCTTTTCCGCGCCGCTCCTGCAGATCGAGGATGCCGCCGCCGTCGCCGCCGCCCCTGTCGCACTGCGAGAGCCAGGTTGATCGATCGGCGATTCGGCGGCGAGACCTCGATTCTCCTCTCGGGCCACCGAAGAAGAAAGCGATCGCCATCCGTGTGCGAATGTCGCTTTCCCGGCCGACATCCAGGCCGTTCGCCATCCAAGTGCACCAAGGACCCAGACTGCATGGCTCTCCCGGTGCAGTCGCCGCGGCGGGAAGGAGAAAGAGCGACACCGTGTGACAGTGAAAGTGCACTACGCACACGCGCGATCGCCGCGAGCCTCGTCGTATCTCGCGCCGAGATTGCAATTTATTTTTGCAGCCGCAAAAGGCCACGGGGCGCACTTTTGCAGCCGAGGCGCTAAATTAAGGAGGCAAAGGAGCTGCGCGCACGTGCTTTCGTGAAGTGGCGTACGCGCTCCTTAAAGTGCGCCGATGTATTCGCACGCCTCTTCCCCGTAATGCGGCGACGCGCGATTTCATCAGGCTTCGAAGCTAAATATTTTAAGAATCTTGCCCGTAGCTTTGCCCGTAACTTTGCCCGTAAGTTTGCCCGTAAGTTTGCCCGTGAGTTTGCCCGTAAGTTTGCACGGATACTTTGTAAGAATTTGGCCTCTTGTTCCTTTTATTCCGCGTTGTATTGCACGTTGCATTGAAAGGAGATTGGCTTTGTGTTACGGCCACGGGAATACCGGTTTAACCGAGGGAAAGATCCCGCTTTAATTGGGAAAGTGGACCTCCGGGGATTCGGTCGACGAATTTTCCTTGATTTGGACGAGCCGGTTATTTGCTCTTTCTCTTGTGCAGTTCTTCTCGACGTTCGAGCTTCGTTCGTTCGAAAAACACGATCGCGTTCGTTGTATTTGTGATAAAAGTGATAAGCAACCGAGTAGATATTGAGGGTATTGCACGGAAAAGACTCTTTTTTCGTTTAGTCGTTGGTCGCGTCGCGCATTTACGACAATAATCGCTACTAAGGCGATTCTTCTAAGCGAAATAAACCTGGGTTTATTTAAACGGGATGGTAGCAACTCGTAAAAAGCACGTTTATTCAAATTACACTCGTGGCTAAAGTTTTCTAGTTAAATAAGTGGGATTAAAAGTATGTACAAGTTCACCTTCGAACGTAATTAACGCGTGCCTTTTATGATCCTCTTAAAAGAATGGGACTCTAACGATATAATTCGAACGTGCGCTTACTTATTTGCTCACGAATCCTATTCACGATGTCAATGATCAAAGCTGTAGTAAACGCATTAATTTCCTTATTCCTTGCAAATTATTGCAATTGGGTTTCTCTCTCTCTCTCTCTCTCTCTCTCTCTCTCTCTCTCTCTCTCTCTCTCTATAGATAACGTAGATAATTCTGTAAGGAAATGTGATTGATTAGCGAAGAACGCAACAGTCATTGAATTATGATTGATGTAGAATCTTACGTTAACTAGGAGTTGTTATCCCATAGAAAAGAATGGCCGACTAGAACTCGTGGAAATAAAATTGGTACATGCGAATGTGTACAATGATGCAGACAGTAACATAAATTATGTCTTCGAAAATGCTATGTATAATAGCCGCGATACGATTTATTATTGCGTTACGATTTATTATTGCGTTACGATTAAAGTACAGATTTGCAAAGAGAATTATATTCGCATATTTTCCTTGTAGGCGATTTAAAGTTTGTCGGTGTAGCTGAGCAAATATATTCTTATACGCATTAGGATAAGCTGAAAATACATTGTTTTCTAAGAATACGACACGCGCAATTTTATCAAGAGCACATAAAATCACGGTAGATTGTTTAACGTATTGTGCCGAAGTACGCGTAATAGATCTTTGGGACATTAAAAACAAGACTTTTTTATTGCCTTTAACCTTCGGAACGAAATGAATTTTACGTCGGACGTATTATCCACAATATTCCCATAAAATGCTTATTAAAATCTCAATATTTGCAAATATCGTGGAATAGATTTTATGAGATTTAATATTTCGTGGCTTCGAGTATAGCGAGTATCTCGAGTTGCGCGATTGTATTTACGTTGAAACAACCAAAATAAAGGATTTAATGTGATTTTATATCACATCTGCGAATCGGAATAAAAATTTAATGCAAATACGTGCGCGCAAATATTCTCCAAGTTGCCAAATGTAATACTATCGACAGCATTTTAAAATTCTATACCGATGTTAAAAAACGACACGCAGTCGAGTAATTTAGCGTTACTTTGAATTCTCTAATTTGAATACTGCATTCACGACCGACAACTAATAAAACTTTTGTATATCAACTTTCATAAAGAACGTTGTTAAATCGTTTGAGTTATAAAACTGTTTCTTTAGAATGTTAAATCAGATATTATAGTCTGTAACGACGGTATAAAGGTGATTATCGTAAAGCGAAGGTTAGTAAACGAAAGTAAACATTAAACCGAAAGAGATATTCGCGTACAAACAGTATATTTCAAGTGCTATTTTGGATATTATTTATAAAAGAAGTCACGGGTCTAAGTCTTGGGTTTTTCAGAAATCGTCGAGTGACATTAAATTCGTACGAAAAAAAGACCTGTTGTATTTTTCATGTGAATTTACAAGGTTACAGTCGATAATGTAAGCTCACTCGGAAAAATCATTTTACGAATGTACGTGTATGCTAATGTCCAGCCGACGCTCCACCGCCTGAGAAACAACAACAACAACAACAACAACAACAACAACAACAACAACAAAAATTTATTTTCCTCCTCTCATCATAAATGCCACCATCGCATGAAACTTCACATTTACAAAATTAATCCGTTAAGGTAACGGATACTTTTATAAACTTACTCGCGGCGTATTACGTGAAAAGCGTTTAATATAATAGTATTTCTCCCGTTGAAAACACTGTATTGTTATCTGCGAATAGTTTTCCCCTCCTTGGATTCTTGCAACACCCGCTCGTTCGAGTGATGAATCAGCGGAGCGTGAAATTGCTTTTTTAATTATGAATTTAAGAATATTGCTCATTAACCTATTTCTATGAGATATTTTAACAAAAATCCATGTCCCAAGAGAAATTAGAACCGTAAAATTTTAAGATAATTTTTGAGCAAAATAATTGCTGTTAAGTCAACTATGCTTAAATTTAGGATTATGGCTCTTAAACACGGTCTCGTAAAATCTTGATGGGCGCACATAAGTTGGCCTTTTAATATTCTCCCCGAATGCGATTGATTTTAATTTTTATCTTTGCGTATAATAGCGTGTATATGCAATGTATCAACGACAGGCTATTTATCGATAATGCCGATCGTTTATCTTCAAAGTTTTTCATGGTTATCTTTTCAAGAATATTTCAAGAGAATCGATATACACGCACTTTGTACGCATTAAACGCTATATCTCTCCTTTTAGTTTCCCCCAAGTGACGAATGCCTGTAATTTCTATGATTTTCATCAATGTAATCATTGGTTTTTGTCTTTAACTGCATCCGCTATTATTATTTCGCCCGATCTCTCGTGGTTCATGGCTCAATTATTTTCCCGCGGACGTTTTCGTGCCTCGTACTTTCTATGTTCTCCGTTTCGCCAACGGTTGCTCGAATGACACAAAACTTAATATTACAACAACATAAATAATTTCATTACCCTTGAGTCCAACGAGCGCTGCTACTGCTAATACAAGTCTTTTGAGGTTTAACCGACGTTTTCGAATGCTTAAAAACGACTTTTAAAAACGCACTTTAGTTCCGTTTTAAAGAAGATTTTCCATAAAAGTGATATTTCTTCCTATTGTTATATTACTTAAAAATTACTCGAACCCTCTCGGTGTCCTCGCGTCTTTTTACAAATACATTACCCTTACATCGATTTTTGGAAAATTAACAACAGCTCTACCTCTTTTATTCCCCATTTATTATCGAGGAAATCACTCGTACTCTTTTTATAGTTCGAAAGTAAACTTACCGTCTTAACCGTTATTTATCTGACGTATGAAACACGTCCGATATAAACGACGCTCAAAGACAATTTCCACGAAGACGCATTGCAATCTAAGATAGTCATAATAGCTTAGAACTGTCATTCGGGATACTAACTGATCGGAAGGCGTTGCACCCGCCGTTCGTTCATTATTGCTATTTCGTCATACTCACACCTATCGGGTCTAAACAGACATTCGATACCTGTACGTGCTGCTTTGCTTTTATTATGATAAAAGCTATAATTTCATCATTACAACTTCGTTCGTCGATTCAAGTGCATGTTTCGACCGAATAAGTAAACAGCGGAAGATTATTTGTCGTAATCTACCTTAAAGAGATCAATGAGAAAATATTCATCCGTAACAAAAGATTATATTCGAAATTCAGCACGAAGCGCCTTTCGATAAAAAGAAAGCCCAAGATCAAATATAAATATTGTGCACGATCACGCGGTTGTCGATATTGTGCGGCGATTACATTGCCGAGCGCAGTTCAAATTTATTCTCTCAAATCATAATTGCATGCGAAAAATAATCATTGCATTACTCGCCGACATTAACTCACTGAATTACTGGAAATTAATATAATAAGTAGTTTGTTACAAATGTCAGAGCGTGTGGCATTTTCTAAAAAGTGTAAAAATTCCGTCGTAAGGGATGCAACGCGAATAATACGCGACAGGTGAAAATGTTACGCATCGAAACGGAAACAAAACTTTTATTGGTACTTTGCATAATTAAATATTTATTTACCGTACGATTTATATCGAGTATTCCTGGAATGTTGAAATGAATTTTAATAAAATTTAATGAAAATTTGCATTCGCAAATACTGCCTTGTCCGCTAATTATCGACACATACGTACACATACTGCTAACGAGAATTGCCAATTAAGATTCGTGATTGATTATTGATTCTTGAAATCACGAATCACGTATTCCGTTAATAAAGTAATGCCAACGATCGAAGTTTCGTTGTGCAAACGTTCCGTCAATGAACGCTTGTATATCTAACAACGTTGTACATTTATATATAAATAAAAGATGTTTCAAATGGATATTCGCAAATGGCTTTATCTCTTGGGTTACGCGAGAGAAATCGGCATTGAAACTTTGCCACTGTCCTGACCGATTTCATGAACAACGACGAGCATTGCTTCTCTTTTCTACTTCTTTAAGCAATTCTTAGCGATCAAAAGTTTAGCGTAATGAAAAGGTAGCCGGAGTTGAAGGCCTTTAAAGGACAATTGCAGCAAACAGGTCGCGCATAAAGTTGAACGTGAGGTTGTTAAAGTTTCAGCGCTGAAGGCAAGAAGAACACAAGAAGTGCGCGAATGCACAATTTGTTACGTTGTTCAGTTGCCTCGATTGTCCTTTTTTTAACTTATTCGCTAATGCACGCGTAAACGAAAACAACGATTCTTTTTCTTCGAGTACTGCATCATTAGAATGTTGGGATGAAAACGTTCGTCGCGATTCTTTTTGTTTCAAAATAAAAGACGGATAACATTCGGTTTAGCGCAGGTGGTTTATCTTTATCCTTGATTTACCGTTCCGCGGCGAGATTTTTTCACGTACAATAAGGCACGCGCACACAGAAGGAAAACAACAAGTTAATCTTCCGCCGCACTGTTGAGAATGAAATCGTAAGTACCCGCGTATCTGCACGTGGCATAATGCTCGAGAAATCTTTGAAATTCATTACGAGACGTTTGGAATTAATTGTTCAGTTGAGGACGCTGTATGGAAAAAATGGAAAAAATGGGGAAAAAAATGGGGAAAAAAATGGAAAAAATGGAAAAAATGGAAAAAATGGAAAAGCATTACACGCGAGTATCACCGCGTGCAAATTCGTCATTTGCACTCGACGAATTCACTCGATGAATTATTGAGAAGTAATCTTGCTCATCGAGTGATTAAAACGAAGATACTCCTGGTCCAAGAACGACTTACTTCATCTTAATCGTGCCCGCGTCTAAGTGCCAAGCGATTAAGCAATGGCCAAAGCAATAACAGGCGAGGATTCATTAAGATAGGGCTTATATCAAATTTCAGTTAGATAAGCGTCAAAGCGGAAGGCGCTGGAATTCCACTTTGGCAAAGTGGAATTCTTTCCCATGGCTCGGTACGGGACGTCGCAACCACGTCGATAGATCGCGGTTCCCCGATCTCTCGACAGTGATTCAGCTCGCGCTTCGAGTTACGATCCACAAGCGCACGCCACGCCGCGTTTGAATATCTTTTATTCGTACCGTTCGCAGCCTCCTTTTGTAATTATCCGTATAATGCGCCAAGGGGGATGACGCGAGCGTTGCCTTTTCCCGCATGTTCGCGCTTCTGCCTCTGCCTCCGGTATTCCTGACTTTCTCACTTCCCGGAAAGTCGTCGGTGCGCACGACCTACCACGCATAGACACTCCTTTTTTCCACTTCCCCGCCCCGCCCCACTTACGAGCGTTTCGGTTGCATGGCTTCGTCGGCGCCAGTGCTCGATCCTTGAGAAACGTCGATGTAAATATATCCACGTTCAGGGGCACGAGGAGCGCGTCGAATCATCGCCAAGCACTTTCCGCAAATGGTTTACTTTTCCAATCGGGCTCGCAACGATTACAAGAATACTGCTGCCCAAGTAATCGAGCGTTCGGCAAATAAGTTCGCAGTCGCTGAAAAGTGTAGACCAAGCGAAGAGTACTTTTCCCAGAAGCTTACGCACGGATCGTTGATACGAGTGATCGCGCAATCCGGATGATACTCGCGCTGCGGGGAAAGTACTCGGAGGAAGTACCCCGCGCTAGGTAAAAAGGGCAATTCACCAGCTTTCGAAAGGTGAGCAGCATCGTTAAAGCCAGCCTCCTCGATTTCGTGAATAGAAATTGTCCGGCGGTGCGTCGAGTGGAAAGCGGGCCGAAGAGAAAGACTCTTTCTCATTAGGCACCGACATCGGGAGCTCGTATTCGCGAGCGGCCAACGCAATTGGAAGATATTAAATTGGAAGATCACGGGGACGCCGCACGAGTACTCGCTGGACGAACAACCGCACGGGTCGGTCGTACTTTCTAGGAGCGAGTGCGACGCTCCGAAAGCTTCGATCGGCGTGCCCGCGATTTCTAATTCCCAGACGATGCGAAACTCCCCGCGCTCCCTCCTCCCTCCTCCCTCCTCCCTCCACCCTCCACCCACCTCCCGCCGTCGGCGCATTTTAGGCCCATTTTTTACTTCTCTTCGCCGGAGGCAGGCCCAAGTCTGGATGGCCACGGGGATTTGTAGGCCTCGTTTGTGACTCGGTCGCGCCTATTCTTGCGCGTGCTCGTTTATTAAATGTACGCGGGTGAGATGTGTGGGATGTAGGAGGGAGAAAGAGCTTTTCTCGCAGCTGCAGCTCGCGAACGAGCAAAGCGCCATTATCTTTGCTGCGCTGCTAGATGTCGGCATCTCGGTGTGATGTATTTTACAATAAGAATCGATTACGCCGCACAACAGCCGATCCGTCCTCCGTTTTACATTCGCGTAATATTTATGCCGCACTTACATCGGAGAGTGCATCTTTAATTCCGGCGCGTTCCTTCTACGATTTTTAATGTTATTCACGGGTGAAGCTGCGCAGACTGTAACTGGCCAAATCGTACAGATTTCCAACGTACATTTAATTTACATTCGCGGACCAACTCGTAATAAACATTGTCAAAGAATTTACCGACGATAAATTTTTAACCGGCAACTACGTTTGACCGGGCTTTGACTGCCTTGAATGTTACACAGGTACACGCTTTGCTGTTGCCGTGTATCCACATTGCGAAGGTTACGTCCTACGCGTCACTCCGATCTGACGATTATTTCAAAAGTGCAAGTCAGGTAGGAAGTAGCATAATTTAACATTTTCCTTTTACAACTGCCTAAAAATGACGGAGAGAATTAAACCCTTTGTCGTCTTCCACGCGGTTGTCGAAAGGACAAGGGAGGAGACAATTGCCCTGTACTGTAGCGTAAATATTGGCACAAGTCCCAGATGTATTCGTGCTTTTACTCGATCAAAACGTTTTTGTGAGAAAGTTTGGGCGATGAGCACACCGAGGGTGTGCTTAAATTAGCGCGAATAGCCCGTCGAATCTCGAATGAGAGGATCGGTGCGTGACAAGCGCGATTATTTCTTCAAAAGTTAAAAACCGGTCGCTCTTTACGCATTGGAGATACAATTTGCAACTTACGTTTACGTTTACTTGCAAAGCTTATTCCGCGATTAATGAATTGATCGATTGGTACGAATGCCACCTCCAACTTCAATGCGATTCTAAGCATTTGCACGATAAAGTAGCCAGGCGTTACTTCGAAATGGAGAGCACGAATTGACGAAACAGACGACAAACAACCGATCCTTTATAGCCTCGCGTACCCTTACCCTTTTAACAGTTGTAGGTTTATTGGCAAATGAAGGATGTCGCCGTATTCCAGAAAGGTAAACTGCCCTATGATTTGCGCGACCAAAGTTATAAATAGATGACACCGAGGAACACGTTTACGGATAACTGATATTACCAAACCGCCGTCGTCGCGATACCAAATGTGATAAAATCTAATTTTGCAAATTGTTGGGTAAATGATACTCGATATTACTTTGTAAATACGTGAATAAATGTCCTTTCACAAAACGCTTCACCCACCTTAGTATTAAATCCTTTTCTATTAGCGGTGTGCGATATATCTACGGAGATCGTCAAGTTCATCATCATTCTATTTAATGATTATGGCTAAGAGAATTAACGGCACCAGTCAGATCTAAAAACTACTTTGCATTGCGCTGTAAATCTGTATCAGAGCTGGTTAAAATGTATAATTATTTTATTACAAATATTAATAGTATTACCGATATAAATCAGAATATAACCTTTGCTACTGTTAAAAATATATCAACATCTAATTATCGTGCTGCTACGCACAGCGCGATGAATTATGTAGCATCTAGAGATTATTAGGCAGACAATCTTACATTATCTATAAGAGCTGAAATTAATGACGATGCTCGTAATGCAGAAGAAGAAGAAGAAGATACCAGAGGGCTATGAGATTCATAATGGCAATGGACGTTGCTAGTTACCCTGATAACAACAACCTGCTATTGAGAGCAGAATATACATAGTAATATCAATTTGCAAGATAGGTAATCTAGTTGTTACGGCTAGAAGAAAAGTTGAGAGGGGCATTATAAGGAGTTAGGTACTAAAGAATAAATTGATCCGAAAGCATGTCTGTACTTTGCGAAACATTACGGACGATTCGTCGATAAAACGAGCACAGCAGAAATAGTAAGCACCCGGAGAAGTAGACCATTTCTTCATTTGGAAATGTGGAATTGACCGGAGTTATAAATCTGATTTTCATTTTGAATAGATAAATGCAAAAGTAGATGCCTGAATCTATTTGGAATTCGCTGCTTCACGGCTTTAAGGTAGCGAATAATAATTCCTTTTGCGAAATTCGTCTCGACGAATGAGTGAGTGACAAGACGAGGGAAGAAAACATCGACGTTGGTAGTGAGACATCGAAAGGGGAAACTTCTCTTGAAAAATAACAGGGACGGATAAAAAGACCCGCAGCAGAACAAGTACTAGTACTTAGCGAACCTATTGATAAATACGTTGCTGCGTCGGATAGTAAACTAGCATTTATCAGCCTATACGCAGAAGACTTTAATGGTGTATTTAATAGTGATAATCATAAGAATATATTTACATCATAATTGAATACAGAGATAAATTAAATAATTTTAAAGCACATGCATGGATATGTAATCTACTACTAATTCTGCTAATTTATTCTTTCCTTTTTATTCTCAAAAATGTAGGTTTGATAAGTTTTTATAAATAATTATGAGCTATTAGAGTTACTCATTGCAACATTATACGTAATTAGTAACACTATATCTTCGCATACCGCTCGGTTCTCAACGCGGTTTTCAACGCGGTTCTCAACGCGGTTCTCAACGCGGTTCTCAACGCGGTTTTCAACGCGGTTTTCAACGCGGTTTGCGTACGTCAACGCGAGTTACTTAGCCGAGACTTCAAATTGGTATATTATCTACGCTCGCTGAATAGGATTCGTCAAAAATGGTCGACAAGCACAGAAATGATGACTCGATCGAGTATCGCTCTCATACGTCGACCACGAGATAATCTTATCGTGCATAATTTGCGATGCACCAATTGCACTGCGCGAGAAATTGCGATAACCATAAAATTGGAACGAATACTTTTTATGCAGAATGTGGCCGCTCGCAGTGCCACCTGTGGACCCTAATGAAAACTACGGCGATTGTTAGACACCAATCATGCCGCCTTTCTCGTCTATTACCGAACAAAAACAATGTCGAAATATCCAACAATAAATACCGATACGATTAAGCACAGATTTATGAAATAACTGTATTCCCATTTTAAAACATAAGTTACAGTCGCGTGTAAATTTTTCAAATACAATTATACGGGATAATTTATACTTTATAGATTACAATAGGTCCTCTATTATCGTTTGTAATCTAAATATCAAGCTAATTGTGAGTCATTTGAGGGTAAACCCAGTTTAATATCCAACGTTTACTTCGTTTCGATCGTAAAGTCAGTTCCCATTATCTTAATGGGATAAATCTATTCGATGCGGATAATAGTCATTGTTAAAGTTATTCCGACGAGTTGACTCGAGTTCCTAGCATTGGTACGAATAAATTTCGCAGAAAGATGGGCGATCCGTCGCGCGTGGGTGCAAAGCATCCAAAACGACCGCGAGAACGGAGCGAAATTCCGATACCGATTAAAATCACGGAAAATTTGGAGTGCCGAGAGAATATCGGTGGGGCGCGAGTGTATTTTCGTAACTGCGCCTCTCGTGCAACAAGCGCGAATAGGTTCGATCGGGGGCTCGCACAAAGCCAACGCATAAACAGAAGCACCCAATGGGCTTTAAAATTCCAGGAGCGTTCGTCGACGAAACGATGTCGGCTGTGCGCCCGCGCTGCACTTGCCAAGCGGTTGCACGACATGCGTGCGTGAATCGTGACGTCCGGCCTCGCCCTCGACGCTGCCACACGTCGCAGCCACGCACACCCACGTACGCGTGAGACACGCGCTCCTTTTGACGAGAAAGAGAGAGAGAGAGAGAGAGAGAGAGAGAGAGAGAGAGAGAGAGACAAGCCTCGCTCTTCGCGTGCGCACTCTTAGCTTTCTATGTGGCTTTCTGTGTGGCTCTCCCAGTGCGTTTCGCTTAAAATATCTCCACGGAAATAGCGGCGCTCGCCTTACGAGCCGCTTTTCGGCAACACCTGGCCGATTTTACGACGGCGACGATCGCCGCCGCTGAATCGCTTGATTTCGTAGGCCGAAAGCTCGAGCAGACATTGTGCAAGTCTGAGCGGCATTTTGGGCTTACCCTAGGTGAGAGCTTTTATGTTTGCTGCGATTACAAAAGAGACCAGGGTGTTGAGCAAACGAGAGTACGAGCGCGTTTCGCCTCCAACTATTGTGAAAGCAGCTTTAACTTTTCATCGAACTGCAGCTTCAAACTGCAGTTGGAGGTTGGTTGAGGTTTAAGTCGAGCTGCAGAGTCGAGAGGATATCGCGAAGGCTGCAAGAATTTGAATATGCAAACTGATACCTACGATCTATGAACGAGGCGGAGGCACGTGTAAGCCGGAGACGTGCCGGGAATACCCGCGCGCACCAAGTCCTCGTCGAGTCCTCGGACGAGCGCGTGCCGATGAGCGAGGATTTTGGCTCGAGTGGAATACGCGCGAAACGGGAGGCGCTCGCAGCATCTTCCTCGGGGGCAGAAAAAGCGCGTAACCGGCAAGAGCCGAGTCCTCTTATACGCGGCTACGAGCAACGGCACGTAAATAGGCGTCGATCGGGTCTCTCTCGAACGCGGGTCCACCGCGAGAGCCGCGGGGGCCTTTTGCACTCGTGCACGCGATCCTCTATTCCCTCTCTTCGTCGAGCTCTTGCGCCGCGGGAAAACAACTCGACTGCGGCTCATTATCGAAGCATCGACTTTTTACAGAAACCCGTCATTACCGCGACTTTTTTCCTTTCTTTTCTCGAGGCGCGACGGATGTAGGTAAATTCCACTTTTCAAAAGTAACTTTAATGGCCGTATCCATTAAAAAGTGAAAGTTCAAGCTACTCAATAGTGCGCGGTTATTGAAATTCATGTGCGAATAAGTTGCAACATTTAATGGGCCACGCGCTCCAAGAGATTTTCCAAAGCCTACTTATTACATTGAATATTCCTCGACTGGAAGCGGACGATACAAGCTGGGATTGATACAAGCCGAGCACCAGACTTGTAATTATTTGGAAAATAAAATGGCCAATGAATTCAATCAAATCCGTGCGTTTACTTAAAAGTTTACAGGTGCTTATCACTGCTCCATTATTCGATGTTTTTGAAATATCTCGTCTCGTTCGCTCGCTCCTCCTCGTCTCCTCCTCGTCTCCGCCTCGTCTCCTACACACGGAGCTTGTAACTTGTAATAAAAGTGCTTCGCATCTCAGCACCACCACCGAAAAGCCTATTTTTTTACTTTTACTTGTGGCAGGTGTATGCGCGATCGGCGCAATTCCTATGATCGCCGATGTATGTCATTCCAAGGGCAAGTTGCGCGGCTGGTGGTGATCCGATCGTTCGCGCAAACAAAGTGTAAAGCAAACTAGGGAGAGTCGCGAGCTACTGCCTTGTAGGAGTCGAGCTCGGCCCGACTCTTCTCCGCGGCTCTTCCTCGGCGCGCGCGCGCGCGCGCGCATATAATTACGCGCCAATTAACCGGTTTAAACGGAAGCGCCCGTCAGCGGATCCACGAGCTCGGGCGTTAAAAGGAGCAAACGGTGCGAGCGACGCGAGGGAAATCGAAAGTAAATCCGAGCCTCCTGTGGCAGCGCCGTCGGGAGCTCGGGTATCATTGTCCTAGAGCGGAAGAAGCGTACTTGGGACGGGAGATAATGGGACCGAGGCGCTCGCCACGGTGTCGAACTTGTAAATTTCTTTGATTAGCGCGCGACGCGTTCTCCGCGCTAATTAGCGATAAGTGCTTCTGCTGCTGATCGCACGCCAGGCGATCGGCAGGCTTTTGTGCGCCGCGAAAAAGACTTCATTAACGAGCGCCTGGCGACCGAGCGAATCGACAACTACTGCCTATTTCATCCTATTCCTGACTCTGGCCTCATCGGCTCGAGTAAATTCCGTCGTTTTTCCTGAGTTTGAATCTCGCGACGGGGGCAAAAGTTTCATCGGCTATCGGTGCGAGTGGAAATGGTGCGAGATAAGAGCGACTGCTCCTTCTGGTCTCCCCCGCGTATTTGCAGAAGACAAAAGTCTGCTAGACCGTGGAGTGCACGAGCACGTTAACCCACACTTTCACCGACGCTCAAACTTCCTCGCGACAGACGCTCACGTCAACTTTCTTTTCACTCCGTCTTCTGGTATTTGATTTTTGTTTTCGATCTTTTAAGCCTCTTAGAGCCGTCCACAATTGAAGAGGTCGTATCCGCTTGAGAGCTGTTGCGATATGACGTCGCAAGGATCGATAGGAAATTCGTCTGCGCTGCGACGGTGTTACGGAAGTTTAACGGTCAATGACTTTACCACGTCCAATTTTGACAGGAGGGAGACAGGAGGGAGTCTAAACTGAATATAATATGTTGAGCACTGATTTCCCGGCATTGATCTCCCGGCATTGACTTGGCTGAAAAGGAAATCGTGCGGTAAACCCGAGTAGCCATCCTATGCCGTCACTTTTTCAACTTGCAAACGTCGCTGTCAACGCCTCGCGACGCACCTCTCGAACAAACGCGCAAGAAAGCAGAAACAATGAGAAAAGAGAAGAGCGAACAACGGCCTTGTGATATATCGTGTGCAGAAAATATATCGTGGCCTTCGTGCCACGAGCGCTGCTTCTCTCGGGTGCATCTATTCTGCGCGGATGTATGGATGCGCCTGTAAAGTCCTCGGTCCATGTCCTCTCTAGAGGTACAGCGAACACCCATACAGGCCATATTAACGTACTCGAGATGGACGGAGAACCGCGATAAAGAGAGAAAATTAAGGACGTGGAAATTGCTTATGATCGGCCAATTAGCAGGTCGTAATTGCACAGTGTTCGAGGCACCGATTGGCAGACGCAACGAATGAAGAAGCCGACACCGAAGCGACACACACACTCGTGTACAAAACGTAGAGACACGTAAAAAAATTAACGTAAAGAAGTTCCCTCGAGCGCACTCGAGCGAATCGGCTGAAGGAAGAATTTTGGCCTTAGCTCTTAAATAATATTTAGTAATGATAAATAATTGAGCGCGATGACTAAGAATGTCACATTTACTTGAATAATAAATAATAAAAAGCAAGTCGAGAGTAATTCTTTCTTGAACGTTATGTTATTTTCTTGACGCACGATCAATCTCTCGACGTAACGAATTTCGTCTCCCTTACCTTAATGGAACTCGTACGTGAATCAAGATAATTAAGTACGACTCGGCTTTGGAATCCGTGTTAACTCGCAGCGAGAAACGTTATGTGGATTTTTAATTTCAGTGTCGTTTGATATAATTTGTTATTCGTACGTACGGATTAATCTAAGATGTTCGCGTCGTGTAATTTTTAAGTAATGCAAATGCTCGACGACGACGACATTTTCAATAAAAAATACCTACAGTTCTAGGCTTATAAATCCTCCATGCGCCTTATAATTGTAATTGCCACTTATTTGCATTCGTAAAAGTGCTTACGATGCGTCGCATTTTTCACATTACAATGTAACGCTTTGCATAAAAACCCACGGGATTCGACTTTGGAAAAATTCTGATCGTACCCGTACAATGGACTTTTTCTACCGAAATCCTCGTCGCGCAAATGTACGCAAGTGTACGTTCTTCTCGGCACATTTTGTTTGATATGCACAACCTGACGATCGCAATAAAGGGGATCTTGGCGTAAGTGAAAACCTGTTGGTTGCATCGATCCAACCAAGCTTGAGCATTAAGGGTCGAAGTCATATGCGAAAACAGAAACAAAAAGCGAGTACTTGGAAAAAAAGAGGCGATATACATCGGTGGACGAAGATGAGAAAAAGCTAAAGAATTTCTATTACAGAATGCGGATATCTCGGGTCAGTCTTAACATTTTCTATATAATTATTCAAGGTGTCTTTAGCGTACATGCGAATAAACTTTCCGAAATGATCAATCGAACGTTCGGATGAAAATTATACGCAGGGCGAATGCATTATTTACCGATTACAATGTTTCCAGTCGAATTTGGATTAGCCCGCGTGTTGAATTCAAATATAAGTGTTCGTTGTTTATGGGGCTTGGAAAATACATTCCAAAAGGAACTCCGTGCTTCTTTCGCATCGAGGTACGTAATTTACGATTTAGTCGATAAGATAATGCCGCATCGTTGCGAAAAATATCGATGCGCGCGGTAAACTTCTGGGAATTCACGAAAATTCCCACCACTCGACTAAACAATGGCATACCATTGCTCTTATTGAATTTTCGATGATCGAATTTCAGCTGAATCGCTAACTTTTGCCAACGGCGGCAGTACAAGCATATCTCCCACGGAGTGCGTACGATATATCGGAAAAGCCACGAGATGGCAAGATGTTTAAAAAAGAGCAGAAATCTAATAGTCGTGAACGATGGGAGGACGTTCGAGCGATGATTATCTTAACGAACGCCAGGACTTCGCCCAGGTCGCTAAGTGTACTTTGCACACGAACAAACATCGGCGTAGCTCAATCGTACTCGATCGGCACACGAAAACTTTGCGAAAGCTGCAGGATTCCGTTGGAGGCCCGCACGCGACGAGTAATTCCCATCCAAGGCTCGCATCCTGCGTTATTTATCGGCGAAGCAAAATGTTGACAGCCTAAACGGTATTCTTCAAGACCAATGGCATCCCATTCATTTACGAAGAGCGAACGAGATGATAGAAGCCGACGTTCATCATCGATACAACGAGCTCGCTCGTTTTTCTTTGGCATAATAGTCGAGTCCATTGTTTAGAGTCTTAGCCAAGTCAACAAAAGTGCAAAGCATTGCTGGTTAACGAACGATCGATAAGAACAATAATAAGGAATAGGTATTACACGGAATTGCGCACCGCGAGATAACGTCGAATCGGTCTCTCGCCTTTTTTCCGCTTCGTCTAATTCATACGCGATTTTTCTCTACCCAAATACAGATACGGACACGCGATATCCGTGCACATTTACTTTCGCACTCGGTCATGCGCACGCGTATGCAGACGCTAAAATAAAAGATAGTAGTTACAACTCGAACGAGTATCGTATCATAACAACGATACGGTTTATTTCGCTTACGAAATCCAAGCTGATGTCTATTCTCTGAAAAAGTAAAACTTCTGGCTTGAGTTCCTTTAATAACTTTAATAAGTTTCGTCTCTCGATTCATTTTCCATGCATTTATTCGCGAAGGAGGTATTCGACGGCCCGCAATACAATGAATATTCAGCGGACGGAACGAGTAGCAAACACGATACGGCATTACCTTAATGCGTTATCGACGTGCAGTGGAAAAAAAAAGCGATGGCAGCAGCAGCAGCAACGAGTCGCGTCGGCGGACCGGTGATACGTCAGTACCGCACTCCCATAATTAATCGGCCGGCGTAATAAGTCCAGATGATACGATTCTCGACACGCTGTTTAATTAATTGCCGTGGATTTACGGCGGAGTATGATCGTCGATGCTCAGCGCTTCGAAGGCAGGATCGATCTAAAAGTCCACCCGCGGGCTCGCGTGCCATCGCCGATCCCCGCACCTTCTGCCCGGACACACACTCCTAAGAGCCTCCATTAATTTGCAAGACTCGCTAAAGCACTAGGAGCGCGTGCGTAAGCTTCTTACTTGTAATGCAGTCTACTTTGCAGACCGGTCCCGTAGCTCCCGCGGCTCTCCATACTTTCCCTTCGAAATCTCTGGTTACGAAAATCTCCGGAGACTGCGCCACGAGTCGTTTTATTATCTCAATTTTATAGGGAGCTTCACTACGGCTAAGATCCAAATCCCGAATAATGCGACGATGAACATCGAGGGTTTTACGAGTGACGACGAGCGTCAGCGATGGATGTTAACGAAAGTGAAAAAAATTGCCGTTGAAACACTGGATTGGAAAAACACACGTGTGCATCGGCATCGAATGCAATGGTAAGAGCGATAATCACCGATGACGCATCTAGTGTCAATAGCTTATACTCGTCTTCATCTTGATACGTTGCAGCGCTGAAAAGTTGGAAAGTAAGCTTTCCAACGCACGCAAAAGTTGAATTCTTCCACAATTTTTACAAATGAAATGAAATCGTTAAAAGGAATGTTTTTTAATTTTTTTCTAGCTTAAGACACAATTGTGCCAGAAGTATTCGTAAGTAATTTCGTTTAACAAAGTAGAAAACAGTGCGCAAGGGTTAACGCTGCGCGAGATTATCGAGTCCCCATTCTATAAATGTGGATCTTGTAGTTTTTTCCTAAAACCATTCCAAGTTTTTCGCATCTCGCTCGTGTTAAAGTAGACGCTATAACGGCAACGCGAATGCAGATAATTTCACACGTTCGCATATTGTTCGAGTTTCGCTTCAAAAAGTAAAAAACAATCCCCCTGTTCAACGTAAAATAATTATCAGCATTAACGACGGCAACATCTACGTGCAATATAACAAATTATTGCACGTGTACACGTGCAATTGTAAATATACGCCTGCGAGAGATTATCGATGGTCTGATATTGATCGTCTAAAATGAGATTGTTGGGTTCTACGGAGATTTGTCCAACGATATTTTGCCGATGAACAAAGCGACTGCCTAGTCTAATGGAGGGACATAAATCTCAGGCATTTGTACGACGCAAGACTAATTGTCACGCCGATTATTCCATGATAATGTTCATATATACGTATAATGACCTTACGATCGATATGTTTACGCAAGTTTGGCTTAGTTACCCTTAAATTCCTGCGGGTTGCCAACAATTCACTTTCCCTTTCAAACAGCGACGATCCCTATCCGAACATCGACTTAAATAACAAATTCCTTGACGATGCCATCACACGGATTTCCGTCTGTCCCATTTTCGGTAATATCCGTCCTAACCCGTCGGAACCAATTCCATTGCGAACTTGAAACCTTGAGTCTTTTCTGGCTTAGCTCCCACGTAAAAATAACTCATAAAATAGTTAATAGAAAGGGTGTAGTGTAGAGGAGCTCGCTCAGTTTGGAAACGAGAGAGTCGATAAATTGAATAAGAATAGATTCAACGTCGACGTAATATTAAAAGCTGCCGCCCTAAAGCAAAGACAAATGACTTATCCAGTCCAGAAGACGTACGCGTTTACCACATTCGCATCACATTCCACGTGTTTTCCGCGAGGACTAGAGAGACGAGCTACTCGGTGAACACCCACGTATGACATGAAATCGCGTAATTTGTTAGACAACGCGAGTGAGTCGCGTAGGCGTCCTCGGCCTGTTTACAGGTGTAGTCTGGTCAAGAGTAACAGGATCTCACGAGCCCTTTTCCCGTCCGACTTTGGAAAGTCGACGTTACATCCGACGTTACAAACCGCATAAAGAAAATGAAGCAAAAACCGTATGGTAATTGGCAGGTTCGCCAGTGGGGGATAGACTTTTTCGTTTCTTCGTTTTGCCTTATTGTACGCCGAATAAGCATTTGAATTATTCGGCCCAAGTACTCTCTAACATTTAATTCCTGCGATCGATGTTTGGATGCTAATGTATTTTCTTATTGACAGCCTTCGAGCTCAATTACGAATGCAATACGTACGTCATAATTGTACGCGTGTGTTCATAATTTTGTGCGCGGGTGTGCGCGCGCGCGAGCGCATGTATATATTGATATAATACAGTATTAGCCGATCAGGCACTTTGCTACACATTTGAGCTTGAAATACATATTCCATCAATACGAGTATTTTGTTCGAATATAGTAACTTATTCAAATATATTAATTACGAGCTAAGCGCATTGCGATAAAAATTCATAGAAATAATTACGAGGAGGAAATGCGCGCGTTCGACTCTTAAACGCAGAGTCTCGCATATTAATTAAAATGGCACCGCCGAACGGTCGAATGAGATCTTGAACAACTTTTGATCGATCATTTAACGATAATCCTGCGCACGCACACCCATACGCCTAACTAACTGATTTATTTACGTAATCATTGCAATCATGACTCATGCGCGCTTGGCAAAACTCTAATGAACAATGTCAATAACATGATTACGCGTGTGCGAATGCCTGCTCGCGTTGTACATTCGGAAAGAGCAAAACGCGTCCACAGTCGTAAATTACCCGAGACGCAAAGTATCGAGAAGAGGCTTGGCTTGCGTCGAATGCAGGTTACGAGTGACTCCGACACGAGAACGAGACCCACTATGCATCTACGTAGAGAGACGCATATCACGGTGCACGTGATATTCAAGGTAAGTTCGCAACGCGAAACTCAAACGAACCTTGAATGTCACGTCCGTAACGAGACGCGAGTTATCCGCTCGCGCTTTTTGCCGGCACTTGGTCTACTTTTCCCGCCTGCTTTTCCGTATTTTTTCGCCGCTCCTCACCTCGTATTCTATCGCCTATATCGAGCTCTGGTCGCGTAACCTTGGGATCCTTGCCGGAACGCGTTTTTCACACTTGTCCGCATCTTCGTTCGATCCCGCTCTCGTTCTGCTCGACCTTTGCGTCTTTTTTACCTTTTTGCAACGCCCACGACTTTGTTAGGTATCGCACAGGCTACTTATCGACGGCAATTATGCTAATGGCTTTACTGGACTGCACGCAGCATCGTTCCCCCAAACGAAGGAATCATCGGAAAATCGAAAATTACGCGAAAGCGTTTCAAGCGTAATTATGCGGCAAGGATTCGTCGAAATACGCATTAAGTCAGCCAATTAACATCGATCTCGCGATGCAAATTTACGGCCAACTTTGTATCTCTCATCGATACATCTTTGAGCAAATTATCGGCAATGACACGAGTCCGATGATGAAAAAATAATTCAAAGCCTCCTTCTTTTTACGAATTCACTTGCTCGAATGAGAGCAATTAGCTTGATCGATATACGTACCTCGTTGTGTCTCGCTGTGTCTCGTTGTGTCTCGTTGTGCCTTCGAGGCTTTGAATAAGCGACCAAAACTACGAACAACAAAGCACATCTATCGCGTTGGTACATTAGCCAATCGCATGTTCAGATCACACGTTTAGAGGGAAGGACTTGCAAAAGATTGTAATTTACATATTCAATTGTCAATAGCTGCTAAAAGTCGTGGAAAGATGTGGTTTTGAGCGATTCCGTCGGTACGGTGATTAGCAAATCTGAAAGTGATTTCATAATAGGCTGGAGAAATAAAATTTTTCGTCGTCATTGTGTAAACGAACGACTATCCCTGTCCGATCGATTGCTCGCGCGTGTACGGATGGAACTCGCGAGCAAAGGTATTCGTTAGTCGCACAACAGAAACACACACACGCGCGCGCGTACTGCCGACTCAAAGGTTAAAAGCGAGAACACGATCGCAGGTACGCGTACGCGTACGCGTTGCATCATCGCTACGAGAGATAAAGCTTTCACTGCACTTCGTAATATTTGATTCTCCCGACAAAGTATAGATGCTACTCCATACGCTCATCTCTCTATTTGAGCTGTGCTTCTTACACTGTATATCATACTTTATTACTTCGCGATTATAAAATTTGCATAAGCCTTTTGTTTAACGTGAAACTTTGTGCGTGACTCGAAGATTTTGCACAATTGCCGTGCAATGACGCACGTACGACGTACCTCGATTGTTAACGCTCATTTTTTATTACGAAGCAATGCCTTCGAAAACCGTATTCATTGCCCGAAGCTTCGAGTATTTTGAAGAAAGAAAACCATAATTATTATTTTACCACGATGAATCAGGCTCGCGTTCGTCTTTAATTAACGTTTCTTTAAATGTCTTTGCTTAATTATCCCATTTTTTTTCATCCATAATGTAACGAAGTACATTTTGAAGAAATTCCCGCGAAGATATTTGTTACAAATTACAAACGACAAAACACGAACAATGGACAATTC
Organism: Wiebesia pumilae; assembly: GCA_018907045.1. NCBI lineage: Eukaryota > Metazoa > Arthropoda > Insecta > Hymenoptera > Agaonidae > Wiebesia > Wiebesia pumilae. The sequence goes on from JACCHZ010000192.1 coordinate 4,255,329, forward strand.
AGCTGCTTATCGATTAAATCAATCCCAATAATTGACTATCGCTGCCAATGATAATGGCTAATTAACGCACGCATAAATAAATAATAAAAAAGCTTACGGGTTCGTGTTATTTACGAACGAGCATAAATTTGTAATTGCTATTATTATTATTATTATTATTATTATTATTATTATTATTATTATTATTATTATTATTATTATTATTCAATCGGTATTTTCCCTTTTCCCTTAATTATTAAAATTGAGAAAACAGGTTTTAGCGTAATGCATACAACGTAAAGCTACAGATAATGTAAAGAAGCTTGTGGATATTTACCGTATTTTTTAATTGTATCGTTTATTACGAGACGCACGTGAAAGCGAGCGAGAGTCCGTCGGTCTGCTTTGAAAGATTACGCGAAGTCCGAAGAAAATAAAGAAAATAACCGTTAACTTCTTTTTAACTTATTGCTAATACTTTTGTCGCGCGCGCGCGCGCGCACACACACCGATTTAACGACGCAATTTCTCATAATCCAACGCGATAAACTTTCGTTCGAAACTTTCTCAATAGAGCCAATAGAGTCATTTCAAAAGTACCGACTTTAATCGCAGAGCGGCGAGTGAGCCTCGACTCGTAAAAAAATCATCGTAACCATGCTAACGTAAATTCGCTGCCCTACAGCGTAAGGTTAAAAGGCGAATAAAGCAGATAGCAGCTAATACAGGGACAACTTCCTAGTAAGAGGACACAACCGCTACCGAACAGAAGCGAAGCGAATGAGCGAGCGAATGAGCGAGCGTTACGATGCTCTTCGTTCGCCGATGTCTAAACATCAAACGTATATCAGTGTCGAGGCCTCGTCACGACTCTTCCTCATTCCCCGGATCGTTCTTCTCTGTACACCGCCAATGGAAATTTGGAAGAGAAAGAGTCGCGAGGCGCACTTGCTGTGTATCAAGTCACGCGAAACGTTACTCTCGCGTCTCCACTCAAACTCCATTCGTCGAATAATTAAGCCTTGATGGGCCCGCGATCGGTCGGCTAACCGATCCAGCCATTCAAATCTTACACTCGCGATATCATTTTCGTAAAAACTAGCCGACGGACTTACCGTACGTCGACCTCGCAGCAATCCGGACTTTGCTCGAGCGCACCGTAGCGCATGATTTATCTCCCCTTACTTTCTTTCCTCTTTATCGTATCATCGGGATAAAAACGTTGCGCGGTGGGTAATATTCAACAGCTTTGACAGAAAATACGATGATGAAAGGAGGCGAAACGAGGCGAAGGGAGACAGCGATAACTTCATTTCTATGCAAACGCCAATTGCGCATAAATTCCCATGGATTCGTTCGCGAGGACAAGGTGTGAGAACGCGACGCACGCCAAAGCGGGAGATTATCGGACGAGTGACGCCGATGCCTCGGTTTAACAGACCCGCGCTCGATGATCCCCCATCCCCGAAGAACCTAGAAACCGTAAGCTGTGCGAAAAGTGACTTACCGGCAGAAGCAGCAGAGAGGATGGCGAATGCCTGGCAGCGGCCTGCCTCAGCCTGAGAAAGTGCAGGAGCGGGTCCTCGTTCGCGCGCAGCTCGTCCAGTGTCCTTCGCGCCTCGGCGTAGCTCTCCAGGTACAGCCAGTACGCATCCCAGAAGGATGCCGGGAACAAGTCGCCTGGACACAAGAGACCGACGTCATTCGACTTGTAACGGATCCTCGTCGCTCTCGGCGTCTGGCTTCGTTCTCGATTTTTCCTTTTCCTTAATCGCGCATCGGAAAATCAGTACGACCACCCGATTATCGTAAAATAGAGCTTTTATCTCGGTAGGAGTAGTACCGCTTACGGGATAGAAGATTTACTTTATAATCGCTTTGTTCGGCCTGGTTTCGACTTTCTCGTTCAGCAGTCACTGTTCGCCAGGACGTCGCTGGACTCGAGTATTCGAAAGTACTCGAATATTGTACTTGCAAGTTGCCTGCCGAAGCGCGTAAAAAAATCTTTCTAATTATTCGCGTTAAAATGCTACACCTAGTAAATCCATGCAACCGCGGCCTTAAATTGTCCGCTTTACCGTTCCCGTTTATTTGCATTTACAGTTGTAGGAAAAAATTCTGTATCCATGTCTTTGACAAGGAGCTCCTGACGGTAAATAATTGGAAGCGATTTAAGCGAAAATTCAGTTTCTTTGTTTTAGAGAAAGTTGACGCAAACGTGTTTACAGTTCACTAGTTAACGTAGATGGTGCGACTAAATTATACATTCGGATAACGAACCTTTTCGGGAAAACAAGAAGAACATTTCCCATCGGTAAAGGGGAATTCGCCGTTGTAAACGAGATCGTTCGAGTTCAAACGAGGCTGGAATTTTCTTTTAAGCAAAAAAAATTTCACTTTCCGTGAGGCGTTTCCTTTTTAACGCGAGAATAAAATGCACTTGTCGGCTCCGAGTCTGCTATAATAGAGCGTATAAAAAATACGTTTATATTTCTTCATTTTATCATGCTTGATCAGCGGTAATGATATTCCTTTAAAATTTATACGCGGACGACGCAAAATGATTTCGCATAATTTCCGCTCCTCGTTCTCCAACGTGAATTTCACAGATTTCTTCCTACGACGAGAAAACAAAGTGCGTTGAAAATACTTAGTTACTCGCCGGGGACACGAGACTCGCTTGGTTAGGTACGCGGGAAACAGAATGTTAATTCAAAAATATTTTTCTGCATAACTATCGTTTAATGTCCCAGGACGTAATATAAAATTTCATAATAAACTGTATACGAGAAAGTGCTGCAGTCTAATCGTTTCCCGCCACGATACAAAGCACTTTTTAATTGTCAGAAAGTAGTGGCTGGGACATGCATAATGAGAGTGCGAGTCGAGAGAGGAATAGAGGCACGGGGCAAATAAATGAGCAATTAAAGGTAAGACAACAAACGTGAGAATAATTCGCCCGCATGGCAAATGGCGCGCGACGCACGAACGACGACGACGACGACGACGACGACGACGGCGGCGGCGGCGGCGGCGGCGGCGGCGATGGCGACGACGAGGTCGACGGCGGCAACATCAGCATCAGCATCAGCGGCAACGTCAGGCTCGGGCTCTCGGACTCGGATCTTCCAGGAAGGGCCTCTTTCCTCGTTCTTCCCCTCTGCGCAACTAGTCGCCGGCACGGATCGCATCGAGGGGGAGAGCAAGGAAGAGCCTAACATGATTTACCGGCGGATCGTCCACTTCCGTCTGTCGGCGTTTACCGGCGACTCGTCGTCATCCTCCTGCCAGGGGCTGCAGCAGCGCACCGGCAAAAAAGGATGCCACGATTACGCGAAATTTACGGTACGTACTCGCACGCACCGCCATTTCTCGCGGTGAGCTCAAGAGCGTCCGTTTCTTAGAGTCGCGGCCGCGCCCGATTTCCGAAGCTTCTTTTCCCGCACCGGGGAAAATCTCCGGGCGCCCACTTTTGCATTCCCGCGAGTCGCGCATGGGGCCGAGGCGTCCCCAGGAGCCACGTTCCTCGTTCCTCGTGGAGCGAAAGCCAGACGCCCTGCGGTTGCACGATGACACTTACCCGGCTTGAAGGCCACTCCGTCCCAATTCTCGAGTGCGCTCTCGATCTGCAAGCAAAACGGACGAAAATCACTGGGGTGAATCGGCGAAAGAGGGATGGGAAGAGTGGATAAAGCCGAGTTCGAGCAGCGCAGTCGCCCTCGGTAAATCAAGTTATCTCGAGCGCCTCTAACCGATTTCTCACGGCTTGGACGCGCGACGCGCACATCTACACGTACGTTGAAAGCGCGCGCATAAAGAACTAGTCAATCGATGAAAAAAGGCAGGGAGAAAGAAGCGAAAGAAAAAGGGAAGCTTAGCCAGGCTATCGATCGAGCCTCGATGTACGCTTCGGTATTTTTTGCGCAAATTTCACAGGCGCTATATCCCCTAATCAGCAAACACGTCAGGCGATTATTCAACGAGGCAGACAAAAGGAAGATAGGCGCGGAAAAGGAAGGTGGAAAAGTAACTTGATCGATGCTCCGAGGAGACACGGTCCGATCCCCACCCTTAATTGCCAGTTCCTGGAAGAAGAGCTCACACTGGCTCTTGGCTTCTCGAAATCGCGCATCAGCGCGCGCACACGGTTATTTCAAGTCGTCCTATCAACCGGCAGCGTGTAATCACAATAAAATCGCGTCCACACCTGGACATAACTCTCCTCGCGCACTCTCCCCCTCGTTTTATCGCCCCTGAGCAGTACGCCAGCGTCCGGAACGACCAGCTGCGCTTATGTATAATCGATTCCTCGTTAATTACGCCTGCGTTCTCTCTCTCTCTCTCTCTCTCGCTCCCTCGCTCTCCCTCGCTCTCTCTCGCTCTCTCTCTCGCTCTCTCGCTCTCCCGCTCTCCCGCTCTCTCGGCGACATTTCATCGCTTATGCGAGCGCGCAAAGAGGCGCCACGCCCTTATTCGAGAAAGAGAGCGAGCGAGTGCGAAGAGGCTCGAAATCGTCCCTCTCTAGTTTATTCGATCAGAATGCCAGAGATCGCTCGACTTGGACTGCGCGCCGCTGTCGATGACTCGGACTCCTCCAGAGAAAAAGGGACGCGTGCTTCGGATAGCTGTGCTTCGGGTCGTTCAACTTACCCCATCGAAAGTTCGCTCGCATGACGAATTACTCGCCTGCAGATAAGTAAAAAGGATTAACTGCCTTGTTAGGGATATGTGCTACGCGTGTGTCGTGGTATTATCTCTGGTTGCTCCGACTTGTTCACTCGCTCCCGCTTCTTTCGTTCTCTTCCTTTCGCGACTTCGGCTGGCCTTTTTTCATTCTCTCGACTATGTGTGGGATGCGCATAGCAGCTCATCTTGTAACTATATATATTCGCCTGACTAATTCAACGGGATGGGACGTTGGTTCTTCGAACGCCGCATTTCGCCAGTTACACGCTTCGCAATTTTTCGGATGCAATCGTTACTTATAGGAAAAGAGAAACGTCAAACGTGTCGCGTAAATACGCGAGATGAGTATTGCCTCGGTCACGACTCATCTTACTGCGGCAAGATGTGGCAAAGACCGTCAATGAATGAGAGTAGTACTACATTTACTTCTAGTGACGCAATGTTACACTTTGAGATACGGAATGAAATCAAATAGTAGAGAAGCTCTTTCGAACGCAACTATTGCTGTTCGAGGAAAATTGTTGTCCTAACGAGATCGATTTATCAGATTTTGAATTAAGAAGCCGTTGTTGTGCGCTAAAAAATCAATAAGAATGAGCATCGTGGACCTCGATATTTTTTTTTTTAATTTTTTAAATCATTCCTTTTCGTATTAAGATACTACATTGTAAGATTACTTTTCGTAATTGGATCGTTAGACTTTTCAAAAAAAAAATTCGAGAAACTGTACGAAAATCAAATCATCATCCATAAACAGCTCTTATTGTTATTTATAATATTTCAATGTCGTTCTTTAGAATCTTAAACAAAGGCGTTATAATTTGAAAGTGCATTATTTAGCATTATTTGTTACTGGAAGAGTGTCTCTTTAAACATGTTAGCGATGACTGAATGTTTCGATTAGACGTAAATTGTTGAAACGTTGGAAATGAAACGTGTACTTTACTTTTTCGACTAAATTAACAATCACATTTTCTCATTTATCTAAGATATAACTTCAATTCTGGTTTAACTTGTCACGTATTCATTGTTGATGTATGGGTTACATTTGCCCCGACATACTTCATCGCGTAAAATATTTCGATTAAAATATGCAGTGAAATACGAGGCAATTTGGTCAATCGAATGAAAATAAAATGATTTCTATTATAATCAATTTTGCCCGAAAAATCCAGTTTCGAGTGATTGGCCCGCCCGCGCCGTCTACCTTATCATAAAATACCTATCAACGTATGTAAAGTGACCCAGAAGGAGGAAGAAGATGGAAGCTCGACTTGGAACTGTATAAGATTTCGCGTGTATACTCTTGCGCGCGCGTGTACGTGTGTATATTTTTTAGAGTACTGTGTCTTATGCATTTATGCATTGCATTATGCTGCAATGGCTTTAAAGAAGAAAGGAACGAGTTCAAAAAGAATAAGAGCAAAGGAGAACAAATGAAAATATGAGCTGTTGCGCGCGCGCGTGTGTTGCGTGTGTGAGTGTTGGGCGGGGCTGAGTGTGTGTGTGTGTGCGTGTGCGTGTGCGTGCGCGTGCGCGTGTGCGCGGACCGCGTATCCTCAGAGACGGAGAAAGAAGGAGACAGAGAAAGTTGAAGGAAACAAATAAAAAGGCAATAGTAATTTGTATTTAAAAAAGATAAAGAGCATAACAGTGAGCGATACTATGCAGCAAACTAAAAAGAGATAAATCCTCTGCCTTTGTCGACAGAGTAAATTAATTTTTTCAAATTAACCTCCGACAACAGTTGAACAAAAGTACGAAGTAATGTATCTTTTCTCTTATTTCGTATGTATATAAAAGAGAAATTAATGTTTTTATTGCGAAGGTATCTAGGAAGTTTTATGCGCTCCCTCTTTGTGTAACCTAGTGCTCGTGGAATCTTCTCGATAACAAAAATCCTAGATCTCCACCTCTCCCTTGTACGTAGGAAAAGCGCACATTGCCTTGGAAGCGAAGGTCAATGAATCACGATCGGAATTTATTAGAAGCTCGGAGAGTAAAGTGCACCGGGATATATCTTTCGCCTCTGTTTCAAACTTATGCAGGATTACGTAATTTTAGTCACGGAATTATGTTAATCTCTTTCTATTGACTCGACTATTCGTCGTGCGAGCACGAGGACGTTAGAGGAAAAAAGAAGAGAGAGAGAGAGAGAGAGAGAGAGAGAGAGAGAGAGAGAGAGAAAGTTCTGCAAGTATCTCGTATACTGAAAAATGTCATTAACTCGCATGCAAGTCAACGTTCCACTACTCCATTCTTTTTCTTTTTTCTCTCTTCTCTTGTTTCTCCTTTGTCTCTGTTTTCGCTCCACTCGAAATTCTCCAGAATGACAATTAACTTCATTAATGACCTTTTACCCTTTTGTAATTAAGCAAAAAATAAAGCAAACTCAATAAAGTTTTTCGAAGTAAAAACTCGTTTTTGCTTTCTTAAGAAAGAACACTGCCTTACTTTTCATTAATAATTGAAAGGCAACAAAGACAACAATATAACTGATTGTAGATTATTGTCTTATCTCGGATCATTGAAATGGGATGCTAATTTTAATACGCAGTTTAAATATTCAGTTGCTAGGTAATTTCTTGAATATCTAACGACATTTATCAGCTTGTTAAACCTAATAAAAAGAATGTCCACGTTTAACGAAGCTAATCGAAAGAAATATGAGTACTCCCGTTGCATACTTCTTGTTTCATTTTTGGCACATATGACGGGAAACGATATGTCAATTATTTTGCATACTTGTGCACTTCGTTCCTCGACGGTGCGAGATTAGAAAAACTTAAAGAAACGCGATCTCAAATGCAGTGATGCATACCAGATGTTACGTAGTGCTACGTAACCAAGGACCTGTCGGTAAAGTAACACAAAGTAACCAATCGCCGGGTTTCCGATCGTGCAAGAGAAAGCCAGAAGGTTAAACTCCTAAGTATGCACGCTCGTGTTAATGATGACAGAAGCTGAACTCGCACGCGCAACAAAGTCGACAACAAGTTTACGCAAGAGGTGGAAGAAATATAGCAGATTAGCTGGCATACAACGATTAAATAAACGATGTACGAATTTTAGACGTGAATCTTTCTAATCCAAAGTTATTGTTTGTGTTCGAAGCTATTCGGACTCTTAAATGCCGATGATTAAATCAATATTCATTTTATGAAACACTTTTAACATTTTTTAACAATAAATGTCTGCTTTTGCATTTTAAGTTTTACCTGAAATGTTTCGAATATATTAGTGCTATTTACATTAAACTCCAACTTGAATAATATCGTTGCTTAACCTAGGAAATAAACGATATTACGAGTAAGGTTCGTGGTTTATTTAAATATTATTTTACGATAATGACACATTTTGAGATAAACATAATTGTTGCTTCGATAATGTAATTACAGCTTGTATTTCGAATTACTTATCCCTCTCAATGAACAACGTTACCTACGTGCGAGTAGATTAAAACGCGTGAGTATATAATTACACGAATAATAACAGTAATGTTAAACTTATTGGATTACAACTAACTTAAAAACTACTTTTTTCTCCCTGGAATACATGTTAATAATCCTGCGTGACGGTTTTTGATAAATCTTGACGTTTTAATAAGACTGATAGAAACGAAAGTGCAGACAGAAACCTTGACGTTTTTTCATCACTTCTGAGCTATTTGTTTGCAAGCCAGCAACAATTCACGAATAGAAGTACGTAAAATTGCGAAATGGCAATTTCTTAAATTACAGCTAACTAAATAAAAGAAGAAATCAATTTTGAAGAACATTTCGTGCATTTTATTTTGCAAATACCTGCATCAACCGTGTAGTAAGTTTTTTTTTTTTTCTTTTTTACCGACTAGCACTAATTTTTGTTTCGAATACATTAATTTTTTTCCAATTTTCTCTTTTTGTCGTTGATCGACCGAGTGTACGTGACTAGGAGCGAATGGAGTTCAGAAGATGTGTACTTTCATTTTTCGATCTCGATATTAATTAACATTCTCGAGCTTTTAGCGGACTACAGGAATATCAATGAAAAATATATTAAAAAATGGGCATAAATTTCTTCTCTAATTTCAAAACTCACTCTCCATACAACATCAATTTTGATTAAAAGTCAGAAGGGATCAGACTACGTCTAATATCACGCCGAATGTTCGGATGTCACGTTCGTGGTGAACGCGAGAAGAGAATCAGGCTCTAACAAGAAATTAGGCGTTCTTTGAGAAAGAAAACAACCAGATTTGCACAAAAATTCGCTACTCTCAAGAATCGCGTATCTTCTTACCTGTTCGGGCCAATAAAAAGAATTTTATTCTCTTTTTTTATTCCATCTTTATTCGTTTTCTCTTATTGTCAAAGCCACGGTATTAATGATGCATAAAATCCACCATCGTCAAATGCAAATGAGGCTAATAAATTGTCAATTATACATTTATACAACATACACTTATAATAATGATTTTTAGAAAATTAGCATTTTTATGGCCCGGAATTACCGTCGAAAAATTTAATATTGCGCAATAGAAAGTTCAACCATAATCGTAAATATTCTTGTAAAGATACATATCGGGCCTTTTAACGAGAATAATTCGTGTTTGAAAAACATTGTATCTAATCGCGTTAAAGCTGCATCGACAAGATACAGCTCCGGTCGCTCCAACTAAAAGTACAAAATCTCCTTTCCCGTAAAGGCTTAGTCTCGTCAAATAAAAAAACGCACAGAAATACTCGAATCGGTAGACCATTTCCTGCGCCTCATTTGCTGCGTTCTCTAAACCATTGAGGATGTTAGTTTAGAACGTGTTGAATCTCTGCTTTACGTCAAAGAGGACGAGAGCTCAAATAAACGACACACCCGCCGAAAACTAAACTGACTCTTGGATTTACTCAAAACACGTAGAGTGACGATGCGAACGATCGCGCGTTACCGCCCTCTAAATAGAACGATAACGAGAGATCGAAGCCAGTTAACGACAATTCACATTCCACGAGTCGTCGGGGCCTCTTATTAGCTTTTCCATCGGTCCACCTACGAGTCTGCTAACGGAATTCCAGTGGATTCGGGTGTCGCCTAGACGCTCTCAAGATACTCTCAAGGTACTCAACAAGGACGTATCTTTTTTATTTATCTTATATTTCAAATGTGCTTAGCCGATGGCACGATGCGTGATATCATCCTTCGTAGAATACTCGAAATAGTTCACGTAGTGCATGCAAAATTTAACGCGTCTGTCTTGTAAGGAACAATGTCGAACATTTGAAGAAAGAAAAAAAAAAGAAAGAAAAGAAGAAGAAGAAAAAAAACTAAAGTCCCCTCTGTGCGTACTTTTAAAACGTTCTCTCTAAATTTCTCAGCGTCCGATTGCAGTAACTAACTAATAACTTCTGTATTGTTAACTGTGGTTGATGAGGTGAAACAAAAAATCATAGAAAATTGAAAACTCGTTTTATTCTGTAATAGCGAGTAGTAAAAGGTTCAACATTTTTTCAGCTCGCGTACATTTTCGCGAGCTGAGTCTTCTATAATAGTCTAGATAGCGCCCATCATAATTTTCAGTACTAATGCATGTAATCACACTCGATTTATTACCGTTATCCGTTCACCGTTGACGGAAGTTGTACCAAGCACCGACAGCAACGTCGCATGTATATAAAAAGGAGTGGTTATTTTATTAAAATGTTCAGCCTAGGAAAAACTAGCCATTGAAAAATATAAATTTGCATGTAATGTAACGTAATGAATTAAATAAAACAGTTTTATTTAATTCATTACGAGGTTTTTATTAACTACTAATTTTCATAAAATGAATATTTCGTAGTATACTTTATCCTTAATTGAAATCCCACGGTATATTTTTTTTTTTTTTTTTTCTCCCCCCCAGAAAAAAGATGTTCTTTGAATATTCGAGTTGCGTTTCGATTATCGTTTAGAGAAAAACGGATTACTCATTCGTACAGCTTGCGTAAATCATCTCTATATTTTCGTAAAAGAAATTTCCCTTGTAACAGAGCGACTTGAATTTCACTAATGTAACGTTATGTAAAGTATGAATTCACCGATAGAGTTGAATGTAACTCTTAAATCATTTTAAAATGCGGTACGCTATAGCGTTTTGAGAGCCTTTGTCCAATGCTTTTGAAAATCGCCAATACTGAAAGAAGCTGATTATATTAAGAACGTCTGCTTTAGCAATGCATCATACGAAAAATACGATCTCTCCTCTGATAAGACTTAAGCATCTACATGCGCGTGTAATGGGCTCGCATAAGCGAGAAATTATTAAAGCTACTTTACACCCGATTCGTGTAAAATTAAGTCGATTAGAATGTACATCAGAGCCTGTATGAGGACGAGACTGGCCAAACGCTAATTTCCTTAACAATATTAGATTATTATGTTTGATACGAAAGGTTGGCGATGCTACGAGCGAACGGGCAAGTAGTCGCAACAGAAGAGCGCAAACTTAAGTGCACACTAAGTACAGTCGGTTAAACGTCGATTACGGTGCCCTCGCTGTGTACGCTAGAGATCTCGCACGTAATTTGCTGAAAGTCGTTTTTGCGGAGCGAATTTACTTTCTCCGCGCGTGAACGATGGCAAGACGAAGCTTAAAGAAAGAAGAAGAGAGAGAGAGAGAGAGAGAGCAGACTCGGTCCCAGTGGCAACGTCGTTATTTGGCAATGAAATTGCATCGTCGAGTTACAGAGTCGGGTTTATTAGCCGAACCGTAAAAATATTACGGCGAATTTTCACAGAGATCGGTCCTACAAAATGTTTGAAAAATAAATCCTTAACGGTATTCTACGCGTTTATGTAGATGTTTACATAAGATGAAATGCGGATATCCAAATTTCGACGTCGATAAATAAACCTCTTTCAGACTGTGCGATTTCTAAGTGCAATTCCAAAATTTGTCGAGAGAAAAGCCGACTTGCACTTTTCATCTTGAATGGCTTGAATTAAGTGACTAATTGTGAGGGTGAGGGGGAGAGAAGATGACACGTATGAGTTTATACGAAGAATTCAATGTTAGCATTGACAGCAGATGCGACGAGTCTGTGAAGTTTTATACCAAGAATAAACTAATTTATGTTTAACTTTGTGTGTGTGTGTGTGTGTGTGTGTGTGTGTGTGTGTGTGTGTTTTTAAATAATTCTAATTCTCGCCTGTATTCCTCCCGGGTATCAATTCGATGGTTAATTTAACAACAAATAGGTACGGTACTGCAACGCGATACAATATAAGCAAAACATAAACGAGTAAATACCAAGTCGCCTTTTTCCTAGAAAATATTGATTAGCCCAGGGAATATTAGATTTAGTTTCTGTTCCTAATGAATTCTCTTTTTATTTTACACGTTTGCACACCGATACACAATTTGTGCCGTGCACAAAGTATGCTTAAAGAAACACGTCAAAGGCTATTGTAACGCTTATCCGACGAGGTTTTCTTATAAGTGACCATTCTAAGTATCTCCCTCTTTAAGGTAACGAGCATGCCGTACCAGTTTTCCTGTAATCCTAGCTAATATTGTGTATAGCATCAAACAACACTTCGCAGTTGTGAGTCGTTCTGATAATGTTCGTCGTTTTTGTATGCAAGAACGTGTCATTTTTTAACGTTGACCCGTAGGCAGCGATGGTGGCGTTATAAAATTAATTTTCAATCGGCGACTAATCGTGCTAATGTTTCCTCGATGTTGTGCTTTTTACGGAAATTAATGTACACTCGGGAGGAAAAAATTTAAATATTTCTTTTCAGGTGGGTTTCTAATTTCATTTACAAATGCCGTCACCTCGTCGTGAAATTATAAAATTTATCTTATATTCTAATTTCCGTCGAATCAAATAATACCGATGACGCCCATACTTTGCATATCCTATGCAATCGCGCAAATACATTAATATTTTTCAAGCGAATTTACGCAATTAAGTTATTTTAGTAGTCAAGGTGCCTCGAGCAAATTATTAACTTTAAGTATGCATTATTTAATTCAATGTACTTGAACAAACTCTTGCCGTACGAGTAAATAGGCAGGCGCAACTACTGACAGTAATACTTACTTGAATTAAGCGTAGCATAATGTATTACGCTTACAAGAGACGACGTACACTTAAACAATGAAACGATTTTGACGCACGTGTGCGTGTAAAACCGATACTTAAAACTTAAGAAACGAAACGTAACGTAATAGACGGCCAATCGAAAGGAAAAGCTTAAAAACAAGAATTTTCGAGTAGACAACTGCGAAAAGACTCGGTTGTTCGATACAAAACGGAATAGGGAATTTATATCGATAGAAAGTATAAACTCTAGCATATCACTAACTCTTACACTTACAGTCTTAATAACTAAGCTCGCGATATCGATTGTAATAAATAATATTACAGCATGTTAGATGCTCCTGCATTTATATTCCACGCGCGACTGAATATGAAATCAGCTTAATAGGATTGGTAAGCATAAGAAGGCGACAAATGATTGTCGCAAGATTTACAAGGCCGATCTTCGGAAAGACTTTTCGGAGGATTAGACGAGGGACTCGGCGATCGATCGTTTGTATTACCATACATACCGATGAAAAAATGCACGAGCGTATGAAATAATCTTCCGACGCCCTTAATCACGAAGGCACCCGTACGCGCATGCGTACATTGTGAGCTTCTCTTGGTCCGATGGTCGTCGATCCGTAAATACGTCGATCATCTACGCCTCCTACATTTGTCGTAATCATAATACGCCCCGTTACACGCCCAGAGCTCTTCCGCAACTTTTGGAACGCAATTTCTCGTACTCCCGTTGTTTTCATCGGTGTAACGAGTACCTTCGGCTTCAAGCCGCTTGCTTGCAAAGTGCCGTTTGCGCATTTTTTATTTATTTACAAGTATTCCGGAAAGTTGAGATATATGTTAATATTGGTAACTAATGTTCGCAGCCTGAGCGAGAATAATTTCCTAGCACTTATCCAAGTGCATATTCGGAAAATTTTACGCTCGATCTCGATTGCGTACACTTATGAAATTTAGAATGAAAATATAAGGCTTCGTGCTATTTTTACGAATACGTGCAAATTTAATAAGGTAGGAATAAAGCAGCGTGTACAAAGCAGCGGGAACAAAAGCATATCAAGGCATACGACGGAGAAAATATCCAAGTTCATAAGTCTCGCAGACTTTACGTACGTAGGCTTCTAAGATCACCGATTGCCAAGACGTAATGCGCAAGCGTGTCAAACTTTCGTCGAACTACGTTAACAGGCCAATGTCAGTCGATTTCACACGAGACTGTACGTGATCTTCGTCTCCACTAATGCAAGATCCACTAATACTCTTAACGTTGACGATACGCTTATTATGTAGCTTTCATTTTTAATACCAACGTATTGAGAATAAGTTGGAAAACCGATATCAGTAAACGACTGCAGAAGTAGGAAAAGATAACTGTATCTTAATGTAACGTACGCGCTTGCGAGTATGAATTCATTACTAACGCGTACACCTCCGTTTGAAATATGCGTAATACATATAATAAGTTACCTAGCGAATTCGTGCACGAGCTTTCGTTTAAAGAACGGAAGTCTACGGATTGAAATTTTTGCCTTTCCAAGGGAAAAAAGGTTACGACTTTGCAGGTGAAATTATTTAAAATTTTTAATTACGACGATCGACGGAGAAAATGACAAACTTTTGTCTCGCCCAAAGTGCGTATTGTACGCGACGGCGTAAAACTGCCGAGATGATTTTCGACGCTTGATTATATTCAACATTAGTACCGACAAAATGTCCAGTAACCAAAAAAAAGACCACCTGCAGTATATCAACATGTTCCAGCAGAGATATCGAAGTTGCGTAGACAATCCCAACACAAATAAAGTGATAATAGTAAATTCCATTGTTCCTAAACACGTATAAAATACAAAAATACAAAAATACAAAAATACGCGTACGAAAAGTCGCGTGTCTAACAAAGCCACGCGCTCTTAAGGTTAGAATCAGTAATACACACACGCGCTCAACGGATGTCTCATTCGGCCCTTGAGGCTGTTTTATCGTCTATAATAATAGCGATTAAATAAATTTCTTCTCCGTGTACTTTCGTCTCGGTTAAGCGTGCAAAATGAAGGATCGGCTCAAATTACTCGATATCACTCGAATATCGCCAACACAAATTGCGATGCGGTCGTACATCGTGCTCGGTACCGTGGACTACATACCGAAACGAGCAACTTTTCTTTCCGTCAGCTCTGATGAATGGAAGAGAACGCGCCCAGTTCGCAGCGAGATGCGATAAATAAAAGCTCGGCGAGCTTTCGGACCCGACCAAATGAATATACGACGCGTAAAGCCTCGCGAACTTTCTCTCGCGCGTTCCGATAACGTGAATTACACGCGAACGAGTGCAGCTTGCAGAAAGTGGACGCGCCCGAATTAACGTATTCACCCGCGCGAGTCCGCGATATTTATCGTGCGCGCAAGCCACGAGTTATCAATCTTTCGCCGTGTCGCCATTAAAAGTCGGCGGTGGTGGACATCGATCTTGGCACTCCCCCGCGTTCGTCCTAGTCTTCGTTTCGAAGCACCTCGTATTTCTTAGCACCTTCGAGTCATCGAGCCCTCCCCTTCTTCTTAGGTCGTCTTCTTAGCTTTCGCGCTTTAAACACTTTCCTCTCTTTCTTCCCGGAATATCACGCGCGACGCGCGACGCGCGTTAAATTTTGCGTCACGTTAGGCTACTCTCCTCGGTAAAAATCCGCGTAAGAATTCGCCCTTTCGTTTCCACGGTCTCATAGGCGACTGTGGAGGAAGGCTATTTACCAAAATCCCAAACATTCGTTGAAACGCCTCGGAGGCAAAACGCAAAACGAAGTCAAGGGGCCGAGCGAGACGAATCGAGATCATTGGATGCGCGAAGAGCGCCGAATCTTACCGGGATCGTGCATTCGTTAATTGGGACTGAGCGCGGCTAACCAGCGGGTGCAGCGGAGTCACGAGCTGAGATTCCGCTGACCGTCGAGAGAAAAGGCCGCGTCGTAACTTTCCCGATTTCCGGCGGCCATCTAATGGAGGTTAGAGTTTGGACCGTCCGCGCGGTTACATAAATTCGGGGCAGCATTGAGAACGCGTTCGCTCGTCGCTTGTCCTCGATACATCTCGAGGAAAAGCTCGGACTGCCGTCGGGATGCGCAACGCCTAATCTAGCGAAGGAATTTCTTTGTCGAACGATAGACGAATGGCGGATGGCGGAAGGGGCCGCGGGAGAGGAGAGCGAGGCTCTTGGTACGCATGCGCGAGGTGATGGGCGACGGCAGCGCGTAAAAGAAGAGGAAGCAGCAGCAGCAGCAGCAGCAGCAGCGCGAGAGTCCTCGAGAAGAAATGGAGACCGCGCGCCAACTCCAACGACTGCGAAGAAGAGGATCGGGTTATTAAACTTCCTGCCTGCGTACGAGCGTTGACTTTCCGCGCCGCGAGTCTCCCCGGGCGCTCTATCTATCTACTTGCCGAGCCTACCCGTAGCGCGAGGCTCGATAAAATTATTTAAGCGCCGCCAACTTCTCCGACTGACATCTTATGTATCGGGCCTTGTACTTATCTCGGAAAATTCCCGAAGGGGCGCTGAACCGTCGGAGATTTGGTGGAAAATGACGAGATTTTTGCTCTCGGGATTGTGGGTGTGCCGCGGCTGCGATGCAACAACGCCAAGAGACAATCGCATTCGCCGAAAACATTTTCTTCCGATGCGTACCCGATGCGTACCCGATGCGTACCCGATGCGTACCGATAAAATGGATTTCGATTAATTCTCTTGGCTCTGTCGGTTTGAAACGTGTATAACTTCCCTCGGCTGACATTGTCGTACTTGAGAACGAATTCGTTATAGAACTTGCACGTAATCACGTACTTCTTCCCATACGTTAACTGCGTGCAATAAAAAATACCGTATTTAAATTGTTCGCACATGCGCGTAAAATTATTGGAGTAAAATATGTACAGATCACCGTAAGAAACTGTAATTCCTACTATTAAAAGTACCGTAACTTTATTTTTCAGAGGCTACCGGAAATTGTACTCTATCTGCATTTAGTAATATTAGGCATCAATTGTAATTTCTATTTTCCATAAATTAGTTTTACTTTACGAGTCAATACTTTTGAATTACTTAGTGCACACAACATACTTGTGTAGGTATGTAATATAATATGATTTAGATCACTATGAGACTACAATGCGATGCCTCTAATTTATCGTCGAACCGATACCCGAATATTTTTACGCAACTTTAATAGACGTTTAATACGTGTACACTCGGGTATGCGAGAAATTTTGAAGTAATGTTTTGGTAAATATTAAAATGTAATTCTTGGACATTGTATTTATGGGAATCGTAAGATGAAGGAAAGAAAAAAGTTGGAAGGTGAGGGTCTGTTTACGTTTCGTTCGCGTAGTCCCGACAGGTTTGACCAGTCAACGCACGCACGCACGCACGCACGCAACACACGCACGAGCCAACGACAGTCGTGTTTACAAGCTAAGAACCGTGACCGTTTTTAACATATTTCAAATAATCGAACGATGATACGCGCTTAGTGCTAATTTTTTAATCTCCAAAATAAATACGTTACATTGGCTTTCGACGCGGAGATCGTCCCTAATCCTTTTAGTGTAGCACGTTGTGACAGGACTCGCTAACATTCTACAAAGCTTTTAAATTTGACGAGAATTGTGTTAGCGAGCGGATCTCGCGGCAGCTAAAACTGGTTGATATAATAAGTTCTTTATTCGAATATTTTTAACGCGAGTGTCACATGTACCCACGAGATCGCGCGCGAACCTACGCTCGCTGTTCAAGTACTACGCTGAATTCCAACTTCCGGAGCTTCGGAAACTGTCTCCGGAAAAATGGCGGCAACGTTTCGCAACGATAAGACTGCCATCGTCGATGAGGATCCAACGAATCTGCTGCAAGGAACATTGCCTTATCAGTCCCGTCAAACGGATAAGAGGGAACACAGCTGGTAATTCGGAAGACTCGCGGTGTCGAAATTCGTTATGGTGCGCGTCAACTCGATACAACCTGCAACGATGCAACATTTCTTCGCCAAGAAGAAATTCGTAGAACGCGTCGTAGAGAAAAGAGACTCGGGCGGGTTCTTCTGGAGCCGAAGGAGGAAGAAACGCAGCGCTCGAGTCCTTATTCGGTACACGCTACGAGTGAAAAAGAGTAAGATAAGCGAGTAGGAAATCTAATGTACGGACATAAAGCGTCCACTGGCGCAACTTTCTCGAACTTTCCGGGCGCAAGGCGCCCGGACTCTTCTGTGTCGTTTCGCATTCGGCGCACGGCCGCTTTCACGAGGACGCAACGTCGGCGAGCTAAACAAAGTGTCCAGGCTCCGCGCCCGGGAACAACATTTGTTCCCAGTGGCTGGGCTAATGCGAATTAAATTGGCGCGGTTAACTCCCACCCACTCCTTCTCATCGCTCTTCGGTGATCCCGTACCCGTACCCTGCAATTAGCGCTCCAGCTGTTCTCGACCTTTCGGCAATTGCCAGTCGTAACAAACTCGCGACGAGCTTCCCAAACTCTTCCCTTAATATCATCCAACTTTTCGCATAATTTGAGCATTAATTCGTCTCGAGCGACTAAAACGTATCGTTCGAAACAGGTTTTAACATGTACATTGGCCTTATCTCGAGTGCAAAGCCCAATGTCGGATCTCGCCAATGATTTTTGGACCTTAACTTTTAATCGACCTTGATTTTTACAAGAAACGTCGGATTTGTCACTCGAGGACACGTAAATTCCGAGCTCACTCGTCGATTTATTGGTTTCTCGAGTGAATTCACTCGTTAGCCGTCGCCGGGTGGCTGATGCAGCGCTAATACAACTTATAATTACGCGAATAAATATCTGCAGTAGCGAGTAATTAGCGAAAGGGATAATCAGTCGGTTGGTTGGTTTTCCGTGTTCTCGCGATCAAGGGTAAATGCGTGCATTAGCATGTACGAAGTGTCGCGCGCATGCAGTGATATGCAGTGGTATGCAGTGGTATGCAGTGGTCACGTATTTCCGAATGCGATCCGATAAAAATGCGTTTACGGTGTTGCGTATGCAATCAGTTGCTGTTGTCTGAAATGTTACATCTCCGTGGTACTATGGTACGTATACGTGCAGTGCATCGCCGGCAAGAGAAAGAGCGCGGCTGTGCGCGTTTTCCAACATTAATCCGTGTGGACTGCCGGCGCGAAAACGCCGAAGGAAATGATCGGCGGGTGGCTTAGGTAGGGCCTTCCGCGCACTCGTCGACCTCGGGCGAACGCAAAGCTAAGCCCAACAACGCGAGAGGAGTTTCCGCGGGTCCAGCGGCTTACGTCATCTTCCTATTCCCGCGTGCACGCACACACGCGCGGCCGAGTCCGCGAGATTCGCCAAGTGCAAAAACGTTATTTACGAGCTCGGAAGAGGGGGCAAGGAAGGAAGGCACCTCCTATCCTTCTTGCTCTCGCGGCCTCAGGCCTCGATTCGCAGGACGACGGCTTCCCGTCGCCGTCGCCCGCGTTTCGTCCGCTTCTGTTGGGATGAACGAGGCGCACCTCCCAGGTGTGTGATTACGGTTAATTATCAGCCACCGCCGGCGCTCGCTCGCTAACCCTGAGACGTCCACCGCCAGCCGTAGACTCCCGGAGATGTGGACCACGCACACAACCTACGGCCTGTCACTCGGAGACGACGTATTCTATGCGGTGGCATTGAAGAGAGCGCGCGCGCGTCCTCCTCGAGAGCGACGTAAGCTCGATCGCTTTTTACAAATGTTGAAAGTCGTTTAAGGGATAATGTTGCTTTCCTTGAAATCGTTATTGATTCTAGTAGCCGAGGGAAATGCACTCGTTGGTTACGGTGCGTGGTTTCGTATAAAAAATTACCATACTGTACATCGAACCGACACACACCCGTTCGTCCATATTCGACAAATTTTTATCGAGAAAGTGTAATTAAAGAACTACAAGAAGCGCGAATTAGCGTAGAATCGAACTTGATTCTTTACATTATTATTTACAATTCAAAATGTTGTACGACCGGAGTGGTTTTACATAATTTTATGCCGTCGTTACGGTGTCATAACGTTGAGATGATTAAAGAATTTATCAGCGTGTACTCGAGCTTTTGTATTTTATGTCATGGAGTTGGATGGGGTGCAAAATTTTGTAAGATAAATTTCTTTTCGTCATTTTTTCAGAATTTTTCTCAGCCTAGTTACGCGCGTGTATCAGCAATAACTGTAACTGGTTCGAAGAAAATATTCTCGTTAAACTATTTCATGAATAATCTCTGATCAAATGGAAAGAGAACAGCTTAACGCACAAAAGCATTTACTGGACTTTTGAAAATTATTATTCTTCATGTACGTTTATGTATATTTTTAGAAGCATATATTACCCATGTAAATTCATTAATTTGTAGTATTTTTGTACGAAATTATTGATATTGTTGAGGAAAGACTTATTTTACATACGCACGTTACTCTTGATCGGTTTTTTAGACTTTAAGCTTGCTCTTGAGACATCTCTCTCTCTCTCTCTCTCTCTCTCTCTCTCTCTCTCTCTCTCTCTCTCTCATGGCGTGGTTAATTACTTCAAATCTACACCTTACATACGAGTGCGTAAGAATTATTAGGAGGATCAAGAAATTACTAGAATCGAAAAAAATTTTATTTCGGTACTCTGGACTATTTAAAATAGTGGAGTTATTCTTTTAACGAAACATTATCTTGGACTTATTACAAAAGCAGTTACAGACGTACGTATAAGTATAAAGCCACAGTTAATAAATGTATAGAATTTTCCAAGCACACTAACGGTACGATGAAAATGATATCCTGAAATAAAGTTTTGAAACGTTTAACCAGGGAAAATTAATGTTAAGTACCCCATACCGGATAATTAACCTTTCGCTGCTGCATCGACAGCATTTTCCCAATTTCATCGTTCCCAACTTCGTTTATAACATCATCTCTAATGGGCAACATATGGCGGCACGTACGCAGAACGCGACTCTCGTTCGGAGCTCGCGGTGCCTTCTATTATTGCGATCGAGTGCGCGCATAGTTGCACCGTTCCGAGAATTTCCAACTGGTGAATTGCGCCTGGGGAAAGCGAGCATAAGTGCGCCGTTCACATTGTACGCGCGAATACAATTGCCGGGACCGCTGCACTTTTCACCGGCACAACTGTCGTCCGGACATCGGGCGCAACAACGTCGCCGAGGAACGTATCCGGGGCGTTCGATCTCCGCGAACCTCCTCCGAGCAGAGGGAAGAAAAGGATGCGTAACTGACTTTCCCGGGTCACGGCATCTTCATTTGCGCGATTTTTCCGCTGCAATTAGCCGACGTCTCGTATTGCCTGTCAAATGCTAAATGTACAATTAATTACCTCTACCTCGCTCTTTCTCACAGAGAAGTACATTCTCGACCAAAAATTTATCTCTCTCTCTCTCTCTCTCTCTCCCTCACTCTCCCTCACTCTCTCTGTCTCTGTCTCTGTCTCTGTCTCTGTCTCTGTCTCGGTCTCGGTCTCTGCCTCTGCCTCGAAATTAATGAAAAAGCAACGTCAGCCTATAGAGAGAGAAGCGACTTTTTTCACCAATAACGATGCGTAAAAAAAGACGAATGAGACTAGTTCGAGGGGAAAAAATGCTTGGAAGGTCGGCGCCGTCGAGACGGAAATTAGAGGAATAACGACATATAAATTGGTAGCCCCGTTGTCGTTGGGACGATCACGAGTCATTAACGTCTGGGGCAAAATGGCAAAATGCCGCACGAGAGCAAAAAGTACATCCGACGCTCCGCTCGCAACGAGCATACGACAATGGGTCAATTACGCTCGGTCTGTACGTTCGCTCTTCTCGCACAACCTCGAACAATCGCGTTTTATCGAGGACAGAGCAGAAACGGAAAACGCTAACTTTTTCCTTCCACGTCGCGTTACGAACGCGAAAAATTGTACTTTCTCGCATGTCCGAAAGAAAAACGTACACGAGGAGGTTATAAGCGGAAGAAATGATCGATCTCGATGACTCGATGAGGTGAGCAGGGAATTAATAGCAGGACATCGGTATTGCACTGCAGGAGGCTCGCGTTAAACGGGGAGGATCTCGATCATTTGCTCGAATTACCCGCTTAATGAGCTAATCCGAGAGACGAGTCGAGAGAGAATGCGAGAGAGAATGCAAGACCAGTTGCCCTCTTGCGCGGTAACTCGAACGAGGCGGATTAGTCGGCTCCTCGTAAATAATCTTTGCGACCTGTCCAACGCGGGGGCCTTTTTCTTCCTTTTCTCTCGCTCTCTTCGATTCGTCGCGTTTTTCCCGGAGCCAAAAGGTGGTACTACCAAGGTCTCGGCACACTATTCCGCGTCGGGAGCTCGCTATCTTTTATTTTTCAAAGAGGTTTACGAGGTTCGACGACTCTCTTTCGCCTTCTTTCGGCTTCTTTCGGCTGGTGCTCAGGGACTCTGGGCTTTGGCTACGGCTACCTGCAAAGTAAATATTTATGAAGGCGCTAAACACTGTCATCACTCATCCCGACTCGTTAACTCGCGGTCGGCTGCTCAGCTTTTGCCGGGAGGAAGTCGAGGGGCGCCGGATTCGCAATGCGTTCGTTTATCCCTCCACCAAATGGCTTATGACGCCGCCGCCGCCGCCGCCCCCCCCCCTCCACCCGCACCCCGCACCGCGCACCCCGCGACTTCCGCTCCTTTTCTCTTGGCTCGCGTGCTATTTCCGAGTCGAACTCCGCACCTGCGCTAACTGCAACTCTGCATCGCGACCGCGAGTTATTCGCGTGCCCCCTTTGTTGCAATGGTCCTTAGCCCTTTGTCCTTCCTCGTCGCTTCTTCTCGGAGAAATCCCGTTTGACTAATCTCGGAAAAGTTTGGGCTACGAGTAGCGGTGGAAGCTCGCTCAAGTGCATGCGGAAGTCGACGATCGCGTCTCCATCTATCGGTGTCGCGATAAACGCCAGGCGTAACAGCGTCGCCCCGGTAACCAGAAGCCCGTCGTGCACGGCGCTCTAGCGGGTTCTCAGTCGTCAGGCGTCAGGGCGCCACGTCGACTCGATCGTTCGTCGACGTCGTGCCTAAGACTCACCCTTTCGCAGAGATCTGCGCTGACTTTGGCGAGTTCGGCCAGGGGCTGGAAGATAACGTCGCGGAACTCGGGGTAGTTTCGAGCGAGAGGCCTGGCGTAGAGTTCCTTGGCGCTAAACAGGCACTCCTTGTACTCTTCCTCGGCGTTGAAGAGCTTCTCGGTCGCCCGATAACGCCTGTCCGTATCTAGGGAAGAGAAACAATCGGCGATGATCGAGGCGAGCTTATGCCCGTCCGCACCTCGGACGATGGTAGAGGGTAAAGCGAGCGATGGTATCTCACCTCCGATGGGACTGTACTGTCGCGCCGAGTCCTCTATGAGGAGGATCTCGCCGTGAAGGAGCACCACGTCGGCGGATGGGTCGACCTCAGCCCTCGAGCCGGCCAGTAGCAATCTTGGGCGACAAACGCGGTATTTTAGAAGCACCGGTCCAACCACAGATGATACCAGTCCGGGGGAAACTGCGGCGAGCTGCAACGCAAATTTCGTTCCTCTCTTACTTTCTTTTTATCTTTTTATAATGGCTTTTGTCTCTTGCTTCTGGCTCGTTTTCAACTAATTCGCATTTTCCAAGGTCGAGGTTACGCTGCGGGGTGCAGCATTATAGAGCATTCCGTAATCGTTGTTTTTCTTAAATATATACTTTTACCGATCACTTTGTTTTTGCAATGCTAATCTAAGTCGTATCTGGATTTACGCGTTGATGGAAATATCCAATGGTAATGGGATGAAAAAATAGGCGAGCATGATCGGAGCATAAGTTCTTGGAACAAAAGTAATTCTCTTATCCTTTTCAAATTTAGTGCAACGGTATATTTTAGTGAAAATCTATATTTTCATGTATTGCAAGACGAATGTAGAAGTTGAATGTAAAAAAGGATAATTATTGGACGTATATCGTTGTGTACGTGTGAACCGTCTTTCAAACGCGAAGCTCTTACGGGTCCGACAATCTATAGTTAAAATTTTATGACAATTTTTTCGTTCGTTAAGGTGACAGGTGCTGTTTAAATATTTACTTGTAACTTTGTACAATAATAATAAATAAAGAAAGAGCGTTTGCTCAGCAGTAGGTTTAAATGGCAAACGATAAAATGAGCAATTAAATTAGTTTAATTAGAACAACAGCCGTTGAACGAAACTTTAGGATGTTATTGAGTCAATATACGTGAGTTGTTGGCTAAGTATTTGTAGTACATCGTCGTAATTGACCGATGTAAATTCAAATAAATGATCGAGTGTTGAATCAAGCAACCGACAAATCTAAGAACGATAAGAGAGTACTTGTTAACCCACAGATTTTACACGAGTCACGCGTTAATACAATTTATCTAATAGACTTTTTAAATAAATTAATTTACGTATCAAGAAGAGAATGTGTTTTACTCTTTGGGATTCTTGTAAAATGGAAGTGAAATTGCAATTAACGTACTTCTTTATTCGTATATCAACGATCGCTACGACGTCAATGTAACGGTGAAATGTTTATAGTGAAAATATTTTATTATTAACTTGATTTTTCTCGTTTGGTTGTTTCTACAAAGCGATCCACTACACTTTTCGTGGTTAAGAAGATAAATTAAATCTATTACTCCGAGGAAATGAATATTTTTCCCGGGAAGAAATATGCAACGTCTACGATATCGAATAGAAAATTATAATTTATTTACCAAACAGTTCGGTTGTCTTTTCTTTATTCATTAAAAAACATTAAAAGCATTTTAGGAATTGAGATTTTTCGTGGATACCTATTATATTAAATCTCAGTGAACATACGATCAAGGATGAAATATGCATACCCCAATTTTTAATAATTTACATCTTAGAACTAAACATTTTTCCACTCTTGACTAGGAACTTTGGGTAGACGTGAATTTCTCTCGAGGACGGAAATCTTTACATATGTGTTTAGCCCAGCGAATGCAAGTGAGATCGTAATTAAGTCATCTGAGCATAAAAACAAAAGAATGGCATATATCCTGGAGTAGCTGCTTTCCTTTCAAGGGTAAAGGTCCTTTTTCTACTCCAGTGCCTAAAGAAACTCTGCAGTAATACAACGACGGCGCGTCGTTGCATCGTAGAGAGAGAGGGAGAGAGGGAGAGAGAGAGAGAGGGAGGGAGAGAGAGAGAGAGAGAGAGAGAAGGAAGGGCCCGCATTTCCGACAAAATCAATTTGGCCTGTAGCTGGTTCAGCCCTTCCACCACAAAGCACTCATGATGGAATGTCCTAATTACCGAACGGGTCTCAAGAAAGAACGGATGCCTTTAAAATGGCGTCATTTTGAGGGTTTGCGTTCTCGCCGCAAGTTTCGCTTTAAAGTCCGAAGTAAACTCACGAAATATCGGGCAAAGTCCGGCAAAAATTTAAAAATAGAATTACCGCAGCTAATGATCATCGGGCAAGAATGCAGTAATTGAAATGTTTACGTTAGAATAAATTCTTTTACGATATTACGATACGATAATCGTAATATTCGTATAAAATTTGTTTCCCCGACTTTTTTCCTTGAAACTGTCAGCCTGCGAAGAAGGTACGAAGGGTGTAAACAGAAACCGCAATCACGTTTAATCCCCCTAATTTTTAAGACGCACTTATCGTCGAATGCACAACTAAACAAGAACCGACCGTTGATAGGACGATCTGAGAAGTATCTCGAATGACAAGGAACTTGTCATGTACTTAAACAAAAACACGTTGAGTCGGTGATATCTCCGAATTATTATCTTCGAACTTTAATTAGACCACACGGGATTCGTGGGATCTTACGCTTCGATTGGTCATAATCGCGATGAGTCGAGCGTGAATTACAGAAGCATAAGATGTCGCACCGAGGAGCATTGCACAAGAGCTAATTATAGAGACGATTGGCCATTATGCGGCAAGGGTTCGACAGTGTAAGTAAAGCAAGAGAGAGAGAGAGAGAGAGAGAGAGAGAGAGAGAGATCGACAGTTTTGTCGTCGGGAAAAGGGAGTGTGCGAGGGAGAGAGAAAGAAGGTGTAAAAGAAGGCTTACGAAAATTTATGTCGCCCCAACGTATTGCGTTTGTTAAACACACCCGCAGGAGGCGGAAGTGCTCTAGCTAACAATGGCTCCCCAGAAGAGGTTTTCCAGATGCTTAAATATTTATGAACGACTCTTTTCGATCGTCTCTTAACCTCTCTCTCGTATTATCTTTAATCGCATACATTACTCGAGTTACACGTGATATTTTGGTTATCTTCTATTGAATTATATTGAATAATATTGAATTATATTGAATTATATTGAATTATATTGAATTTCTTTTTCATTGATAAATAATTTACGTCCATTAGAATCCCGTACCGAGGCAGAATATCCCTTATATTAATCAACGTTACCTCTTATCTAGGCCTTATCATTATCGTTCATGATGAATTCTACGCGCAAATGGCCGCTACTCTCCACGTCCAAGTGTTGCACAAAATGCTATTGCACAATGCTATTTCACAAGCTTTCGCCGTGATATCGAGAAAGCAAGAAAGAAAAACAGTCGAGGTTCGCTGTGATATCGACGACTAGCATTCCGGTTGCATACGAGCTGATATCGCTAGCGCATTAAGAAATAATTAACGCAGCAGACTCATCTCGTAAATGCGATAACGATTTGACAAATGAGAGCAACAGCGTCTGAAACCGTCATCATAATAACGACAACGTCAATAATAAATATTACAATTTGTATAGCGAAAAGTTGCAATTTCAGTGCCTCTAATAAATTGGTCGGCGTAATAAATTAATCTAATAACGCGGGTGGGTGGGGGGGGGGGTGGGGGGGCCCTTACAATATGCACCAACGCGGACACGAGCTCCTACCCGGTTTGAAAGGATCTTAATTATAAATTCCGCGATAAAAGGCGCAGCCGAGTGACGATACTCCTCGTGTCATTGAGAGCGAGCACGTGCGCGAGCAAAACGAGGATCGGCTAACCTCGCATCCAGGAGACTAATGCGCCAAGTGAAGCCGACGACGAGCTGATAGATAGCGTTCCTGGTGAAAAGCGGTGCATCCCCATCGGCATCGGCATCGCGCACCATCCTTTACAGCTGTGAACCGCCCGTTGATCGCGCGACGCTGCGCACTCCACAGCACACGCCCACTCTCGCTTTTAATAAAAGACAAACCTGAATCGTAAGACTGAATCTAAATTGCATAATTATACCGGTTTTTCACGATATTATCGCCTCCTCTTCCACGAGGCTTTTGCTACACATTTACGTCTGGACGCTCCTTCCTCTAGACCTTCCTCTAGACCTTCCTCTAGACCTTCCTCTAGACCTTCTTCTTACGCGGATCCTTGTTTTTCTTTTAATCGAGGCGGCCAATTTATTCCAGTTCTCTTATTTTTTCTCCCTTCTTCGTCACTTATTAGTTATTGCCACTTAAAGTTCTATCCTTCGTTCGCTATCTATCCCCTGCTCTATAATTGCCGCGCACCTAACGCCTAGGAGATGTACTGCTTTTGCAATTGAGAGGCGATTATATAACGCACGACACTCTTTGTGACTTTGAAGAAGACAATGCGAGCTTCGAGGCACTTCGTTCTTTTGGCCGACGATGAGGTTTGAATAAAGCGAGCCATCGAGCAGCTGTAAATAAGCCAATGTAAAGCGTTAAGCACGGGAACAAAGTCTTGAACAACGATCGAAATCGATCGAAATCATTGATATCTCTTTTCGATTACCACCCACCATCCTTAACCACCTCGTCGCGATGCCCGAGAGACATCTCGTAAGCTCTCGTGCATCGCAATGCAATCGATGTTAATGTAACTTTAATATTATTAAACTTCAAACGTAATATGTAAACGAAGGTGACTATGTAGAAAAATACTCTGGTACAAGAGACGTAGTCGATAAGCGAAGGAAGGCATCGCATAATAAACGTACAATGAAAGCTGTGTGTTCGTTCAAAAGTAAATCGGTGCTTATTGAATAATAGTTCTGGATGCGTTTTCTCAATCGTATTTTTTATTTGTATAGGGCGTTTCGCGCAAAATCGGCACGTTGATCGAACTTATAAAACTCGATAACTCGACTCTTCTGAATATTCTGATAATTATAGGCACGCGACGGGAAAGCATTGCAATAATTCACCAGGATATCGAACTAAAATTAATTTTACACCAAAACCGCAAAATACGCGTAAAGTAATTTTTACCGTACAGTAGAAAACGTGCAAGAGGAAGGTAAATGCTACGCGAGGTAAAAGGTAAAAGTTACGCGATTTCACCGGCGTACAATATCTTGATTTCAAGCACTTAGTTACAAGTCGGCGATACCGTTCTTTCACTCGGTATATTTAATTAGATTAGCGACGTTTGCGTTGAAAGCGTAATCTACTTAATTGCCTTTGTGACAAAACGCCAGGGATAAAGATGACTCTTTATCCCTGGCAAAGTGTGATTTCGCGCGTCTCTCTCGTTCACTGGAGTGACTCCGAGCAGGCGATAGAGTAATAAATTCGCAAGTGCCGCGAGTCCGTCTCGCCGAGAGATTTTTTTCCCTCGATAGCCGTTCCTCGTCCGTTGGCACATCGGCGACCCCTCGATGCTCACCGAATGCTGTTGACCGCACCGAGAATAATTGTCTCCTCGGTGTACTTGGTTCAGCGGGCACAAATCAAAATTAACAATCTTCGCTAAGGGAACTTTGATAGCACTATTAAAACCATTGAAAGGGAAATAAAAATGATAATGACGAGGACGAGGAGGAGTAAGTCGAGGGTGATCGACGGCCACTTGTAAGCTCGTTCGTCCTCGGTGATACGTCCTCGGATGAGTGATTCGAGCTTTTGTATTAAGAATTATATCCGTTGTAAGTTGTGCACGCTGGTAAGCAAATCGAGGGATCGCAGAGTTGCATCGCTATCGTTGCGGTCATTCATTCGCGATGGCCACATTATTTTTCAGCGCTAGTTATTTTTTATTTTATTCCCGCAGTTTGAAGGATTCCTTTTATCTTCCGGATAAGCTACGATTGCCTTACTAAAAACTACGAGAGTACTTTCTACTTTACAAGCGATAAATCGCGGCTGGAGGCGCTTCCCTTCGTTGCCTCGTCACAATGAAAGTATGTGCAAACCTGTAAAAATGACATAAAAATTCCTTGTGCTTACCGTCGCGCGTTATTCTTTATAATGAATCATCTAAGCGAACGCGTGGGCTATTCGGAGATAGAAGCTCGAGTGGAGCGGCAGCGGTGCAATAATGCAAAGGATAAAGATCGTCGGTTTCTCTACTTTTCCACGTCTCTCTCTCTCTCTCTCTCTCTCTCTCTCTCTCTCTCTCTCTCTCACCTTCGTCCAATCTTCCGAATGGGCGCGTGGATGAGCATCCTGCCCCTCCCAGTCTCATTACGAGACAATGAAGCGTCGTTACATCGATCAGCGCAGTCGGGGAGGACGGAAGAAGAGAAGTTGCTCGAGCGAGCGAGTAACTCTCTCTCCTTCTTTTTCTCTTTTGTCGAGTCGTCGGTGCCAATCTGAGTGTCGATGAGGTCGGTCGCGTCGCTTGATTTTCTCATTTTCTCATTTTGTCACTTTGTCATTTTGTCATTTTCTCTCCCTCGGTACCTGTTTCTCATTTTTACCAAAAGTCTTTCCTCTGCGGCTATTCAAGACTCTGATGGCTATTCACGTTCTCAACGTTGAATTTCCCGATGGACGTCGACAAATTTATTTTTGGTCCAATCGCTTTCGTTTGTTACGCGATAACGAAAAATGGAGAGTACAGTTTCCCCTCTTTCATCGTCAGTTCATTTGAACTTATTTAGCGCTTTAGAAGTTTTAACGAAAAACATAACGCGCGTAAAATTTATTTTCCATTACGT
Source organism: Wiebesia pumilae (assembly GCA_018907045.1). Lineage (NCBI taxonomy): Eukaryota > Metazoa > Arthropoda > Insecta > Hymenoptera > Agaonidae > Wiebesia > Wiebesia pumilae. The sequence goes on from JACCHZ010000192.1 coordinate 4,284,986, forward strand.
ACGATCCTTCGTTTGAATTGCGAAGCTCTGTTGCAGCTATTCGTGGACCGACACTTCCATTGCTATTTCAACATTGGTTCGAGAAAAAGAACGAGGGTTAGTTTTCTAAATTTGTCCTTCGACAATTTTATACCTTGGTATACGTGAAGGTACGCGAAGGTATGCGAAGGTATGTTCGCGTAACAGCTGCGCGTTCAAATAACGAAAGTAGACTTATTTACTTTCCTACGCAGAAAAATGAATATCGAGGATAAAACATTGAGTACTCCGTAACTTTTGTTTCGCATCGCTCAAGTAGAATTTCTACTAGATCAATTACACTGCATTCTTTCGTCTATTTTGAATAATTGCCTCGAGTAATTGAAATCGCAGTTTAGGAACGCACACTCAAGATTAACAACTTGGAATCAACGTAAAAAATTGCGCCGTTGGATAAGAGATTCTATTGACTATATACATGTATATGTATATACATATGCGCATACGCATATGTATATGCATATGTGTATGCATATGTATGTATATAGCACAGAAATAAATTTAGTAGGCTGAAATCGGTTCGTCTATTTTCGAGATCCGGGAGTGCAGGAGCATACAAACCGGCGCCCGAATGGTCACACGCATATTTTCTGAAAATATATTGCTGAATATAATTGCTGGTTTTGAAGAAGATACGTATTTATCATTTTCCTCAAGAGTCGTTCCGAGTATCGCACGGCGTCGCTTTAGAGTGACAAAACAATTTTCAGCAAATGTCATGAATATTGTATTCCAGCTTTTCTAATAAACTAAAAGAGTACGTTTCTCGGTTGTAGGCGTGCATAATATTAAATCAAATCACCTTTGATAAGCAGAAGAAAAATTGGACAAAATGAAAAATCGCTCGCCCGTTCATTTTATACGCTTACCTCGAGCGCATTAAGATTCCTTGCGACTGCGAGGCAAATAAGCATAATACCTCTTAAAATTGTATTTTTTTGAAGTGTTATCTATTTTTGGATTGAATTTCGAAGGCGTGTTTCGCTCACGGATACGTCCGTGACAGCTTGGCGGATGGTACAACGCGTGGGTAAAACATGATAAGCCCGTCGAGATTAAAGTTAATACTGTCAATCCTATAGACTGTTGCACTTTTTCAAGTCGTATCGAGTACGTTTTACAACGATGATTTATCCGATCTTATTGATTCGGGCGAGCGTTTCGGCGTATTGGCGACTTTAGATCTAACTTTACAAGAATTAAATACTTTTTATGCATTTAATCATAATAATACGATTTGACGAGCGCTTTACGAGTTGAAGAAATTTAAAAGATCCAACATTTTTATGCTGAATTCGTCGAGTGCTTATTCGGAAGATAAAATTTGCTTTATTTAAACGTGAATATTTTTACCTTAATTAATCTCGTTCTTGCGATCAACGGATTAATTATTTGCGAGTTTAATTGTCAAGGAGAAGATGTTAAATTCCTCGTAACGTTTGTAAAAAGAATAACACTGCACTCGCGTATTACGTTCACCGAACCGCTAACTACGGACGTAGAGTTTGCAAAAGTGTGTGCGCCTTGTACATGCCGAACGCTGCAGGCGGAAACAATGCCAAGCGTATTTTCGATCCTTGACGCGCGTTGCGTTGCCCATAGCGCAAACTAGTTTTTAACGAATAAACCTTATTCGATAACGGTGTGAGGAGATTCGAGGAGACGAAACTTAATTTAGTCCCCTTAAGTGACATCGCTGCAAAGGACCTGCAGCGCATGAAAACGTAAAACGGAAAATATGTACAGTTGAAATATGTACGGTTGCTTGCGAAGATAACACGAGACGTGGACATTTTAACGCGCACGTCTGAGATCGTTTCGTTTGCCGTTGAGGATTTCCATTAGTTTAGCGCCGCCGCCGCCGCCGTCGCCGTCGCCGCCAGGCTGAAACGCCTAACGACGCTGTTGTTTATGCTTTATGCTTCATGCCCCCCGACTGGTCCAGGGTCGCAGGATTCAGACCATAAAGAGACGTCGTCGAAATCTGATAACCCAGATACGCCGTAATAATTCCGTTTCCTTTCCTTCAGCCCGTGTAATGTGACTAATCCAATACATGCTAATCTACTACGTACTTTTTACTTTACTTCGTTAAATCACACGAAAGTGGATTGCATTATAAGATGGATTATCATTATACCAAATGAAACTAGGTTGCAAAACATTGTTGATGCAATGCCGAGAGCTCGTACAGGTATCAAAGGATTCGGAGCTAAAATAATTTACTTCTAAGTATGTCGTGCAATATTTCTACCGCGTGTCTCAATTTCGGAAAAAAACATTTTCCTGCATAATTAAGGAATAAAAGATTTATCGAGCAAGACTATTGCAGGAACGTTACTTTAATCAAATTGGAGCATCGTAAAAAAATCGGATTATTTATATTAAAAGTGATAGAGAACAGGAGAAACCAGTTTATATTACATTATTGTCTGGGATTGGTTTTTATTGCTGCACATTTCATTCGGTGATAATACAATTTTATTCGGCAGTTCTAGCAATTAGTATTTAGCAATGTAATTTAGAATAAATGAAAACCGGGCTTAACCGGTCTTTCAATCCCTCGAAATTATTGTCATCGCAACTCCGCTGAAAAGCCATTTGTTATATCTTCTTATAAATGGGAATTACGCGTAATATCACAACGAAACGACACAATGAAAGTAGTAATAATTATTTTTAAAGGGGCTTGAGACACGAAATCATCGTGGCAGGTTTCGCCATCCACGATAAGCAGCAAATTCCTTGGTAATTTCTATCACATGTCCGAAGTTAAAGTATTCGAAGCGCGCGTTCATTAATCCACCTTCATGCTAGCGGTAATTCGTACACAGTGTGTCAAGTCAATGCACAACAACGGATTTGCGTAACCCTCGAGTACAACGACAATATCGCGGCGAGAAACGTAATGACGAGGACTGAAAGTGAAATTCTTGGAAGCATTATCTCGGTACGACTAATGGCACTAATGACGAGTGGCTATCAACGGGTTCGCACCGTGTGACCGTTTCTTTTTGTCGACTTAACACCATCATCCGTTTTCCTGGCTTTGCTTCTTAATTGTGTAATTTTTCAGCGCAAAGTTTCCGCTTATTTATCATAAACGATCGTGAAAGTGTCGCGAAACTCATTAACTACGAATGGCAATATTTAGACTTGACAAAAATATCGCATCCAGTCGATAAGAACCGTCGAACTAAAATGAGAATTATGCGTTCTTATCTTGGAAAGATGTCTCGCGTTTCGTCACAACTCACTTCTCGAGATTTTCCTGTTTCACAGTGTCCCCGACGCACCGAAACTTCTCGATAGATTTAAAATAAAGCCTGAAACCGAGTGAAATTCAAAGTAAATTACGCGGTTCCAATTGAAATAAGGGAAATATCGATATTTTTATAGGACAATGAATCACGCGCGACTGTTGGAAGCGCATTTACAGAAAGGAGGACAGGACGTTGACGCGTTCTCTGGGTTCGACCTCATCCAATTCGTGACGAAACCAGCGAATGACGTTTCTTCCTAATAAAAGCGCGAAGTAATCAGTTGGAAAAAAGGAAAATAAGCTGCGAAAGAAATTCGAAAGTATACCAACGCTTGAGATGAAAACCATTTTTGAGCCCGAAGAGTATGTAATATATTCGACACAAATGGATTACACAGTTAATGGTGTCAAGGCCATTGTCAAGGTTCGTGTACAAAAGCAATTCATGGATTGTAAGGCTGAATTCAGCTTCTTTATGGTTTATTCAACCGTTGAGTTCTGCTGTTGTATACGTGTATCAACGATCGAGTGCGTACGCTGATCAACTACAACGGTAAAAGCCGTCCGCTCAATCCTTTGGGTCATCGCGTTGATACGACGAATGTTGAATCGTTGTTGAGAGAGAGAGAGAGAGAGAGAGAGAGAGTGGCTATCTCCATCGAAGATAGTACGAAGTTGAATGCGATACTTTCACTGTTTGCCGAGTGGAAGAAAGTCACGAGGAGAACGTAAAATTATCATTCGGACAAGTCTAGTCTTCTATATCTGCAAATCTACTAGGTATTACAGAGAGTATCTCATTGTTATTAGTTGTTTTAAATTACTAATCGGTACTTATACAACTCAGTGCTTTTTACAATTTCATTCGGCGAAAATAATTCAATGTTGTCTTCTCGCTTTGCCAGCGATAAAGCAGATTTCATTTAAAATACTTTTACGCTTAATGTCATTACAATAAATATGATTCTTGAACATTACAACATTATCGTACCTTTCATTACGAAACTGCTAATTGGCTATATTTTTATATTTCATTGGCTTTTCGTTACTAGCTACATAAGCTAAATTACAGATAATTAAACGAGAATTACGTACGTACTCTATGAATAAGGCAACAAGCAAAAATACAAGTCTTTATAAATAATAAATATCCAACAAAGTCTTTCTCTAAAATATTAGATAACCGGTAATGCGATAGCTTGAGCCTGACTAAAAGTATTTTTGTTAATACAGCAAAGTGACAAATTACATCCGCTAAGTATATTTTTAAATTAATTATTCCGCATTTTATTTGTCCACTTTGTCACTTTAAAGAACACTTTAGGCCTTCTCGTATTATCTATTCTTTTGGTTCGGGAGTCGATGACATATTGCCATCGTTTTCTATGCGTTTAAAAGCTAGACGCGCATTTATAAAAGCATTTCAACTTCTGCAATGTTTTCTCTCGCACAACATTCAACGTCCCGTAGGAGTGCGTCTGTCTCGTGGATTATACGTGAGTTGTGATTTTAATTTCTGGACGCGGTTGTATGTACCGCGAATGGCGCTCGTAGCAAAAGTATTCTTTCGGAATAAATATGCATCGTAACGTTTAAGAGAAGACTTATGTTTTATTTTTGCTAGGAATTCATTGAACCAAACTTAAAGCAGAAATGAAATAATTTCAATTGTCGGTGTATCCAAGAGTATTTAAATTTTACGCGGTCTAAAATATTTAATTGTTATGCAAATCTTGATACGCGGAGATAGAACGATAGAATACACCTATTTTCTAAGCATTTTTTAGGTTAGAGTTATCACCCAAAAGGTTTAAAAATCTTCAAAAATTTCTTCTACCTAAATTCGCACTTCAATACCAATACCAATAATAAGAGTACCTTCTGAATTTTGTTTCTGGTCATTTCAATTTCAATGCACAACGAATAGCAAAGCTCTGCGTTTATGCACAGCTGATGCTCGTGTTACTCAAAACGTATGATTTTTCTAAGCGCGCCTCGCAAAAGCTTATGCCTTTCACTCGAGTCTTGAAATTAAATATTTCGAAAACCTCGAGATAAACTTGCCTGAAATTTTAATCGTAATTGTGTAAAACAAAAGCGAATGACACGTTGATTGTTAAGAGCGTTTGACTATATTTATTACACTTCAGCGCATCCTCTAGAGCGGTGTAAAAATGTTACGTTATAATTGTGGTAATTGCATTGTCCACTGTAACGAATTTGTTCTTTTCAACGACTCTTAAAACAAGGCTGTCAACTTAAATTACGAAAGCTGGAATTCTCCGCGACAGGTAAACGGAAAGATTTTTCGTTCAACGATCATCAGCAGGACCGCGATTCATGCTTTCGCAAAAATTGCCGGTACACAATGCGCGTGACGATGGACATCTGCACCTTTTGTCGAACAAACTCGTCGGGTCGTGTACCGACTTTGGTAGTTGTCAGTGGTGGCGTGAGATCGTAAACGATGTTACTCAAGTGGGAAAAAAATGAGCTCGCTTTGCGTGTCACACACGCTTTGCGCGTGTGGGTAGGGGCATATATTTGAGAAGCTAAGGAAGCAATTACAAAATACAATCCGTCGGAGCGTTAACGAGTTGCTTTTCAACCTCAAGTCATCCGACTGCCATCTTCTCGCTCGCATTTATCGTTGGAGAGTTGCGTTTACCGACGACACGGTCCGCTCGATTACACGAAATTCTTTTTCCTGACCGTGTAAATAATTAAGCAACAGCAAGACTTTTTAAAGACGCATTACAAATGTTGGGACCAGGCGCTCCTACCGTAAGTGTAGAATTTGATTGGGTAATTTCTTATTCGATATTATTCGCTGAAATATTACGTTTGCAGATGTGGGAATGACGTTGGCATACGCCGAACATCATTTTATGATTGATGACGCAAGGATAATTAAACGATGAAAAAATACGACCTACGGGTTGCGTATTATAATGATGAATTATCTCACATGACGTTTATTGGCTAGTGCGCTACGTTTATTGGCATTACGCTCAATTGGCTTTTTCGTCCTCGCAGCAAACTAATAATAATACGAACAAATCTGCCTTAAAGATGAAACAAAATCTGCCGAATAATAGCGATGTAGAGCACGCGAAAGCCACCTGTCCTATCTGATAAAATTATCGACTTTCGGATTCGCTTATTACACGATCTTCAGTCGGACGTTTTATTTTACAGGCGCTGCTGATGGAGGCTTACGAAGGGGGTGTAACACAAGGTACAACGTTATATTTACCGTTCGATCAAGTGAAAACTTACCGTACTCGTGTGTTATTGCGAAGCTGGCCAGAGGTTGCCGGAGAGAAATTTCAAGAGGAAGAAAGGCGCAGGCAAACGTCGGAGTCAGTCACAAGGAAGCGACTTTTTAATGGGCATTTACGGCTTAATCGCTCGAACGAGGAGCGATTATTGTTCAAATTTAATCAGCTTTCATCGGGAGTCTCGGATCATTGAGCCTGCGCTCGAAAAGAAATTTCGTGGCTATACAAAGTCGTGGCGCAGCCGACAAATCAGTCGAGTGCACAACGTCCGATGAATCGAGGGCTGCAATCTCAACGGGTCGTTTGTCGAATGCTCTTTGTCGAAGTACCGACGGAGAAACAAGCGAAAAGATAAGCCACGGAGCCGAGGTAATCGCAGCAATTGGATGCGCCGCACGCGCATACTTAGCGCGGGCTCTTCTCTTCCTACCCCTTCGCCGGACGTATAATTATCTAGGTTAAGAGCCGTCGTGCGAGAGGCATCGGGCAACGAAGGAAAAGTAAAGGGCAGAGTCATGCGCACGCGCACGGAAGAGCGAATGTTGTTCTCGGACGGAATTTGTGCGTTTGCCACGAAGATGCTCGGATTGGACGGCTGTCGTGCCGCGGATCGCGATAAATAATAGCGAGGCATCCCAGGTGTGCCGACTATCGAGCAGCACCCCGAGCAGCACCCCCAGCAGCACCCCTAATTAACGACTCGCGCTTTTTCCCAATGCACCGCTCGACGACTCGTTTTTCATACGTTTTTCTTACGTTCCCGCTTGTGCGCACCGCGTGACCCGGTCGTAAATGCCGGTACCAGGCGTCTCAACAATGACCGGCCACGCCCTCGAACAAACCGCGCCAACCTCAAAGAAACTCGACTTTGCGGACTTCCCTTTTTCGGCCTCGGTCTGCAGACATTTACAATGATATTTATATCGCGGATGCCGATTCGCCGATAAATACCAACTGCAATAAACGTATCTATGCACGAGCTGTAATTGTCGGTCCGCGAACGAGAGTCGCGTTGCGGTAAATTGGCGCGATGCAGCGAATATGAATTCGCACAAATTTGGCAGACCTGGTGATACTGATACGGTCGAACTAACAGTGCTGTACGCGTATCCGTAGACGGTAGACACTCTCGGAACCGATTCCGCAGCTTAACGAAATACTTGCGCAATATGTCCAAGGACGACAGACGCACGAACAAACTGCCGATTCTACCGCGTGGAAGAACGCGAAGACTTGGACTTTTACCGCTGACCACGAGCCAGAGTGAGAACTTAATTACGTATTTGCATTCGCATATTCAAGTGTAAGTGCAATTTCATCGAAATCGATACTCCAAATTAATGCGGTCGCTCTTAATGATTTTAAACTCGCGAACTCGAGCTTCGTATCGCGCGGGAAAGCGCACAAGCCGTCGCCGGATAAAGTTTTGCTGTTTTGCTCTCGCTATTATTCTGTGTCGAATAGCAATTACAATGACAAAATAATAATACACTTGTCGTGCATTGCTAGGCATAGGTAATTCTTAACAATGTACCCCGTAGTTTTGTACGGAGAAAGCTCTGGGTAATGGAGTGATTTTGAGCGAACCAAAACATTTGTATGCTTTCGCTTGGAATGACACGTTTTCATCGTAAAACCATCGTAAAACCATCGTAAAACCATCGTAAAACCATCGTAAAACCATCGCAAAATGTTAATTATTTAGCGACGCAATGATTTTTTGCAAAAGAAAATCGTTGCATAAAGTTTAGAAACTGCTTTACAGAGAGGGACGAGTGCAAGTATCGTATTTCAAAGCATATCGTCAAAAGTAGTGTTTTAAAGGAGCAATTTTTAATAAATATTCGTCTCTTTCCGGTTATTTCATTATTTCAAATACATTATTTGAAACGAATTAAGTACATTTTTGTGATACGAGTGGTCGAAACTAAAAATGTTTATCGCTTACGTTTGACACACAGCTTACCTTATCTTATCGTAATGATTAGAAGAAATTGCGTTAATAATCTCGCGTATGACTGGTTTTTGTCAGAAATATTTGTAAATTGACAAGGCCTATGTATCACGCTCGTCGAAAAGTGTAATTACAATACAAGAAGGTCGTTTCTTCTTAGCGGGAGTTTGAAATTTTATATTTAATACTCTCCTTAATAATACTTGGTTGCCTCTGCCAAAGTTGACAGTCACAAAGCGAGAAACACATGGCCTTTTTTTCCCGACGACTGACCTGTACGATTGATCTTTAGTTCAGACGTAGTGGGTGCTAAAGGAAATTACCGTCGCCAAGACTTTGATAAAGAGAGGTCTTCGAGTAACCCTACTTCTAGCGCGTTGATCAGTTCCTGCATCTCACGTCATTTTGGTTCAGTTCTTTACTCCGTCGATGCTCATTTCTCCTACATTTCTCCAAAATGTACATCCTTAGAATAGGCACCGAATGTCTGCAGGCAAGTTCTCCGAAAAGTTGGAATGACGTTATCTTGACTTTGCATTATCGAGGACGTGAAAACAGACGTTAAAAATGAATAATTTACATATACAGAGTGGTTATTTGCAAATAATGCAATTTTTCATAAAAATGTTTGTTCGCTGTTTATTTTAAATAAAACACAAATGAAGAAAAGAGCGTTGATTTTGTGGATCGTCGGGCCTCGTGCCTTTGTGCAATGCGGATTACAGTGGTCAGAGATTGCACTGGTGCTCGTTTCCGCTATTAGAATTGCGCGCACCACTTGAACTCCGAATGATCGCGGTGCGGTGAAACGTATTTCCTTTAACCCGTTGTGGAGAACGAAGCGACTCTAGCGGATATTCGCATTAGCGCTTGGCCCGACAGATCGTCTCGCACACGGGGATTCGCTTTTGAAGGCACACCGTTTGTGCAAAGATTTGCGATCCTAGTCGCTGTAACGGAGACAGATCCAACCGAGAGAGCCATCATTTACCGTTTATCAAGTGTAAATTCGTAGTTAATGCGAGGGACAGTGCGAATCCATGTCGGTGAGACGCTCAAGGACAAGAAACATGCTCTCCGAGAGCATCGCGCGTACCTAGGTGACGACTAAATGATTCACAAAGACGGGCTTAGTTGATTGCGACGATGTTCCGCGATAAGTTCCTCGCTTTTTCACCATTTTTAAAACGGCTTTTCTCCGTTTTAAAAAGTCTCTGTGCGGTAAAATGCCATTTGATTATTTAATTGACCTACGGCTTATCGCGCTACTTTTGCCTCCCACTTCCTCCGTTGAACATTCACCACCAGGTGCTCTAAAGAACTCACTTCCACATGAGAAATTGACACGAATCAGCACGGATAGTTATTTAAAAATACTTGCTCTCGATTAATTGCATTACATTGATGATTGTTACGATGTGTCTTTCAAGGATAAGAATCTTTCTTAAAATGTACACGCTGTTCTGGGGCATTCGTCGCCTCGTCTATCATGTTTGTCATTATTTAAAATAGTTTAGCTCGATAACGTTGGTGCAAAATACCATTCGATCGGTAGTAGAAGTTATTTAATATTTAGGATTAAGTTTTCTCATTTGCAAATCCTCTATTCTCGAAATTCATTTAGTGTGCATCGGACGTATGCGAGTGTAAGACTATCGGAATCGATCGATATTTGTGATTCTAAGATTTTTACCTCTGTAAGCGATATTAATAAAATAAATGGGCGAAGATTCATCTCGAATGGACAAGATTTGTCGCGGATTATTTCCGAAGGCGTCGCAGATATAACTCGAGTTGCGTGATTTCTTCCGAAATCTTGAGTTCCTTGTGGACATTAGCAAATGGCAGTAAAACGGGTAACAATTGGGACGATAAAACGAAGGCAATTAAACACGAAAGTGCGATATAAACTGTGCCCGACGATAAATTAGAGCTTATTATAACCTAATAAAATACCGTTACGTACAGTAATGGTGAAAGTGTATGTACGCCGATCCGTTGATTGTCCTGGAAGTGTCAATCCTCGACCGTCGCGCATCGTAGTGCGCAATCAAATCTTGTACGAGAATCAAAACTTAGAACCTGCTTTCGTGTACGACGAAGTATATATTCATGAAAAATAATTGTTTCTCATAAACTGCTAATGCAATTGTCGTTTGTTACTGTGGCAAATTTCGAACAGGTCATTCAATGTTGAATAACGATGTTAATAAACGTATGTCAGTGCTTAAGTCAATGCCTATTAGAGGTATTTCGGATTACTTTCCAAACTGCGATCTTAATTATCAAACTCAAATGTTTTGTAAATTTTGTAAATGAAATATATCAGTTTTATAAGTTTATATAATCAAATAGTGGCGCACTTTGTTCAGATTTGTAAAACATACGTTACAGAGAGAAAGGGATACAAATGACTAAAAGAAATGTTAAATCATTAACAACAGCGGCAGCAACAACAACAACAGCAGCAGCAACAACAGCAGTAACAGCAGCAGCAACAACGACGACGACGACGACGACGACGACAACAACACACATGCAGAACGATACCGTTACGTCAATTTTAACTTTTTTTGTAAATAGTTGCAATCGCTTAAAATTCAGAAACACTAGTAAATTTTACACATTTTCTTTGCATTCGAACGCACAATATAATAGCATAACGATAATGTTAAGAACGTTATCCTAAGAATGTTACAGCAGTTTAAAAATATGTAATATAATGATTATTGTTACTGGTTTATTTTTTACGTTAAGTAACGGTATATCCATTAAAGAATTTTGCATCGCAGAAAGATACGTTTATCTATTTTCAATAAGTACCACTAATATTTGTGGCCGAAGATAAATTTGTATTATAAACGTGTGAAATGCTTTGTAGTGTGCGCATATCACGAGGATTGTAAACTTGACTATACGTAATATTATCCAGTTTCCGTGGAATTTTAATGAATGCCACGATAACTTTAGGAATATTACTAAATGCTCGACTATATTTATAAGTAAATTATGTGCATCGATCAACATAAGTTGTTTAAGGAATTAATAAACAATGATGTTGCGTGCGAGTATGCAAATTGAAGAAAAGAGTATCAAAAAAGCGTGAGACCCAGTTAGAAACGTACATTTGGCGTCCGTTCGATAAATTTCTGTTATAATATTGTGCTATTAATAGAAATAATCGATTTCGTTTTTACAAAATTTATCGATACTTTCAATAGTTTTCGTTAAGACTCACGGATCGACTCTTTTAACGGCATTTCTTTTAATTTCTTTTACGATGCTTATTTCGATCGCTTTCAACTTCTCGGGAACTTTGGCAAGTTTTACGACTCAAATTAAATTTGCAAATACAGTCTATATTTAATCTCGTGTTTTTCGCTCTTACCTACTTTTGCTTTTAGGCACTTTTTGACATCTTTTGAGCGCGGATCGACTCTATACGCATACCATTTACGCGCGCGGCAGTTTATTGGGTTATCGTGCTATCTACGGCATAACCGAGGTCAAGGGTAGAACAATACCGTTAACGCTTGCGAGTATTAGCAATTATTTACTTATTTTTATTCTCTTATAGATCCTCGTTTTCGCTTATAAACGAGTGTACTAGACACCTTACACAATATATTTTATAAATACTAAGTTTGAAGTAAAAAGTGCTCTAAGTAACCAATTAACCTCATTTATCTTGACTTTTATCATCTTTTATGTTTTATATTCGTTTCAATTGTACAGAAAGATAAGTCCTTGAAAAATCGCTCGAGCCTATATAAGAGTGATAAAGCAATGCATAGCCGGCAATGTCTAGTTTCATTCCAAATGCAACCGCACGAGGGCTGCCTTAACCAATTGACGAATCAAAAGGACATTATAATTTTAATAAAGAATTTTAAAAACTTGCTTCACTGCTATCTCACAACCGTTTTCGGATTATGCAATACCTGTTCAACCGCGTGAACTGACTGGTATCGTAAAACAGAATTAAAGGATAAAGCTGTTAAACGGATAGATTATCGGAAGAGAATTCCCACGGAACAGGCGTACTGCAATAAATTCGAAATCAACGATCATTGGATCGGCATCGGTGGCAAAAAGCAACAGCGACTAACGAGCGTGACGTCAGTTATCGCACTCTCGAAAACTGCAGGTTCGAGTCGTGGCCATTTGAGCAGAGTCAACTCTTCTCGGAGACTCAGCGTCGGTTATTGTTGGGATTCGCGCAAAAGCTTCGCATCCGAGCAAGAGCCTTTATTTACGAATCGTCCGTTATCTCGTCCTCTCGTCCTCTCGTCCTCTCGTCCTCTCGTCCTCTCGTCGATTATCGATAAGCGTTAAATCGCGCAACTCCTCGACGGGGAGTGCCAACAATGCTATTATCTCTCTATCTCGGACTCTTCGAGCACAAGCGCAGCCTCGCGCATCTTTAGCCTCGCGATAAGCGCGAACGCGTCGCGATATTAACGTCGCTCTGATTAAGCAGCAGCCGTCCGTCCTCGTTAAAGCGCGCCGCGTATCGCTGATTATTTGTAAAATGGCAAGAATCAAAGGTGCAGCGGTGCGCGCCACTTTGGAATTCTCGTTCTCGTCGGGGACGAGCCCGACGTACGCGAATGAGCCGCAATTAAACGAGAAGGTAATTATCGCGAGAGATCGCGGTGAATGCAACTGGCGCTCGGCTTCCTCGGGCCGCGAACAACGAGGCGCGGCTCGTTGGGCTCCGAGGAGGAGCCGCCGAAACCGCGTCTATGCTCCGGAGTCTGGAGGTGAGTCCCGCCCGAGGCCGTAAGTTCGCGGTAATTAGGAAGGGGCGCGGGTGCCGCTAACGGGACCAACCTGCCGGAACATCGGAAACGCTTTCGCGAATCAATGGCCTCCTCCGGAGTCGTAACTCAGCCGCCCAGCCCTGGACCTCGCCGAGGCCGCATTCCCCTCGTTGTCTCGCGAGCTTGGCGCGTTCCTCTCCCTCCCGCTCCCTCTCTCCCTCTCTCCCTCTCTGTCCCTTGAAAATACATCAGGCTTTCGGTATTTCGCGATGAAAAAAATTGAACCGCGCGAGCGGTCAAACACCTCGGTCGTAATGCCAACGCACAGAACTATGGGCCCATAAAAGCGAGGATTTTCTGAAATGAGGAAACGAAGCTCGGCCCGTTGTATTATTACGCGATACATTGATTCGTAATTTACGCCTGTCTGCATGCCTATACTCGCTGCTTATAGGAAAGAACGGTTTCTTTGCACATAATGCCAGCCGGATGTAAGATAAATAATTTAAATAACGATACTTATGAAAATTTATGTAAACAGTAAAACGCTATTCTAAACGCAGCCCACATCGAAAGGCTTAAATAAACGCCGTGCAACTTCCTTTCGTTCTCTCGGCGATGTTCGTTTACTGGCAATTATAATCGTGCGACTTATACCGATACCGAGCGACTTTTTCAGTGGCTGAAGGAAACCGTAACCGAAAGCTTCTCAAGGAGAGCAAATTTGCAAACCAAGTCGTGCGACCCCGTCGCTGGAGGCTATTATCAGCGCTCGACCAACGCCAAACGAATCTCCATACTCAAGGTCGGCCGCGTCCCGAGTACGGAGGATACAAAGGAAAGAAAAGAGAAGGATTATTATGTAGCGACATTGTAGACAAGCACGTAGCGTGTATTACCCAACGCAAAATAAGTCGGCGTACGCGCATAAGTACGTGCGCGCATAATAAACATTACGGATATAAATGCACACAACACGTGTAAAGACATCCTTTGGCGGAAGGGTAAAAATTAGCTGGAGAATATCGCGGCTCTCTCGGTTTCTTTTGCACGGAAAGCCCGTAATAAATCTCGTCGCACGGAGAAGTCGCGGCGGGCTCTCTTCTCTTACATCCCCTTCTCCTGGCACTCACTCTCTCACTCTCTCTCTCTCTCTCTCTCTCTCTCTCTCTCTCTCGCTTGGAGGTGAGGCACATACGCACCACAGTTTTCGCAACGGAGCCTCATCGTTGCTCATTCCATTATTCGCGTCTTCCCGGTGAAAGGAACGACTCTCTTCCCCGCTGCAGCTCCACGACGATGACACTACACCCGTCGCCACCTCGGACGCGCGCTCCACTCCGCACTGCTCCAAGTCCACTTTCAGCTTTTCGTGATTTTCCCCGATAATGGTACCGGCGAAAGAGAGAGGACTCTCGAGAGGACTCTCGGTATCCCTCGATCCCGACACGCTTCTACTATTTAGAAGATTAACAGACGGGGCAAACTCGTTTCTCAAGAATAAATAGCGCTATTTATTTGCAATATCTAAAGTACTGAAAAGACGGTTCAGCATTTTCGATATTTTCTTAGTTATCCCGCGACGATCTCGTCATTTCCATAATACAGTATTTAAATAATTTCAGCAATGCTTTTTCTAAGCAGGTTAAAGTCGATACGATCGTCTCCTTACGCTGCGTGCAATCGAAAAGGTCATTTCAATAATAATGCGAAGACGCATTAAAATAAGTTGACGATATGTCGCGCATAAAATATACGTAAGTAGTCGCGAGGGGAATACAACTCTTAGCCCATTGTGTAAATTTTCCTTTAACTCGTAGATCTAAAGATTTACGCTTCGAGCACCTTAAACGATATATCCTCAACGATACGCGCGATTATTTTCTTGCCGTCTAAACGCTGCCAAGACAATGAGCAATTTAACGCTGAAATAATCAAATTTAGGCTTGAGCTTAAGAAAAATTCAACGATTTCGCGTACGGAGTCGGACAAGTGGGAAAGTCGGAGTACGTACGCTTGCGTTGCTGCTCTGCATCATCGGCTTGCGCGACTTTAGCGTACACGGCTTATATAAATCCACGAGCGATACGCCTACTTTTCTCTGCTGCCAACTCATAATCCCACTCTCAAGAACGCGTGGCTGAAGCCGAGGGTCGCGTCTCAAAATTAACGACGAAGGGATCAGCGCTTTTGTTGTTGCAACGAGACACGCAAGCTGATGAAAAACGAAGCTTGCGAGCCCAGTTATTTACAGGCCAATTCACGGCGTTTCTTCAACGGCAGCTTCCCAATATAGAAAGCACATGTCGCAAAAGCGAGAAAGCGGTTACGCAGCAGCAGCAGCAGCAGCAGCAGCAGCAGCTGCAGCAGCTAACTTCGGTCCGCGCAGCGAACCGAACAAATTCGATAATCGGTTCGTTCGATAAAAGTTTGCGCTCGCGGTGTAAATCTTCGTGAATAACGACGCGATAAAGAATTTACGAAGAGGAGGAAAAATGAGAAATGCGAAAAAGCAGAAAATACATGGGAAATATTTCAACGATCGCGGACGATAAACTTGATCGAACGGCTTTGTTTTTCCTCGGTGGACCCGAGGGGTGGACAAGCGAGGGGAGGATAACTGCGTTATCCTTAGGGGAGGCGCCGCGCGTTCACAGAGGAAGACAAAATTTATACCACTATCGAAAGCTCGAGGACGAACACCACTAACGAGGGCATAATAAATAGAAAATGTGCGTTTCGTTATGCGCCAACTCGCCAAAGTCCGCTATTTGCACTCGAAGCAGGCGCGCCTGCTTCGAGGGATCGATCGCAAGCATATCGCACGGTATTTATCACCAAGCGTATCACCAAGCGTATCACCAAGCGTATCACCAAGCGTATCACCGGCGCATCGTCGAGTCCAGCCTTTCCACGCAGGATTCCCAATTCCTGCTCGTTGATTATTAGCGATTAATTAGCGATTGCCGGTGCGCGATCCGCTCCCACCATCGAGCCATCGAACCCAGTCCCCACTCTGGATGGGACGGGATGGATTCCCGTGGGCTGACGAGGATCGTGCGCGAGTTTGAAAATCAATTATTGCGAGTAGGACACAAGAGAGAAGATTAACGAAGATGATCCGCTGCCCCTGGGTCTGCTGTAGAGAGCTTATTATTCGATCGTCGGATCGATGATCGATGCCATGATCGATGGGCTCCATTTTCCGCGAGCACCGCGTTCAACGATGGGCACGAATTGAAAGAGGATCTCGGGGACGGGCCGCTCCTATTTCCTGGACTCCATCTAGCCTCGAGCGTAAATCTCGATTGCAGGTGTCCTTGGAAGGGACGGCGACCGAAGACAAGCGGCACTGGGGCCAACGCAAGATCTCGCAATTCAGGACGACGACGTCTCCGCGAGAACCTCCGCAAGGGAGCCACTAATTATCGAGGCTCGAATCCCAGGCTCGTCGTCTTTTGCGTTTCTCAGAGTCCGTTCTCCAGTTCGTACAAGGACGGCGCACTTCTGAGTTGCTTAGCGCCACTGTCAGGCGCGCTATCGCTCGAGTCTCCGGGTATTTGCTTGGGCGAAGAGCAGCGACGAGGTCAGACGTTTCTGTCGCGTGTATTCCGCTGCTTTTATAATTTACTCCGATACCTGTCGCTTCCGAACGAAACGATACACGAGAAGAGGCTTGGAAGCTCATCGTAGCTCCGAATGCCGCTTAGGATCGAACTCTTGAATTTCAACTTTAATGCTATTGATATTATCGTTACCTCATTGTGCTCGGCTTCGAGAATTTTCGAGGTAAAATTCAGGTGCACGCGCGGATTCTTGCTTTGCCTACACCAATGTCTGAAATCAAACAGTTATGCTTACGAAAATCTTGCGTAACGTAATTTTTTCAGGAAGTTTTGCAGGAAGTTTTCAAGTCTCTATTTTCAACGCAATTTAGACATTCTAACTCCTCATTTCAAGCGGTTATATTCAATATTATCGACAATTTGCATCTATAGATAAGACACTTGTAGAAATCGAATGCAAAAGCGCACAGCAATAATAAGTGTCATTAGAAGTACTTGTATCTCGAAGAGAGCAGTATTTACATTAATTCCTTGGAATTTTTTTGTTTCCATTTTACATTACGCTACATCGTATATCGTTACGTTTTTGTTGTTAAATTTAAAAAATTTAAAAAGAAAAATATCAACGAACTTTCATTTTTGCACAATTAACTTTATTACGGCTTGTAAATTATTAAGTGGCAAATAGGTAAGGAAATACTATACATACGCGTACGTCTTTATTTAATGGACAAAGATTTCCAGAGAATATTTAGTTGGAATAGAACGGTAAAAATGCAAGTGATACTCTTCGCGTATTTAAAAGCAGCAGTAATATGTATTACTGCTGTATTACTGCATGCGAGTGTTGCTAAAGTGAACTCAAACAAACGCTTCTAGTACCGTCAATTTAACGGTAGATATGTTAAAAATTTGCAACGAAAATAAATATTTTGGCCGTAAAATAGTTAAAGCGTATTCGTTACGTAGCGGTTCGTGTTGAATTATTAGCTGCGCTTGAAAAATGATCGTATTATCATAAGTGGGAGATATTTTTATAAAAAGATAATAAATTGTTTTCATGGACGAGATCCTTGTAATTTTCAACGAAGTTTTATTTGAAAATTTGTTGCAATGCAAACGAATAATATGGACAACATTACGATTATTTTACAATTCTTTGTATACCGCGTTGAGTGACTTTATTACGTAAAAAACAAGTAGTTTTCACGAGTACGTTAGGATGTTTTAACAATTTAGCCACAATTTAAAAAATTGACATTCGAGCTTCGGTAAACATATGCATCAGTGAATTTGATGTTTAAGGCAACGCTTACAACGACATTTTCCCGTTGAAAACCTAAGCGTTATTGTGCAGAGATAATACGTTAACTCTTGAAATTGAAATATGGAAGTTAGTTAAATTGCACAGTTAGCATTAGGAAATCACCGTTTGCAGGGAATTATGGTTGGTTCCAGGACACCATTAATTAATCAATCGAATTCTGTGACAATCAGAGTAATATCCTTGTAAGTTCGACATAAAGCTAAAAGGTTCCGTAGCGAAACGAAGTTTCTTCTTCCTTCGATAATATAGTACTCGACACCCGTGGATCTCAACGAATACGGAATAAACTTATTTTTAATTGATTAAGTGATTCGTGTAATTCGCATCATCATTTTTCCCATTTTATACACTTCCATCTTAAAAAATACCATTAAATAATTATACGAATGCAATGCTGTAATTAGTTCTGAAATTTAAAAAATAATAATATTTTCCATTTTTTTGAATTACATGAAATTGACGGGTTCGTAAAAAGATTATACGAAGAAATAGCTGGTAATTGCTACCCATGTAGTGAAACTTGCTTTTCGATAGCCTTCGCATAAAAACGCTGTACCTCGGATTGAATAAAAAAGATGAACTTGGAAGATTCAGAAGAGGGATTTACCATGTGTACCGTTACATCTTATCGAAAGTGCGCGTTCGCGGTAGAAACTGGTTTACACGTGTAAGCATTAGAGTTTTATCGAATCTTTTCCTTCCATACGTGAGAAAGAACGCGTTATCATAAATAAACGAGTAGAATGGAAGTAAATATCCTGGCGAAAATCATTATTATGTGAACTAGTTCGTGCTTTGAAAAGTGTTAATAAATCGTCCGGGCACAAACGGTGCGCAACGCATACAAAGCATTGATCCAGAGATATGCAGCTCTGTTTTGTCAACGTTTTAACTAATTTTTAACTAACTTGTTTCTTCGACACGTAAAGGATACTTTCCACCTTTTCTTCGCTATTTACTGCTTTATGCTCTCAACGAGTTTGCATTTGTTTGCGTTTGCCCTCAATTACCTCTCAAGCATTATTATCGTTACTTTCCTTAATTGGCAATCCCCTTTAATTGGTAAATTGTCAGTAATCTAATGGACTTATTCCTTTGATAAATTACATAATTTTACAATGAATTACGTTTCGCTTATCAATTAGTTTTACATTAAACGGGTTCTCAGTTGTTCACTATTTTATTAGTTTCTTACAGTAAACGAGTACGCCAGATAAGATTCTTTATTTGGAAAGCACGTGAGAAAATTTTTTTCTCTCTTAAAAGCCTCGACAATAATTATAAATTTTACTTCGCGTAAGAAAATTAGAGCGAATGTAAAATGTTGCTTAAACGATAAAAAGCGTGACTTTAACCGATCCTATCGCGCACAAGAAGTTAGGAAAAAATTAGTTACAGCACAAAAGAATGTTCGTTCATTTTACATTAATCATTCATTATTACGCGGCTTTTAGATATTCAGTCACTGTTAAGCACGAAAAGTTTCACCCCGAAGATAAAACATCGAATTGCACAAGTGCAACCTGTTTGACGAAGTATGCTCGTTCGAGGAACACCAGGAACGCCATTATCGAGGATTATTTTTTACCAAAAATTACATTACACGAACGAACAAAGGCTCTCCAAAGGAAGCGAACAATTGAGATTCTACTTCGCGAAAATTGCTTTTAAATTGAAACGTAAGAGCCGATTTCTGCATAAACTCGTAATGCCTATAAAGACTTTAAGTCCTGAAATTCATTGTGTCGGGTTAAGTTTCGACAAGCGCATGTACTTATCCCAAGAGAATTATGACTGTCAATTCACACGGACGACGTCAGCGAGTCCGCGTACAACCTCTTAGACGTACTTTTCAGGCATTAAGAAGCAATAAGCGAAGCCGATAAGAACAGTTACGCAACCGAATCGATGGCGCCCGAAGCGAAACCCAAGTTAGTACCGCGTAAAAGCGAGGCCCAACATTATGCGACATTTGTAACGACGGAATTTTTAGGAAAAAGCCTGCGGAAAGAGTTACGCGCACGCGTACAAGTCACGGAAGCCGAGTCTCACTCGTGCACCACAATAATCTCGCTGGCTTCGAAGCTGCGGGACACCGACTTCGCGGGTACCGAAGCTGATCGCGTCTCGATCAAAAATCGGTTGCACGGAAGTGCACTACCGGTTGGCAACGCTGCAGTCCGAAGAGCGGACCGAGCTTGAGATCGAAAAAAATCCTTCCGCTACGCCTCATTTATATCCATTTATCCATTTATCCATTTATCTAGCCGAACGGTGGCGAAAGTCGGCGCCACGCCGATCGAGCATCATCGGCACTTGTTGCGATGGAAAAACTTCCAACCACGCGCGTGACGAGGACTCTGTGCAAGAAAAAGGTCTTTTTCTCCGTAGCGCACGCGACATCCTCGAGAGTCGAGAGTCGAGAGTCGAGAGTCGAGAGTCGAGAGTCGGGAGAAGAATTTTCTTCGTTCGCGATTTGCCGGTTCAAAGCATAGATTCGAAGCTGGACGTTCGGTTGACGAATAATGAGCAATAACGCAGCGGTCTATCGCATTCACATGCGGGTCTAGTCGCACCTCCGATATTGGAAGACTTTGGTGTCGCGGTCACTCAAGCGCCGATCGATAAGAGCGGAGTCCAGGTGCACACATCTCTATTACGCAATGATAACGCGAGATACCTTAGCGTCGTGGTTGCTTTTCGTGTCCGTGATAGCGCTTACGTTGCGTGCAAGGAGCGACTTTAACGCCGTACCTGTAATTGTACACTCGCTTTCGTATATTTAAATAAAACTCGCCATAAAGATGTTTGTAAGTGACCCGAGGACACGCGGTCCATAACTCACCGGCATTACAACTAATGAAATTTTACCCCGAATTAATTTCGTCCGCTAAAACAGATTGCATTGCCTTGTACTTTGAGTTAAGATTGCGCTCTGTTACTGCGTCTTTGACTCCTCTTCCTCGCAAAAATCTTTGCCTTATTTGACTAGGAACACGTTCTACCAGGATTCAAGTTATGCAATGAAAGTTCACTCTGAACAATAGAAATGTTGATTTGAGTATATCAGTGATGATAAACTTACTTTACGTTTTTATTACAAGGCTTTTACCGGTATAATAAAGGAAAGAAACCGGTGCTTATAGTCATTTGCAACGGTGCTCGTTTATAGAAAAGTGTAGATCGTTTCAGCGAAACATTTTGAGAAAACGCGTCGGTGATTTGAACAAATATTTAACGTACACTGCAAGTTTTTGTATTATACGCGCCAAATTCTTTTTTAATTATTGGCTAACAGCACTTCCTTTACTTGGTATAAAGCGCTTAATTCGTAAAGGCACAATGCACTATTTATTGTAATCTATTTTTACCTGGTGATATTTGTATGTATTCTTATTCATTGCCGTTATCTAAAGTTATAATCAATAAGTCATTGTACAAAACACGTCTATAAAATTATGGTCTTTCCATCGTTGCAGCACAAGATCCTCCGAGATTAATCAAGACAAAGCACTCGATTCATTTGTGTTTACATAGGTAATCATAACTAATTAACCTAAAAAAGTATGCTGTTTATTTTTTTAAGTTAAATTCTTTAATTACTAACCGATACCGATTAGACATTAACCGAGTAAAAAGAAGTGACGCTGATCGAATCGTGAGTTATTCATTAATATAATATAATCACGTTTCAATTACGAATGATACAAATAATAATTCTCTCACGTACGATATTTTGCACGATTAGAAAACTTCTCATTACATTTGACTATTATTAATTATTGACATCTACAGCAACTATATTCTAAATTCCACGATTTGAAAACGAATGGAAATAAAAAATTGTACGATCGATATCAAATTACATTGAAACATTCGCTCTGACGGATAATTAATTTTGTATAATTTTCATACTCATAGCAAATGTACGTAAAAAATTGCATAAAAAAAAAAATCGAGAAATACACGGTGCTTTACACGAATTCCTTTCTACTTTCCAGCAATTAATGTCCAGGTGTTTATTAATCGCGGTTAAATCTGCGTTCGTACCGTTTCATAACAAAAAAGCGGATATTCTTGATCGAGCTTATCTACGAGAATGAAGATGTGAGACGGTAACATGTAAAGGATCGATGACTAATGCATCGATCGAGACGCGCGCATGAATTCCTTATTGGTTTCAGTTTCCATAGGTAGAAAACAATGTGACGATTGTAGTCGCGCATACCTTGCATTCATTCATAATGTATCTAAAATTGATATCATTGATTATTATCGTTAACCGCTTCGCAGCGTGCAAATATCGCGCAAATGAACGTCGCATTTTGCGAAAAAGGCCAAAAAGTCTTGGAAATTAAAAATGTATTTTAAGCCTTTAAATCGAAACTGTATGTTTTACGCACGAATTTGGTTGTCACTGCCGAAAATAAACGAATCACGAGGTTAATTACGTTACTTTAGTAGCGAGCTATTGATTTACAAATCGGGTGCGTTACGTCAATCGAGGCGTCGCTCGCCGACCAATAAGTGACGATACTCGTCACGAGCTCGGTACAATGCTCAACAAATATTAGCATAAAAATGCCTGCATAGTAGCATTCTTATAATTAATTACAACAAAGTATCCGAGCAAACTATTTCGAAAAGGGGAAAATGTCGCTGATCAGCGGGAAGGACGCGAAATTACCTGTACGCAGACGCGCACATTATTCAAAGTCGAGTTCCACAACGAAGCCGTTTACTTAGGACGTGCATTTTTCCACCAAAGCGACGTGTTCGCTCGCTTCGAAAATATTTTAGAAATACGTTAAACGCGAAGATTTACAAGCAGCAATAACGCCTTATACAATTTCACTTACACTCGCTAAAAAGTAACCTCATCACAATTCAAGCACAAGTTTCTCGCCTATGCGATGGGAACGTAATTCCACTTTCCTCGATATTCATACCTTAACTACGAATCCTCGAACTCTAATTCGATTCTGGATCATTAAATCTCGCAAATTCTCGCTGTATTTTGAGAGCGTTTAAATCATAGTAACGGCACGCAACGCTAACGTCCGCAAAACTTACTTAATACGACTATCTTGCTTCACCATAAGCGAGAAAGTCCATTTGCTCGCAAGGAGCAAATAGCCGAAAATCATTAGCGATAATAGAGCGACGATACAGTAAACGCACATGCGAAGATAACTCGAAGCGAAGTTCCGCTCTAATTGCGCGGATCCGAAAGCGACACACTTACGATGCTCCGAGATTTAGTTTGCGGTAACTGTAGTTTTCCTATTTCATCCAAATTAAAAGCTCCTTCCGTGCGCCAATTTTATCATTTATTCGACCACGAGCCCAACAACAATAATAATGGCAATTTTCGTAAAAAAGGAAAAGACCTTTTACAAATGATACATTCAGCGCAAGCCAAACACTATTCGTTGCATCGCCTAACCCAAAATTACGAATTATTACAAATACAATCTTACGTCCGCGAATAGATCGTCAAACATATCTAAATAGAATTCTTGCAAACGAGTATTTTTCCTCTTGAACCTGCTGCGTAAAATATTTTGCCACGCGCATTGTTTCTGAAATCCATTGGAAAAAATGAAAAAAAAAAAAAAAATGAAAAAAAAAAAAAATGAAAAAAAAAAAAAAAAAAAACAATAAACGAGCTTCGAGATGCACTTTCAAACAAGACGTAGTTATAAATAATTGCAATCCAGATAAAAACAGTTGTAGGCTCGAGAGAACGGTAAAAGTGGTTATATCTATATTATATTTGTTTTCTGGATTCGAGTGCGCGCTTCTCCATAGAGAGAAGCGAATCCCGGTGCGAGATCCCGGGACCAGGAGTCGCAAGATCCGCGCGAGGAGAAACGAGTTGGCAGAATCGAGCGTAGATCGCTCCATCTGCCAACGGTAAAAAAAGTACACCCGAGACTCTAGGAAGCGTAAAATAGTCCTTTGTTCGTGAAAGTCTAGCCAGTTGGAGGACAGACGCAGACGCAAATGCTCGAGGCTCTACTCGCTCGGAAAAGTCGTCGCTGCAGGCGGAGTCCACTTAGTGTGTCGTACTCTTGCAACGGACGTCGCGTCGCGTCGTCCTTGGCGCGAGTAGAGCGCTCTCAACATGGGGAGAGATTGACGACGACTTTGCTTCTAATCGTGTCAACCGCGTTCCAGCGCTTCTCTCGATAGATCCCCCCTCCCCTCACTCCCTCTCTCTTTCTCGCTCTCACTCTCTCTCTCTCTCTCTCTCTCTCTCTCTCTCTCTCGCGCGCGCGTTACACCTCGTCGCGCCAAACTGAGTCCACCTTCTTGCCCTCGGCTCTTTTCGTTTCTTTCGCTTTTTCGCTTCTTTATTTCTTTGTCCTCTGACGTACGAGTTTTTAGAGTCGCATTTCCACTCTAATTCATTTTTAAAGGCAGATCTGATTCAACGAGCGGACTATCGAGGTCCCGACGAAATCAAGTATTTGCCTCTGCCATTGCCATTAAAAGCTTCATCGTCGAAGCTTCAGCCCAAATCTCAATTCAACGTTCTTACCGCATCGAGCGATCTTTCTTTTGCTTGAAAGAGGCTGGCGGATAGGTAAAAAAAAAGGAAACATACTCGAAAAAATTAGGGTAATTTTATTGTTAATAAAGGACGTACGCATTCAATCGGAAACTGCTATCACGTATCATTTTATAAATAACAATGTATAAATAACAATGTCTGTTTCTCAAATTTATTCACTTTTACTTGTATAAATCGAAGCTACGAAATACGAGATAAATCAAGTATTTAAAAAGAGAGACAGCATAGTAAATCCAAATTAAACATTGACATTTACAATTCTAATTGGAATACTTTTTATTTATCGTTAGAAAAACATTTTACAAATGTAATTTAAAGTACTTGAATTAGAAGAGCTTTCGATAAATAATGATCTGTAGATGTCATTAAGGACAAAGGGTGCCAATGAGCTTATCACTTTCAATTGTAATATTCAAATATTATTAAGGGTTTTACATATCTCTCTTTATTCATTCATAAATGTGCGTGAATTTTTCCGACAGATTGCAAAACATCGTGAATTTGGTATAAATGAGATACAAGTTTACAACAATGCGTCGATAATATCGACGTTAATATAACGAATAAAAAGTTTGCGTAATGTGTGGAAAAAACTTTTCCCAAAGGAATTGCAACTTGAAGAGAAATCGTTTTAAGATGAAAATGAGTTGGAATTCTCGTTGGTCATACGTAGTCTTAAAAAATGCTTTGAAAACAGATAATAATCAAAGTACCTTTCGTACTTTGATTATTATTAAATGGCAAATTCGCTGCTCGCGAGCGGCGAAATCAAAAGGCAATTCGTTACTCGAGCCAGTTGGTGGTGGCATAACTAAAAATTCATGAAACTTTTCGTATAGAAATTGTTCGGTAATCGTTGGGATGTCTAATTCCCTTTGGACTTCGAGTAACTCACATCCGACTCCTTGAGTACTTCTAGACTACAGATCCATCCTCCCTGTCAGTTAAGGTTTGTTACCGCATCTAATTTCTGTAGTAGAGTATCTATCGGATACAAGTTCAAGCCTCTGTACATCTGAATGGTCTTATTATCCAGTTCACTAGATTCCTCGAGTATATTATAGATTTGATAAGAGGGATGCCTATGATGGTCGCATGTGATTTTCTTGTAGTCCTTTACATCTTTCGTGAAACATGTAGATCTGTATTTGAGTTTGCACACTTTGGTTCTCTTTTCGCTGATTTCGTATCGAGTAATTGATCCTTCGACCGTAAAACATCGCGCGACGTACGCCTGTGTTTCAATAAATCCAACATTATTGATAATGGTAGCGAGATTTTATTCTGATTTCAGCTGTAGGGAACAAACAAATGCTTCCGTTGCTAAAAATAAGATAGTTTCTCGGTGCTTCTTTCGTTCTCTCTCTCTCTCTCTCTCTCTCTCTCTCTCTCTCTCTCTCTCTCTGATAATAATGAGGGTTTCCCCTCGGTACTTAACCTGAACTTATACAATAAAGCATTTTTACCGTTTAAACTTTACGTGCACCCGATGGTTAAGGAGATTTGAAAAAACCGATAAAAATTATACTATTGGTAACATAAGCGTAAAATACTCAACCGTCTGTTACATTGATACGTCTAGGAGAGGTTACTAAATTTTTCAATGTATTATCCAAATGACTTGTAATTTCTCTTTCTATTTAATTTTCTGATTTTATTTCCCGAGGAAGTTATTCTATTAGAAGCTTGAAATATCATTGGTTAAATAACAAATACAGTAATCTTCCTGTTCTCCGATAAATATATTGAAAATAACTTAGCACATCGAACTTTTATTAAGTTCTTACTAGCATTTTTGTCTTTATTTACACGAAGCGCTTTAATCCTGTGGTATTTTTTACTAAAACCATATTGTGCTCTTGCGCTTCTTTGAATATTTTTCCAAGTATTTTCCCCGTACGATAGGACGACTAAAAATTCCCAAAACAATTTTAATGTCCACATATTCTATAACAACAAGACTAGATTTTTATGCAATTTTTAGTTTTCGCACGTATTGGCCATTAATTTTAAAACGTTGTTACGTAAGAGCATTAAGTTACAATAAATAAAATATTCTTTTAGTAGTTGTAGCACATCTCCATTTGCTGACGTTATTTAGGTATTTACAAATGTTAAAATTCAATTTAGAGTATAAAGAAGATCTATCAAATACAGTGAAAGCTGATGCACTATCGAATCAATTTTCAAATAAATTACGAAATTAAAACATCGAAGTAGCGCTTTACATAAAGGAGAAAGTATTACGTCCAATGGAATGCAGGTACCCTTATAATTAAATGTAACAGCATTTAATCAAAGTTCGCACAATGTATCTGCAACGTAAATTTGTTTTACGTTGCAATACCACACACGAATAATATATTGTAATATGCGGAATGCGGCATTCTTCAACCTATATAACACATATTTAATAAGCGGTATTAGTAGCAAGTCTTTCACGCGGTATTGGTTAATCCCATTAGTTCCCATTAATTTAGCGTATTAGGCAGAGATAAATAGTAACAAAAAAATTACAGCTTGATTCAATTATAACATTAAAAGCTATTCAATTTGAGCAACTAACTTTCCCATCTCGGTCGATTGCTAAGTCGTTCGGAGATGTTTGATTAATTACGCATCATCGTTAAATGGTAGTCTTGGATTATATCTTGAGTAATATGAACACGGTAACGTAATAAATCAATATCATTTTAGCTAATGGCTTTAACCTTCGAGATGTACGAAAATACGAAGCGTTTCAAATGCAAATTATTGAAATTTATCATAATACGGGCGAAAAGTAAATATATGTGCGTAACTTTTATTACCGATGTCAATTTTTACAATACCGTTACTCTCTCTCGCGCGCGCTCTCTCTCTCTCTCTCTCTCTCTCTCTCTCTCTCTCTCTCTCTCTCTCTGTGTGATGCATGTGCAGAATCGTAGATATTCTCCTAGAAGCTGCAAAATGCTGGCACGGCTCCGACGAATCTTGGTATTTCCTTATAAATGCACTCGATCAAGCGACGAGAAGGCAATTTTTCTGTTTTGCTGTCTACTTAAGTGCCATTATTCAAGTTGATCGTGTCTCCCTAAAAATATATCGACCCTCTTAAAGCTCGTTCTAAGCGTGCGGTCGATAAGCTCGAGGATTAATCACACTTGGTATTCATTAGATCGAGAAAGCGCGATCGTCGCCGGTGCATCTTGCGATTTGGAAATACAATTCGATGCCAGAAGCGATTACTCGTCGTGGGCTTGAATCATTATTAACAAGCGAAATTCGAGTCGAAAGGGGGTGGCCCACGTTGGTGAAAACACGAGAAGCATCTCGGTCGGATCGCATTAGCCGGAGCGCCGCCGAGTGTCAGGGAGTCACTCTCGAGTATTAGGAAGCGAAGTTGGGGGTGGGGGGTGCTAGGAGGGACAATACGAGCTCGACGATTAATCTCCCTCGCTTATTTTCGGAAGTCGAGCGGCTAAAGGGGGTGGGGGTTTATAGCCGTGTCTTGGAGCGTGGGACGTCCGCATAATGACCCGCGCATATTTCATTTTCAAAATACACGCGTGCGACTTTCGTGGCCACGAGGCACCAAGAAAGTGCTCAAAAAGCATAAGTCGTTAAATGCTTGCTGCATATTTTCGAAGATAAGTTCTTTTTTCGATACATTGAAAAAAGCATTAACACTTTAACGACTGTTTATCTTTGCGAATTCGCAAGCGAGACGTACACGAGCATTCGGGCGATATTTCAGCGGTGGCTTAAGCGAGTATTTTTAACAACCTGCAATATTTTCCTGCGGCAAAAATTGAGAAAAAAAAGCGCGAACGAAGGTGGTACCCGTGCTATGGAAGACGCTGTGCGATGCGTCAATTGGACAGCGTTGATAAACAAACATTTGTACGTTATTGAGCAGCGGCTTTGAGAGCGACGATGACTTTAGCGCGTTAAGCGAGCTAAAAACGAGCTAAAAACGAGCTAAAAACGAGCTAAAAACGAGCCCCGATGTGCAGTATTTTGAGTCTTTCGCTTTTTCCGCTTCGAAATCCCAAGTACCTCCTTGAATTGTATTATGTCATTGAATAACGACTCTTTCGAATACTGATCGTCCTTTACGAGTTACGCGCATTCACCGATGATTGTATCGAGGATCGCTTTGACGATGATGAGACGAGGTAAGGCGAGGCGAGGTAGCGAATTCACTTACATCTTTAGAGCTGTGCAATACGTTAGGAAGAAGCAGGAACACGTTGGGAAAATATGTGAAAAAGCGTATATTGCGTATATAGTTACGAAAGTGCTCGGTGAAAAGCAAGTGGCACATGCTTTTCTCGAGATCAATGAACTGCAATAAAGATAGTTGAATTTTCCCTCGCGTTCTCGCGTTAACTCGTTGACAATGATGAAGGAAGAACGGCTATTATCAGACCTGCGACATACTCGTGATAATCTTGAATTTCTTCGGATTAGCGTTCCTTCGATAATACTTCTTTTCGCTCGCTTATTCCTGCATTTAAACGACGAGTAAAATTAATAGTAAATCGACAAAATTTCTCTTACATTGTTCGTGCGAGGTATTTATTTAAGTTGGAAAATATGCCGAGTTTGTATTTCTTATAACTTGCAGTTGATTAAATAAATAATAATACGAGCTGGCTTGCGTGTACGTGTACTGTACTCGCACTCGCACTCGTATCACCATTATTAAGGTCGATTGATTGAATCGTCCAGGGTATTGCGACCGAAAACTTAAGCTGCGAATACTCGCGGATAATAAAACTTTTACGGAATAAAAAATGCATCAAGCGCAACAACGCTATAAGTAAGTTGTATTATCGATATTGCATCCGATCAAAGAAAGTACCGCTGTGATACGTTTCGCATGTCCATTTCCGAGAGAGAAAGCTCGATCGTTGGTACGCGAATACTTGTAGAGCACGAATATATTTACGGACAATAAGCAAGTCGAATATTTGCATTATGATTTTGCGTACTCTTCTGCAATTTGCTAAAAACTCATTTTCTGGATACTGCATTATCGACGCACGACGATGCAATCCTTAAAATACCGGACCTCGTCGATTCGTGTCACACAAGTGCGTCAACGGGAGCGACGCGTCAAGCGCATCTTTTATTCGTTCACAGACACACGAGTCCACTGAATTACATTCGTAATAATGGCGTTTCCTCGCTCCAATCTTCGTCCAATCGCGCATTCGTCCTCAAACACGCTGCATCTCCTCCAATTGCAACATCGATGATGCAACTGGACTACGAAATGCGCTCCAGTGAGACTTTTTGGGTTGAATTTACGGGTGTGTGTGTGTGTGTGTGTGTGTGTGTGTGTGTGTGTGTGTGTGTGTGTGTGTGGAAGTACGAGAGTTTTCGTGAGTTTTCGTGAGTTTTCGTGAGTTTTCGTGAGTTTTCGTGAAAAAAAAGAAAAAAACATCCGCTCGATGGGAATCATTTTATAGGATACGTTGTTTCCCACCCAAAAATATTACAAAAATTTCAACAAAGCGTTTTCGATTAAACAGAAAACTTTCCTTAGATGAGCGTAATCGAGCCAAACAACGATTGTGCAACGCTCGATTGTAATAATACGAGGAGAGTAGATGAGTTTTTCTTTCATAAATGGAAACTCTGTATTGCTAATGCACATGACTGTTTTCTTAACGCACGCTTGCGATAAATGAGCGATAGTAAAGAACATAGGAGACGAGTAAAGAACACTGCTTTTTCTATAAACAATCGCGGAGACGACAATGCAGTTGCGCGATAGACGCATCCTTATAAGCACGCGCACTCACGTACATGCACCAGGTGATGCTTAAAGATTTCGCTTAAAGTACGAGTAGATTAGCGTAGAGCTGCTGCACCTCTTCCCTGCTGCGGACACAGGGACGGTCCACGCGAGCTGTAAATACTTTTAATGCACGCGCGATAGGTACTTAATGGCACCTCAAGGCTGCCGCAGACGAGTCGTCTGAGAATAAGAGTTGCGCAACCAAGCTTCATTAAAAAGAGTGTGAGTGAGAGAGAGAGAGAGAGAGAGAGAGAGAGAGAGAGAGAGAGCGAGAGAGCGAGAGCGAGGTCTTTACCAATGCACAGCGGCTGCTGTTCGATGCCTCTAGCATTTTCGAGAGTAAACGATTCTCTTGTTTGAAGACTCGGTACACTTTCCTTTTCTCTCCTTATTATTTATCGTAAGTTAACCTCGAGGTTAACGACGCTTACCTCTTCTATTTCTTCCTCTTCGCTCTCTATTTTTCTCTTCTCTAATTATGAATACCCAATTCCCCTCGATATTGGGTTTGTTTTTTCCACGTTTACTCACTTTTTACTTAAAACCTCTGCATAATTATACGGATAATTTCGCGCGGCGCACACATCAAGGTAAATGACACTATAAAACATAATGGCTTTACATCAGACGTCTTGTATTTTGGTCTCGAATTATTGCTGTAATTCCTTCTACAATTTAACGAATGTCGCAAAACTTTTATGCAAACGAACCAACGAATCTTTAAAGCTGTTTCTGCTAAAAGGCGTTAGCTCGAATAATTTTCTGCTTAATTCTGAGTTAATAGCCATTGAATTGACGGGGAAATAAATTTCAAAGATTCATAAATCACCGGCGGTGTCTGGAAAGATTGGTTACGTCGGTGCATTCGAGATAAGATTAAATTCCCGTACGGTCCACTGAACTGCAAAGCTTGAATAAGAATTTCAACTGGTCCACTTGTAACTAAACCGAGAGATGCAGCGCGTCGAAAGGCGTGGTGACGAAAAAAATCACGAGCACATGGTTGCGGAAAAATGTCTCTATTAAGTGCACTTACGTGTGCTATAACATGCCTTGGCTACGCCAATGGCAGTACATCCGTGAATAAGACGATAAGTCGAGGCAGCGGTTCGCGATTAATTATTACACAATTGGCAAGGAGTCGCGCGCTATCAATCGGACATGCTTTACGAAGGGGATATTTATCGCGTTTCAGAAGTGGGGCTTTTTTTCTTTTCTTTTCTTTTCTTTTCTTTTCTTTTCTTGCATTCTGTATTCTACGAGAAATCGAAGAGCATTATCGAAGCTATTCCGGCTAGTTAGAATATTCGATTATTATCGTCCGCAAGTCGAGTTATGCGTTAAATTTCTTTTAAAGTGTCCGCGGCTCTGCGTAAGCAATAAAGTGCGAAAATTGTGGAATGCGCGAGCGATTGAGTTACGGAAAGGGTGCGGATTTGCCAAGATATACATATCTCTCGAATGTTGTTATACGCTTGTTCTCGCGGTTCGCGCTTCTACGTTTCTATCGAACGATCAAAGCCAACTTTCGCGTGTACCTTCGGATAAACGCATTTTACGCGGAAGAGAAAAACAATTTTCAACACTATTTATAAGTTATGGCGAACATCCTGAAAACTGCCGACTTTCTGAAACGAATGCCATTTGTAATAAATCTTAAGCGTACAAATTGACAAATAAGTACCCAATCGAAATCATTTTTCTATTCCTGTTGGAATGAAATCCTAAGATTCAAAAAGAGCTGTCGCTAGAAATCGTTGTCAAATAATGTCCACTCGAATTATTTGCCACGAAAACAAAATGACTTAATACGAACTAGTGGAAGTGTATTAAACAATATGTTTTTAGTGCATAACGACCTCTCGAAACAATAAAGTTTTAGAGTGCGTGCATCAGACGTACAAATCCATGGAACATTTGTGCACGCGCCTTCGTAACTTTCATTTCAAATGTACAGATTGAAATGTTGCGTGATTCAAATACCGAATATTCGGTATAAACGCTAATAATCCGGCTTTTAATCTATTTCCGTTTATGCGCGTTCCTAAAATATTGCAAAGATGAAATAAAAAGTCCTTGTAAACGTTCCATGGTCTTGTAAAGAAATTTTTCAAAATGTTGAAAGTACGTTAATGTACTTTGAATTTTCACAATAATGATGTATCCAAGTATAAACTTTCTAAATAAAATTAAATAACCGCGATATAGTTGACCGTAATATTGCTGCATAAACGTGTGCATCCGCTTATAAAAATTAAAGGAATAAACTGTGTGAAGTTAAGAAGCTATTACGTCTTTAAAAATATTTGTATTTGTCGTAATTAATTGCGCGCCTCGAAGCTTAAATTAAACGTTTATAATAGTAAATGACGTATTATTAAAGCAAATTTTCATTTACATCAGTCGAAGGCTAAAAGTGTTTAAGTCTTAAACACAAAAGCCTCCAGTTTGTTTAATAAACAGTTCTGCAATAAAATGAACTTCGGTGTAATAAAAGTATTCAAGATTCTATTGAAAACTTTAGAATTATAGACAAATGCTTCAAGTTAGAAAAGTGCTACAAAAGTAGTTTAACGTGTAATTATATCTTATCTACATGATTTTTACCCAATCTGATAAAGTTTTAAGATACATGTGTTAATCACAGTATTAATTCATAATATATTTTACGTATTATTTTGAATAATAAGATGTGAGATATAAGTTTATTCGGTACTTATTTTATACTTGAAGAATTATTCAATATTAAATGGACCATCGACTGAAATTTAAATCTCAGCCGGGAATGTTCTTAAATAACTACTTCCAATATCTTTTTAAGTCGACTAATTTATCTTTAAAAAAAAAAAAAACTGAATATAAGATTCATTTCAGAAAAAGGAATTTAATTTTTTAGCAAATTTTCGATGTACAGTTAGTGATTCTAATGGGGGACTTTTATTTCGTGTACGTACATTGTTTTCCGTTGTTACAGAATAATGGCACTATTATCGATAGCTGTTCAATTACATTGAACGTTTTTCCATTTTTACGCTTCAGGCTATCTTTCCACAGCGTCTACATCGTATACTCTTCTTTATTTCAATCATACTTAAATTTTCATTTCGTAGTATATTTAACGAACAACTAGTTGTTTATTTATAACTATTATTAATTATTAACACTTACCAATGGTGCTCGTTATGGTAAAAACTCTATCGTTTTCCGAACAAAATTCAAATACACGTTAGAAAATATTCTTTTGTTTACATAATTCAACTTAAATTGTGGTACGTGCCGGTTCGTAGAAAATTGTATACGGATTAATTTTGCGGAGAAATAAAATTTAAATTTATCGTTATCCATCGATAATCTATAGGCTCATCTTATGTATATATATATATGTTTTTTTTTCAATTTGCGCGGATTCACCAATATGGTGTTTTATCCCGTGTGTTGCCTCATATTATGCCTTACAAGAGCAAATAAACTTGATCGATACATCAATATACTAAAAGAAAAAACCTCATAATTAGCTATTTTAAGGCATACTATTTAAATATCTTGCGAGTCTGCTTTGTACATTTGCGAGTTCGCACGTATAAGTAATAAAATTTCATTTTTAAACCGAGAATGAGAATAATTTCATCAGTTTATTGAACCGATCTCACTGTCTCTCTGATCACAGTCTTTGATACAAAAATATTATTAAAAAAAAGATGTTAATTAATTAAAAAGTTTTCAAAATTTTCTTAGCGTAAATTTTCTTGGTAAATATTCTTTTCTAAAGATTATGTATAATTGATATCTAATATAATAACATAGAGATGAATGAATTAATAAAATATAAAGTCGTTTCATTTTTTTCGATAAAAGATAAAAATTTCAGATTCATCAAAAAATAAAATTTATTCTACCTCATTATGAAGCTTAATAGACAATTTAGGATGAAGCATGCAAAGGTCAGTTTTTGTCTATTTGTCGTAATTATCGAATGCCACGGCCATTTCAAAGATTCATTATCAAATGCATTTTAATATAAGCTCTAAAGAATATAATTAAACAATCCTCTTTCTGATAGTCGAGAATATTGTAATGCTAAATGCATAATTAAAGGTTACACATGTTTTCGATATAAATCACTGATTTCATATTTCTTATTATACGTTTACAAGTAGTGACATACAGTCATCATCATAGAGATATTAATGGTACTGATTATAGTATCAAAACACCAGAAATTATACTGGTAATATTACAAAAAAGTATTATTAAATGTATTCCACGTATATTTCAACGGTTGTTCCCTAACGACGGGACGAACTTTGTAGGTGTAAAAAATTTACAAATTTTTATAGTATTCGTTCAAGTTTACACAGTTTTCGTCTGCGCAATGCGAAGTGAAATTGCATCGAGTGTACTTACACCGAGTGCCCGTGTAAAACGCATTACAATTTTTTTATCATTATTGATAAGCTACATCTATGCGTTATTTTTTATTTAGTTACGTAATTAGGTGCGCCATCTTAAGTTTTACTTTCAAATCATAATATGAAATTCAACAAACCTAATGAACGAACGAATAAGCAAAGAAAAGCGGATAATACGCGTACGGTTGTATCAGGAGATACGATAATGATGTTTTCAATCTTCAAAATTTAGGAACCGTAGTTTAGTGCGCGTTAATTATCCGTACAAACAAACGTAATTGATAACCTTGACACTACTCGAACGTAAGTGTTGATTTTCGTCCAACACCGTGACCTCGACAGCTCCGCTACACGAACGATGAAACATGAAATCTAATATCCAGAATACATATTTATCATTGTAAATAATTCGATCGTGATTTTGCTAATAAATATGTAAATATTTTTCCTTACTCTGCATCCCTCGTCGACCAACGCAATTCTCGACTCGTTTGGCTCTTCGCGCAAAAGTAATCTTGTTTTACCAGCAGCAAAAGAGGCCCTGCATCAAATATTAAACTAATAAAGAAAGGCAGAATATCAAAGTTCTTTTATCTTCCTTTGCCGTATAGAATCGCAAAAGCAGAGTGCACAAACAAAAGAATTGCAAAATGTAGAAAAGAACTCTAATGGCTTCACCGACGTGGAACTCCAAACGGGGTGTAATAACGAAAGTGGGCGTTGTTTATGGATGATATTTGAGGGACGGAAGGCAGTGTTAGAACGTCTTGTCCCTCTTGTCAACGGATCGGAAAGAAAAATAAGCATCGAATTGCGTCGGAAATTGCGAGAGAAAGGAAGAATCCGAGGGCTCGCGCATAAATTTGCGCACCGGAATTACTTAGATGCCTGGAGCATCTAAGGAGCAGCCCCACTTGCGCACACGCGCAATCATCGGGGTGCGGGGCGTTACCCTTCGCGCACTCCATAAACGTAAGATACGAGAGAGACTCCTTCTTCCCTTTTTGTTTCCGTTTCGCGAGCGAGAGCCGCCAGTGATCGATTCCCTCCCTCTTCACCAATGGACTACCGCTTCGCTTTTATTATTTTCCAGGTGGATCCTAGGCCTGTGGCTATTTCTTGATTTCAATATTTCATTCAAGCGATATTAATTCACACGTGATAATCTTTATGACTCGTAAGATCGCTATCGCAGATTTATGATCGGCCCGCGCGATCGAGCGCACAGGATAAGCAAATTGAAAAGCATGGCAAAGAATTTGTAATAAATCATTGCTAATAATTGGAATGAGACTTATGTAAGCGATGCCATTCT
The DNA here is from genome assembly GCA_018907045.1 of Wiebesia pumilae. Taxonomy (NCBI): domain Eukaryota; kingdom Metazoa; phylum Arthropoda; class Insecta; order Hymenoptera; family Agaonidae; genus Wiebesia; species Wiebesia pumilae. The sequence goes on from JACCHZ010000192.1 coordinate 4,321,267, forward strand.
AGTTCTCATTGGCCGAATATTATTTAAGACGCTGGAAATTGGCACACGCGACTCTTTTCGAAGTGATCCAGATTAAGGCCTCCCTTAATTTTCATTGTCCTCCCGCGGAGTACACGATCGTAATACACGCGTGTATTACTAACACAGAGATTTCGAACGGAATCCTTCGTGAAAGCGTGCGAGTTTAAGTACCGTGTATCAAGTATCGAGTATCGATGCGTAGCGCCGATTAATTTCCTAATCGACAAGTTGCGAAGCGCGCCTTTTGACAACTATTGCCGGATTTCGCAATGAAATTGTTTCCCGATCGACGACTCTAAAGGATCGCGAGCGAACATTTACGAAAGCCAAACGAAGCCAAACGAAGCCAAACGAAGCGCAAGTCATTAAATCGCACCTCTTTTTCCGTCTTTTCTTTCTCTCGGTGCGCGTGCGCACATACAGCGACTATGGAAAAAGAAATTATTCAATGCACAAGGCTTTACATAACGCCCTCGTTGTGGCCGTTCGCTGGTGAACTCGCGATAATTCCGCGAGTCTCCTTTTATGCAGCCACATTGGGAATTGCGACGACCAAAACGGACTTTTAAAAGAGTTCCCATCACGCGGATGCACCTCGTACTTTTTTTCGGCAAATTGCTAAAGATATCCGAGGTGTACTCAATGCATTACGACAGCAGCAAAAACTTTGGAATGTCCTTAGACGAACATTAACGTGTAATGAGAGATCGTAAGTATTAACGTTCTGTTTTTAACTTGTAGCTTACGTTAAAAAGTACAAGTAGCGCCTACAGTGCACTTTCGAGTTTAATCGATGCCGCTCTCTGACATTATATAGCCACGATCGATACTCGTACAGTTTATCGGTAATAGAATGGAGGAAAGTTTGCCAAAAGCATTGCTACTGCTATTTAACTCACTCCATCCCTTCCTTTTTCAGCATTATAATAACTCATTATAAAACCATTTGGACTAATCGATTTAGTTCCCGAGTGATTGTCTCGAATATTTCATTCATAAATATGCGATAAAAACAAAACGAATGTTCTACGTGGATATACATTAGTTCTACGTCTAAATCGCCTTTTAAATCTTTAGATTTTAACGCAGCGTGTCTCGTGAAAGTAAAATATACTTTTTGTTTCAATGGATTATGGTCGGTCAGAAAAAGAGTAAAAAAGAGAACGATGTATTTACATCATTCTAATGATTGCCTGTCGGTAGCTTGACGTAGCCTTAATGAAGAAGAGATTTTATTATTTTTTAAATACAAACAATTTCAATAAGTCACAAATATTTCTAGTCTATAAATAGTAAGCCAATTGTGCACGTAATTAAATTTTAAAGTTAATTTAATTCCCCGTGTATTCCTTTGGACAAAAGAGAAGAGGACGTTTTAAAAAGTTTGAAAAAATTTGCAATGTAAATCCGATGAGGAGATAAAAGTAATGACTTTTGACAAGTTAAACGACGTGTCAGTCGTCCAAGTTAATATAAATCTTTGGCATTCTTATTTCATAAAATATCAAAATTCGTTGTTGCTCTTTGTAACTTTTATCCATTTATTTATACAGAAACAAAGCCATTTCTTACTATTATTTTAATTAGGCAATAATTATGAATTTCTTATATTATGATAACGACCCGCGAAGAGAAAACTGCAATCATCAAATTTTAATTTCCTTATCTTTGTTAAATATGATGATTTGAAAAAATTAAAAAAGAATTAAAAAATGCTTGTTGTCCTCTTGTTAATACCTTTTAAAGAGAGTTTTAAAAATGCATAAAACGAGACAACTATTTGATATTGGAATCTAAAAACCTCACCATTCGGTTGAGAAATTAAACTTCTTTTATTCTGTTCATTGAAAAAATACGCGTATGCTGAATCTGGGTTTATTGCCTTAGTATGTCGCATATATAATAAAGGTTCTCTTTGTAAAATTATCCAAAGATGCACGATATGCGTGATATGTGGCAAGGATAACAAAAGTTGATGAAGAAAATATTGAATATTGAATTGGTAAAACTATTTGCCAGGGAAACATGTGCTAGAGAAACATTTTCACGCGAACATTCAATTTTGGAATAAGATTATAATCCATTAATTTTTAAAATATCCCAGTTTGTAATGGGATCAATCTATGCAAGCGCGATTCGTGAATAGATCATCAATTTAATACATTATGCCTCAACTGCGTCGAGACATAATCTCGGTTTTTAATGGCTTCTATTATGGTACAAGAAATGCTAGTTAAAAGCTCGATGTAAGGAACTTCGGTCGTGAAACTAATAATACACGATATCCATGTCTCTTTTATGTGCTATCATCCTTGATAAATTACGTTCCTTAAATGAACCCATATTATTTAATTTTTCATTTTAAAATTTCTCTCGCTGATGCGTGTAAACAGATTCAATCGTGAAATTTCTGGGATGTCGGAATAGGTTGACGGCGTCACTTTGGTTGACGTCATAAATGACACATCCATATGAAACATTAACGTTGAATTTGTTTATGAACATCGAGCCAAAACGAATACGTTAAATTTAGTATTCGCTAAGTAAACGAAAGAATTTAATTTTCAAAGTGAGTTTAGCGATATAAAGAGAACAAAACAGTTGATGTTATCGTGAAAGACGGATAGCTACAAAGGTTTCGAAAGATCGTAAATAAAGGTTAAAATTGTTTTTAAAATAGCGTTATGCCGAAGACAAATTAAATTGACAATTTCATCCCATATTTTCAAATAGAATCTTACTGTTAAGTGCTGTTTGCATACGAAAACCCGGAATAAACTAATATCATTTTACACTTGAAACTTTTTGTTTTATACGCATTGTTGATGCTTAATTTCAAGACCGACCAAGAAACTTATTCAACTTATTCAGCTTGGCGGTTTCTTCGAACAAAATTTCGGCATATTACACATATTTACGCGCAACTGATTATATCGATAAAAATATATTAAATATATGTTTGTCATTTTTTCATAACTAATTTACTCGAGATATTTTCAATCAAATATTAATGAAGGGTAATAATTTTTAGAAACTGGGATTAGTTACGTGTTAATTAGAAATAGGAATTTAATATTAGTCAACTTGATTGACGGTCATCGCGTCACATCGCAATAGTGTTTGACTATACATTAGGCAAAGTGACTGGAAAGATAAATATTCAACGTAAAGATACCATCTAAAAATATTCATCCGTTGTGAATCTCTTGTTACACGAATAAACAACAATGTAGTGCAAATAGATTTCGAATATTAGTCAAATATCGAAATTGCAGGAATCGGGCTCAATTAACACGATCGTATTCTTATTCCAATAGAACAAACTATGTTTATGTATTTAAAAACTATAAAAATTATATGTTTTTTTTTCCAAGCTTTCCAAACTACATAGTAATTGAAATTTCTACAAAATACTTTATTTTATTTTATCTTGATACCTTCCACGTATCCACAGATCTATATGTGCTAATCAGCTGTGTGATGTACGAATTGTAAATACATTTTTAACTCGGTACATTGACAATTTGATATCTGTATCAGAAGGTGATAATCTCGATTTAATTGTGCGGAGTATTACGAATGTAGATATGGTACGTGGTGGTCTTGCTGAATTAGGTTAGCAATGCCAAGGTAAATCAAAGCTGTTCGTAGTTGTGCAATATAGACATCAACTGTGCCACAATTTTTATTTACATGATTTTTAAGTGCTCAATCCCGATTTTAATGCCGACATATATGTAATTATAAATATGGTATTTGTATGATGTACAAATGAATAATGTTGTAGGAAATGATGAAACAGAAAATTCATGATTAAATTATCCGTAGACAAGTAAGAATACCATTACTAACTAAGAATTATACTTTTCATTGTACTTTTCACCCCTAGAGCAAATCTAACCTCAACCCTTTCATTCGGATAACGAGACGCAAACGAGATTCTTGCTCGAAAATCACTGCACTTTTTAAAATACGCACCCTTTTTCATATTCTCTCGCTCACTCTCGCTCACTCTCTCTCTCTCTCTCTCTCTCTCTCTCTCTCTCTCTTTTCCTCTTCCCCTCACCGCCATTTCCTGCTCGTACCCGTGATGTATCCCCATCACCGCATTAGTGTACGTGACTCAGAATAAACTATTTAGGATACTACGGTTTCTCTATCGCAATGAATATTGTATTCACTGTTAAATGCAATCTGGTCATTCTAAATGAAAATATAAGTTGTTACAAGATTTTCCTAAAATAGAAGCTACGGCTCATCAATTGTATAATATAAAGTAATAAGAATGAGAAATGGCGAAATTGAAATAAATAATATAAATTATGTAATTATCAAGTTATTCGAGAGTGCGTTGATCAGTAATAATCGTTGATAAAACGAAAAATTACTTTGTGCAATAATAAAAGATATTTTTTAAACGAAATCCTTTATCTAATATTATAATAGTGCTATGTGTTATTTTCAAAAGGAAAAGGATTGCGGTCGTACATCAACAACCTACTAGACTACATTCTACCTTGATTCGATATATTCTTTAAAAATTCTATCTAAATATAAATTTCTATCGGTTTATAACGTAAAATCGTCAAGCGTTTACAGAAATACGCTTATAAATTAAGATGTCGATCATCATATCCGGTAATAATAAATCTAAAGACATCGAAGTAAAGAAAAATTAACTATTATAAAATTAATAGCAATGACGTGGACTTGATATCTGTTAGGATCGTGAAAGCATCTTATAGCATATTAAGTAAGCTATTGTAGAGTAAGTAAAAATAAAGTCACAGCATTGTTTGCTTGTTAATTCACCTAATAAAAAATCGGCATTGATAAATGATTTATACATGACAAAGTTGCTGTAGCGTTTATATTGAATCAAACGTCTGTGTTATTAACTTATACCAAATAAATGATAGAAGTGAATTATGTGCATATAATTCATGTATTGAAATTCCATGTGGTTACTTAATTAAAAAGAGAAAAGAACATAATGGGAATATTGCGGGAATATCTTATACACGGATTTATGAAACGTCATTGCAATTAAATTAGTCATGCGTATTCTTATATAAAACAAAATCATCAATAATTGAATTAAAATTCCAATAAAAGTATTATTATCAAAGTTAATACATAATTATAATAACAATAATGTATAATCTACCGATGAAATTATAGCAATTACATGAATTTACACGTGCTTTAATTATCTAAAGTAAATAATGAAACGTAAAGTACTAAAAGAAGACATTCTCACTCAACCTACAATCAAACAAACAACTAACCCCAAAGTATTTGATCGAGTTTCGATCAAAAGCTTAAAAAAATTAGCCAATTAACAAAAACGTACTCTTACAAAAATTTAAAAAGACGCGATTGAATCTTTAAAAAATGTGAAACATCGTGAGCGTAAAATATCAGATCGAAGTATCATTGTATCCATTATTTTATTATGTTATTATGTTAAGTTTTGTAATGCTGCAATTTATTAAATAAAACAATATATAGCATTGATTATGTGAAATGTTTTAGTTTTACTTTGCTTTCTTGTTCTTCAACGCTTTTGCAGATCATCCGAGCTTCCGCTACGTACATTTTGCTGCAGCAAAAAGTGTCTTATACACTCCTCGTGCACTAGGAGAAGAATTGAAAATTTATCGTATTTTCAGTTAGTTTTTCGATTAATTTTTTGTTCTGCTTGTAATAAATACTACCTTTTTTGATTTTGCAACGACAACGGCTTACTACCGATCTCGTTGAAATTGAGAAATTACATTAATTAGAAATCGAATGATTAACTTTTAATAGCCCGATTCAATGATGTGGGCAGACTTGCATTGTACTTGATTTTTTATCTAGTAGTTAATTAAGCGTAATGATCCGACTTTTTTGACATTTATGGCACATTATATATTACGCTGTTAACTGAAAATTTTTATGTGCAAATTTCGACCCTTCGGAGAGTAAAATCTAAAATTTTTGTTTGTCAAATTTATTACGAATTAAATTTATATTACGAATATAATGAGAAAAATCCTGAAGTAAAAAAAGTTTCATACACTTTTCGATAAAATTTAGCGTGTTAATGGCAATAGATATCTTTACGTAACCAGCGGAGCAACCATACAACTAATTTAATTCGTTATACATTCGATCGGTTAATAATCATAATTATTATCTAGCGTTTAAAATTGTAGTGAAGCCTAAAATTTAGAATTTTTAATCAGTATTAAGACTTTGAATAATTACATTTAATGTTCATCGAAATAGTTAGAGATAAAGTTATCATAAAAATATGAAATTCGTAAAACATGTAAGATATTTGGTAAAAGTCGATGGCTCATACATTAATCTTGGTCAATAATAAGCCGTTTTCGGAAAAATAGTTTAATATTAGTTAGCCGTGAAACTAACGTTTATTATAAAATAAAGTTTAAACCATGGAATTAAAAATAAAATATGTCATTCTAAATGTAAATTCTAAAATATGTAAATTTCACAGGTTATACCGACTACAAAATATGAAATATCTTTGAACATATAAGACGAAACAGTTATTTATCTTAGTTTTATAATTCTAAATCACGCAATACTATAAAAATGCGAAACTGTAGAAATATGCGTATATATCATATCAAATTCTATGCCGAGGCAAGAGTGGCTCGCCGAACATAAGTTTTTCTCCATTCTGCACGTATTCTCTTTCTTTCTCGCACACCATACCACCACAAAGTTGTTTATATCACGAGTTATGTACGGTTGCGACGCGACAAATCTACTTTTCTGACCAACTCGGCTAACCGATGTCCTTGCGAGCGTTAAAACTGAAATTCAATCCCGTACATTGTTATCCTCGCGAAGGAAAAAATACTAATTTATGCCACTGACGAAAAAGTAATCGTACGCGGAACGACGAATGAAACATAATTACATCATTGAACTAAAGCCGATAACTTTGAAGCGTAGCAGAGTCAAGGGTCCACATCCGATTTATTATGGTACATGAATCTTACAATTTTATTTTTACGATATCGAATCATTCTTCGATATCATTGTCGAATATAATTCATTAGCACGGGACTTGGACACGACAGAAAAAGGAGTGCATTTACAAAAGAACTTTTCCCTCACTTTTCCCTCAAGTTAACGATCGCTGTTTACTTCGGGCAGTTTGAAAGATTTGGCCTCGTATCGCTGGTTCAGGCATCTTTGTACTTTCATGGGAGTCCATCGATTGCGTCGATCGGTGCATCTTCGGCACTAATAGAGCTGTCGAGAGTCCCGATCGCCGATTACGAAATAATCAACTTCTCCGATCCGCGATTCGTCGTCCCGCGCACGGATGCGATGCTCCTTTCCTCCCCCTCGCCCTTTTCACTACGCGGGACTTTCCTCCTCGTCCCGGGCACACGCGCACCTGGTCTCTGCCTGCCTCGTAATAACTGCTTTTACGCGACTCGTCTACTATTGCAATTTAATGACCTGGCCGTTGTTATGACAGTGGACTGGAGCGCGCGCGTGTGTACATGTGAAATGGGAATTGATTGGCTCGACGGCGACCTACGGTACCATAAAGCCTACTTTTTACCGCTCCTTACGAAAATCGAAAAACTAATGCGCCTGTCGTGCCAGAGCCTCCGCGAATCGCAATTATAATAGTTTCGATGAGTTCCCACGTGACTGCTGATGCTCTCGTAAATTTATGCCCTTAATTATATTCTCTCGTTTAAACGCTGCAGGTTTGCCGACACCGAAAAACTTGTATCTTCTTGTTCGACGCAGCTGACAAGAGAGGCAACTGTTTCAAAAGCACAATTATGTCGGCAGTGCGCGCGTTGAATAACTTTTTTAACGAGAATTACAGACTTCGTGGCCGAAGCATCGATTTGCAAAGCATTCGCTCGTTCGTAACTGAGTTGTTAAATAAAAATTCCGCGTGGATTAAGAGTACAGAAGTCGTATGAAATTATCGTGTCTTAATTATATTCCCATGGGTCGTTTAACGTAGCGATCGAACCATTTAGCGCTGGAGTGAACTCTTCGCGTGAAACAATGTGTTTGTACCACGGACCCTACAGTCGTGCCTCCGGAAAAATGTAACACAATTTTAAATCACATTTTTCTGTGGAATTTCGAAGGCTAAACAACGCAACTCCATTCCAATCGCGGGCGATTCAGACTTGTAACCTAAAAAACTTTCGTTGTAAACAGGTTTTCCTTGCGAGAACCAAGATGCAATAGAAAAATCTCATTGCAAAGCTCGGCTTGGTACTTGACAAGAAAAAAGGACCTCGATAAAGATAAATCATCGGCGAACACCCCGTCGCCCATTCAGCGCAATATCAGATCTTAAATATTCACCAATATCCGAGGCGAATGATCCGGCTATTCGCGAGCGGTTACCAACGTTCGCGCTAACGCTATCTGATTTACGATTTTCATCTCGCGACGTCCATTGTTTTGACGTCACCTGGTTTTGTCACGCTCGACGCGCGCTCGCGCGCCCAAACACCGCGTTCCACCCTGGGGAGGTTGTTTCCGCAATCGCGGAATACTCGCGATCGACTCGCAACCGATCGAACCGCGCCTCTCTGCGGTATACCAGTTGGCAAGTACGATTTCACTGACACTTTCTCAATAATTATGCATAATGCACCGCGTGCTCGCTGTAATTGCTCGTACAGAAGCTCGAATCATCGGATCTATTAGAAAGCGAATCCAGTGAGCGACACGCGGTAACGGCCACTGCCTCTATCTCTTCAACTCGTGCGTTCGGTGGACAAATAAGCGCAAACCGCATATTTGACTGAACTGATTGATCGCGCGCGATATTGCCATGCATTCCGTTTACGTTAATAAAGCCACGACCGGGAGAGAAACCCTATCGGGATACATTAAGTTAATTATGCATCGACGAATAAATATAATGGATTGCCACTTGATATGCGCGCGCGAGCAGGTAATTTGAATAAGTTTTTTCTCGAGTAGCTTGCAAATTCTCTCGATTCTTTCTTTTCTCGTTTTCTCAAGCACAACAAACGAAAGGAAAGTGGTCTTGAGTTAGCGGGTCGATTAGCAAAGGCTGAACCGCAGAGACCGTTTTTTTTTGTCCATCTAAAAATTATGCAAACGACATGCGCTCATTCGTTATTTGTTAATTATTATTTTTAATATTTTAATGATGAAAAGCACTATTTTCATAACGCAACGATGAATTAGTCGACGGATACTTCTATATTTAGAAGCCGAAGGAACAATTTTATTCGTAAGGTGTTAGCGAGCATCGAGAATCGCGTGGGCACAAATGGATTTTTTATTTGGGCGTTTCTTTGAAAAATCCTACGGGAGATGCGCAATTTCTTTGCAGTAATGTGACAGTGTCGATCGAGTAAACTGAGCGCAATAAAAGACTTAAATTTCCCAGCTGTAAAGTAGTATGCGCTACACGTGGAAACAGTCGCCTAAAAGACTCGTTCGCTCGGAGATAACGCAACCAATGCATCACATTGGAACACGTTGCGCGTTGTTGTAATCGAAAACGGAATTAGGGTTCGATCTTTGGCGTACGTCGGGCGGAGCTATTAACAAGAGTGCAACGAGTACAAAACGAACCGCACGACGTATTATTGAGATTCAACTCTTCGACGCATCATCATTAGCGGGTCAAGGTCACCTGGACACTCGAGTCCATCTCGAGCGAAACTGAAATAACTCACAGGCCTCTTGGCGATCCATCTCATTGTCCATTAACGCGTGGTTTTGCTGCCTACGGCGTTACCATAGTCCTTGTGGCCTGGTACACAAAAAAGAAAAAGAAGACGGGCAATTATCTAATTTTCGCAATGAACAGGCGTAAAGCCAGTGCTCGTAGTTTGATGGGACGTTAATTCGTACTTATCTCGCGAGTCCGAGATAAGAATTCGAGAGAAATGACGAATAATTGTCTAATGTATGCAAGCCATGGAACACGACCCGACACTTTGATACCTCGGATGCGTACGCACGTAGACGTCTGCGGCACGCAAAATTCCATCGTCCCGGCAAAACCTCATTCCTTGCAACTCGCGTAACATTGCATAATGTAAAACCACTAAATGCGATATGCATAACATAATTCAAGCTTGCCTCTGCCTCCTCTAACCGTTCGAAGACGCTACGGTTCCTTCCTACGTATTCTGCCGTGTGGTGACGTCACCCGTTTACGCGATACACAAGCCTCGGCTGTTGTCCGCCAATCCGTGAAGTGCAAAATAAGTTCCACGATTTCTTTTTTTTTTTCATACCACTCGTAAATATTTTTTAAATATCTGTATCCCTGCCAAGAATACGCTATTAAACGTTACGAGTATTTAAATTGTTTTATTTTATACCGTGCAAAAAATCTTTACTATTTTGTCAGACGTTCATTTATTTTATCCGAGGATCTATTATTGCGCTGATTTATTGCTATGAAAGGAAGAGAATAAGCCGAATGAACGTAAATCATCGCTGCGTAGAGAAAAAGTTATCGTTGTATAAAAATAGCAGGAAAACAAATCATCTTTACATAAAGTATTGTAATTGTATTATTTATTACAGAGTAGTCGATTAAGATACTTTGGTATCTGGTTTGTATAATTGTCTATGCTTGCATTGTTCGCTGAACTTGTTTAAAAGAGTACTGCAAGAACGTTTAAAAATTGTCTGCGCGAGCTTTACGAGTCTTAATATCCACGTTTGCGTGCAAGATAAATTATTTTGCATGAGATTTTCTTCAATTACGGTGGATGAGACTGACGGAGCATCGCAGCTTCTAAATAAAATACCATGTCCTATTTTCCATTGTAATTTTGAATGCAAAGTGAAAGAAATTTGAAAGAAAATAACGCGATGAATTACAAGACTAAGGTATTGTAAATCATAATATATTTTTTCATTATTTTAATGTATTTTAATTATTCGATCGAGTGTATTGACGAATTATCGATACCTTTTGGTTTATTCGCCTACGAAGATGTTTTTACCATATGAATAGTAGCACACTTTACGAGGAGGAAAAAAAGAAAGTTGTCGCGCATAAAGTAAGGCATTCCTGTTTGTACATTGAAATTCAGCTTCCTAGAACATTATTGTTTATATTGGTAACACAACAATTAGTACAATAACGTTTCTCCACGACTTTTAAAATATTTTATCAAACATACTCGGTATTAAAAGCACAAAAGTGATTTCTAAACAATGAGGTTGTTACGAGATAACAATCTATCGGTAATAGATGAAAAAGTATACGTAAATAGACCTACATATTTTCTAAAAACAGTATATTTATTTATATCTGCGCAAGAAAAATGGTACATTTAATATGACTATGATATTAATTAATTTTTACAATATTTTATAATGGTCGGGTAGACTCGACAAGTAAACGTATACTATTACGCAGCTTAACAGTAATTTTTGATTAAAAAGTGTAGGAAATTTCGAGTAATATTTCATTGAAAAAATTCCTTCGCATTGCGCTTTCGCTCTCTCTCTCTCTCTCTCTCTCTCTCTCTCTCTCTCTCTCTCGTATTATAATTCACGTATCGCTCCTAGAATTAAATTTTATATAATTAAGAAATTTTGAAAAAAAGCCATTCGAGAGTAGAGTTCTGTAATTGACTGTACTATCTTAATTCGTAATTACTAGACAACTTTGAAGGATGTCGTCCTTTTTGGAGCAACTAGTTCGCGCTAACGAGCGTCTCTGCTCCGGAGACGATCAAAACCATTTGACTGCTGACAGACTTTTGAGTAAAGCTCAAGGAAGAAATCTTTGCGTAATAAGAAATATCAAAATTAAAGAACACAACTCTCTATTCTTACTAATCAAGCTAAGAAGGCGGATAGGTAAATGCAACGGCAGTGACGTATGGTGGAAACAGGCTTAACAAGTGCAACGGCACAACCGTCCAGCAAGTAACGATTTTGCTCAAGAGCCTAGTTCCTCGTCATCGGATTGGGTTGAGGCAGCGGCCAACAGTAGCAACGACTCGATCGACGAAATTCGAAAGTATGAGCGTCAACGACACACGCATCGTGCGAAAACTTTGCTTACGTCGGATCGATCGAAGCCGAGCACGTGAGAGTCACATAGAAAGTACCCAAGCTGTTTACCAAGGCTTGCGCATCGTTTCTAGTCGACTTTTTTCTGCTCAGACCATTGTCGCTCCGCTTTGGCCACTTTTTAAGGTCATCGCGCTACGTCTCGTAAGAGTCGAATCTTCTTCGGGCAAGAGGAACCAATTGCACGCGGACAGATAGATTCTACATCGTTGCTGGAACAAATGCGTATTTTCTTTCGAAATGGAAAACTGCGATGCGTCGTATTACATCACCGAATACCGCTTATCAAAAGTAGGAAAACTGCGCGTATCGTACGAAACATCCGAGTGCGAATGCAGTTGTTATTCTGCTTTAGCTTCACGAACAAAATTCACGATCGGACTGAAATTGCGAGAAATTTTCTAAATTTAATCGTGGTAAAAGAGGGGAACTCGACCGTTACAATTGCGAAATCGTTTGAAATTGAAATCATAATGTTTCGAGGCATGAGAGGGTATTGCGGTAAATCAAATTTGGAATATAAATACTAGTTTATATTAACAATAAATTAATTCACATAAAGTCCACCGTTTCTACAATTAAGTCGTAAATATACTTTTTACTAGGGGAAAAAAAAAAAAACTAACCAACCAAGTTAATATCACTATAGATATCGTAAATTTCATAAAAAATAATATATTTTAGTTACTAGCTTTTATCTTATTATCAGGAATAAATCATTTTTAATTAGCGTATTCCTTTATTTAAAAAAAAATATGGCTTTTCAACGTGTCATCGCAGCCTACGTGTATAAACAGTGAGGAAGCTTGTAATATATCATATATATACATGTATATTTATATATATTTAGTTTGATCCCCATTAGAATTAGGCATAAAATAACAATTCCAACAATCACGCGATTGGGAAAAATCACGCGAAAAATAAAAGGTCGGATATTCGTTGTTGATATTTCATTATCATTTATGTAAATGAGAGGTACAATAATTTGTCATAATTATTCCGAACGCATTTACATTTTTCATTTTATCCAGTCCCATGCGACAAACGTTGAGTCATTTTTGAATATAAATGTAAATTAAAGTAAAAAAACTACTTCCTTTAGTTCAACTTCATAATACAAATCTATGATTTAGAAATAGTTAGGAGCATTAGGTTAGGGTGTTCGATATCGTGGAAGAAAATAACAAATAACGGATGAAATCAATTAAATCTTGATAATACTGTAATTATCTTTTAAATCGCCTCGAAGCTGTAACTATTTGAATAATTACAAAGTGAGCACTTACAAAAGAGCTTAATTAGAAAATATAATCCTCAAAGCCGTAGAGAATTAAATATTTTCATCAAACACATTTATAACGGAATGATTAATGTAAGCGCGCGCGCGCATTATTATCGCATTAACTTACAGTAGTACGAAGTAAGTAAGAAAAGCTCGCGAAATAAAAGGACAATAGGTTTCGCTTCCAAATAAATCGTAAATAATGCTGGAAAAGTGTGAAAACGAGAGAAATATCAAAAATACCGATATTCAAAGGATCTATTTAAGGAATATTGATAACTCGATGTCCAAGCAAAGAATAAAGCGCGTTAGAAATACAGCAACGCCCAACGCAATTAATCTCAATAGCGATATATATTTTTTAAAGCGATTGTGAAACCTTTCAATGGAAATGGCAACTCCTGGTAAGAGGTAACGGAGCGACTTTAAAAATTACCGTATTCCATTGAATAATACAGTGTCCTTTCATAAAATGAGTTTTCCTCTTTCGCTGCAGCCTATCGAAAGCGAGAGCGAACCCCACCATCTGCACTTACGGTTTGCAGTTTCCTCGTGCGCCCAGCGGCACGCATTTACCGCGTTGTTCACAGGCAGGAGAGCAAGTCAGGACGAATTGGCGATGCTTAAGCCCCACGGGAAGGAACACTGTAAACATTCGTAGGCACCGCGGCGCAACATCTCCCCCCACCGGCCGTGAACGATGACAGTGGCCTACACGAGTGACATGCGCGCGTCTACCTGTCATGTGTGTGAAAGGATGTGCCACCTGTAGGCCACGGGTGTACTTCGCGGAGATGAGCCGCGAAGATTAAGAAGGGGACGACGACCTTCGACGTCCCCCTTGAAACTTCCCGCTCGATATTTGCGGCAAGTCCATCGAACGGCGAACGCGGGACAGCCTCCCGCGATTTTCCAGGACAATCACGGGGATAAAGAGGGTATCCACATCGTAATTGTTTCTCAGCGGCCGAGAGGGAGAAGCACGATTATTTCCCGAAAAGCCTTGGCTCGTCGTCGCGCGATTCCCGCTTCTATAACGACATCCGTTTCCAGAATCCGAATCTCTCGATCTCTTCTCGCGGTGAGTCGTAAAAGGAACAAGACAAGGACCATCGGATAAAAAGCCGAGAGTAGGTGGAATTGGTATGTGGAATTCATATTACAACGTGTGCATCCGCACGAAGGCCTCTCCCGCGAGGTAGACCGGTTTTATTGGAACTCGGCTGCGCGCTGGTCTACGAAAGAGTTCGCGCCCGTACTCTATAAACGGGGATCACCCTCTTGCCCGCGGTCTCGTATCTCCTGGCCGTGATCTTTCTTGCTGTCGCGGAGCGTATGCGAGTGTATCGAGTAACCTTGAATGGAGGAATTTTTGGCGAATCCGCGCTAAATGCTCTATCGGTCTTACCCGCGCTCCAAGGTGTTTGAAACCTGTCGGGAGAATCAGAGCTAATAAGGACTCCGGAGCGATTTCTGATCGAGCGACTTTGGTTCTCGTGGATTTCCCATTAGACCTCTATTCGAGTTCCGTACCCCAATGGTCCGGGGCTTGCTTTGGGAATTCGACTCCCTCTGAATGGGCAGAGGCGCGTGAATTTAGCGGACAAATGACACGGATACCTGTCTACCAGTGATCGCGTAAAGGATCATGATTAATCATACCTACTTTTACACGAATCTAGAAGATTAGCTGGCAAAACTTTGTATTGAATTGGGACTCGACTCACGACTTATTAATAATTTATCCTTTTCGTCGATCGCACAGACGACAAAAATTCAAGAAAGTCCTGTCAATTTTGTTAAATTTATAAACGATTCGTTGCACCAGCGGAACAAAGTATAAGTGCTTAAAAAGAAATAAGCGTTTCGATGGTTCTTATTAAGTATGCCTGTGTACGAATTGGAAAATATGTTTGTTCAATAAGAATTTATTGTATAAGAAAGTGGTGCGTAGAAAATTTCAATACCGACAGCGGTTGTAATCATATATTTCATGCCCTGACTCATGTTTTAGATGTTTATCGAATCAAATCTGATCCCATTTTAATAGCAACACATTACCACTTATTAAATTCGACTTTTTTTAAACTGATCAATAAGTGTTAAGATTTATTTATATCAATTCCATCGGCAATGTATCCTTTATCTACTTCTCTTTTAGAAAGTTGCTAAGATTCTGATACATTCCAAACGAATCCGTACGAATAATACGGATACCGGAGTGATCGAAGATTTTTTACTCGACGCATTAGTTACACGAGAGTAAATTAAAGATGATTTTTAAAATTCTGTACATTCTTTTATCTATCAAGTATTGCGAATGTTAATATTTTGAAAGTGTATTTGGAAGGCAGAAATTTTTAACGTTGGATTGTTTCTTAAACTTTTCACCGGTAATATCGTTTTGCTATCGCTTCTCGGATCGTGAATTTAATCATCTAATTAATAAGCGAATACAAACACGTGAATATCATAGGAATTATTTAGTGTTACTTTATAATAAATAACTTAATAGCTAGATTAAAAGTAAATCGATATCACGAGCGGAAAAAATCTCATCGCTCGTGTTATGAATTTTTTAAAATATATATTACTGCATTTACAATTAATTTTGAATAAGAATTTAAAAAGAAAAAAAAAGAAGAAGAAGAAAAAAAAACATAATTTATATGCATTCTTGACAAGTTTCTCTCTTGCGATCCCATTACTTGATATTTATAATATTTATAAGTGCATAAATTGCCAATTGATCGGCCAGATTAACTGCGGAACAATCGTGCTACAAGGAGTTGCCCCGATGAAGCTTGACCCCAAGATAGCGGCATTTATTGCACACTGAAATTTGACTTGAAGCATTTATCGAGAGACGAAATATCATACTATTTTTAAATGTAATTAGCGTTTAGAAATTTTAATTTTTAAAAATAAACGGATTCAAGGATTTTCCGAATTACATACATAAATAAAGAACAAGTCATCTGTAAACCACTTTAAGTATCCAACAATTATTTTGGAAAATCTTTTATCGAGTATACGTTTAAAATTCTTTAGTTGTTTAACGTTATTAACATTATTCAGTTATGTATATTGTCATACTGAGCGGCTTGATAACTTTTAAAACGAAAATTAAATTTAAAACTTCCTGTTTTCGGATAATGTTTTACATTTTATACGTGAGTTGAGTTGGTGGAAACTGAAATTTACGTTGTTTGACAAAAGGAATTAGATCGAGTGTTTGTGAAAAAATTGTCATTTTGTTATCCGTTAAAAAGGGTTCTTTCTTGTCAACGACATCCTCGATATACGTTGCTTTTTTTGCATCGCGCACGTCAACATTGCTCCTTACTCTCTGACGTTTTAAATCGCTATACAAATTTTTAAAACATAGTCGAACAACGCTTCGAAATCGAAACTTTACACGCGTGAACGAGACGTAACTTTAAGTTTTGTTATGCGACGTCATCCAGCGGTTAAAACGAGATAAATTTGTGCACCGACCCAGTACAGCAAGATTTTATCAAGAATCATAATACAATTTTCTTAAAGCACAAGAACTTTGTACACGAACTGTAGGCCACGTATATTTATTTGATTTAGTAAAAAATTAATAATTAGTTTCTAAATATTAGACTTAACGGTTGTTATAAGTAAAACAAAATAGAATTAGACTATGAAACACGAGTATCTCGACATGATATATCAGGATATCACTGCCTTTAGTATGATTAATTTGCAGTGCTTTACAAAGATTTAAAGACCAACTTCGTAGGCTCTCTTTTTTATTTTCTTCGCTTCTAGAACGCTCGTAAATTAAAAGAATATTTTTTCTTTAGAAAGAAAGTTGAGAGGAAATTCATATTCCAACTATGAATAAGTTATATTATTAATGAAAGCAATTAGACGAATATTTTGAAGAAATTAATTTAAAATTTGTAATTACATTCCCATTAAATTTCATGAAAATGGATTTCATTTGTTCTCTCTCTCTCTCTCTCTCTCTC
The DNA here is from genome assembly GCA_018907045.1 of Wiebesia pumilae. Taxonomy (NCBI): domain Eukaryota; kingdom Metazoa; phylum Arthropoda; class Insecta; order Hymenoptera; family Agaonidae; genus Wiebesia; species Wiebesia pumilae. The sequence continues at coordinate 4,338,661 of JACCHZ010000192.1, forward strand.
TCTCTCTCTCTCTCTCTCCCTCTCTCCCTCTCTCATTCCAATGTAATAAAAATATTGATAAATGGTCTGTCAGGTTTTTCAATTTTTTTCTCTTAATTAATGAATTAACGTATCGCGCAATAATACAGAAAAATTTAGCTTCCAAGAATTTCTATTTCGCAATATTTTCCAAGTAACAATGGCACGGTTGTAATGTTTTCTGGGTTGTGAATTAGCTTCTTCCGCACAAGCCAGCAAGTGGAAACTAAATCATTGTTTACGACAAAAGAATTTTGGTCTCTAGTCCAACTTACCGTGACCTTGCGAATCAGAGCAGCTACCATTTAATACTACTTTGGAAACCATCGTTTTTTGTAAGAACTCATCTTCATTTATCTTGAACACTTTACTCGCGTATTAGCAGCGAACTCAATTTGAGAAAGCAAAATAAAACAGAAAATGACAATTAGCCTTTGCGATACACGTTGACTTACTTGCAGTAGGGTAAATAACATTTCTATTAGAAGCGACCGATCATTTCGTATTAAAGTAAGGAATGCATTTATAATTGCTATTCCGTAGTGTAAAAAGCAATATTTTTCAAAGATAAACATTCATCGATAGGAATTTTTACATATAAAATACTCTATATAAATACAGTATGCGTACAGCAGCAGCGGAATAAATGATAAAATTTTGCTTTTCAGTACATTTAATATTGCAAAAAAGGAGCGAATAATGAACGTATCTCCGCTAATCACGTAAATTTGTTATCTCAACAGCCACTAAAAGAATGCACTACAATGATGTCATTGCACAGTATAAGCGTACATATGAATATTGAATGTAAAAATTTTTAGTAATATGAGAACATTGGCTTTTGTAGGAATCATATCTTTTGCTGAAAGTACTTGTGTATCTGTTAAAATTTGTTTTGTTGTATAGGTTTATTTAAATATTATTAATTTGAATATTCTTTTGGGAGTAAAACAACCTTGCGTATGATTTAGTTTTACGTGGAATAATATAAAATCTAGTCGAAGGACTCTAGGATTCTTAAACGTAAAGAAAGAGAATTTTTTGAATCGATTTTGAATTGATTTTGGGACTTTAAATAAACCAAACTTTAAGACGTATGATTTATTCATCGACAAGACGTTCGATATACTCGAACTCAGGCTGAACAATTAATGAGAGATATTTCACTTGAGAGATACCTATTCCAGGACATTTAATGTCCATACATGAAATTATCGCAGGTTCACAACCGATAAATCAAAGTTATGGATCGGTATCACCTTCTACCCCCCTTAATGTAAGCGGTCTTACGGCATGTACACCATAGATGGCTCTCGGCTATCTTATGCCATTAGCTAACATACCATTTATCGTCGGGTTGTGCAACTCGATCATCACTCTTGCTCCTGACGCAATTCCCGATTACAATGATACAGCTATATTTATTTCTGGTCGCACACCTCGTACGTATTAATAATATTGTCTTCCCTCGTATTTGGAATCAACGTGTCCTTAGTTTACTAAGCTAACCATGTATAAATTCATCGTCCACGGGTTGCCGAGGACGCTTAATTGCGCCAGTAAGTGCAACTGTCGCAACAATCCGCTTTTCCTTAAATATGTCCATTTCAAAACATTTATGACGCTCAAAGTTACGAGCTTGATTAACCACAAAATCCGTCAAATAGTGGCTGAATGTGACGCGATTAGTTCTAGTATTAATTATCGTAGAATCGATGGACCAAATTGAGACCAAAATCCTACTAATTTGCGAGTCGAGGAAGTACGTGTTCTTTCGTGTTATTGTCGTCGAATTATTGATTCTTAATATTTCATCGGTAAATCAATAGACTTAAGAAATTGTGAAATGGATAACCATTTGAAGTACGACCAGCATTGTTGTTAAAAGTTGTTATCTACGGATAATCAGGTATTGCGCTAATGGCATTGTTCATAACTCCTGAGGATACTTTAAATGTAAGAACGTGATTTTTAATAAATTCGTTATTCATTCGTTATAATTTTAGTAAAAAACGATATACTAATTATTTCGTTATTAAAATCTTCAAAAAAAGTCTTTGAATGATAAAATAATGCTACAAGATACATATTGCATTAATAAATTTATGTGTGCGACAGTGCGCGCGACCGTTGTGTGAACGTTGTGGATTAAAAAAAAAAAATTAACGAATAAATCGATTTTTCAGAGATTTTATTTCCATTTCATATAGTATCGATTCATATACTTTGTTAAATGGGCAACTTAATTTATTTGTATATTATTAAATGTAAAATTAATTTCATTTCCCATCGAGGCCTCTCAAGTTAATTTATATATACATATTTAGTCCATATAAATGTAATAAATTATTACGAAGATATAATAAAAGAAGTTGATTATGTTAAATGTTTTGTTTTGTTTTGTTTTTTTCTTTTTTTTTCTTTTCTTTTGTTGTTGTAAGATAACAATATGTACGTTTCACTTTAAATAATGGAAATAGCGAGAGTTTATCGCGAGGTCAAACGCTGTAATTTGTAATGAAAAAAGTATAACAATAAATTACCACTTTTTGCGAACATATTTCTTCGAGATTCAAAAATTCTACCGACCTCACAAGCATACCACAGTCGCTTTTGCAATGCTACACGCGTCCAAATTACTTTACGATACAGTAACGTTCGATACCAACACTCGATGTGCGTGACACGAACTCCTTGTCGCGCACCGAAATCTCAAATACACTCGTAAATAAGAAAAACCATCGCAAGTTCCATTCGCCTGAGCTGACGCGTAATCGCTTCATTGCCGTATTTTTCCTTTTCCCTCGGCGCAACCTTCCACGGCTCCTCTGCCCGAAGCCAGGAACTCAATATCATTGACTTTACCGAGGAGAATCGCCTCGACAAACATAGGGACGGGAAGTCAAAGCCCGAACGAGTGTCCTCATAACACTTCCCATACGGTTTTCTCGTTGTCCTTTCGTTTGTTACCTTGGAAGCGCCGCAGGGCAAGACGCGCACTCGCTCATAGAGCACACCGTACGTAATATGCCGAGGAGCGACAAGGAGAGGTGGGTAATCGAGGTTGCTACCGTTGGCTGCTCGGGACGAACACGAGTCTCTTCGCGGCGATCCTCTCCGCGATCCTCTCCGCCGAACGAGCATCACTTTCACCTTTTTATCGGGATCCGGTACGTTTCACTCGCAGTCTGCTCTTTTATTCTTCTGCCTCTTATCGCGCATCTATCTAAACCTGATGTCTTGCTTTGTATATGCATTGAGATTATCAGTCCCGCAATATTTTCAATGTGAAACTTACCGAGATCGATCGATGCGCTTTTTCCAGCGTAAGCAGCTATTGCTTGCGTTGTGTTTCATTAAATGATATTTAAGATACATGTTCAGGGCTTTATGAATATTGTTTATTGCGAGTATTTATCGAAGTCGAAATCCTGATGCATCGCCCTTGAGGGCTCGAATAAGATAAAAAACCGTTTGCACTACACCCGTGGTAAAAAAATAGACTTCAGACTTCTAGAGCAGAATCTATATGCGCGCTACTTTTTTCTCCGTTTGGCAATTACGAGCATTTTTCTTTCGCAGTATGGATGTTGCGATAAATGAAATGAGAAATAAATCGATATCATTTATTATTAATGAATGTATCAATGTTTAAAAACCTGTAGATCTGTGATAAAACCGCATTAGCGAATTCGATTAGGTTACGTTACAACCACCAGATAAATAGATGCCATCGTTATCTCTTATGGTTGAACCACCATCTGAAAAATAAAATATGAAAAGGCGAAATTGCATTGTAAAAATACTCCGTGATAGAAATTCTTCGCAAACGTACTGCAAGCGTAATCGTGTACAATAGACGTAAACCGCTAAAGTTGCTCGACTCTGGATCCGTGAACGATATCGTTTTGGATCCAGACGCCGCGACTTAAGAATCTCCCAAGTGGACAGCGATGTAACGAACGTCAAATCTTGCAAACTCGCAACGATGCAAGACCGATTGAAGACAGTATCGGATGCAATAGCGAGTAATGAACTTGTTTGAAATGTAACGCATTGTTTTCTAGATTATTTTTGCGCAGTTTTTACCGTCGCGGATGTGCGCCTGCGCTCCATAAACGCGCCGATGAACCTCCGCGCAGTGCCAGATGGATCTTGTGTGTCGGTGTGTAACGCGCACGCTTGAATACACGCGTTCCGCACCTGCATAAGTCGCATACTTTGCTACTTCTACAAAGTTCTACACTTGATGCGAGGAGATTTGCTTGAATCCGAGCCTCATAATTATAGTTTCTCCGCTTTCCGAAATCGCAATTCATTGGCTCGCGTGTTCTCATGCCCTGATTGGACTATGCTTTATCGATAGCCGATCAGCAGTTGGCAAAATCTTTTAATATCGCCTTGCTAAATTATCTCCAGCGAATTATCGAAGAAAAGTAATGAAAAGGCGTTCGCCAGGCGCGTCACTCTTTCAACTCGAACGCTACGTACGCGCTTACCATCCTCTACTTTACAAAATCTTTACTATAATTATAAACATTTCAACGACAATAAGAGACACTCTTATGAATTATTTATTAATAATCGTAGAAAATAGCGTCTCCTCTTTTTATTTACGCAATAAGTGCACAGCTTTGCACGTTGTGACTGGATTTCTAAAAGAAAATATGGTTTTCCAATCGCAGTGGCTAATTATTAAGGTACACACAAGCGTAGCCGCGTCGCTTTAAAAGTTGACCTCAACTACGAGCTTCGATACATGTAGGAAGTGCGTGACACGTTTAATCCGAAAGCGTAAGCAATGGACGTGACGCGGCTTATTATAAATATAAGGTACCCTTCCGCGTTAAAAGTGAGCGATCTACGAGCCGCGTATATTTGATCGACATGTTCCAACACACGTAAATGTTTCTAGCATTTGTAATAGCAGCGAGTAGATGGGAATCGGTTAGCCTGCAGTTTGTCGGATTGTTCACATGTAAGGAAAATGTGCGAGTTTCCTGCGGACGAGGCACGCATTCGTGCTACTTATGTAATGCGTACTCGTAGAGCAACAGAAGTAGCCGTGCAACGGAAAGATAAAAAGGTCGGCAAATATATTCGGTTGAGTTGTCCGCGAAAAAATGAGCTCTTGTTAAATGGTTGGGATTAAACGGTCGATTGGATCTATGAACTCTCGTCGATGTAATTGAAGTAGTTGAAAATTGATAGAATCAATTCGTACTTGGCACTAAACACGTTTGAAGTTAATAACAACGTGTGTAAGACATTGTTAATTCTATCGATCATCTTTTCTTTAAGATTGATTCGTCTTAAATGTACGTAATGAAATAAGTAAAACGATGGAGTTTAAATATAAAAATAGAATTGCATTTTGAACTAGATTAACGAATATTACATAATTCGAATTAAATTGGAAAATACACGTTTAATAAAGTTAATAAGTTGCATCCAACAAATAAATCCATAAATAAATGATTTGAAGAAAAAAAAACTCGTGCTTAGAGGGAATTGAATCGCTTACAATGTAGGATAGATGCTTTCAAAGATTGAGGTGATTTTACGCATCGCATAGCGAATCTGAGTAAATAATCATCATTTTCATTTTAGATAAATTCCTGTATTTTTTCAAGCGTTTGTCAATTAAATCGAGTACATTAAGTTACTGATTTAATAAATCGGAGGCGTAATCCAGATAAGATTAACCAATGTGAAATAAAAAAATATTTTCGAACTTAATTTCAAAACAGAAATTTTTAAGTAGTACATTAGATAAGAAATACCCTTTTCAAGTATTTTATGTCTCGTTGAAGGGTTTTACAATGCAAATTTTGAAATAATTTTTCAAGCTGTATGACGTGCAATACCAATAGCAAGTGATTTTAACACGCAACTAAACAACGACTAATTCGTAGTTTGCATTTTTCAAAATGTCAGAGTTTTTAATAATAAGCGTACTAGGAAATATTTTTGCTTTAGTAAATTTATTAACGTGTACGAGCTGATACATACTGTTTTAACATAATACGCAAAAAATATTTACAAAATATCATCCATTTCCGATAGTGATTCACGACGAGAAAAATTTTCCACATGAGACACTCGAGCTCGGAGTTTACTAAATGTTTACTACCTTGGTATTCCAATGAATCAATGAAATTTGCCATTACAATCGATTTCTAGTACAAATCCCATAAAATTAATACGGCCGACTTGCCTAAGTATTTACAAAAGTAAATCGAATTGGCGATTAGTTGCCAACTACGTGTGCGCATTAATTGACGATATGATGCGAACCAATCAAGTACGCGCATAGCGTTCGGTAGTTTGATCGAATCTCAAGCCACATTTACCAATACGTGCGACTGACCTACACTAATGACATGCAGCGGTGTTCCAGCGAGTCTGGAAAGTTTTCTAAAACTTTTCAAGTTTGTGGGCTCTTTTAAGCTCGTGTCGGCACATGACATAAACATAAACACCTGTCGCCAACAATTTTGCTTTCGTTTATCCGTGTAATGTATCAAAGATAGAACCGATTATAAGAACGTAACTGCATGTGCATAAAACAGCTTTTGATAAAAGTAAAAAGAAGCCTTTATTAATGAAATCGAAAGGAAAATCTGGAAATTAAGAAGTTTAAGTTTCTTGTTTTCGTTGAGGTACAGATGTTTCTCCTTTCAATGCAGTGTGAAATAACCGCAGGACAGATATTTCCTACTACAAAAATACAAAAATACCATCTTCAATGAAAAATAATAATTTTCCGTTCTTCTTTAATCATAAAAGTTATATGAGAGTTCCTGATCGATCATAAAAATGAAATCGGAATACAATTTAGTATGTAAATTATGAGTGCTATTTTCAATTTTCTACCGATAATTAAAAAAACTGATTAATCTTTGCCTTCGGTTTAATAAAATAAATTACAAACACAATGTACCCTCCCCTTCGGAATCGTTCAATAATAAGCAGATGCTTTTGTGAATTTTTACACCGCATCTGCTAGAAGCACCGCAAGCGTAGAAAGTCCGCTATGTACATACATTTATAAACATCTATCGTTCTCGTGTAAGTTTCGAGTAACGTAATAAGGCTCAGGCGCGTACTTTCTTCCGGACTAATGAAATTGTGAATTATACGCGCCTGAAGACTCGAGGTGATTAAACGAAGAAATTTGCAGGGGTCATCGCTGTTCTATTGATCCCGTACTCATCACGATCGTTATTATCGTTAAAAAGCTTGATACGTTCGCGCTTAGATTTACAATTATTTGTCGAGCTGTAGCCTTTGAGTAGCATGCCTGGTAATTTTAGCGCGAATAAAGGAAAAGAAAAATAAAAAGACATTAACTTATTAAAGTTAAAAGAAATGTGTTGCGTGGTTGGACTATTCTGTCTTGAATGGATACGTCATCGCCAACGCGTTCTCCCACTGGACGAAAGCCGAAGCGCAAAGAAAAGAAAAGAAAAGACGCGCGTGTGTGTGTGAGCAGAAAAATTATTACGCATTAAAACAGGAATAATGCACTCCGCAAGACCTTCGCTAGACAGCAACTGTATAATTATCATAAATTTTTATCGATACGAAATTCTTTATCGGTCTTCGCTCCGTCATTTTAACAGTAATGATTGAGATATGTTACCATGTTACTATAGGAGCATTAAGAAATGTGAAATCAACTACCAGAAAAACAAAGATGAAGGCTAAAGTAGGTATAAAACGAAAAACAAATATTAATATCGGTAAATATTTACTTATCATCGTCGGTTATTTTATTCTACAAATTAAGTGACCATGATACATAGCAGTATAGCTACTTTTCGCCAAAGTCGGCCTTTCTTTTTAAACTTAAATGTACAACACGTGTCTAATAATATTAGTGGATAGTATTTGCCTACTTGTAGACGTACTTTTTCACTGGAATTTATTTACTTTAAAAGAAAAGTCTAATCACATTATACTTTATACGCGTAGTTGCTCTTGTACACTAGTAGAATGTGAATAGTCAATGAATTAATTTAAATGTGTCAGGCATCAATTGATACTTTCTCGTCTTATAAATGACATTGCGAATATGACCGCTAGACGTTATATCGTTCCAAGTACTTTTATATAATAAAGTAATTTTTACCTATTCCGATGAATCAATTTGTATTTGCAAATGTCATTGGATTTTAGGAATAATAATGGGAATACAACAAACGTAGAAAAGTAAGATAGACACCACCAAGTAAGGATTTCGTGGTTCTTTTTTTTAAATCGTCGTTTAAATTTCACTTCGTTATGTCATTCATTCAAAATTCATACTTTTTTCAAATTTTTTTTCGAATGGGACTGATTTTTTATTATTCTCTAGAAGTTTAATAAATCGAATAGCGATTGTTCATTATCACGATCAATAAGCGCCTATCTTTTCCATTTTACTCTAAAGACTTACTTCTGTTTTGGGTTGGCAAATCACGAATTTTAGGTCAATTTACAACATTTGCGTATCCACACATCCTTTACCGTAAGTTATTTAAAACTAGCGATACGTACGTTGATTTCACGATATGAAATGTATCGATGTATTACAGAACAACGCTCATTAATTATTAATAGTATACAGAGAATTTTCATCGATGGTTTTCTTATTCGCAATCAAACTACGTTTATGATTTTCTTTCGACCAAAGCACTCATTACGCGATCGTATTCGTATTTAAAAATAATCGATATAACTGAAACTTTTCAAATATTCGATAGTCACAAGCTGGAATATTAATTCACAGTTTGCAGTTGGTACCCATGAAATATTAGGGTTTGATTAGGACGTCAGGTTACTCGAATTTTAATTAATACCAGTGACTTAGTAACGAGATAATGAAGATAAAATTTTACCAGACATAAATCATAATTACCTAACGTAGTACAAAACGGTCTTTAAGAAAACAAGTTAAAATCATTATTTAAATTAAAAACAAATTTTTTTTTTAAATACATTATTTCCCTTGCGACTGAACTTAAATTTGATAATGTCGTTAAATTTAAAGTATACGAAAAAGTGATTCCGTTAAAGAGACCAGTTTTGCTGATTACTTTATAATTTTATAATATCTGTTTTTTATAATAAACAGAAATTGGCTAAAATTCATAAACGGTAAATCACAATTTATAACGGAATAAAAAATTTGAAATTTTAATTTTTCTCTCGACATTTCTTGAAAATATTATCAATATAAATATTTCCTTTCATCTATTCTCAAAAATATTTGGTAAATACGGATTAGAACGGATTTTTGGGTTAAAGTTTAAGAGTTTGAAGAAATCGCAGAACTGAATTTAAATTTATTACAGTAGTGTTTCTTCGTTGATAATTAAAAAGGTATTTATAAAAGTTATTCTAAATGTTAAATGATCGGTTGAAGGTTAGAATCAATAAAGTCAAACAGTTGAAATATTTTATAAAGTATTCGTAAAGGTAAAAAGTCAATTGTAATAGCTCCCGTGAAATAAATGGTGAAAGATAAATTTATCAAAATATTTAAACTAAATTGTTGTTAATAATATATTTATGCACGATTTTTAAAGGGCTATAAACGAAAAGAAATTACGTAATGATTATTAGTGTAGCGTACATAACTTTTTATTGTAGCTAATTTATTGTAGTATACTTAATTTTTATTATAATTACATTAAGAAAAAGATGTTTCAGGACGGAGTAAAGCGTTATTAACGATAATTATTAGATAATGCGTTATCACCCGCTATTTATACTATTTTGATGTTTTTACGCGATAATTTACTTTTTTCCCGTTTTCCTTAGAACTTTATTGATATAAGAAGGTAATTTGATACGTAAAATTGTTTTTAAATTGGAATCGTTGCTCTTGAGTTGCTTCGAAATCATACTACAAAACACATAGACACATTTATGGTAAAACTAGTGAATTTTTCTTAAACACCGGGGGATAATATCCTAATGGGAACATCGTTGGGGGAAAAAAAAAAAAAAAAAAAAAAAGTAACACACGAATAGTTGTTCTTCTTGCTTGAGCGTTGAGCGTACAACTGTCTTACGAAAGTGGTTGAATATTAATGTTTCAAATGGGCGTTTGATGATTTTATAAATTCTGATGGTTGCAAAAACAAAAATGACGATGTTTCTTAATAAGAAACTTGGCAAAAAGTAGAAGACGATTAGGACACCAACCGTGAGCTGGGACTTGTCAGGAGCGATGGCCGTTATCTCGATGGACCTCGGTTCCGGGGGACTAGCCCGATGAAGAAGGGCAGCCGGTACTTTGGCCACCAGTGACAGTCTCCTCGTCAACCTCCTGCCGAGTTCAGCCCGTCTTCGCAGCCGCACTCGCGGTCCACTGCTCTTGTAACCTCCGAATTCCATTTTGAATGACATGCTCAGCCACACCAATGTCACTGAGCCCTTGTCTCTCCACTGCTTCTCATCCCCTTGCGAGTTCGTTTCGGGTTTTCGTGTTCCTTTCGCGTTCCTTCGCCAACCGCGTACCGAGAGCAGCCAGAGCCGGTGTTTTCAGTACGCTCAGGGCGCCGCGACGCCCGGCATCTCCCACGCGTACTTCGCCGGCTATCGGTTCGCGATCGTCGAGCGCATCTTCGGGTGTATCCTCGTTGACGGGGTCACATCGAGCGAGTGCGCAGCCGGTGAGAGAAAACAATGCAGCGGTCGCGCGACCAGTCGAGAACAGCGCCGAGCGACGACTGGCCAAAGTTACAAAGCGGCGCCCAGGCAGCACTCGGACGACGCTCCCACGTGTCGTGCACGTGGACCGAGAGGCCCGGTAGGAAAGCTCTAGGACGGTTGGCGCACGGTCGCCGACTAGGAGCAACTGCGAACTGCGCTGCGAGACGGTGCCTCCTAACCGCGACGAGGCGCCGCTCGCCGCTCGTTCGCCCCTTCCGAGGAGCAACGGAGAACTTTGGCCCGGGTCCGCGCCCCCGGAAGCGCGACGTCGTTCTCGGCTGCTGGGATCAACTGCTTTCTGGGACGCATTCGTTTGCGTGGGTTGCTTCGGTGGATACACTCTGCTTTTTGCCTGCGTCCAAGTGCAATACGTGGTACGCCTGAGCCAAGTCCTCGATTATTCGATTTTACAGTTTAGCTGCACAACATTCTCTTGAATATGTTCAGCTATTGAAATGAATTCCATCATCTTGTTCGAAAATAACCTCGTTTATCGTACGACGTATACTCAATGATTTTCTTCATTCGCATCGAATATTTTAGTGACTACTTCATCGTTAGTAGCGAGATTAAAAAATTATGTTAATTTTGTAACGCTGTGTAAGTTGGCCTGTAGGTTTACACTGCTTATAGTTTTTAATATTTATATTTTTTATTGACTTGCACATACATGCCAACAAACAAATATCACGTTTACGAAATATTTATTTAATATCACCGCGCAAACCATTTGCTTGCTATTAAATGGCAAACTATTAAATATTCATTATATTATAATCGATGTAATATCACGCTAAACGAATAATGTACGTATAATAAAATTAATAGGAAATTCATAAGAAATAGAAAAAAAGTATCGTACAGTTAAAATGAATTAATTTCTTTCAGACTTAGCACACGTAAATTCATAATTAATAATACATCTCGATTTCCTTTTTTTATCTCTCTCCGTCTGTCTTTCACTTTTATACACACATAAGCGGATGCAGAGCCTATTATACAAACCACATGCATAATTTCGGTACAAAATACTCCTTGTTTCGCGAATAAACATGTTTCACAATTATTTTCCTATAGGATAAATTACTTTTGAAGTTCTTTAAAATTTCTTAATATAATTCATGCGCAAAAGAATATAAAAAATTATGTTAAATTTGAAACGTTGCGATAAAAGGGTTTGTTTATGTTTGAATTTCGAAAAAGTCCTTACACGACGAATCCTTCGAAAAGGATCAAAAGTTCTAATGACGATAATCACATATTTATCGTGACTCATAATTCAAACATAAATTGTACTCTCAAGAAATATCAACGAGAGCTATAAAAAGTCGAGCTTATTGCACAACGAATTTGAGTGTATGTGACAAGGTTGGGTACGGTGCAGTTAAACATTAATGAATCACCTAACGCGAATGAAGTCATATTTGTTTAATTTAATTTTCACTGCTTATATAGTTTGCATTAGTACTATTTACTTTATACCATTATGTCCTGCGTAGCAGATTTTTGCCCCGTTTATAGCCTAAGCTCTTACGAGTAATAGGCTCGTGTAATCGAGTAATAGGCTCGAGAGGAGCAGCTAATTCTAATGGCATTAATTAAAGATTGTAATAAATTAATACAGAAATTAATTAACGCGATAAAAAAAAAAAAACTCACCATAAAATAAGAAAATAGAAATTGGATTGAAAAATTTCAAATGCTTCGTTATTTGATTAAATAATCAAGCAAAAGGTAAATTATTAGTTGGGTACCAACTAAAAGAAGTTAAATTTGGTAGAAATCGAACGTAAGAGATAAAATGATCGACTCATTTAAATTTATTTAATAATAATATCTTATTTATAAAAGAATTCTAATTCTTTGTTTTCCAACTTATTTTCCGAATCAAAAGTCAACGGATAACTCTGTACGCACATTATCGCATTTCTTCTCGCATCTCGTTTGGTGGGCAGTATCGGTCCGCAAAGTGTACACTGGACCGTTCGGTTATGAGTGACGGAAACCTCTTTATACCATCTGCATCCTCACCGGGTGAGATACAGTCTGACACCATCGGAAGAACTTCTTCATCCTTGCAATTGTTCTAAGCATTGCATTATTTTTCCGACTTATCGTATTCACCGGTAATATTAGCGAGTGTACAAAGAAATTTGTATAATTTCAAAAAAAATAATTTTGTTGATTTTTCGACTGTTTATCGATTCTTACTGTGTCTTTAATGGAAAGTTCGATTCTTTATCTTTTGGGTTGTTTTCTTCAAGCATCTCTACTTTTCCCATACACTCTGTGTATTTCTCGTAGGTTAGCTTTAGTTATTTACAATCAGTATGGTTATTAATATTCATTACTTCCATTGGATTTGTTTGTTTAATTAACATTTTTATATTAAAATATTAAACTTTAAATACATACTAAATCGGCGACGCGCATCCAAGTGCTTTTTAGTAGCAACCACAAGCGTGCCATCCAATTTCTCACTGGGCCGAAGCGACGCTGCGAAAACAGCGTCGAGGAGGTTTAGCGGTACTTCCGGGACGTGCACGCTATGCGGGAACCTGTCGATGCGATGCCCGATTTCTTCCTGGAAAGTGGCCTAGCGCCGAGAGTTATGACAGCCTGATTCATTCCTTTGAAGCAGCATGGATTTCGCCGACTCGGGAGAACGAAGAATTTGACTCTCGGACCGGATGGAATTACCGGTTATGCGCAGCTAAAAAGAGCTGATCTCGGCTGCCATGTGCTCTCTGCATTCTTCAGCGCGTGTTTACGCCTGGGCGCAGTACCGCGGTAATGGGGTAGTATCGATACCGTGCTACTATTTAAGAAAGGAGACCCGGAACTGCTTTCGAACTGGCGCCCCAAAGCAATGCTGAATACGACAGCTCGACTGTTCGCGATGTTATTCGCCGACCGCTTTACCGACTGAGTGATGGCCAATAACCGCTTGAGCATGATTCAAAAGGGCTTCCTACGGTTCGAAGGTTGCCACGAGTACAACTTTGTCCTGCAGGAAATCCTATGGAACGCGCAATGGGGCATCGGGGAAGTCTATTTCCCACGCTTCTATGCATGAGACCCTCCGTAAACACGGAGTTCCCGCCCCTATCCGCAACATCGATGGCTCTACATCCATATCGCGACGACTGGATGGACATCGGAACCCATCTTGTACGCCGATGATGCGGCGCTATCACTTTTTGCTCCGATGGGATGGGCGCGCTTCTAAAACGCGTTGAAGCGGTAGCCGCGGCCATTGACCTGAGGTTTAATCCCGTCAAATGTGTAACTTTATACATTAAAGTCGGGGGGAAACAGTGGGTCAGGGCTATGGTCTTTCGTTTTCAGGGAGAAGATATCAACGCGCTCAAGCAAGGTGAGCGCGTTGACTTACAAACACTAAGTAAAACTGATGGGATTTTATGTGCGATAGACGCCCATCGACACCTTCATGGAGATCGAGGAAAATCTCTGGGTTGTGGATCAGTCCCTATTAGCCCTCTGGCAGAAGTTTGAGACCGTGGCAAACTTCATCTTGCCGCGGATGAATTTCTGTCTACGGAGGTCGTACATGAACAAGGGTCTCTTGACGAACACTGACAAATTCGTCCGTAAGTTGACCAAATCGTGGATGGGGCTGCTCCAGAGGGTTAACGCGGAGGTGGTCTACCTCCCGCTGAATATGGGCGGGGCAGGATTGCTCCTATTGGTCGATATTGCAAACGCATTAACGATCACGCCCGTTTTCTTGCACTCAGACGGTGCAATAATCACACGACCGCCAAGTCTTTTCTGGGGGCTGTGGTCTCGAAACGGATTGGCCGGCTAGCCAACAACGCAGACATTGCACAATACCTAGTCTAAGTGACCTAGCCCGTGCGTCAGTAGACACCGAGTCTTTCTGGTCTAGGGCTCAAAATGCCACTAATAGTTTGATCCGGGGCTCGTATTGAACTGGATGTGGGCGTCTGAACCCGCACAATTCAGTTTCGAATGCTCATGCTAAGGCGCTCGAATCATTATACCGCTTGGGTTTAAATTCTAGGTGGTCCCTCGATTGAGGGGTGCTATGAAAGCACTACATGGAGCATTTCATCTCAAAAAAAGATCAGGACGAGGTCTTTGAGGTGACGTCGAGGAGTCGAGTAAGCAATCACTTTTTCCGCGGTGGTAGCTTCACTCGCTTTGCCTAGTGGCACTTTCTCTACCAGACTAGGCTCAATTATCTGTCACTTAATGCGGCTAGGTATTGGGCCCTTGGTAGAGATCGACATTGCCAGCGGTGCGGGTGAGACCTGGAGACGCTACCTCGTGTACTGCAACATTGTAGACCTCACTTTGTGGTGATCGCCCAGCGGCACGATGCTGTTATTCGCCGCCTCATTGAGGCTTGCTCTCGAGGATCTTGCGATAAACCAGACCGTCAGGGGGGCCGAGGGGGAAAATACCTCATTTCGCCTCAACATCGTCGTTCGCGGATACGTATTGTAATCATAGACGTAGCCATTCCGTTTGAGAACTACTGTCTGGCGTTCGATGAAGCTGACAAAGTACCCACTCTCTAGCTGAAAACCTTCGACGAAGCGGCTACGTCGTCAAGGTTGAGGCTTTCTTCGTCGGTTCCCTGGGCGGATGGGATCCGCGCAACAACGCTACCACGGATCCCCTGTGTCTCAATCATCGTTACACGTCGATGATGCGAAGACTCATGATTAGTCTCATAGACTCTCTCACTAGACTCACCTAGACAATACTAGGTGAGTGGATGTGGTAGGGTGGCTTAATTTGTTTGGGTGCTTATATGGGGTGAGTTAAAAATTTGAATTGCTGAGCTTTTCTCAGTAATGAACTTAAAATAAACCAAAATATGATCTGGGGATAATTTTTCCTTTATATTCATGTTTATGTGCCTAACAACTTGCCGATGCTGCAGTGCCTCTTTCGTGGTGCACGCACCAACTCAACTATTCTAGTATCTAGTCACCTATTATTTATTTATTGTTTATTGTCTATTGTTTAGTTGTTCATTTATTATTTATATTCTTGTTATCGTTTATTTGCCTTGTTCTACAAAAACAATTCTATGCGTATTATTTACAATATATTATTACGGACATACTTAAAACAATCCATTTTTGTTATTTTAAATTAGGCTTTGTTTATTGTATATAACGATTCTATGACATATTTTGGATAAAAGACTACTTGCGTAACTATTTCTTTAGGTGACCGTTACTTATATATTTATTTATTAATCTACCGACGACTGTGATTTTACTGTGATGTAAAAAGTAGAATAATATTACTGTGAAGTGCAATGGACTCTGAATGAATTACAATATATATTAAGATGAATATAGAAATTCTGGCTATGTCATTACCAGGAGAAAGTCTCTATTCTTCTCCTGAAGACAATACTGTAACTTAAATGTAATGGCCGTATCGCTCATCTCTCTTGGCAATAACAAAAATGTTGTCGATTTTGTCAAGCGGAAAGTGAAAATGTATATTTATCACGTGGTTAGTTCGTTTTTCTTATATAATATTTTATAATAAAATATTGTGCATTACTATTTAGATCGTACAGTGTTTGTTATAACATGATTAATATGTGGGTGTCGAGTGCAAATATGATTTTGTGAATTGTTTGTATAAAAGTATGTTATTTATATTTTTAAGTGTGCATTCAGATCATAGAAAACTCTTACAGTATATTACTCTACGGTTGGAGATGAGATTTATGATATCGCTATGGTGGTATCATCAAAATATATATATTAGGGATTATGATTATACCTGTAACGATTTATACAAGATGATAATGATCCAGTGTAGAAATTACTAATAGAATTATTGACAATAGTAGGTTATACCACAGATCTTGTAAATAGAGTGTTAAAGACATTCATCTAGTTAGAAATCACCTTGTGAAAGTTAAATTTAATGCTTTGAATTTGGATGATCTATTTAATTATATATATTAAATTATTATAAAAGGTTTATAATTGTATAATATTTTTTAATCAATATAATATTATAAAAGATTATAAATTATTATAAATTATAAATATAATGATTATAAACCAGGCCTTGTCTACAAGAGGCAATGAACACGTTTGATTGAAATGTGGATAAGTATTAGTATCGATGCATACCTTGGAGCGCAGCATTTTGACATTTGCAGGAACTACTGCAACTATTACAATGAGACACTCTCTCATCTGGACATACCGACACAATGAAATCCGTAATTTCCCAGAAAAAATGAAGAATTAAGTTTACAATGCTATTGCACGTATTCTAAAATGAAGATTTGGTCAGGTGCAGATCTAACGTAATTGATGGTAAAGTTTTTGATCCCAATAGTCAGGTAATAGACGATGATTGTGTAGCTTTAAAAGTTCCTTTGGTATCTGACGATCCAGTTCATGCAGTTATTAGCTTGGAAGGGAACAAGCTAGCTCACTTGGTGATCGCCTCCATCAAGACCAATAGGTGAGATTGCAATCATCACACTGGTCAAGAAACACTGGATGGTTATCCACTCAAGATATCCGATCCCTACTTTACCATGCACGAAAATCTTGTACATGATAAGTCACTGGTGCAATACGCCTCTACATCCTCCAACAAGCAAACATTCCGCAGGCTTAGGACCTACTTATTCCTGTTACAAGTGTTGCATCATCAGTCATCAGACATAGGATTTCTCCTAGGGCTTAGGATCGACTGACTCGTATGTAAAGGCTGTTTAACACGAAACTCTTTTCTACGTCATTTTCCAAGGTTTGTTATCCTATGTCATCACAACATACAGCATTGTTTGAAGTTTAAAAAGGATTGACTTGTCCGTTACGGATTAATGTGTTTAACTATTCAAGTTAATTGTAAACGCATATGCTATTCGGATATGTCTCATATACCATAATAATAACGAATAAGAGACCAACAATAATATTCCTCTAGTTATTAAAAGTGACATGATCAACCGTCAGCTTGTTCTTGAATATATTCGAAAGAACCAAGAGAAGATTAATTAAATACAAAATCTCCCGCAAACTATCGGTTAAGTTACCAACATCCAAATCTTATTTGATATAATGACAATTAGTTATCAAACACATGATATCTCTCGCTTAAAAAAAATGTACAAGGATCAATATCTTTTACACAAAAAACTGTGTTATATAAGAAAAGTAATATAATTGTTACAAATAATAATACACACTACAAGAATCTAAAATACAAAAAAAAAATTATTGCGACGCTTTTTTACTTATACCCTCGACTCGTTGACTTTTATTGCGAGTACACTTTGCCGATGCTATCAAGTGGCTCAAGTAACGAATTGCCTTTTGATTTCGCCGCTCGCGAGCAGCGAATTTGCCATTTACTTATAAGTACGAAAGGTACTTTGATTATTATCTGTTTTCAAAGCATTTTTTAAGACTACGTATGACCAACGAGAATTCCAACTCATTTTCATCTTAAAACGATTTCTCTTCAAGTTGCAATTCCTTTGGGAAAAGTTTTTTCCACACATTACGCAAACTTTTTATTCGTTATATTAACGTCGATATTATCGACGCATTGTTGTAAACTTGTATCTCATTTATACCAAATTCACGATGTTTTGCAATCTGTCGGAAAAATTCACGCACATTTATGAATGAATAAAGAGAGATATGTAAAACCCTTAATAATATTTGAATATTACAATTGAAAGTGATAAGCTCATTGGCACCCTTTGTCCTTAATGACATCTACAGATCATTATTTATCGAAAGCTCTTCTAATTCAAGTACTTTAAATTACATTTGTAAAATGTTTTTCTAACGATAAATAAAAATTATATAATTAATAATCTTAATTTTCAATATGTGTTTATTTTCATTTTACCGTACTTTTTACAGAAATTTAAATAAATATTCAAAATCAATAATTACTTAAATTTATACAAAAAATTTTAATCTATGTACTTATTTAACAATTTAGATATTGTTAAAATGCTTACTTTCAAAATTAAAAAATTACTAACGTAAACAAGCACACAGCTAGTAATTCCATACAACAGTAATTACTTATAGATTTAAAAATTTATAGCTATTGAAGTAATTATGTACAAACGAATTATAGATGAATCGTAGAATAACAAAAATCATCGCTTTTGATCGCCTCATAATAAACCCTTACAGTATTTTATTTAATTAAGCATATTCATTAAAAAGTATACTAAAGTAAAAATAATTTATTATTTTCATCTATCTCTTATTTGATTAGATTAATAGGTAGACAATTAAATTTATAAATATCTATAGGAATCATAAAAGCTTCGGTTCGATTAATTAAAGTTATAAATTTATGAATTTACAAGTTACAAATTTTTTACTTTCAAGAACTTTTTTGTTAACATTGAGATAATAAATATTTACGTTTTGGGAACTGACACTGAATCTTGTGGTTTCGATAAATTTTTATTAATTTTTAAATTTAATTCTTTAAAAATATTATAGTCAGAACAATCTCTTATTTTATTTTTACTTATTATGAAAATTTTATTTATTTTCTTTTATCAAAAATTTCATTTATTTATTTATCAAAAAACTTATTTATGTATGAAAAATGTACTTTTGTAACTTATGATTAAAATAAATATAATATTAATGCAGTCTTCTTGTTAAATGGTGATTTTTGCTAATATTACTATTTCTTCGGGCGTTTTGCACTGTAAAAAATAAACATAACCTGCAAACTAATGTTCTCATTTTGAGTTATCGAGTGATTTTATTACTAAAAAAGAAAAAGTAAATATTTTTAAAGCACGAAAATAACCATAAGGGTGATAATAAGTATAATGTGAATTTAAAATACAAATTATAAAATATTCTTACCTAAGAATCTAATAAAATCGTTAGTTCTTTATGACAAAAAGGCATGATGGATAAGTTTTTTACAAAATCTGTCTTTGCAAGTCGAATATTAATATGTCGACCATTAAGTGTTTGTCAGTGTTTCAGGTAACATTTAATTATCAATTTCTCTATAATTTGCTTTTACTTCAATAAATTAATTTTCGTGAATATATATTTTACAGATTTCAGAAATATAATGTAAAACAAATGCATACCGCATTAAATCATTCCAAAGTAAAATTGTATTTATACTTTAATGATTTAAATTTTATGCAAATGCAAAAACGCAATATGTTCATTCAAACACAGGATACTCCTAATCCAAATAGCTTGAAATTTATTCCTGGTGTAGATGTTCTAGGAACCGGAAATACCAAAGATTTTCCTAAAGTAACAGATGCACGGTCCTCACCATTAGTAAAAATGTTATTTCGTATCGAAGGTGTTAAATCTGTATTTCTTGGACCAGATTTTATAACAGTTACAAAAGTAGACGAAGACTTGGAGTGGCATATCATAAAACCTGAAATTTTTGCTAATATAATGGACTTTTTTGCTAGTGGTATACCTGTTTTGTCAGAAGATGAAAAAGTACCAGGTACTCGAATATATTACTTATTTTCAAAGTAGTTCATATCTTATTTCTAATTTATTTGCAGAAACAAATCAAGATGGAGATGAAGATGAAGTTGTACTTATGATTAAGGAACTTTTAGACACAAAAATAAGGCCTACAGTTCAAGAAGATGGTGGTGATATAGTTTTTCTGGTATAAATTTGATATCAACAGCTTTTATAATTGATATAATAGCTGATTAACTGAACTCAAAATCTCACTTATTAGATGAGCATTTAAAATCTGATTTTTACAAAGAATTAATTTAGAAAAATAATTACTTTTTTTAAATTTTATCCATCATTCAAGTAACAAGAAATTAGTATTTAAAATTATGTGTAATTGTTATAACTATTAAATTATGAAGTTAAATTTATGCATAAAAATGGAATCATTTTTTTAGGGTTTTGAAAATGGAATTGTAAAATTAAAAATGCAAGGTTCGTGTACAAATTGTCCAAGTTCAGTTGTAACTTTAAAAAATGGAGTTCAAAATATGATGCAATTTTATATACCTGAAGTTCTCGGAGTTGAACAAGTAGAAGATGAAGCTGATATAGTCTCTAATACTGAATTTGAAAAGTTCGAAAAGAAACTTGGTGAATCTGACAATGAACGAAAATAGATTTTTTAAAATATTTATTTTGAATTTGTACATTAGTATTTTTTACTTAAAAACTAATTAAAATTAATAACATGTAAATTTTAATTATTCGGAATAGAATAAGTTAAATACATTTGTTCAGTCTATTTATTTTATTTATTAATTTTTGTACAAATTAACGACTAGAGATGGAGACTTGCCATACTCTAATCGTATTGTCTGAGTATCCAGCAAATAAAGTTTGTCCATCCGTTGACCATGCTAGAGACAAACATTGCGGAGGCTCAGCCTTGCTCGTTGCAGAAATAACTTCTGGTTTTAGTTCTTCGACCATTTCTTTACCCTCGAGATCCCAAATTTTAATCCATGGGCCATAAGCAGCACAAAGCCAATAACGGTTGGGACTAAAGCATAAAGCCGTAATGATGTCATTATGGTCAAGCGTGTGTAAATGCTTTCCGTCATTCAAGTCCCACAACATGGCCTTGTTATCCTGAAGAACAGATTAATTTTATCTCAAATTAGTACCTTACAAGTAAGCCAAACAGTTTGGAATTCATGAAAATTAATATCATTTAATACCTTGCCTCCCGAAGCACACAAGGAGCCATCTGGTGAAACAGTGACAGTATTGAGATAGCCAGTATGTCCATAATGATTAATCTTTAATCGACAGTTGGTTAAATTCCAAACCTTGGACAAAGAATTCACTTATCATTTATTAAGAATAAAAAAGCAAAAAATATCATTGGAGTATCATTAACTTCAGTCCCATATCCGCAACACTCATAGATATCATTTTCAAATAGTATACATCATTTAAATCAATACACTTATTTTAATTCAAAGAGTGCAGTTTTTTTGTTTTAATTACCTTAACAATTCGATCCCAACCAGCAGACACAATGATGGGATTGGAATGATTAGGAGAAAACCTCACACAGCTCACCCAGTCGGAATGTCCGTCTTCTTGAATGGTGTATTTACATTCAGCCAATGTATTCCACAATTTGATTGACTTGTCTCGTGAACCAGAGACAATTTGACGGTTATCGACAGAGAAGGCAACACTGAGAACATCCTATAAACACACATACTCTATATAAATTAATGCTTTACATTTTTCAGTATGTACAACTATGTTAAGACATTCTGGAGACGATTTTGTAAGAAGACTCTAGTCTTCTACTTACGGCAATGATAAATAAGCCCACCTCTTCTATGTTTTATAAAAAAAAAAATATATAAAAAAAATGCTTCAGTTTTATAATTTTCTGGTATCTCCAGTTCCTGTACAAGTTGAATACGAGCATGCGCTCGAAGATCAATGTCACACCTGCGTATGGCCTTCAAACCTTCTAGTGCTGCGACCAGCTGCCAGATCCCAAAGTCTCAAGGTTTTGTCCCATGAACCAGATAGAGCATAGTTTCCATCCGATGAAAGGACTACATCACTGATAAAATGGGAATGGCCATACAAACGTTTTTGAGGTACTCCATAATTCACATCATCTCGAGTCAACTTCCAAACTATCAATGTTTCATCTAAAAAGTAAAAATAACACGTAGATAAAAAAAGTTCAAAATTTAAGAAACTACACATTTATGTAATAAACATAAGATTATGAGTAACGACAATGTATTACTCAACAGTAATTCGGTTATCTCTCATATTTTGATAAATGCTCAATGAGGGATTGAAGAATGAATAGTACTTGATCTAGCTAGTACTTTGTTCGATGTTAAAAAATTAATTTATTATTAATTAACTTTAGAACTATATTTGCATGTTTAGACCCAAAAACATTGACTATAAATGTATATTTTTTATTTAGAAGTATTTTATACTATTTGTATTTATAAAAATTATAACTTTCCGGTAACATGCAAATGCTTCAAACTAAAACTTTATAAAGATAAACCAACACTTGCAGAAATACGTAAAATTATAATTAAAAAAGTACTTTTGCAAGAAACTGTATACAAAAAATAAATAACATCATAAACGAACGAATGTATCATTATTTAACTAACATTATAAAATATATCGTATGTTACATGTTGTCTACTTACCACGTGAAGAAGACAAAATCATATCGGGATATTTTGGATTCGTCGCGATTTGCGTGACCCATCCATTGTGCCCACGAAGGGTCCCCCTTAACTGAAGCGTTTCAGTCATTTTCTATGAAATTAAAAATGATTGAACTAAAGATGCCAGTGGATTACTTTCCACTTCTGTGTGAGCAGAAAACGTGCACAATGGCTAGAACGTAAAGACCGGAAAGAGAAACGTTGTGTTCTCGCGGCGGGTGGGGGTAACTCAGGAAGACGACGAATACGTGCGTTCCTAAGCACACACTACGCTCGACGGAAATAAAATGTGCATTTAGGATCATTGATCGTCGTCTGTAGGTACGTATTTTGATTGAAACTACGATTTCTTCTTCTTCTTCTTCTTCTTCTTCTTCTTCTTCTTCTTCTTCTTCTTCTTCTTCTTCTTCTTCTTCTTCTTCTTTTTAAGGCTTTATTTCGCAAAACAAACATTTTCCGATAAAGAAAAATCAATTTGTTGCTTATTTTTTGGTAAACTTTCCTCTAGTTTTCTCTTTCCTTCTAAAACTTAAACACGGCTCTTTCTTTTAAGTAAAATAATTTATTAAAACAATCAATTTTAATTGAACGTTAATAAAAGCTCGCTAAACCAAAAAAAAAAAAACGCGTAATAAATTTAGTGAGTGCACGTTTTAGCTCAAGAAATAAAAATAAAAATAAAAATAGTAGATAAAAACTAATAATTTGCACAAGTTATTAATAATAAATAATTTTACATTAATTATGAGTACCATAAATATTTATTATCAAATGGGCTGTACTCAATTAGGTGAATATAATTGTGAAACCAAATAAAGTTTTCGTACGTTCAAGTTACGCTAAATTAATCATTCGACTGAGTATACCAATTAATATATTATTTTTTTATTGTTTTTCTCATGCATATTACTTAAGAATTATGAATCGAATTTCTTAGGTATGATCGAAGAGAGAACGAATATAGAGAATGTCTTTTACGTAGGTACAATTTTGAAATAGTTTCCTAGTATTGAATAATCGCATATTCTTATTATTTCATTGAGATAATTTATTGCAGATAAATTACAAATTATTATAGATTTTATGTATTCTTGCAATAAAAATTATTAAATTATGAAAGAATGTAGGATTCGTTGGACTATAATATCCGATTTGCAAAATACGTTATTTTGAATTTTTATTTAGAAATTTACATGCATTTGCATTACTTATTTTTCTTTTTATTTGTATATTGTACTTTTAGGTATAACTAGTGTTAGAAGTAATAATAGCAATATGGCGTCGGATGTTTCTCAATTTTTTCTATTCGAGCTTTTATCTCAATAACCGCGGGTTTTGTAACGTATCTACGATGCATACGTCTATCATTCGCATCTTTCAAACATATTGTTGCAGGCATAGTAATTGAAGATTTCGTCAAAACAGAATAAACTGATCCTACAATAAAGCCTACCGTTTTTCTTTAAATATTTTATATGCACTACCCTTGTAAAAGAAGAAATAATCTTTTCGTAGTCATAAAAGCAACCAAAAGTATCAGTTTTAGATCCAACAAACCCAATTAAGCAGATATATTAAGAATATTATAGTAAACTTTATATCCTTATTTTAAGCTTTAATACGTGTAAATAAATCACAACTGCGTTAAATTTGTAAATTTGTAATGAAATTGGTATTTTTCACTTATTCGTTACTAATTGTAGAATTTTAGAGTGACAATAATGATAAGAGTTCGAATATTAGATTAATGTTAATGCTACTTTTTTTAATATTTAGTTGGAAATACTTTTTACTTTTACTTTTACTTTCCTTTAATCGTATCAAAAAGGTTATTAATATTTGTTTTTTTTTGTTGTTAATATTTATTAACTATAAGAAAATTAAATATAAGAAAACAATCGGTCAAAATAATGATTAGGATTGCGGTGTTCCAGTCAGAATTATAGTATTGCTTATATTCGCTTAATAATAATTAGAGAAATTTAATTTTGTCTCAATGTTGTTTTATAATTATGCTTTAGTAATTTATTACGTATATAATTATATTAGTATATATATTTTTCTTTAATTACTTGTATAATAAAACTAAAAATAATATATAGAAAAATATAATTTTCTTTGGTATACGCGAATGCGCAGTTGAAGATTTAGCTGTAGGCACGCATGCATGTGTGGGCGTGCAACTGTGAAGGAACAAGCGCGCAATTGAAGGTGTCATTGCGTGTGTATGTGTAGGCCTCTGGCCGCTGAAAAATGCAAGCGCAGACATAAGCATGTCAGGGTTATGACCTCTTACGCTGGCATTTCAGGCCTAGTTGTCGATTTTAGATCCTTTAAAATTTTTGCCTTATTGGAGAAAGAGAGAAAGAAGAAAAATGTTCTCTACGGAAAATCTTTTTGTCTTTCTCCTTTATTTTCGATAATTTCAGTGAGAAGGAGTCGTAACAGCACCTTATGACGCATGCCGATTTAAGTCAAGGGAATTAGGAACCTTACGTAATGTAGGCGCATCGATCCTTTTATTCTCGTATCTCATTGTGCATAAAGGTTTAACTCTAGAACTTGTAAACTCAATGCAAACCTTGAGTGCATAAATACCGTGTCTAAAAAATAGAAATTCATTTTTTATTTATGTTAATGATGTTGAAAAAGAAATGTGTAGGCTGAAAATAAAGCACGTGAACAACATTCTTAAGGTGTAACAGCTCTGCTATAAATACTGCATAAAGTTCGACAATAGAACTACGTAAAGAATTTGTTTATTATTGCATTGTTAGACTTTTATTTATAGATAAGAATCGTATATATTTCATGACGTAAATTAACTTAAATTGAAGTCTATATCTTTTCTTTAATGCAATTACATCTCTCAGAACATTTTCTGGGTTTGACAATTTTCAAATAAGTATGATCAAATCATAAACATAATAGAAAGTAATCGTTCGATTTACGCTTTCAGTTAATCAATAAAAAAATGTTAAATTATTGACACTGCAGTATCTGCAAGTTTGCAAAGTGAAACATAATGTACCGTTTTCCTAAAAAACCGTTAATGGCAGATATATACTATATCTGTTCACCGTACAGAACCGAAGATTAGAAATCTATAAGTTTCAAATTTCAATATAATTTTAATGTGATTGATGTAATTAACTACAAGCAAAACTAGATTAATGATTAAAAAAATAATGTTTTATTGTGTGCTTCACAATGTAAGCACTAATAAAAAAAAACTTTTACGATGACTAAATCATAAAAAATATAGCCTAATCTAACATTTAATTAAAGTTATCTTACTTTTATTTAAGTAAGTGATTTAGATAATATAATAGAAGGGTGATTGCTTAACATTAACAAAAACCTATTTATTATTCTTAAAGAAAATTTTTAAGAATTTCTTTTATTTAGGTAAAGGTATTATTTTGAACAACTAAATTAGCGTATTATGAAAATCTTCTAACGCTACTATTTTTTTAGTTCAGGATTAGTAATGACACTTAGTTGACAAAGTGTTGTTTATCGAAGTTGTCAATTTTTTTAAATAATACACATGAAAGTTTAAATAAAAATTTTTCAATTTTTAGTTAATAAAATCTACAAAGCATTGAAATATTCGTGTAACTCGTTCGTATAAACTTCGGTGATTTAATATCCTAGAAGTACGATTGCAGTGCTTTAAGGCAAACGGTCAATTTATGAAACTCGTAGTTGACAAAGAACTTGACCCCCACCACGTGATCTTCCGGACGATAATGTTGACCAAATAAATAGTTGTACATAAATAAGGTGGATTCTCTTAAGTTACGCCCTTTAATATTGTGGAATACGAATCTAAACTTCATACAGGCACATGTTAAGAGTAAATTGTGTGTTTTCTTTTTAAAGATGTAATTACAAATAAATTATTCGGGGCTCAAGTATATAAATTAAAAATACGTAATATCTACATCATCGATAAATTACACAGCAATGTGAAACTAATTTGAGTATGATCTTTCACAAATTGTTTCGGGGGGTTGAGGATATTTATTGGATACTACGCAATAAATGTATAAAATCTGATCTCTTTGTTTTATAATTCATTCGCTTGTTGTTTTGTTTAAAAATGTGTCTTTTCTTTGCTTCTCCAGCAGTCGATATGTCGTTTGACGAAGGCTTCAGAGCATTAGGAATTTCAGTGTTTAAATACCTTTACATATGACAAATAAGTATGACCATTCATTTTGAAGATTAATTTTTAAAAGAAGTCTCAAGGGATATTCAATGATAGAAAACCTAATTATATTTTGCTGAAATCGTTAAAATAAGAAAATTATGTAAATAAGTAGATGTTTAGTTTGAAAGCCATCGGTATTATTGGCAGTAAGTTAAACTGGTGAAGATGCAGTGCCGTATGAACGATGGGGTAATTTATTTAAAAGTAGGAAATTTGAAGAAAAAAAATCGCGAAATTGTGTCTTTGAAAACTCCGCTTTGCATCTCAACCCCATGCACCTGTACGTATACGCATATTGGCTAGTAGTTATAGGCTCTGCGTTTGCCAGTTGCTATATATATACGCGTTGTTAGTAATGTCACTATTAAATATACCATCATATGTGGGAAAACGAAGCTGCGGTTATGTGCAAATGAAATATCTAGGTTACTAGTTGTTCTATCCGTACCGATTATCGAAGACGATACGCAAAAGAAAGGCCGAAGAATAGTGAAGAGTGAACAGTGGTGCGAGGAAATAGCGCTGAGTAAAGTGATACTTTATGATTTGACGAATTTTTGTTAAATCATCTCCGCGTTCTTCAAATTGCTTTATTAAATTGCATCCAATTCTAAATTTAAAATGGCTAACAATGGTGAGAATAGATATAATGCAAATCACTTATAGTGACCAAATGAAAAATATAAAATGAAACAGTAGGTTATGAAAGTATAGAATAAATTATTATTTTCAGAAGATGGTAAGAGTGTGGTGTCTGTAAATATGGAAATCGAAAATGAGAATGCAGAAACTGAAGATACCGAAAAAATAATGATAATCGATCCGGAAAGTGAAGTTCGTAAACGATAAATATTTAAGAATCTTTTTACTTAATTTTATTAATTAAATTTATATGAATTTTCACATTGTCTTTTTAGGAATTAGACTTCAATCATTCACGTTTGACAAAATTAGAAAATTTAGAACCATTGACCAAAATAAAAAAATTGTGCTTTACTTGGAATTTGATAAAAAAAATTGAGAACCTAGATAGTTTACAAACCTTAGTTGAATTAGAACTACGTGATAATCAAATCACTGTTATAGAGAATTTGGATAATCTTATAAATTTGCAGTAAGTCTTAAGAAATATTAAAATATTCTTTAATTTGAAACTAATATTTTGCTTGTTAATTATTTTTTCAGGCTCTTGGATTTATCGTTCAATCGAATAAAGAAAATAGAAGGATTGACAAATTTAACTAATTTACAGAAATTTTTTATTTCTTCTAACAAAATTACGAAGATTGAAAATGTAGCACATTTAAAAAATTTGTGTATGTTAGAATTAGGAGATAACAAGATTCGAGAAATAGAAAACTTAGAAGGATTAGATAATTTGACTAATTTATTTTTGGGAAAAAATAAAATAACAAAAATTCAAAATTTAAACAGTTTAAAAAATCTTGAATTACTAAGTCTTCAAAGTAATAGGATTGTACAAATTGAAAATTTAACCGAACTCAATAAATTGGAACAACTATATTTATCAGAAAATGGATTAACGTGCATAGAAGGCATAGATAGCTGTCCAAAAATACTGACGCTTGATGTAGCAAATAATAAAATTAAAAAAATTACAAATATAGGACACCTCATTGAACTCGAAGAATTTTGGGTATACATTTAAGACAAAAATATTTATTTATATTTTCATGCTAGTATTAAAGTTAACATTTTGTTTCCATTTCAATATTTAGATAAATAATAATGAAATTGAAGACTGGGCTACCGTTGATAATCTAGCATCGAATAAGAAATTACAAACGGTATATTTTGAACACAATCCCATTGCAAAAGATCCAAATTATCGAAGAAAAATTAAGTTGATATTACCTTGGCTAACGCAATTGGATGCTACATTGTGTAGATGAGGCAATTCTTTATATTTTAACGATGGTAATCAAATTTAAATAAAATAAATTTGAGAAGATCTTACGAGTTTCATCATTAAATGAATCAATCAAGTATATTTCTATTCCAATTTTAGTATTTTTGTAATTCTTGTCCATCGATGTAAAATAATAACATAGGAATTGAAAAAAAAGACTGTAAAAAAATGTTTTATATTCTGATAAACAAATATTTTTAATTTAATTATCATATAAATATTATTCAGAATATTATAGTATGTAATTACAAATGTGCATTGAATGCTGTTAAAATTTCGCTATTAACGATTATAAAAATATCACTGTGAATAAATACTCATTTTATCTTAGTTTAGTAAAATTAAGTGTAAACCTATATACTAAACGAGTATTTTACATTACGATGAATGTCTCTCGAGGATTTGGTATAACTTATTTATACATACATCTATTTTTATTGAAACAGAGCTAATATTAAATTGTACATGACTTTGAATAAACAGATATATCGATATAATACGTAAATGTATATTTAAAATTTTTTTTAAATTTATAAATCTGACCCAAATGCATACACAACAAAAGCCGCATTTAAATGTCTATATCTAAACTAGGCCATCTTATCTAGAAATTGTAAAAGAAATTAGTTTATACTACGGTCTTATAGACAGTGCTAGAAACTCTGAAAAAGTTAATTCTCTTAAAGAACCATTTACGCTTATGGTAATCCATAAGCATAAATGATGGAATTTAGCATAAAAAATGTGGGTACTTAAGATCGCTGAAATTATATTAGTAAGATTGAAAAAACTAATAGTTTATGTTAGAACAATAAGAATTAATTCAGAATAAAGAGTTATAATAATAACTATACAAATATAATATTTAAATTATTCTAATATTTCTTATTGCTCTAATTCTTACTTTGAACGGTATTCTTATTATTATTTGGTACTATCATATTTACATTTATTTATGTTCATTAATAAATTATCATTCTTTGAATTAAGATTTTCAATCAACTTTATTTAGTTTTTGATTTATAGCATGGTATTATTACGTTATTAATTAACTTAAATTAACAAATTGTGTGTATTATTTTAAAGATATGAATATATTAATTTTTGTAAAATTTGCAGTAAATTTTCGTAAATTTTTAATTTCAATCTGTTATTTTCTTTTTTAGAAATTAAAGGACGTTGTTGAGGTAATAGTATTTTATATAATCATTCTATTCTATACTTGCATTCAAGCTCCGTAATTTGTAAATTTGATAAAATCCTCATTAAATCACTAATTGTGATAAATTTCTAGACAATAATATAACTAACTATATGTTTGTGTAGTCATACGAAATCAATGAGGAAATCATTTTTTAAGATTTCTAATCTGTAATGTACAAGTGAGTAAAGATGATTTACAAAATCTTACATTCAGATTATTTCAAATTATGTTAAATAATAAAAATGAATGTCTTTCTAATTTATAATTATAATTTGATTAATAAACAAGTAGTAAATAAATAAAGTGAACTCACTGCTTTATGGTCTAAAGCATTGAATTCGAAGTAAATAAAATGAAAAAATATATTATATTAGATTTATTAACTTATCTATAAATATTATTTAGCTTTAAGATATTAAATGTACCATTTAAACGTATCTTGCGTTTCTTTATTTTGTAGTAAACAACGTATTTCAAATGTACGGCAATTATTTTAATATTAAATTTAATTATTTAATATTGTTTACTATTGTTTACTAACAGTATTAAAATATATTAGTCAGATATTCACCTAAATTTTTTAAATATTAAAAAAAAATAAATCTAGTGCCAAAGTACATTAGATTTCTATTTTGAAATTATTCGAAGAGTAGTGTACTTTACAAAATGGTGTAGTTTCTCATTCCACATATATGGTGGTGTCTTTAGCACCTCATAAAGAAGTCCATCCAACTTCGATACTCTCTTATTTTATACTGTAAAAATATCTCGATTTTTGTCATTTCATTTGGTAGTTTTGAATGTCTAGAGAATTAAGTATTGATGACACAGCCGATTATTATATTATGCATAGGAACACAAATGTTCCACCTTCTCAAGACATAATGGGATATTCTAGGTTTTAAAAATCATCCTTGAAATCGCCATTACCTTTTTGTAAAAACTCATTCGCTTCTCTTTGTTGAATGTCAAAAGCGTTTTTGAACTATTCGTCAATGTCCTGAGTTTCAAGTGTTTCTATTTTAGTACCACGAGTTCTTCTGTTTACTTTTCTTCTATTTTCTTATCACTGTTTTTTCAAAAGCTTTGAACTTGTGATGTCTTGTCACGTCTGTAATGGTTAATTAACTCTTATTTAGCTCTTGATTTATCTGTCGAATGAAGTTTCATAATAAGTTTGCTTTTTTAAAGGTGTAGTTAACTCACATTATATTATTACATCTTATTTACATAAAGTAGTTTTAAAGATCTGGTGCTTATAATGTAATTTGCCGCCATGAAATGGTTTCCAAAGTACAACCCTAATTGCTTTCTAAGTAGATACTGTTTGTTGATGATATAAGCTTGCTTTTTAAAACAGATCAAAATAAGAAAATTAATAATAACTGAGCTCTCGTTTAAGTCTTCGTTCAAATTATCACTTTATTCTACTATTTTTTGTTTATTTGTATCACATTTATAAAACAATTTGCTCCGACCAAAATCGTAAAAAGTCCAATTTTTTCAGTATATTAATGCGGTATTTGATTCAGCTAAGTGACGATATCTTCGTCCGGAGTTGCATGCACCCATTGATTGAACCTTACCTTCGTACAATAACTGACTTAATGGTTTTATAGTTGTTAATTTCCAAGTTTTAAATAGGATCGCATATAATTCTGCCATTTCTTTAACGATTTCTTTTTGTAGTTTTGTTATAGTGAATGGCAGTGTCATCGTGTTCTTAATACGAACTGCGATTCAAGTATTCGTTTATCTCTTAAATCTGTGTGTCGATTTACCTTAAAAGAAGTCTGTACTTATTATATATAATAATATACCAAAGAATTAAAAAAATCCCGAAACTTTCTTTTTCTTTGTTTTAATATCAATTGTGTGTATTATTGATATTAGTTGAAAATATAAGGATCATTTCTAGTCCAAGTTAAGTATTGCTCAACCACCTGTTGCACGAATTTGTTGTCCAACGTACAATCGATTATCTCATTTGATTAAGAGACGTTTTCTTTTATATCATTGCTTATGTTGGACTGTTCCTTAAGTACAATTTGCATTATAACTATGATGCGAATTTCTATCCAACTTCGTTTAGCCTTCTCTATTAATCAGTCGTTTGGCTTTCTCAATTAATAACCTTTTACCTGAAATGTACCATCAGCTATAGTAGTTTCAACTTGTCAAAAGCTTCTTTATATTACAATCTTTATAATTTTATTATTCGTATTTTCTAACGAACCAGTATAATAAGAACTTTTCGTCTAGCCTTTCAGAACCCCGAATGTAGTAAGGACAATTTTTTTTGGAAGGACGCTAAGCATTTTAAGAACATTTTTTGCAAAAATACTCTGCTACTATTACGCAACATCCAGCATGATTCATACTTAGTTTTCGGATATGTATTCTAAACGGAAGGCCTCAACTTAGTAATACTATCAAGGCCGTGTCATTCCAGTTTATTTTTACGACGTTGCTAATATTTTCTCATTTGGATATATGGCATATCAAATACACAAACATTAATTTTTCGAATATTGTACAATACACATATTTCGCCGATAGTCAACTACTTCGTGTTGACTTGCTTTCCTACAATTGTTTTCGCGATGCTATGATTATGGAGCAATTTCCATAGAATTTCGCGGGATGAGTCTATGGATATGAGAGTAATACTACAAGGTATCGATTTTGGTTCGAGGATAAAGTACGATAATGCACTATAAGTGCAAGAATATATATACATCAGCAAAGATAAAAACTTCCACAATGGATATAACATGACGTATAATAAATTTTTTAACACAAAGACATATATGGTCTAGTTACGGTAATATAACAAGAATTGTTATAGAATTGTTACAGATCTAGAACGGAAGTACGATTTCTGTTATTTTGATGAAAATTTGCGATAGAATTACTTGCGCGTTACAATAAAGAATGGTCGTAATTCAAAGAGGTATACAATAACGAATTTAGCATAAATACAGTTACTTACATTCATGCATGATGCGATATATCATAAAAAGAACCTCTAAGATCATTCGATTCAGTAGTTGCTTAAAGTGATTTTTTAAGTAAAATATTTATCAAAAAACTAGCAGCTCATTTTCTTCTCATGACGCATACCTAAAAACTACGTATATGCTAATTCCGTGCTATGTAAAATTGCCTGCTTTCATAGTTTTATTTTGTAACGCGTAATATTAAACTATTCTTAATGAGGAGATTCCCAGATTGTTTTGGAATGAAACGTAATCATCTATTGGTGGTAAAATAAAATAATGCACTATATTGTACAGATGCATACATTGGTAAAGTTTCAACGCTCAATTATTACATTACAATCTTGTTTTGCAACTTTTGCGGAAAAAATTTGATTCTAACTATCTACATGAAATTAAGGACGTGGACAATAAGTCTACACAGACCTAAATAAAAATTCCTATTGGATGAATCCGCATTACAAGATTACGTTGGTATTTACGCGTATGTTCGAAAACATAAAAAAAAGTAAACGTTGTACCGAGTTCTATGACACGTAGCAAATATCTAAATGCTAGAGATGTGCCGTAGTAGCAACGTAGAGGTAATATTATGCCGTTAGCAATAAAGGGTAAGTCATGCATTCGTCATGAGATTTGTTTATAGCGAAAATATATATTGTAAAAAAGACTCTAATTTCTTTTCTCTTTTAAATGCGACCGTATTTATATGAACAAAATCGTTAAAGTATTTATAAAGTAGTTGAAAAAGAATCGTTATCATATAATATTTCAGGAGATATATTTAAAGTTTGAATGGCTAAATGTTTTACCTAAGTTGGTAAAAAAGAGTAATACACAATTGCAACAGAAGCAGCGGCTGTTTTTCTACTCATAAAAATAGAATAATTGCCGTGGCTATAATACTGTTTAGCGTCACACACACGCAGAGATTTGTTTCCAGGCATAAACGTACGTAAAGCATGGCTTACGAAGCGAGCGTGCGAGTAGTGCGCGATGCGGAAAAAGAACAGTTTGAATCGACGGGTACGCGATTGGCTGCTACAGGGGAACGGCGCTAATATCGGCCAATCGCCGTTTTGCACATAAAACTGCGACCTCTACGTCCGAATATTGCAATTTGTTTTTCCGAAAGATATATAAAGCTCGAATCCTCCATCAGTAACCGAGGCGAATGAGGATGCCGTTGCGGTTTTAGGAGATTCCTTTAATTGCGTCAAGGGGTGAGGGTTCGGGTGCGCGCGAGGTTATTGTAGAGGCGGCTAGACGCGGCTGGACGCGACCGTAGCCAACTTGAGCGGCGGCGGCGGCGGCGGCGGCGGCGGCAGCGGCGTTGGTGGTTGTGGTGGCGACTACGGCGACGGCGGCGACGGAGGCGACGGAGGCGAGAGTCGAGAGCAGTGCCACTCGGCCACGGAGAAGCCAGAATTAAGTGTGACGTCACCGCGAGATATCACTCGCGAGCGCGAGTCGGCCATTTTGTGAATGTGTGAATAATATCCAGGATATTTGTGTGTCGAAAGCAGCCTAGCTGGCAAATGCTAAGAAACCGAAGCAAAAGCGGATGATTTAGTTGAGGCAAAACGGGCTGATCGCCGGCAGTCCTATCGTTACATGCGCTGAGCGATTGTCAATAACGCGTTCAAAATCGTTGCGCAAAACTCGACGATGGAGGAGAAGGCGTCCCTTAAGGAGCTCGACCAGTGGATAGAACAATTGAACGAGTGCAAACAATTGACAGAGAATAAAGTGAAGATCCTCTGCGACAAGGTAAGTCCGAGTTCAGCAGGAGCTCGTCTCCACGGTTGCCCTGCCTTCTTTAGTTTGCGCTTGTCCGCCGGTCGATTTCCCCTCTCTCTCTCTTTTACATTCGGCCTCTCTTGCTCCCTCTAATTCATGAAAAAAATGGATGGATTATGCTATTCGTACATCACCCACGAACAGGGATATTCTTTTAGCTAATCGATACTCCATCAAGAAGATTCAATTCACAGTCATCGATATAAGTAGAAATAGGTTTTTTTCCCATTTGAAGGTCGACCGTGAAAAAAATGCAAGACCAGTTTTACCATTTGCTTATGTGACTTTTTAACGATACTACGTCTCACAATGTCAATATAACATTCCATTTTGGTCGAATGATTATGACAGGTGTAATAACACGATTAAAGATGCACCAGTCCTGATAGCCGATTAATTCTAAACTGCAACAGGTGAATGCACAAACTGCGTTTA
This sequence comes from Wiebesia pumilae, assembly GCA_018907045.1. Lineage (NCBI taxonomy): Eukaryota > Metazoa > Arthropoda > Insecta > Hymenoptera > Agaonidae > Wiebesia > Wiebesia pumilae. The sequence continues at coordinate 4,374,193 of JACCHZ010000192.1, forward strand.
CGTAATTTTGTTCAAATTATTTTCTTTCGATGCTTCTGAGAATACAGTCGTTGCAATCGGTGAACTATTTATGAAAAGGAAAATTAGCTTGACATAAGTATAGTAATAGATTCTTGTTGCAATTTAAGTGAGTCAGAAAACGTTACATCTTGATAATTTATAAATATGTTGATACAATCTGATTCTTAGATTAAAAAATGACTCACTGCCAGACGTTACATATGTGTCATTTATAAAGTTGTTACGTTAAAACTTCCAAGACTTTTAAAAATCTCGTAGCCGATATTATTTTTTTTTAATTTTTATTATTGTAAAACATTTTAAGTGTTTTCGTATGTAATTAAAAGTTATACATTTCGTTTAATAATTGCTCGTTAAATTATTAATGATCTTTTAGGCAAAAGAAATTCTAACAAAGGAGTCCAATGTGCAAGAGGTGAAATGTCCTGTAACAGTGTGCGGAGATGTCCATGGACAGTTCCATGATTTAATGGAACTCTTTCGAATAGGTGGAAAATCGCCGGATACAAATTACCTGTTTATGGGTGACTATGTTGACCGTGGTTATTATTCTGTTGAAACGGTCACTCTTCTCGTAGCATTAAAAGTAAGCAATAATCTTAAAAGACATTTAATAACAAATACGTTCGAAAGAATTTTCTTGATTACTTTTTTCAATTTTTCATTAGGTTAGATACAAAGAAAGAATAACCATCTTGAGAGGTAATCACGAGTCCAGACAAATCACACAAGTATATGGATTTTATGATGAATGTCTTCGTAAATATGGCAATGCCAATGTTTGGAAGTACTTCACAGACTTGTTTGATTTTTTACCCCTGACTGCGCTTGTAGATGGTCAAATCTTTTGTTTACACGGTGGACTTTCTCCTTCTATTGATACATTAGATCATATTCGTGCATTGGACCGTCTTCAGGAAGTACCACACGAAGTGAGTTATGGGATTGGTGTTTCGTGTTCTATGTAAAAGTGTACGTATGACATCTGCATTATTATAATATCAATCTCTTTATCAGGGACCTATGTGCGATCTTTTATGGTCGGATCCGGATGACAGAGGAGGATGGGGTATTTCTCCTAGAGGAGCAGGATATACTTTTGGTCAAGACATTTCAGAAACGTTCAATCATTCTAATGGTTTAACACTTGTATCGCGTGCTCATCAATTGGTCATGGAGGGTTATAATTGGTAATACAAGCTATTTATTATTCCTGTATATTTGTCGTGTATAATGTAAAATTATTGCTGTAATTAAAAAAATTTTGCCAGGTGTCATGATCGCAATGTCGTGACTATATTTTCTGCACCTAATTACTGTTATCGCTGTGGCAACCAAGCTGCAATTATGGAATTAGATGATGCTTTAAAATATTCATTGTAAGTACTAGTTGTGAGAACCATAATTTTTGAACAGCCTAAATACTTAGAAAAATGCTTTAATGAATAATTTATTGCAGCCTTCAGTTTGATCCAGCACCAAGACGCGGAGAGCCACATGTCACTAGGCGAACGCCAGATTACTTCCTGTAAGATGTCAAATCAAAGGGAAGTAGATTTTAAGGTAGGAGAATGGAGTGATGCTGGCTTTATAGACATGCCACAGAACATAACCTATTATAGAACATCGGTATGAGTGTAAGGCCCCGAGGTACCCTTACACGCCATTTATAGTCTCAAGTATTATATAATGGCTCACGTTATGGTGTCTCCCAGAGAGACTAATTGCGCGCTTGCGTATTCGCGCGTGAATACACCGTACACGTAGATTCAACAACACTTTAAGAAGAAAAAACCAATAATGTACACATGTACCAAGTAAATTGACCTAAAAGCATTGAGTTTGACGATTTTCATTGTATGGTTTGTATTTTATTGAAGAAAACTATCACGGACACAATATTGATATGTAACCGTTACTATAAACGGATAAAAACAAAGTGGTAATGTTCTAAAAAAATTCTGAATGAATGTTAACTTATTGAGCGATATAGAAAAGTTTACTGGAGGGATATGCATCTTTTTCTTAATTGTATTGCAGAGATGACTATTGTCATAAAGATACAGAATAAGTACCAAACTGAAAATAGCTGTATCTAAGAGTTTTTGTGTTCTAACTGGTGTGAAAGGAATGTGAAATATTTCTCCAAGCAAGTGCATATAATCATTCAAAGAAGGGTTGATGCAATAGTGACTTTCATCTCATATTTTTGCCAATGCTTAATATGGTATTTGAGATCAATGAACTTTACATTCATTATTCTTTGTTTCTTATAATTGTCAAACACAGTGTTCTTAGAGCTTATACGTGGTTTTAACCACTGTATCAAATGAAAGATTTATGACAAAGCGGAGCCTAATGGATCATATGTTTTCTTTATACATATTTAATTTCGATACATTTAATAATATGAAGAAAAAAGGATGTCTGAATTTATTCGAAAATCGACTTTTTATACTTTCTTGTCTCTATTTCTCTCTTTCTTGTACAAAAAGAGAAATAAAGAAAGAGTTTAATGAAATAATACTTCTATTTAAAAGCTTTTTTAATGTACCAATACAAACCCTTGGCATTTACTTTATGTCTTCTATTGTATTACATCGAATTTTTATTGCGTTTCGAGTTATACTTGAAGAAGAAATACTTCTGCATGAAATTTGTACTTTTTTTTTTTTATGTATTTTAAGACCTGGTATATATATATATATTTAAATCGCCGAATTAAAACAAGACAAAAACGCGTCGTGGCACTTTTGCATCAATCCCTACTTAAAAGAATTTTTTAATAAAATACGGACCTGATGCATGAAATCACAATAATTATATTGGAAGTTGATTTTTCATGATAATATTGATGAACTTTTTACTAAGTAAAAAATAACATTAAAATAAACGCTTCTGGTGATTAAAAATTATGTAATTCAAGCCAAAATGAATAAAAAGGAATAATAATTATTATAGACTTTAAGCAACAAAAAAATTGCAGACGTATTCATAAAGTTAAGTATGCAGATCTGCGTGTGTGCGTGCGTGCGTGCGCGCATGCGAACACACCAATGAATTATTACTGATAGCCCTTCAAAAATGGTGGCTTTTTAAAAATCCATAACGTCATTAAGTGCCGAGACACAAACGACGTGACAAAATAAAGTCCACGTATAGTACCGCATTGCACGTACTAGCAATTTGACAAGACTGTAAATCGGTAAACTTCAGGTACCTACGAGACAATTTTTTAACTTAAATATTTCCCTTCCTTTTCAGGCATATATATTACCAAATATCACATTTTTTCTGATTTTCTTATCAAGAAAACGTGTACTTGCTCTTGAGAAAATTGAATGGACTTGTAAAGAAACGGAAAGAACCTTTGACTTCAATTTTCACTTTTTAAAATTTTTGTAAATCCATTTACGTAGAAACAACTTTGGTTAAGAATTTTTCAAATTAGTATAAATATGTAATGTCAGAATATAACGAGGTAAAAGATTAATTTATTTGAAAAAAAAAAAAAAATAATAATAAAAACAAAAAACAACAACAAAAATTGTAGATGAAGGAAAATTCCCGATAAGATTCGAACATTTCTGTGTACTTCTATGCTGTGACAAGGGGAAAAATAATTTTCTCATTCTTTAGAAAAAGAAAAGTAATCGAAATGGAATAGCATTAACGACAACAATCGAACGAGTTAAGAAGCAGTACTACGTTGCAATAAATAAAGTAATAGACACTTAGAAAAAGTATAGTTAATTTTATATTTAATCTATATTTATTTTATTCATGAGTACTTTACACAAGAATGACACAAAAGCTTATTTTGGGAAGTCGTCGAGCAAACAAAAAAGAGAAAGCGAAAGTGCTAAATGAGAGTTCGAATTGTACACGTAAAGCTTATTTCAAGATTTCGTCTCAATATTCGTTTGGTGAACGCCCGTTGTAAATCAGAAAAACTTGGAAATCGTCGAATCGCGTTATAGCGAGAAAAAAATGCTTCGCCCCTTTTTATAAAAGAGAGATGCAACGCGCGAAATTTTTACATCACTAGCGAGCAAGTTGACCGAGCACACTTATTAACAAACAATTCATTTTCGATGTTCTCTATGTACCTTACATTTGAATAACAAACATTTTAGATACCTTCATTAAGTCTAGAAGATAAAATTTGTTTTGAAAAAACTTGTGAATTCAGAAGGAAGACAGGCTCCGACAATAAAAGCGAAACATTTGAAATTCATAAGCTGCAAGAGATTTCAAATTAAAAATCATGCGCAATTAAATTAGGAGATTAAATAAATTTCGAGAGTGAATATGCTTTTACACGAAGAAGGAAATTATTTAAATGATAAGGCAAGTTATTATAAATTTAAATGTTTACGTTACGCCGTGATTTTAAGAAATTAAAGAGAGAGTTTGTGGAAATGGAAAAAGAAAATGTTCAGCGAGCGTGTCTAATGTGTGTGTTCGTAGTCGTCAACTTGCGCGTGCCTGCCTTTGCCGCAAGATCTTTTTTTCATAATAACCACGTTTTACGCTGGACCGTATATAATCTGCATCTCGAAAATATAGAAAATGCTATGCAAATCCTGCTGCTGATCCAGAGTTATTGTGTCGTCGTCGTATCACAATGAGAAAAAGAAAGTTAATTACCAAATTATTGTATTTCGATGCGAGTGTTGGTCCCTCCCATCTTTCAATTTAATTCTTTTTATTTACAAACAACTATCAGATTATTCAGAAAAAAATAAAATACAATTAAAAAATTCAGAAACTGTCTTCAATTTTCATTTTATTCTCTCGTTTTTAATACAATTATATTTACATATAAAAAATTACGCCTTCGCTGTTTCGTTTATTGATCGCAGCAGTAGCGTGTGTTATGTTATTAAGTGAAAAACAATGATACTTTATCAGTACTTTTTTCTTTCGTTCCTTTTTTTTCCTTTTTTTCCTTTTCTTAAAAATGCTCTTGAAAAATTCATTTGTTAAATAGCACTGCTTGAACGACTTATTTAAAATCTTGAAATCTTGATAATCGAATTAAAACTTTTTTTGTTTTATTAATGATATTAGTGCAATACAGTTATAAAAATATTCTTCCTAGTGAGAGACAAAATTTTAAAAAAAATATTTTTGTACTCTTCCCTGGCATTGCTTTTTCTTATTTACAATAATCTTACATATCTTATAACAATAAATAATTTTTAATTTTTCGAAAAACAACCGTTACTACTCATTACCCTAAATACTGAAAACTTTTGAGCCTATGTTTTCAACTGGACAGCTAATTCATTTTTACGTACATTTATTGTCAAGCGTTTTTCTCATTATTTACTTTACTATTCATAACTATAAAAACAATTATTACATCTATAACAAAATTAACATAAAAAGTAGAGTGCTTTCATATTTTCATCCCTGTATCTAGATCTAATGTTTGTTTCATCACTTCGTAAGTAGCAAAACTCACAGCTACCATTGGAATAGCTCTTAAATAGTTTATGCTCATTCCTCGGTAAAGACCTCTAACTATACCATTTTCGTGGTATATAATCCTCAATGTTAAAAGCATGCCGGTGCTACAGCAAAATATGAATATTTTATGAATATATTTGACGGGTGCTTTTAAATTGACTAATGATATCGATAATATACCTGAATTTATGAGTTTCTGGATTCATCATAGCCAATTGCATTCGTCTTCTAGTCACATCTAATGGATAAGAAAAACTTTGGGCAATCGCTCCAGCTATTCCACCGCATAATAGTTTACCAGGAACGGTTAATACTAAGCCACCTAAAAATTAATTCAATTTTTTCATTATGTAACGTGTAATAAAAAGTTTGAACATTTTGAGAATAAGATTATCACCGGTATTTTTGTCACGTTTACTACACAGAACATTTGGACAATACCTCATACACAAATACTTCAACTTTTCAAACGAGTAAAAGGAAAATCCTGCGTATGGAACCATACCACAAATAGTTGGTAAGAATCCTCTGTATAATGCTTTCAAACCCCCTTCCTAAAAATAAGTAATAATTTTATCTTTCCTCTGTGATGAAATTCATTATGTAATATAACGAATACAAACGTCTTTAAAGATGGACACTGCTGTATGAATAATCCCAGTGTACATATGTTCTCCAGTTACTTGAAAAGCAAGGCGAGCTCTAATTGTATCTAATGGGTAAGTAAATGCAACAGCTGTGACACCTGCACAAGAACCAGCTAGAAACTTATCGGCATGTGTACCACTTCCCAGTATATTACCTAAATACTAATATGAATTATTGAAACTTTGCATTAATTTACATCAGTAACGCACAAAATAACAAAGTCATTTTTGGGTGTAATATTTGAGAGTTATTTATTACCTTTTTATAAATTTCAAAAGCAGTGAATTGCGTGGCTGCATATGGAAATATCCTCACCATTTGAGCAAAATTACCTTTGTAAAGGGCAAAGAAATGTTCACGATGGATGATTTCTCTGAGGCCGGATAAAACACCTAAATATTAAAATATTGCAGAGACGTTAAATATAAGCGAAAGTAACAGGTTTCGTAAAATTCAATTAAACAACTCACCAAAGTCCTTGTAATGATTATTGTGTGCTTGCAGAAGAATTTTAATTCTGTCCAGTGGAGCAACCATGGTCTTGGAGCACATTCCAGCAACTCCTGAGCAAATTAAACAGAGACATTATTGCAGGCGAAGAAAGTGCATTAAAACTCGAGCGAATGTTTTATGGAAAGAAAGAAAGAAAGAAAGAAAGAAAGGAAAAAAAAAAAAAAAAGTATTAATATTATTAAAGAATAAAGTGAGAAATGGTGATGAAAATAAAAAAAAATAATAATAAAAAAACCCACCGCCGGCGATGAAACTCTTAATGACGAACTCCAGGCTCTCGGTTTGCACACTTAGCGTAGACATCGTTGTTTCACTTTTTTTCGCAGCCGCGACTTTTACAAGAATGCCGTCTCCGGATCGTTGCAGCTCGTCGTTTAGAAAACAAAAATGCCGCGGGAAGAGCGACCGCGCGCCGTATCACGAGCAAGCACATACACACACGCACGACAGAGGTAGCGATAAAAGAGAGAGTGCGTGCCTGCTTGTCTTTTCTCTTGTACGCAAGAGTCCCGGAATGTGTCAGTGACCTTGACTGACATTCCCGCACTCGTCCCTAATGGAAGGTGAGAGCCGAAATTCGAGTTACACTTCCGTGAAGTAACGTGCCTTTGCACTGTCACTCGCAAACTCCGAGTCGTCTGTAGATTACCAGGAGATACCGGAGGGAGCCGAAGTCCAAAAGCCAATGTCCGAGTTACGAGGCCAGAGCCGAGCAGCCGACCGTTCACATGTGCTACTTTGAATTTCACTGGCTCTCGACCAATCGCCATAGAGACACTTCCCTTCTATTCAGTACTGTAACGATCTAATGCTCCTCGGATTCGTCATCGGGTTCTCTAAAGTAATGTGCATTTAAAGGTACATCGCTATTTTTACGTACGAGTAAGGCTAATTTTTGAGAGTCCGTAATTTGAAAAATTGAGGAAAAATTGAGGAAAAATTGAGGAAAAATTGAGAAAATTAAGCGACTTGAAAAGTTCATTTTTCCAAGATTTCCATGACGGCTCATGGATCGTGTATTGATTTACACGTTACTGGCCACCTCGCGTTCTTGTGTTCATGCTTTACATTTTTCGACCTAACCCTCAAAATATTTATTTCGTCGTGACTTCGAATATGGCTACCCCTATTTTATCAAAACCTCAACAAAGAAAATCCCTTTCGGCTAAAAAAGTCCCTATCAAAGGCTTGAAGAATGTTTTGGGCCAGCCTTACGACATTTATTGGTAAGATTTTTAAAGTTATCGTTAACGAAAACTGAATAAACATGTAATTTGTTTGTTGTTTACATTATTCCGGGATCATTGTAGGCCTACTTTACGAAACGATCACGATGCTGCATTAGAAAACCTTTTGAAAAGGTAATATTTCATTAATTAAGCAAATATTTCCATGAAATATTTGAGAAATGGAAATTAAGACCTTTTCAAATTTAAAGAAATATATTTTTCAGATTGTTATTAGTATTGAAACCTACCAAAACAAAAATTCCATGGCCGCAGCTTCGTAAAATGAATAAGGAAGAACGATTAGCTGCCAAGAAAGCTCAATCTAGTTGTAATGATAATTGCAACAAGTCTGCTCTGTTCAGTATACCAATTTTTCTTTATTTTTCTTTTAAATGAAAATTCCTTTGAATTCTCTATCGTTTTAGAAGCTCCATAATATTTGGAATTAATGCGGTTACAAGATCTTTAGAAAAGAACGACATTTGCTGCATTTTGTTGAATGCCAAAATAGATCCTTCGTTATTAATAAAACACATAGTTTCTATGGCCAAAGATAAAAGTGTACCAATTCTGCTAGTACCTTTTTTGAAAAAGCTCACATTGGAAACAATTGGGTTTTCATCCGCAGCAATTGCTTTAAAGGTTATTATACGCAGGTATATCGAAAGATTTGATTTTATTCATTTATTAATTTACATTCAATTTTTAGAAACACGTACAAGTCTCGCCAGAAAATTATTTCCATTCTTTGTTCGTAAAAATATCTGAATTGTCACTGGAATTAATAGGTTCAAAAGCTCCTAATTCTTCGTTTAAAGAATATCTAGAAAATGACGACACGAAAGAAGATATTCAGAAGAATATTCAGGCCCCAAAAAAATATATTAAACCAAACTCAAAGATATCAACTAATGTTTATTTATATAGAACGTCAAGACAAGAAAGAATATTCAAGCCTCCAACTTTATCCAAAGATGAACAAGAAATTGAAATGTCAAGTTCTAATTTTATACCTTTAGGTAACGATAAAGACTTTATCGATAACAACAAGCCTGTAAGATATTTCTCCAAAGTAAGTTCTGAATATGAAAAAGCTAATATTAGTAATAATAAAGTATCGCGTAAACAAAGTAAAAAGATTAAAAGTGCATTAAAAAGTACTCTTAAGGAATCTGGTAAAGGTACAATTAGTTATAAGCCATTGAAAGTCAAAAGACTGAGAGGTAATGAATTTCGAACAAAAGCAACTAAACTTGCCAAGGTAAAAAAAAATACAAATGTATAAATTTTATAAATAAACAATTATATTTTTTATACAAAAATTTTACACTATTTACAGTATTATCTTACATAAAAAATTTTTTTTTCATTTTATAAATTAATTTAAATATCTGAGTAGGATGACAGAAGGACATTAGACAGGTAAGGTTGAGCTAACCGAAGATTTAAACATTCTTGTAAAAAACATGAGTCCTGTTGTTCCACCTGGTATGTGACTTATTAAAAATGATAACATTGCAATCAACTGTAATACCGCGCATAAAACAGTTAACGATGTCGATTGTAAATGGAGAGCAAAGTATAAAGTTCCAGTTAAAGTAGCGATATAAGTAACAGAAAAACATCTCTTCTCCGTAGAAAATAATGATTTCAAATAATTCATCGGGCCCCATAAGAAACCAAAGCTGAAAAAATATAAAATTTGTTACTCGAATACAAGATTAATGCTTAAACCGTATTCTTAAAATTATGTTATTGTACCTCATTAAAAAAAATAAGCTTCCCAATGAGTATAGAAGAGCAAATTTTCTAGCCTTTAAAAGTAATACAGGAATATATATTGTGGATAAACAAAAACATAATATTCCCATAACGAAACAAATTCCAAATGCTGTTAACCTCTGCAATCTCGTCTGTAAAAGAATATAAGAAACGAGTGGGTAGATTACAAATATGAATTAAGTGCAAAGGTTATTCTTTAGTGTACGTAGTAGTCTAAATAGTAATAGTCTAACCATGCTGGGACAACAGTCTTTCTGTGCGTCTTTCAGCCATCCTGATTCCTGTCTTTCTTCTTCTGAATTTCTGCCAAGCCATTTTCCTAAATTTGGCTTTGGAATCACTACCGATGGCAATGTAATTTTATATTGTTTTTCATTTTTATTACTAAGGAGATATTCGTTTAACTCCTTGTTCAGATCAGCCATTTTGACACGTAACTTACATTCGAGTATTGTGTTTACAAATCCTGTTGGTAAAGTCGTAATCTTTTCCGTTTTTTAACGCGTATCCAATAATGAATTCAAGATTGTCATTAGGATTTAATAATCTCATAATCAAGGTTAAAAGCAAATTCCATTGTCCTAAGGGATTTCCTTACCATAAAATTAATTGCTAAACCCGCGAGAGATGTACGAATAAAACTGCTCAAACATAAGAGTCTTGGAATAAATAAATACAACTTTTTGGATTTTTAAACTTACATTTATTTAAACAAATCAACATTGACCTCATATTATGGGTTGCATATCGTATCGCTGACGTAAATTATTATGCATTGTTCTACCTCGCAGAACAAATATTCCCTGCATTACGCGGTATCGTTCATTGCGTTTCATTAGTTTTATTCTTTTCTCTTAAATAATTGTCAATATTTTTTTTTTTGTATTGAGTTCGGATTATCACGAAACACTCGTGGTGTGGGCGGAGCGGGGGGAGTTACATCGGATATCGTTTCTTATCTAAATTAATCAATATCGATAATATCAATGGTACAATGCTGGACTAGAAAAAGTGTTGAGCCTCGATAAATTAATATTTCAGTGGCAATTGCAGCACACAAAGCCAAGGGAAAGGTGAGCTCACCAAGTAACGTAACGAAATGGCATTCTAAATTAAACGTTACAATATCACGTAATCAATTATTATAACTATAATATAACAAACAATCACATGTTAATAAGATCTATGATCTGTATGCTTATGTATTTAATATTTTGACGTCCCTTTTTAATAAACCTATGGCTCTATTATTTGATTTTTATATTATCTTTTTTTTTTTTTGAAATCTTTTAATAAGTACACGGTCGAAACTGCTAATCGAAGATTAAGGGGAGTTTTCCTAAATGAGGTTTATACAGTATACGCCTGGTATGACGAGTGTCTTTCAACGTTAACTATTTTGGCTTATATCCCTTACACGTGCATTTACGCTCGCTTTCTCTCACTTTCTCTCATTCCCTCTTTTTTCTTTCAGTCGCTCGTACATCTTCTCTCACACTCTCCTCATATTTACGCTAACGGGAGTACAAATGCACTGTACTATAGCATTTTTACACGTTTGCACTGTCACTTAGAAATTAAATTCAATTGCTAAAAAGACTGCAACGAAGGATTTATTTATCTTTACTACAAAGTCTCTCTTCGGCTCGTCGTTTCCTCGCCCATCGTTCCTCCCTGTTGAATCTCTCTCTCTCTCTCTCTCTTTTTTTTTTTTTTTTTTTTTTTTTGTATTAATGCCAGGCCGTTACAAGCATTAACCGTTAAAAGCACCGCAACCACATCGAGGTTTAACGAGCCGTAGAGTGAGCTTTCTGTAATCTTATCGAGTGTCAATGGGTGCAAGATAGAAAACTTAAAACGCACGAACGACTGCTTTTATTTCGCAGCGACGTTCAGTTGCAATTCCACGTTTGTACCTCGCAATTTATTAAAGCATTCGAGAGTGCGAGAGCTTTTTATTCGACCGCTCGTGAGAAACAAAAAACCATGGTCGAGAAGGTAAATTTCGAAAGGTATCTACACCGACTCTGTTCCGCTTATGCGAAAGCAGCGGCATTTCTAAGTACTTATAGGATTATTCTCCGAGCAAATTTTCCGTAAGATAATCGAATAATTCGTCATAATAATTTGACATTACAACGGCTTAATTTATCACGCAAAAGAAAACGTTTCTTTCCAAGTGGACTTAATTGCCGTTTATTTCACAACCTACCCAAAGGTAAATTTTATATCCACGGATTAATGGACGATATCACGAAAGAAAATATCACGTTGAATTATCGATCGAGGTTGTTTCGCACTCTTTTGCAAAGCGTTCTTTTGACTTATTACGAAGCGAAACTACCGATCCGATTTAACAATAGATTATATTTCTATTATCTCGAATGTATACGCGCAAGTGTCGAAAACTTACAATGTCATGAAAACTTTTGTACAAGTTGTCGCGATACGAGAACAACATTGCATTATGATTTGCAATATTGCTTAAATCTTACTTAATGCCTAAAGGATATTTCATCGATAAATAAACGTATAGCTCATAGAAGGTAGAAAATACGAAATATTGCGTTTTTAAGAAAAGGAGTGACGATGATTCCTCGATCGCAATGCGCGTCAAATATCTTTCTCACTCGTTATTTATACAACCTTTTTCTAATTTTCATCAATTTCATCTTATTTTGAAAGGTCATTCAATTCATATTTAATCATGCAAAAATATCGTCAAATTTTTATTATTCAAATCACACTTTCTTATCGATTGTTATATTTCATCAAAGGAATAAAAAAAAAAAAAAAAAAAAAAAAGAGGTAATACCACGAATGTTGCCTATGAAACTTCAGCAATATTTATTTATGTTTGCAAATTGTCAGTACTCGTTTATCCAAGCTTATCAAAGTTTCGATAATCATAAAATTATATTCGTAATTTTTATTTTAGTCAAAGCTATTACGGATGTTCATTCGTCGTTTTTTCCCACTAACAAATTCTTTTCATATTAAAAAATTCAAAAATGTATAATTATTTCGTTAGGCGTTTTCTAACGAAATGCATCGATGTAAGATAAGTTTGATGAATGATTTTATTCCAAAGTAGCAAAACTTTTCTCACGGTATTGGAATATTATGCAAGTGGCTACGAGATAAATATTAAAATGCAGGAGTCGTGTGAATTAACAAACGACGAGGAGTGCGTTAAAAAAATTCGAGTCTCTAGTCGATTAAGCAACAAGTAGGAGATTAAAATCAAGTTGAAAGTTGAAATTTGTTCGATCAATTCGGCAGGGTTCAAGAGAAGTTCGACGATGTTTGTGTAAATACTTACATGTTATATTTTATAAACGCGCACAATTAACAAACGAGCTTCTCCTATATCAGTATTTCAGTCTACCAAAGAACAAAAGGAAAATTAATTATCGAATTGTCATTTAGCTGCGATTCACTATTTATACATTAATTAAAGACAGCATGGGATAACGCTAGGCTTATCCCGGAATTATGCACTTCTCTTTTATTACTCTTATTTTCCCTAGTGTTTTTTTTTTTTTTTTTTTTTGTTTTACTATTTCCTTAAGCGCAAAAAACGCGGAAAAAATTTCCATGACGCAAATTCTTTGCGTTACGCCTAATCAGACCTTTTCATTTTACACATGTAATTAGTATTGCACATGCCGGCAAGGGCCGCCGAATTTACTCGACGCGGCCCGTCAAATAAATAAAGTTTAACGTACGTACGCATACACGCAAAGGACTTTCGTCAAATCAACGCGTACTCGAAGTTCGAGCTGTTCCGCAGCATCGTTCGCTCGCTAAGGCTTAATCGATAACAATGGAATCGCACTCGCTCAAAAAACACGCGCGCACGCACACGCACACACGCACGCACGAACATTCGCGCAGTTGCTCGCTCTCGCACTCGCTCTCGTACGTCTCGCGCGCCGAGATCCTGGCCCGAATCGGTGGAACGTCCGCCTACACCGTGGTCACGTACTCCCTGAGCTCCAGGCCCCCGGGCTCCTCGCGTTGCGCCACCTCCTCGCTCCTCGCCCGGAAGACGGGCGGGTGTGTCGCGGAGTCCGCGTCGTACCAGCAGCGCATCTCCTCGCTCAGCGAGCGCTTCCTCGGTTCCCGCCGCGGCACCTCCAACAGCGCCCTCGAGCGCACCAGCTGCGGTCGTCGCTGGGTCGGTTCTTGGGGGCGCGGGCCCTCCTCGGACTTGGCCCGCGCGGGTCGTTCGCGGGAGCTCAGGCGCTTGGGCGGCACGGGCTTGGCGTCGTCTCCCTGTTGGCTCGACCAGAGCGGCGAGAGCGACGGCGGCGGCGACGACGACGAGGAGGCTTCGCGCCAGGCGCCTTGGTAGATGGGGAAGGCCGAGATCTGGTTCAGCAGACGCCAGCGCAGCTCGTCCTCGTCGGGGTGGACCGGTGAGGCCGGGGGCAGTCGCGGGGGTGTGACGCTGCCGAAGGGCGAGCCGGCCCGCAGCTCCTTCGCCTCCAGCGGTTCCCAGTCCCGATCCTCGTAGGCCGCCCAGCCGACCTCGGGGGAGAGCAGCCGGCGCAGGAGGCGCGTCTCGGGGCTGGGGCGCGGTCGCTCACGGAGGCTGCGGCTCTTGTGCTCGTCGGGGGATCGAGGGCCGCGGCGCGGACCCGGTAGCGACAGCTGGGGTGCGAGAGTCCAGGGTGCGCGGGACTCGGGCGAGGCGAGATCCGGGCCGCGGCGCGGGCAGCTGCAGCGCTGACGGGGATCGAGCGGGACCTCGGGCACGCGGAGGGCGCGCCCGGGCTCGTGGGCCATGCGGCTGTCGTCGCTCGCGTGTTTGCGGAGCTCGCGGTCGGTGTCCGGGCGCAGGGACCAGCGGTCGGTCTCGGCGCTGTGGTGCTTGCGCAGATCGCCGCGCTCCGGTTGCCGTCGGTGTCCGCGGGGGCTCGCGCCGTGGGAGGCGCAGCGCGCTCTGGCGCTCGGGCCTAGATCGGAGCGCGAGACGTGCATCTCCCAGCGGATCTCGGCGCCCTGGCTGGCGTGTCTGCGCAGGTCGCGCAGCGCGTCCTCCGGCGAGAGGAAGCTGCGGTAGTCGCGGCCCTCGGGTCGGACCGACTGCGCGCGCTCCGGCGCGTCGAGGTCCTCGATGGTGTAGGAGATTCGGAGGGGGCGACGCTTGCCGCAGTCGGGGCACTCGCGCTCCTCCTCGTTCTCGGAGCTCGCCGGGGATTTAGAGCCCGAGGCCGTCGCTGAGGCGCCCTTAAGGTCAAGCTGTGTGGGCGACTCGTTCTCCGGTGTGCGTCCGTTGTCAGAGCGTCGTGACGTTGCAGCGCTGCCTACCGATCCGCACCAGCAAGTGCGTGTAGCTCCGTCAAGCCGCCTTGGTGGGGACCGTGAGACCGGAGACGACGAGGCTGCCGCTTAGACTCGTGAGGTCCATCGTCCCGTAGGCCTGTCGACACACAACTTGGCGTTACCACTGAGTCGGCCCGTACGACCGATCGAATGCAGGCGAACGCGGTGGCAGGATCGAGGTTTCCCGCGGCGCGTCTGCGTCATTATCGGAACATGTCCTACCGCCGTTTACTCGCGAGCGGTCTTCCTATTTTTCTCAACTTCGCGCTCTTACGGCCTGTTCGATTCGTTCCTTTAGCGATAACGTATCGCGTTGCTGAATTCTATTGGTACCGCCGTTGTTATGATTCGCCGTTGATCATTTATGCGACATAAACTAACAAGGCTATTCGCACAATTCGCTACCTTTGCAGTTTCATCGCTCGAATGCCTGCGAACACCACGATGCTAGAATTAGTTAAATTAGCTTTACGTACTCGTCTCGTTTGATCTAGAGTTATTGCGAACTCGGGAACAAATAGCATTGTACTTATTGGTAGGCGATTTTATTGCTTTGGGCTTGTCTCTAGTTAATCAGACGTGAGGTAACCGAACGCGGGGGTATTATATTTTTATGAAAAATCCTAGCTTTACCTCGAGTTAGAATTTCCAATCGTTTCTGCCATAGAAATTTTTAACAACGTCGAAGTCTGCACTCCAGCGGCTGAATTTAAGATCGTTTCACAATGTTCTTGGTAATAATTCGCATAATTAATTGAAATGGAACTCGGTAATCGTTCGAGCTTTAGACCACTTCCAAATTTCCAAACTTCAAATTGCAGTTTCTCGCATTCACGTTCACGTTTATGGTTGAAGAATTGATCGACGTAAGAATTAATCGTTGTCTTTGAATCGAAACTGACTAGATTTATTCTAGATTTGTGAATAGGCAAAGTATTAAATGTTCGATAAAAAGTGATTGCGTAATGTTCCGAAATTTAGGGGCGAATAAATGCTTCATCGGACAATTAGCGACAATAGCACCGAGTGCATCATTGTTATTTAAATTGTCCATTTGATAAGGCAGATTTATGCCATCGCACTCGTTGGTTGTCTTGGACTTTAAAAATCTTTAAGAAGCGCAACATGCCTTCAGCTCCGAGAAGATTTCGGTGAAGTATCCGGGTTCGCTATTGATGCGCAACATCTTGGAGCTCAGTCGGTTAACGATAAGGAGGCATCGATCCCAGAATTTGTCTTTGCTGTCCTCCACGAAGAAAGGCTTCTGTGGGTAGCTAATCTCGTTGCCCATGTAGCTGTAAGACAGGTAGAGACAGGTTAATACGGTTGCTTGTAATTCGCGTTCCGACGCCTCTTTGCCGTCCACCAGTTCACGTACGAGCATGTATACGAATACTACGTTCGCTGGATTTATGAACGCAACGTCCTGGAACACAAAGCGAAATTGTTAATGAACGACGTGTAGCGTGATGTGGCATACGGTGTAATGATAATGGCATTGTTACGTTAAAATTAATGTATGACGTACTGTGTAACGTATTTCGCGTCCGTAGTCTTACGAAGGGTACTTTTTATTTCAAGTACAGCAACGATGACGAAGGAGTAGACAAAACTCGTTTCACGCGCGATCACAGCGGTGATTTTATTTTAAATAAAAGTGGCTTGCTCGAGATCTTAGAAAAGCTATAAAATTTGGCTATAAAAGTATGGTCAATCAAGGAGTAATTAATTGCTTGTAAATTTAGATAATTTTCTGGAAAAATTTAAGATCTACGAAATAGTATACCAACTATTTGTATTTCTCAAATAGAATTTTTATGTAACTTTAATGTATCATATATCATATAATGTTTCTCATTATTAGTAGCGACAAAGCACAACCAAAAAGAAACAACTTATCAAAAATATTCGAGATAAATCAGCATTATTGGCATTATTTCTCTTGCCAAATTAAATTTCGTTACGATATAACGTGTATTATTGTATTTGTTACATTGACAAAAATAAGTAGGCTCTTTTAAATGTATAACTATTGTCACAATTGAGAAATGAAGATTAAACCTACGTCTTTATAAGTACAAAGAAAATTGGTAAAATAAAATTAAGTAATAAAAATAAGACAGAAAAGAAGTTGAGATTTGATCACAGTCAAGAAAAGCATATTAGTAAGTGAGAAGCAATTTATCTGCGGCATATGCAATCGTACATTTTTTTTCTACATTTGATTCAACAATAATGAGTTTCGCATCTACAGAAAACTTTTTACAAGAAAACTGCGTAATGAACACGTCGATTAAACCAACGATAAATTCTTTTTTAGAAAAGAAGGATACGGTGAAACGTCAGTGATAGATTCGAAATAAAAAAGCAAAAACAAATTCTTGTAAGGACAAGGTAATTATTTTTTGAGCAGCTAATTTTAGTTAAATCGAATACTTTCCATCTGTAAATGTTATATAATATCTATATTAGAGATTGTATTATTGAATTTTGATAATTTGAATCTCATCATTTCCTTCAACTACTAATTTATAATATTTTTCCTGGACAAAAAAAAATGCAGTAAAGATAGGGTAATTAATATTTTCATTCGAAATATTTTCAATTTTTTTCAAACAAACTTTTACTCAAACTTCAGCTTGTTCTTACACGCATATTTCATAAATTTATCAATCTTTTCACAAGATCAAATAAAACTATTATAAACGAATTTTCTGCAAACTTTAGATGTTTGCCCACAAATTCCTAATCTCTAGTTGAATCGATTGTTTTTATTTAGCAAAAATTTTTACAAATATAATATTGTTTTTTATACTTTGAAATATTTTATTTCACAGTATACGGTGATTTTATCAATTACCTAGAGTTGTCCTCGGTAATGTTTCGAATCGTGTGCAAAAAGAGGTCTTTTGATCGTGGATATCGTACGCACTTGTTATGCTTATTGAACGTCAATTTAATGGAACACGTGGATAAGTGAATCTTGACGATGGTTTCTAGTCACGTTGTAACGTTGCGGTGGAAGTAAATTTCTTTCGTGGTCCTGACATAATAATGTTCGCGATCGATGGGATACTCAGTCACGTGCTGGTGTTTACAAGCGTTACGATTAACAGTGCTGACAAAACATCGCACAATATAATATGCAAACTAGCTTGCGACTGTCCTCTTAAGATCAATGTGTACTGACAACTGTAATTGCGACAGAGTACATGTTCAATCACCGATGGGCAAGGATGTTGATATTTATACCCTTTCTTATGGTAATACTTTTTACTTCCACAAAATGCAATTAAACATTTTGTCCTACATGACTGAACTGTATATTAATAAATTAATATAAAGATAAGAACAAATTGGATTATTCGCAATGCTTCCTGAGTTTTCCAATACGATAAAATTAATGATTTTCTTTGTTATATTCTAATATCAATTTTACATTTCTATTTTCTTTTAGTGAAACTTATTCATAATTTTGAAAATAAGAATAAAAATATCCGCTATTGAAAATGAAGTTGCTCTAGGACGTATTATTCATTCGAATCCGATCTCTAATACTAAGGCATAATCTCTAACACAGTCTCTGACAAGACCGATTAGTCTGTAAACTTAAATATTTTTATAAATAATACATCTTTTTAAATGTTAATGAGCTACTATTATGTGCCTTGATAATTTATTTCTTAACGTTAATTGTATTAGCTACCCAATTATTTATTTAATCACCGATATTTGATTATTTTTTACATATGCCCTTCCGAACTTCTATTTTATAATATAAGCTTGAACTTTTTAAGGCTGCTTAGTTCTCATTGGTTTAAAATACAATAATTACCAATGTTGTCGTAATAAAATGACGTCAAATCTTCGTTCTTTTTTTCGTATGTATAGTTCGTAAGCGTATTTACGAAGTTTTCTAAAACGATATAGTTTCAAACTATCGTTAAGTATGAAGTAGCAATGGAAAAATTAAAGAGGCAGAGAAAATAATAGAGCAGACAATTAATATCGAGCAGTAGCAGATTGTTTGGAAAAAAAGTGTTTTGTATTTAGCTTAACTATTCTTAAGATTAAGAAATACGAGCAAAGGTACAATTTTCTATTTCATTTGCTTATTACCATTAATTATGTAGAAAAACTGTTTATAGAGTATAAAGCACGTACGAGCAATGAAACAGTAGCACTCGTTAGTTCTCCGAGAACTCATTAGTGAGATTCGTAATTGGTCGTTAAATGAAGGGTGATGGGATCGAAATTACACTTGCGAATAATTCACTTCAAACGGTAGAACACTGTTGTCCACTTATACGTTACTTATACGTTCCCGGAAGAGCAAGTACAAAAATTTCCTCCTGTGAACTCGTACATAAAATGCGCGTAACGGTAAAACAGGAGCGATCCTTTGAAAGGAACATCAAAAACGGTACTCTCATCAAGGCTGTCTGGCATTAATTACTAGGGCGTGTCGATGAGCGCCAGAGGAGTCGGTTTCGTCCGAAATAATAGAGCGGTAAAAGCTTAGGCGAGGCACGTGCTTAGTTTCGCCAATGAGCGCGAACTATTGGAATACCAACGAATCGTCATCGCGACCTCAGTGTCGTCGTCGGGTGTCGCGAGCGCGAGGATCCGCAGTGACCCGGGAGGATCGATGACCTCGATAGTGCCCTTCCACCTAGGCAGCAACCTGATGCACTGCGCCTTTTGTTAGCGTCGTTTGCTGCGCTCTGCGCTCTTTTCACCTAAGGCTTTCCTTACCTGTGCAACGCGTGCACACGCCGAGTTGCACCGCTTTTCTTTCTATTTACGTCGGCTCTCATCTCTCTTCCAACAGCGGCGTCGCCTAAGACTGTCATTGACTACCAACGACCTGCAACTTTCTTTCTTTGGCTCAATTGCACCGCGCATCCAACTTATGCTTATTTGGGACCTCGTCTTCCTACAAAGTTACCTTTAAACAATTATCAATTCTTGCATTTGAATAATTCTTAATGTAGTTTGTGGACTATTGAAAAGTCGAGTAACCTAGAGGAGTTCTTGAACGCGCTAAAGCTTTGGCCTTTAAACGTGTATTGCCAATGCTATCGATATCATTCGATAGATAAAAGAACCTTCTGATTTTATTAGGCAATCATTAGCGGTGAAAAGAAAAACAACAAGGACCAATGCATACATACTAATGCACGCACAGAAAAAGTACATATCTGAGCCCGAAAATTATTAACCTTCCATTTTGTTTCTTTTCAAAAGCGGTATTCTATTTTAATAGTCGTATAATGTACAATATGCGGATTGGTGCTATGACTATACACATCTTGGCAAGAAGTGCTCGCAGTGAACTGGTAGATATTAATCTTTAACCCGACTGGACTAAAAACTAAAGTTGAGAATCGCTTGTGAATAGAGTGGAGAGTAAATTGCATGTAAAAGTACATGTAAATTCGAAATTGAATCTACTCTTTTATCATGAGCCTTTCTAGCCTTTCTTGCCGGTCGCAACAATTTGGCTTTTTCGCCTAGATGCCAATAATAGCACCTACGCGTGGCTTCGACAAAATAGACAAATATGTGCGTATTCGTACACGTGCTGATAAGATAATCCAGTTGGAAAACAAAACTCCGGAATAAGCAGCATCAAAGTAGCATCAAAGTAGCATGAAAGTAGCATGAAAGTAGCATGAAAGTAGCATGAAAGTAGCATCAAGCGCATTTACATGTAACGCGGATGAGGAAGCGCCAAGAGTCGCTCGGCGTAAAATGTCGCAAGGTAAAATTATCCCTTTCGAGATACGAGGGGTCGTTCTTGTCACCCATTATGTACATTCTACGTGTGTGCACTACTCACGATGATGTACAAATAATACAGGCACCATTCGCAAACTGGCAATTAGGAGTGGAAGCGATCGATGAAAAGAATCGCTAACTGTACACAAATCATATATATTTGAGCTTGATAGTGTCCAAGTAATGATTGAAAGGGTAAGTTTTATTCGATCGAAAATGATCGAATTGATTCGATCGAAAATTGAACTCGTTGAGTGCATTGGAGAGTGTTCATCTTTGACAAGTAACCCTGAACGAAGATACACTTTTAATAGAACTCCACCTGAAGCGCAGCAGCAAGTCTAGATGCACCCAAGTATTTGAATTATCGTTGGTATCACTTTCGATCCGTTTCCTCTTTCCTATCGATCGATGCTCCTTGCTCGATAAAATGTAAATCCTGGTGTTGTATCTGAAAGCACTTTCCGTGAACCAGCTTCTGAATATTAATATTTTTCAAAATAGTGAATTACCGACATAAGCGCGTTTAATGCAGTACTCGAGGCGATAAGAAATAAAGCTTTTAACGTCGCTGCGGAGAGAAGCTCGAGAGCATTTACGAGATTTATAAAGCGGATACGGAAGAACCGACGTCGTATATCCAGTCGAAGGGATGGAGTTAGGCGTACGAGTCACGTAAATCTCTGGCAGTTACGTAGGATAGCCTCGAACGAAATGGCCAGGGAGAAAAAAATAAAAAAATCTCGGCAATCCGCATTACGGCTACAGGGACTGCATGTCCGTAGACGCAAGGTTTCAAAGTAGGTCAGATCTCGCAAAATTCGGTCCATTGCTTTCATCGCATCGGGATTTACGTAGGCGGGAAATGAGATAATTGTTACGGCGGAGTTCGGTAGACGGTGGCGGTAGGGGCGGGCGCCTTGCCAAGCCGGGAGGCGAGGCGATGTAACTCGCCTCGCCAGGGGTCGATATTTACAGGGGTGAGTGCTCTGGGATGCCCTACCCTGCGTCATTACACGCGTGTACGTGTGTGCGTCTCGCGGTACCGAATTCGCCGAGCGCCCGTTAATTATGCATTTACCTGCGGCTACACTGCGGCGGCGATCCGCGCAACTCGTCCAACGATTCGGTCATACGTTCGGATAAGCTCGTTTAACGACTATCAGTGATCATTTTCTGGCTTTCAGGTTGTTCTCCACGAGGCTGAGCGAGTACCTCGACCGCATCACCTTCTTTTTAGCGTATACGCTCGAGTATTTGCGCGCGCATTATCGATTATTTCCTTCGAAGATGTATAGGGGAGCTTCGAACGATTCTCATAATGTATTCCAACAAATGCGCAGCGACCTGGAACTTAATTAGAAAACCAAGTCTAACGTACTTTTTACAACTATCAAACTTACTTATTTTTAACGTACATCGTACTATTGCGGAGGCAGGATAATTGAAAAAAAACCTAGACAAACCCACTTCAGCAGTTACAGTAACCGAGTTCGTGGATTAAACGAGTTATTTCATAGACTAACTTTAGATTACATTAATCCGCCTAAATTTCTTAAATAAAACGTTTAAGTAAACGAAAATTGCTCGATTCATCCCATTTTATACATATAGAATTATTCGAAATTATGTAGGAGTAGTGGTTTTTCGGTTTTTATTCTTTTTAACCGAATGACACCTAGTTATATCGACGTTAAGTATTAAAATTTTCAAATAAAATGATTTATGCAATTTGTTTTTTTATTTTTATTCCAAGCAATATCTGCTTCATACTGGCACTTATACAGTTCGTTTGTAGTAGATAAAAAATATGTTTTTAATTACGTATTTATGATAAGTACATTAAAGCCTTATTGGAAATCAAAATGGCTTTGAGGTATTTTAATAGAAAATAGTTTTATATTTATATGCATAAATAAATGCCGTACGGCGTTTGTGCTTACATATTATTAGAGTGAGTTTAATATTATTTTTTTTTTTTTTTGAAAAACCACGCTTTAATTATTTAAAAATTCTTTGATCTCTTATGCCGAGTTGATTTAATAAAATACTTTTTACACGTGCAAAACTTATGAAACATAATTTTCATAAATTATGTATTATTTGTAATTGTAACGCATGAGATTATTCAAACGAAAAAGAATTATTTCTTTCTCTTCTTTGAAGAAAGTTTGCTGTCACTATAATGAATTATCGTATCTTTAAAAAAAGTAATTAAACGTACATTTTAAAACAAAAAACTTAAGTAAAGTCATGTAAGTTTTAAAATAAAACGAGTTCTAATAAAGTCCACTGACTATATTACTTTTCCGCAACGTAATAAATAGCATTCAAAGTAATTTTATTCCTTTATTATTTTTATATCATGATATATTGTAGAAGTTTTTCACAAATGATAATTGAACAAATAACGAGTCGAACCCGGTGTCTTACATTTTCCTCTTACGTCATTACGTCACATACGTGACACATATAATTATGGTGATATTCAACAATTTCATCAAATATTATTTTGGAATCGAGGTAAAATAAATATTTTAGAATAAAACGAGTATTGAACGTGCCAAATATATTATTTACTTGACACCAGTTCACCTTATGCCTTTAATAGGAAATTAATTTATACGCAAAGTAAGTTTTCACTAATATAAATATTTCTTAAAAATATATGTGCGTATACGTTGAGCACGATTTACTTCTTCGATCGCATAATCCATTTAGAAATACACTTAAATATCTTTGTCGAAAAAGTTTCTTTATTTCGCGTGTTTTTTTCCTTTTCCTTGGATTTATAAAAATCGTCACGCTTTACGTCCTCTCGGAGATTTTTGGGATTCACAAACTTATAAAGGTAAATTAAAATGTGCCACACGAGTTTGGCATTGGTTAATATTCTTTTTTGATCGTATTATCTCGTTATTTTGGCTTCGCGGCTTTTAGACGCAATATAAATAGATGCTCTAAAAGCACGTGCTCACACACTGTGTAAGTATCGCGTAAGTAAGACACGCGGAAGCTTCTTCGAAAACGTCGGTCAACCTACGGATTTGCTTGTAATTAGATTTCAGTTTTTCTCGACAACAACGCACACGTACGTACGCGTACGTGCACATGCTCGAGCTATGCCTTCTCTAACGAGCGAACTCGTCTAGACAAAATGGATTATCACCACCATTTCAAAGACCACGTGTTACAGGTATCCTGGTCATACGCGATTACCGAGAGCTGACCTTTTAATATCACGGTTGTGATTCATTAGTGGGCCCAGATTCAACAATACTACTCTCCAAGTCATTCTAACGGTGACGCAGTCTTTTCAACGCTTTATGGAACTTTGTATTTCCGATGCACATTCACGGGACGAATTGATATTTACTTGTCCGATGTTCCCGTGTAAACGAGCAATTTTATCAATTATCGTACCGTATCAAGTAATCAGTTACCGTTCTTGTGAATATGTCCTTGACTGTTTTTTCTATCGATTTTTACCAACTTTGGAATAGACTAACACGTACACGGCCATGTCGTCGTGTAGTCATTAGTTAGCGTAATCCATAGAGAACTTGTGAATTAATAATGACACATAGTTTCACGTGTGCCGAGAAAAGAGCTTTTTCAAAGTATTACATACTTTTGACTTTTAATCGATGTGACTATATTTAGATGCATGAAAGTAATGTATAATTATTTCAGGCAGTTGATTCGCCAAATGTTTACAAATATTAAGTTAATTCACTACTATCCTGAAACGTTGTATAACTATGACAAAGTAGCAAATCTAATTGTAAGAATTTTTTCTTTGATTAACCGAAAAAATAGCGCTCACGATCCCTTAATTTTTCCTATTTTGTTTCAGATGTACGATAAGTACTTGAATTCGAAGAAAATAAAATTACTAACAAAATCAAATGATTTGCTAATAATATCCAAACAATTCTTGTATCTATTTTTTGTAAACGATATAAATTTTTAAGTCGAGTGGATGAATTGTGAGGTACAGTTGTTTAAGTTTTAATATTCCATAAAAATCTAATAAAAAGTATCCTGTAACTAGTTTATCTTTAAAATTATCTGGAATTATTTACCTATGAAAAATAAAATAAATATAACGAAGAGATTGAGATCCTAACATTTTTAATATCTCAATATTCAGTTAAACAAAAATTTAAAAGAAGATAACGAGGTCAGCTATAATAAACCGTGTAAAAGTTTACTATTCTAATGACTATTCACAAAATTTATCAATATTTTCTTTAAGGAAAGTCTCAAAGAGCTCTTACATTAATTAACACAACTATCAATAAGAGTACCTACTTTATCAATACCAGTCATTAATTTCTAGTTAAAATACTTATTCGCGTTGTAGTCGTTCGTTCATTCGTTAAAGCTCGTTAAAAAGCAAAAATTTTTAAATGTCGATAGTTTTATGGCTGTTCCATCAAGAATTGCAACCCAGGGCATCCATTGTATATATTCGTTCGTTTCTTGTTTTGTATTTCAAATAAAATATTTCAAATAACCCCTGCACGAATAAAAGAAGTTGTAGCACGAAAGCGTCAGTGATTTTCACTTCGATCGTGAAAAGACTTTAAACCGTTTCCTAAATTACAGCCGTTACAGTATTCGTGGGTTCATTTTCCTTGGATGAAATCTGACGATTACGCTTAGATTAGAGTTTGATCCGTTGCTATTAAAACGTAAACACGCTTATATTTCCGATGCTATTAATTGGGATGATCAGAACTAACGCACTCCAAGATAATAATCCGTATTTTTGCAGTCCGACCAAATAATACTAATTAAGTTCCTGGATACATGGGCTGATTCCACGGAAGAAAGGGTAGTCCTGCAGGCTGACAAGCGAACAGATAGACAGGCATACGCACATTATTCCACCCTTAATAATCCAAACGACTTTGAAAAAGAGCTTTGCGAAGGCTTATACCGCACAGTGGTACCGCGTCCAACGAAGAGACACGCGCACCTACACACAGAGGCGAGTGCATCACTCACCCTTGACTGATTAGATTTGAGCACGTGCGCCATCGATCCGTCGCGAGGCGGCTTTTGATACCGCGAGTACCGAGGTAACGCGCGTACCGAACAACGAACCGCCCTCCCCGACATTTTGCGTTACTCGAAACGCAATCACGATAATCCAGAAGTAGTACCGCACGCAGCCTCGTTACTTTTACGCTCGCTAAATTGCGCTGAACTCCGAGCCGAACTCGTGGGTTGCATTCGCCGAACGAATGCAAAGTAAACGATCGAGAGCGGCGACAGCGGTAGAGAGGGGATCAGCTCGTTATCGACGAAACGCACGTTGCACATGCGTCAAATGCCCTCCTTACCTCTCGATCGCTTTTATTCTATTAAGCGGTGGACAATAGACAAGAGATTATTAGCCAGTAGACCCTCGAACAGCAACAGTCTGGCCTTTCTTTTATCCGCATTTTTGTTCGTTACCTCGACGAAGTGCAAAAGAGAAGACGATTTTTCCAGTTGTGCGCAACTGGATTACCCTTTGTTATCCTTTAATTTCAATGAACCGCGAAAGCGATCGATTTCACTTGGGCATTCATTCGTTCGATTATACGGATCGTGATTGTACCGAATTAATAATTTTATCGCGCGCCTGGTGTTTACTTAGCTCGAAGCTTAATTGGTTTCCCAAGTGGAGGATACGTCGAACGAAGTAAGAGTAGAAGCGGGGAACTTGAGTTCGCCTACGCACATTGATTCCTTCATCAAACAGGAAGCGAATCAATAACGCCGGCGTCGAAATTCGCGTCGAGTCGCGCGCCTCGGTGACTAACGCACGTACGATAATCAAGAATTGCGTTTGGAAATGTACGTTTGGGCGCGGCGTCCTAATAGCAAAGGACCGAGCCGTGGTTCGCGTAACGCGATAACGAAGCTCACGCGTTGGTCGAGGGCTTTAGTAGTAACGCGCAATGAGAGTGAAGCCCTCGGCGGTGATCGCCTGTACGAGGTAGGAGCGATCCCCTTACATCTGGTCCTCGTCCATGTACGTGCACATCGAGGAGAAACTCTGCCTCAGAATTCATACATGTGCCTGCATAATATTCCGATTGGCCGTCTCTCTCTCACACACACACCCACACCCACACCCACACCCACACCCACACCCACACGCACACACGCGCTTCTTTACTATCGCGAGCATCGTACCATTATTACAGCCTTCCCCTTTCGGCGCTACATTATAACATAAAAATTGCATAAGCGAGAAAAATGCTTGGGGTTCTTTTGTAGGGTGCGTAAGAGTCGCGAGTGCGAGACATCGCTTATCTAAACGACTCTACTAATACCACGGCAAGAATTTATTATACCGTGGGAGAAATTGCACGGATCCTGCAACTTCGGATACCGGGCTTACCGGATTTCAAAGTAACCGTGCGTAAGGACAGGATAACATTAATGCGATGAAAAAATGAATGAAACCGAAGAAAGTTGAGAATTTCAGTTTTTCCTTTATGGTACGAATTATTAAGAGCCAGGCTCTTAATAATTCTCAAGTTTAATTGCGCGAGCTGAAGAAATTTATAAAGTAAAATAATAAGCTGCGAGAGTGCGCAATCAAAAGTTGCCTATAACTTTAAAAAAGTGTCTTTTCAAAAGGAACTTTGTCGTACTAATTGACGCAAATAGTAGAGCAAAAAGCGTGAATGTCTTTTACGAAGCAAAACGTGTAGACGATAAATTGAAGAACCCTTAAGTAAGACAAAATTAAGATTCACTGGCTAAGGAATTGATTTCTTTCTCAAATGAACGTTTTGCTCGTTCGGTTAAGGGGGACGAGACGTAAGATAGAAATATATACAAGCTTATGTCAATAACGGAAGCCTCGGCTGTATTTATTATATTTACACGTACTAAAGCAAATTTAACGAAGCACCGAGTACGCGTTCAACGAAGATTCGATTTCTCACGTTGATCCGAAGCATCATCCGAGCTGTAGACCGAGGGTCGATCCGACGGGGTTTCTCCGTTCCAAAGAGAAGAGAAACAACGAAACGTGTTTTGACGCGCGGAAAATCGAAATGCCATCGAGGGAGACGTCCTATCTCTCGTAGTCGGGGTCCGACTCGTGTGGTGCAACCTCCTCGTGCAAGTCTCGCTGGTGAGCGACAGATAGGCTAACTTCGATATTTATAAAAGACGCGCCCGTTGGTTATTATCGCTACGGATGTCGGTACACGTGCCAGACTGTTCGATATAACCACAGAAAACTTTTTCAAGATTACAAATCAAGGGAGAGCTCCTGGATGAAAATTTTAGCGGGATTACCGTAATGTAATAAAGCCGTCAAACTTGGAACTTGGTTTCCTTCGATACAGTTCGAGAGTACAGTTCACCTTGATGAGCAACAAAGTTGTTTTCTCGCTTTCTTCGTTGATGCTTTAAAAGAGCTCGTTTCAGCCTAATGCATTGTAAATTAATAGTGCCTAGTTATTTTTACTCTATCGAATTAAAATATGCTATATTAAAGTGAACTTGTTAAAGTGACCGACATCAAGACCGGAGTCAAGTAGGATTTTACAAATGGTTACTACGGGTAACAGATAGACCTTGCATACACATCTTAAACGTCATTTGTTTAAAAAGGGTAATCTACCTAAGTTGCGATTAAAGTGAAAATATACTTCTCAAATCATCATTCCATGTCGAAATTTGTTTTCCCACCACCAACTCCTTTACGATTACCTTTGATCCTGTCGCGTGAGAATAAGCAGATTTATTCTACGCGTCAGGTCGTACACATGCTTCGCTCCAATCTGCAAATTGACCTAAATGCAGCCGTAATAAAGTATCTATGAAAATTCAGCACTCGACTTATTCGTTAATTTAAATGATATAGCAGCAGTGGTTCTCAGTATGTAAGTAAACCAATTGCCGTTATTTTTCCAAATTGTCACGTGCAATTTTGAAATGTGTACGTTGTTCCGTAATTGTAAGGCTTAACTTTCTCTTAATACTATCTCTAATTTTGTACCAACTTTAAATTCATTGAATTAATAACCTATTTTTTCACGTGAAAAATTAAAAGTACCGTCTATTATACATTACGGCGCAAAAAACTATTCATCAGCGATCCATCCGTAGTAAAAAATTTATAAACCTACCATTGCAATTGGTGGAATATAACTCTATAACACGTTGTATTTGATAAATTTATAAAAAACATTACTGATTTGCAGTGTAACATTATTTATTATATTTTTTATCAAGTGTCGCAATATTCATTAGGTTCCATTAAATGCCCTTGTTCTTTTCAAATTTTTTCCTCTATGGTTGTCCTTCTGATTGTAAGAGTTTAAAGGCGAATAAGCTAAAAGTATAGGGAGTCCCCCTGTAAAAAAAAAAAAACGAATAGTCGCGTAATTCACGAAAGCCTGTATCGAAGTGAAGAAAATATCAAAAGTGTTGAAGGATGTACAGCAATGTGCGCAAGGGGGTGGAAACATTACAAAGCCCTTGTACATTGTAAGGGGGCGAATGGAGGCGGTCACGTGGCTAGATCGCGGGCTCTGTGGAAAGGCCCCATTGGCGACTTTTGGAAGGGTGAGACCTCGGATGTCTGTATGTCTGTATGTCTGTATGTCCGAATGTCTGTGTCTAGAAATATGCAATGCTGATGTTGAACGACTCGATAGGGTCGAGGCATACTGTAGCACATAACATAGTGCTGATAGCTTCCTTCGCTCTCCCTCTTTCTCTCCTCCTCGCTCTCTCACTCTCGTCATGCTACAGCTTTGTAGACTTTAATTGGAGAATCCCAAGAGTTGGGGATAGTTGGCGATAGGGTGCGACTTGATATATGTGTGGGTCTCTACTAGGGTGAGAGTGAGAGACAGAGAGAGAGAGAGAGAGAGAGAGAGAGAGGCAAATATTTAAATATTTATAAAAAGCACAGAGAATTTCTGAAATATTTATTACCTTTCGCCACGTACGATTGAATTTATTCGTTGCGAAAGAATTATATATTTCTTGTAGCACTAAACGAACAATTTATTAACAATAAAATTATTTGCACGAATGAATATCGAAACCTTGTTTTTACATAAAAATGCATTTTTTCGCGTACTTCTCGTCTTTTTTCATAATGTTTATTTTCACATTTATACGTGAAATAAGTATTCGAAAATAGATCAGACTAAATAACGCGATTTCGTGCTTGATTTTGATAAAACTTATTTATTTCGGATTAATGATAGCGCTGGTATTAAATGTATGGCTGTTTAGTATGATTTAATTGGTATTTCTGGCGTGATTATCCGCTGATTAATCTAGATGCACGAGCAATGAATAAAGCCAGAAACTACGTGAATTGTTGCCTAGATGAAATGTGTGCGAGCTAACTGTTACGTAAATAAACCGAAATAAGTAGCAAAGGTAAATCAAGTAGTAGTGCGTTATAACTACATTCTGCATCACGCGAAAAATAAATTTCACTTCTGTTGTAAAAAGTAAAGTAAGTAGAGACCAGTGGATAATCCAGTGTTGCTGGTGAAACACGTATCGTTGGTGCGATTCAACTCTACATTCATAATAGACAGTGCGTTCAGACGGAATGGCGCAAGTAGCAGTCGATGTCACTTTGTTTCTCTTTCGCTGTCTCTTTGCAGGCTAATGTAGGCGTGCACCGTGTTTCCAGAGTAATATACTCCATGTGACATATTGTGACTGGAGTGCCACGCGCATGATTCTCATTACAAGCTGCCTGTATTCCCTTGTGGCTCTAGTACAGAGAATACGGTCTACGCGCATCGAATAAAAGCGTTCGGACCCCGTCCCAACGACTTTCTTATTCTAGAGCTCCCGCAATTCCAAGCAACCCTCGCTCGCTTTTTCCGCTAGTTAATGTCTATACATTTCCCGTCTCTTGCATCCCGCCTCGCAGTTTCAAAAAGCTTGAAGCATTGAGCGCTACACGCGAGATCAAAGTCGAATCTATAAATTTCCGAGCTCGTAATTTTTCAACTAACCGTGAAATCTGTGAAATCTGACACGGAACTTATTTATTTAATTCACCACTTGAAACGTGTATTCTTTATTAAAAAAAAAAAAAGAAAAAAAAAAAAAAAAAAAAACTGTTTGGTTCAAATAATTCATCAGGTTTTCATTTCTTCGTTGATAATTTTTCTCTTTAAAGTAGTCGTTACAGGTGTTTATCAATTTCCATTTGCATCCAATATTTAAAATTGGTTAAATTGTTATTGAATTATTTTTGATGCTATATGGCAAACGGAAAAATGTTGACATGTTTATCTGGATCAATTCAACGAATTAATACTTGCCACGTTAATATTTTAAAAGAAAAGATTTAGTTTCGGTAACCCGATGCGTATCAAATATACTCTCGTGTTATATTAAACATTTTGACCTAATGTACACGTAAATATGATTAATAGAAGAAAAAGATTACCATTAAAAGAGGATTTTCATTTGTGCATTTTAACTGAAAAAAAAAAGTTTTGACATTTTCTATTAATTTAAATGATAGATAAATACTGATTAACGTTCAATTCGTTAAGAAACTAAATAAAATGATACCAATAGCTAGTTTGTTTGTATTAATTTGTAAGACCTATGGATCTAGATATGCAGAATTCGTAAGACATCCATTACTTAATAATCGTGCCACTAAAAGTAGTTTCCTCGAATAATTTAATAGAAAACGACGAACACGAGAATTAATTAATTAAATACTATTATTAGCCCAGAGTAAAAATAGAAATTTATTATTACAAAAGCGCGTTATCTATACTCATATTAATATTAAAATTAATAACTATTTAAAAATGGTAAATATCTCGGTTTAAAAGGATTTTATTTTTATTTTGTCACTTTTTGAAAATTATAAATTAAATATAATTATCACGATTCTTAAATGTATCGTTTGATTTATAAAAAGATGTTATAATATTGTAATTAGTCACGAGAAGAGTAGATAAGGTGCTTGTAGCTATAAGCAGATAAAATAGACTTATGAAATAGTGTAAGGATTTAGCTTAAACTAGAAGATTAAATAGAAAAGATGGAAAAATCCTCCATTAGGATACCAAAGAGGCATACCGTGGGTAATTAAACCGTACATACCAGTTGCACTAGATTAAAATCATTTTTCGAATTGTCATGTTTAGTCTTAGTTGCGATACTGCCTCCAAGGACATTGTCCGTTCGAGAATAAGTGAATAAATGGTATTTTAAATAAAAGATTCCTGGCGTTTTCTGTCCTTCCCCCAAATTGTCTGCAATATATAATTAATGTATTCTGGGAATTGAGTACGTACACAGGTGAACGTGATCGGTATACACAAGCGAAAGAGTAACACGAAAATCCACCACCAGGTGGCTAAGTCTTTACGCTGGTATACGCAAGTATAGTATTTCGTTAGTACTCGAGGGATAATAATTCGCATACTTTTTTCAATGCATAAAATAAGATCGGTCGATACAGTTTTACCAATCAATCCAGTATATCGATCCCGGTTGATACGTGTACAAATTTTTTACAAATCTACCCTACAGAAAATACTCTATATATCCCCCCATGAAATCTCATTCTATTATTTTATATTTTAATTTATATTATCGTTTTTTTTTATTGTGAAAAAGAAAAATTTAAGAAAAGAAAGTAACAAATGTAATGCACATTTTCTACTTTTGCAATTAAAAATGTTCTATTCTGCCAATATTGTGCCAAATTTAATTATTGTAGAGGAAATCATTTTTTGTATATAAAGAAATTGTTATGAATCGATAAGTAAACTAAAATTGGAATTCAGTATTTACTTACAGAACGTTACACCACGCGGTACGTAGATATAATAATTTTATAGCTTCGCGCCTACACAAATACCTACGTGCATTTATTAAAAACGTAAATATATTTGAAGTAAGATCTCCCATACACAAGCAGGCATATGTTTTTCTGTATGTTAATACGAGAGAATTGTAATTTTGTAACACTTTCACATATGCATTCACGAGAACGGATAAGTAGAAAGTTTTTCTCAGTGATAGGAATGTCTTATAAAAACTCGGGTCACGTACACGTATATGCTTATTAAACTCTCTGGAAATCATAAAAAAATTTTTCACTTGCAGTGCACTCAACCTAGTTTTGTTTGTACGGTACATTACATAGTAAAAATGAATTTTAATAATAGAGAAAATTGAATACATGATCGAAATAAGCCGTTATAAAACTTGACTTTATTTGATGTTGTAGTTTATACTTGGCTAAATTAGAAGTCGTGAACCTAAAATTAAATAATTTGTGAATATTTTTTTGTGACTTAAGTACAATGACATAACGATGTAGCGTACCTTATTCATCTTATGTAATGTAGATCTGATGGAAAGCAATTCTATTTTAAGCGATTGAGATCGTCCTATATTTCAAATCTATGCCTGTATTCTATTATAAATTACATAACGAGGGAAAAGTGCTTTTACAAAAGCTGTTATAATGGCGATAACACGTTACATAATTAGCATAACTTAGCTACTACAATACCATTTTCAATGTGTCAAACTTGCATTTCTGAAAAGAGCTATTTTAACACAATTTGTATGTAATTCTGATATGTTTTCATACATCATCCTATCGATGTAATTCTGATATGTTTTCATACATCATCCTATCGCTTAAGCTTTATACCCATCGATGATTACATTTTCATTTTAAACTGAGATTCTATTAGAGCCATCAGATTAAAATTGAATGTAAGAAGAAAGATTTTCGGGAAAGAAATATTATTTTCTGTATTTCGGAATGATTGTGACCTGGTCTCGCACAAATTCACCGCCATGTTTTATAACAAATTATAAACGGAAAAGAGCGCAAGGAAGCATAATTAATAGAAAAGAAGCATATACGTCGGATGGATATAAATTAGCGGTAAATAAAAGTAACGAAGGATAACTGCAAAGAGAAAAGTTCGAGGTAAGTAGATGATATCGCTCACCTGCCAGCCCTGCAAAAGCAGACTACGGTCAACCGTCCGTAGCCACATGACAGCGTCACCCGCTTGGAAGTCCCTTAGTTTGATGCACTTAGCTTGCAGGTATATGCCAAGACACTTGAGCAGCTCCGAGGTGGACGCCTGGATGACGGTTTTTCGTGACGCCGGGGGTTGGGGCTTTTGTACGAGTTTCTCGCACGTAGGGTTGTGCGAGTTATGGTTGTTGTTCAAGATCGGCGCCTTCGTCTGATACGAATAAAAGGACGTGTTCATGGTCGAAGCGATCATTGACACCTGCATTCGAACAAGAGAGGGTGTTTTTGCCAAATTTCTTTGAGTACATGCTTTTCTTCCAGTTTTCTAACAACAGACCTATGTGTTTTACTTATACGCAAACTTCTTGATTTTGTTCAAGGTGTCACGGCCATTTTCTTTGAGAGTCGTTTTGTTACTGCTGCTAAAGCCAACTACAAATATAGCAGCAATAATTCAGATTTCAACTAAATTGCTCGTTATAATACAAAAGTCATAATCCAAGCTTAAAGTAAAAATCGTTGATCTAAGGCAAACTAATCCTTTTTCACAGAATTCGTAATTTGGAATAGTAGCTGGGCTTTTGTTCATTGGAATAAGAATATTCATGGACAAGACATTCGCCACATATGCAGACGATGAGAGAAAAAATGTAATGTGAATCACTATTACTTGTTATTTTTATGTTTGTACATTAAGTACGAACAGTGCTAACGTCACTACATTTAGTGTAGACATTTACTTAATGTATACGTAAACTATCAGATTTCACAGGATTAGCAATAAAGACGGAATAAAACTAAATTACCAAGATATTAAATTCCATAAAAGAACTTTTGAAATTTGCTTTATAGAATAATAAATATTATAATATCCTGCATAATAATGATAAACAATTATTATCTATTCTAAATTATTAATTTCCCTTTAGTATTCATCATTCAATCTACTGTTTACTGCGTTTTACCTGATTTACAACACTATTTTATATTACTTACAACGTACATAATCCGGTTCTTTACTATAATTATAAATTCATACTCTCGATTATGGTAAAAAGCCTCGGACAGAACTGGAAGTTTGAAGTATTATGAATGTTAAATGCGCAAGTACCGTAAATACCGCATTTTACGATAAAATGTTGCGTACGATATACGAAAAGCAGTTTGTTAGCAAAAAGTCTATGCACTTAAAAACTCTAGATAAATTTTACTTTATTGATATCGAATATTATTGGATAAAACTCAAATTTAGTAAATATATATTTTTCTCATTTACAGCGAGTAAAATATAGTTATTGGTTTAATCCGTGTATTGCACGATACATAGTAATCTCTATGATTTTTTAATTACATCGTTATGTTTATTTCTCACTTATTCCAAATACATACATCTATTTTCATTCAATAGTATTTATTTTAGTGTTGTTGAATACCATCTATAAAATTTTACATCTATGAGACGTTTAAATAATTTCAATCTAAGATCCGTAATTTCAGTTATGTACTTTGTTTACACTACCTTAAACTATGATAATAATAGTCATTTTTTCTACATTTTTTCTACATTTTTTCTACATTTTTTCTTTCAAAATTTGTTTCTCATTATACAAGAACGATCGTTGACAACGAAGTCAGCATCTCCCACTACTGAGATTCAACCAAGACAGACATTGGAACGTTTAACAATGCATAAGTAGGTTTGTCCGTTATTAACACGCGAAGTAAATATTTACAGTAAACATTGAAATCTGATTTATCGATGATAAGAAAATGAGCGTGAAAATGAAATTTTAACAAATTTCTAACTGTGCTAAAGAAACAATATGCTTTTCAAGGATATTAAATCGAGTATAGAGAAAATAAATAGAATGAATAAATAAATGTAATCGATTTGGACACCATTCGTCAATTGTCCATCATTTGATTACCAAACAGTCAACACATATAGGTATTCGATGACGGTCGAAATCGACCACTGAAATTGTCCGTGAGCCGCCATTACCGACAGAAAATCCATTGCATTCGGTATATTATTTATTTAGTTCAGCTTGTGGAAGAATAATCTTTAAGTGCGTCATTAAAGCGCTCATAATGGATGAAAAAAAAATACGTCAACGAAAGGACGCAGACGTACATGTGCTTATAAGAAATAGAGCTTTTTCACTAAAGCTGTCGTACTGTCGATAAAAGCGAAAAGCTCCGAGTGAGTAAATCTATACTATTTCATGCGCAGTTGTGAAAACACGTAAGTTAAGCCAAAGGGCAAAGACCGTACGAAAGTAACTCACTTGAGGCGTTTGTATGTTCTTGTTTTTATCGGTAATAGCAATGTTATCCAACGGCTGCCTGAACTTGATGTTCTTGTTCTTGTTCTCCAACTTCTTCTTATTATTGTTGGTCGTGCTAAATCTCTTCCAAGATAACGCCCCGATAATGAGCGAGTTCTTTTTGAGATTCTTCTCGAGGGCGTTCTTTTCCGATATGATTCGGGCGTTGTCATTGTTATTGAGATTGATGTTGTTGTTCTGGAGCGAGTTGTTGTTCGTCGGCTGCGTCGTCGCGACCGTCGTGACGACGCTCTTATTTTCTCGATTCTTGACATTGTTCAACTGCTCGTAGTTGAAATTGTTGAGGGTGAAGTTAGCCCCGGCCGTTAGGTGACTCGAGGGGTTCGACGCCAACACCGACCCGTGACGCTCTCGTGGGCTGAAGGACAGTACCGTGCCCATGTTCTCCTTCTGCTCCTTTGACTCGTTCGGCTCCTTCGACTCCTTCGACTCCTTCGACTCCCTCGGCTCCCTCGGCTCCCTCGACTCCCTCGACTCCCTCGACTCCGTGGGATCCTTGGCCTCCGGGAATTCCTTCGGCTCTTTCGCTTCCTTGCTGGATCCGCGCTGGGATTGCGACTGAAGGCTTGGTTGAGGCTGAGGCTGGTCTCGGGGCTGCGACTCGGTTAAACGATGCCGCGAAGGTGGTCGCGGTGGACCGAGGTTCGTGATTCTAAGGGGCGGTGGCTGAACTCTGGCTGTCGAGGTCTCCCTCGAGGGTCCCGTCAACGAGGTCACATCTTCCGGCTCGACGGCCTCCTCCACGACGGGACCCACCACCTCGCTCAACCGTCCTCCCAGCCTGCTGCCGTGCAACCTCGGCCAGGTGCAGGAGACCGCCCCTCCGCCTTCCTCACCTAGGCGACGTTGCAATAGATAACCGCGGGCAGTCTCGTCGGCTGACCTGGGAAGTGGCGGCTCTCGCACCTGTACCTATCCCAGGAGAGGGAACTCGTCGCGCACTGCGAGATGTCGTGCGACACGGGACAAAATGGCGCTTTCGATCGATCTTCCTCTCTTTCTCTCTCTTTTCCGCTCGTAAATTAGTAAACTAGCAGCCGCGAGGCATCGAAGGTTACGCTTGACTCCGGAATGCACGGATGCACTTGCACACGCACGCGTAATCGTGGCTTGGACTCTTTTCGCGCACTAGTGGAGCACGGGATCCCGCGGAGAAGACAGACAAGAAGAGTTGTCAATTGGCCAGACGGATGCTCGATCTGCTAATGTTGTTTTGACAGTGCTGGACTTCCCTCTGTCTCGTTGGCCTCTCCCTCCCTCGCAGCGCGCCGCCGCGCACCGCGTAGAGAGCAGAAGAATCCAGTCGGAAGAGCGAGCGAGAAGGGTTGTTGTTGTTGTTGTTGTTGTTGTTGTTGCTGCTGCTGCTGCTGCTGCTGCAAAAGCGCCAGCAGCGTCTAGGCCAACCAACGTGTGGATTGTAGTACGCCGCCCCAAAGCCGGATACAATCCTGCGCGCGCAATCGTTCGATAGACGCGCGAACCGCCACCGCCGACGTCGTCGTCGTCGTCGTCGTCGCCGCCGCCGCCGCCGCCGCCGCCGCTGCCGCCTACCCGTCGATTCCGAGGGAGACGCAGAAGGAGGGTCGCGACGGCGCATCGAGCTCACCCTCGAGGGGTGAGAAGATGTACACATACCGCCAGCGACTCGAGACGCACACGTACACAGACGCAGCCCGACTTTTCCTTCCTGCCACTGCCGCCTCGAGGATTCCTCTTCACGGAGCTCCCGTGACCTGTGACGCTACCCAGGCCAGTAATCGGCGGCCGAGATTTACCCTTCTCTCCAGCTTATTGGCTACGAGGAAGGCGCGCGTCTATTTAGCGATTCTCCAATGCCCGCGTTTTTTTTTAACTAGTAGCCACCTCGTACGTTTGTGGTTGTACGAGCTGTGAACCGGTTGCGAACGCGTAACCAAATCTATCGAACTCTGCTGTATGGCTGACGTAATGGTGCATCCGGCTGCACGTGCAGCGGTACTAGAGGTGAAATATTTTTAAATAGTATCGCCAACGAAACCGAATGCAAAAGCTAAATTTTTTATTCGGCTCTATTCGATTCGGTATAAATACTCGGGATATTACGTATAATGGCTTTACGTTCCTATTTTCCGCGTGAGATGGAAAATTTGAAATTCACAAAATCGATACTGCAGCTTTATCGCAAATGTACATTGGCAAAGGTAAACAACGGGAGGAGAGCGTGTACTCGGCGATGATTTACAAAAAGTGCTAGTAGGATTCTGTATTTACGCGTGATTCCTCTCGTACGGAACCCTCGCTTATTCAGCACTTTTTAAGGAATGACTAGAGCTCTTGTAACTTTCCCGATTCCAATACCGACGCAAGTCAATGGATAGTACCTTAAGCGAAAGACTTACGTAAAAAAGTAATTATTAAACTTATCAAGTGTCTAATGTATTCTATATTCAAAAGCACATGAGTATACGTCTACAATTATTTTGAATAAAGCATTAATAACATTTCATGCAAAATAATACGTTTAGAGTGTCAATTAATTATTTGGTTGTTAATGTTATTAAATATTGTTTGTGTAGCAATGATACATTTAATCGGAAGAATAGGAATTCGTATTAAACTAATTACCTTCGTTATTATTTTACTCTATAGAAATTAAATTTTTAAATAGTTTTAATTGGGATATAAAAATTTTACAACTAGCAAAATTTTGTTTCTTTTAAAAAATTATTCAAAGTAACCACTCGATCAGTGTTATATTATCGAAGCTCAATTTTTTCATATACGTATTAATCGTGAACTACTCGAACTGAATTTTTATTTATTATTTATCGAAAATATTTTACAAGTGAAAAACGTATTGTTTACAAAAGAATTTACTTATACAACAATTGTACGCGAAGAAAACGTCCGATTTTTTTCAAAATTACTTTGTAATGAAACAACTTTTACTCGTAAAATGAAAAATATAAGAAAATTTATGATTTATTATCGAATATTGATTGAAACGTAAATTTGACTCGTGTTTAAATATTAAACACGTGTAAAATATCTAATATTTATAAAATTTAATCTAATGACAATCGCAGATTAATCCGACGATTTCACATTTAATAAAGATATATATATATATATATATATATATATATATATATATATATATATATATATAATAAAAATATAAAATATTCAACATATATTAATAATATATTCACCAATAACACAAGCTTCCTCTATTAGTCACTTGTTAGGAGTTTGCCAACAATTTTAATTTGTAGACTCTGGTCCCCCTATGTAAACGTGTTTCGCGTACAATACTTTCAAAAGTTTTTCATCGAGTACTTGACGGGAGGAACTTGAAACATTATTTTGTTCGTTGGACGGATCAAAGTTGGCACGATTGAATTTGATTTTAAAAAGTTCGACAGACGTGCGTTGGATCCTCCAAACTTGTGAGGGTTCTGGATTATAAAAATTTTGGGATATAACAATATCGTCCAATAGGACTCATTAACCGATTCGATTTTAAAACAAGAATTGCTCGAATGTTTGTAAAAAATGAAACTAGAATGAAATAGTAAAAGAAATAACGCCAGTATCAGGAATTTGGTGGTATAACGATTAAAAACTTAATGATTTTTTATCGTCTGCGAAAGCAAGAAAGAAAAATTATTTGGTATCACTTGGTTTTCTGATACTAGTGGTGATGAATCTGGGTCACCTTCACGTCCTCGATACTGCTTTTACTATATACGTATCGTACATCTGTACATTATACAGAAGCATAAAATTCTTTTTTTACTCTCGAACTCATAGATCTTAAAAGCTTGAGCGTTGAAACGCCAAACTGAGCTACGTCATCTCTCTCTCTCTCTCTCTCTCTCTCTCTCTCTCTCTGTCTCAGTCCTTCTGTTTGAATTTCTATCAATTCTTAGACTCGACTTTCGCTATTCAGAAGATTTTTCAATAGCCGAGGCAGAGTTAACGAATAGCAGAGCAGCTTGTTCCAGATAAAAGCAAGTAACGTCGATTCTGGTTAAGGCCAGGGTCGATGGGCCGTCGCGACTTGCCCACTGCTGTCTATATCTATTTATCTCTCAATCTCTTTCTCTCGTTTTTTTGGGAATAATTCTTGGAGTGCAAGCAATCGTATGTTACAGTAAATTCAACGAGGCCGATTATTATTTTATGCATAAGCTGCTGGAAAACTTGTTTCCAGCACGTCGCATGGAGGTACATGGAGTCGATTTTGGTCGGTAGATTTCTGTGAAGCTCGATTCCAAAAATTTATTTCGAATTTTCTCAACGTATCGGAAATTCTTGCGAGCACAGAATTTGCAAAAATTACTTTTACATAAATTCATTACTATCATCGTGCATTGACCAACTTAAATAAACATTCAGCCTGCTCAACTTTTTATGGATCAAATTATTTTAGCTTTTAGTTAAGCTATATATCAAACAACGTAGAATACTGTTTAAAAAACAATGCTACGTGCATCTACACTTTGTTAAATAAAATCAATAGCTTTACTCTAGTCGGAAAGAAAAGTAAATCAATGGTAATGTATACCAAGAATTCACTTTAATTGAAATAACTTTTTTATCGATTGCGGTGGACATCTAAAAGCTGAGAGTCGTCACAAATCTGCATATTCATAGACTACGTTACACAATGACACTTACGTTTAAAAATTTACAAGGCAATTAAGTAATGCGTTTAAACGAATATTAACATTCGAAATACATTAAAATGTCGTGTCTCTTACGGAATAAAAGAAGAAAATTGTCGAAATTAAAAGCCGATAGCTAGTTTAATATTTAAAAATTGTAGGAGGCCATTTACTAGCACACTATTCATTAATAATCTGGTGATAATAGTTTCTTCTGAAAGTTTTCATGTTATTAATCAACTGTTTGTAAATCCCCCGCAAACTCTCGGTTAAGCAACGACAATTATATTGGAAATAAGAATGTAACTTTTGAGAATTTGACATAGAATATGGAGTGCACAAATTGAAATCTCTGAAGTGAAGGCCAAGGAGGTCAACCCTCGCGTGTAAAAGAAAGTGGCAAGCATGGTACGTAATTTGCAGTAGTAGAGGGCCGAGTCGACCAGACCTGTAATGCAGAGCTCTCGAGGTTCTCTGATAAATTGTTCCCTTTCAGACTACAACGAAAGATTCGAGATTTTTTTGTTTTTTTTTGCCCTTATTCAAACATACCAAAAGATGATGCTCCTCAGCTTTCACGAAAAGCATGTCAATGTCGGGGTCGATTTACGTCGACTCATCCGTCCCGCTCTCATACCTGCTTTACCTTTCCGTGAAGTCTACTTCGTGTCTAAATTGGTCTTTTCGCTTACGGTCTCTTCCCTACTGCCGTATTACTCCCTCGCGACACGACGAAATTCGCGATCGTTGTCGCTCTTTCAGGGTGGTTTAACGTAACGGCAAATGAGATTTCGGCCCACGAGCTCCTGCACTAAAATAAAGATTTTCAAATCGGTAAATAAAGGCGAACCGTTAAAAATGAAACGCAACTGAATCCATTATCCGATTAGTCGTCTATCGGTCCACGTATTTGTATAAATGTGCGCCGCATTCACAGACGCGTATGAAAATCAGACGAAAGAAGGAGAAGCTGCGCTATTTAAATTAACGTCACGCAAAGGTATAGATATGGAAATAACGGTTAGGCCTTTTCTCTTTACGAAAATAGCGACTCCTCGCCAACGTCGTTGACGCGATATTGGTCCGACCTCGATACGAGAGCATCGTTGATGTTCACCGACACAGAAGGCCGACAGTAGCGGTGTGAAAGGATCGTCACTGTAGTCGTGCGACGTTTGACATGTGCGCGCGTACAACATCCGATGAGTTCCCATTGCTCGCGCGAACTCGTTACCGAACGAAGAATTGTACTTAAAATGTGACATTTCATCCACCGAGTGGCTTTAGTCCAAATTGTGCTTAAAAGTTTAAGTAACGCAGGCTTACCGTATCTGTCCCTGTATAATTCACCGTCTAAAAGTCGAATTTAAAAGTAAGTCCTGTTGGTGGGTCAAGCTAATCCAGTATATAGTAGAGTGCTCGTGAGGATACAAGAGGACCGTATAATTTGCAATAACTTTGCAATCGACGACTGAAAAGAGCGATAAATAATTTGGATTCTTAATTCCAGTAGAAGCGAAAAATAAGCTTCTGCGATGATTTGGTTCATTATGGAAACACCGTCTTGCGGGTTATCGCTTAAACCTTATACGATGAATTCTTCCAAATCAATGAAATTCAACTGCGCTCCCCTTATCTTTGAATTTCACGTCGAGCGTAAACGGGTAAGATAATTACAGCATGACACGA
Organism: Wiebesia pumilae; assembly: GCA_018907045.1. Classification (NCBI taxonomy): domain Eukaryota; kingdom Metazoa; phylum Arthropoda; class Insecta; order Hymenoptera; family Agaonidae; genus Wiebesia; species Wiebesia pumilae. The sequence continues at coordinate 4,416,689 of JACCHZ010000192.1, forward strand.
CGCCACTTACGAGCGAGAGCTTTTACGTGCGCAGAGAGAAGGAAAAGTCCCTTTAACCGCTTAAATTGAAGGGGGACGAGAGCAAGTGCAAGAGCGAACTGCTGAGAGAAATCGACGCCGAAGAGTGAACGTATGTAGGTAAAGGCTCTGCTTTCTTGTACGGCATAACCTTGCGCTGTACAGCTGATGGAGATATACTAATATGTTGTATTGGGGTGCTTGAAAAAAAAATGAATGAAAGAGAGAGAGAGAGAGAGAGAGAGAGAGAGAGAGAGAGAGACATTCACTTTAGAGAGGCTCCAGACAGACGAAGCCCCGGGCAACGCTTATCCCATTGCCATAGCAACCCCGTCGCCGTCGCGTGTAAAATCAACGTACCCACACCATGGGATCTCTCTTTCTCTCTCTCTCTCTCTCTCTCTCTCTCTCTCTCTCTCGACGCTCCTCCTGTCGCGAGCAACGCCTCCCTCGATTTACATAATTATTTTCTTTTTACTCTCCTCTTTCTTCTCATCAGTATCTTCTGTGAGTTTTCTCTTCGCCTTCCAGATAAATTCTTTTTCGCAAACGGGAGATTCACGGGAAAGGACAGGCGACGGCACTTGTGCGCGTTCATCGAATACTCCAAGTCCGTCTATGTGTATACGCGTAAATCTGTGTTTTCTGCTGATCTTATCTTTAACGCTAAGCTCGGATTATATCATCCTATTCGTGATTCATTTTTCATTTTTATCTGTTTTCGTTATTTTTTTTTCGCTTTGAGGGTAATTAATTGGGCGATCGTTTCACACTATCGTTCCAGTGTAATATCGTTCTAATGGATGAAATTTAACGACGCAGGGATGCTTCTGTAGCGCATATTAAAGAACTGACGCGGTGCTCTGCAATAACGAATCGCTAAACTACGATGCATTATTAAAAACACGTAATTTGCTGAATTCGCGTTTAATCGATATTATTTATACCGGGACCCTAATCAAGAAGCAGCAATTCAAATTGAGTCATTAGCATTTTGCGCGAGAAGCTTAAGCACTAAAAAACTATTGTAATGTCGGCAAATGTCACTTATAGTGCAAATTTTGTTTCATGGGATACTATCGATATTCTTCGCTATATTTTTCAAATCAAGCGATTTACTTTACTCTTTTTCAACACGATCGAACATTATAAAAGTATAAAATGTCTCATTTTAAAAGTATATACAAGTATATCAGTTGCTCGAAAACATTTACTAAATACATTAAGTGTATTAAATACTTGGTTGAATATCATATTATTTTAAATATTAAGCATAATTTTTTCAAATTCTAAAAATTTTTCAGAACAAATGAAAAATTCAATATCAAGTTCTTTTGAGTTTGCTTCGCTTGCCTGCAACACTTGAATAGAAAAATTCTTGATTCTATCGACGTTTTTTTCATAATAAACTGCAGCCGCTGTACAATCGAATGCAATACAAGTAGGCTGGATTTTTATCAAATATTCAAATATTCCATTAAAAAATCGGTTATAAAAGAATCGAAAGAGTCGAATTCTCGGCGATTCACGATTTTTGTCCACAAAAAAATCCCTTGGTAAAATTATCATAACGGTATACTCGAGAGTTTCAACTTAACGGATGTTTCGTTCGAGGGAAAATCGCGAGAAAGGAATGGTCGACACGAGGGCAGAGCTGATGGGGATATTAGCAGTGTTCTAGTTACGAATGTTGTCAGCCCGGTCAGCGAAGCGAATGATCCACGGTATCCTCAAATTATTTGTAATGTCATGGAGAGTACGCGTACGCGATACGGAACGACCAAATGGTCGGAGAGCCTCGGTATTCGAGTCCACTCGTTTTGACATCAGTCGCCGTATTCATCGCACACGGACCTCAAGATCGCTAACAATTCCCCTGTATTGGTGATTGGGTATCACCTCGAGTGATTTACGCGAACAACGGACGAAAGAAAAGAGAACGGCGCAGCGACGAGCGACGAGCGACGAGCGACGAGCGACGAGCGACGAGGAAAAGAGGCCGTGATTTGTGGATTTAATTAAAGCGCCATAATTGCTGGCCGACTGAAGCAATAAAGCAATATAAGAGATCGCGGCACAAGTGCGTACAAGTAGAACCACGCACAGGAGGAACGAGATGCAGGGGATGCAGACGCTTTTACTTTCGCTTCTGATGGCATTAGCTGCTAGTGAGGTCGTTACTCCGATGCCGAGCGGATTTTACATGGGGCACCAGACCAACCACTCAACGCCAACAGCGGCGGCGGTGATGCAGGAAGGCACGAAAATTGAATCATGGGCGCCGAGTCAGCCGGAAGTGACGCAAATGCTGTCCTACCCGACTATGCCAAATACGCAGCCCTTCGTCCCAGCCAACCACTACCACCCTGGTATCGCCCGGCTCTTCCTCTTTTTTACTCGCTTTTTCACCAAATTATCGTGATCATTTATACCAATTATCACTTGAGATGCTTCGAGTTGGCGTTCGCATAAATTCATTGTTTTTATAAAGTATTTCGAATAAATAGGCGAGCCGTGGCTTTTTTTCTTTTTTTTTACCGCAACCGAGTGTCTTTCACTGCTCGATATTATTATTTCGAATCGCAAGGCTTATTCGAAATTTTATGCAAATGATGAATTTGTATGCTTACATATCGTTAGAATTCGCGAACGTAAACTTTTGTCGATCATCGCTTCGTCGATTGCACATCGTTATTAAAAAATCTGAAAATACTTAAATTAACAAATACAAAAACTGTCGACGCTAACCTTATTGAATAATTCTAACATGTCTACGTTACTTCGAGTAAAATTCAGATCCTTATTGCACGTCAGTGTCTCACATACTTTCTTCTTTTCCGGTCTTTTTTAAGGAAAATGTTCACACAAGTAGTGGATATATTTAGTTATCGACAATAGACCACAATATGAAATAATATATTTAAAGAAATCTAAACTTTCAGGTTACCGCTTCTCGCCGTCGCCAACAAACGAGTTTCGTAGCGAACATTATGCTTATCCATTCGAGCCAAACTACGCATATCCAGTTTCCCAACCACCGATCGACTCGGCGTTGGTCCCAACCACGAAACATTTCGTTATCGTTAGCTTCATTGGATTACTACTACTATTTGCTATTATTCAAAATTCAATCGCCTCTGCGAAACACAAAGACGCCTTGGTGGAAGTCTTGTCAAATAGAAGAAAGCGAAATGCCATAACTTTGCCAGATTTTGAACCAATGGTACTTTCAACGAATAATTATAAAGATGCGTATAATATCGATTCGAAAAGAAAAATTAAATAGTCAATTTAAGAAAATGAAAACAAGGGTGATCGTATTGAAGGTAAAAGCTTACGCTTCACCGATATCCTTTATAAAATCTGAAGAGTTGTAAATTTTTGTAAGATTAATATACTGATAAGGGAATGACAAATAGCGTTAAATGTGTTTCAGGCGTTGATAAATTATATAGCAAAATTATGGAGCAAAATTTCAGTAACTCTAATATTTAAAAAATATCGATAATCGTTATAATTTATAATTACATTTAAATAAAATATCACGTTGTTTTTATATAAAATATCAAGGTAAATGTAATCAATCGAAGAAAATAAAGAGTTTGAAGCTTCAGAATGATGGAGAAATGTGAATTTTACATATCTTACTAATTCGATTAAATTATCATTAATGTAGCCTAACTGTCCTTGATTAGAGTAAGTGTGAGGAATTCCTAACAGACTTTGCAAGCTGTAAGTGTGTATTACATTTGTACGACAGATATTTATTTATTATGGAGTCGTTTAAAAATTTTAAATTATCTACAATTTGTTATTTCTTTAATTATAATTACTAACACTAGTTTTCATGATAATTCTGATAGACGTAAAAAAATACTCCATAAAATATATTATATGATTTACTGGAGATTAGATATTTTCTTAGTGATACATATTAGTTTCAAATGGGGCCTATTTTGGGAAAAGAAAACTGAAAATTAAGAATACTAAAAGAAACGAACATCAATAACAAACCGGAAGCATCAATCCTGAACTTACAGAAAAGAGTCAGAAGCACAATGAATAATTCAAACACTGAAATATCTTAAGCTCTATTGACACGAAGAATAAAAGTTTGAAAAGAAGCGAAACAAAATGAAAGAAAGTTCTAAAGCATGTATAAACTATTTTAATTCACAAAGGAGTAATATCAGAGGTATAGAAAAAAAAAGAAAAAGTAAGACGTGCAACTGGTAGCACTGAATAAGGAAGCTCAGCTTCAAAGCAGTCTTTTATCGTATACAAAATTAATATTCGGGGCTCTTAACATTTAATCCGTAACTCATATCATCAATAATTTTTAAAAATATTTTGAAACACGAAAGAGATTTCTGATGATGTCGAGAAATACTTGAATTAGAAATATATTATGTTGCATTCTTTTAGAGATAGGAGTTATTCTAAAGGAAGACTTGAAAACAGTAACAAAATTGTGATTTAATTCAGTCGTGAGTTGAACCCGTAACCATCATTTTCTCGACGGGTGTTTTTCTAAGTTGTCCATGTATATTCATTTATTTCTTTGTATCGTCCTCGTGTCATAAAGAGCCGAATCCGCATGTCTGAATAATTTCAAGATAATATTCAAATTTGTAGATATATAATCTATGGTAAAAATGTCGGACACTATTTAAGTTTATTCAGATGCATTATTTAGATGATTTATTATGAGTATTAAGCTGCCTGTATCTAGAAGTATTATGAAAAATTTTTCAAAACTTTAAATTCAAGAAAAGTCTATCCAACGGTAAATAAAGGTTACGCGAGAAAATTAGAAATTTAATTTCAATTAAAATTAAAGTTTTTTTTTTCATGCAAAAGCAGTAAAACTGATCTATAAAGAAAAGCCGAAAAATGTTATTTAAAATTTTCACTTGAATTCTTCAAATTAATGTAATTATTGTGACCTGTAACTTTTTTTAGTATAAAAATATAAAAATTTAACAAACACAGCCTTATTCATAGATTTAAAATTTATAATATGGTAAATTAAACAACGTATTTAACTTTATCTTATTCATTTTTAATGAAAAAACTGTGATCTTTTAAAAAGTTATTACGCGTTTGTTTAGTTTCATTTAAAAAATTTGTTAAAGAAATAATAGGAGTCACGTAGACAGAATTCAGGAAGTACTGTATACCTTTCGTAAAACGTGAAAAATAATGAAAAAGGCTTTCGTTCTAGTCATTCATAAAAATAAAAATATAAAAAAGATACATCTAGTAAAACAATCCAAAATAAAACGATTTTATATTAACAACAAATATAAGCATTGTAAAGAAAATGTAACTTTTTGAATAGAATTTTGGGAGGACTTTAACAATTAATATTTCAGGAAAAGAAGCTTTTTTCATATAAATACATGTTTTTTTAAAAAGAATAAATATTATATTACCTTAAGTAGAGAGAATAAAATTTAGAATTTTTCAAGTAAAAAATAAGAAAACGTTATAAGGCAATGAGCAAATTTTTTTATTCCAGTGAGTTCTAAACTATTTATTTAAGTGTCAACCCTATATAACTAACATTTGTTACCGAAACATTTTATGCATTCATTAAATAATTAATGTTGCTGATCGCTAAAAATATATTGTATTTCACTATTTACTTTATTTCATTTTTTAATCAAATTTATAAACTGAGATAATTGATATACTTGAGCAAATATTAAAAAAAGTTCTTTATAAATTACATAAGAACAATTTGAAGTATACTTCTATAAAATTAATAAAATACAACAAAATGTTAACCAGTTCGGTAATATTGAGATTATATTTTATGAAAATTTTTTATAAAAAATATTAATAGTAGGCCATTTTCTTTTAAAGTAAAGTTTAATAATTGATTAGTTCAAGAGGCATTGTTATAAGAAAGAATTTTTTTTTTCAATTTTACAATTGCTTTTAAATAATGAAAATCTTAAATAATATTAAACCTTCTATTACAGCGTAACCAGGTACTGTAGTAATCACAATGATTATATCAGTAACGTTCATAACAATTGCTTGATAATTTTAACTTTTTAATTGAAGATTATATAAAAGCTAACAGAACTGTGTTAACTTTATACACGTGTGTGTGTGTGTGTGTGTGTGTGTAGGTTTCTATTCATTAATTTATTTGCAAATTAATAAGACCATACCTGTTTTTGTACTGTGATTATAACTGTTTGAAAAAAGAAAATTAAGGAGAAAATTTTAAAATAAATGTCCTGCACAATCGTTATGTTATTATGAAAACTTTCCACTTTAGATATCATCATCCTTATACGAAATAATAAAATTTTATGTACAAAAAAGATCAGTTGCATCTGATGATTAAAACTCTGCGTTTAATAAATAAAGAACTTACTTTATAATTTCAGTACATCTCAGTACTATCAAAAAGAACAGCAAGCATGAATATTAAATGAAAACATTGCTTTTAGATATGCGGCACTGATAAACGTAAAAGAATATACGGCAAATAAGCGTTCATCATTTTTCCAGACACCAGAAGTAGAATTGGCTTTGAAGGAGGACGCGCGTGTTCGCTGCACACAAAGAACGCTCTGTTACGAAAATCGCAAGCTCCTTAAGGATTTTGGTGACTTTGGCAAAGTCCTCGCCAAGTATTTAACGTAAGGCTCTGTCTTCGTTGCATACATCCAAGCGATTAGAATAGTCTGGAATTCCAAGCACGAGGTGATACCCAGCAATTTAACAAATTTATGAGATAAAGTTGTCAAACTGCTTTAAAATTACATATTACAAATTTAGCTCTAATTACTAATGTGCGACTGTAAATACGAAATGACTATAAATGAGAATTCTTCACTATTCGGTGCAAGTGCTGACCAATATCACAAATACTTATTTAACGAACAAATAGCATCAAATATTCTATTACCGTTCAAGAATCCTAGTATTTACCTTTTTACGTATACAGAGTGAGATTTTGGCTGAAAAATGACACAATCTAAAAGTTAAATTGCAACTTTTCCAATATTTTATTTATTTAAATAGGATTTTAAAGACAAATTTCGTCCTGATATATCGTTTAAAATCCAATACCGTAATCATTGCGTTCGTTTCATCCATTTTAGTACTAGAATTTAATATATTGTAATGATAAATAATAATAATAATTTACCACTGAGCTACGTGCTAAAATTGAGCATGATTTATTTAATTCAATTTGTGTTCTTTATGACTTATTGATGAAAAATTGAAATATTATATTAAGCATCAATTCCTATATTCAACTCTATTTAAAAAAAATTAGTAAATTTATTCATTATTGTTCATTTTAGCATTCATTTTAAAATTTTTAAATAATGAATTTTATGAATAGTAACAAAAAGAAAGAATACAATAGCATAACTAATAGACAAAAGTTGTAAAATATGTGATATCGAATACAGAGATACAGTACATCAAATTTGGTTTTAATAGTATTCGACCAGTAACATTTTTCATTTTACAAGTAATTCGTACATCAACGTATTCACAGATATAACAATAAAAAGGTTAGAATTATTTCATGAAATAATATAAATTTAATACGAGGTATTAAATTATTTATACGTGTTCAAATTGTGATTGTGCATATGTACATTATTTTTTAATCAAAGTATCATATTTCTACACAAAGCGATATTCATGCCTTCGGAAAACTCCTTAAGCTCCTACAATTATATAATTTCTTGTCATTAGGCGTAGCGTACGGAGTTCCTTAAAAGAAACATCACCAGGTTGGGATCGCCTTGTAGAAGATGCAGCCGACGCTGGATTAAGGGGCGAGGACTGCGACGTCATCTACAGGGACTGTAGTTTTGACGCGTCTGGCGATTTGGCTGCGATCAACGAAGAAGAATAAAATTTGCAAGACGAATAAGATGCAAGTTGAGAGCTACGTGCAAGTTGCGCTTAATTTTCCTTATCGGATAAAAAAAACTTGTATTTTATACGATGACGTGTAAGGTATTTGGGAGCACAAACGCGATTCACCGTTTCTCACGATATTTGTATACACCATAGAGAGAAAATATTTATTATGATTTGCACAAGTGAATAATAACTTTTAAATTACATTTGCTAATTCTAATTGGTAAGCGCTACACATGAAAAAGTTTAATTTATTTATTCATCAATCATCAATAAATTTTGAATAGGTAATGTTTTTGGATATTTGTTTGAAAAACAGGATACTTAGTAAATAAAAGTTGAATATATTTTGAAGATATTTATGTCTGTTGATTAAATAAAAAGCATAGTAATAAGAGTAGTAATAATAGTAATGTATCAATGGTTTTAGTAGTTTTAGAAAGAAGACAAGCTGAGTAATGGTTTCTCAATTTTTAATTACAATACGTTGTTTTGCTTGTTTTTATCGCTACAAACATCGACATCCAGCCTGAACTATTTTAGACAGCACAGTCTGCTCTCTACGCACTTAGATGCTCTCGCTCTTTCATTCATTTATTTTTTCCCACATACTCACGTGTCTTTTTTCGTTCACACTCTCACTTGGAATCATATTACATTATATAAAAAATATCAAATCACGAACGAAAACAGAGGATAATGGAGACAATGATAAAATTGCGCTGGTACTTCAATCTTCACTCATCAACTAATTACATAACACTATCGTTATTATCGTTCATAACATTAAGGCATTACGTATTTATAAGATCTCCATTGCTCCGTATCGTCGCGCTATACAGCAATTATATCTCGCTAAGTCGCTTTTTTTTTATATAACTTAAATCATAGACGGTGAGATCGCTCGTTGCAATAGTCCAGGCTTATAAACACAAGAAAATAGTCAAACGCATACAATTGTAGATCCAAAATGGGAGTTGTGGAGCCGACAATTTTTATTTTATTTCAATTTCTCCTGCAAACGATTAACGTCAACCCCTTTTTGTTCTTTTTCTTGCTCCTTCAAGTTATCATTGATCGAGAACTTGCATTGCATGGAGCAAGAATTAGAAAATCTACCATTTTGCGATTGTGTTTACACCTCGATTTGGGCAAAAAGCATCCAAATCTCTTTGAAGCGCAGGCGCTTTTTATCAGCCACAAGTTACTTGTGCGTTAAAATACGACTCCGAATTGACCCTTAATGATCGCTGCGTTCAATCGTCATCGCAAAAATCATTTTCAATGGCCGACGTAATCATTTCTCGTTTCAATCGTGTACAATTGCGTTTGAGAGTGGGGAATCGAAAAAAAAAAAAAAAAAAAAAAAAGGGAAACTAAAGGAAAGACTTTGTGAAATGTAAATTTATAAAAGACAACAGAGTAAATAAATTGAAAATCAAAAACGCGTAAACAACATCCTTTATTGTGAATTGCAAAAACCTCACAGCATAACAAAAATGTAAATGTCTCAATCCGGCCGTCGATGCGATTAATTAGATTTAAAAGGAAAATAATAATAAAAAAAAAAAAATATATATATATATATATATATATATATAAATAAAAAAAAAAATTATGTTCATCCACTTGAAAATCTTGTCTTTGATTGCTTTAATATGTTATAGTGAAATAAAATCTTTGGCGCGCAATAACGTGTACTCCATTGTTCGTCTGTTTTTTAATAAAGCAGTGCGCGCCAAATTGTCGATATTCGTTTTAAAAGAACTGACACTCGCATTCGCACGCACCCTCACGTTTCCAATTATTCGCACATGAATTTGCATTTTATTTTTTACTTTTTGTGGCGATATTATCGCGTAACTCTCTTCTTCATCCGGCAGTTATGTCATTAGATATCGTTACAAAAGTATTACTATGTACAAGCTCCAGAAACACTGGCCTCACTCGCGTTAGACTCGCTTGAGTCAGGTTTTTCATACTTCCATTTTAGAAAAGGAAAAGCTACATCGATTGCCAATATTGTCGATTTATGGACGAAGCCCATATACCTATATGGACCTGAACTCATCGGATCCAACCGCGAGCTGGTCACTTCGCGAGAATGGCACTGTTCCCTTCGACGAATCGAACTTCTTAAACAAATGTACGTGAAGTGGTCGAATAATTTACTTTACTTTTCATTTCTCGGTAAACGCACGGCCGTCACTTTTCGCGCAAGACGAGTATCTCTGGTAATTGCGAAACAATTATCTAAGCAAGACCAAGATCGAGGCACCAAAGAGCTCGGAGGCCGAAGTGGTTGATGTCCGTTCGGCTCGTCAGGAAAGAAATAACGGTCGTATGTCAAAGAAATAAGAGAGAATCTCGCAACGAAACAAGATCCAGAGGAGACGGAAGAGAGAAAGAGAAAACAAGACTTATTTATTATTATCGGTGGAATAAAGAGTTTGAAAGCTTGAGTATTTTCTGGTATAAAAACACTTGTTTACTTTCATAGTCGTTTATTAGCTTTAAATTGTTCTTCATTACTATTTGTAACTATCGATGCATTAAAAGTTATAGGGAGAGGAATACCTTGATACTTTAATCTTTCTCTCGAGTCACTTTCCTCTTTATCCTATTTTCACCTCTCTTTTATTTACGTATTCTTCCTTTTTATACGATTTTCTTTTCCCACATCAAGAAGGAAGCGTACAATTTTATGCGTTAAACAAATTTATACGACGCTTACACACGTTTGTCCGAGCTCGAAAATCATAGTCCTAAATGGTTCAATCGATCGTCGAGCCTACCGTATAAAATGAATCCACATTATGTCGACTAACACGATAATCGCTTAATCAATTAAACTATGAATTGATATAATAATATTAATATTATCAATAATAATATGTACAATGTTCTAATGCTATTTGTTCTGTCCAGTATGCTCGAAACGTGATCTATGCCCGGATCTTATAAAATATTATCATTTACACAGTTCTTAATATTCGTCCTGCATACATTTTGCCGTTGTACTAATAATAATAATAATAATAATAATAATAATAATAATAATAATAATAATAATAATAATAATAATAATAATAATAATAAAAATAATAATATTAATAGTAATAGTAGTAATAGTAATAATAATAATTATTATTGTAATAAGAATGATAATAATGATAATGATAATGATAATGATAATGATAATAATTTATAACGATCTTAGCATTCACGTCTCTTTTTCTCTGTTCGTCTTAATATTTATGGTACTTATGTGCTTTCCTTTTTAGGCTTGCAAAATCCTTACCAAGTTCATTGACACAATCGAGACAAATCTGCTCTGATTGGCATCACACGAGTCGAGCTTCGATTCTGCTCATATTCGTTTTTATAAAATACGACAAATTATGAGTGGTCACGCTTCTTAATGTGAAGTTTTTCATCGGAAACAATGGGAAGCTTTCGTTTTGCATTCTGAGCAAAACACAGGCATATGCTTCAGTCTGGAAAAGAATAGTGGTGTGTATGAAATAAAAAATATGCGATGTATCGAACGCGCATCAACAGATTTAATTCAAATTTTTATTATTTTTGCATTGGATCTTTAAAAAATAAATAAATAGTGAAAAACGAACTAAACAATGTGACAGACGCGACACGTCACGAGCATTCGGTTTCGAACAACGACTACTTATAAACATGTGTGTGGATTGATTTTCGGAAGGTTTGGTAATAAATTATACAATCGGTTAGCTGAGACAAACTGGGAATGTCATAAACACGAAGAAACTCAATTGCAAGTAGTCCGTGAAGTAAGCACACCCACTTCTTCGTCTGCGCGATTTTCTCTACTTATGCAAAAGAAAATCGATTACCGAAAGTATTCCCAGACAAATGAATATTTTTGTATTTTTCTTCATCTAAAGTTCGGAAACCAGCGATACTGAAAAACCGAACGACTCAATATCTATATACTCCTTAGTCTGCTTGATACCGCAAAGCAGCGAAAGACAAATTATCATGAATTGATCGCTTCATCGTCGAGAAGACAAATGTTATAACGTATCTATGTACACTTTACGAAGCCAATTTACGGCTTATTTCTTACGTTTTACAATTTTCATGTTTAAATCAAACGGAAAAAGTGTAAGAATAAGGATATTAACTAGACAGACCAGTCATAAGTTGTCATGCTAATAATATAGTATAGTTTACACGCCTGATACAATTATTATCGACGATTATCGTCGATTAATCATCATTGTATCCATCGTCACCGTTACTTTTATCGTCGTCGTTTTCACGTCTTACATCTTAAAATTATCGACAGTTTTGATTCTTGTTTGGAACCACTCTGCCAATGCCTCATTAACTCAGTCAGTTAACCCATCGTGTTGTTCGTACTTTCTAGTAATTAATTAATTCCAAATTTGGGACGATTAATTCTCTCATTTACTTTTGGAAACAAATTCACACACCTATAACCTCCGGTTAGTAGACAGTGAAAACGACGAGATCAATACCACGAATCCACAACTGGTTACATGTATCACGCAAAAACTAAACAAAAAATAAACAAAAAAAATAATAATAATAATAATAATAATAATAATAATAATAATAAAAGCATGACACGCAGATATCGTTTTCATGAAATTCAAAAATCTATTCGCCAATCTTGAAAATTCGTTTCATCTACGATGCACGCATACCATTGCATTACTTACTAGCATGTTTAAAAAATTATTCGAAAACCAAGTTTTTTTTATAAGGTGGCTATGCATTCGGCTGGCTTTCGTTACTGTACACACATTTTTCACATTTTTTTTTTGCGTATTTAATTAGCAATCATCTTATTCAACATAAATGTCTTTCTAGTCCTGCTTCGATCTTGACAAATATTATCTTTTGTTCTCGGTTTTTATTTTTCAATCCTCGCCCACTCGCTATGCTGGACTAGAGCATAAGCCCTGAATTTTTAGTGTGGGGGAGAAAATGATTCGTAGATCCATTTGGTCTCCAGACTCGACTAAGTCTAACATTTTACTGGCCAATCTTGAAGCACCGCCAAGATCGCACGAATTCTCACCGCGCATCGTCGTGTCTCTAGTATACATTTTTTTTTTATAATTGCATTTTAATTTTTTTAGCCTAACGTTCTAAAGCTTAAATAATTTGCGCTACATTATTTCGTTTTACCTTCTCACTAATAAATGTATAACATTTAAAAAAAAAAAAAAAAGAAAAAAATGAAAATTGGGAATCCGTGTTGCTTGTCGTTTGTCTCAACAAGGAGTAAAGATTCCACGACTTTAATCATACATGGAAAACATAAAACAACAATATTACCTAATAATTTTCTATAATCGACTTTTATTTCAAAAATCTTGTCGCGAACCGAAATACCTCGAGTCCTTCGTGAAATCAAAGCTCAAAAGACTCGACGCTCTACTTCGCTTCAGCGATTTCTTTTCTCCTTTGTACTTAATATTCACATTTTCCCTTTTTTCTTTTTATATTTAATAAAAGAGACACGGAGCTGTCGGTGGGCTTTGCTCGATGGCATACGAGGGGTTTGGCGGGTCCCCTGTGCATTCTAGCTCAACGATGTCGCATGGTTATCGTAGTCGTAGTAGTTGTGATCGTAGTTGATGTGGCGTCTCAGAAAACACTAGTTTGTGGTTACCTCCTGTCTCTATAAAGAAGATACGTCTTCATCGCTAGTGGCAGATTCAATTCGTTAATCTTCTCTTCCAGTCGCTCTTTTCCGATTCGCTGCCGGATTACTCGTCGACAAAGATCCATAAGAGGTAATGGTTCGGCTGGAAGTGAAAAAAAATTTACGATTAGAATTTAAGAGTTGAATGTTTCAACGGCTATATTAGAAACGAGAAACGCGCGTCTCGCGTAGCATGAAAAAGTCAATTCTTACGATCAAGGCCACCGATGTATTTCATGGTGATCTCGCAATGGCCCCAAACTGCCGAAACAATAGGATATAGCTTTCTGCCTTTAAGACCTCTAAACGCTACACCTAGGTACTGGCCTTCTACAACGAACGCTAGCGTACCCTCATCCATGTCGAGTACCACTGTAAGAGATGCAAAGTATTCGTTAGAGGCAGTCATCACGTGCACCAACCTCGCGAAATAGCTCGTGAAATAGCTCGTGAAATAGCTGGCGTCGTGCGCCAAGCCACATACTACAGCTAAATACTAACCCAAAAATTTGTCAGGAACGATAAATGACTCTTCTGGTTTGAGAAGCGCAGGATATGTAACCCCATTGTTGTTTTTCGAGTCGTGGTAAAGCTTATTCCTGCCAAGGTCCCAGCCCCAGCTGAGTTCATTATTTCCTACAAGACTTTGATAACCAACGCTATGCAGGGGAGCATCCGCCGTTGCTACACCGACGACGGCGTGCGTGCCACGTTGCCTTGTACTCCAGTGGAGCTCCCACACGTGCATGCCCTTTGTGTAACCCACTTTCCCTCGTATGCAGTCCGTACTTTGTGCGACTGGATGTCGGTGAAACGTCAATTTGTCGTCTTCCTGCGATCAAAAATGTTCCACGATTAAAAACAGCTCCCCGAAGATGCTTCTTTTGCGTCCTGGGCGCGCTTTGCAGTCTCCAGCTGGAAGAGGGCGCAAAAAATGCTCGTTCGTCCAGCTCGATTCAATTTGCTCGTGGTCTCGGGACTCCAACAAGGATTTCCGGTAATCAAGAGATTGGCAAAACACGGACAATAAATTCGCGCGTACAATATTCAAACGCGACGAGTGGGACACGTCGAGAGGCTCAACAATCCTGAATGGGCTTCGTAAAAACAGGAACGTACCTTGACGAAAATATTGAGGCTCCTGTCGTCGGCGTTCCAGCTGTGGTGTATTTGCGTTTCCCGCGAGGCGGGCGGCATGTCCAGTAGGACATCGAGGCGCGCCGGTCTCGAGAAGTGCTGGGCCAATTCGCGTGGCACAACCGACTTGTAGGCCGCGGCACCACCGCCGACCCCGACACCACCTCCAGCACCAGCACCGCTCTCGCGCGATACGCTTTTTACGCCGCCTGAAAGAACGGATAAAAACAAAATCGTTAGTTTCGCTCGCTTTATTTGCACCACGAACGGGAGGATGGCGAGCGTCATCCGACAGTTGCTACCATCGGCGCTCGGAATGCGTCGCGTTTTCTGCTCTTCGTTTTTCCGATTTATCGAAGGAAGAAGAAGAAGAAGAAAAAAAAACCGCAAAAAGCCGTAAGTCGTATCTCGAAGCCTTCGAAAAGGCAAACGTGCATTTCTGCGCGCATCGTTTACCTTAATTTACGTGAATTTGTTCGTCGTCAGTCGCGCAACGGGCCTATCATTAACCTTTTTAAAGCGTTTTTCGAACACCGAGTTATTCCACAATTCAAATGTTGAAATCTTAGAATTGCGCTTGGCTTGCATCTCTAGGAACGGCGTACGAAAACACACGATGTCGCTTGTAAATAGTTGAATAAAGTAAGTTCTCCCTTGAAATATTTGTTTAGAACAATTTATAAGGAAATCGTCTCGGGCGCTACAAATCATCCTCTATGTCCTATTTCAAGCCGAATGGCAATTTCGTACGTTTTCCGATGCTCTAACGCTTCCCAAATGTATGCAACCCGAATAAATAGTCTTTTAAAGGTTTGTTTACGCGTCGTTCGCTTTTATTAAAATCATAAAGAAAGGTTACATAATAAATATTGACTCGATCGAATCGAGAGCAGAAAACAAAAAGTAAATACATTTCTTTAGGAATCCATATTTGAATTGGTTAAGTTGGAAATTACAAAAGTGTAAAAACAAAGAAAACTAGGATAATACAACTACATTCATCGAAAGCAAAAGACACGTGTGCTTGGCTTATCCGTCGCCAATCAAAACGGAGATTGCATTCTTGTTTTTCTTGTTTTTCTTGTTTTTCTTGTGTTTCTTGTGTTTCTTGTGTTTCTTGTGTTTCTTGTGTTTCTTGTTTTTCTTGTTTTCCTTGTTTTGAAAGAGGATGCGAGGAAAACAAGTGAAGAAAAATTTTCCGAGAAAAGGCCAATTTATGAAAAAGCTCGATCGCGCGTTTTCACATTTTATACCAAATTAATTTACCTCTCGTTCTAATAATTCGAATCAACTTCCGTCTCGTTTTCACGGTTATTCGTTTGCGTTTGTGTTGACAACCTTGTCTCATGTTGACACAAGGCACGAGCTTTCGCTTCTCTCACTGGACTAAACGATAGCCGATAGCACGTCACAGGCCAGACTGAATCACTGAAAATTGTCGCCTTGACTCACGACTTTAACCCTTCTTACGGCGTTTCTCTTGGCAGAGCCGAAGGGTGGGAGGGACAAAGAGCGAGAGAGCGAGAGAGCGAGAGAGCGAGAGAGCGAGAGAGCGAGAGCGGGTAGACTAGGTTAGACCCATCGGTCGGTAATATTTGGAAGAAACGCGAGAAGCTCTACGACTGAAGAGGGCGCTGCACGAAAACCCTTGTCAGCCAAGTGTACATCCGTGTGTACGCGCGCTCACGCACACTCGCCTACGCATTCTTATTACCTACGCTCGCTTCTTTTCGACAATTTTAGGTATGCGACGAGACGTCGGATAATCACCGACGCTCGACTATTTACACGAGATTAACAATTACGGCTATCGAAACACTCGTAATCGAGTGTTACGCTTTTCTCCGCAAAGCCCCACTGCGATTCAAGGAAAGCGGAAAATAGTAGCAGGGCTTTTTATCCGTATGCGTAGTACCTCCGGGCGAAAGAAAAAAACTCGTTAAAGCACAGGGGACGCAAGCGCGGTATTTTCCTTTGACAAAAACCTACTATATGTGTACACGGCACAGTTTAAATATAACGCGAAAATGAAAATTCTTGGATTCGAGGCGCCTGGAGGTACAGGAGGAGAGGAGCTGTTGGAGTTAGTCGCTCAATGTTGGCACTTGGCTGAACATGGAAACGTGCCGAGGCTTATTTGCTCGAGCAGCTGTCGTGGTCGTGAATGCCTAACTTTCTTTCCTTCGCGGTGAAGGGAGGGAGCGGGAGCAGCCAGCCTTTGACGCCTTTTTCTTAAGGTTAAGGCGAGAGCTGTTCTCTCTCTCTCTCTCTCTCTCTCTCTCTCTCGCTCTCGCTCTTCCACTCCCTCGCAACCGCCAACCGCGCTCTCGCTCGCTCTCGTACAAAAACCTCGACGCCAGCAGAAAAACATCCTCCACCTCCCTCCTGGGTAGCGAAGAAAAAGGGACATAATGTGGTAGCGGTCAGGTACCCACAGTGCCCTGTAAATTTTCGACGTGAACGTGCATCGCCAGCTCTCGGACTTAATCGTACTGTCGGCTTCATGAGATATCCTCGCTCTTTCACTCGTGGAGATTAAACTCGTTGAGAGGAAACGGCGAATTAATCCTTATCGATGGGGTACTTCTTGGGACCTTTGTCAGCCGCACAAAGTAGTCGCCGAGAAAGTGGAGAGATTTCTCGCGGCCGGAGATGAGTAGACGTTTTATTCGCTGATAATACCGACCGGATGACTGATCTCGATCGATGTCATTCGATGACTCTTTTTCGCTTGTGCACACACTCGCTATTTATTTAAGAATCGATCTCGGCTAAATCCGCTGGATTTGTATTTGTATTTTACGATGATAAATAAATGGAATGATTCAGAAGTGGGAGAGCTTGGTCTTGTGCGAAGAAGGAATAAGGGATTTTATCGAATTCCTACGTAATAATGAATAAATATTCTTTTAGCAAAGCTGTTTGCATGCATCGGACTCTTAAGCGTAGGTTCTGTATAAACAACGAAACGGTCAATTTTAATCCTCGATTTGTACAGCGAACAGGAGCTCCGTAAATTAGAATCATATCGGTACAGGTATATTTGGCGTAGAGCCGTGCGAACGAAATAAATACATGTAGGCAGCATTAACGCGATTTAAAAATGAGTTGCATTCGATCGGGCGCTTAAGTAAACGTTGCATTGCTGGTTTCGAAAGGAAAACGTAGTCCCGATCGAAGGTCACGCCAATGAAATTACTTCCGATAATGTCCCGATTTTCCATTTGCTTTCCATCGGGAACTTGTTTCCCGAGTCGAGCGGGCGTTAAATGCAGGCTCGCAGAATCGATACGAAAGTCGGAGAAACGTCGGAGGGCGAATGAATTATTGAATTATGAGTTAGACAAGTGCGATTGGGTTCCGCGAGCTTACGTACCGAACGCTAATACGCTAATAGTCCGACTAACGACGACGATTGCATTCGTATCCTCTTTTTCTTCGCAATTGGAATCTTTGCCGAGGACGAGCCACGCTGAACGAATTATGTTACCAAGGATACCATACCACCCTGAAACGAAAGGAGAAAAAAAAAAAAAAAAAAAAAAAAAAAAAAAAAACCACCACCGAGTCCATTCTGTCTTTATGGTGCAGAAGGATATGTAATAATCAGAAGAAATCATTAGAGGCGGGACCTTCGACTAGCGCGTTCGTGGAATGAAAAAAGATCTGTCCTACGCATGATGAATTGAATATTTAGTCCAAGTAATGCACAAATACTTGCGTAAGTCGAGTCAAGAGCACGGCCCTGAACCTATAACTGTCATCACAACCGCATTATGGTTCTTGTTTTTCCTTCTTCTGCTTCTCCTCCTTCTCCTCCTTCTTCTCCTTCTTTTTATTTAATAATAATAAACTTGCGTTTCCTTGCATAGAGTTCTCGGTGCGTTCTTAGTTCGCAATTTAATTTGAACGACATTACGCAAACAACTGCTTGCTTATTTTAATTATTTTAATGCGTATTATTAATAATACGCAGCGTGTCTTACGTAGGAATTTGAAAATATCAATTTCTCTTATTTCGTACTCTAAATGAATACGTCGGCAACGTTTAAGCGGGATAAATTTGCGAATAACGGAAAATCCTTACCGGATCATTAATTATCAATAATATTGCCGATACTATTCATTTTGAAATCAATGGTACGAGAATAACGATCGCGTAGCCCTACCGAAGTGCAAATAAATCAGTGCGTTAAGCTGCAATCGCGGCAGCCTTATAAAGGAAGGGGGAAAAAATGGAGGAAAAACGGAAAAATGCCGCATCGCGATGCTCCTTCGCGATGTGACTAAAAAGTCCTTCGCGCTAAATGAAAATGCCGATCGATGTCGAAACTTTTCTCGAATTATCGGCATCGCCAAATTTCAAGGCGCGCGCGAAGCTTTCCCTCATTTCCCTCGTCGCCTCCACCTATGCCCGACATCACGCGATGCAAATCGTGTCCTCGTCAACGCGCGCGACAGCGACGCAATTAGTGGACGCGCGCAACTTTACGAGTGCCGCGCTTTATTGCTCCCGCGCTCAATTAATCAGGAGATCGGTTTCTCCTGTCGATGCCTTGCCTTCGCCGCCGACAATTTGTAGTCATTACGTTGGTCCCCTTTTTCTATATAAATGAACAAGTGCCTTCCAGTTTAATATATATCTCTCCGTTGGATGCATGTATCTAAGTCACTTCGCCAGATGTAAATGGCCTGTTAAAGTAACCGTAAGCTCTACACGGTTTACAAGATTAATGCTCGAGGCGACGCTATTACATGCTCGGTATACGTCGATTAAATCCTGTTACGTTTAATGAGCAATCTTTTAAGAATCCTAGCGCTCGGGATTAATCGTTCGAACGCAGCAGTGATATCCTTAATAACTCGAAAGCAGAACAGCAGTGAAATCGATTAGGCTTGCAAAGACGAAAAGAGACACACTGTTGCGGAATGATCGCGCGAACGTAATACGCGTCAAGCCTCTTGGACGCATAAGAGATCTCAAGAGATCGAATTCGCGAGTCGAATCAATTGCTCGCGGCTGCAGGAGAGATTAATCGATCGATCTCTGCCCGTACGTGTATTCGATTTGATCGTTTCCTCCGGTGCACTTGCCCTCCTGCCGCCTATTCGTGATTCGCGATGGAGCTTCGCTCGCAGCACAGTTTTCCACGCCCTCCACTTTCGTTTCTGCCGGTGAAAACAAAAACGGTGGAGAAAAAAAAGACATCACCTCCGCCCCCTTTATCGTATCAATTTACGCATTCCATTCGCTCGTCCCCCGTACCATCCTCCAAGATCTCCGCCGAAGAATTTACCGATTCGAAAATTAACAGCCCTCGCGAGGGAGCAAAGGATAAGGGGGTCGCGAGCAGGCAAGAGCAAGCGAGTGAGAAAATGGAAAAAATATCGAGAACGGCTGGGGTGAATAAAGGAGAGGAAATAATGAGAGCGGAGAATAAAGGATGCCGAAATTCTAGGAACGGAGGTGATTCAACGGCTCTCTCGCTCGCTCTCTCATTCTGTATTTCGTTGGCGACTGACAGGAGGGACGAGCCCTGGATGAAGAGGAAACCTGCTCAGAGTCTACCTGGCTTCAAGCAGGTAGTTTAAACGGACCCGTACGAGACCTTGACCCTAGCCAAAGCGAGTCAACTCACAAATTCAACTACCTTTTCTTCTCTCTACCTTTCCCTCCCTCTAAACTTCAGACTTTGTAATAATTTTTTAGATTTTTTTTTCGAATCTCTCTGTACCTCCAACAATGGATACGGCAAATTTCATTTCCTTACTTCTAGATCTAATCAACCTTAGCTATATTATTACCGTAATAATGGGAATCAAAAGGTGTTGCACAATGTCTTTCACGTACAATGAACTTCTAAGGACGCCTCGAAGAACGGCAAGTTTCCCTAATGAAAGAAAATACCTTTGATTACTCTCTATTCTGGTAATCGTTGCTACAAACTGGTACTGCGAGCTACAAACACTCTTGACTGCGTAATTATTGTACGTAATAAAGTCAAGACGCCTATGTGGTAATAATGGCATCTTGAGAGCGACTTACTTTTAATGATGTATAATGTTTCCTGCAGCACGTACTTCTACGTATTCCTACGTATTTCTCTACGTATACGACATTTAAATGTAAATAGCACAAGAAACTTGACTCTTGAATCGTGTTAATTCTATGAATAAGTTTGGGTGCTACTTTATAGCGGCATTTTATCCAATATAAAATAAAATCCTGCTAAAAAAAAAAAAAAAAAAAACAAAAAAAAAACAGAAAAAAAACAGAAAAAAAACAGAAAAAAAAAACAGATAAAAAAAACCAGAAAAAAACGATGGCAACGGTTAGGGCAAATTTTCTAGATTATTCGCGATGGAAAATGTTGGTAATGGTTGCCCAAGCAGATGGGTAACCATTGCTCATTCGTTTTCTCAGTCTGCCTGGCAATTCCATTCTAATTTAAAGCAAGTACAGTGATTAAAGTAGAAAATCAACCTCGGTTGAAGATCTACTCCAGGGCAGTTTTACTTTGAAATTCTTTAATTTCTTAATACGTAATTTCCTTATTTAGCAATTTTGAAGAACGATGCTTAGCAGTCAAAACATTTTTTAAATTGTTGATAATTGTATATAAAAATTATTATATTTCTATACTAAACATTTCATTGTTAGTCTTAAAACTACTCGAAATAATCAGGTTTAGCAACGGTCGTCGACCGCAAACGCGTAATTACATGTACAATTGGTAGAAAAAACCGAGAATCGTATATCTCAGCAGTCAGGTTTTAATTCGGCATATAGTTGTACTGGGTAACCTAACCAATTCGTATGAAGAAACATAAAGCGCGAGAGAAGAAATATTTTCTAATTAGCTTTTCCAACGCTTTAAAATGTTTATACAAAAAAACATGAAGCTACTTATCGGCCAATGCAACGTCGGCTTAGTTTTCGCATAAAAGTGTTGGAGTTTGTAAATTTCTAACGTATTACTAGCGATATAGGCGTCAGCTAGAATTGGACGATAACGAGAATTGATATCAGTTTTCGAAAAGAGCCAATAAAGTCCTCGGGGTAAATATTGAAAAACGATAAGACTACGGTATAATCCAAGTGACGGTAGCTAGGAAAGAAAAAGTACCGTCGCACGTCGACCGTCGACTGTCGACGAAGCAACGGATGCGCCGATTACCTGAAATTTTTTGGCCCATGTTCATGCCCCGATGGGGACGATAGTAGTGGGTGCGTGTAGGATGGTGGCGATGCTGGGCGCACTGCTTGGTGATGGGTAACTTTTGCCTCGTGTGCCTGACGTTCGCGCTCAGGTGATAAAGATGGTGGTGATGGTTGCTCGGATGGTGGAGGTGGTGGTGGTGGTGGTTGCTTTGGGGCGCGGTGCCGCCGCCGGTTCCACAGTTGCTACCCTCGACGCCTTGCACGGCCCTTCTCGGGCTGCCGCCCCTGGGGCTGTCTTGGGGGCTGGCCTCGTCGTTGCCTACCCCGTCTACGCCACCGGCACCGCCGGCACCGCCGCCGACTGCGCTTCCGCGGTTGCGGATGCGCAACAACCTCGTAGCAGCCCCGGTACCACCGCCGCCGCCTCCGCCTACGCCTCCGCCGCCTCCGACTCCGCCGCCGCCGACGCCGACGCCGACGCCGCCGCCACCAGCTCCTCCTCCTCCGCCGCTGCCGCCGCGGCTACCGTCTCCACTCACGCAATGTAGACCGTGAATATACCTGAAACACGAGAGCAATCAAGTCATTATTATTACGTTTCCACATCCGCGCTATTCTCCGAGCGATGCTAAGCGCTAAAGCGCCACCCACGCTCCTTCGAATTTCCAGCGAAACAATTAGTGCTTTCACGCTCTTTCGCTTTGTTGACCTTTTAATGTACCGCAGCAAGTGCTCGAACTTAAACGAATGGTGGTTGTAGTTTTCGCTTTAGTGCGAACGGGGCCACAATCGCAACACTTGCCGAAGTAACGCTTACGCGGCTTATCGCAAAATTAAAATACAGAATTTCATAAAACACGCATAAAAACGGTTTCTCCTTCTCGAGGCACGTGTTAAAGACAGTTGCCGAACGAGGTCAGAACTGTTCTTATTTAACATTCTCAACTAGCAAGGAAGATTATATTCTAAAACGGACGTGTGGCAGCTAGCGATCATCTCGGTCTTTACGACGCTTCAATTCTTTTCCACTGGACGCAATTTAACAGCTCAATCGCGGTCTGACGTTGATTAAAACTGCGATATGCATTTCCTCGTTCTCTCTGTCTCTCTCTCTCTCTCTCTCTCTCTCTCTCTCTCTCTGCCACTATTACTTTTGGTCGAGGATACGGTAAAGTGCGTTCTTCTATTCGTTACGAACAAATCGCATTGAATTTCGTTAATGCGTCGTTTCGAGCTCTCGGTTACAGCCGCGTTTCGATCGATCATGATTTCCGTCTTCCCATTTTATTCCACTCTGGCATTATATCAAGGTAGCATACAACTTACCTCGCACGCTTGCGTATCAACCGTGCGGTGTGCTTTCGCGTTGTTTTTGTTTCGCAAAGTGTACGCCGGTGGTTGGGAAGGGCAGGAGGATTGATGTGCGTTCTCATTACTCTGCAGACGACATTTCAATGTCGATTATTCCGCGTTTTAGCGCGCTTACTCTCGGTGTAACATACGACGTTGCCATTTCAACGAGTTGCATAAATAACGAAAGGCCGAGCTTTCGAATGCTTTTAAAACATTGCGGCTGATGACTTTATAACGCCAAACGTTATCGAAAGCTTAAATAATTAAATAAAATTTTTTCACTGCTTTTTGTATGCTATTTCATTAATTTACGTGTCGTGGGAGCAATGAAAATGTAATATTTCTATTGCTGGCAGCGTACGTTTAAAAATAAAGAATTACACTCACCGCAATAACGAAGACCTTCGTTTTCTCATGCAATAAACTTGTATAAAATTCCGAAAAGAATGCATCAGGACTAGCGTTGCATTGTGCGCAATTTTTGCGCCGTAAAACAGCCCTTCGACTTTCAATAGAGGCAAATCATTTTAATGAACGTAAAGTAAATCGTAAAACTTGCACTTGCACCCTTCGTTTACGGACACCGATAATTACAAAAAAGTATTTCGGCGCTCTATAATAATTTACATAAATTGGTTGAAACGAAAAAATATGGTTCAAGACCGACATATCGCTAGAGTTCACTTGATTCTTTGTTGAATCGCCACTAATATTTATAAACGGCACGGTAGATCATCTTATCTTTCTAATAAAGTCATATTTATGCTACTCATCGATTAAATAACGTAAATCGCACTAAAGCGTCATTAAGTCTAACCGTTCGTCGCGGAGTAGCTTGAGCGTCATTGAATTATGTCGCGTCGTGTGTGCAACGATTAGAAAATGCAAAAAGTTGATCCAATAGAAGAAAAAGGGAAAGAGGTGGATGTCGGAGAAAGGGTAATGACGATGAGTCTAGCCGCGAGCGATTTTGACGCAATCGCTCGGTACGAACGTTCGAAGCCACGAAAGTTGTTAACGTCCGTCGCTAGTGGCGATTGATTTCCGCTCAGCCGAACCGGACACGAACCACTCGGATCCTGCTGGAGTAATTTCAATGTCTTTCAAGCTGTGTCACGAAAAGTCAGCGCGATTCCCACCACGATTCAACTCATTTTATTTGCATTTTTTCATCCACGCCGTGCACTGGCAGACGCACATTTTTGTTTTCGAAATTTTACACCTGCATAAAAAGAAAAGGAAGGAAAAAGAAAAAGAAAAAGAAAAAAGCAAGAAAAAAAAAGACGGGACGAATATCAGTTCTTGGAGAGTAAGAGATAACGTTAATGTTTTTTTAAAATATTTCGATTACTGATCAAAATTAGGTTAAGCTGAGCATTAAGAAATTCGTAATTGCCAGATTACCTTAGAAATTAGTTTACCGATTATCTTAATTACCTTAATTCCATGTACGTAGTTAAACGTTACCAAGTAGGTTATATACATATCACGACCTGTTCTACACTCTCTATTATTAATGTATTACGCTCGTTTTTATTATCATTTATTTGCATTAGAATTATTCGAGTAATCTTCCATAAATAAACGTAAAGTTACTTCTACTCTGATTTCATTGACAGACGCGAAGTCAAAATAAAATATCAGAATTTACACGCGTTCGTGAATTTGTTATCGGAAAAATTTACAAACGCGTACAATGATATTTTCAAGTTCATTATTAGCGCAATCTTACATTCCATCGCAAAACTCGCGCTGTTTCATAACGCAGCTCAATAAAATGAATAATTAGTTTCTCTAGTTTCGGTAATAATATGAAATTTTAAAGTTGTATTCTATGTCTCCTTGTCAGTAGTATAATCTTGACTGCGCACCGTCAACGAAAGCGTATCCAACTCTGTCCTTGCACAAGTCGCTCGTTATCAATGTAGATTCAGATTACGCGCGTAAATGAAGCACAATTAGCGATACAATTGTGTGAATAACAAGTTTTTAATTATTCTTTCATAAATCGTTGTATAATTGTATATATCTTGAACCTTTTCAAGAATCCAATGAAAATTGATATTTTATAATTAGCCTTCGTAATCAAATTCGCGATCGTATTTTTTTTTATTCGCTCGATAAAAAATTAACAGGAAAATTTACGCGATAACGGTGAGAGTACAAACGTACGCCTGTGGCGCTTACGAACGCACGCTGCTGAAATTAAAAGATAAATTTTTTGATTGAAAATTATAATACAAATTGTTAATTATGCCGGGGAATATTTTAAAAGGGTGACGGACGCGCAACAGCGAAACGGATTTCAACGCGATAAACTTAAAAATGAATTCCAGCGAGCTTATACAATCCAGTAGCGCATAAAATCGCGTACAGGTAACGTAATTCATAAATTTTATTTTATGACATTAAAATTTTAATATTCCTCGTAATTATATAAACAGTTAAATTACAAGGGGTCGAGAAATTACAGAAGCTTCGATTGGTAAGACTTCAAGAAATTTGACATTTCACGATATCGTTAAAGATACAAGATATAAAAAGTTACGTACGCATTCTGTAATTACTCGATAAAAAATTAACGACACAAATATAATGCTCATCGCCGTAATAACGACATGCCGATAAAAGTGCAAAAGAAGAACCAGACGAAAGAGGGAAAAGGGAATAAGTAAAATAAGTAAATAAGGAAGGAAACACGTCGTCGCAGACGTTCCGTACATACACAAAGATGAGAACTCAATAACTGCTGAGTCGGTTGCTCCGCAAGTGCGCATCCAATGTACGTGCGTGTACGTTTGTCGCGGAAGTCGCCTATAAAGCTACAACGGGCTGCATGAATCTAGTTTCCGGCTTGGCATAGCATAGTTGAAGAGCCGCGAAACACGGCGAGTTCTCGAACTTGTGCCGATGCTGCAGCTTGTCGATTAAGTATGTCGCACGTACACACGTACGATAAGTTTGCCGAAGCTCCGCTGCGCATCGCTTCGAGCCAAAGGACAATTTTACCGGAGTCCGTGTTCTTATCGTTATTGTTGTTCAAAGTCGCTCTGCCAGCGCGAGCGTCGAGCGACGACAGGATTGATAGATAAGCGGTAGATAATTGGTAGACGGATGGACGAATAGAGATGGAGAGGGAGAGGAACGCGTTCCAAATGATTCCCAGAGATTCGAAACATTTGTCGGCATCCAAAGCAAGCCATTGACGGGGGTCGTCGAGCTCTGCGAGCCGCAACAACGTTTCGCTAATGAAACGTTCTGCTATTAAAAGTCACGCCTACGACTTCAAATTACCGTAAACTCCGAGTACGCCACTCGATTAAAGTTAGGTGGTTCGCAGAAATTTCAGCGCAGCGAAAATGTGATTCTTCAGGCTCGCTGTTCGAGACCTCGCAATTAACAGGAAAGACCAAAGATATTTGAAAACCATAGCGTTTGAACGTCCTACGAAGTCCTACGAAAATCAACCCTTGAACGATATCACAACGCCCGATGGCTGTTTAAGATTAGCATCCGTTTATTATCTAGAGCTTAAACGTAAAGGGATAAGCTGAAAATCTATGGAAATATCCAAATATCCGTTCGGCAAATATTTTCCTCGGTATTTTTCGATCTGGCTTTACGTGGTAGCTTTGCCCTGGTCGCCCGATAGAGTTCTGTCTTAAACCGCGCACCTCTGTCCAAGGATCTGCTTTTGAAAAAAAAAAAAGGGAGAAGAAAACGCGAAAGGCCGTTTAGTTGGAATCCGTTGTAAAGCGCAGCATGGAAAATGGAGTAGCAAGCGGTCGGGGCCATCCAAATATTTACGCCCTCGTAAAACCATAAAGCAACAACCACCGATGGTCAGCGCGGCCGTGAATTTCTCAGTGGTATCTATCGTGGTCCGGGGGTCCGGGGGTCCGGGGGTCCGTCTCCTTTGATTCACGATTCACCAGTCGAGATTCGAACGAACATCGGAGAGCCGGTTAAGCTCGCCGCGGGCGTTACTCACTACGGTATTGATCCGTCTCTCGGTCTCTATCCTCGTCGCGACTGCGGGGTGAGGCAACCTAAATCCACTCTCGCTTTGGCACGAGAAGGAGAGCAGACTGGCGAAAACGTCGCGCGACGTCAAAAAAAGAGTAATTCCGTTACCGACGCCGACGCCGACGCTCTTTTCTTCCGTCCAAGAGGCTCGGGTCGTACGACGGCACTCAATAATTCACGGGTAGCGGTATAAGCCAATGGAAATTATTCGAGTAACGAGCGCTCGGACGAGTACGATCGACGTCAGTCCACGTTACCTCGTCCTTGCCTAATATCATCGCGTGACACTCTTTTTTTGTTATCTCTCGCGACTCGCCTGGAAACGTCCGCTCGCGAAGCTGTGGAATGGAAACTGAATTCGATCGCCGTGGAGTACGTCGCTTGCAATTACACCGGGAAAAGCCCGAGAGAAAAACTCTTTGGTGAAACTCTTATTGCGGAAGGTATTGTGCCCGAAGAAAAGTCCGAAGCCTTTGTTAGAAAGCTTTGGCACATGCCGCGTACAGATGTACGCGATGGATACGCTGCTACACTCCTCCGTAAGTACACGCTTTTACGATGAAAACGCGTGAAGCTACGACGAGTCGAGCCTGCAGTTCGTAATAATCCCCTTTCAACGTTTGACGATATTTGTCAATGAATCAGCGACTGGGTGTTAAGAGACGCTCCCCGCTACTTTTATTCGATAAAGCGCAAAGTTGTGGAACAGCGGAAGCAGCGCAACGAGCTAAACGATTGCCCGAGCGCGATACGTCGACAAAACGAGGATAGAAAGATCGATAGGAGGCGCTAGCACGGAGCGCAGTGCACGGAGCACGGAGCACGGAGCAAGGAGCAAGGAGCTCGGAGCAAGGAGCACGGAGCACGGAGCACAGAGGACAGAGCGCGAAAACTAGCAATCGCGCAGTCTCTGGCATGCCGATTCTCTTAATCGCTCTGTAGCGCGCGATAAATCGCTCCGGGACTCGATGTTTCCTGAAATGAGAGCACGTCCAACGAATCATCAGTCGCTCGCTATCGAAAAAGGCGCACAGAATTTTCACCCCATACGCATTCGTACGATAGCACAATGTACCGCAAACGGAAACGAGCTTCAGTCGAGTCCAGTCGACACGCGAGCCGACACCTTCTCCTCTGGCATACTTCGCGCACTTCCTACCAAATTCGGCACCGACAAAAACAACCGCATCCGTCGGTCTATCGAAAGCTGGACGAAAGCGGTGTACACGCGCATCCCGTAGAACACGAGCTTTCCGTCCGAATACGGCGCGAGTCGGCTCACGAGGAAGAAAACGCCGAGGAGAGCCGCTCAGGCTCCAAAGAGCAGCCGTTCGCGAATTAATACAGCGGTTGACGTAAACTGAAAATAGGCGTGTTACGAGCGTTGGGATTCGCGTTGGGATTCGCGTTGGGAAGCGAACGTTAAAACGCCCGGAACTCGAGGCATTTGCACGGCTCGAACAGCTGACGGAACGCGTAGTTTCTTTCTTGCCTCGTCGCGCGCGCGCTCTTTGCCTCTGCCTCTATCTCTATCTCGTCTCAACACCTGTTCGCCAGCTGCCCGCCACCGCGTCAGCGACTCGCGGAAGGGGAACAGCGGCGACGGTGGAGGGGGTCCTTGAACATTCGTGCCCTGGCGAAGCTATCGCTGCTAGCCTTTGTGTAGCGCTGTAAACAGGCCTTTTTCTCGACCCGAGTGCGCGCACTTTCTTTCATTTGGGCGCATTCACCGCCGCCGCTTTTTTCTTCGAGGAACGGGGCTCTCCGGTATCGCTGATTTCGCTCCACTCCCTGTCGCCACACCCTGATGCTTAATTCCGCCGGCGTTCTCGAAACAATCGCGCAGGGACCCTCCTCGCCGCGGCACGGCAGAGCAGCCGAAAATACGCATTGTACGTACGAGCGGAGCCAAGAACAATGCTCGAGGTGGAAAACTACTGGTCGCAGCGCAGGACCGACGACTATTTTAATTTGTTCCTCTTTTCGGGTACTGGTTGTAATATACGCAACTGTTGTTGCGTAACTGGTGAGCGCGCGCGCGAGAGAGAGAGAGAGAGAGAGAGAGAGAGAGAGTGAGCGAGACAAGGGCAGGAGGAGATTTTTGTCAGAGCGAAGGACGCCTCGACTCGAGTGCGTTTCTAACCGATCGTTGACATTTGGCGATGGAATCGATCCTTGAACGAACTTCGTAATTTTCTAACGCGTCGCGTCTGCTCGCCAACAGGCTTAACTCCGTTTAACAAAAAGAAATACGAATTATGCAGACGGAAATAATTTTCACTTATAGTATGCTAATTGTATATATAATGTATTCTACTTAAAGCGAGGACTATCGGTCTCTGGGTCACGAATTTTAATTAGGCATTGTAATCGAAGCTTATATTATCTCGAGAATGGAGAAATTTTATAGCAATCGTAAGGCCAAAACTTACGCGTCCTAGAAACGTGATCCGAAAGAGAATTCGGGAAGTATGATTACATCTGGCGCGATGCTTTTAATAAACGTTCAATAATAAGCGAGCAGCGACTTGCGAATGTACGTCCGTATTCCTGTAAAACTTTTGGAAGAAGCGCTTTGCTAGAAGACGCTTGGCCATTCGACATTCGAAAGAACGTCGATAGGTAGAGAGTTCAACGAGACCGGGACGAAGGCTCTATAATAAAAGTAACCGTGCTACGACCGCGTTCTCAAGATTCAAGTGCGTTCCAAGTATTCGAATCGGTAATTAAAGATTGAAACATCGGCTTTCCATATTCATTTCTGGAATGAAAAACCTCGGCGCCTCGACGGAACTTTGCGCAATCGCACGAGGACGCATTACTCGTGCGTCCGGTTGATGCGCCAACATCGTGGGTACCAAATTTCGCGCAGACTAATCCCTTTCCGTCAGAGTCCGATTACTCGGAAATTCCGGAAAATTCGAAGGTCGCTCGACGATTCATCGAGCGAATGAATTTTAAGCGCGAGCGCGGTGAAAGGCGTCTTCGTCGAGCAGAAGCCGCCGCCGTTGTGCTCGACTCTCCTCTTTTGCTTATATTTCTCCTTGGTAAGCTCGGCTCCGATGCACTCGATGCGAGGGATGACTTTCCTCGGCGACTTTCAGGCTGCACTGTTATCAGCGAGTGGTTGGCGATGGCGCGAGGGCGGGAGGGAGGGAGGGAGAGCGACCCCGGCGATAGGGGCTGCGCTTGGCTCGTAGCAGCTGCAAGGGCGTTATTCCGTGAATTAGAGAGAGTCTTACTGGAGGTGCGCGCGCTCGAGCCTTTCGCAATAATCGGCGCGCGCGCGAGCGAGATGTGGCGTAAAAAGCCGCTTCCAGGCTGACTCTCTCTCTCTCTCTCTCTCTCTCTCTCTCTCTCTCACACACTAACGCGCGCGCGCGCGCACGTACACACGGTCCGTGCCTCGGATATCCTTCGGGCGCGCGCTCACCACTCGCGGAAGGCATCGCGCCAACAAACGAGCCTTTTATGCCGGCGAGCGCGTAACCTCGTCGAAGGCCACTCCGTCCGTTCTATTAATCTAGCCGAGCTGCAGAAAAACCGCACAATATAATCTAACGATAATACAATTTACGGGCCACTTTTTTTATCCACTTCTTCTGTGCTCCGAGTGCGGGCTCCGAGCGACCGGGGCCAAGCCGCTCCGCCGAGGTGATGGATCGTCGTCCAACTGATCCTTTCTCGGCAGACGACTAGAAAAAACTTTATGCCCAACTATTTGTTGAGTCTCTTTGAGCGAAACGACCTTTCTCTCGTTTAAGAGACGCTGAAAAGACCGATCGTTAGATTGGTCGTTAGATTATCGAATGCTGTATCTGCTAACGCTTCTGAATATTACGCAATTTTGAGTGTTTCGACTCGGTCTTCGGTCCGTGTGAAATTCGTTTGATCGGTAGATGCCGTTTTACTTGGTTGGCAGTACTCGAGCGTTGCGCAATAAAGGACGCGGTACCTTCCAGCTCATTGAAATGCCGGGAGGTTGCTCCGACGACGACGACGACGACGACGACGACGACGAGCCGTTTTACTTGAAAATTCGCGATTACGCACGCGTAATCGCGCATTAGCCAGGTTTTTCCAACCGCGCACGACTGCGCGTCCGAGAGGACCTAATGACTGTGCACGCCCGGCTTTGTTTGCTAATAGCTGTCGTTCGGCTAACGAAGATATATTCGGCTAACGGCTCTGACGAATATCGTCGCATGGTTCAACGCCTCATCTTGCGCACTGGAATCCCTCTGGAATGGAAATTAGGAAGCAAAGCAACCGCGCGCATGCCCGTAATCACCGTGTAAATCAATTTACTTGATGACCACTTAATGCTTTCCGACTAAAGTTTTAATATTTTTTTAACGACGCCAATATTCCCTCGAACTTGGCAATCGTTTTCTGACTTT
Organism: Wiebesia pumilae; assembly: GCA_018907045.1. NCBI lineage: Eukaryota > Metazoa > Arthropoda > Insecta > Hymenoptera > Agaonidae > Wiebesia > Wiebesia pumilae. Next base: position 4,448,403 of record JACCHZ010000192.1, read on the forward strand.
TTGCGCGACTCCCGAGTACTCTAGGGCAAAGAAGACAACCGCGCTATCCGTAACTATAATTTTTACAAATATTACGGTAATGCATCAGCTTACGCACGTTTTACTATTGCCATTACTGGTACTTTTTATGGGAAATATATTATCGAAAGCAATATTTACGACACTAAGATTATACATCTGGCACTGGAAAATATTCTTTACCGGTGCTATTCTATTTTCTCTCTTGATGCTAATTAAATCCATTTCGCGTATAGTTAAGTTGTTTTTCTACGGCTCAGTCTTACTTCTTTTACGAGTTGAAATTATAAAGGTAATAAGCATTTTAGAAAATTGTACGGTTAACGCGGAGTTATCGTAAAAGTGTTTTATCAAATTGTAAAAATACAATGGGTAATAATTTCGATGCGTTAACGAATCATTAGAAGTAGGCACGGCGTGCAACGGAAGGAAGTTGATAAAACGAAGGAACAGATGCTTCTGTTAAAAATGTACACGTGATTATCCTTAAACTTAAACTGCGATTAGGATGACGATATATATGAAACAACGCAGCCATTGCAAAAAATGTATATGGAATGGAGTAACGCGTGGCACGTTGTTTTTACCAAAAGCGTCGAGGAAAATAAATGAACTAATTTTTTTCGCGGATTATTTCCTCGTCGATGCGACGGCGTGTCGCTCGGAAAGAGTTTGCCGAGTACGAAAATTAACTTTAGTCTTGAGATCGTTTACAATTTGTCTCGATGTTTCCGCTGGACTCAACCAGTTAGCCACGACTTTCTCGGCAACATTGCGAAGAATTAGTCATGCTGAATAAAAGGCGCTGCAAAGCACTATTATCGAACTTGAAATTGCACCAAAGGCAGATGATGTTTAGCGATCGGCGTACTCTCGCTCCTTGCATTTCTCCGTTCTTTCGCGTTGAATTCACCGATTCTGCGAGCAGCTGGAGAAAGGACGAGAGAGCGAGAGAGCGAGAGAGGGGTTTCTTTCGTGGCAATCTATGCCAAGGGAGCTGCGTGGCTGATTTCCTTTTTCTCCTTCAAGGAAAGAGCCCGAGGAAAATGAGAAAAGAGCTGCCGCCGCCGCCGTCGTTACGCGCGAATCGAGCAGCGAATCGGCATCACGAGCTATAATACTATACACCGCAACATCTCGTGGTGATGATGAAATTCAGAAACGAGGTAAGAAGATTTTCTCAAGGACCGACTGCCAACGAAGGAAAAACGAAAGGCGCGAGGAACTGCGGCACGTTAGCTAGCAACCGGGCGAACTTCTCTTACGTATATTCAACGTGTCCTTACACGTGTCGCCTGATGCCTACACGGAGAGAAATTTTGCCTCTCGAATCGTTGCATTGTGTTGCCCACAATTTAACCTACGATTTAACTTCGCTAATTTAAATTAACTTTTTTCTAACATTGCAGTGTCGTTACACTGTACAACAGCGGTGCTACTCTTTAAATTTCATCTCGTCTCTGCTAAAACTTAAGAAATTCGTCCTTGTCACATTTTTCACGTCAGGGTTACCATTTCTCTTTTTTCGAATCCTCTAACAATTGCCGAACCGACGATAAATAATTGATTTTCTACTACGATCGAATGGCGTTATCGGTATATCGTTCGGTGATAATATTCGACAGTTGCGCCTATAAAAAAAGTTCTAGCGAGAAACATCGGCATTGATCCGAAATACTCTGCTTGATTATCGGTAAGAGCCTATTATTCCCGATCGGAGAAAAAGTTGTGCCAATCGACATTATCGACTATCCTAATCAATCCCGAACAAAAGCGGATGGTGTAACGTTAAGGAAAGTACACGTAAACTTTCCTAAATGCGATATGGCATTATCGGTGGAAAATTCGTTTCGCCAATTATCGACGGAGCGAAACGGCGTAAAAGCAGCAATAATCAGAGCGATCAAGTTTATCCAAGCTTTTGTAGCTTCCCGGTTCGTGATGTGCGTTGCGAGGCGAAAGAATGTGTCCACCTAGAATCAACCGAAGCCGTAAAGCACCGCGACCAAGCACGCGACCAAGCAAAGAGAACAATGCGACCTGGCAAAGCTTTGAAATAAGCTTCACTAATAAGTTGCGTAGAACAATAGCATAAGTCTTATCGATACCGTTTATCGGTGTGTGTAAATTTGAGGAGAGTGCGTGCGATTGTGCACCGCGCACACGCATTTTCGTCGTTTGCGCTTGCGTGCTCTCGCAAGGCCAACTCTCTCGCCAAGTAGGACTCGAGTAGCGCCGAACGCGCATCACCAGCGGCAAATTTATCGCTAGGCTCGTGTTATCGCGAAAGCAAACACCCACGTTCGACGTATCCCATAGTTCCCTTTATTTATTCGATAGCTCGAGGAGGAGCGACGAGGAATGGGGCGTCGCGCGAACGCCACCGTGCGGTTCAACGACCCGAATTCACGATTGCTTTCGCGGCCTTCGCCAAGAGCGATCCAAACATGGCGCGTCAAAGATACTCGCTGCCGCTGTCTCATCTCGCGCACGTCTCTTACCGACGTGTGCGCGCTCCTCCGCACCCTCCGCACACCCCCCTAACAACTCGTCCGAGTGCGCGCGCTCGCAAATTATGCGTCCGCCGGTCGACGCACTCGCCACTACGCGTCGTTGTATTTATCTCGCTATCGCTGATCCGCTCCTCAGCAACGTCGAGGAGGGAATGCAGGGTTTACCGCTTGCCTTCTCGGAACGGATCCGGCAAGCGCGAGAGCAAAGAGCTCCGAAGGCAACGTAAAAAGCAAGCGGATTTAAAAGCAGCGACTTATGGGAATACCCGCGACCTACAGTTTCCTCCTCTTTATCCAATTAACTCACCCTCCAAGCCGCTCCCTTCAACGTGCACACCAGCCCAACAATCTTATCTCTCGGCGCGCTTCGGCGTATTCGTTAAAGTATGACGAGCGCGTATCGTGCACCGTCTCGGAGGATACGCATCGCGAGCAGCGTTGCGTTCTTGAGGACAGCGTCGAGGACAGCGCCGAGGACAGCGCCGAGGACAGCGTCGAGGACAGCGTCGAGGACAGTCCTCGCAAGCCTGCTCCGAACGATCACCGAACGTCGGCCCTTCCCACAAGAGTATCGCTGTCATTGATAACGGCTGGTAACGGCTATTCGTGCATCGTTCCAGGAAAATCGCAAGCCTTTGAACATGCCGCGCAAGTCCGATCCGAACGACCGAGCCTTAGCAGCGCGATTACGTAACCCCTGGGAGTCGAGTGATTGCACGGGTAAGAAAGACGTAATATAAGGAGTCGAAATCGAAGCGGGCGCATGTGGATGCCAAGCGGGTAATGACGTGGCTCCGAGCGAGTGCAGTGCATTGTAAAAACCGGACGCGACGCGTGTAATGCGAGCGCTTACAGGTATATCGTATGTAGATAAGCGGAGCACGGGCGGAGAAAAAGGAGGAACAAGAGGTAGGGGGTGAGACACGGACGTAGAGGGAGGAAGGAAAGACGAACGAGAATAAGGAGACTGGGACGACGGCGGAGGGGGAGAAGAGTCTCGGAGTACGCGGACAATGAACAATCGTACATTGTTACGAGTTATAGCATTGTTACTCCACCGTGCTCCGTCCATGTTCACATAATTAGGCTGTAAACGTTTCGAGACAATCACCATTGTTTCCCTTTACCTCCGGATCGCGAGAGAGGCGCCGTCGGTTTCGTGCGCTTAGCTCGCGGTGCTGCGACAAACCCCTGCGACCTCCTCCTCCTCCTCCCCCCCCCCACGCCCCTTCCCGCCCCGCCACACGCGCACACACCGCCGTCCCGGACGCGATCCTCCACTTCCTTCGCCGTCTAGTCCTCCATCCTCCGGGAGGTCGCTCCCGGGCCGCGAATTCAAGGTCAAGCCCAAGCGAAAGCGAAAGTCACGAAAACGCTCGCCGCGGTCGTTCGTTTCTCCTCCGGTGAACCGCTCGAGGGACGAAGGTGAACGCGAAGGAACCGATGGAGTGCTTCCTCGGTGGTCGTAAATTAACGAGAACAGCTCGATAAGCGGCCGAGCTCCCACGGAATGTGCCGCTATCCGGAGTTGGCTCGAGTGCGCGGCGATAATCGAGATCGAAACTCTGCGGTGGGCTGATAACGACGAGCTGGAGTGGGACGGAAAGCGTAGCGTACGCGCGATCGCTCGTAGCGGCGCACGCGCCAGCGATTAAGAATGAACGGCGCAATTGTGTCAAAGCTCGCTGATAAGGATGACGCTCGACACTCTCGTGATATCGGCACCGGGGCGACGACGAGTGGCTTTCACAGGAATCGAGGCCGAAAGCGTCCCTTTCGACACCACTCGCGAGCACCGCGTCGCCTCGTCGCGGCGTTCACCGCGATTAAATGGCGCGTGCATCGATCGCTCTGGTCTAATCGAGCTTGCGAGGCGCGACTCGGAAAGCTCTGCCGACTCGTTGCGTAAGGCTTTCGCGGCCCCAAGGATTTCGAGGATGTTGCGACAGTTCGATAGCGCGAGTCTTATCGCGCACTCGTATCATCTCGCGGGCTTGATACGCGAAACTTGTGCGCGCTCGTATTGTGCAAATAGCGTAAAAACGTTAACCGAGCGCTAATTCTCGCGAATCGCGAGATCGCATTTCGAAAGCAATTGATTACAAAATCGTCGTTTATGTGCTTTCGCGCGCCCGCGTTTCCCGAGCTGTTTTTACGATTCTTTTTTCTTTTTTCGCAACGACCATGGATTCGCCACGCGCTAATGTCTTCTCGCCATTGTTGGCAGTGTGCATCGGCAGTGTGCATCGGCAGTGTGCATCGTGCGCGAGGTGCCGATGGTTACGAGCGCAGGGCCACGTTTTTAACGCGAAAAGCTAGACGCGCTTGCACGAGGATTTCGCAAACGTAACCTCGGGCTAACGCAACCGGCGCCGCTTCCCTCGTTTTCGCGAGTCGCGGCATCTGGACGACGCCTCGGACACGGACGAGAGGAGGAGGAGCAAACGCGCTCGTCCGCCTTCGCGTCGCAGGAGATTCGGAAAAAAGCGGCGCGTCCAAGTGCTGCCGAAGCTCCTCGGCACTAACGCGTCCTCTCGCACCTCCCAGCGGTAGCGGCTTCTCTGTAAAGATGCGCCGTCGGCATCTCGGCATACGTAACGCATAATGCGCGGCACACTCGCTTATTGAATGCATTCCCTCCCAAGATGGCCGCCGCTGCCGCACGCGCAACTCTATATATCTTTTTCCGAGTCTCTTTTTCTCGGGCTCCGCGCGAAGGCGACGGTGCAGCGTTCCACGTCGCGCGCTAACCATGACCTTGTCTGGTGTAGGAACGAGCTGCCGCCGCCGCCGCCGCCGCCGCTCATGCCTGCCTTGTCGTCTTTCTTTCTTTCCTCTTCTCGCTCGCGCACACGCACGCACGCACGCACGCATGCAGAACTAGCTGCGGAGCCGAGCCGCGTTATCCTTCTCACGCCGAAGTCGCGCCCCACTGACACTCGTGATCCGTGGCCGAGGCCTGGAGGGGAGGCGTGCAGTCGCGCTTTTCTATCGGCGTGGTCCCACCGCCGTCGGAGGGGAGCGAGACGGCGCTGTCGAGTGAAAGGGAGAGAGACGTCGAGGAAGTGGAAGGGGCAGGAGGACGCGCCTATAAGGGCACCGGAATAATGCTGTAAAGCCGCCGCTCACTGCATTTATATATAGCAACGCGCGCAGAGAGAGCGAGAGCGAGAGCGAGAGAGAGAGAGAGAGAGAGAGAGAGAGAGAGCGAGATCCTTGAATTCAAACGCGAACCCGTTGATCCTCGGTTAAAGAAATAGGATGTGCGTTGTGTACCGAAAACAAGTTAAGAAAGAACCAAGGGCGAAGGTAGCCGAGATGTTTCAATGGAAGAAGAATCAGAAGGAGCGAAACAATGTAGAAAGAAGGCAGAGCCTATGCGAAAGGGCTGAAGATGCGTGAATGAGGCGTAGTTGCGAAAAATATAATGTAAAGAAAGGCTCTTGATGCTTGAGCGAAGAAACAGAGGAGAATTACAAACTCGCATGCGCGCGCTTATACAGTGTGTACGTTACCTAATTTCATGAATAGCCGGGCCGTGACGTACTCCTAAGCGTACCACCACCGAACATTCCAAGCTCGTTAGATCGACTAGTTGCGTTAAATGACAATGGACGGAGGTCGTTGAAAGTGCACCGACTGAAAATAACCGTTTTGAAACTCCTTTCATCCGGCGAATATGCATTGCCGAACTTTTACGCTCGATAGCTAAGTTTATGCAGAAATTCGCGTATTACGTACAACTTGTTACAATGAACGACGTGACGAGCTAAAGTAGAAATTCTAAGCTTTTATTTTTCGTCGCCTTGAAAATGACTCTGGCTATCTCGAGAACAGAATGTAAGTACCGAATGTAAGCAGTAAACGCGAGTATTAAAAGCGTATCAACGTACAACGTCCGCGTACTTTACTCGTTTCGCCATTACAGTTTTACAGCTTTTATCTTGTAACTTTGAACGAGGCTTGGCTTTATTAAGCTCGTTATCGCAATAACAAATAAAGACACGTAGCTTCGAAGGAAATATTTGCGACTCGGCTTTTACCCCCTAAAGAGTGCCATCCCCTCTTGCCATTTGAGTTCGATCATTCGAAGCCACTTTCAAGCGTTTGTCCGACTCAAACTTTTTCACAAGACACGACGAACGCTTAACACGCTTTCGTCGATAGTTTTGACCTTTGCTTTCGCGCGACGCAACGGGAAAGGGAAATGGTTTTCTTAAATATCTCGATAAAATTACGCGATATAAAATCACGCTCTTAGCTTGGAGCAGGAAAAGTACTCGCGACGAAGTATCGCGACCAGCAAAATTCAAAGAACGTAAGAAGGGAATGTCGAAGCTCAAAAGTCACGTCCGTTTAATCACTCGTGTACCTACGTCAAATTCATCAGATTTTACTCCGAAAAGGCGCTTAGCGCTCGGGAACACTTTGAACCTTCATCTTGTTTTATTCGCGAGGAATATTGTAGGTGCCGCGTACACCGTCCGGGAATAAGGCACGTTCTATATAGAATTCATGTGCGATCTCGCGTGGTAGGATTCTCGGAAAGTTGACGCGTTCGAGGTCAAAGTTTCCACCGAAATAGAATGGCACAGCGTAGTCTGGCTCACGAGGTCCCGACGCTCAACCACGAATTAATAACGCCGTCTGCCAAACAACGAGCCTCTCTGCTTTATTTCTGATCTATCGTAGGAACTCGAGTACTCTCCCGTGGATGAGCGCTGGGTAAGAAGGGAAGAAGCTCGTTGCCGATGCGCGAAACTGAAATACAATGACGAAGGTGCCAAGAGTGCGCTCGAGTGTGCATTGTTGTTTGCGGTGCGGAGGAGGCTGCCGGTGACGGAGGCACCTTCCGCCGGATGCTCAACGCGTGCCGACGACATCCAATATCTACGCCTGCCCCGCGTGCACTTTACGCGTCACGCTCCGTCTCAGCAGCTTCGCTGCCGAATAAAGACCGTCGAGGGTGGCGGGGGTTGGGGGTTGGGGGAACTCGCCCAACTCGCCCAACTCGTTTAACTCGTCGCTGACAGTTTCGCCCGATGACGACGATCAATGGCCACTAGAGGAGGCCGATTGAAAAAGTTGTGCGACAGTACTCGTGTGTTCGGCGACGCGATCGATCACCAGGAGTACGCGTCGGCTCCCTGTCCTAGCCAACCTACCGCGCGTACGCTCACCGATAATCGTCGTAACGGCGCGGTGAGCTTTAATTCCAACGCGATCGGTGCTTGAAAGGTTACGTTGCAAGGATCCCCCACCCACCATTGACCGTCGGCCGCTCGGCGCTTCTCGTTTGTCGACTGTCGCTGGGTCACGGCGACGCCATTGTGCAATTCAACGAGCGGCTCGAGCGTATTACCACGGCAGGATAGCGCAGAGCAGAATCGAGATCGGAAACGTTCGTATATAATGGACTAGAGAATGGAGGTCAAAGTCAGATCGATGAGGTGCACCAACTCTTTCTCGCTCGCGCCTATCTTTCGCACGTCTCTTTCTACGGCGGTGCGCTAAGAGTGCGCTAAGAGTGCGCTAAGAGTGCGCTAAGAGTGCCCGTGGTGCGAAGGAAGAAGGTCGTCGACCGTTTCTCATTCGAATGCACGCACGAGTGAGAGAGAACGAGCGACTGGAGCGAGGAATTCGCCTTCGCGGTGTTTGCTCCTTTGCAGTCGGTGAATGAGAGGGCGGGAGGGAGGGAGGGAGGGAGCGAGGTGAATCGCGTCGAGGCCCCGTGATCTCGCATACGAATACCACGTACGTGTAAAGACTCCGTGTGGAGCATGTGTGCGCCGGTATTATTAGCCTCGCGTAACGCGTCCGTTGGCCGTGAAACCAGTGAAAGTATTCACCGCAAGTTCGATCTTTTTCCGTTGAATCGCGCTCTATGAATAATGAAATCTCAGCTTTAACAGCGATCGAGCCACTCCATTTACGACGCACGCGAACGCTCAATTTTTTCCAAACGAGAGACATTATCTCCGCGCATCGCGCAAAAGCTCAATCTCCGCTCGTATTATTTACTTTCGCGCTTGTGTGTCCCCGCCCCCCGCCCCACCCCCGCCGACGCTACGTGTTACGCGTTCGTCAGCGAACGATGCGGACTCTAGAAGAAGTTGCTCGTAACGTCGCTGTCGTTGGATTGTTCGGGAAAATTCGCACTCGCGGTCCGTTATCCCAGCTAATGTTATTTCTTAAAAGTACTCCACCGGTCCCGCTGCCCACACCTGAGATTCAACGTTAAGATTTGGCGAACGAGGAAGGGAACCTCTGTATCCGTGTATACGAGTGTGACGCGCGTAGGGGAACTGACTTATAAGCAGCTTCTTTGGGCGGCTTCTTACTCTCTCGCTCGCGTTTTCAGCTAAGCTCGAGCACTCTTTTCCAAGGAAATTCTCGCAGGCACTCTTTAGTTTATCCCCTGGCGTTTCTTAAGAGTTGGGGCGCCCATTCTTCGCGCAGCTTAAGCAAGACTGTCGAGCTGCTTAGCCTCAAACTCCTCGAGTTCTCCTCGTTTATCGTTCGAGAGATATTCTCCAATCCCTTTGTATCTTTCTCTGCCGCAAATATGACGCAACGAGAGAAAAGTTGATATTCTCTCGAGGCTTCGCATTAACGTACTAGACATGGAAAATGTACGACGATCGGACAAATAATTCGAGCTTCGTTCAGCAGATGCAACACGTAAAGGGTTTATTTTTTTGCTCGTTTAAACGCGAATTAATCTGTTGGCTAGTGTGCTAACGCGGCGCAACGCTACGGATAAACAAAGGTATTTTATGAAAAGAGTTGTACAGGAAGGGAACGGTCAGCGGTGCACAAAAACACGGTGTGCCTGTACTATTTGGCCTTTTGTTCTCCTTTGTTCGAGCAGCTAGTGAGGTGTCAAACTGAAGGCCCTTCGGTCGGCTGCTACCGAGTAACCAATTACAAAACTAAAGTAGATCCACGTTTGCTGTTGCGCGTTTATTTTAGGTAACGTTACGTTTGCCTGGTCAGTATCTCCCAAATTGGGCTTATTATTTCGTTGAAAGTTTGCTCGTTGGTATAAATGCAGATTAGTCGACGGAAAACGAAAAGTACGTTCGCGTATGCTTACGAATCTGTTATGCGGGTCTTCTGGACCGTAATAAGTAGTAGCTCGATTAGTCGATACGATTGAGGAATCACCAGCGTACCGAACCCATATCCAATCCAAGCTTGTAGTCGCTGCTGAAAAGCACGCAGACTTATGCTAATGCAATTACGGAACATTGTTCTACGAAAGCAATAATTACCCCGTAACTCGTAATTGTACACAGCGAAAATTAAGAAACTACGCGTCATCAATTGCAAGGCAAATTCTCGTTGAAATGTGTTTTACAAACGAGTTGATTCGTATGTGCGGTCGTCGTGACAATTCCGCGAGTTGCGGCTTGATTGTCTAGCTGCTCGTGCAAGATATCGGGTCGTTTACACGAAATGACGACGACACGAGGACTCGCTGCATTTGACTTTGATTCTAACTCGCTAATTTCAAGATGATAAAAAAAAAGCTTATGAAAGAGTAACGCGTTACTTCATTTTTTTTTTTTTTTTTTTTTTTTTTTTTTTTTTTTTTTTTTTTAAAGAAGCACGCGCAATACGTAAACGTAAGAAGAGATAAGAGAAGGACTGCCGCTAATGTCTTCTTGGCTTTTGCCGATCAATCGTGCGAGGTATCGATGATAAAAGTACAGCCGAAGGCTAGTGACAATATTAATGCAAATGCAAGTTATTGACGCAAGGAGGCTTTCATCCATTCTCGAATGTATAAATCTTCGTTCGAGGCTGCCTTGAGGCAATTAGTGCTTTTTGTCCGCGTCGAGAGCTTTTTTAGCGCGCGATGAATAAGTGTATCGATGATGCGTGTAGCGAGGAAACGCAATGGTTTCCAAAGTATTTGCCATGTCGTTCGAGTAATGGTCGTGCAGTACGAACAGTATTAGTAGCAAGAAATGAAAAATGTGCAAGAAAACGTTACCGTCGAGCTATAAATCTGGAATGCCTTCCTCGCGGCCTAAAACTCGGTGTGCATCATTGTTGTAAAATCGACGAGTATTACGAGCATGACGAGTAATGCAACAACGACACGTAATCGATAAAAGACGTGCGCGGCTGCTTCTTTATTCACCGGCGGCAGTTTCTCAACGCAGCGCGACTCTTCCGTCGAAGGAAACGCTCGCGGACGTCGTCGAGTTGCTGCCCTCGCCCGATTGCCACCAAGTGATTACGTCACTGCCCGACAATCGCACCAATTACCCGCACAGCAGTGTCTTCTTCTTTATCGCGTGCCGAGGAAAAGTCAGGGCTGCCAGATCTTCTCTCGTTGAACGATTCCCTCGCGAAGCCCATTCACGCTTTCGGGCTTGCAAACAACTTTCACGGAGTCTAAAAGAATCAAGGTAACATTTGAGCCTTTGCGAGTAAAAATAAAGCGCGCAAATGGTCGAGAGAGTGAGAGAGAGTGTGTGAGAGAGAGAGAGAGAGAGAGCGAGAGCGAGCGAGAGCGAGAGAGAGCGAGAGCGAGAGAGAGCGAGAGAGTGTGCGTGGCAAGGAAAGAAAAGGAAACGCGGAGGATGAGCGAAACATTTGGAATTTGGTTTGCAACTTTTATGGTACATCGAAGCGCTGTATTAACTGCCTGGATGTCAATGAAATATCGTCTGGTTCATACTCTGAGCGAAAGTTTATTTATCTCAAGGCCACTACGGAACTGCAGCAGCTTTGGTAAGGAACGAAGCATCGGGGAAAGATGCGATATCTGTAACTGTAACCGAGCCACGAATTCTATCGTTTTATCGTGTTACGTGGCTTTTATAGTTACTATTCGTGCATCGATTACGCGTACTGTACCATTTTAAGGTGTAGCTTCGATTTTAACTCTGAGAAATCGTTAGCCGTCGATACTATTTTATTTCTCCACATTGTCATTATTAAGTTAACTATACGTTGTAGCTGACTTGTTGGTCTTTATCCATTTACCCAATTCGGAGAATAATATTGGCAATATTACTCGGTCAACTTTTTGCCGAATACAACGGAACGTATTTCAGTGCTTTTTCCAATACCTATTTCTGACAAAATTATTAAGATCAAAATGATTTGATTGACATAACGAAATCAACGTTATTTACGTTATATCGGGTTATTTAACTTTTTTTTCTCCTCTTTGCAGTAATATCGCATTCAAGAATTTGAATACATTATGGTTTGTGCAGTTCTTCTAGGTATGCGAATGAAATATTCATTATAAACTGAAATAAGTAAAGAATCGAGCACTGAACGCCGAATTTTGAATGCGACGCGAAAACGACTTTTACACAAACGGCAATCGATCATCGATTGCGTCATTTCCCGAGGGACAATTTAGTTCGTCTCTTTCTCCCTGTACAATAATACATTTTGTCTATTTTAGCCATTCTGTCCGTCACTTTGGCACTGCACGAGCATGTGTTGTACCTAATAAGTTTCCATTTGGACATCTGCTGCCACGATGCGACAACTACGTTACAATCTCGATGACAAAGAAATTATGGCCAATTTGAACACGTAAGCGAGAGTATTTTCTCGTCGTAAAACGTCATCGAACATTCGACTGGTCTGCAATAAACCTACTTTTAAATCTCATCGCATTTCACGCGTCGCCTTATCTTTACGATAAGTGTCAACACCGGAGCGCTAATAATGCGTTTCTTGTACTTTGGAAGATGCGTCGTTTCGTCGTCGTGCTTTTTAACGCACGAGAAGAATAATTTAACATTGAATTCCTCTTTATTAAATTTTTGAGTGACAAATTTGTATTTCCTAAAATGAACGAAAGCGCCATTCGAATGCTACGCAAACTCGCACCGCACAAATTGAGAGAGAGGAAGAGAGAGAGAGAGAGAGAGAGAGAGAGAGTGCGAGGAAGAGAGAGAGAGAGAGAGAGAGAGAGAGAGAGAGTGAGGGGCGAGGGAGAGAGAGAGGGAGCGCGCGACGTGAAAAAAATAGCACGGCGCCTATTACGTGTATTAGCATCCAACGACCTTTCGGTTTCTCGTGGTTATTTCACAGTATCGCAGCCATTGCGGTTTAAGCGTTGCTTTATAAACTAGTGTACCCGAAATTACGAAAAACCAACATTGTACAATTTCGTCATTTACTTGCGGCAGAGCTAAAAAAAGAGCCCCTTTAACGTTCCATTTTAATTTCATTCGAATTACAGGTTTGATTAAAAAGAGAAGGGGGGAGGGAAAGGAAGAACGATAACGAAAAGTTCATTTCAAAGCCCAAGTAATTGTTCATCTGTTTTTATAGTGCTATAGAGAGAAAAATTCCTTCGTTAAAAGACAAAATAAAGACGAGATATTTCGTGCGGAGCCCGCATATAGTTGTCTCGTAAGCGAGACCATTGTGCATCACTGCTGGAAAAGAATGCTTAGGAAAGACCGGAGATGAAAAGGTAGCCAAAGAGAGAGGGAGAGAGAGAGGACAGCGATGTGGAAAAAGAGAAATACGAAATGGTCATTTGTGTGAGTTGTGCGAGTTGTGCGAGTTGTGCGAGTTGTGCGAGTTGTGCGAGTTGTGCGAGCTCCCTCGAGCGTGCATTCAACGTTTTGAGCTGCGCTATTGAAGGAAAAAAGGAGGGCGATAGTCTCTTTTTTGTGTACTCTCTTTTTCCAATATATGGCCCTTGGCCTTTTCCTTCTTCTTCTTCTTCTTCTTCTTCTTCTTCTTCTTCTTCTTCTTCTTCTTCTTCGTTTTGTAGGGTGAAAAAAAGGTGAAGTAAAATTAATTGCGATCGAAAAAGATGGAAAAAGATGTCAGGGGAATGCCATTGTTGCCTCGCTTCTCCTCTCGGCACGCCGCGCTATATTATACCTGCTGCTCTTCTCTATATCTTGTAATAACAACTGATTACCTCGAAACACCGATAAGAAGCACATACAGCGTCTAACTACCAAGAGGTGCAATCGTGCGCAATTCATACGAGCCGATAAGCGTGCGAGGCCCCCGACAGATAAAATAATTTAAAGAAAAATAACGCGACAAGGACTGATACGCTCTCGCCGAGACGTTGAAAACATTTTTCCTTCTGCTTCTTCCAGCGGCAAAATATCTACGCAGCACCTTCATTTTATGCAACGAAAGGAAAGCTTACTACGTGCACGCGGAACGTCATAAACGTTTTACGCTCAACTAGATAATGAGTTTGCGTACGCGGGCTAAGCGATAACCGAGCGACCAGTTTTCAAAAGGCCTGCGAGCTTCTTTCACTTTTCGGCGTTACAGTCCTTTCTTTCCAGTCCATCTGCTTTCGCTCGATCGAGGTAGCCTTCCACCTTTCGTGCGGCAAAGCCTTAGAAATCCACGTCTAAAAGTATGCCCAAACGAACCTTTATCCATCTGTCGTCGACGTTAAAAAAAGAGGCCGGATCACGGCATTTCCCTCTTATTTGTTTATTCCCGTCGACCGGGCGGTTGAATTAGCGCGCGATTGCGCTTGGAAGTCGCGAGCTACCCGAGGGTGGTTACGTACGTAGCACAGCGGAGCGTCGTCGTAAAGACGTAGAGCTGCATGCGTAACGTGTAATATCTGCCCCTTTTCAGTTCTCTCTTCTTATGATCTTTGTTTTCGATTCTCCGTGGCTCGGCAGCAGCGATGAGATTACGCGCTTCCAACTGCGAGCTGAACACGAGATCACGAGATCGACGCGATAGCGTATACGAAACCTCGTGTGACTTTATATCTACGAGGTCGTAACGCCGCTCCATTTCAACTCCAACCGCTTCCAGATCTAAAATACACTCAGGGCCAGGAACGTAGATAGAAAAAGAAGCCACGCCACGTCGGTGGCCTCTTCCACCGACACTTTAAGTGCCTCTCCTCCATTTCACTGTTGTCGCTCAAGAACGTCTATCTTTGTTTTAACCCAACCGGCTCTTTTAATAGAGCAGACTCGTAGAAAAGTCGAGAATATTCTCCATTTATTAGCGTCTTTCAAATTGTCCTAACTCGAACTCGAATGGAAGCCATTGAATCGGCGTTACTCAAGGCTAACAAATTTCAATCGAATGGAACTAAAGAGCCGAGCTCGTTACGCTTACAACTAACACTAACTAACATTACCTATCTCTGTCCCATTTTTACATCCACCCCGTCTATTTATTCTCGCGTCTACCGTTTTCTTTCGGCCTCCTCCACATCTGTTCCCCCTCTGCTCCTGCTCATCCGTCTTTTTCTCTCCGCCTCTACGCTCAAGCGCTGCTCTCGAGTTTCGCGCGCGTATGTGTTGCATTACACAGGTACGCCGAAGAGTACCCAGGGCTTTGGTGAAACCAGATAACCGGTAGACTAAGCTTCACACAGAGAGACCGGAATCCCTTTTGCTCAGCTGTTACGTACATTTGCTTCCCACCCCGCCCCCCCCCCCTCTTCATCGCCCGTCCGCCACCTCTTCTGCTTTCGCCAGTTTTTTCTTTTTTCAGGTTTCGTTTCGCAACCTGCCCTAGGCTCTTTAATGCTCTCTGTGCTCGCAGTCGAGTGTATTTTTGTGCGTACGCTTGCGAAAGCTTTCGCGTGGGGCCGTGTACGTTTTTCGGGTCAGCTCTCGAAAAATGAAATAATCAGGCACGTAAAGGATATTCTCGAATTCACAGAGACTCGTTCGAAGAAGTTCAAAGCTCCGTAAATAGAGTATTCGTAAGCCTCTCTAAATACGAGAGTCTGCGTGTCCTCGATCAGTGCGCGCCTCTGTACGTTCGTAAACTGCACTTGCGTACTTGTATCGCGTATCTCTATGCGAACTTTCATGCTCCTTCGCGTTTCTGCCTCTCTTTACGCCAGCGCTTAAAATTTTTTCATCCTTTTTACCTCGGTAGACGCGTTTTTTCTTTTTCAATTACGCAGCAGCCGCGGTCATATTTTCGCGAAACAGCCGCCACGTCTGCTAGCCTTACGAGTGCTATCGATCCTTTAATTAAAAGGATTGATACGGTTGACGAGGTTAAACCTTTCTGCTTTGATATCTTTAAGGGAAGAATTCCTCACTCGGTAATTATTAAATTGCGCGCAATGAAAAACGCCTCTCTCTCGCCCTCTCTCTCTCTCTCTCTCTCTCTCTCTCTCTCTCTCCGCGTCCCTTGCGAGTACCTAGTCCTTAAGCAGCTGGGGCCAACTAGCGAACTGGATTGCCACTAGCTACTTTAAACGCAGCGTAGGACGAAATTACTTTAATAAAGCTACAGTGCACGTTGTATTAAATTGTCATTGAGTGTACTTAAGGAGGCGAACGGGATGCGGGAGAGCGACATTTTTAAAGGCGGTGTTGTGCAAGGAAGGGAAAAAATTGTCGATCCCTAGGTGGTCGTATAAAACACGATAAAAACAAGTCGAATGCTGGGCGCTGCGTAAGACGGTCTCGCGCTGCTTTATGCATACGAGCGCAGACGCACATGTCAGCGGTCTGCGAGCGTGTGTGTGCGCAAGACCGTAAAACAACTCTTTCTTCGCGCTCCTTCCTTTCCAGATGCTCGAGGTTCGTCGACTCCTCCACCCTCGTCGGCAGAGAATCGCTTCTTTCTCAGCTTCGAGGGAACTTTCGAGAACGAACCTCTCGTCCTTACCAGCGGAAAACCAATGCACGATTTAGAATAGCGGAGAGCCCTGACGTATATATAGCGCGATCAGCATCGTAACCGTAAATTCTCCAGCCGGAATGTCGTTTGGATATACGCGCCGTCGTGACGCGCGTTCTTAAACGCGAGTCTGGATCGCGCCGCGCATCCGCGGCCCCGGGCGGTGGACGGCGGTCGCGAGTCCCGGGGACGATTAGATAAAGCGGACGAGGAGCGGTCGGGGAGCGGACGGGGAGCGGACGGGGAGCGGACGGGGAGCGGACGGGGAGCGGACCGACGCGTCACGTACGCTCGGGATGCGTGCGTAGTCGAGGACACGCCGGCGCCCCGTTTTGCGCGTTCGCCCTCCGCGGGTCCAACGCCTCGGCTAGCAACCGCGCCAAAAACATCGGCCCCCGTTCCCCGGCCATCGGACAAAGGAAGAGCGCGAGCGAGTCTCGGCGTAGGTAAAAAAAATTCGCCATAAAAGCCGGTGCCTTTTCCCAGGGCGGCCGCTCCTGCCTAGGAAAGCCCCCGTGGCTTTGGGGGCTTCGGTCATCCTCCCCTCCCGATCTCTCTCGCGCGGGCTTTGGCTCCACGCTCCTCCCTCGCCCTCGCCCTCGCCGTCGCCGTCGCCGTCGCCGTCGCTGGCTTTTTCCAGCTCTCCTCGCGTTTTACGGAGAGTCGACGAGGAGAGGCCGATCGGGCGGCTTCGTCTTTTGTAGTCGCAAAAACTTTGGCTCGTCCGCTCGTTTGCCTCCTCCGGGCGCCCGCGAGCCTATTTCAAGGGCGTGGTATCGGAAATTTACGAGACAGCGACTGCTCGCTCGGTATGACACGCACGTCGGTGCATCAACGACGTCCAAGAAATTGGAACATCCGAGTTGCTTTGCCTCGGGTACGTTGACACGCGCGCGATAAAGAAACTTCCCGCAGTCGAGTTTTATTTAAATGGTTGCCGTTGCGCGCCCTAAGCACTCGTTTGCGTAAAGGGCGTCTCGATCGGTCCGGTTTGCCTCGTCGGTGCCGCGCATAAAGTTCGAAACGGAGGAATTCGCCAAGGATAGGATTTACAGAACGCACGGGACCGCGTTCCTTGGGTTATAGCTCGCTTTAGAATTCGCCGCGAATTAAGGGGCTGCACGCCTCGATTCCCAAGAGCGAGAGGCTAAGAGCGAGTTAGAAGGAGAGCGCATAAATGAGAAAACGCGGCGAGCCAAGTGCGTTAATCTACACGGGCCGTGAGCTTCGTAAATGCTCCGTTGTTTCGACTCTTGTGAGCGTAAAAGTCGCGAGCCGTGAAAAGGACAAAAGCCTGGCCGGTTCGCTTCGCTCAACAGTCGGCCGCAGAGGTGCGCTCGGACATCCTCGAGAGGTACTAGAGGCACACCGCGGGAACCACCCGAAGAAAGTACTCGAGTATTTCAGCTTTCGCGCTTGCTCGCCCCTTGCGATCGTTAAGCAGTTACGACTGCTTTACAGCGCCTCGCGATCCTTTCCCCGGAACGCGTTTCCCTGGGAAGTCGGAAAAGAGTGGCGCCGTTTTCACAGAATCGAAGGCCGACTACTCGATTCCGATGCAAGAAACGAGGAAGTCGAAGGCCCGCGGACCCGAGGTTAATTGCGCAATCGACTACGCACTCGCGCATCGTACTCTCGGGGCTATCGTTCCGGCGCGATTCGCCTCGTAGGACGTTAACGGTATCTCCTGGGAAAGCGCCGCCGCCATCGTCGGGCAGCGCTTGCAAAAGGCGAACTCAGCGGCCCGCGACGCTGGCGCAACCGAGCGGGAAAAATGGGGTCCCGTGCCAGGGACACCGAAAATGTCGCGCACTCTCCGGGCGTGTCGCAAGTGGATCGTCGCCGTCGCCACCCGCGCAGCGGCTCTCCAGCAACGCGGCTTGAGTTTCACAAATGTCGAAGAAAAAAGAAAAAACGCTGCTCCTCTTGCCGTTCCCCTCTTGTCTTGGACGCATCGAGCGCTACCCTCCGGTTTGCACTCCTACGCATAAAGCGGGTGAACCGGAGAGCGAGGAACCCGAGGTTTACGAGCGCAGAAGGAGCGCGGGACTGTAATCCCGGTCGATGGGAATTACGATGCGGGATAAGTTACTGCAGCCGAAGGCGGGCTTTTATGGACCTTCGATCGGTGTCTTAATCGCCGACCTGAAACCCGAATTGCCAAGTGGGCTTTTTCCGTTTATCGTGCCTGAAAATCCCGAGCAAAGTTGATATAATCGCAAACTTTGCGAACAGCCACGGCTGACTCAGGAGTTTGAGTTTCTTGTTTTTCAGAGTCTTCGATTGAGTTAGACTCGTTGGTTGAAAGCTCCTTTTTCGACATCGAAAGGCCGTTACGGAGAAGGCGAGATTCGTCATGCGCAGTTACGTGCACGAGGCACGCAACGAGTTTTTGGCGAATACGCGGAATCGGGGTAGATTTGCATGTGTAGTCGCGAGGCTTAGAACGCGATAAAGTACGCGATCTTTAGTCTTAAAATTTCGCTCTTAATACGCAGTTCTTCCTCTTTGACAACGACCAATTGTATGTAAATGCCTGCGAAATGACTAGACGGCAAATCCAATCCATCCCTTGCGCACTCGTAAACGCGTACATTCCGCCTGGGGGAAAAAAGCAATTGCCCAACGGATCCCGTATTATCCCAATGGCAAACATCGACGAGTAGATACGACCAGTATTACTAGGGTGTGCTGTTAACATCCGAAAATACACGAGGAGGAAGACTCGTGACTTTGCCGAATAAAATTACAAAGATATCCACTCGGAGACGAAATATCCAATTAGAAACACTTAGCATCCAGTCGCTGGAACCGTTGAAGATTCCGCGAGTATTCGAGAACGCGTGCGTTGCTGCTGGCGTCGTGAGTTTGTTGCGTTTGACCTTGAGCAGGAAAAAGAGAAAGAAAGGACGAGAAGCGAGTGGCGGCGGCGGTGGCGGCGGGGGTTGGGCGGTTGGGCGGTTGGGGGGTGGGGGCACCGGAGAGACCTAAAGGGGGTGTTCGAGGAAAGATTTTTTGGTTGTTGGCAGCTAACCTCGTAGCCAATCGTAACGCAAGACCTTTGACTCGCCTCGCTCCGAAGCTAGCAGTAATCTAAAATAACATTTTGTTTTTAAACGCTCGCAAACAAGCCAGAGAACTTAACCATCGGAATGATCGCGATTTTAGTCGGCTTCGCGTTACTCAAGACACGCAGTTTCTTGCGTTTGGAGCTCGGCGCGTCAAGTTGAATGTATTCGGTAAACGTGTAGGTACTTAAACTTCGTTAAAAAGAATTGAGCGAATGAGCGAATGAGAAAAGAGACGCGATAAAAGTGAAAATTATTCGTCGATGTCGCGACTTGGAGGATTCGGCACACTACCAAATTTAACCACTGAAAATTTTGCTACGTTACATCATTTGCATTTCTTAAATTGCAAAATATGAAATTCTTGGAATCATCAAAATTAAATTTGTCCACTATAAATATCCCGTGCAGAAGTTACGAATAAATATATAGTTATACTCGTACTCTCTCGGATAATCGCTTTGCCTGAAATTACGCGCGCGCGTGTGCATATATAATACGCATGTGATAATCACTCGCAATATTGGACCCTTTTTATTATCTTGTTTCGTAAGAAAATGTTTTCCTTGACGTCGGATGATGCAATGACATATTTGTTATTGTGCCATCGATTAAGAAATACTTTCAAGTTCCGGAAATTAATACAAATGAAATGCACATAAATAAACCTGGGACATTCGGAGTCTTTACGCGCGAGTAAATAAATTTTATTTAATTCTTTGGACAGGCACAACGGATATTTCTTTTCCCTTTACTCGATCATTACCATCCAATAGGTATTAGTAACGTAATAGAAACAACCTTGCCCTTTACGTACTCCCCCTTTTTCGTAGATGCTGATAAACGGTTCGGGTAAATTAAGGAGTGTGATATTTTCAAGACTAATTAACAGTTGCGTAAGTCGTCGATATAATTTCTCAAGGTTGAGAGTTGGTAATGCCGAAACTTCAACCGCAAGTAATTGCTTGGTTTACGCGAACAATAAATAAAACGGCGTCTTCGCGCCACAGTCTCACGAAATTCTCTTCTAGTGTACTCGTGGTGGTGGTGGTGGTGGTGGTGGTGGTGGTGGTGGTGGTGGTGGTGGTGGCGGTGGTGGTACGAGGCAAAACAAGACGTTTTAACGAATCGTTCGGTATACTTTACGGATACCCACTAAAAGTTCGTATTACGTATGTCTGTTACGAAGTGTATTTTAGCCAACGTCGTCGAAAAAGATTTCTGGTAATAATAAATGTACAGCTGTGTAACGCGATACAGCAGTGACGCTTATAAAATAGTTTATGCAAATTCAGTGTCACTTAATACTTCGTTTCTTTCTTTCGTTCTTTTTTGTTTTGCTTTCACTGACACTCAGCAAGTAATGGTTTACGTTTCTTTACATTTGCAGGTATTCCTCCTGACATTGTTTAAAAAAATTGAATTAATTCGCGACTCGGTGAGCATTTAATAATTGCCAGCTAAAACTGCGAGAAAACCAAGAATGCATTATTCGGATATCCAGTGCGAGAAAGATTTCGCAAGCCCCAGGACGTTGCGGGAAGTTGATATTATTTCAATGGTAAGGTTAAAGTAAAAATAAAAATAAAATGCGATAAGGGGTGACGCGTTTGCACGTGAAGTTTGTTGCGTTCGGCACACGCACGAGCAAGCGAGACGGATAAACCGATAAAAGAAATTTACCGCGGGATGCAACGTACAGAGGCGAACTATAACCGGCAAAAGTAGAGCTTGGAGAGTGAAAATGGCAAGTTCGATCAGACGGATTAGTTACGTCACCGCTTACGCTCAATGTAATTTAGATCTCCGCGCGATGACTCTCCCTTCTCTCTTACAAGAAAGTTTTTGTGCCTTGCGCGTGACGTTCAACGTATCTATCAAGATCAATTGACCTATTAGACGAGTTGTTAACCCCTCAAAATAACCTGAATAACCAGGGACTACGACGAGCACTTTAAATACAATTTCAATGTTAAATTAAATGGTTTTTACATTGCGGAGGCTGTTCACGGCACGACGACTTACAATAATTACGAATTTCGTTTAATGGATAAAGAATTACTCGTCGATATTATTCAAATATTATTGCACGAAAGACCTCAATAAGAATGTATTTTTAGAACACTTAATATACTCTTAAGTGCACGACAAAAGTGTAAAGAACTGTAGTGACTATTCACGATATTGATTCAATGTAAGCAATTCGTTGTAAAACGCGACTGCTTTTGCTTATTTCAACTTTAAAAGTACGGCATTATAGCGCGACTGACAAATTCGAGAAACAAAAAAAAGTCGTTTCTATTTTAAACCCTGATTGACTTTTATTTATACATATGCGAGTAAAAATAGCGCGCGTATAATTATAAACGGGTTTTATCGTTTAAAAGGCACAAGAGGTAACGGTAATTCGACAAGGAATACAACGGGAACAAAAAAAAAGAAACTATTGCTTAATGAAAAGTCAAAGGCGATTATTCGACGTTGTATTGCACGCGAATAGTTTTCCCAAATCGGCTGTCCTTGGCTTCAGACGTTAAAACCTATCGCTTTTAATGAACGCAAGAGAGTAGATCTCGCGTGGTGCATCTCAGGAATAAACGACGCGCATACTAATCGCCATAAAATAAGTGCCGATGAGCAGTGCAGTGCGCACTACATCGACGATTCCCATCTATATCCAGACGCGTGTCATCGGCTGCGGACGGACATTGTATACGTCGCAATTAAGCGCTCGGACAGCCGCGTCCTGAGCTCCGAAAAGGAAGTCGTTAACTAAAGAAGGGCGACGTTGAATGAAAACAGCTGCTACGTTGCTTATACGACGACGACCACGACCACGACGTCGACGGCGACGGCGACGGTGACGCCGACGACACGGTCTGTACGGATATTTTCGTATGCAAATAAACCGACGCACACCCAGGCCGTAAGCCTCGACGACGTCGTAGCAGCGAGCGGTTGGCTTTCGGCTCGACCCGACTCGACTCTCGGCATCGAGGGACGGCTTTCTAAGAAAAAACAAATTCGAGGTTAAGCGGTAAAAAAGCCGATCCTCCCTCGTCCAGATGTCCGCTTCAGAGGGACGAGAATATGAGATGCAATCTCTGAGCCAGCAATTATAGATCCCCGGTCTAACAAATTTTAAAAGCAACATTTTTAATCGCTCGAAATACACGTTGAATGAAATTTTCGTAACGGAGGCGTTCGCCTGCCATAAAGTACATTTAAAGAGCTGCTGCGCATAGCGTCGACGTAACAAGTGCATTATCGTAGTCTCTCGTTTCATTTGCATTATTCGAAAGTCGTTTGATTTTCAACCTTTTGTCAATTGGAGCAAATGATCCCGGGATTGGCTTACAGCTGGGATAAAAGTTGAAACGACTCAAAGTCGTTTATTTTGGCGCGATTGGAATTGACATTGCGAACGGAGAAGTCGATGACAACGATAATAAGCTGCATTTTAATATAAACTTTATCGTTTGGGCGTCCGTCGAAGAAAATGAGAAGGAAGTACGTACTCGTTCTTACACAGTGAAAAAACAGAGCCGATGAGATTTACGTTATCGCGAGTTACAAATGGAGTTATGAGTTAAAGTTGGTCGTTCGTCGACGATCTGTCGCGGTTATTTCACGTCGTCCATGTTCCCTTCGTTTCCATGTAAAACTCTTTTCCGAACGTCGGCAGCTGAGTAAATGCAGGTAGGATAAAAATCGAATCTAAAATGAATTGCATTTCGCGCGTGGCATTTAAATGCCTAGCATAAAATCAATAAGCAGCTTTAATACTGGTATGAATCATTTTGCAGCGGACGTGCACGTTTTTGCACGTATGACAGTCGTTGAATTTCATTGCGATCGACCTTACGCGTATGCGCGTATAAATATGATAAAGCGTCGATTATAATTAAGCAGTTGGAGCTAATAAATAGCTATGCTCTCTGTAGTATTAATAATGCGAAATGATAAATACGACGATATTCGCGGCGAATGGGTAGTCGGCGAAACAAAGTCAGACGTAATGCGCGCAACGAGTGCACGCACGCGTACAGCGAGATGAGTTTCCGATCGAGCGTCCAGATAAATAAATAAATAAATCCAAAGCCAAGTGTGCCTACGTGGTACCTAACGCAGATGCAGTTGGAATCGTAAGGTCGCTTAATTTACTTTCCTCTCCTTTTCGATCGCGACGGGCGGATGAAGTAAGTTCGGCGTTGTGAAATAAGTGGTCGCGCTGAGGAAGGGGACGGAAATCGCAGATTGATCAAATATCAACGTACCCTCGACGTGCCCTCGACGTGCCCTCGTATTACGTAGCGCGTGAAAGCTCGAAAAATGTGAATCCTCGGTTAAAAGAAATCGGCGGAGGGTGTAGAATTACGAGAGGACCGCGGGTAAAACGAAGTATCCGCGCGTATAAAAGAGGCCTCGAGCGCGTCTGTGAGAACGTCTCGGCGTTAAGGCTATCGCGGCTATGTATTTTGAGACGATAGCGGTGGCAGCAGAAGCGTATTTTCGCGGTCGCTGGCATCGGGGGAAGCCGCGCGCTACGCGTGCGTGACGCGCTCGCGCGCAAAACTACGCAACCGAGGATCGAGTATGGGATCGCGAGGAAAAGGAGGACTGGAAATAAGTCGGAAACGACAGGGTGCGCGCGTGTGTGCATCGAGAGATGAAAAATCACACGTTGCGGACCGAGGGAAAGAGCAAAGGAGGTCCGGGGCGAGGGGGAGATGGAGGATAGGATCTTTATAAGGGAGTAGAAAGGAAAATAAAGAAAATAAGAGGACGATGGAGCGAGATAAGAGGAGAAAAAGAAGAGGCACACCGAAGCACCCGAGCGTACTGCGAAAGAGTGCGGGCACGAGAGAGAGAGAGAGAGAGAGAGAGAGAGAGAGAGCGAGAGCGAGGTTGTCTGTGCCAAGGAGGTAAGCACGCTGAGGCAGGCTGGTCGGCCAGCCAACATTCTGCCCGATACTTTGTCTGGAATTTCGAAGCGAACGGCCCTCAAGAAAACCAGTTGTGCACCAGGCAGGCCACTCTGGTCTCGGGACTATGAACAGAGCCGAGAGAGCGGACGGTTTCGTCCACTACTCCGACAAAGGCCTTACCACCCCGCCAAGGGTCACAGTTTCTCTCCGTCTCACTCTCTCTCACGGGGCCCCCTTGGGAAAAGCACGAAGCCTGGCGATCGGCACGGCCCTGGACGCCGTTGCCGACGAGTTTCATGAAAGCCCTCTCCTCCCTCTACCTCCCTCTTCCTCCCTCTTCTTCCCTCGTTTCTTTCGTTCGCGCTAGGCGCGGACGACGTTTGCTCGAATTATTTTCGTTATTCTCACGTCCTCGCTAATGCGTAGAAACGAGAGCGACTGGTTAGCTGGTCGCTTGCGCCAAACGATCCGCTTTCTCACAAGCAGGTCCGAGGGGGTAGGAGAGAAGCTCTTGGGAAATTTCGACGATGATAATAGTTTCGCTTGTGCGCGCACGCTCTCTCTCTCTCTCTCTCGCTCTCTCTCTCTCTCTCTCTCTCTAACTTTACAGGCTTGCCTTTTCCATTTGCATTTACTTTTATTTCGGACGCGTCGCGCCAGATGGTATTATCCAGAGCGAAAGCTCGAGCTTTTCCCAAGTGTCCGTGGAACGCTGGAAGTTTGTTGGCGTAAGTAGCGGCGCGAGGCAAGTGCAGCCTGGAAAATTGGAAAAGCGTTATTCGATGCGAAGGAAGGGTGGCGACCCTCGTAATAGGATTAACTCCCGGTGCCGAGCGAAACTTTGGTAGGCGTCCCCCCGCGGCTCTCGTTCCGATATTTCGCATCGAGTTCCGGTTTCCGGTCTCGGCCGGCGCGTCGCCCCCTCCCCACCCAAACGCCCTCGCGCAGCCTCGTCTTACGCGTTCGCCGGTCCTGTGCGTTCGAGCGAGTTACTCGCTCGCACGGACACGCGACTGAGCGCACCGAGACAAGGTGGAGGTCGTTACACCCTGCATCGGACACGGTAGTCGCTTCGTCGCTCTCATTGTACTCGTTTCACCCTAGAGTCGATCCGCGTTTCTTAATTCATCGTCGATTCAGCCGCACTTCCCAGCCACACTCGGTTATGCCTCCTCCCCTTAACGAATAACTCGCAACAACGTGACTTCCGAAAAGAAAGAAAGTTCGGACAACGCTAGTTCCTTGCTCCTGCAAAATTTGGTCAGAGATCAAAATCAGGACGAGAATTGTAAGCGTATACGTTGGTTGCAACATCAAGAAAAAGTGCCCTCTTCCCTTCCTTCCTCTTCTCGCTCTCTCTCTCTCTCTCTCTCTCTCCTCGAGAGACGAAGCATCGTCGCTCAGCATCCGCTAATCGCGAGCGTACATCCGGAGGGCCGTTTTAATCGTTGCCTTAAGCGAGGAGGACCGCGACGCTTGAAAAATCCGGACGAGCGTCGACGTAGGAGTAACGAGCGCGACGACTCGCGCGCGTTAAGTACTACAGAGAAATCGAAGCTGGATAAATTAGGAGAAAATCTCGGGACGATGTTTCGAACGATAACGATATGTCACTGGTCTCCGAGTCGGTGGAGGACGTCGAACGGAGTTTAAGTGTACACAGTCGAGGTTTCGCCGTGTATTCATTGGAAGTGAGCAGAGTTCTGCCGGAGAAGTTCGTAATGTTTGTAAAAGGCCGGTGCCTAGAAATTACGGTGCAGTACCAGACGCGGACGTTAGGAGTAACTTGAAGGGAATCTGGCACGATCGAATTTTCACGCTCGTTAAACTGAAAATTTAGAAATTCAGTGTGTGTACGACGCCTGTTAGCGCACTCTTTTTCGGAAAGGTATCGACGAGTCCACGGTAAACGCGGGTTTCTAATACTATGGTTGCGATACGTTAGGTTTTGCCGACACAGATACGTGCGGTAATAACGAGTTGAAAGGATGTTGATAGGTCGAGTTATCGGGAAGGCGCCAAGTTCCCGTGGCCAAAGCACGAGAGTCGAGATAAGGAAAGCGACGAGTTGGTAAATTTTTTTCGTCGTTACGAGTTGGGGACTCTACGCGCCCGACAGATGTTCGTACGTAACCGGACAATGGAGCTCGGCCCCCCTCGTCGTCGCTTCGATCGAGTCAAGGAGTCGTGCGAAGGAGAAAGGAGCATTTCTTCGAACGGTAGATAAGCGTTGCCGAGCTAATAAAAATTGGAGCAACGCGTTGAGAAGAGGAGTGCAACTACTCGTTGCGACGGGCAACGTATCGTAACCGATACACGCCGAAGCGTCGATTGTACGAGCGCCGGCGAGAAATCCTGCTGAAACCGAGACGAGGAAGCGCGCGCGCGCCGATTCGTAGATCCAGCCGATACGCTTCCGCGTGATTTAACCGACGATCGGCGAAGTCACGATCTCCGTGCGACTGCGCTCGACTCCAGGGTCGATGGTCGTGGTCGTACTCGGAGCGATCGATACGAGTCCGCGCGGTCGTCGAGAGGAGGAGGCGCGAGGCTTTCGCGCTACCTTTTCCGCGATCGGCCTCCGGGAAAACGTCGGCGTCGGCGAGCTTGGGAAATCGAAGCCGGCGCTCGGCGAGGCATAATTGCGCGGCCCTCGGGCGGAAAGCTCGTGAACGCCGCAGCCGGAAGCGAGCGCTCGGGACTCGTTGGGCGCATCCGTTCCACAAAGTGACGCTCGCGCCGCGACTCGCACACGTACGCGGGTTGCATCCTCTCGCGTGAAAGCCGCATGCACGGCACATGTCCGTCTTGCCTTTCCACCTCACCTCGCTGCTCCTGCTTCCTCTTTCCCATCGGCCCACCGCCCCCGTATCGCATGCGCGCTCCTGCGAGGTTTCTCCTCCGTGGCAACTTCTTCTCTCGGCCCCGCGTCGCGCCCCCGGCGAGCGCTTTTTTCCACGCGGGGGCGCATGCGCCTGCGCCTGCGCCTGCAGGATGCAGTCCGCGGATCTCGGGGTCGCGGGGGATGCGAGAGCGTGGGAGAGAATTATCGTGAAAATGTGCGCGCCACACGCTCGCGGGGAAAAGGCAATCGGCGAGGCTCGCGCGTAGGTAGCGCGCACTCGCCTCGCGGTCGGAGGTACATCTGCCAAGCAACCGTGGCGCGATCTATTTTCGGAGCCTCGCCGCCGACGAAAGGACGTTCGGCGCAAAAGGGCGCCCGCCCCCGCCCTCCCATCGTTGGCGACAATGTTTACCGCTGACGGGATTTCCGGAGTCCCGGCGCTCGTGCGCGCTTTCGCCAGCACTGCCGATTTCCGTTTGCCGTGGCACGGGCCGCTTACGAGGGAGCGACGCCCGTCGGCCGCGGGCCGCGGAGTACGGTTACGGTGGTAAGGTTAGAAGCGCACGATGGGCGGCACTGGGCTTTTAATAGACGCAGCGCGGAGAGGAGAGGCCGAAACGCGTACGGGCGTAGTTACGTAATGGGGCACACGGGTGGGCGGGGGCGCGTGCACACCGTCGAGGGTTGCTGGTCGTGGGACGGCGAGGGAGGCCGAGGGAGGCCGAGGGACTGTGGGCCGGTAATGGCTCGGCAAACAATAAGTACCTAGGCATAATTGATGGGTGAACTTACGCTCGGCGCGCCTTGACCGACCAATCCATATCGCGGACGACGAATCCAACAAACGCACAATCTTTCAACTTATTCGCGGCCAATTTCTTCTTCCTAACGATATTGCACTTGCGCACACAACACTGGCGTTTCCTCGTAATTTTGTCGCTGGGCTCGTCGCCGGCGTTGCCACCGCGGCGGGCAGCACTAGTGACGCGGCGTCGTGCCAGCACCGGCGCAGCAACCGCCGCCCCTGGCCCTGGCCCTGCCCGGGCGCTCCGTCTCAGCCGGGCCGCGAGATCCGTCGTGCCGACGCTGCGAGGCTGCTCCGTGGTAGGCCCGCGGTCGCGTCTCGCGCACAGTTAACCAACATCCGCGAGGACGCGCTGCTGCTGCTGCTGCTTACGGGCTGCGATGGGCGAGAGCGCGCGAGCAGAGCTTCTGTGCGAGCAGCGACGCCGTCCCAGCGACGGCCGAGGAGAGACTGAGGCCCGCCAGGCGCATCGACTGTGACGCGCGCATGGAGGCTCGTCGTTGGTGGGGGGCGGTCGAGCGCTCGGTGCCCAGGGCCGTAGGTGCGGGCCGACGCCCGGTGGACTTTTGTTTTCGTGTTTCCGTCGAGGCGCCGCTCGGGCCGAGGAACGGGGCAGATTAAGCTCGGTCGGCCAGCCAACGTTCTGCTCGATATTCTGTCAACCCTGCGGTGGTGGCTGGGGCCGCGACGGCGACGGCGACGGCGACGGGGACGGGGCCGATTTTTCACAGCGCGGCGCTTGGACGAGGCGAGGCCACCTCGCACGTACGCTCCTGGGCAGCTTACGAAGAGCGCCGTGTGCGTGTGCGTCTCTCAGCAGGGTAGACCCCGCGACCGGGAGTTGGGGAGGAGGCGGCCATGTTCGCGATCACCAACACTCGCTACCGAAGGGGCGCACACGTCCGTGTTCGACGCGGAGAGAGCGAGAGCGAGACCGATAGCCGGTGGCAAGATTAAGCCGCCTTAAAAATGTTCGCACAACTTTACTAAATTACTCGTCGTTGCAACACGTTCGCTTGGCCAGCGCGCCTAGTAAATTTTAAACACTCTATTATTGTTAAAATTGCCAGGCTGCGTACCTCGTTACGCGAATATTCCTTTATAATACGGCGCTTTACGGTTTAACGCCCTTAAAAAGCCGCGGCTTCAATAATTATCGGTGTTACGCTCTGGCAATCGTACGAGGCTTTTAACGCGCTCCTCCGAGATATTCAATAATTATACATTCGCAGGGGACACGCGGTGCGAGATTGAAAGCCCGACTGCCGCCGCGACTCGATGATAATCCGCGTGCATTTCTGGTGGAAGGCGTGCCGCTAAAAGGAAATACCAGCCGAATGTTTTTCCCAGTTGGCATTAACGCGCGAATTAATCGTTAACATTGAATTTTCCATCGGCAATCTCGGTAACGAACGTTCCCGTTAAATAACAGTGCAACCCGGTACGAGCGCGCGCGCGCACCCAGTTCCCGTACAAAGCTTTAAATGCTCCGAAAGCGTAGTTTTCTCCTTTTTTCATACGGCGCGTACATCGGCCTAAGTTTAGCAGTCGATACGTGCGTGTATACAGGCCCGCAACCCCGCGGTCCCGCAGGCTCGAGCAGGAGCCAGATAGGGCGATTTAATGGCAAGCGGACGATGGGGGGAGCCGGAGAGGGAGCGAGAGCGAGACAGGACGATGCGGCGGTTGAAATTGCGGAACGAGAGAGATAGTGAGAGAGAGAGAGAGAGAGAGAGAGTGAGAGTGAGAGAGAGAGAGAGAGCGAGGCGAGGCAGTAACGTGCTGGGGATGATGAGATACGAGGGAGGGGGAAGTAGCAACCCTCATCGCTACGCTACGGCAACTAGGCTTTTCATGGACCCCTCGGAGCGTCTGGCTCTGTCTGTCTCTGTCGCTTGGTCGTGCCGTAGTCGAGACCGGTCGGCCGATATCGCCTCGATGTCGGATTAATCGGAGAAAAGTGTACGAGCGATGACGTGACAGACGCCGAGACTCGACGAGCGGCGACGTACGCGACAGGGACGAAGCGCGGATTTACCATAGCCACGCGCCTCCCTCGAGCCTCCCTCGAGCCTCCCTCGTGCCTCCCTCGTGCCTTTGCTGGCGCTTTTTTCCATTTACTTCCCAATGGTCGCCGCCCCCGATTTTCTTTTAAGAATTACACTCTCGTCTCCGAGCCTCGCGACTTTGCCTTCTCATTCGTACGCCGATAATAACGCCATAACGCGATAACGCCATAACGCGATAACGCGCTCGGATCCGTGTTGCGCGATTATTCCGCAGCTTCGAGACGTTTTCGCGAGTCCTGTTACGTTAGGAGGAAAACGGGGACGTTCGAGCCTCGTCCTCCGAGTCGCGCACGAAATTTATCAAGCTTTACTTTCTCGACGCTACGTCTACTCTACGCCGCCCACGTCTCCTCTCGTACTTTCGAGGAGAAAGAAAGGCGAGGAGGAGGCGTTCTGTCGAAGCTCGTGGGAGCCGAGAGCAGACGCGATCGCGAACGGCCCCGTTCCTTCGTATCGTGGTAAAAACCTTTGGTGTCTGGAGGCAAGATGACTCCGGAGAATGAGCCAAGGCCACGGCGAGCCGAGCCAGACGGAATCGGGAGGTTCCTTCTTTCCTTTCAGGCCGTCTCTACGAACCCTCAGGTAAAAGGGAAGCTCGAGCCCGGGAGGTTGGGGCTAAATGGAATGACAAATGCGCGGACGGTGAAGGGAAAAGGTGAAAGGACCGCTAACGCTCGCTCAGCCCTGCCGCAAGACGTCGACCGGAATTCAGAACTAGTGACCTTACTCGCTGCCTCGAACACGGCTCCACTAGCCGTATGTGAAATTCTCGGTTTTTTTACTCCCGAGGAGGCGCGAAACTCGTACGTTTACGACCGCGCGATCTTGGCGCACTCGGTGCTGCTCGATAATCGGATTCGCCCCGACCCCGTTCCATTCCGCTCCCACTCCGCGTCGTTTTGAGAAAATACTTTTATTACTATTATTCCCATGAAAAAACTTGAACGAACAAAAAAAAAAAAAAAAAAAAAAAAAAAAAAAAAAAAAAACCGAGAGAAAATGAGTCGTATTTTTCGTTTCGTTCCTGTTCCCATAAATATTCGAGTACGGCAACAGGGGCGCTTCATCCACGAGCTTTTCCTACGCCATTCCCAGCGAATGTTCCTCTTCCTCTGCTCTTTCCTTTTTAATTCTATTCTTTTTTAGATTATTTCGAGGACGCGTATCCGTGTATTCGAATGCGTTGAAATAGTGCTCCAACGCTACCTCCACCAACGCCGAGCAATTTCACCTTTTTAATCACTTCCGCGAAAAGGTTCCTTGCTCAGCGACACAAAAAACTACCATTTATTTACTTGTTCTTTGCTCTTTGCTCACTTTTGCTCACTTTTGCTCACCCCGAGCAGAAAGCCGAGCCTCGTTAGAATACTGGAAAAAGCTGATTCTTTCGTGGAAAATGAATCGAAGACGCGGGATATCGAACGTGAAAATAACAAGTTCTTCCCCCAAAAACTACCTCTTTTTTTCCCTTAAGAGCAAATTTATTTTTTCGCTCGGCAAATCTCACGGAGATTCTTTTACCGCAAAGGAATTACATTGCAAAATTCACGTTTAGTTAACGGGTCGAGTGGTTGACGTATTTATCGAAGCCGCGTCTTTTACTCGCGCGTAATTTAATTTTGTTAATGGGAAATAATTAACTTGACCGCTTAAACGCAGAGAAACATCCACGGATCGGAGAGATTTCATTCCAAAATCAAAGCGGAAGATAAAGAAAAACTTTTTTTTTAACCGAGACGTAACGAGCGTCAAGAACAAAACAAGTTGTACAATGCAAAATACAGTGCCGATTAGCGGACGGAGTGGTTAAGGGAAAGGATTCGTATTACGCGAATGATGGGGAAAAAACGAAGGTATTATCAAGGGCTCTATAAATTCTTGGCGCGTTACGAGCGTGCATTCGTTGCAATGTTGTGGATGGTTATTCGGTCACAGTAATTAAATGACATTCAGGAAATGAAACCGGGAAAACGGTCGCCTGTTGTAATTATGCGTTTTTCAATATTCTTGATCAAGAACAAGTGCCTATGCTTTCAGGATCGTAACTTTCTTTACCTCGACATCGTTCGCTTTAATATTTTGAAGATTAAATAATGTTACCTCGTTCGGAGGAGAATTTTTACGGAGATTCGTAAGCATTCCTTACTCCGATACGCCATTATTCTTACCTGTAAGGAAAAAACAAGCAAATATTTCAGAAACATTTTGCACGTAAGTAAGCGTAAATTTTTCATTTTCAAATACAGATAAGTCTACCATTAACATTAATTAAGTACTCGGATTATTCTTGTTTACTCGTCAATTTGTTTCTTGATGAAATGTTAAAGCAAGCCGTATTTTGCATTTTGCATCTTCCTCGCGCAGTTTTAAAATACAATTTTCCCAATCGGTCAAGTATTTTTTTGATTTTTTACCTTTTCAACTAGTTCTTGAGAAATTTGCTCTCGCTTATGGCTCGAATGCACTCGGCGAAGCTGCACTTGTGCCAACGGAACATTATTTCGCGAAGCGGAGCATTATCGTGGGATCGGGAGTAGAATGAACGAATTACATTCGTTACGGTAACGCGAAGAGTTGCGTCGACTGGCGCCGCTGCGAGCTTTAACCTTTTGAAATGTCCACTTGGGCATCGCTGGGCATCGCTCGATCGGCATTGTCGCGAGTATCTTTGAACGCGAAGCGCTTGTTCTACGTTAGAGAAATTGGAAACGAAAAGTTGCCATGGTTTTGAAAGGCAACGACGTCGTCGTTGTGGGCAGAGGCTTAGGAGCCATTGTGAAGCAGCGGAGAACGAAGCCGAGGGAATTTGGTGAGAGGTACGCTTGGGAATCCAGGCGGGTTCCGGGCAGGACACGCCGTCGGAGCCTCGAGACTTATTGCGAGGAACCAGCACAGGGGAGCATCGGTCGAACGATGCTCGGAACGGGGTGGGGGATCCATGACCCGAGCAGGAGAGGCAGAGACGAGGATCCTAAATGCTCCTGGCTTACCTGACCATCCGCGTTGCACCTTAGTCTCTCCGAGCTGCGTGCGCTCATCTTTCTCTCCGCGACGAACCAAGCGCTGAAAGTAACGAAGACCGGGAAGAAGAGCTGTGCTTTGGGTCCCGGATGGATCGAGCGAGATGGGAGAGAGAGAGAGAGAGAGAGAGAGAGCGCGCGCGCGACGGAGGGAGCCAAGAGAGAAAGAACGAGGGAGTGGTGGCGGTGGTTGACGGTGGAGGGGCGAGGGAGAGTGGAAAGGCAGAGATTGATCGTTAACCCCTGGAAGGCCTTGTCTGGAAACTCGTCCCGAGCGAGTATTGCTGATCATCTACTCTCTATCTCTCTTTTACTCGGACTATCCACCTTAGATATAGCCGCTGAATTCAGCAGCTGATACATTAGAGCCAAGAGTTCATTCCTTCACGAGCAGGGGAGCGAACTGTCGCCGCGGAAGAGGAGATGTTTCCTATAGCGCGTTCGTGCGAGGCTTCGCCAACGGATCCTGTAACGAATTCGATACGTTTACTTTGGATTCGAACCGAGTGTGCGATTCACTTCGAATTCGAAAAATATCGTTTGGCTTTCAAGGAGAGGATGAGCGCTGAAAAAAGGAGCGGGTATAATGTGCTGCGGTTGACGCCTGAAAAGCGATTCCGTTGCTGCGAAGAATGGCTTCGATGCAGCCCTGATTATATCTTCTTTCGACGTATCTACTTTTACGACGATCAACTCCTTTTCTCATCCAACCTCTTCCTGCCAACGTCCTCCGACATTTATCAAACGTGTCCATAAATATATAGACTTTTAATCTTAATATTTTCCATCGCTTCTCCATCGCCTCTCCGTCGCCTCTCCATCGCTTCCACACGGCTAATGATAGTGGTACGTTTGTACGTCTCGGAGAAACACTTTATGCAAAAATAACTTTGTTCTCCGTACCATTTATACCCCCGACTTTTTCAGGGGATCGATCTTCCGCAGCAGACGAGTATTAGAGTAAGGGAATAAGGCTCTATACCGAAAACAGTAGAAGACAAAAGAATAGAGGAGACATCCTTGCACTGTATTGTATGTAAATGTCCCCCGTATACGTAGACGTGAAAGAAACGTTAACTCGATTAAATCAATCCGAGCGCTTTTCATTTCGCTTCTTTCTCTCCCCTTTTTTCACTTTTCTTTCAACTCTTTATTTCATTTTAACTCGATAAATCTACTTTGCGACGATAAGGTAATTTTCAGTAGCTCGTGTCACTCGAAGAGGTGCTTTCAACGTTAGAAGTAGTCAAAAATAATTAGAAAGTTACACGAGTTACAACAATGTGTAAAAGTATCGAAAAAGGCGATTTCAATTGGAATTCTCGATTGAGCGGAAGATTTAATTGCTTTAGAAAGTCATCAGCTCGTTAATGCTAAAGAATAATAATTCTCTGAATTCGTGTGGATTATAAATTTCTGTATGAGTCAACGCGCTAAAAGCGCGGAAGGGGACGTAATTTAAATTTTTTTCTCCTCTCCGTTCTCGTTTGCACGTCCTTTCGCGTGTAATATATAATCTCCCGCAAATCGCTGGTATTTATGTTCCTATTTAAATTTTTGCTTCGCGATTAAATAATTTCGTTAATTGAAGACAGGTTATAATATTATTTAATTATCGTCAACACGGCTCGGTAAATCCAGCGTAATGAAGTATAAAGCCTTTCTTTTTTCCGCGATGACTTTTTATTGCATTGAACAAAGGACGTAGATGAATATCTTTTGATCGTTCGTGACACGAGAGCGCTTAAATGTGTTGAATCAGAACTCCGGGAAGCAAAAACAAAGGGAAAAAAAAGAAAAAGAAAAGAAAAGGAAAAAAATTGGAAGCGAGGAACGCAAGCGACGCGCCTAGCGACGAAAGATAATGTCGGTCGTGTGTGCGCCTGCGTCTCGAAGAAATAGTTTTCGTTATGAAAAAATAAAAAGTGCTCCTCCAGAGAAATAAAGGCGAACGCGAGAGATGGACCTCTTATAAAGTCCTAGGTATACGCGCATTATTGTGCAGGCCTCTTTGAAAATAGGATAGCACACAAAAAAAGGGACTTCCTCCACGTTTCGGCTGTTCTATTGCCGATGCGCGTCAGGCCGCGGTAGTAAACCCAAGGGATACTTGCTATATATGCAAAGGCAGTGTAGCGTGTGATGAGGATAGAAGGAAAGAGAAGATTAAAAAAAAACGTAATCGCATGGTTGCAAAAGCAGAGAGAGAGAGAGAGAGAGAGAGAGAAACACTTTTAGAGTCTTTAGAGACTCTTAGACACACTCTCTCTCGAGAGAGAGAGAGAGAGAGAGAGAGAGAGAGAGAGAATGCGAAGGTGCGTGCGATTCGAAAAGCAGGTAAAACGTCATTAGGCAACCTATATTATACCTGGAGGCCTTTACCGTAGTTGTCTAGTCCTAGGCTTTAAACGAAGAGCGGCGATGTCTTTTCGAGGATGGAAATTATGCTACTCTTACTGTGTCGATTTTAGAGAGGCAAAGGTACCTGGCACGCGGCCGTGTCCTAGTCGCAAGTTGCCAACTGTCGCATCGTCGGTACTCGTATCGGTGTTAGCAACAGCAGCGGCAACAGCAGCGGCAACAGCAGCGGCAACAGCAGCGGCAACGTCAGCGGCAACACCTGCTTGTGTGTGTGTTCTGTGGTTCGAGGTATTTTCTTCGTGTAATTATTCATCATGGCGATGATGAGCCGATAGGTTTTCATCGATCGCGCTCTCAACCGTGCAAAATTTTAGAATCTGGACCATCGCTTTTTAAACGATCATCGTGGAAAAACTCGAGAACGTGAAACTTTAATTAAGAAACCATCATGAAGAATAGAGGCCAATTTTTGCAATCGGACTACGCGTTTAATGAACGAGTTAACTAAATAAGCATTCCTTTGTGTATTTCATTTCATTCTTTTCTGCTAGTGTATATTTTTAAAGTTTTAAGTTTTTAAAGTTTGAGCACTTGCTTATATAACGAGTCTCAAGTTGTTTTTTCAATTAAAAACGTAGGCAAATGCTATTCGCAATTCAAGTATCCAATAAAAACTTCATTGATTCTCTTTTGAAGTCCGTGCCAAATATGTACTTACGATTCGTTTGATTAAAGCATATTTATAATGTCATTTAATACTAACTATGTGTGCAATTGCACTTTATCGGTTTAATGGTTTTCTTTTATAGACCGTAACATTTATAAAAAAACAATTTAATAAGGTTAGGTTTACTATTGTAATCCAATATTGGTATTTAAATCGTTATTCGCCTAAAATTTATTATGGAAATCAATCATTCCGTAGCGTGATTTATCCTTATTAATTTATTGCGAAATGTCATTATACTTGCGAATATAATTTCGAATTTATCGTGGATTACAAATATAGGTAAGTCTTTAAACAACAAAAGTGGCGAATACGTATGTTATTTAATTGGAAATAAGTTATAGATTAATTGTACTTGTAGGCTTGCCTTTTTTCCCTTAGGCATTTAACAAAAAATCCGATCATTCGATTATTGAAACGTTAATCGTAAGAATGCTTCTTCTTGGATTATCTTTACGCGTAACCATTACATGACTTGGGTTTCCAGGATCATCAATTTCATAACTTATTCCGTAGCTTTTGAAAATTGTAGATAATTCCTAAAACTGAATAATTTCCCTCTCCATCGAGCTCATATTTGTTCTTGCATGACAAACATTTTGAATAAAACATTAATAGCACTCACTGGGACAATTATTGATTAGTACCAACCTAATTCGACTACCGAAGAAGTAAATACACGTCGTTCGTTACTATCTGTAATATTGCGTATAAAAGTTAAATTTCTCATTAGTTAATATAGAGAAATTTATATCTCAGTAGCACCCTAATGTTTCAAAAGATAAAAGTATTCCAGATCCTATGCACAGAGCCATCAATGTTGAGTTATAAATAAATTCAATAAGAAACTGACATTATGATAAAGGACATTTTCTAATATTATTCATTAAAACAAAACTTTTGCTATTTTTTATTGACAGACTCACTCAAGGATTTTGTTATGTAAGAATACAAGATATTCAGATTCACAAGCTGAGTATTTCAAGTACTTCAAATAATTATTAATTTACGTGACATTGAGAGAAAATGCTGCGCTTCTATGAATTAATTAACGGTGCATCGTGGATTGGCTTTCAGCGACATCAGTTTTTGATTATGGCAAAGAAATTTCTCGAATGCTAGATATATACGAGATTTATTATTAAAGGAAAAATATTAACGTGTAAAAAAAGCAGTTATGAATTAGTACCAAGGAAAGACTTTCTTTTCGTTTTATATTAACATGAAAACCCGTTACAAAGCAAATCTCATGGTAACACAATAGGCGTTCCGAGTAGTATCTGATACTCGAATGCTGTTCTGACTCCGTACGCAATTTTGTAAAAGAGACTCTTGTTACGCACTTTTTATTAATACGAATCAATACTATTATCATTATTTTCTTTGTCGAAAAATGTAGGAGAGAGTAGGAGAATGGTAGAACGGTTAAACCGATGTAATTAAATAATATTATATTAATATTTGATTAATATTACGCTGAATAAAATGTACGATCATAATTGAAAATACATATCAGTGGATTATTATTTGTGAAAGGATGGCTTTATACAATCCCTCGTAATAAATAAATTTTAAATATTCTTGGACTATTTTAGTTGATTAAATAGATCGATCAAACTATTTGATGATTTATTATGTTCCGCATGCTATCTTTGGTATAAAATAATCCATTGCTTTATGATAAACTTGGATTATTTGTAATAACAATTTAAGGAACAATTTTGTAAAGCACACAAATGTGTTTTCGACATAGTTTCACGCTACCACTGGTTATTTCAACCTTGATCTAGTCTAAGTAGTGTTAGTGTTACAGCCCCTGGGATTAGATCCGTCTAGGTACAAATAGGTTCACGAATATAATTAAAGGTAATAGCAAATTCATGCTTATTACTGTTACGCGCTCTGTCTAACTGTTGTGCAAGGGATCTGGTGGTCTATTTTCATTACATTTCGCAGTTGAAAATCTTGAAGATGATTTTATCATAGTGAATCTTCGTAATCCGAGTAAAATCTTACATATCGAAAAATTCATAAAAAAAAAAATGTTACTTATCTCGTTGCGAATGAACGTTCGAAATTTCACAAATTTGTTATTTGATATTCAAACGGTCACGTATCAATTTTAACTATTTTATCCTTTTACGTTATCGAACAATTATATACGAACAAAGTATTTTAATGGAATATTATTAGAATGTGATATTATTTCTTCGTGTGCTGCTGAGCATAATATTACATTAAAATCAATTCTTTGAAATATTATTTTTAACGATTTTTTAATATAAATTTATCGTTGTTGCAAATTAATATCGTAAGTAATCAATTTAGATTTTTTATGCCTCGCAATTGAAACTAAATTACGTTCGATGCTAAACATGTTTTTTTTTTTTTTTTTTTTTTTAATTTGTTTAATTTTATTTAAATGTATAAATAAATAATTATATCTATTCTCTAGAAGTAAACAATTTTACAGTCAAAATACATTACGTGAAAGGGTCTCTTCTTTTGTTTTCGTCATTTTAAATATATTTAATTTACGAGACAATGCCTGCGAGAAGGAGAAAATCCAATGTTTAATCGTTAATCTGTTAATTACTACACATTATCCTATTATGTATTGTAACGTTACCTTTCATTTCATTAGAACTCCTTTTTACACTAAACAATGGTTTATACAATTAACGAGTTTTAATGTTTGAAACAAGATTCATTACTCTTCTATGATTTTGAATTGCTTTGTCCATTCCATCTAAATGATAAATACCAGAACTTTATTGATTAAATATTTTTATTAAAGAATACACGATAAAAAGTAGATATTGAAATGAAAACGTGTTCTAAAGTTTATGTTAATTTTTAAATAAAATATCTATTTAATAAAAATTATTAGGTTAAGTGATCGTTGAAGAAGGCCGTAAAAATTAGTTTAGTAATTTAGTTGATAACCTAGTTGAATATTAATAATATTGTACGAAATTAAAACGTAAATTTATCTCATTAAAATATTAATCGAATTCAGAATGAATATAATTTATTTTATTTAAAATAATCAGATTCAGTATTCAACTTAATGTTTAAATCTTAATATCTTTCGATTTTTATTCAGAAAAATCAATTAATGAGATTCCGAATAAGAATTAAAATATTCGCAGATGATTGTTTGTGTAGTAATTTCGTAATTACGCTTTACATAAATTCTCAAATAAATTACATTGAAACGAGTCAATTTTTTATATTGTTACGTGCATCTCAGCCTAGTTGGCATACGTGACAATTTAACATTTTAATAAAATCTTTAAATAACTGCTCGATTATTTTGAAATTAATAAATTATTTGTCCCGCGACAAAAGAATAAAAATGCGACGCTGACCAATTCCATACGAATACGCTATAAATTATTTAAATACCCATGACTTAAGTAAGCATAAGTCTATAGAACGTTTCTCATTAAATTTATTTGAAAAATATTCAGGTTTACTTGTTACTTAAATTTACCGAAGAAAATAATTTTAGCAAATAAGTTTACATCATAATGAATTAGGAAATGGCAAAGCATTCTGAAAAGTTTAAAGCACATGTTCTACAATTTATAACACAAGGATTATCGGACAATGCCAAGAATTACAGATTCAGTGTCAACTGTTTTCTATTGCCAACAATTTAGAAAAATATTGCAAATGTAATTATATTTATTTAATTCAGTTGTACAATCTACGCAATCAAAACCTCAAAATTCAAGAATATAAAACAAATGATCTTTGGAGAGCTTATAAAAGTTATTGAAGTTAAAATGTAAAAAGGCTCATTTCCAGAATGTAAAATAATTAAAGTATATTAACATTTTCTAGTTGAGAACATTAATATTATCGACATTTCTTATTCCATAGTTAAAAATTATGGAAGTCTAAAATATGTTGGAATTCAAAATGATTACTTAATAATTAAGCCTTTTAAAATAAGAAATTTTTCTAGCGTGTAAACAGTTGTAAAGAAAATGTATTTTATTTTGTATTAATTTAAAAGACAT
Organism: Wiebesia pumilae; assembly: GCA_018907045.1. NCBI lineage: Eukaryota > Metazoa > Arthropoda > Insecta > Hymenoptera > Agaonidae > Wiebesia > Wiebesia pumilae. The sequence continues at coordinate 4,488,420 of JACCHZ010000192.1, forward strand.
TCAATACTCTGGCCACGTGAATTTGGGTCATTGAGATTTAACTTTCAAGATACGAAATATTGAAATATAATTTATAATTTATAATTAAATAAAATGAAAAAATAGATTTACTATAAAATTTTTACAATATTTATTTTACGACATTTACAATATTTTGATGCGAATGATCGAATGAAATATCAAAGCCTAATTTTGTATGTATAAAAAGGTCGTATGAAATTAATACTTTAAAATAATTATTAGTCACGGTAAATTATACAACGGTAATTTCATAACAAGTTACATTATATAAACTAAAAAAAGAGTAATGCAACATTTTCTTTAAAAACACAAGTTAAATGACATCGAGTCAGTTTTTTTAAAATAAAAACAAGAAAATACTTATATTTAAGAGTGACAATATTTTAAATTCAAAATTTAGCAAACACATTTACGCAATCGCTTAAAACATTTGGAAATCTTCTTTTTTCCAATTTATCATCGAAATAAATATACGAAAAATTAAATTCTCGTATTATATTGGAGACACCTATTCAAGATACTAATTGGATCATCTTAAATCAAGTTCATATTTTAATTAAGAAAAAAAAAAATATGTTAACAGACAAATTAGAAAGATAATCGTAATCTTTAAAATTGAAAATTTATTGCTATATTAAATTTATGGATATATCGGTAAATCTAGTACTTTCATATATATTACGATTTTGTTCCAGTAATTCTTATCTTCGTATATAGGGATTAGAAGCTTTTACTGGATCCCTTGGCTCTTCATCCTATTCAGCTTAACTGTACGTTATCCATCTTTCGCTCATAGATTTTATAGCAAGAGAAGTTTCGAATCCTTGTTAAAATGAAGTTAGGTATTTTATTTTTCATAAGGATGTACTAACGCAAGGTACATTCTTTAAGGGATTAGTTCAATCGCCGAATTTTCATCGGTACTTAGTGTAATTACTATTAACTTAATTTCTATTAACAAATATGATCGTTTATTATTTTTCAAAAATGTCTCCAAATTTACGCCACTGAAGGAAAAGTTTTAATTTAGTAATTCCAAATATTTCAAATGATTATAATTTAACAGGCAAAATTAATAGTAAAAATTCGATAAATAGTTAAATTCCATTACTTGTGAAATAAAAATTTTATAAATAAAATTCGACTATGATACGTCACTATTTAACACAGTCTATTTTGTATGCTTCATATGTAAAACATAGTTTGCTTAAGGATTCCATAAGAATTTCCATATTCAGTATAAGAAATATCTCGCACATTGTTAAATTGCATCGATATAGAGACATACGATAAAATCACAACTATTTATATTTTACGTTAAATGATCTGGGAAATATCGTAAATGACTATTTACGTGGTCATGAAAAGCCTTCGATGATTATAAATTAACGTACTGTTATCTCATTTGTCATTAAGAACAATGTTTTGTTAAACCAAATCGTGAATTCTGCAAAATCATTAATGACTATGTAAATGTTATATTTATAACTTCGGCTCAGAATAACTGTATGTCATTTTCTAAATGATCTAATAGATAGGCTCAGGATATGACGAAAGTATTGAGAGTCCCAGTATCCCTCTTAATCTTTATAAGCCAATAAGTAAAGATTAAAAAAAAAGTAAAAAAAAACTTTTGTGTAGAATTAAAAAAAAAGAAAAAATATATGTCGAATGAATTGCAAATATATGCAATAAATGAACCGCTAACCTCATTTTTTTAAATATTAGAACTGATATAAATATTAATTTAATCAATTTATCATTAAGAAGCCAAGAGTTAAATTGAAATTGGATATAAATTATGCTTCTTACGATGAATAACAATAATTTGAGAAAGAGTACGGAATATTTATAATTAACTTAGAACAGTAAATTCCTAGAAGTACTTGATACATTGCTAAATAATGCTAAAACTTGGTTGAAGTTAAACATCCATTATCTATCTCGTATTAAATTTAGAATAAGTGAAAAATATCACTCATACTAGTATATAATTACAACATGTATCATGTCTTGTAAACCACATGTAGACGATATATTGTACACAATATGCTAAGTTGACATTTATCAAAATTAAAGATGTTTAATTATTTTCAGTTAATTAACTGGAAAGTAATTAGAGGTTGCCAAAGGAGAATTTAAAAATAATAATATTTGGTGTAGACGCGATAGGCCTATCACATAATACTGCAAATAGTATTTACGGTAGACGACGTATCATGATATTTGGAAATCAAGTACTAGTCTGGAGTTCTAACAAAACTAAACATATTCAACGGCGGAGTTCTAATACGTTGTATCGTGTAGACATCAATGATCTAAATACATAGGATAATTCATTTTAATGTTAAATGGTTCTGTACTGAAATAAATTAAATGTTAAATTATATTAATTTGAAATACACTATTAAAACAGAGTTTTTTCATAACGACAATATAGGGATAAATACTAATGTGAGGTTAAAAGGGTTTTTTGTAACAATAAATATGATCAGTAGGATATAATTAAGTTGAAAATTTAGATAATACGACATTTTTTCATTTTGTTCAAAAGAGTTTAAAGTCCCTTAATAAAAGTATTTCAGAATTCGAAATTTGAATAAAATGAGAAACGCTGGTAAAATGAAAAACCCGTCAGAGCAAAACGAAATTGGTAAATTGTAATAATTGTACAAACATTGTAATAATATTTCTAACGATGATTTCAAGGCAAAAGAATAGTTGAAATTTCAATTAAATATACGAAAAATCAATAAATTATGTTCCTTAATATATCTTCTACTTATTAGAACTATTTATTTCTTTAAAGTAGTCATACTTTTTGTATTAAATCGACGATATATGATTCGAAGATTAATTACAAATAATGTAGCCAAGGAAAATAACAAAGGTACATGTTATGATTTAAAATATTAAAATTTTTCAGAAAATCTAGAGATAAAATCATTTCCGAGCCACAAAGAACAAAAACTATACATTATAAATGAAAAAAAAAGGAAAAATTTTTCAAGAGTTAATAAACATTAATACAATCAACACTTTAAGAAAGCTGAAGATAAAGAAATGAGGATAAGAAAATAGACTTAACACCTATTATACACATATGCTCTATATGGAAGATTAATTTATACGTAACTAATATGATAATTTATTACATTTATCCGATTAATATTAATTGTTATGCCTAAAAGTTACGCCCTGAAGACAGAAATAGAATAAAAAGAGCTCAACATGCTAAAAAAGTATACTTTATCGCACAATCATGCCATGAAAATGACCAAAAAAGTCAATTTCACCAAAACTCGTACCTATAGTGCAGAAATAGTTTTCCAATCATTGTATAAGAAAGAAAAATATAATTCTAATACCACAGATCAAAATTATTATTTACATGTGAATGTAAATTGTAACAAGTATGAAATGATATAATACCAAGCTGATTAAGGTGAATTTAAGGTGATTAAGGTCAGTTTTACATAAGCTGATAACTTTTTCATAATATACATAATATACGTTTTTTATAATAAAGAACCACTTTTTAATTAATATGCATACTTTTTCACGTATCGTAAAAATTTTTCATTTAAGCGATTAAAATATTTTCAATTCTTATCTTCAAACGTTATCAACGAAATAATCAATATAATTAAAATCATCGTATCTTCACATAATACTATTATTCTAGTAATGTGTGAAATATAAAGCAGTGGGAATTTGCATCGATTAAAAAGGTTTTGAACTTTAATTCACGTATATTTGGAATAATCGGATTACTTAAATTTATAAGAGTTAGTTATATTCTCTCTCTCTCTCTCTGTCTCTCTCTCTCTCTCTCTCTCTTGAAATAAGGACGCTAAATATCGTTGTCCTTGAGATAAAACATTTTTTAATATGACAAATTAATAACTATCCTTTGTGAAAATTTATTTTTAAGCATTCTACTTTTTATGTAAATTGTTTGAACTTTTTAATTCGTGAAACTTAATATTAAGTATTTATTTTAAGCAGTCATTGACGCATCATAATTCGCTATTGTTTCTGATTACTTATTTCTTTTATGTAAATCAAAGAATATGTTAAACTAATAATTTTCTTTTGAAGTACATAAACGAAGATGCCTGTTTTCTAAATTAAGTTGTGTAATGAGAAATATTCATCGGGTTCGAAAATTATGTATTTCAGCGATATTCAGTACTTTTTAAAATGTAAATTACTTATCGCATTTACTCAATTTCTACACTCTTAATAACTTATTTAAATGGTATGTATTTTCTGATAAAATGCGAATGCTCATATTTTGGAACATATTTTGGGTACAACGAGTGTAAAATTTATTGGAGTAATAGCTCTGCTTTTACTTAAAATCTACGCGTGCGTGCGTAATATTTTAACATATTTTAAACAAAATATTCGAAAAGAAAATTAATTTGTACATACTCGTATTTTACATAAAATTTTAGTTCTGCGTGTCATAATAGTACATTTATGATACTTTAACAATTTTCCAGTTTTTGCCTGCAGTGTCAAATTCTTTTAAATAACATTTATAAAGCGAATGTTGTATGTAAATGAACTATTTATCAAAATGTAACTTTATTATTCTTATTGAATAAATTATTAGTTTATGAAAATGAGATTTACATTTTGAAAAAAGGCGTTTTTCATGTACCATTAAGTTACTTTTAATCCTTAATTTCACCTTTTTAGCAAATCTCTTCACCACGTTTACGAAAAATCATCGTACAAATGTCTGGTATTAAACGGAAGTATTCGTTACGTCCTCATAAGAAATTAATTTGTCTTACTTTTTCTTGGACGCAATTTATTCTCAAAGCTGAAAAGAAGTTTAGAGCCGAAATAATACGCACGCATTAGTTGGCAATCGAAGCAGTTTCTATTATACTTTAGCAGTACACAACAATTGCGTAACTTTCCAAGTTTGCACACCTATCAGCCTAATATTTCCGATTTCATAAAAAGACAGACCAGCTTTTATTTTACTTATACTTATCGCTCAAATTCCCTAGAAATTAAAGAAACTTGATATCTTCCAACTGAAAACCTTCGTCGCGTTACTTTTCGCGCGCGTTTGCGTTTCTTCCCTCTCCAACATTGAATATTTCGTAAATAAAGAACCCATCATTGATGAAAATGTATAATGGGAGCGTCCTTATTATGGCCTTATTCTTTTTAGAAGAGAGTGGCACGATTAACCCGTCATAGGCAGCACGCGAACTCGAAATTATTGCAACGATAAATGACAAATAAACAAGACGTGCATTCTACTGCAGTCATAATTTTCGAATGTAAATGAGTCCGTTTCTCACCTGTGAGAAACGGTGTGAGCCGCGCTTTCTAAAATACAAGTAACCTTGGTGACTTTCATTGTCAAGTAAAGCGTGGATTGAACCGAGAGCTCACGGGATACGTGGATTTAGGAAAGTGGCAAATGATCGAAAGAAGTACAGGAACAGGACGGGGACGAGAAGTTTGCCGATGATCAAGGGAAGAAGAGAAGAAACAGTGCGGTTCGAGAAACAGCATCACATCAGCAGCGGCGGCGGTGGCAGCAGCAACGACCACAGCAGCAGCGAAGAAGGACACGCTAGTGTCGGTCTGGAATGACGGGTCTTTGTGCTCTTGGGAGTCGGTCGGGTCCAGTTCGAGACGAGGATCTTGCCCACGGAACGATAGACAAGGAGCGCGCAACTCGCTAGTGAAGTAGAAAGGCCAGGAAAGAGGAAGAAGGAGAGAGAGGAGGAGAGAGAGAAGGAGAGAGAAGGAGAGAGAAGGAGAGAGAAGGAGAGAGAAGGAGAGAGAAGGAGAGAGAAGGTGGAAGATAGGTGGCCGAGCGGCCGAGGGGCGAAGGAAAGGGGAAGCAAAGAAAGAGAAAGAGAAAGGTTCGAACGTGGAGTGAATGTCAGCTTCGAAGGTCGGCTTTTGTCAAGTTCAGTCTATTTTGCTTCTCTCCCTACTTTTAGTCTCTCCTCTCGATCTCTTCCTCTTCTTCTGCTGCTTTGGCTTCTCCTCGCGACTTCTCCTCGCGACCGCTCTCTTTCGTTTGTTCGAGCTTTCGGTATCGAGAAGCCCGCAATTTTTACACCTTCATACCTCGGTTCGCAACGAGAATTGCCAAAAATTCCGCCAACGAATTACCGCGGTAATTCGCCCCGAGAAAGCCGACGGACGCATTTTTTCCGAAGTGTACGTCTCGTGAAAATTCTGGCGCAGCAAATTTTAACGCATTCGCATGTCGAATGCTATTTTCACAACGAATGGCAGCGTACGCGCATAAGCCGACGATACATCCCTAGATTGGCATTTGTACACGAGGATGACGAAACAACGAAGTGGATCGTCAGTGGATCGCTGAAAACGGAATCTCCGGAGCTCATCGAAGAATGTGCCACTCTTCTCGCATAGATCCATTCTTCCTTCGCCGCAGCTCGCCTTTGTCCGATCCTTATTCCTGCGCCTATTAACTCGGCCGGTATTATGCGATCATTACTCTCTCGAGTTCGCTCTCGCGGTCTTCCTCCTCTCAGCCGCGAGACTATTCCGGCGTTTGCGCGACATTCGTCGTGCTGCAGCTGCTCCTGAGTCGCAGCTTCGGGGATAGATTGTTGCATACGTCGGTGCGTCGTCGCGCCTCCAACCGATGGGACAATGACCACACGGACGCTGAGACGCGCCGATGACATTGACCGCTCGCTCGGAGCTCTTGCAGTTCTCGTCCTGCGTCATGCCAGGCCAAGCCGCAGCCCCAGCCACAGTCTAGTCCACGCCCGACGACATTTACAAGCCCTCCACAACGCTCACACACACCCACAGAGAGAGAGAGAGAGAGAGAGAGAGAGAGAGAGAGAGAGAGAGAGAGAGAGAGACGCGCGCGCACTACTCTCACTACCAATTGCACCGCAACTGCACCTATACTCGCCTTCACGCGCACCATTACTCTCGAGCGTACGTAGCTTCTCCTCCTCCACGCGTACTCACGCACGCACTAAACTCTGTCCTGCGCCTTCGACGTGTGCACGGTTATAGATTACCTTATTCTTCGATTGCTTCCTTCGAAGTCCTTCCTCGCCGCACACGAGCACGACTGTACTTTCCCTATTTTCCTGTTTACCGCTAATGGCCTTCTGCCAGTCGAGCGTTTTTTGGAGCTTTTATTATCAATACCGACATTCGTGTCTTGTAAGTTTTAAATGCACTCGCGCGACGAGCCATTTTATGGAGCGGGATTTGTGGGCCAGGAAACTTCATCGAGAGAAAACGTTTATCCGCGCGTGTAAACGAGAAAAAGAAAATCCGAAAGTTCCAATGTACAAATGTTATTATCGTAGCAGACGTAATGTATCGCAATGAATTGTAAAGAAACTGTATGTTATTAAATTTTCACACGGATGCTACAAACAACTCTTCGATAAATATTTTATATCTAAGTGAAATAAGATAAAATTTTTAAAATTCTGAAATTGCATTTCCTCGATTATAATTACACCGTTGGATAAGTGCTCAGAGCTCACTCATTATGCAGAAAATGTATATCTAAAACACTAAGAAACGGAACTTTAATTACTTTTCTTGATAAGTTCTCGCAAAAAATCGTCTCTCGAATAGTGCGCACAGAGTGTTGAAAAATGTAGCAACACAGCGCTCTAGTGTTACAAATTTTACCGATCAAACAAGTTTATTTAGCGCAATGTTGTCACATTCCCGACAGTCATTGAACAGCATCTATCCACATCTAAATCTAAAACCCGTGCACCCGTGCGTTGATGCCTACCTAAGTAATTGGGTCTTTAAAAATCGATTTTTTTTTCTTCATCATCATCGTATGGTTCTTTCGCTCGAAGAGACTGCGTGCGATGTATCGATAATCCTTGGTATATAACCGCACAAGCACCTAGACATATAATACAATTACGCCCCGACGGTAAAACGTGCTCGAGCATCGATCAGCTTCACGCAAATAATGCATCCAACGAAATTCCATACATCGATTATTACCTCGTTGGCTATTAACGCGTGGAGTAAAATCGTGTAAAATCGTGTAAAATCGTGTAAAATCGTGTAAAATCGTGTCAGCTGACGTTCGCGATGCTCGGATCGCGTCAATTTGAGCAAAAATCACGGCTCCGGGGAGGGAAGACGCGTTTTAATTATATCGGCGGTCCAGTAATGCACATCGCACGCATCTATTGCGTTATGGCGAGGTAACGACACGAGCTATGCAGGCGCGTGATTATACGCGCGGCCAGTCACGTGCGTGCACTAGGTACATGGGTGTACCCGTGTACGTACGCCGGAATCGACGGAAAACATTCCCCAGTAGCTTAGATAGTCGGTGGCGTTACTAGGAGAGCCGTTACACCCAGTGATTGTGCATAGGGGTCGTTCCGACCGAAGCACAGGTCGCGTTATCGGCTTGTATCACGGGTGTCTATAGTCGTCGAGGGAGAAACGGAACGTTACTTCTGCTTGGAAGTGGATGTTGCCGTTATAAATTTATTAGTTAGTTTAGCCCTCAAGCTGTCAGGATGCTCAAGCTCGTTATTAAGACTGGCGGAATTGCCCTTCGTAAATGCGATGCTTTACGGTACGCGAGGCAATTCCTTGATAACTTGGCTTAATGCGGATGTGTCCGACTGTTGTCGACTGTAAATGTAGTCGAAACATCGCTGAATCGATGTTGTGGAACGTGTAGCTAATTAATCTTCCGTGCCGGTCGTTTTGTAGATAAAATTCTTTTATCTACGTACAAAGTGAAAATTGAAATGTAGGAATTGCTAGTGAAATATGAACAATTCTTACGAAGCTCTTGCGCATTCCTCGTAAAATGGCAAAGCCTCGTTAGAATCTTGGCTATTTGGGTATTTGGGTATTGCCAAAGGATTTTGAATTTTCGCTCTTGGATTTGAAATGCAAAGACGAAGTTAAATAAAGTAAAAATGCTGCACCTCGTGCAGGAGAGTGGAGCCATTGTAAAATCGTAAGCGGTTTTTCGAATGTAACGAGTCGCGTGCACGTAAGCGAAGTAAACAGTCGAGTCGGAGGAACGTCGATCATCGAGCGCGGTGCAATTAGTCACTGAAATCGCATGCAGATGGAAAATTTACAATGACTTGGTCATTTCCGAGCTACCGATTGCCAAGGCAATCGGTTCGACGTAGACAAGACGACGCGTAGACGTCGTACGAGGACTCTGGAGGAGAGAGTCTATTTCACCAAAGGCGACAGAGCCTTTAATTTTCATAATTGGATATGGGCTTTCTTGCATTCGGTCTTTCTTGGCAGACAGACAACGCGGACATCGAGATGCGCATGCATTATTGCAGCAAGAGGCAGACAAAGCGAGAGAGAGAGAGAGAGAGAGAGAGAGAGACAGACCGTAGGTTTCTCCTGCTCTCAAGCGTGTACGTACACCCTTCCACCTCTTGTTCCGCGTTCGCGTACTTGCCTCGACACTGTTACACCTGCCCTTTGTACTTTTTCCTTTCTTCGTCTCTCACCCTCTCTCTCTCTCTCTCTCTCTCTCTCTCTCTCTCTCTCTCTCTCTGTGTGTGTATGCGCGCGCGCGCGCTGGCAAAGTCCCTCGGGCCCGACTGGTAGATTCACGTACACGCATACGACAGCAACATCGAACCGCTCTACCTCGGTTCCTACGGCGTATCTACTTCTACGTCCTGACGGACAGAACCACTCCAGCTTTCTATATGCTGCGCAGTGCGCTGACCTTCGCAAATTAAAGCCTTGCCAGCCGACTCTTTTAATATTCTCTACGAAAGGACATGATCGACGCTCGAGTGTCACGTATCCAGGTAATATTAGTTGCTCTATCGACGGCTCTCAGTGTTCTGGCCTGTTTACGCGTCCAGCTTATATTATTAATCGCGTTTATTTATTTCTAGAATATTTATTGTCACCGGTCTATTGTGACCAGTGCGCGTGCCCTTGTACTTATTATTTGTCGCCGATTCATTCGTATTCTCGCATAATTCTCGCGCATTCGATGCTCGGTACGTAAAGTAAAACTGAACTCTCGACGCGAGTTTAAAGTGTAAATAGCTAACAACCTGTGAAAGCGGCATATGTAATAAATTATACGCCGGCCATTAGGAATAATAGAGCGCAATTACACTTTTTATATGCAAAGTCCAAATCACCATCTGCGATTCCGGTGGGTGAACGTAAGGGAAACCGCGCGGTAGTTTTTTCGCTGCGCCGAGCGCGTACTTGTGCATACGCGGCGATAGCGAGCAGGAAGAGGGTAAAGGTGTCTACTGGTGCGCCAGTATCCGCCAGCTGATTTTTGCGACGTAACCGGAGCTGCACTTTTCCGCGTTTGCGACGTGCGTAGTCAGCTGGCGCTTAGCCGTGGAAATGGAAGCTCGAGGGCGCGACGCTTCGACACGGGGGCAAGAGGGCGAGCGAGGGCGAGCGAGGGCGTGCGTGGGCGAACGAGGGCGAGCGTGGGCGAACGAGGGCGAGCGAGGACGAGCGAGGACGAGCGAGGGCGAGCGAGGACGAGCGAGGACGAGCGAGGACCTATCGGCCGTCGGTTCGATGGACGCGCGTCTGTGGTCTAGAAAGCCTCGCCAGTGGAAAGACTGGAGGCAAAAAAGGCGAAGGAAAGGAAAAGACGGGAGAGTCGAGCGAGCGATTACGACGAGCCGTCGAGGGAAAAAGGCGTCTGCGTCGAGTCCTGGGTTCGGCCTCGGTGCGAACTCGCTTCCGGGGAAGCGCGATGAAAGCCACGAGGATGCGTTCACAATGCAACCCGAGTCTTCGTCCGTATAATGCGTGGGTACCTTCAGCTCTCGCTCGGTGCGCGTTCGGTGCGCGCTCGTTTTGCATGACAATGGCGACTTCGTTCAATTTCTGAGCGGCGCGAACTTAAGTTTTCAGCGATGGAAGGAGGCAAATGTTTGCCGTGCAAAGTAACCTAATGGAATACATTTAGCAAGGATTTAGGAATATTTCGAACTTTATTTCCGAACGAGTGCGTATCTAAGCAGCGCGCGCGGGATGCAGAGTTCACTCGCTTTATTGAATTTATTTGATTTCTCGCCTCTGTATCGTCGCGATATCATCTTCTGAAAGTTTGTATCGATCGTGTGGAGGAAGCTTAACTAGCCGTGATTCTCTTCGTGTGAAAAGTAATCGATATTTCTGTTCGTGGCACAGTTACAATTGCTGTTTCAAAAAGGGAGGATAATACGGAACCCCCTTAATCAATTCTCAATGTTTTTTTCTCTCTCTTCTATCGTCAATTTCCCCCTTTCTATCGTATATTTCCTTTTTCATCCGTTGCAGCTTTCCAACGCTGTTGATCCAAGTCGTTAGTACGAAAGAAAAGTCGGAGCATTTCTTTATCGATTAGACAGTACCACCTGTATTGCTTTTTTCTACGTGTAAGTGTACTTTAAACGAGTAGTTTAAAAAGCGACGCTAAATACAATATTAAATGCAATAGTATTTTCGCTGCATGCCGGGTCAAGCGGATGTCGTCTATATACGTTACGATACGATACGCATTATGTATACGTTACATGTGCCACATTATGTGAATATAATTGTAGAGGACTATCGCGATTTCTGATTAATATTGTTACTTTTATCCTAAACAATTCCGCACTGCTTTTCGTCGTCCTGAGTATTTTTAAACGTCGATGCAGGCTGTGCAATACTTTACGTACGAGCAGTTTCGAGTTTGCATTACATTGAAAATTAGTATAGTTACAAGAAAGTAGGATAAAAAAAAAAAGCGAGACGAGAGAATTATGAAAGCTACTTCACTGCTCATCGTACGGGGGAAACATACAAACAAGATTGACAAAGCAACATTTTTCGAGTTTAAGGAGACACGGAGTTTCGGCTTATACTCCCATGATATTGATCATTCGAATAAAAGCCATTATCATCTAGATGAATTTCGCTTGGCATATTTGCCGAATGGATTTTCAAAGTGTGCACACGCGATCAATGTCTCTTCGTATCTCTTTCTCCCTGCGAGTTCTCCACATTTTGTACGTTTACTCGCGTGTAATTCAAATTTGTCAGGACATCTTATCGAAAGCGAGATCGAGACTCTACGAAAGGCAGTTAACATCGAGTTTTTTCGGTTTGTAACGCGTTTTGTAACGCGTCAGCATTTGCCATGCTCGAAAGTACAGAAGAGTTTACGGCTGAGAATTGTGACCCCTTTTGGTATTACTATCGACGAGTTTTCTTTTTCGAATCCGTTAATATGCATGAACTTGACATCTGTCTCTTATGTTTATGTTCTCGGTTCTTCTCGCATATGTACTTCGAGCTTGAAAACGCAAAAAAGCAAAAAATGGCTAATGAGACTCTCTTCTGCCTCGTTTTACAGGCCATATTTTTCTTAGAAGGCATCGGGATTTTTATCGGAAGTGGTACGCGTGCACTTGGATGTGTGCACAAAATTAAAATGGAACCTAATCCGTAGAAACGAGAACGACGGATAGCTTTTTATATAATTTTCTCGAGCGATGCGTCAAACTGCGAGTACCAACTTTAAAATGTTCGTTGAGTAATCGGTGACTTTGGGTTTATCTAGTTTTCGTGCTCCAACGTTGCGATATCCTTTCCGAAGATATAATTCCCTTCTCGAAAACAACAATGTGCAAAAATTTCGCGTTCACGCGCGCGCGCGCGCGCGTACGTATACATGTATATATATGTATGTATGTATATATGTATATTTCAATGTTATCCACCTTTCAAGTTGCGCATTTAAAAATGTCAATGCTAACGCGCATAATCCTACATCGCAAGAACGTACATTTTCCAAGTGAAATTCATAGAATGTCATATCGCAAAGTACGCGTGCGTACGCGAGTATATTTACGCGACTTATGTCTCGCGCGCGTAAAGAATACTTAAAAATGTTTCTAGTTTTTCCCGTGGTCTCGTCGTTGTCAAAAGCTACGAATCGACTGGAATGATATCCAGCGACGCGGTTGACGACGCGCAGCTTGTTAAGGGACTTCCGGGATTTTTTAATACAGAAAACGAATTTCTCTCGTGCTTCGTCGCTGTAAAAGAGAATAATGTTGTTGGGCACTGGGAGAGGCGACATAAGGCAGGCCTGGACTGTAATAAGAGTCAGAGCAACACGAGCATAAGCCATGAACCAGACGATCCCGAACGGTGAGTGACCTAGACTCGTCGATCAACTTCTTCGGCTTCCCGGAATGCACGGGGTTCTTCGTACCTTCTCAAGGACTAGATTTCCTTGCGGCCGTGCGTGCGTGCACTCAAAGAGGCAATTGGTTCGCGCCATATGCTCGCAAAATGCGCGAATATCGGGAGGACGCCTCTTGCACGGCGCAGAGGGAAGGGCGAAAGGAAAGGCAGGCCTAGAGGGACGGCGGAGCGAGAGAGAGCGGGGGGGGGGTGGAGGGTGTGTGTGTGTGTGTGGTGTGAGGGAGAGGGAGAGGGAGAGGGAGAGGGAGAGAGAAGGATGACTCGAATATACCGTGGCAGGAAACGCCGAGAGCGCAGCTGAGCGAAGAGCAGAGGCTCTAGCACAGCTGCTTGGCGCGAGTGTAAGAGAGAAGCTATGATTTTTTGGCTCTTTCGTGTCTCGCCGCCCAGACCCGAAGTGCTTTTTCGTCGTTCCGGCGCTCGTGAGAAAAGAATCGGGGGACGTCGGGCAGATCTATGTATTTCGTCGGGGAAGGAGCAGGAGAATATAGAAAAAAGCAAAATTCTCCGAGTAATTCGGTCGATTCCATTTTACTAGCTTTGTGCGCTACTAAACGGGCAGAGGAGGAAGAGCCCCAGAGTCGGGAAAATTTCTTTATTTTATAGGCCCCATCAAACTCACGTGGTGCGTTGAAAAATACATTTTACGCTTACAAATAAATAAGCCTTTATGTCTCAAGCACAATGGACGACGCAGGCCTCGCTTCTCCATCCTTCGAGGGAAGCAAATCATTGTGCGGTTTCGCGTTCTTTCTTCCAGGGCAGGAGAATTATTGGAATATTTTTGTGCGCGATACAATCGTAACAATTAATATAGCGGTAATAAAATTACGGGGTGGGGCAAGCCCGGCGAAAGGGGAATATCGTTTGGTTTTCCGAATGCGAATCCTTGTAAATGTCGGCTGAAAATGTAATGGAAAATACTCCCGATGTGTTTAATAAGTAAAAATAGGCTCTGCGTTGCGCGAAGGCAAACAGTCGTTGAACGTTGCGCGAAGATATTCTTGATATCGAGATTTTCGTATGGTTTCTCTCGAGGTAAAAGTCCCTTTGAAATTATAATCGTGTCGTTTAAATAAGAAAGCCAGAGTTCCAAATAATAGACGTCCCCGATGATATTCAAATGTATACAACGCGATTCAAAGTTTTGTTATTTCGTTTGAAGTACATTCGCTTTACGGGCTCGTATTCGCGGGCGATTTAACGCCGCGATATAATAACTGGTCGAATCAGTGAGTCCGTTGACACGGGGAACGAGCGAATATTCGCTAATTAAATTTTAGAGAGCATTGTAAACACTCGTGGTACAACAGAGGAGCCTCTCTTATCACCACTCGCAAAAAGAATGATGAAAAGGTTGCGAGCGAGACAAGAGAATAGCAAGCGAGCGAACGATGTCCTATGCTGACATTTACTTATGCAAATGCAGGCTTTATACGCTCGTCCGTTCCTTGCTTATTTAACATCTGCACTCGAGGATCCTGCACTCGCTCTTTCGTCTTCCCCTTCGCTCTCTCGACACGATTTTTTCCTCCGATGAAGGCAGATCTCCTTTCATTTATTTTACTTTACGCGTCAGAAAAAGAAACTCTAGAAAAGTCAAGAGAGCCGTACAGCGATGCACTTGACCGCGAACGGATAAATGCCATAATATCGCTCGGGATGCAGAAAAAGAGCTGCCATATGTTTGCGCGTTTTCATCGCAGGTTTTATTTTATGAAGTTGCGAGTCGTTGCGGATCGTCGAAAGAGAACGAGAGGCAAAAGGTGAAGGCAAAAAGGAAAGAGATGTGCCTCGTATGCGCGCTCAACGGACACCTGTTGGATGGCCATAGGCGCGATGCACTTCCAAGGAGCTTCGCTCAAATGCTAATGCAGTCTTACGCAAGGACGCACCCGAGTAAGTTAAACCGCGAGAGCGAGAGAGATTTCAGGCCCACAGATGCGTAAAATGAGTACTTGTCCGACGTTGACCGCCACCGTACCGCCACCGTACCGCCACCGTACCGCCACCCACGTTCGGTCTCTTTTCTATCTTTTTCATTCTCGGACTTTTCCACGGACTGCTGTCCGATTTCGACAAAGTCTCGGTCAGCGAATTGCATCAAATACCGTTAAAGCTCAAATATTTGCTTGATTTTTATTTCACCAAAGATAAACACCTTCCTGTCCAGTTTTGCGCGTTACTTCATTTTGTACACGTTTACTCCTGGGCATTCTTAATAATAATAATAACAATAGGAGTTTCTCCCGGAGCGTAAGAGCTTCGCCGTTATCTTAGTTGGGAAATCCTTCCTGCTTTCGGTATGGATTTCATTGAAATTCGAACAATTTTGAACTTCGCATCTCACCGAGTTCCCTTTCAAAAGATTAAATACATTTGTACCGAACAAAAGCGCCACTGTAAATAGAACCGAATATAATGCAGAGAGACTCCGAGGTATCTGGAAGAAGCATCGTTCTTCGGGATAATGGAAAATTGGTTATTGAGCGAGTTGACTCACCGTTTGCTCAACGGATAACCAGTGGAATCGAGAGCAGTAGTAGTTGCTCGCACTTAAAAAAGTGATAAATGCATTACGTAGGTCGAATAACCTCGCTAACTCCGCACTCGTACAAGCAAACTCTGACTTTCCATCGTCTTTCTCGCGCATTCCTCGTCGACTCCATTTCCAATTACTCGTCCTTCTCAGCTACCTATATAAATAAATAAATAAACGTGGGCGCGCGTGACGGGTACGTAACAGCTGTACCTTAAGAACCGGGTGAAGCAACGTGAAAATCCCGAAATCCGATAGAGAAATAAATTTCAGGAAA
Source organism: Wiebesia pumilae (assembly GCA_018907045.1). Taxonomy (NCBI): domain Eukaryota; kingdom Metazoa; phylum Arthropoda; class Insecta; order Hymenoptera; family Agaonidae; genus Wiebesia; species Wiebesia pumilae. Next base: position 4,504,493 of record JACCHZ010000192.1, read on the forward strand.
TCGGTGGTCAAGCGAAGGTCCGCTACACGCATTTCGTGCAATGGCACATTTGTAATTTTATCAATAATAGAGCTACGCGACAATGACAAAAATACAATAGCTTTTCGGAATAATATCGCAAAATGCGGAATATTGCATACTGGATAATTTGAACTTAATTACGTTCCCATGACCATTGACCGACCGTGACTTTAACCATTGGTTCGCAATTTTAATTAAGCGTTTAAAATTTGTAAGCTATTCATCGGGACTGATTTTAAATATATCATCCTTGGAACTGGGGCTTAAAATAATCGAGAGGCAACAAACGAGGTGATTTCAGTAGCTTATAACTCAGGCGAATCATTAAAAAACTAGCCAGAGGTGAAGAAGCGAAGGAGAAGACTCGTGCATCCTGCATTTTATCGGCAGAGGTAGAAGAACGTATTGTAGTGAAATTTTTAGATGCGCTAAGGCCTTAAACTTTCTCCCTTTTACGGCGGCACATTTATGACTCGTCAATTCTACTCACCGTGATTTCAGCTCTGCAAGGTAAACAATTTATACATTTCTCGTTGCGAAATCATGTGTGTACCTATCTATCTGTATATACACGCGCGTACACGTGCATACACGCATATACACAAGACGACGATAATTGAGAGGGTACAAGGCATTATTTATTGCTCCCGTGCGCAAAGCATAACTGCGCAGCGTGTATCGATTGTAAGAAGACTTGATTTCTGTATTTTTATTGCGCGCCCATAAAATTTGAGGACCGAAAATTTATGGAGGGTGCACCATCGGAAAATGCGAAATACATTTGCCTAGCCTCCTATCGCTGTCAATGTGAAGGGTTTATTGTACACGGACATTTCGCCAATTCGGTATGCACATTGTCCGATTTCACCGACATTTATAATCGATTTTTCCGGAACTACAGTCTACGGGATAATTAACGTTAATTTCCAATTTTTCACAGCTACAAATATGTTGGCAACCTCCGAAACCTAATTACGGCGTGCTTGTGAAGCAGTGGACGAGCGTTTGCCGCTCCTTCTCGGTAAGATTGCCGTTTGTTACTCATTGTCGCCGAAACATTCGGTAGTTAATTTTTTAATTTGAACGCCCTAAATCTTCCATAATGGTGAATACGCAGTACGAGAACCTCGATCGGCGAATTCGACTCGATATTTTAAACGTCGCGAGAACGAGCACAAAGACCCTCGCCCATCGCTTGAAATTAAAACCTCCGTCCCAAGAAATTAGAATATGACTATTCGGTGGGGAGTACTATCCGAGGGCCCCTGCGACTCCCAGGAAAATGCGCGAGTACACGGCAAAAAGTATCGAGGTAATCGTGAGAAATGATCGCCTCGCGATTATCATGCCCTTAATCCGATCGAGGCGCAGGCCGAGAAACACGGGCAAAGGTGCAACCACTGGGACGTAACGCGATACGTCCGCCCACAGCTGCATCGTCAGTGGTTGCTCGCGTGGTGCAGGTTGGCGGTAATATCGGTCGAGAGCCCGGTGCCTAAGTCTTCGAGGACACCCCGAGAGAGGTTTTTCTCGCGCGCGGAACGGCCTCGCGTACTTGGAAAACGTTCGTTGAACTTGACGAATCCGAAAGTGTCGGAGGAGCCAAGTCGAGGTGAGCGATCCCCGTCTTCTGCCCTCGTTCAAGGCGATCGTCTTTGCCCGCGTAAGCGACGCGAGTAAGTACGTGGCTTGCGGACGAGCGCAAAGCTCCCTTCTTCTCGTTTTCCCTTTTTCTCTTGTTCCGGGTAATCCGTCCTGTCGAGCGACTCTCAACGTTTTGCGCTGACTCTCAACGCTGGCGCGAGTATCGCAATGCACACCGAGGAGTGCAGCAAACGATACTTACGATACTCCCCCGAACTCGGATCTGCTAGCTATATCTGCTCGCGTACTATATCCACTTGAAATCTGCTCTGCCGATATCGAGTACAGCTAGTGCTCGATTGCCGGAATCGCTGTTGCTTCCACAAAGGTATTTAACCAACTTCGAAGACGGCGCATTATTTGCATTCCCATCGCTCGACATTGAAATTCAATGTGCCCATAAGCCTGTGACACGTTGTAGGGTCCAAACGTGTTTTTTAAGGAGATGTTCAATTGACAACATCATCGGCAGAGATTCCAGTAATGCCCAATTAAACGGAGAGAAGGCAATTATCGCCGAAGCGCAAGCGCTCCGAGGATGGTTTAAAGAGAAAATAACGCATAATAATTTCAATTTAAAATAATTAAAAGAGCTTAATTTATGGAAATAGCTTGAGAAAATGAGGCAATGAGCACGAATCTTGAAGAAGTAAAGTTATTTAACGCAGGACGCTCATTTTGTACACGCGTTACATTATCAATATCAACGCGAAGTTTGAATAAATCCGAAGAAAGCTTAGCCGTTGTCAAGTTATTCCATACGTAACGGTACTTTATAAAATCATGCGATAAAGACAGAATTTTCATGGTTCTCCGCGAGGTGCCGTTCATTTTTAAGGTTTATACCCGACCGCGAGACTTTAAAGGGATACTCGGGATACTCGGGATACTCGGGATACTACAACGATGGGATAATGAAAAGAGATACCGTTTTCCTAGCCCAACTCGAATTACGTTCGAATTTGTAAATTTTTAAGTACAAAGTAAAAGCAGAAAGTGCGCGAACCTTTAAAGTTACAGGGCAATAATTCAATAGAGAAAAGTCTCTATAGCGCGTAAATAATTCCGAGCTAATCGCGCATAAACGTTCGGCAATTTATACGCCAACTGTAAAGACACTATTGATTCATGACTCATAAGCACTTACCAATAATAACGATAAAATCAGTCAAATAAAAGTGTCTCATTCGTCTCATTTGAAAATGTGCGCAAACACTTTGTCCATCCATAATAATTGTGATATAAAAAAGATTTATTCGCAAGAACAATGGAGTAAATCACGGGATTGGCTTGCTTTAAGCACAATTACGGCTACAGTTCTTTTGATCAGGAGCGGCATTGCGATACGTCTCGCTTGAAAATGCAATTTTACGAGAAAGCCCGTGGGGAATTTTCGTAGAATACTTCAGGTTTTCGACGGGAAATAAATTTCCTTTGCACGTATCGTTTGCATTGCCAGTACGAGCGATTAGCGGGGAGACTTGGGCGCTTTGTAACGACGCGCAATTATCGCAGGAGACGCGGAAAAAAGCGTCTTCTTATAGTCAAATTGACGTTTCGTCGTTGCACGCGTTGTAGGCCTTAGCGCACGCGAGGAGCGACGACGAAAGGTACGCGGTGGATTTAGTCGCGCGTGCACAAGGGATCGCAAAGGATATTATGCTCGCAGAGTAGCCGCAGCGCGTACGCACTGAAAATTTCTATGGCCTTTCTAAACGCTTATATGCGCCCACTATTTTCAGAGTGTGAGATAACTGACATTTCAATCCGGTAGAAGTGAACGTAAGTTCTTAGAATGTACGAAAGTCGATCGGCGCGGTGCAGCGGTTCGCTCGCGTGAAAGTTCGTCGAACCGGCGAGTCGACTCTCGGTGTAAGCCGCGGCGATCGCGTGCGCACTTTGAGCCGAAAACTCCAAGCCGGGGGGAGGACTTTCAAGGCGACTCTCCTCGGGCTTCGGCGCTGCGTGAATCTGCCTTTTTAGGATATCGCGAGGATCCGATCGCTTCGGAGGCGCGCACCCGCACCTCCAGGGCGTTGGTCGCCCTCGCACTCGGAGCCGCGGTCCTCTTTCCTACTACGAAAAATCTATTAGTCGCTACTTCGGCCATTGGATTTTCAATGAATAGAGCAGATTGATTTATGGCGATCGTGAAAGTGCCGCGATTATCTCAAGAGCTCTGGAGGAAAGGGCTCAACCTTTCTCCCTTCCTCCCTTTCTCCCTTCCTCCCTTCCCCCCCCCCTCCCCACCCCCGCCCACCGCCCCCCTCGCACTCGCTCTCTCGCTCGCACCGACTCGGGTGCGCAGCTCGAGCAGCGCTGCAGCAGTTTTCTGGCATTCCCTGCAACTGCTACCTTTCTACACCGTCGAATGCTCGTAAATCACGTATCACGGTGAGCTGCCTAATAAAATACAAAGCATCCCATTCGCAAGCGAGACCGATCATCGGCTTTTAATTTACGCTATAGTCTAGTGTGCGAGAGAACAGAGCCGCGACGCGAAACAATGCAACTATGAGTGGATGTAATGCCACCGCCTCGGGCTCACGTTGGCAAGCAGGAATCGCACTTGGTAGCCTCTAATTTATATGCACCCTTTCGTAAAATTCAACGCCAGTTTGGAGAATCGTTTATTAGAAACTTGTCTATCTCCTTTGCAGGCGGTCGAATATCTTGCAAAATCTACGCGCCCGATGCTAAGCCTTCGTTTGTAAAACTCTCTTAGATGTGACTGGGTATTCGTAAATTCCTCGTCGAATGTACACCCCGAAGCGGGGAGACCTCCTCGTCCAAGCTTTTTCTTCTTCGCGAAGCATCCGAGTTACCAGAGACGGCAAACCACGACTGGTGAAAGGAAATCCGACGCTAGAAGAATTTTCCTTTTCCCCGCCTCATTATTAAAACAATCATGCTCCTGTAGACAATGGAGTTTTTTTGCCCAATCGCACAAACGCGTAACCATCGCTTACGTTAACTCGGCTCGCTCGAAACGCCCGACTCCTCGACGCATCCGAGATCCAGCATTTCCATCGATCGAGCGCGTAAATTTCGCCAATTTCGCCAATTTCGCCAATTTCGCCAATTTCGCCAATTTCGCCGGAAGAATTCGCTCGGTGAGGGAAGGGCACGGGCGTAGCGCGGAGAACGTCGGTGCATTAAAAGCGCGAGAGGCTCCGTTTACGCAGCGCACGCGAAAGGCGTAAATGCAACTCGGTACCGCTGCGGCATTTGCCGAGGCTGCCGGAGGAGCAGGAGGAGGTGGAGGAGGAGGAGGAGGAGGAGGAGGAGGAGGAAAAGTTCAGCCGCGGGGGCAGCCGAGGAGAAAGAGCGAAGGTAGTAATCGGTGGCGCCGATCTCTTCCGCGTTAACGCGCCCGGTCATTAAAGCGAGCGAGTCGCAGCTTTCGGAGAGAGGTTAGAGTGTCAGTAGTCCGCACCGGTGGGTGGCGGGGGGTGGGGGGGGGAGAGGGAGGCCGAAAAAAGCACGCCAAGAGGCGGCGTAAATCACCGCCGGGAATGTCGCGGTGGCGTCCTCGTAAATCCGAGAACTTTTCCATTTGCAAAAGTACACCCTGGGGCGCAACCGGTACCGCAGGCCGAACCGCCGAACCGCCGAACCGCCGATTATAATTACGAGCGCCTTTGCACTCCCGTATCGATCTTAAATCAGCGCGCATTTTCGCATTTACGTCCTCGTAAATTGGAAATCTTTTCATTCGCAAAGCTGCCCTCGAGCCGTTTTTTCAGAGGCGGACGGCCGATCGCTCGGCGAGTGAAAGGTTCGACTGGTCAACGGTGGAGGCGGTGTCGACGACGTCAGTTTTATGAATTTATCGACGCGACTTTGGCGATTCGGCAATTACATCTCGATCAAAGGCCCACTATTTTCTTCCAGTTTATGTCGCGCGTTCCCGTTAGCCTGGCCCGTAATCTTTCCTGCCGAATTCCTTGGTAATCGTTGGAGGTCGCAGGATGGCATCGAAACTTCTTCGACGGGCAGCTTTTTACGCGTTTGCGGACGTATGCGCGGCGAACAACGACCGAGTATTGCGCGCTTTCCAGTAGACGACGCATTGTAACTCCAGAACTGCGAGTTAACCGCAGCTACGACTCGAGTTGCTGCAACTACCGCTGCCGAGTAATCACGCATCAGCGACAGTTACGAACCTCGTCCGCTTCCCGGTCAATCGTATCGTCGCACTGGTTTCCATGTTCCTTCCTGCATAAATATCCGAGCTGCCACGGTACGAATATGGTTGTGATCTAACGCATCGCGACTTAAGAAGCGCATTAAAACTTTCTTATCGATGGAATTATAATTGATAATAACTTTGGCTGTGATTCGCGCTGGTTATCGTCTTTTATCTAAAGTTTTAACGGTACCGAACTTTGAAATTTACGAATTCGAGGGCGATCGTCAACGGTAAAATGTACGATATTATTTTCAATGTCGCCATAATTTCTCTTGCCTTCGAAGATATCTTCCATAGCTTTACGATAAATCACAGGGATCGCTTGGTTTCTAACACGTTATTTTTCCCAACCAACCTGTCAGTTTTACGATCCTTTAATTAAAATCGTTGAAATAAAACAAAATTTCATAACGTTGAGGGTTCGAACAATATTCGCGATAGCACACGTTATATCGCATAAAGTACACGTACTATTCTAACGAAAATTGACAACAGAGAAAACCGCACTTATAATGTGCGCACGAAAGAGCGTACAATTTTTCGTTGATGTTTTTATCAATGCTTTTACTTTAACGTTATTTTCTTAGTAGTACCGTGCGAGTGTCTCGTGTACTACCGAGCGCTTTTCCACTTTTTGATACAAATAATTTGATACTTATGAACGAAAGCATCAGAAACGCGTTTAAGCAACGTAACTACGATTATAAAATGGATGGTCGACGGTAATTTATGCATTAAAAGGTTAAAAATTTTAATAAACGTACGCGCGAACATTCCAAGAAATTTCTTTATCAAATGCGGCATTAAGCTTAGTGTACGTTTTTCTACCGATATATTTAATACGTTTTTATATACTTAAATTTACGATGAAAATTCCAAACGTACGAGTACATCAAAGTTTATCGACAATCAAGAAACATGGTACACTCTTAAATATTTTTGCGAAATAACGAGTGATGTAATTTATTAGGTGCAAATGAGTTATACCGGTAAAACTTTAATGAAATCTTTCTACATTAAACAGCGAACTTGTGGATTAATACAAACGCTTGCCATACGCTCGTCGCGCCGTAACTTTTTCCCTAATAAAGTAATAAGCATCGAATTTTGCCTGGTTTATAACTATTTTCACTTTATGGTACTCTTGTTCTGAGAATAAAACGTATTCCCGTTTTAATGTACCTTTTTACTTTCATAGCTTTTTTCAAGAAACTCGGGCGAAAGTCACCCGACCTTTTTGCTGCGGATACTTTAAAGGCTTCAACGAGACTGCGAAATTGACGTGCTGCAGTTATACGCTAGTGGTACTTTGTTATATGACCCTGAGGAATAGCGAAGAAGAAATTTTTTCAAAAGAGACGCGGAAGCGAGAACGTGAGAATTGAAACTTAATTAATGCTAAGAAGCAACATTTACTTGTAAAATGAATAAAGCGTCGTTAACTGATAAACTTACAATTTATAAAGTAAAAGGAGGTACGCGATCTGGAAAGCTTCATAAATTACGAATACTGCTTTTTAAGAGCCGGGATATACGAATATAAGAATACGTAAACGTATACGTTCTTAAGAGTTTATAGTATTATAAAATTATGTTTGGAAAAATGTTGACAGACGTGAGAAGCGGAACGTTCACTAAAACGATTTAGTCATCGCGCCTTTAAATATTGAAAGAATTCAATTGTTGGTTCACCGGCAACTATTCATGTGTGTATTTTATACGTTGAGAACAGAACTAGAGTACAAAAGAAGGATGCGCCAGACTCGCAAGCTGAAGAGGAAGCGAGAGAGAGAGAGAGAGAGAGAGAGAGAGAGAGAGAGGGCGCTGTTTTGTGCATTCAAGAGAGGGATAAATTTGGAATCGGTGCAGCTTACGGGCAGAAGCGAGAGAACGAGGAGTCTTTACAAGGGAGTTGCGTGCAGCTTGCTCTTTTCAAAAGGTCATTGACCCTTATTTTCCAGCACCTCACGGCACACGACGTTCCCATCTTCTCTTCCCTCGTGCGCGTCTCGGACGAGTGTGACTTCTTCCCCTTGGCCTCGGCAGTACCTTCGAATCGTTGGCCTACCAATAAGCCACGCGCGCTCGTAAAATTAATCGATAAAATGATCGTTTGATTTTCAGCGCTATGCTAATACCTGACCACGCTGTAAAATCTCGAATTAATGTCATCGGCGCTTGTTCTATAAAATATAAAATTGGCGAACGCTTGTTACCGAATGGTAAACTGTCGACTGGTAAATTGGTTGCAACTGTAATCAAGCGTTATTAGCTAACGCGACAAATTAACGGCCTTCCACTTATTACCAACGGAACGTTCGATCAAACCTCGGTAATTGCTAGTAATTCGAACATTAAAATTGGATTTACATCTGTTCCGCGGTATGGTGTTACCCGTTGGTAACACTTTTTCATACGATCCAATCCACATCTAGTGGATTCGCATGCACGCTCGGTGTAATAGGTGTAAGCGGCTAAAGTCTGAGTCGAAGGCACAATAAGAGGAAGGAAGGAAGGAAGGAAGGAAGGAAGGAAGGAAGGAAGGAAAGTAATGGATTTCCGATTTATTTGTCAGAACGTCTCACAGGCCCTTATCTCGAACGTTATCCAACCGCTTACGTTTCAACATCCGCTGAAGCGTTGCTCGGGCGCGTTGCACACGTAGACGCCGCGATTCGAAAGATTAGTTTCACTTGCAGTTGGAAGGACCTTGAGATCGCATCGCTGTCTTTGTCCTCCTCGCTCTCTCGCGGGCTTGTGGGCTCACGGGAGAAGGAGAGCTCGCGAGTGCGTTATCCATTGTTCGCGACAAATGTGCCGAGATGGGGCGCTGGATAATAGCCTCTGACGCGCTCCAACGTTGAAAGTACAATGATTTTTCGGGAATGGTGCGAGTTCTGCTCTCTCGGTGGGTGAGCAGAACGAGTTTGCCCTTCGTGCGCAGCTCGTCAACCTCACAGCCGACACGTCAGGTTTAGGCGAGAAAGGAGAAGGACGGAGAGCGAATCTCGCGCGCGAAAGACGTCTCCGTTAAATCGAAGATCGTAGCGTTTTATCGGTGGAATCACGGGCATTGGTAGAGGATCGTGGGAGGGACGAAAAAAAGACGTTCCGAAATCGAAAGAACGCGATGCCCAGCTATTTCACGAATATTTTATTTCGCTGCTCTAGCGCGCAGCTCGCAGCCGCCGTAGTACAACGGGCTCTCGTAAGAAATTAATACCAAAAGCCATTCTTACGCGTTATTTCGTTTCGTCACGTATTCGCAATAAAGCTTCGAGACTTTCCATCTTGAGAGCCGTCCTAAAGGCATCGGCTCGTTTACAGGCATAGGCTCGCGAGCGCACGTACACAGGCGTACGAGGCGCAGAGAGACTTGCGCAGGCGCGCGTCGTACGGTCAAATGTCGCACGGAGCACTAAACGCTCGGTTATGCGTGCGAGAGGTAACATGTCGCGCAAGACAACGAGCCAGTGTACATTTTCTCCTTTTCGTATTTTCACGCGACTCACGCCTCTATTGCGCGGTGCTACATGCCTACGGTGCCGCCATTCGGGGGCTTTTAACGGTTCGCCGGCCAATCCCCGTCCGTCCCACGCGTATTATACGCGGTCATACTTAATAAATTACGAGCCGGTTAATAAATAACCGTGGATGGAGCCTGGCTCGCCCTAAAATGTCGTGTAGCGATGCTGGATCAAAGCGAAATTAAACTCGGATAATTCTCGAAGTTGAGAAAAGGAAAGGAAGGGAGAGAGCCAGTGCTCTTTTCAGGGAGAAAGGATAAAGTCGTTTAGACGAATATTAGAAGGAGAAATCTTATCTCGGATTTGGAGAGGGAATTTCGGTTTAGGAAGGAGTTTATGTAATAACCTTTATTTTTTGTTCGAGTGACGTTCGAGTGACGTTCGAGTGACGTTCGAGTGACGTTCGAGTGACGTTCGAGTAACGGGCGTGCTTTTATCAAAGTAGTTCTTGTTGGGCTCGTGCGCGGAGGTGACATTTGTTTTGATTTTTCTGCACGCAATATTACCTCCTAAGAATGTTGTGGCAAGCTAATCGAATCAGCGCGATTACACGACTCCAAATGACTCGAGTCAAACGTTAGCAGCAGCAGCAGCAGCAGCAGCAGGCGTTGCCGCTATGGTGGCAGTGTTGTTCCCTTCGCGACGTAATTGACGCCGTAAAAGCGCGATAGGCAAGTACGATCGACGGTGGCCGGACCGTTTGTGAAAGAGGAAAGGAACTGCGTGTCGTGTGCTTGGACGGCACGCATAAGGCCGAGCGCGAGCGACCGTCCGTTGTTCTGCACTTTCCATTTACCAGCGGCACCGTCGCTCTACATACTCTACACCGCCGCTCGTCGCGGTACCCTCCCCGCGACCCGCGACCCCCGCTTTCCGTTTTCAAACGAGGACTCGCTGGTGCCTCTCAATTATACGCCGCTCGACAACGTTGCGCCTCTTCCGAAAAGCACCTCACCGCGGCCCTCCTCCTCCTCCTCCTCGTCCTCGTCCTCGTCCCTCTCATTCCGCTCGTTCCTCTGCTCCGAAGAGGTCGCAGCGCTGTCAAGATGTCGGCAACTAGTCCGGGGGCGTCAACGGCCTTCAAGGGCTCCTCAACGCTCTCGCCCTCGGAGTCGTTCGTCGCTGGCGCGATCCTTCAAATTCATGCGATGCAAATTTTGCAAATTGCGCGCACTCCCTCGCGGAGTCACTCCTGCGGGGGATAAAACGTCGTCCGCTTCTCCTTTCGTTACCCGAATTGTCCCGCTTCGTTCGAGGGACGCGTTCGCAAGTTGCTCGTTGCGCGATAACACCGAGGAATGCACGAGTTCGATCTCCGTACGCGTTACGCGTCCTGGAAATTTCCAAGCGACGTCGCGTTTTATTCCAAGCCGCTCGTTCTTTTACTCGCAACGTACAGCGAGCGTAGAAGCAAGTCGTTCAAAGAGGATCCTCGATGAATGTATATCCGTTCGCGATAACTTTGCTGCGGGACTCTACAACGGGACGCGTAGAAATCGAAAAGAAAAAGAAAAAGTACGCGTTTACGACCAGTCACGTAGAGTCACGTAACCTGACTCGCCTTCGAACGCGAGTAGATTTTTAAAATTTTTTCCAATCGCTCATTTTACGCGGTAGAAAATGTACTTTCTATGATTTTAAATGTTCGTCGATCGTTGTTCTCAAACTGGATAGCGTTCAATTGGGAACATATTGACGACTGCACGCAAGAACGAAACTCTTGAAACTTACTCCTGCATTTTGTGGCATCCATTGGGTACGATCACGGCCGTGATGCTTATTTCGAGTGCGAGAGCGTTCGTAAAGTTCTTCACGCGAGTTTTTTCGATATCGATTACTCAATTTCGTAAATGATCGGTTATACATTGTTTTCTTCGCGCGACGTGAAAACTAACTTCGGAGCGGAAACAGCGACCGCGGGTAAAAAAGACTTCCCTATAGAGTTATATCTTAAGAATTCCATTTTAAAATATCGAATGCCTACAACACACTGAAAGTCAAAAAGTCATAAATATATAAGCAGCGATCAAATGTATTATGTAAGTGTAATGTACGGAATACATTCTGTGCGAACGAAGATAATTCGCTTTGCAGACGTGCTTCTTGTCGTATTTCTTGTATGCCTTGCGAAATACTAATGCTACAATAATCGTTTTAATTCGGCCAAATAGAGAGATATTTCGAGAGAACTGCATTCGACTTGTGACCCCGTGCAGAAAAAGTCTAAAAGAAAAATAAAAAATAAGGTGCAGTAAAGCCGGGTGTCAGTGGTTACGTAACGCGAACGCTTTTCCCGAAAAAAATCTCCGTCAAAGTAGGCGTATCAACGAAGATCCGTTTTTTTTTTACCAGCTGCAGGTACACGCATTTTTTTTCCCCACCCTGTAATCCTGAAAAGCATAGAACCGTAAATACACGTCCGTCGTTCGACATTCGAAATTGTTTCTCGCGATATTGCGATGAAATAGACGACTGCTACTGTCGACAAAGTAACGAATGCCAAATTTGAATTACGTTACGATCGCGCAAGCGAGAAAAAGAAGGATTGTCGAGTTCTGTAAGCACATTGCGCATTACATTATATTATTTCATTTAAGCGCGAATTAATCATCTCGAATAATTAAGAAACGAATAATGAAGAAATTCCAACACTAGGAATAATACAACCGACAACTGTTTGTTAACAACTGCTTATTAAGGTCAAGGGTTTGAACATTTGAATTAGTCGCGGCCTCGAGAGATTAAATAATATAGCCACTTTGAAGGACGCGAAGTTTTAATTTATTTCCAGGCAAATAGACCAACGAGAACTTTTCAATACTGGAAGGTAATGTTATTAAACTCTTCACGGCAATGGAAATCGCATTGTAGATTTAGCGAAGTGAGTTTGAGTTTGGACGAAGAGTCAGAGTCGGTCGCTGTAACGTCGATTCAACGCCTTCGTGCAAAACCCTACATCCTTAAAATCCGAGTCGTAGAGGCGGTCGTTATAGGAGGCGCTCGAAGGAGTCAAAGCGAGAATCGAAAAACCATATTTAAGGAATAAAGTCGAGTGCTCTCGTGCACTCCTGCCCTGAGCGAACCGCCTCCGTTGCAGGGGACGCCAAAGGACACTGGGGCTCCTCTTGGCAGAAATTCAAGCAGCCGAAATTGCCCGCTTAAGGCCATTCGATAAAGATTCTCATCGAACTCCCGTGTGACGGCGGCAGTGACGGCGGGTGTGACGGCCGGAGTGACGTTGGTCGCCGCGGGTGACGAGGAGCGAAGATTCGTCCAAGATCTCTATGTTTTTGTCCTTATATAAAAGCGAGTGGACGACGTCGCGCTCGAATTCAACGCGTTTATCGAAGCGCAGTTTTTCGCAAGGCTGCGGCGGACCGAAGTCGCATTGAAAAGAGCGATAAATCTCGCGGCTAAGAAGGAGACGTCGAATAATTTGACGAGCAGCCGCGGCAAACGTTAATCAGACAGGTCAACGCTATAAATAGTAAGTGCACCTTATTCCAATATGGGTCGCGAGTGAGAGGTTCGCGTCGCTTGCGCTACCGAGAGAGCGATCGGCTTAATTTGTCGCGCGCGAGCGAAAAGAGAACGGCGTTGTTGGCGCGTGCGCCACTCGGAATTGCAATGCATTTCGCGCGGCCTTGCATCGCTCGTCGGGGACTCGATCGGGGCTCGTTCCTGTCGCGGTCTCCGCTCGTGTCGTCGCGGAGTTTCTGCTCGCGATGGGCCAGAGGACTCAAACCGTGACATTGAGCGCGGCTGAGCTTTTTTCCCTTCGCTTTACTATTACTTCCCGCGCCCGCCTCCGCCCACACCCTTCTGCCATTTCGTGGAAACGCCGGTAATTTTAAAGCGGCTTCTTTTTTTTACCGCCCCTCCGTCGCTCTCTCCGTCACGAGCGAAACGCTTCTTACGTAAGATAAACGCTCGATGCTTCGTGACTTTTATCGCTCGCTCTAGTCTATTTACATAACTTTAATTGTTCGGGGTGGGGCGGGGGAGGGGTGGAGGGGGTAGGGGGTAGGGGGGAGTGGGAGGGTGTTGATTGGTGCGAAACGAGATTTATAAGGCGCTTAAGCGCGAGTGAAACCGAACGACGTAATCGAGTCCGCGAAATGCCGCGCGATCGACAATTATGTAATTTTGATGTTACGAGCTTGGCACGCGCATCGCTCTGCAGCGAGAGAGAGAGAGAGAGAGAGAGAGAGAGAGAGAGAGAGAGAGAGACGGTGGTGTACAAACGGATCAGCATTAATGCCCGCGGTGGTCAGTACTAGTAAGCTAGTAGTCAGTTAGGGAAACGGATGTTGGGGAATCTTGTGAAGATTCGTTCCTGGAGCGGACAATTATCGATGGTAATGCGCCGACTAGAAGGAGCCTGATTTAGTCGCTTAGTCGCAAAGCGGCCCCGACGAGTCCCTTTGAAATAAGCGCTCTATTATCGCTTTACACAACGTTCGTACGCAATAAAATAGAACGCGAGGTGAGGAAAAGAGTTCGCGAACCAGATGATATTTCACGATTGCTGAACCGATATCGTGACAACGTAATAAGCCGCCGTGAAATACGAGACATCGATCTGGATTTGACATTTTTCAGTGTAGCGCACACTTGAACCGCGAACTTTCTCGGTTTATTCTGTAATACGCTGGAGGCGGAAATTTTCGTCATTCATGACTCGACGCGGAGGACTTGGCGAGAAATGCATTCGTAATATCACAAGCTGCGTAGGCTCTAGACACTCGTTTTTTCGAAAATTCATTTATGTAACAGGATTGAGATGTAACGACTATCGAGTTATACCGGCTAACCTATTCACCGATTTTACGATCTTTGCGTTATCGGCTGATATCTCTCGTTAATTTATCAATGGTATACAAACCCGTAACGTTGCTTTTACCCAACCAGCGAACTTTCATTCGTAAACAATTCAATGAAAATCCGATCGCTCCGGCCAACGGCTGATTCTAATAAATCCATCCTCGAGCGCCTCTCACGACCTCACGGATAGAGAGATCAGCTTCGGGAAATTCGGGAAATTCGGGAAAGAAATTTGGTGGAAAATTTGCATCGTCTAAATCGTCGGAACGTGGACGCAACAGGATGTTACGCGATTCCCGAACCTCCAGATAACGGAGACTCGAAATTGGCTAGAGTACTCGATTGGGACAAATTCGCTACAGTACTCGATCGTTTTCTGGCTTAGAGACTATGTAGCCCCGAGGCGTTCCAACTCCGCATGCGAGTAACAACCCTTAGCGACTAGGAGTGTGCAGCCAGCGAACTTTTAAATTGAAAGGTTAGCGCCCGCTCTTCTCGCAATAGCCGCTATTGTCCATATGGCGCCTAGGATATCCCGAGGATGACGTGTTCGCCCCCTCCCTCCCAGTTGTCGAGGCAGCCACCCCTTCCTTGTTTCTCTACAATGTGCACGCGTCCGTAACAGAGGGAGCAAAAGCATAGACGACGGCACGCGTGGCTAAAGGTGCCTGTGGGATCTAGTTCTCTCGGCGTTAGTTTGCCAGCGCGTGCACCGCTCGTATACGCGGATAAAAGTGCAGTATTACGGATAGATCTGGTGCTGCCGTAGGCCAATCTCGAACACCATAGAGATAGGGGGAGAATGAAGGAGAGAGAGAGAGAGAGAGAGAGAGAGAGAGAGAGAGAGAGAGAGAGAGAGAGACAATCGGACAGACTTTCATGGCTAGTGAACACAACGGAGGGCTAGACTGGCATAAAGTGCTTTATATTTCATGTTTGACATTTTTATTTTCCCCCCCATTTTTTCTTTTACTTTTTTCCTTTTGTCGCGTCTCGCGACGCTGTGCTCCTCGACTAAAGTGTCCCTATTTATACATTTTGTACACTTTGTACGTTTTGTACACTTTAGCCATTGAAAATTGCTTTTTCACATTTTTTCAATTTTAAAAGCGTAAACGGACGTATTGACGTACTTGATTGCGTCAAAAGGTTGGGCAAAATATCCTATCGAATATCATTCGCGTTTTTCGGATGGAGTGCGAATTTCATTATAAATTTTCACCGGGTGCGTTTTATTAAACGGTGCCCAATCCTCGGTGAAGTTTTTAAATTTATAAACCGTCACTTGGCGAACCTTTCATTTGGCAATGTTTGTATTTCGTAGAAACAGTGCTCTTTAAAATCTCTTCGTAAACCACCTCGTTTACCGTAATCTTATCGTTGCACGTATTCGCTATTGCATGCATTTATCCGCTTGAATAAAGGTTGAGCCATCTCGATAGTTTCGCTTTCTGTAAAAGTTTTATTACAACACATTCGTCGAGGGATAACCCGATTACCTTAGCTTGTGTTTTCTAAACGTAATCGTGTTCGTTCTTTCGCGGTTAAGCGCATGGGATTATTTACAAGAGCTCGTAAGCCGGCGTTTTGTCGAGACCGGTGGGGACTTGGAGGAATAAGCGCCTATCGATTGGTCGCGTGCCTCGGCGATACACCGAACATCGATCCGTGAGTGTTAATAACTTTTGGATCGGCAGATCGAGGCGATCCGCGGACGATAAGCGCGCGCGTGCGTTGATGCGCGACGTCGAAGAACGGCACGCGTTACTCGCAGGTCGGTGGAGATAATAAAAGTCGTCCCGAGTCGTCGGAAGGCGCCGAGTTGCTCGCGACTAGCTTACGGATTTCCCAAGATCCAGCGCGAGTGGAATTACGCGCGCGTTCGCGCCCACGGACGCGATTCTCTTATCTCAAAGCGCTGCGAATGCTTGCTTGAGTATGCGCGACGCTGACACGGTTGGCGGTTTGGTATTTAGGAAAGGCCAAGCGACCAATGTCACAACCTGTTTGAAAGGCGCTAGAATATCACCTCGAAGTGGCGATGCGTATGCGCGCACACATGTGCACGCGCACGAGCTTCGCAACCGAGCAGCACCGCAAACCGTGCGACAAGAGAGGAATCACTCGGATACCTTTGTGTATTCGATCTATTTATCATCGATGAACTCCAGATCCAGTTCGCTTCGTTGGTTCGTCCTCGTTCGAATCTTTTCGTTTTTTTTTTTTTTCGTTTTTTTTCCGTTTTTTTTTTTCGTTTTTTTTCGTTTCTTTTTTTTCGTTTCTTTTTTTTTTCGTTTTTTTTTTCGTTTTTTTTTTCGTTTTTTCCATTACGCGCTTTTCATTCGCATGAACCGACTAGAGCCGTCACTTGGTTTCCATAGGCTTCGAGCGTTTCTCAATCGGACGGCAAACGTATACTACTGGCGTTAGTTTTAGCGACGAAGAATCTAGATTTCAGTGTTTCGCGTTGGAAAATTTTAATATTCTAGGCGCGGCGAGGTAGTTCTTCAGAAATAGAATTGAAATCGATGCTGCTTTGGTCGTTGGGCTTTAGCAACGGTCAATTCGCGTATCGATTGGATAATCGATATCTTCGAACGCGGTTGACGCAAACTTTTCTCCTCGGTCACTGGCTCGCAGGTAAATGGTGAAAAAATTCCTTGAGAAATGCGGAATTTGAATTACTACATCGTAAGTACGTGGAATTCACGTGGATGCACTTAGATGCAAAGTAATATTACTCGTCGTAGAAAACGTAGAATTCGGATTTGCGAGAGGTTGCGTTATTTATCGAAACCTGAAGCACGATATTGTATTTCTATAAAATATTTCTATAAATCACGGCGATTTACACGGCGTAGGAGAGCACTTTTTCGTTTTTACGGTAAACGTTTAAATTTATGGGCAATTAACCGGTACATTAACTTACGGACGTATCAGGTCCCGAGTTAAGGGTTTATTGCCGATCTATATACGTTGTACGTACCTGCACTTGTAAATAAGGCCTGACCCAGGGCCCACGTCTCAACAAGTCACTACACATAAACGCGTATAAACCATAAAAGTAGCGGGCGTTTGGTCGAGCTCGGGCCATCGCTAAAATCGACAATGACCGTGAATTTGACGTGTTTCGACGACGTCGGGGATCCCCTCCGGGTCGTTTATTGGGTTCGCGTTGGATCGACGTCGGCGGCCAATAAAGAGCACTGCGACGCGTCCTTCGGCCTTGAAAAGTCCGCGCCTGAAAGCGGCTCACGCAGGGAGTGCCGGCACTTACGTAGGTACCTAGCTATAAGAACTTGGCCTCGGGGAAATGTGTTTGCGCTTGCCTCTGCTTGGGAAAGAGTCGAGCTTTCGATCGCGCCCGTGTAACGACGAGCAGTGAAGCAGGGAAGACTTTCCACGTGGACAAAAGGACAGCTAACCGCGTTTCTCACAAGTAAAGCCGTTGCCCTCGCGAATATACCCTTTCGCAGATGTAGATCGGTGGAGCGGCGCAAAAAATCATTTGCAGTACTGTAGGAACTTTATCGGCGGGCGCATTTTTCGCATGAAACCGGTTTTACCGGTATACCAAATGCATTCGTACACCTTTCGCATCCTCCTGGATTCGTGTACACGGGCTATTATCCGGAGGGCATTGAATTAGGCAGTTAATATATACTCCGGTGGCTAGTCGAAGTTTCGCTTTAGCCTATCGAGGCCAGCGGATGCGAAGAGGTGACGCGATGCTCTGGAAGGTAGCGTGCGATCGCCCAAACGGAACTACAACGCGATCGGGTAGCTCTGGCTTAATCAACTTAAATCCGTTAAGCGAGTCCGCTAGAGGTGTAACCGGTATCGGACTTAGAATGCCATTAGCGAGCTTTTGCAGCCTTGGAGGGTCACCGCCCGACTCGAGGTCATTATCATAAATCGCTTATTTTCCACGAGTAATTAATTGGGAAATTTTTCTCTCTTTCTGCCATCCTCCCTTCTTCCATGAAGCGGCGTCAACTCGATCGCGAACACGTAAACGGCTGTTACTTATCGCGAATAGATGCACTTGTTGTTTTGGAGATGGTTTCAGGGCCAGAGGAGGCGCCTCAGGAGCGCGAACAACAGCCGACCGAGACTAGCCTCGCTCGGCGAATGAATTTTTAACGCTAATTTGTCGTTGCGATGTTTGCATAATCCGTTGCAATCGGACGATAAAGTTTATGGTCGCTGAAAGCGAGGCTCGGCCATAATCGCAGCCGCGAGTCTCGGGCGTAGGTTTTGCGTCGCGTGGTAGGTGAACAAGGATACCGTTACGTCCTACGTTTTCATTGCTACGCTTTTCCAGGCTTAGCCGGCAACAGCGGCAGCCGCGGAAAACTTGACCCAGTATCTCGTTCAATATCTCGTCTTTCGTTCTTTCTGGCAATAACGACTGCGTCACACGCTCACCGTTACAGCCTACCGACAACGTTACGTAGCCTAACTATGCAGCCTCTCCTGCATCGCACATGGACGGCATGCGATACCAGCGTGGAGATACGCCGAGAATAAATGGTTTTAGGTTCGAGATACGCGCCACACAAGCGAGCACACGGTGAGAAGGGTATAAAGAAAGAACAGCGGAGATCTGCCGCGAAGAGCGACCTCGGTATGCGAAAGACGGTGCAACGCCATCGCCGGTTCTTGGCTGCACCGCGTCGTATGACGGTATCGAGTGGTACGGTAGGCTTTTGTGCCCTTCGCCAGAATGGATGCAGCGAACAATACGCACGGCAACGCACCCTTCGCGCCATCCTTTCTCACCCTCTTGCGTACGATCGCTGCTACAGCCTCTTGACTTTTAACAGGCGCGTCCTGCTCGAGCTGCTGCACCGACCACCACCACCACCACCACCACCACCACCACTCGCTTCCACTTTCGCTAACGCTTTAAGTGCAATTTTTATGCCCGTAGAGCGAACGAGCGAACGAGCGAACGAGCGAATTAGCCATGAATTTTTCTCCAGCGCTCGCTCTCTTCGTTACTTGGATTCTCTCTTTTCTGTACTTGGATCGAACGCTCAGTTGTTTCCTCGCTCGCTGCTCCCTATCGGTTTTAATGGAGTGCGTTCCGTTTGGGTTCGCGCAGACTTTTCGATCGTTTGTCACTCTACTCCTGCTCTGGCCTATAGTGCAGAGCTCTTATCCCCGTTGTTGTTAATAGCTCGCGGAAGCGCTTGTCACGCACTTGCAATTTTTCACGACGAGCCTAATGACGCCCAACGAACTCCGCGGCAAAAAAAGAAAAAAAAGACTCTCCTAAAAACTCTATCGTCGTATCATTTATTTGCTTTATCGATACACTTCATTTGGAGTTTTACCTTCTTGAACGGGAAGTTTAAAAAGGTTAAAAGTTTTAAGAGCGTTGGAAGTGGACTAGAGCGATTACTAAAGGCATTAGCTTTATTTAGCATAGGACGTGTAATAATAGCGCGATGGCGAGTCGCTCGGTTCGAAATGTGTCATTTGCAACGCGGAAAAGAAATGATAATTAGGTGATCCAAAGTAACGTAAGACGGCCGTTACTTTGGTAATCGCGTTCGAGGCTCATTTGAGACCTCTCGAAATGGCGCTTGGCTTGACAAAATCACGCTATCCGAAACAAAGTATTCCCGACATCCGCCCGTCCAATAACATTCGCGTGCTTTCTTTCCCTAATCTCGGGAAAGTTAGATAATAGTCGTTTAGCTCGTGTATGCGCACGCGGAGCGAGCGCATAGAGATAAGATTGTGCAAAAGCATGATGATCGGGGTAATTGTAAGGAGCACCCGGTTTCAAAAAAATTTGACATCGCGGCTTACTTTTTCCGACGCGTATGTTTTAAGATAAGCGGGTATGAAATTAAACGGTAGGCATGTTGCCTTTCGTAAAAAGACCGTAACGTTCAAGGCTGCATAATTCGAACCGCTTCGCTGGAAATTGACAAGAAAGACCGTATGTCACGAGGTTAAAGGCATTGCTTAATTTAATATGAGGAAGAAAAAAGCGAGTCTAATATGTTAGAGTGTGTTCCCGGTGTAGAGGTTGCGGATAACCGACCGATAGGAATCCAATATATTAAGATAAAACTAGGTAAGCGTAAATTCCGATTGAATGCTGATTAAGGCAGTTCTTAAGAGTCACGTCTATGAAATTCTATTGGACAACGGCTTGTCTAGGTGAAAGAGAAAATAAATATTCGCGACATTCGCGCTATTTCGTATAGCTGAGGCGCGTCCACGAATTTCCGCTAATAGAGTCGAGTTCAGAATCGCGTACCGACTTTAACTCGCTTTGACTCACTTTCTCTTCTAACGCATGTGTACGTATATATATATGCCACACGAACGACGGGCGAAAAAATTCCATATCCAACTCTTATTTTCCGCGAGTGACCCGAACCACATCCTTCTTCTTTCCGCTTTACCTTTTTCACTTGGTGATCTAATTTGTTGCTCTCTGTTTTGTTGCTCTTTTTCTTTTTTTTTTTTTTTTTTTTTTTTGCATTTTTGCATTTTTTGCGCTATTCGGCAAATAGCACGGGCTTGCGAATTTTCATACGAATTACGAGAGAGGTGAGTAAGTTGTGCTACAAGCGTGCGTAAATGGAAAGTTCTTCTCCTTCTAGCGTCACAGCTGTTTCTTATGTAAATACGGAACGTGTTGCAAACTTTGTAAAGTTTGCAACATGTGTTTCTACAACGTGTTTCTACATATCTGCACTGATATTTTTTCCTTTTAAATGCGAAAAAAACAGTTTAAACGGCATTTTTAATTATAGTCCTCGCTCGTCTGCTCCCAGTAGAATTAACATTCGAATTAGAAGAAATAAGATAATAAAATCTACCTACTAAATTTTAGTATCCTGTTTTATCCGACGTTCTTTGTATCAATCTTACCTGAAACGTAGAAAGTGAAAAAGTTGGTTAAAATCGCCGCTCGATCGGAAACATGTAAAATTGATCAACGCTTTCAAAAACTTCTCATGCAGGTCAATAATTTAAAATTTAAATCGTCTACTCTCCCAAATTTATCGATAAATCACCCGTGAAGTATTAACATTTTGCCTTTGCATTAGTGATTCAAACCTTTGTTACACGGTATTAATGCAAATGCTTCCGGCCGGATGAACAAGCTGTATTTAAACATTGAAATAAATTAATCGAAAGCACGGTTCTATTGATAAATTGCATGTGCAGAGGGAATGAAAGCTAGCGTTAATAAATAATGACTGGAATCATAGCTTTCGAACGAATCTATGCTTTATGAGAAGTGTCCTTCGTAAAGACACATTGGTTCGTTAATAAGGTTCGCATAAGGAAGCGTCAAACTGCTGATGCGCCATGAAATCACAATGATTCGTAGCTCGTAAACATCGGTAATAAGCGAACAGAGATCGAAACTTTCTCCCGTCCTAACCGTGTAAAAGAATATCAGCGCACATCTTGCGTTCGCTCAGTGCTCGGGCAACGTAACGCCCCTCTCTTCCCCGGCCCCTGTAATTACTCGCTCATGAAGTATCGTAATCTTGAAATTGTTATTTTCGTAATTAACATTTGCAATGTTTTATTTTGCAACGAGCGGAATTGTGCACAATATGAACGATATAGCGCGCCTCCTATTACAAACAAAGCGTCAGCATCATTGTCATTTCCGTCTCGCGAAACCAGAAAATTAATGTACGTATAAGATAACAGTTTTAATGGCGATAAGACCGTGAATTAATGACCGCAAGACTGGTAAATCTAGTTGGCCAACTTCTGTTCGGCTATTGAATTCGACTACGAGAGCCCTTAAACGGGGTAATCTTAAGGCCCTCGTCAATTTGCACTTTGCGGGTATGAAATTTCTCACGAAGAAATTAATTTAACGAAGTAACGAGAGCGTGTACGAGTGAGTCGGGGAGCGTGTACGAGAGCCAAAGTTGAAAAAACAGAAAAATATGAGAAAGGAAACGTATTCGGAAATGGTGTGTGCTTGTCGTTTATAATCGATACCGCTGGCATCGAAAGTCCTGTCCGATCGGAAGGTTTGTTTACAGAAGTAAACAAATGAAATTGAAGTTGTCAAATAAGAAGTTGACAAATTCATAGGAAATAAATAAATAATAAGGCAAGGTAAACGTGTGGCTTCTGACAGTTATCGGGTACGAATTATCGTCTACCACGAACCCACAGCCTTTCCCATGAAGACCGACGACGTGAAAAATGCCGAAGGAGCGGTGTTACTGTTGTCTTACGAGGTACGTGTAGGACACGGGATGATAAATCGAGAAAGGAGGGAATTTTTACGAGAGATTGGAGACGAGCTGCTTATAGCTACGATGTCGCTACCTCGAGGAACGAGAGTCGTATACATGCGGGGAGAGGACATGCAGACGGAGTGAGAGTGATGAATAGCGAGGGGAAAGGACGCGCTTGTGTGTAGGTGCCGTAATCGAGGAGCGATCGTAGGTAGGCTGCGCCTGATGCGCAATCGCGTTCGACTCTTGGCTTGCGAGCGATCCTGCGAGGAAACAAAGAGAGGGAAACCTTGTGAAAGTTATATCATCAAGGCTATAATACACTTGCGCGAGTGATTATTGCACATGCGTGTGCTCGTATATGCTCGATGTGTCCATACGGCCTGTGTTATTCTTAGGAACTACGCTCGGTGCGCTACGAGAGGTCGCCCATTAGTCTAGTTACAACGTTAAAATGCGATCAGTTTTCGATGTAACTGAAAAATATACAAGCCAACGTTGTTATTATCTCGGATCTTCTCGTGTCTCGGGAGGAGAAAATTTAAAGAAGGAAAATTGCTTCAGCTTCATTAGCGAGTGCCGTTAGACTCGATAGTTACGTACTCTCTTGAGAATACCAATATTATTTGTATTACGGCAATGAGATGATTTCCAGCATAAAATCAATTCCCATTTTATATTGCGATACAATTCAAGAGCTACTGCTTTAATGCATGATCATTCGTTTATTTGTAGCTCAAGACGTTAATCGCTGGGTTATCCATGGAGACCACTGTTGCGTTGCTGTAATTAGATTTGTTAGCCAGAATATCCCGATGTTTACAATTGCATTTATAATTAATTCGCTCTCTAATAAATACGGAATTCCAATTATTTCGTATGACTATTATTTATGTATTTAGGTATCCAAAAGTAATGACCCATTTTTTCATTTCTTATGTAATTGAATTTGTTAATAATTTTAAGCGAACGGTGGTGTTTGAAATAATTGTCAACTGCATTTAAGAATAATTAATGCGAATGTATTTGATGCAAAATCACTCGTATTCGCGTGCTTTTAATTTTACTTTTATTTATATAATACATCCACAACAGTTGGTTTTTTCTTTTCCTTTTCTTACGAGACGAATAACATTGAAAGTTAATTTGGCGTAGTACCGAAGTGCGTAAGCATCGGCGGTATAGTTGGTCGTTGTTTTGTACAATGATAATTCATCCTTGTTTTGGTACGAAAGAGACCTTTTGTTATAAAGTAAACGTATACCGAAACGAAGTTAAAATTGCATTGTAAATTGTTTAGAAAAGAAAGTATCGCTAATATAAGGTTGCTTAAACTGCCGATTCTTTTGCTTATTTGAGCGAGTTGAGCGAACTTTGGACAATTATAATTACAATCAATGAAAGCACTTTCTAAATTTTTAAAATTCTACGATTCGAATTAAACTCGATAGTAGTGGTAACGCAGCTTAACTTATTACGTGTTTTTTACTGGCGAGAATTGTTCATTAATTGAAAAAAAGTGCATTTGATCTAAACCTATTTCCTGTAAATATGACTCTCTTGGGTCTATAATTACCACTGAGTAAATAAACTGTTGCGAAGGGAAAAGTAATAGCATTGTAACGTTCGCTAATAATTTCATCCGAAAACTGTAGTTTCTGAAAGTCAACAACGGCAATTTTATTTTGAAATTCCAAAAAATTGGCCAACGCACGTTCGCTGTGCATGACACTATTTACTCGTACGCAATGCCCTTCGGGTTCAGTTACATATCCTCGGTTTCTTTCTGTACGCGGCATTTTAGTATTTTTAGTATTTCAATTTGTAAAGGCATGTCTCTTATCATACTTAAAATAATTTATCATGTTCGTTATTATTAAAGCAGAGGGATTATATGCATAATCATGAGATTACCACATGAAACAGTAAATAATACAGTTATAAAGTGTTTCGTGTACAAAAGAATTATTTTTCAGCCTGAATATTAATATAATATACAGTAATTGATTAGTGAAATACTGCCCACGTAAAATTTATACAATATAAATTACCTTGATGGTCGCTCGCTAAATATTTACAATTATTACAATTTTTATTATTATTATTATTATTGTTATTATCATTACTACCAGTTGCAGTAATGCTTAAGTACTCATAATCATTTTCGCATAATTAATATAATAATATTAATAATAATATTGCACGAACGGTATTTCGCACTTACACATTTATATAACTTGCAGCTTTATAAAACTGTAATAAATGCAAAAACTTCGTATTTAATTACCAAAAGATCTTTCCGTTGCAATACTCTTTGGAATTTTGAATTTAAGATTTTAAGATTTTAAGATTTTAAGATTTTAAGATTTTAAGATTTTAAGATTTTATCCGAACTGGAAAAATGTGACGGTAAATATTGTTGAATGAAGCCAGAATAAATTAAAAAATTTTCTACAAAAAACCGCCAAGTTTAGTAACGTTCTTTGATTAATCAAAGAAGGCACACGTGGGGATTTTGCATTATCGTGAGCCATGATTACTACACGAGACATGCACGGGGTGTTACTTTCTATTTTGTCCTTGACATTACGTAAAACTTTAATGACCATTGTAGCCGACGTTGTAAATAATAGAAAAACTCATATCGAAAATGACGTATCGGCATGTAAAGGGAAGCGGGACATAATAAGCACTATCTGAACTTTGACTTACATAGTTTTTACATTTATGAACTGAAATTTCTTTTTTAGTATCTGTACAGGCAAGTATTAATTATACTCGAAATTCCTTTGCGAAAAAGTAAATAACGTGAATAAATTCGGTATTATCTATTATTTAATTCAGATGAATAAATTAGTTAAAATTCAGCAACTTATAGATTATTAGTGGCTGACTCAAACTGTGAAATCCTCGGATTACGAAAAGTAAAAATATATCTCATGCACATGATTGTACACGCTTTTATTTTATTTATAATATCATCAATAATTTGAGCAATTGCTGTAAGACATCCAAAAGTTACCGCACGTATATCGTGTATTTCAACGTTTTTTTATCATTTCTCATAATTTTCTTACGTGAAATAGAAACTGCGCATTATGTAAAGCATGAAACAACACCGACTAAATACGTTGAAAAACAATAATTTTTTTTTTATTACCGAAATTTAATCAAGCAAAGACATATTTATTATCAGAAATACGTATGTAATATTGTAAAGAAGAAAAATGCATTTCATATTATTTGTTAAATTTATTTGGAGGCATTTCCGTTTCTACCTTGTGCGAAATGTTATTTATTTGTAGTGAATGCATAATTGTAAATTGGTAGGTAAGTCATCTAAATAACTAGAAAGCCAACAAGGAATCTTTGACTTTCTCCGTTATCTAATATTATCGCTGCCAAGCTTAAAAAAATCTTAGCTAAGAGAAAAGAACGAGAAAAGAAAGCATCCTCGTAGTTGTCGCAGCTCAGCGCCTGATTTCTTACCAATTTTATCGTAACCAGTGTCCCCTCGTCGCTAACTCCTGCCGCACATCCGGAAAGTTCGTCCGTTGTTTGGAGCCGAAGGTTACACAAAGGGCGAAGTACTCCGTCGAGTTATTAGTCTGCTCGTTACGCTATCTACCTTAATTACTTATCGATACGCGCATGTAGCCTCACTCGTCGAGGTCGAAGTGCAGAGGACGAATAATAATCATCGCGAACAGTGGAAAGCAGCAGCAGCTGCTGCGAGCGCTACCAACTAGGGCATACACTCGACCTAACACCTTCATTACCTAGACGTTGTACTTTACGACAATTGCGTTAAGTGCGATAATGCGACCAGGTTAGGCATGGCTTTTCTATCGCGCTTTTAGCATCGAGTACTTTCGAAGATTCGCGTGCGGTAGTTTTCGTACGTAATGTTGAATCTTTTCAAAGTCAAATCCAACTTTTCGCTGAATCATTAACGATGGCAACATTGTTAATAAGGTAATCTCACGGGGTAAAAAGTTTGTCAGCGGAGAATGTGGTATCGTTAGTTGTGCTGAGAAAAATTTCTGAATTTACATTGCATTTGGCTTTATAGCTAAATGGTTTTCACTTGAGATTTATATCGAAATGCGTTTCTTTTGCATCGCATAATTATTTATTCTTGAAGAAATTACGATAATTCTTGAAACGCACGCGCTATTTAAATGTAGGAAAATTTTATCGAATTTTATCTAAATTTATAAATACTTGAGAAACCTGCTGTAATTATTATATTCGTTATTTATTCGAATATTTTCAATATTTACGAGGGGAAAAAAAAAAAAAAAAAAAAAAAGGAAAAAAAAAAGGAAAAAAAAGAAAAAAAAACGAAACTCTTCTATTCTAATTATTTATTAAATGTTTCATTCGAGTTTATTTCAACCAACGCAAGGTAATAAAAAGAAACTTTGGATATACCGTTTCTGGTAATTCTAAATTTATTTTCATTATTTGATATACTTCCTATTTATGCGGGAAATGCATAAAATACGTTCAATCGAATGAATTGTAAATAAATTCAATATAATGAATGTCGATATCGATGAGAAATATATTTATTAATCTTGTAGCAGGTTTGCTTGATATAATATGCATTTTCATACGTATACTGATAATTTAAATACAAAGGAATCTTGAATATTTCAAATCATTTTACCTTTTCATTATTTAGATAATCGAACGTTATTTACTCACGATTTGAAGCGACTCGGTTTAATCGATGCACTAAGCTCATTTCTTACAAGATGTTGAAATACAAATCTCGTTAAAAGTATCGATTAAAGTCACATTCGGAAGAATTGAATTTCCCCCAAATCGGTTTACTTAGAAATGGAACGAATGCGTTAGTCGAATGAAAAATTTAATTACTCTTCGTTTTTAAAAAGTTAACGGTCAGTGTACAAAAGCTTCGCTTTAAATTTACATTCTTCGAGTGCAAATTGCAAAGTGCAAAAGTATTAAATGTTTATCATGTGAGCCAGTCGAAACTGGCTAAAGATTAAAAATCGGCAGAACGAATCTGAAAAGCCAGTTGTTACATAATTAATTGATATCACAAGGAGAACAAGTTTCGTGCGATCTTACGCAGGACCTACCGAAAGGATGCCAGGTATGTTAAGTATGAAAACGTGTTAGATTGGGAGTACGGTCGTACGTTCGTTCGTACTGTATGTTCAGGAAAATGTACACAGTCGTAAGATTTAAAATATCATATCACCGAGGGACCTTTGTTAAATATTTCACTTATATCTATTCGCTACGCGCTCCGATACACGTAGATAAATAACCCTTTCGAAATTCATTTTCAAATTTACAAATGCTTTTGCCTTTTAATGCCGGTGGTGAAATTCGACGCTTCGATAAAATGGAATTGAAAACGTATTTTATTGTTCACATAAATTATGCTAACTTACGAGAAAAAAGTGTTGAACGTTACAGATATTGTAATTAAGCGAATATATCTTGACAGTAATATTGTAATATGGCAGCGGTATTATTAGTATCGTGGCTTACATTACACGCTGAATAGCTTAACTTAAGTTTGGAAAGCGAATGGCAAATGATTCTTTCCTTCTTTATACTTAACGATACAATAATTCGTCCATATTGTTCTGGTAAGTTGCGGTTAAATGCAATTCGATATATTTCATCGAATTAGAATTCGGTGAACCAAAGCCAGACCATCGCTGCTGGAAAGTGCCGAATCGCGAGCGCGTAACGAATTGTCATCGAGAAAAGTTGTTCGACAAAAGTGTAAAGGTCAAGGTGAAGCTAGCAGGGGCCATAATTGGATAACGCAATGTATCCGCAGCTTTGGCTGAAACAACGGTAGGAACGATGAAGAGATATACGTATAGAGAGGCAGCGAGGGGGCAATTTTCAAAGGATAAGATAAATGCGATATCTAATGCAATCGACGCGGTACACGTCGAGGATCTCGCACGCGAGTGCAGTGCATTTATCGCGGGTGCGCGTGCACTCGTGCATCAGCCTCCGACCAATAGCTAGAGTATACATACTTTGCACCAGCAGCCGATCTCAAGTCGATCGTTGGCACGATCAATCGTTCGTTCGTTCGTTCGTTCGTTCGTTCCTTGTACTTAGTTCTTTCGTCCCTTCCTTGGCTCCTCCGCTCCACGCTTCGCCATTTTCACGATCAAGCTCAAGGATAGACTCGCTGCTCTTTGCAGCTGCTGCACCGATATTTCCGAGATTTCCGAGGTTTTGTTTCTTCTAGCCTTTACCACGCTAACTCTTTCCACTCGAATATTTTGCTCTCGGTATTCACGATGCTGGTATTCATACCTCGTACCTCGAACTACGAGAGCTCATTTTGTGCGGGAGACATGATTTTCGGATTTCCCAGTGCTCTCTCTCTCTCTCTCTCTCTCTCTCTCTCTCTCTCTCTCTCCTTGTCATTTGTATTTTCGCCGACTGACGGCAATTTTAGGATTCTTAGAAGTAATTTTACAGATTATTTCCCTGTCTTTTATTTTCAACGCGGAACTTTCTTTTTGTAGTTTTTCCTTTCTACTGTTATACCACTCGGACTCTCTTTGCTAAGAGTGAGACCTTTCAAACTGGATTTTAAGGAAATGGAAATGCTCCGGCGCCCAGATGTAAATTATATTCTAGAGATTCATCCGAAAGTTTTTTGGAACAATTAACTAATGAGACCCCGTTACTTTATACGATTGGCGTGGTATAATGCACTTGTACACATAACATAACCGTTCGAAAGCTCGACAAGTAATATCGATAGAAAAAGCTAATCTACGGATCATGTTTACAGCATTTTCAATTCGTTAAATAAGTTTCTTTTTAAAATTTACTGTCATTGATAAAGATTCGCATTTGTCTCGTTCTTGTAAAATTATTCGTGATAAGGGACAAAGTATCGTGTACCTAAATTAGATTGCTATACGACCGAAGGTTCAGAGAGAATTCGCCGATTGACGTGGAAGTGTAGTTGTTATAATTTAGTTACAATGACTCCACTAATCTTTTAAAAAGTAGGCCATTTTTTTCAATCTACGCTCGAGCATTAAAGAATTTGTAGTAAATTGTAGTTTGTATTAAATTCTGATCAGGATTATGGGTCAAAGCTTCTATCGCTGTTTTTTGATTTATTATTTAAGTGTAATATTGAAGCTCCTTTGTATCGCGTACCATTAACCGTTTTCACTATTATTTTATTTCTCAAATTTTTCATTTTCTTTTTGTAACGTCTATCCACTTTTCAGATTGTAATTTTGTTTATTTCATTTTGTATAATATTCCGATGAAATTCAGTACTACCGAGACCGACAGCTTTATTATTTGAAATTGGATACGATGGAAATGTTAAAATAAATTAAAGTAATATGTAATTTACTTACAGAATCTAGTTCGATATATTTTGGGCAATAGCTTATAAATAAGTGGCAAATATACATCGATGTTCAATTGGTGAGAATCTCCTTTGAAAATGTTTACGGAGTAAATGACTCGCTCGCTATATTTTCATCTACAGCAATATTATTTAGTTAATTACATTTTATTCTGTTTTACCCCGATATTCTCCATTTTAAATATTCTCCTTATTCTACTACCATTTTATTTATGCCTTTAAATAATTTATTATCAATAAATTACAACGACAAAAAATGAAAGAAGCTGGAGAGCTTATGTTTGGAAATATCTGTTAAGAATATGTGAAAAATATCACAAAATATATAAATATACTTATAAAAAGTTTTAAATTTTATCTTCGCAGTACTTTCTGAAGGATATTATGGTTTTGTTATTTCAAAACTTTTTCTATCCTTGAATAATGACTTATTACAACACTACCACACGCTATAAAATTCTATTTCAATTCTTTACAATGTTATTGACTTTTCGAATAATCATGGATTTATTTTCCTACAGATTTGAAGCTCTTGGTTTATTCATAGGTTTTTGATAACTACACTTTCATATAATAAGTACAATCCTCTTATAAAATAATTTGTGAAAAGAAATTTTGATTATTACGTATATAAACATGTATATTGTACGAAATTGTTCCATCAGAGTCTTAAATAGTAATAATTTTTAAGTTATCTTATTATGTGACAGCAACTTTACATTACTAGATATCAAGATATCAAGATATTGATCCACCGTTTTTTTTTATAACTTTCTTTAGAATTTATGAAACTAAATAGCCTCATGAATCTTGTTCTATTGCAAATTTCTATCATAGATTAGATCGACCGATACGTTACGAATTTCTACAAAGTTATTTAAAAAATTGGTCACATTTTTTTATCTTTTGCCGATATTATCTATTGTTATGGTTACATAGTTTCAAAATTGATAGATACTTCCCATTAGTAGAAAAGATAGTTACATATTTTATATTTTTATAGGCATTTACCTATCAAGCATTTACTTCATTTGCATGTAATTTTATCCGAAACAGAGTTATGTATTAACAAATAAAACTCGTCAGATATAAATATCAGTACTTCGTAGAGGTATTTACCATTGTATTCCAATTATTCTTTATTTCATACGATATTTTTCTAATAATTGCGAAATGTTACATACGAATTAAAAAATCAATTTATGCCAATAATAATAAATATTACATTGTACAGACGCATTATAGTAATAAGATGTTTTTCTTGAATTGTAAAGTTATTCCTGAAGTTGCATAGTTTGTATTTTAAATTTTTCAGGAAACGAAACTTATTATTTACATATAGAAACAATTTTTTCTTTTTTTACTGTGCAATAAATATTAGATACGTATCACTTTGATAAATTTGATCATCATTAGTGTTTTGAATAATATTGGTTTTTCGTTGATTTTATCTGTTCTCTAGACATCAAATTCAAAATATTTTGCTGCGAGCTTCATCTCTAATATCAAAAGAAAGTTAAAAATAGATATTTCAAAATTTATTATTCAACTTTAAAGAAAGCTCTGATATGCTGCTCTGACATTCGTTTGCTTACTTTTCAACGTAAATAAATGAACCGAATGGTTATCTTCGAAAGTTTCTTTTTTATATTACAAATGTACGAATGAAACGTGATCATTATACATAAAATATAAAATGTTTTCACTAATAGCGCAAGTAAATGAAAATATATCTTGCATTTAAAAGGAGTTAGAAAGTGATATAAAAAGTTTGAATAATATCAGATTTCATCAAATGCTGGGAATACAATAAAATAATTAGAAAGATATTTAAATAAACAGCGTGAGAAAAGAGCATCTGAATGTTATAATAGGTGCACTAACGTGTCTATAAATTATATAAATATTATTGAAATATTATTTCTCAAACCAATAGATGAAAATCGTGCGATTTAAACATTTATTTATTTTTATTAAGCGTACATTTCATGGTATTATCTGGATTTCCATGTGAAGTGTACGACAATTTAAGATTAAAACAGTTAGGAAATAAAATATTTTGCTTTCAGATAAATCCGTGAATTGAAATACCAAAAGTAATTCAATTTTTTCAAATAAATTCTTGATTAGAACATTTTCTTTTATAAAAAAAAAAAAAAAAAAAAAAAAAAAAAAAAAAAAAAAAAAAAAAAAACGAAATTTTTTCACGTTTTTAAATTAAAAAAATTAATTTATTTTTTGTACACAAAAGTATGCACAAGAAGAAATATCATAATCGTTATATTGTGTATATACATGTATATAAATGTGCAAGTATATCGTTGTCACCCTCTTGTTTGGAAAAAGCATGGAAAAATTATACGTAAAAAAATGCACCTAATTATTTTTCGTGATTGCTTTTTTATATTAAAATAATTTTAATGCTACAGAAACAATTTGTTGTACATTATAATAATTATGAGTATAATGAGAATTTTTAAACAAGCATATATAAGATTACGCAGGAATGGCTGTTATAAAATATTTTATTTCCCGTCGGACTCCCTACATGTGCTACGAAAATTTAAACGTACGTGAAATGCATTACATTTATGCATAAAATGTATTTGAAATTTCAAACGATCACATTACAAATAATTTTTAGAAATCTTTGGAAACTTATATAAAATCTTCTTCCAACAACGTGTACTTGTAAAATAATTATTTTTGAAAGTCTCTTATTAATATGCGTGAGCTTATAAAAAGCTGCGGCCAATATATCGATCTCAATACGTGTAAGAGAAGACCTTTGCGTTAGAAAGACTTACAAAAAGAAGCAAAGCATCTAGGAGGCACTTTCGTACTTAATGAGTAAACAATCAAACGGAGATCCGATGAAAAATCAACGAAAGCTTATTCGTTATAAAAGGCGAATGGAAGTCGAGAGACTGAAATGCGACGACAGCCATCTAACTCTAGTTCACAGACGGCAGCAACGAGAAATTGTCGCGCGCGCGCTTATACCTGCTAAGGACAAGAGTGGAAATAACAATAAAGAGAATCGTTCTCACGTGGGACATAGTGAACTCTGGGCATGGAGCGAGCTCCCATAAGGATGGGCAAACGCGCGCGCGCGAGAGAGAGAGAGAGAGACGCGACGAGAGGAGGAGAGGAAAAATGTACACAGAGCTCGAGTGGGCCAGATAAAGACGAAGTGAGTAAGAAAGAGAAACGAGAGGAGCGAGCGAACGTCTTATGCATAATTCATGTACGCGCCTTCCCCGTATTTTCGTGTTTAAATATTTGAATACTTCGTTGCCTGCAATACCGCGCGCGCGCCCATGAGAAAGAGAAAGAGAGCGTTGAGCCAGCAGCAAGCAAAGCCAGACAAAGTAGAAAGAAGATGGAAAGAGCAAGTTTAGAAAAAATATTCTATCGTTTATTCACAGGGGAGCTTTGGACTTTAAGAGTCTAATACAGAAAGAGAGAGGCTACGAGGAAAAAGAAAGGCAGAAGCGGAGCGAGCCAAAGGGAAAGCCAGAGAGATTTGCCGCCTAGCATTTTTTAAATAACGGAGAGAGAGAGAGAGAGAGAGAGAGAGAGAGAGAGAGAGAGAGAGAGAGATAGTCTCGGGCGACAAATTTCGATCCTTCGTGTAAAGCGCGCAAACTTTTATGGAATTCAACGAGTTCCAACTCGTCCAAGCGTTCGCCTGTCAATGTTCATTTAATCGGCTGGATTATTTTGGCCTCTTCCGACTGTTGAACGCGCGGCGCCAACTTCAATCTTCCTCTTAAACGAATTTTACCGGAGCAGGGACTTTTCGTGTATTACACCGAAGGCGCCACTGGACGAGAAAACTTTTTTACCAACATCCGTCTCTTCCCTTTCTTTCTCCGCGAACCTTTCCCTCCTCCCCCCGGCCCCTAGGCCAGACTTATCCTTTCCGCGCAAGTGCGAGCTAATGCATCGATTTCGCGAAGATTGCCGGCACGGGTAATTGAAATAATTAAACGCCTGGCACCTGCATTAACGATCGCGAGACGAGAAGCTGAATTTCCGAAGGCGGAAAAAGATGGAGCCGAAGCGAAGCGAGAGACGCGAGAAAATTATAGACGCGCGCTCGTTCGTCCGCTCTTTTGGCTTTCACGAGAGAGAGAGAGAGAGAGAGAGAGAGCGAGAGAGAGAGAGAGAGCGAGCGAGAGACGGGTTGTCCCGAAAGGAGAGAAAAAAGGCGCGGGAGAAAGGAAGATGCGCGTAGCGCAGCCTCGAAACAGGCGGACGAAACGCCTCTGCTGCCTCTTGCACAAGAAACGAGAGGAACTCCGCCGGCGATTTCGGATCTGCCTACGACGTCACGAGGGACGTCGGGGGAATCCCCACATCTTCCCACTCGCTCTGCGCCTCGACGAATCCAGCAAAATTGGCCCCGACCGCAAGCCGTGCGCTGCTGACCTGCCCATATCCATCGCTTTTCCATTCCCGACTAGCCTTATTTTCTCTCTCTCTCGTGTCATTCTCGCTCGTTGCATAAGAACACAAGCCTCCCTCGTCGCTCTCGGTCCAAGATTCCTCGCTTTCATCCCGTTATTCCAAATCCTCCCCTCGTCCTTGCATTCGTGCAAGCGAATCGAGCCTGGTGATATCATCCCCAGGCTACCGTCGCTTCGGCTATTTCCCCTGCCGTCCCCTGCACTGCCCTGCACTCCCCAGCACACCCCGGCACTCGAGTATCGGCAGATAAAGCAGATCCTATCGACGAATGTTTTGAAAGGGACTCGTAACGAGTGTGCGTGCGTGCGTGTGCGTGCGTGCGTGTGCGCTCCGCTCGCACAGGACGAGTAAATTTCCGATATTAGGCCGATCGATCGTGGCGGCTTGCACGAGTTTCCCTTTTGGGAAGGGCGCATTTGCAAGGCATCCTGGAGCCGCATTACCAATGCAATCTCCTACTCTTGGATCGCAATCCTCCCAAATGCTTAATTTTCTAATCTTCCTCCACAGTCCTCGGCAATTCTTGGGCAATATTCGTAATTCTTCCTTGGCAGATGAGTCGCGCTTGTAATAGCACGGCTAATTGCGGCAAACTCGACCCTCTGCCGCTGGTTTTCGCTCGGCTCTCGAGGTGCAAAAGGAGGGTAAGGTCACGGCGCGGCCAACTCTTCGACTCCTCGAGGTTGCCGCAGCGGTGCAGCGCAATAACAGCTCGTAGGCGACGTTTGAACGCGCCGCACCAAGTTAACTCTCGACGAGAGGCAACTGCAACTCGGGAGCGAATGCGACTTCAACTTAGCGTTTAAGGTCGGCTGCAGTCTCCGCTACTTCTCTTTCAGCCAAACGAATCGCCGTCGCTCGCGGTTAGACACACCCAAGTCTGCCCTATTGCGACTCGATCGGGATAAATTATTGCGACGAATAAGCGGAATCGCTTGTCGCTGCATCGGATGAGAGCGCGTTTGCCGATTCGCTTTATGTCCTTCTTTTTAAGGAACTTTATCGGGGACTCGGGACCTTTGCGCAGCTACATTTATAGTTATAGTTCACCGAATCATTATTAACGAGAAGGTCGACGTTGATTGAAGCAAATGTCGATCGAAACGAGTGATAAAAGACTTTCGCCCAGTGCTGTGCAACGCTTGCAAGGCTTTCGCTGAACCTTCTCCGTGGAGCCCAGATTTTCAATGCCTAGGGCGCGTGAATAAGACAAACGGCAGCGCGGGTCGAGGGAGTTTCGTTAAAATCGGCAACGCACGAAGTGGGAAGGGAAAACCGAGCCAGAAGAAGAAAAGAAGAGAAAAGTGAAAAAAATTACTTACTCTTGGATCTTCGCGTGCGCACTTTGTTATTCCACGAGTGGAGCTCTGGTGCACGAGTGGAGCGAGAAAGAAAAAGAGCGAACGGGGAATACCGTTGTGGTTACGATTGCGCGGTGCAATAAAGGACTCCGCGCTCCGTACATACGCAAGTTTGAATTTGGTTTACGTGAACATACACCGTGCGTCTGGCATACAAACATTGCTTAGCATTCCATTGCATCGCTCCCCTCTATAACGCACCTTTACCTTTTAAATTATAGTACATTTGCTAATAGAAAGTAAACCGATGGTGCTGCATCACGCGTTACCAACGTTAAACATATTTTCCATGTGCAAGACTGACTTTTTAATACGTCGCGTTGACTTTTTTTTTTTTTTTTTAAACTTTTTCTTCGTGTTTTACAGCTGCTTATGAGATTTATTAGGAATATTGCAAGGAAAGCGCATACAATACGGTACGGTACACAAATGTGACAATAAGTTTTTAATCGTACAAGGATTTGGGCAATCAATCAATCGCACGGACGGTAATATTACGAATAACGTATAATAACGCGCGCTAAAATTTTCCTCCTAAATATCGAGAAGCTAAAATAACGAACATATATTACAGTCGCTCGCTTACTAATACAAGTTATTTAAATTCAAGCTCGCGTTTAGAATAAACAACGTCTGCAGCGTGATATCGAGTACGATTTTATTTCCACTATTTACCAAAACGTACTTTTGTATATGATAATCGTAGCAATTATTTAAGATAATATTTATTTCTCTTATGTTATATTTAATTATGTTTGCTACTTTTGACGATCAAGTTAATTCTCTGCACTATTAGCTGCGTTGAGACAGTCATATTTACATAATTTAATATGTATTTTATTAATGGGTGTTTTCTACTTTTCTACCAAGATATTTCAAAATATATTATTGCATCAACTTTCGTAGGTTTTACGATAACAAATGAAAAAATGTCATTTTTCCGTGCACTTTTGAATGACTAAGAGCAAGAAAGATAAATGGCAGAGAAGCAATACACATAAATATTGTTTCTACAATAAAATGTATTCGAGTAATTGTCATTCAATTCTAGTTATAAACTTTTTATCATAATCCAAGCGGTAATATTTTTTATCTGCGTCATTGAGACATAATTGTTGTCACAGTGACATATGGTAACATAAGAAACAAAAACTCTTGCATTCGTCTGTGCAATAAAAGCTCGAAGCGGGTCTTTCCGTATTTATTTAAAAAATTCTGAAAAATTAAATGGTAAAATCTCATAGTAGACAACGTAACGGTTTGTCGTATCAGCGATCAATTTAAATTGCATCGACGGACAGTTCAAGGGGGTTGCAGCCTCGGGGATCAATGGGTGATTTTCTATACGAGGACTTGCACATGCATTGCACGCACATAACCATAACAAAAATGACTGTACACGGAAAAGTTCATTGACATTGCTAGGGTGAATTCGTTAGGCTCTCTTTCTCGCACACACGCATATGCGTTCGTGTACTCCCTCCCTCTCTCGCTCTCTCTCTCTCTCTCTCTCTCTCTCTCTCTCTCTCACCCCTCGTTTAATTCCACTTTTATATTTCCTATTTTTGTAAAACACTCGTATTTACGTTGTCGTTTCTGTTATGACTTTTTCTACCTCGCTTTTTTTTTCTGCTTTTAATAGTAATATATTTAATTTGTTTCAAGAAAACAGATACACTTTTTTACATGATTTTGCTTCGTGTTGATCGTGAAAGCAACGTGTTTGCACAGTACGGCATAAAAGAAAAAATGTTTGATAACACGATTACGCGCATAATTTTGTTACAGAGTTCCAAAAGAGTCAATAAGGATAAATTATGATTAGGGACATCAGCTAGGGGGACTTATCCATCAAAATTACTGGATAATTCCGAGTTTCGGTTACAAAAGCCGGGAATGATTTTCTTGTAAAAATGTGTGCTGATAAAAAAACGCTCTTTTCACGTATCCGCGTTTCTGATATTTAACACGAATTTTTATATAACGGTAATTTATTTACGCGCGTACAATAAACATTTTTTATTCGAGCTTTCGAAAACTTATCACCGCTGGGCTTCAGTTTTAACGAAACCTAAATATGAATTGTAGCTACTTAGAATGGGTTATTGGAATTTTCTTAATTTACTTTACCGCAAACGTTACACCAAGCGTTATTATTTATCCGAATGTTTCATAAAAATGGCAGAGCTCGATGAATATGATATTTCCAACCAAGTCTTTAAAATGGAAAAAACTTTTCCGATTATGCGTACTGGTATTTCGAAAAATTTGTTGAAGAGTTATTCGGGAAACTTGTTCGTAGTAGTTTGCTGAATTCGTTACGCCGTTTGTATATATGTACGTGTATAAGTATAACTTGTTGGGTGAACTTTATCGAGAAATCAGTGAAGATGGCGACGGAGAGAGAGAGAGAGAGAGCGAGAGAGCGAGAGAGCGAGAGAGCGAGAGAGGTGAAGAAGGAATAGACAAGTCCAAAGAGGGAAGCGCATAAGGTACTTCAATTACTCTATCGGCAAAGAAAGGATCGCGTAAAGAGAAGTTGTACGACGTCTTATTTGACTTTTCTTAGCTTTGAGAAGTACGTTTCCGTTGGCGAACTTCTTAGTATGGTAACAGATTCGAATGCTCACGAGCGATATCTTCCATAAGACCCAAAAGCTCGAGGGATAAATTCGGAGATCTGGCTTCCTGTCACGGTATCTCTATCTCCGAGAAAAGCCGACTCAACCCTCGACGTACCCTCGAAGATCCCACTGTGCGTGGTTCGACCGACTCGGCCATAGGAATCGAGTTTTCGTAGCACAGGGTGCCTGGGTGCCTGGGGGTCGATGCTGGGCGCGGTACGATCAACGCTTCTCCTTGGTAAATAACTGGGCGCCTACATTTTTCCTCGCGAGCGCTCTTAGCGGAGTCCCTTCTTTCGGAGTCACTCCCTTTACAAATACACGGTGGTGCGTGGTGTACGGCTGGCGGGGATCGTTGCCGCTGCTGCACCTCGACATGGCAAGGATCAATAACGAGCAGAGCTTATCGTGCCAGGCCGCGTTGCGTTGTTCAGCCCCGCTTCGTGTTTACGCATCGACTTGGCCGCCCAGAGACGAGGCGTCTTGCAGCATAACTGCCAGGAAACTCCAAAACGCCTGGGACTGGCTGATTCGATTAACGGCGTGCATTTTTATTTGCTTATGAAAGGGCGAAAACAAAAAAAAAAGCGAGAAAGCTGGACGACGCGCTAGAGTGCGGAGAGAAAAGGACGAGGGAGGAAGCCAGTCAATTTGGGATCAAGGGAATAGCCTAGGATAATGCATATGCAGTGGCTGAGCGTAATTCCCGTCGCGCGATGAGCCCCAGTGTTCATCGGGGGTATCAGCGGCAGTCGCTAATGCAAGAGTCAGCTGTGTGCGAAATCCCAGAGACGAGTGTTTCGAATCGAAATTACTTTCATCCAACGACAGCGGCACGAGTCATCGGGAGGGTGATGCTTTACAGGATGCCCGCGTAGAAAGAGTCGAGGGTAGAATCGAACCTCGGGGCTTCGAACACAATGCCAAAGGACAACAAAGCAATAAAGTATGCAACCGGCCTATTTAGAGAATTTATTCATTCCTATCGAGCTCCGGGGATGTTCGATGTTCGTCTCGCTACGCCTCTGTACGTCTCTGGTATAACAGCGAATGCAACTCCGTGTACCTAGGACTATTGGAAGCTCGCGAACACACTCGTATTGATAACTCAACACTCGGACTCTTTTAGAATGGTATGAAATTAAGTAAAAAAAAAAAAAAAAAAAAAAAAAAGCCGTGCAAACTTTCGTTACAGGCGAGTCGAACTAAGCGACTCGTGTATCGTGTTTCACGTATTAGCAGTATTATATCGTAGCTACGTGTACGGGCGAATCGCATACGCGTTACGAATGATAAGATTCATATATTTATAAATATCCGTATAGTCGTAATAACATTGTCTCGGTCTAATATTTCGCTGAAATTACAACAAAATGTCAACGCTGTTTTAATCTAAAATAGCGTCCGTTTGATGTTGAGAAGGTTAATAAAATTTTCAAAGACAACTGCTCGTTGGATCGGAATAATCTCGGTGCTCGATAAATTCGTTATAAAAGAAATTTATCCTGGAAAAATGCGAATTCTTAATATCGATATAAAAAGTATGAGGAAATCTAAATATTCGAGAATATCAACGTTGCAGTTCCATTGAAAATATTTTAATAATAGCGTTGCGCTCTCCTCTTCGAAAGGCTGAACTTTTTGCAAGCTACGTTACTTACGCGTTCTTGAATTATTTAATATACCGAATGAAACCTGCACATGGAATTACGTTGGGGATTTTAACGATTCCTATTACAACAATACGTACGCACAGATCTTCTTGAATAGACAGTTTTTAATATAAATGGCGTTTGATCGATTCGCGTCCTAGATTATTTAAGTTCAGATTTTAAAAACAACTCGTTTCTGAATTATTATCCTATTGAATTTTGCAGATATCTTTCACATTTATAGATAAATGTTGAAGAACGATCGAGTAAGTATCGCTCGAGCTGATTTGGGAGGTCAAATTAAAGTATCTCGTTTTTTGTAGAAATAATTGATCGAAATATCCACAAATTATCTCACAAGCTCTAAGATTTATAACATCCATCGACTCGGACTCACCCAAAGTTCCAAATTTAATCTCTAATTATAGTACCGCGGCGTCGTCGTTAATGTTAAAATAATTCGGAATAACATAAATTTAGGTGCGTTTTTTTTTCTCATCCTTGATATACCGTGGGACGTAAAATCGTGTTTATTTTAATGGGACACGCTCTGCCTTACGCATGTGTATATTAATTTTTAATCAAGTAATCCGCCAGCTGCTCTCCGGCGTTTATTTTCACCCAACGAGAGCGAGTCTCCATTTAGTGCGGCACGTTCGTACAGCAGTGTACACGTGTACTACATCTGGAGAGGGCGAAAATTCCGACGAAGTCCTGTAATGAGAAGGACGCGCTTGGAATTCTCATCTCCGCCCTCTTCGAGTTGATCCACGTCGAGCCGAAAATCTACGAGAATGAGGAACGGTTTATTTTTCGTTAGGTGGCGAGACTCCTTTGTCCATCCGTTAAAAAGAAAAACCTTTACGCAATTATGATTATGATTCTCGTAAAGTTTCTCCTTATCTTTTGTAGGCCAGACTCCGATGGAAACTTTTTTCGCCGGTCTTCCGATAACTTTTCCTCTCCTACTTTTGTTGATCGAGCGTCGAGGGAAAGAAATCGCTTTATCGCTACTCTCGGGAAAACGTTACAAGTTGTAAAGTCGTGTACCATGCAATTCAGCTGATCTTTATCCCGTGCGTGTATCAGTGCATGCGCATTTAATATGCCGTGAGATTGAAAATGCTCGTAATCGTTAACGCTGATAAAATATCGAGGAAGGTTTGGAGTAGGAAAATTTGGAAAAATCAGGGTCGCCCAGGTAAGACCGCATCGATCGAAGAGTTGCGCGTTCTGCAGTGAAAAATGTCATCGGCAAGCTCCGACTGTGCGAGATTTTCGTCACTGAACGATTGCGGTCGTCGCGCTCTATGCGAAGAAGCCAACGAAGATGAGAATTTTGAGTTGGCGGTAGGTCGACAAAAGCACGTAAACGTAGTCCGTGACCCCTGGAATACAATGAGTAACGAGCGAACATTAGCTTTATTGACACACGGAGTTGTTACGGATCACCCGAGCCCCTATTATCATAATATTCGATTTTCATCAACCGCTTCTCATGTTTGTACGTGTGTACGCGTTGCGTACACGAACGTCGCGGATTAAATACTTTTACGGTGATTGGATATGCTGGTCCGATCGTGTCAAGGCGCGCAATTAATCAAAAGGAGTATGCGCCTCTCGGCGTCGATACCAGGACCCTGATGTGCATCTAAACGTTGCCGCTTTACGTCCTGTTTCGCTTCAATATCTCTAATGCGCACAATCGATAACAAAATGTTGACTCGTTAGCACTGGGGGAAGTTGGGCTTACCGATGCAACCCGAACGTTCACGAATCCTCTGCCGCATAAATGAATACGAATCTTTTCGAAAGCAAACTCTCGATAGATGATGACGCAGAGAACAAGATTTCTGGCTATAATCTTTTGCCCATACATCACGCGTACGTTCTGCTCCAATTTATTTGAAAGTCGACACACTTGCTTCATCTGCTTTATCGCGGAGGCTGCTGAAAGCACGTCGATCGGTTGAAAAATCGGCTTCTTTTAATTCCAGTAAGGGCCTCTCTCGCACGAGTCTTATTAGGAAATGTAAATACGCGTCCATCGATCAGAATTTTCGCGTTAAATAAGTCAGTGGGACTTCTCTTTCATCGGCAAACGCGCGTCGTCCGCGAGCTGTAAATTAAAGCACGATATCCTTACGTTTTGGCGATTACCTCTTCTGCTCTCGTTTTGGCAAAGAGATGCTGCCGCCGCTGACTTCGAAGGGATCGCGGACGCATCGTTAAGCGACGCATCGTGGGACGATAAAAATCGTTCCGCTGCTGCAGCAACAATCTTCCGATTAATAAGGATGCGGGGACGCGGGCCGAGCGAGTCGAAAGCAATTCGAGCCAACTTTCGAGAGCCGGACCACCTCGCGCGAAGAACAAGTCCTTGGTATGCTCCTTCTTGTCTCGGGCTGCCGAATAAGGAAGAGTTCAATC
This sequence comes from Wiebesia pumilae, assembly GCA_018907045.1. NCBI lineage: Eukaryota > Metazoa > Arthropoda > Insecta > Hymenoptera > Agaonidae > Wiebesia > Wiebesia pumilae. Next base: position 4,546,886 of record JACCHZ010000192.1, read on the forward strand.
TTTCAAGTGGTGGGTGGGAGGGGCAGGAGAGAGAGAGAGAGAGAGAGAGAGAGAGAGAGCGAGAGAGCGAGAGAGCGAGCGAGCGAGCGAGCGAGAGGGGGATGCCAACAAATTAATTAGCTGGACCCCGGGAGTCGATTATGCTAATTGGAAAAAATGAGTCGATCTCATTGTCCGATCTTTATTTATTCTCGTGCACGCGTTCTCGGTTAAGCGCGCACTGCTTCCTGCGAGAAAACGAAGCGCAATGGGAGTGTCGAGAAAATGTGGCATAAGCTACAAATTTTGGCTCGAAATCTTGGGCGCAAATCGGTCAGGCTGCTCTGCTCCATTTATTGACTTTTTGCGAACCGGTTTAGGTTTAGTATCGGTCAAGAATTCGACCACTGCATACTTATATCCTGATAAGTGGCCGCGTCATCGACGCACACGTTTTTTTCGATAGACCTCGATAAATTGCTACACTTGCATTTTAACAACCTTGCGTTATCTTTCGTTTTCGCGCAAAAGTGAAATCGAGCTTTTTCGGCGTAAGACCAAATAAAAATCTAAGAGGCATCGCGTTACGGCAAAAATAACTGCTTCGACTTCGAATTCAACACTCGCGAATGAACTTAATACACGTCACTCGAGGATCGCTAATTCGCCTTGCCTTCTGAAAAAAGAGTACACTTACACTTGATATTACTTTATTTACCAACAGTAAGCAAAGACTTTTTTAAATTTTATAAAGTAACATTTGATGAAGTAGCTTGCGTAACTGGAGGCATCCTTTTCTCCGTGGTTAGCAACTCTGGATTCAATTCCGGGAATGCGGTTTATCTCTCGATGCAAATCGCAGTGAGTATGCGGTGAGTGTGCGTCTGTCATCATCGCATTACCCTTGACGAACTCGCATATTGTTCGCGAGAGAGCGCATTTATCGCGACGTACGCGTGTAAAGGATGGCTGATATGACCAAAACCTAGTGGCGTGCACCTACATTCCACTCGACGTACGTAGCGGCTTACCCCCCTCCCTCCCTCCCTCACTCCGTCGCTCCATCGCCCGCTCTCTCTCTCTCTCTCTCTCTCTCTCTCTCTCTCTCTCTCTCCCACTCACCCTCTCTGTCTCGCTGCTTGGCTTTGTTGATCCGTGTCTATCCTCGTTCTCGCCCGTAGGGTCCGATCAAACAGAGAGAAAATCAGGACGACCAATCGGATGGCTTGTCGGGGAGGAATCCAATTTATACGCAACGGAAAATTGACAATGTGCCAATCGCCAATGAAATTCTCCGTAAGCCCCAGTGTAAACGGTGCGCCGCCACAAAAGCCCTTGCGCACCAACGCGAACTGCACGTGCACCTGCATACGAAGTGTACATCTACCGTGGACGAAATCGAAGACGAAATTCATCCAGTTGTAGCGCGTTCGACAATTAGCACTCGATCTAGCGTAGACTAAATACAACGACGATTGCGAATGACTTTTTCTCAGCCTCCGCGCGCACACATGCGAACGGAAGAGGAGCGAATTGCTCGGTGCTAGATGTAACAATCGCTACGTCAGCGGCCTCTTGTGCTAATAGATTATCCCGCCTTATCTCTCTCTCTCTCTCTCTCTCTCTCTCTCTCTCTCACTCACTCACTCACTCTCTCTCACTCTCTCCGTTGAACATAACAAACGTATATTCTTCAGGCAGTTTAATATCTGGGGCATGAGTAATCTTTCCCGGGAGGATATCTCCGGGGAGTTTTATATACATTCGAAACTCACTCGACAACATCCGAGTCGCGGAAATTGTTTTGACAAATTTTAGTGAATAAGGTCTCATCGATCAATAGGAACGCTTCTCAGCGACTGAATATTCGCCCCCTACATATGAAGAGGAGACGAAAACCTTCTGAAAGTATCTATTGATTTTTCATTTTTAAATAGAAACCATTTCAGGGTGCTTGATGGTATACGCTGCACACAGCGAAGGGGTCGATATCCTTTCTCCGTGTCGGTTTGCCTTGAAAGAGAGCGAGAGAGCGAGAGAGCGAGAGAGCGAGAGAGCGAGAGAGACACGCAACGAAAATGGGCAATGCGTGGCTGAGTTAAGCCGAAAGGGCGATGACACGGGACCTCTGAACGAACCGGAAAATGCATCTTAAGCTTGCAGTGCGCGCGTGTTCGCTAAACGTCGCAAGGATTTAGTTTGCATCAATCGTTAGATGCGTGTTTATGTATTTATATTTTTGATTCGTGAACAGTTCTCGCATCCTTCTCAGGTTGGATAACTTTGCTTCGAGCAAAATAAAGTTTCCCATTACCGGTTTCATTGGACACCGATATTTACATAATGGACACCTTCTTAAAAACAAGGTTCTTTTACCGACAATGTTCTTCATTAATACACGTAGGAAGGTATGTTAAAATCGGTACAAGAGCAGGTGTTTATGTCATATTTAAGTATCGAACGGATGCGTGTTAAAAATTGATGATTCACAAGACCGGAATATAAAATTATTTACGCTTCCTCGATTGCATGCCCACTGCTCTAATGCACACCACCATCGACGAACCACATACGATTCTCATTTGCTCGATATATCTTTTTGTCCGCCTCAAGGAAAAGGCCTTTGCATTTCACTACCAACGCATTTCGTAATTCTCCGAAAAATTGTAATTACGCGCGAGCTTATACGGATCGGAAGACAAGATGGAAAGACGAAACTTGATTAGATTCGAATAGGATAAAAACAATTTCATAGCGATTATAATACATGCGTGCGCATATGCTGTGAAGAGGAAACTTAAATAGCGATCGGTATCATAACTGTTGTAACAATTTAACGACTGACCGAGCAACGCGCGTAACACGCGCGCGGAAGGCAATGGAGTCATGCCTTCGATTCAGCGATTTAAACTCACTTGGATCGTCGTGTATATAGCGCAAACGAATGTACCGTTATATTGTTAATCGGATATTGACTTTCAACACTTGCACGGTTATGCGTTTACCAGTCACACATAAGCACGTTGCGTATTTTTAGTTTGTGCGAAAATAAAGGAAAATTAAGTCTTTCGTATCTGTGTGTCTAACGTTTAAGATTTGTTAATCGGGTTGAAGTGGAATTCCAATTATACAGTGGTTATTAGTTATAGATGATAACTACTTTCCAAGTACACGATCTAATTATATTTCTACTATTTTTATTGTAAGATCGTAATTTGTGCACTAATAGTGCTTGATAGCTACTTAAAATAAACGTGTATTTACACAAATTAATTAGTGTCGTATTAAATTTCAGGCTCGCATTCGTTATTTTATTATATGAAATAGTTGTTTTTTCACGACGATATTAGTTTACATTGAGAAGGATATAAATTCAAAAAGTCTCTCAATGATTTCGCATATAAAATCGAATTTGCATCTTTTTCCACCGGGAATGCAAAAGCTCGACTCGGTATTTTCGTATTGTTAAACATTGTATTTTAGCGAGTAAGATTTACCGATTACTTTTTGAAACATAGACACTAGTGTAGGAATCCATTGATTCGTGTAACATCAATTGAAACTTTAATAATAAACTACAATAACGATGAATCGTAATACCTACGTAAGATAAGTAGTGAAGTTTGTTATTTATTAGAATTTTAGATAATATATTTAAATGAGCATGTTTGGTTGACTGGGTTTAGAACGAAACTAATAAGCGAAACGTGCAAGTTGAGTAAGAACAAAACAAATTTGTCATAGCTGAGCCAAAATTCGTATAATTTACGATCTTAAAGCGCGTATAATGAAAATAGATATTAGTTGTACGTGTGTAGTGTACATACCAGTCGTGCACGATGTAAAAAAAAGCGGCGAGAGAATAGGGAGAGTTACATTCGTTAACGCATCGCACTATTTGCCTCCGAGGTGTCAGAAATCTCTAAAGTTAATGTACTGCCAATATATGTTTTTCTCTTTAATTTTCTATTTATACTTTCTCTCTCAGTTTTGTGCAATATTTGTGCAAGATTCATATTTTTGTACTTTAAGTAGACATGCATGCAATGATATCAAGGGAAATTTATTGAAGCAAACAGCAAAATAGAGAAAGTAAAATGAAGAATCTCTAAGAAAAGGACAAAAACACAGAATAGAAGCACCATAAATTTACTTGTCAGCTCGGCAGTACCTTGTTTCCGATATTTTCGACCCTCTTAGTTAAACCCTCTTGTCAATGACAAAGCCGGGGGTTATAGACAATTTTTTGTCTACACCTTCTAGAGGGTTGTATGAAGTTACAATTGGGCGTTGAGGTTATATTTTCTCTAATTCATAACGGTTTCCTTTTGTCTAATTTTTTTGTTTTAAGTAGTTGCGCAATTAATTTTGTCTTATAATGCAAGTTTTAATATTTCTTATTTCAGTTTATTTTAATTTAAGACTTTAACTAAGGCGCATTACATTTTTTAATCGAATATTCGAAGAATAGGGAATATTAATTGCTTAAATAATTACCGACCACGTTAAGGCTTCAAAATTTTTAAAAACATCATTAGTAAACATCGGAAAGGTTCACTTAAACGTAGAAGATATATTCTACGCTATTTAATAATAAATTCTTACATCATACGTGTATGCATTCACCCACCCTGATTTGAAAAATTTTCCCAATATCGTGATTATGTCACACTGAAATCGTTAAAATTGTTATCTACGAAACTTCTTTTGTGCTTTACAAACGATGACTGAAAATTTCAAGCCTTCAAATATACGATGAAAATTTTGTGAAATACGAAAAATCGAAAGTACTGTAAAATAAAATCGCTTTAATGTATTTATGAGAAAGAAAGCGGTCGTTCGAATCAGAATAGTTAACCTTCAGCTACGTACGTTCGTTCGGTGCAAGCGTGAAAGCGTAATATAATTTTTTTTTTTTTTTTTTCATATTCGTTTTTTATAAAAGGGTTGTCATTGCCTTGTGATATGCATTATTTAAATATAGTACGAATTGAAAAACGTATCAAATTTGTTAGGGGACGTATGTGACATTCGGTACTGCAATAAAATCAGAAACTTAAAGCTTCCATTTTCAACGACAATTGCCACACGAAATGTACGAGTTCCAAATGAAAATCATTTGACTACAGTTACACCAGAGCTCTAGTAAATCAAAACACGAAAAATAGTCGATCATTCGGAAGAGTGAAATATGCTTATTTATTAGTACATGAATTTACATACTCGTTGAGACTATTGGGATTGAGAGGGCACACCGTAATACGGCGGATGTTGGGCGTGTTTCCGTCTGGGGCACACTTCAACCCCTTTTATCCTTCATGCAGGCATGTGCGTGACGATAAAGAGAACGTCGTAGAACGACGAGTGAAGGTAGAATAAAATTGACGCACGATTGCGAATGGAAGGAACGTTGACCGTACACGTAGCTTACTGTAATACATTGTATGTTTTGCTATTAGCAAGGATAACATTAGAGATTCGAAAAAGGCTATTAAAAACTTTATAAAAAAAGTAATGGAAAGAAAATTACTGCTTGATACTTGAACAAAAAAAAAAAAAAAAAAAAAAAAAAAAAAAAAAAAAAAAAAAAAAAAAACCTCTCTACTAATACTCCCCCATGGAAAATGTGACGCAAAGAAATTGATTTCAAAACACTCGGAAGGTTCGTGTCTTCGCAGATGCCATGATTCCAACTCCTAGCTTATTTCAAACTTCAAAAATATATAATTTTGCAAAAGCTGATGTAGAATATCTATACAGAGCCCGAATGGAAAATGGAAGGAAGCGAGGAAAGAAATAGAGCGTGCGATATCAAGTGGCACGGTATGGCGCTCGTAATTCGAATAGTGCGATTCGGAATACACTGCGAGCGGCGACATTTTATCTTGGACATTTGTCATTTCGAGAGCGTTAAATTCCCTTGGTCTACCCACGCCTTTCGATTCCACGAGTAGTTTCCATTCAACAAGCGAAACGCGCGTCAGATCCAACCACAGATGCGGTGAGATTTAGTTCGTGACGAGGGTGTCTCGATTTTTCTCGATAGTGTATAACCGCTTCGAGGGTAGAAGGAAAAATTGAAAGCAAAGTAAGAGAGTTTCGGTTCGTGTCTCTTAACGTCGTGCTACGTTAATTTGTAATGTGATTACAAATTATCTACCGATTAGCCAGTACTCGGTGCTAAATTGCTCGATCTTTTTGTTTTTGTGGAAAAATCAATTGCAATCCGTGGGTTGCGTTAAGTCGGAGATCGAGATATTTTTATAATAATTCACTCATATCGAAATTAATTTAGAGGGATTACTTTCGAAACACCTATCGATCACAATTAGAGCTCGTTCGCGTTAATTAACCCGGTAAATACCATCACTTTTACCATCGGGGCAATTAAAGCAAATGAATACTAACGACATTACTTAAAAAATGGAAAAGGACCGGAATCATTCTTATGAGAAAAGCAATGGACTTTTCCCCCAAGATTACGCGAATTATCAAAAATGTAGAAAATGTACGTTCGATAAAATGTTTCGTCCTTGAAACGCGATGGAAGAAGTCGTACAACCTGGGATCGCCGTTGATGAGCTCATGTTAAAAAATAACCGACAACATCACTTGCGCGCAAAGGCAGTCGTAGAAAACAATTTCTTCGTAACCCATAAACACTCGATCAAGTTTTTTCAACACTTGTAACAAAGCATACTCTACATTGCAAATGACTGAACAGATAATGCACTTCTCCAGCGAAGGATATTTCGCTAATCCGAGGTGAGAAAAATGGAGGCGAGAAAGGCCTCCAAACCAGCCTCACCGCACGCGCAATAACGATTGTAGAGGTTCGCGACTCTAATTACGCCTATATATTTTTATCTACCTGGATACGCGATGTTTTTACAACCAAAAATGTGAGCGACGAAATGAAGAGACTTCGCACACCTGTACACTTCTCCTTTTGCCGTTCGTATACGTATATACAGCGACTATATCTCATTAGCGCGCTCGCTCCTCTATTGTTTGACATACATACATTTTGAGATACATGCCAAGGCGATTGTACGATACGTGGATTACGAGACAACGCTATGCAAGATTCTTTCACCTCGCTGACAATTAATAAGCGAATAATTGCGAGTTACGACACGTACTACAAAGCCGGTAGGAAGAACCACGGCAATAAAAAAAAAAGAAAAAAAAAAGAAAGAAAAAAAAAACGATCGAAAGTCGCGGCGCTTCGGTATATTCGAAATTTTTAGTACTGCAACGAGTGCTTGCACCGCATGCCTACTGGCATTATGCAAATCTCTCCAGCTGACATCTGCTTTATACATATCTTCATTTGGTATACGCATGCAAATTATTCTCTTTAAAGTGACTGAACGCACTCCATGGCAACTATCAACCGGTCTCGCGGCTTAGGTACATTTAGTAAATACCAGTAGGCGAAAGATGCCATAAGTGAAGTAAATAAATTTGATTGCCGCTCGTGTACTACGGATTAACAGACTGCGAAATTCACGGTCGAAAGATGGTCATCGGGCGAGCGAGCGAGGAAAATAACGCAAAAGGTAGGCATACAAGTGCGACGAGCAAGGACGCCCCGACACTAGCTATAATTTCTCCGGCGACAAATCTACGCTAAGATGCTGTACGCACGCGTGCATACGCATACATTAGAGCGGGGCGATGGCGGGAGAGAGAGGGGAGAGAGAGAGAGAGAGAGAGAGAGAGAGAGAGAGAGAGACCGGTTTCCCGCGAGACACGCCACTGGATTAACATATTAAATGGTCTATGCGTTTGCGGTCATTATGTTGAGGGGATTTGCATATGTGTGTTTCCATTGCAACTACCACGTAAATTGCTCTCGTCTTCAAGATCGTCGAAATCCTTGTTTTACTGCTTTTTCTCGGTAAGTGCAATGCATCCGAACGTATCAAAATAACAGCTACACGTGTCTCGCTTTGATCTTCTTCTCAGAAAATGCTTCGCTTTACGGAAGATAATTTCTACCAAAGTCAACACACATGGTTCGAAATAAAATGTGCATAAGTTTAGTTGCAATCAAATAACAACAATTAAAGACGAATAGAAAATATTGTCTTTGCGAGTCCCTCTTTCGTCGTTGTCTACGGCAATTATACTACTAGGATAAGCAACTCGATAAAAATACGTTTAAGCAGCTTTTTATAATTTCACGTACGTACTCGAGCATTCTTCGTTACGGAACACGAGAAGATGAAGATGGGGTGGGTAGGTTCTCTTATCAGTGACCACCAATCATATCCGATAAAACAAAAATGTACGACGACGCGTGTAAGCCGTGAAGAAAATACTTATTAAGAGCTGATTTCGACAATTTTGCCTCCTGTTAGCAATTAAAAATTCCTCATCTATATTTAGAATTGGATTTCACGAATACAATTGATTAAAATTTATAATAGTACCGTTTTTTAAAGTATTTTTTTTTTTTATAGTTTTTCGTATTACATAAAAAAAAAAAAAATTACGTCACTTAATAATAACTTGAACTCATTTTATTTTTCATAGAGGAATTAATTTTATTTATCAGTGTTATCAATGGGATAATTTTCTAATATACAACGGGAAGTGATGTAATTCCGAGTTAAAATAAACGACCGAGTAATGTATTCGAAGAATTATTTTCACGCGATAGAAACTCATGTGAGATTATGACCTATCGGAATAAGTATGAAAAGATTTTGGACCATTTCGGTGTTTATAAATATGTATAAATTTGTATTTCTGCTTGGATATGCGGTATGTGTATTTTAGCTAGAGAATTCAGTTAAAAGATAATCCCAACGGAATCTACAAGGCACTGATAGATACCAACGCTAATTTTATAGACGAAATAAAATAAGCAGCTTCGATAGCTTCTAGAGAGCCGCAACCCTTTACAAAGGCAATAAACATCGATGAAACTTATTATGCAAAACTTATCGCGATGCGGAACTGATCACTAATCATCAATACAACGAACTTTTCAACAAAAATTTACACCTTAGATCTTTCTAGCTTCCCTGTCATTTAAAATAAATAATACGACGAGGGCCTTAAAGAATCCCGAGAATTATTAAATAATTAAATATACACACTTGCTTCCAACTAAATAACCAATGTAGAATCGAATAGTTTTCCAGCGGTTAGAAGATACGCCATTAGAGTTTCAGAAATAAATAAGTACAATAACAATAGTAGTAGTAGTAGTAGTAGTAGCAGCAGTAGTAGCAGTAGTAGCAGCAGTAGCAGTAGTAGCAGTAGTAGCAGCAGTAGCAGCAGTAGTAGTAGTAGTAGTAGTAGTAGCAGAAGTAGTAATAAAATAGCAATACGTATGTTGCTGATTAAAGAGTAAGTATTTATAAATATTTCATATTAAAACAAATGTCCCGTTCGCAGTGTAGAGGTGCTCGGTATCAAACCGAATTATTTGAATTCTGGAGATAGAAAACTCAAGCTCCGAGATATTAGTCGGCAATCTTCGTACGCCATAAAATACTCGAAAAGGGAAATCGCGAAGGAAGACGGCGGCACTATCGACTCTCTTACAAGTCGATAAAGAAGATCTTGGAACTGTTCGCCGGGTAGATGAGTATCTCCGATTGATTTATTTAGCATGTAAAAGCCACGTGTGCTTCCAGTTCTGTGGCTTGGAATGTGCACGTGCCTACAGGAAAGTCAACACCAAGACGCTCGCAGTGAAAAAGTACATTTTCCGTGACAGTAAATGATGGATGCACACAATTATTTACAAAGCATCCATAAGAAGTCGCTATTTATTTTTCAGCTCATTTTAGCTCGTTTAATTCATATAAATTGGATAATCATTTAGACAGATGTGGTGGTGTGTACGCGCATGGAGAAAAATCAATACACTTTGCTTTGTTCGTCTGTCTTTTTTTTTTTTTGATTAATTATTTTCTGTTTTCATAAGGTCAAAACTACGAAACAAGCAGAACTTGTTACTATAACGATAATTAACGAAATCGGTGAAGAGTGAACGGAAAAGTTAAACGCGTACGGAAAGCAAATGCAAGCGAAATGACGTCGTATGGAAAGGATTATTACACGTGCGGATTCATCGTAGCATCTGATTTCGATTGTAATCGGATGCGCATTTGATTGATTTATGACTATCGAATGCAAGCATTCGGTCCGTCGTATTAATCTTTATCATGCGATTTTATCACATTATAGATGTGCATTTGCAACATAATCGTCGATGTGACGAGTCCATACGATAGACTTCACTTAAATAGAAATGCTGAAAAACCTTTACTCGTTAATTAGCACTTGATCGCCATTGCGCGAGATGTCGTTCCTTTGAAAAAATGAGAAACTGTGGACATCGTTTATTATATAAAATTTGGAAAAACAGTTGGAAAAAGGAATGACAAAAGTTGTGGGTACGGAGCTCGAGCATTTCGGCACTTTAAATTTATTGCTCTCCGCTTATTGATATCGCAACCTTTAAGAAGACTTTAATAGGATGTTATTAAAAATTTACAAAATAAAAGTAAAGTCTCTTTTAAAATGGATTACGCCTACTTAAAAAACTCTTCATGCCGAGTGTTTTACATAAGAAGGTCAGACCTATACAGATGCGCGGTTATGCACTTTCATTTGCAAGCTGATGCTTTGTACTGTAGTAGAAAGCAGCGATCGCCAAAAAGACTTCGCACCTTAAACGGTAACAAGATTTTTTCAAGTATTCTCGCGTACGAGATTATCGTTGTTCATATAACTTTCAATGTTCAATAATAATGGTTTTCATTTGAGCGGACATTTGAAAGAAGGACCAACTGTATACTTTTTACTTTGAGAATTATACTTGCGATTGAGTTCTTCGATGCTTCGATTGGATTTTTTCGCCTTCTTATCCAAATACGAAACTTTCATAAACGATTACGCGTGTACTCAAATAAAACTCCCACGTGAATTCCGTTTATTAAAACTACATCCGTGTGCCTTAAATTAAAAAGTTCTTGCATCCGAAAATCCCTCCTTTCGCGCGTCCTTTGTCGCGGTACTCAATAATGAGCAAGTAAAAGTCCAATTATGAAAATTGTAATTTTGCTCACGTTGATATGTAATTCATAATCGTGACATCGGTTTTACTTTCTAGGAATCATTGATATTCATGCAACGTAAAATTATTGTTAAAATTTTTTGCCGATTAGATAATCTTATCTTATTCTACTTGGAACTATCATACCTAAAATATAGCAGATGATAAAACTATATGTGATATACTTTATGTTACAAGCATTTATGCTCACATATTTATCATATTTTTACTTCTGCTTTATACTTGATTAAGCTCATATGTGTGCGCGCGCGTGCGTGTGCGTTTTTGCTGAAAGATGTTTAGCAAACAGTGAAATGTAGTTCTTTCTGTATCTCAATTGCATCGATTTACTTGTTTCTATTATGATTTTTTACAATTTCAGCACCCACTTCTACTTCATTTAATCCGACGTTTACTTTTTAAACTATTTGCTTGTTTTATCTTTTATTTTCTTTTGGATTTCATCCATTTCTCGCGTTTCATTGTTGCAATTTACCCTCTTCCCTTTCTCTTTTTCATCGTCATTTCAGCCCCGTCCCTTTTTCTTGGACTTCTTTTGACGCTTTTGTCTTAATAGAAGGTAAAATGAAGACTACGAGAGAGTGAGCGAGAGAGATATGCCGCAAAACCATAGACTCGGAGAGAACGAGGACGAGAGAGAGAGAGAGAGAGAGAGAGAGAGAGAGAGAGAGAGCGAGAGAGAGCGAGAGAGAGAGAGAGAGAGAGCGAGCGTGAGAGGGTGGGGTGGGGTTGGGGTTGGGGGGGATCCGAAGAATGAGAGACGAGGGCTGCTCTGGTGAAAGGGGGCGATAACGGGCACACAGAAATGAGTCGGCAACGCTGTTCGGTCGATAGAAGAGTCAGTCTGTGCCGCGATGTATGGCAACGTTGCGAGGCGTCTGTTTTAAAGCAGCGTCTCTCAAACGAAGGCTCTTTATGGCTTGTACCCCATGTTAGAAAAGAGGTGATATGTATTAAGTCCTTTTAACATTACCCGCCTGCTATCGCGTTATCCTTATCAATGGCCGCGAACGATCCTGTTGTACGATACAAGTTTCGCTCTGGACATTCAACGCTCGCTTACGCGTTGCTGAACTACTTGCTTTGTCGCCGTACATTCCTGATGCTTTACAATTCTCCAGGCGAATGCAGGCTGGATGTTTCAACGACTGGATATTCGGTTTCTCCTCCTTTTTTTAAGCAAAGCTTACGAGTTTGCGTACGTGCATTTAGCAATCCAAGGGGATATCTCAGTGTAATGCTATTTTTTCGCTCAAAGGGATCATTTTTCATCCATGGAAAATCCATCGGTGGAAGTGAAACTTCATCCCTGCATTCAAATAGAGCTGCGAATAATGCGCACTACTAAGTCGGTAAAATGCCTACCGAATAACATTACGTGTACTTTTTACGATAAACATGCCGTGTACAAATTTGTTTTTAAATAACTACTTACATCTTATAAAAAAAAAAAAAAAAAAAAAAAAAATGCACGAATGAATCGAAAATGCACGTAACGCGCTTTAAAATTAAAATAAACTTCTTAGTACAAGTAATTAATGATAATGAGTAACCAGTGATAATAAGACTTAGCGTGAGTTCTTATGTACCTGTCAAATACAATATGGATAAGTGAAGTTATCAGTGAAACGTATTAGCATAGTATTACAGTTAACGAATATAACGTTATGTACGAAGATAATTAATTATTTTACTTTACGCTCATGTACGTGCAATTTATTTGTTAATTTTTCAATTAAAACGTTTACACGTTCTTTTATTATTTTAAACGGTGTGCTTTTTTTTCAACGCGTTGTCCTTCAATATGCATAATCTTTATTTTTGACCGAAGAAAAAAATCTTTTGAGCCTTTAATAAATGCGCAGGTGATCGCCGTAGTTATTATCTCAAATTGCCTAAAGTAAAGCGATTCGTTGATATTCTAATTCGAAAGTAGTGATTGATTTATCGAGTTGACGAAAGTCAACTCGAGTTCCAAAGTTGGTCCAAAAAAGATGCCAGACTCTCGGCAAAATGGGCAGATAAATAAATTTTCGAGTCCACGAACGATCGACCAAACTCTGTTTGATCAACCTTTTCGCCGGCAAAATACAAAAAAATCTTTGTATTAGAATACGCGCAAGAGCCCGCATTTTAATTCTTTTTATCGCAATGACATTATTTAAGCGAAGCGAATGCTCCGTAGAGGAAGAGAAAAATTTTTTCCTTCTAAAATTGATAAATTCTTGTTTTCTGCAGATGTAAGAAGGCAACTTACGCATCAGCGTAAAAAGACGGGAAAAAGTAAAGCCACTATGAGGCGTAATTTAGTCGACGGCGTAACTCATCTTATAATGGTTATGTGAGTTTTTACGGCGAGATCACGTAATTGCAGTCGACTGTGCGAGGCAAAACTCCTTCTCTTTGGATTTCATGCAGAAAAGGCGTTTTCGCGCGATATTACGAGATCCTTATATTATTACGGATAATAAATAATTTATACGCCCGGCAACTTAGCCATTAAATCACTTGTAATTGTGAAATGCCTACTTTGCGAGATCTAATTTTGAAATGCTTGCACGAGATTGTACCGTTTCACCAATACGATTTGAAAATATTTTGAAATACGCTTTAAACGGTAGATACTTGGTAATTTCGAAACTTTCGAGTCACCAGCAGCAGGAGCTTCGGCAGTTTTCTGGACGCGTTGTCGATTGTCGATTGTCGCAGAGATTGTCGATGCGCGCGCGATTCCAACGATTACTAGGACTGCATTATAAATACTCGGTACGTACGCGTGGGGATGAACAAACAACGTTCGTCGAGGGCATTTGGAGGCTTATGGAGCTCTTAAATATAACTGCTCATTGCCAATGAATCCCTCGATCGAACATACGAGCCTCAGCCTCGGCTATAACCGAATTTTCAATAATTACGAATCAGGCAAGCGAATCAGGATTTGACTTCATCAGGACGCCGGACCTACTACTACAACACTGGTCCTCTCGACGCGTATCTTATTACGAGCCGCGTTTTAAGGACTCCAAGAACTCGATGAAGACGTAAATAAATTTGATAATTTTGTCGAGCGACATTTTACTCGGATGCGAGGAATACTTTGCGCGACGTCCATCCTGAAAAGAAACATCATACACGCCCGACACTTTCTAAAGCTCTCAAAGGCTAATAACAGTAAATTTTTCGCAATATAAAGAATCATTTTTATTGCGACTGCGGATAGGTGTATCGTCGTAAAGTGCACATCCAAGGTTCAGTTTTGCGTTCGCGAGAGAGACACCTGGAGGCGACGTCATCGCAGCCGAGGATCGTCTCGCGCGTGTGCGCGGATATTTAAAAAATGTTCCACGTGCAAACTTTAAATTCGATGGATTAAATTATCTCTCGCGTAATTGCTCGCGCCCTCCGGCTCAGGATATTACGCCTCGTCTCTGAGCGCCTGGCGCGCGCGCGCAAAAAAGGCAAAAAGGCAAAAGGATAAAAGAAAAACGAGGATGGAGGAAGAAAAGGAACGGGAAGAAGCTTTTAAATAGCAGATTCCTGCGGCAGTTGGCTTTCATTCGCTTATGCGCCGCTGAACTCGACGGTGGCTTTGCTTTTTCAGCGGCGATAATACTCGCCTGCACGGAGCCACACGCGCTCTGCCTTCGTGCCAAGATCGATAACATCCACTTTCGTGAACCTTGCAATATTCGCCGACAGCTACGCGTTCGCTCCCCCGAAGCTTTTTCCCACTCTGAAAAATTTTCGGGGCGAGGCGGTACTGCTGAAGCTTCGAGCTTCCTGGCGCATCACCTCGAGTCGACGTCGAGCTGCCGATATTTTGCTTTCAGCCTGTCGCGGTAACACAAGCTTCCAAGCGACTCTACCGGTTGCAAAAACTTGTGCTTCTTACCTCGGGCATTTTTTTAAAAGTTTTTGTCGAGCTCGTCGAAACCGACTGCCAGACTCTGTTAACGCTGTTAACGCTGTTAACCCTCGCGCGAACTTACCTGAAAGCAAAAAACAGATATCGTACTTAACTACGATCGAACCGATGCTGCTGTAACTCCTCGATAAATACCAAATGCTACGAGGGACAAAAGTGCGATGAAAATCGTGCACCTAATTGAGTTCTACGATAAACTACGCGAACGTTCGCGAGGTTCATCGGTGATCGAACTTCGCCTCTGTTTTACCGAATGAAAATACAAGGAAAAGCTGTCTTCGACAGCTCGTGCACGTGAAAAGAGTACTCGGTAATTAGGTGAAAAGCTGCATTAACCGCTGCGCGAGTAAGAAAAAAGCTCGTTGGTTTCGAGGTTGCACCTACTCGTGCACCTACCGAAGCCCATTGCGTCTCATCGCGGTTCATCGATCACGAACCGAATCTCAAAGTGCGGAAGCTCTTGGTTGGTCTAACGATTGTTCGCGCCCGATGAATTAAAATTAATTACTTTGCGCTGGGTGAACGAGTCGCACTCACACATGGTCACCGATGGCCCCGCGTTACTCCGCTGCCACGAAAAGCTCCGGGTAGCTTTGTGCAAGCTTAAAGCTTATCAAGCGTGAGATTTTCTGCTTGGTCGACGTCGTGTAAAATTAAAACAACGATTAATTTCCGATTGTTTTTTCCCCGATTATTCGACGAAAATAATATAATTATTTCGTGTAAATCTCGTATTTACTTGAAGCGGATTATGGAATTAAATTTCGATGAAAATGTTCGTTCGCCTTTTGAAGGTTCGAGTATCCTGGCAATCCTCTTTTCTAAAAAACTGAATATTTCTAGTTTACCGCCAATTATTCGATACTTTATTTACAATATGCTTCTTCTGTATTCCACGCATTACACCGAGAACATATTCGTATTTTTAACTCTGTTTAATTTACGTATTTCTTGAGATATTTCTCGAAATATTTCGTTTGCCGTGAATGTCTGCAATTAGATAAAGTCTCTAATTTAGATAAAGATTATTTGTCGAGTAGCGATCGTAGAACGTATATGTAGCGAAAAGCATCGCGTTCGAACGCAAAAATTGAATGGTCGATTGCATTTTCGGAAGAGTATCAGAATCTCGTCGTAGCTTATACCAGAATAAAAGTACCTAATATTGAAAACGCGTGATACTCTCTCGCTCTATCGACGGCTTCAGTTTTTTCCTGACCCGCCAAGGAATATAATAAAGTAAAAAAGAAAAAGGGAAAGAAAGAAAGAAAGAAAGAAAAAGAAAAAACGGAGTACGACCGTGTCTACACGAGACCTATTTTTTCCAGCGAAGCCTTTAAAAGGAAAGTCGTGTGCTATACAAAACGACGCTCTCATTTTATTGCATCAAGAATGCGTCTCGTTGAAAAGCAGCGGGAGGTCGTGTCTGCTGCTGCAATTGCACGAGCGCGTTCAAGATGCTACGACACATAATCGCGGGACACGCGTCAACCTCTTTTTTGACTGCTTCGAGCTGTGGAATCTCAGCAGGAGACGCGCCGAGGATCAGATCGTATTAATAGAAGTCTTCTTACTTATTTCGGCTTATTTTGGAGTTTTTAAGCCACGGGCGAATGGGACTCACTTAACTCGCAAAATCCACAGAAGCGTGTTTACTCTTTCGAGTGCAGTAATGCGTTTGCTCAAAATTATTTAAGCCTGCTCTTTAACTGGGTATTGTAGTCGGATTTTGAGTGCTACATTAATGGTATTTTTTTAGTTGGGTTATTTAGTTATAAGACTGGGAAATGATGGAACGTTAAATTAAAATTCTACTCCTTTTTAATGTACGATGCGAATGTGCTAGGATTGAATAAATCATCCATCGCGCACGAAACCGAACTAATGGTACCTTTCGTAGGCCTCGAATTCTTTTATCGTTGTAAAATTGCAAGAAATCTTTATTGAAAATTAAAGTGCACAATCAGAGTATAAGGAAAAGAGCCTCTACGCGTGCAGCTCTTCAGCTTAAAGCAAATAATACGTTTTTTATTTTTCAAAATTTGAATATAAAATTGGATGATAAAATTATAAAAGGCGATCATTGACGTACAGGAATTGGTAATGAATTTAATTATCATCGCGTGATTTCTTATATCTAATACAGGGAAACACGCGTTCAAGAATAAACGCGATGCCACGTATTGGAATACTAATTATATTCTTATAAATATTATGGGCAATGCATTTTGTCAATGTTTCATGCGATATTACAAGAGCTATAAATAAAAATTAACTGAAAAATACAAGCTTTACATCTGGCGGTATTGTCCAAGGATAATATTAGTACATAATAGTGTAGAAGTTTTGTCGCTTGTAATTTAAAACCAACATAATTTAGAGTCCATGTATTATTTTAGTAGAAAATTACAATTAGAGCGAGTTTTTATTAAAGGAAAATAGTGCCTTAAATTGTCAAGGGCGATAATATTTTACACGAAGCTAGGAGAAAATTCTAATACAGATACGATAGAACGTTTTCCCGAGATAAAGTCATTCTTTTATAATTAAATTTTTAAGTGTATGATCTCATCTGTACGTACAAAAAAGATAATTTCTCTTGAAACGTGTATTTCTTTCCAAAAGAGAGTTTTTATTCAGCTCTGGGTGTACTCGTATCATGTATCCAAGTACATTAAGTAAATTGTAATTAAACCAAATAGTATGTAGCATTGTACAGGGCCAATCATTTAAATACTCACAGAATTTATATCTAAACGTATGTAATTTGGACTGCAAGTTCTATAACTCGAAATTAATTTTGAAGCACAATCATGAGATGAGAGTTTGATGCGTGTTACTTAAGAGGAAGATCAATTTTAAACAAAGCGTACACGAAAACGCATTTGATGTATAAAAGGAGAGGGTATTTTTTAAAATTTTAATTCATTTTAATACGGGTTTGAAAAAATAACTTACATTGTAGTCGACCTACTAAAAATATGTTTTTGCGCCATTTAGCTGGTGTAAATGTGAGTCATTACCTGCATTAAAAATATTCTTGGTGCATAAAGTGTGATCACTGTAGTTTATTTATACTTTTACGACATCGTAATTGGATTTTAAAAGTCTTGCAAAGTATGTATTTTAGCACATACTTAAGGAGAGAGGATTGCAGTTTCGTCACTCATAATTGACAATGTACAAATTAAATTACAAAGTTGAATTTATCAAAGCGTTTCTTATAAACGAAATAAGATATTTATACAGGCCTAATAGCACGTCCATTCGTTTGGCGTTACGCATTATTTTGACATTTTCAACATATACTCAGCTATAATTTTAGATAGTTTTTAGTATTAAGATACTTTCGTCGTACTCGCACTTTGCAACATTTCAATGATAATCGATCGGTTGTTGTTTCTCCACGAAAATGCCGAATAAATTTATAATATTTATATAAGAATAAAGAATTTCTGATCTCAACTCGAAGTGAAACCTTTGATAATTTCTCTTTCGATGCGGTTGAATAATGTCCTTTGTACGCGTTTACTTGAAAAAATATAAAACTATATTACATTGTATTATATTATTGCATTACGGAAGGATGTTAAGTGCGGATTTGAAATCAAGTATTTTCGAAAAGGAAAAACTTTATTTAACAACGAAGATAAAATAGGTCGCCAGCGAATGTTCTGCGAGTGCGAATCATTGAAATCTACAGTTTTAGGAAGCCAATGAGAATTGACGCGCGTGCGGATACTTTTACAGGCCGTGAATTCAAATTGGAATACGATTTAACGCCGAAATCTAATACAATCAGTAGACGCATACGTAGTTCGAGAGAAATTTATATTGTAAATCAGCGGAGCGATTCTCGTAAAAAAGTGAGATGAAAACCATTGAAGACGGGCTGCGAAGTAGGTTTGAAGTAACGCGTAATCGTATTAAGAGACGCTCAAAGAGCGGCCTAAATGCGTTTAAAAATGTTATTTCAAGCACGGAAAAATGGCTCCGATTGCCAAAAGAATAAAGTCGATAATAGAGGAAATATCGTCTAGACAAGGTACTTGAATGGATCAGGTATCGAGGAGCTCGGATCAACTTGAACGACAGAGACGCTCGGACGAAGAGTAGCGCAAGTGCTCGAGCGCGAGTAAACAGAGAGTACAAGCTGTGCAGACTCGCGAAGAAGATCAAACAGTGCTTGCTCAAAGTTGCACAAAGGCTGTCCATGTTGCAACTCTCGCTAATTGACGAATTTGCTCGACTGCTCGGCTGAGCATTGTGTTATTGCGTTAAACTGTAGGCGACGCACACCTGCAAGGTGTCGTATTGCGGACGGCGACGCCGATGACGGCATGACTCTCTTGCGGAAGGACGGACACATACACACAATGAAAAATGCAGAGTACCGCGTCCCCGAGCCGAAGGAGACATTCGTGCTCTGTAACCCAATCGTATCTTTTGGTGATTCGCTTATTGTTTCGCATGCCCACGACAAGAGACCGACTGTCCTTTTTTCGCTCGATGAATTTATTTGACCGATCGTTTGACGATTCAATCGGGTAAGCAATGTTAATTGGCCTTTCTTCCAAGTCTCGCAGAAGCGCGAGCAATGGAAACGACAAAAGAAGGATGCGTGCGCGCTTAAGCGAAGGACGTGGGCTGGATAAGAGAGATGGCCTTCGGAGGGTCAAAGGCAGCGGTAGCAGCCACCGCAGGAGCAGCATCGCCGTGGACGTCGGCAGCAGCAGCAGCAACAACAACAATAGCAACAGCAGCGATAGCAACAGCAGCGATAGCAACAGCAGCGATAGCAACAGCAGCGATAGCAACAGCAGCAATACTGACGAGAGGGAAGGATACGAGGAGAAGGTTAATAACAAGGGATACCATCGCGAGAGAGAGAGAGAGAGAGAGAGAGAGAGAGAGAGAGAGAGAGAGAGACCGCAACACGAGTTAAAGAACGACTCTCTCGCGGAGTACTCGTAACTGCAATTTCGCCTTCACCCAGCTGCCTAGCCAATCAGAAACGGCCTTGTGAAAAGGAGACTCGTTTCTTTCGTACACACGCACCAACCGTGTATTGATCTTTGCTTTCTTTGACTTCTCTTTATGTCTCTTTCTTGCCCTTGGCTCGGCTTTCGCTCTCGCGCTCTTATGTAGAATTTCGCAAATACTATACCTACGCACACTCCCGTATCTTCATGTCCAACACCGCCGTCTTTCAAACTGCTTTGCTGCACATCTCACAGCTGCGAACACATTTAAGCTCCGAAAAAATGGATATCCTCGGAATACGCGGAAAGTACCGCGGCTATCGCACAAATATCCAAATAGGAGAGAATGCAGAAGCCATTCGATTAAGGCTCACCGAGCTAGCGTTTTTCTTTTTAAATAAGCTTTCCTTTACGACACTGCACAATCCGGTTTCCAAAAGCCGTTTCGTTAAAGCTTTGTGTATTATATTTTTCAGATGAGATCTCGGCGAGCATTAAGGAAATGCCGAGGATGCAGAGTTCGCCGCGCGATGCGACCGCTTCATCATGGGCCAATAGCCGAGATTACAAGTCTCGTAAAGAAAAGTACTTAACGAGCCTCTTCAAATCCGCGAAATATTTAATGACGAAACGGAAAGTCAAGAGGCGACGGCACAAGGGGAAAAGGGCCAGAGAGGGGCAAAGAAATCTCAAATGGAATCGAGGTCGATCCCCATTGTATTCGAGGAGAATCGCTTATCGGACGGGTGGAGGAGGAGGAGGAGATATTGCGCGCAACTCGCTCGGATGCATTGAAATTAAACCGACGAGTCATTTTTTCGCGCTCTTTAGGTGGCTCCTCGATGTACGCGAAAGCGCATTCGCCAAGCACAACGACGGATTTACGCTTCGTTCAAATCCCTTCGGCTTTTGCACGCACGTGCATCCGAAGGTTACTACTGTCACCCATCGCGGAGCACCGAGTACATGCAGGATGTTTCGGTTTCGGGGCTTAGCATTTTCCTTTCTTTTTTGCGCATGAGTCACGTTCGTGCGCGAGCCCTTGCTCTTCCTCTCTCTTCCTCTCATTTAGATTGCATTGCGAAAGGAGAACCGAAATAAATGCTCCATTCCATTTATCCAAAATCTCGCCTCGCTCTTAGTTTTATTTGCGCCACGGATATTCTTGCCTGTGTAAAGGATCTTCAAAGTATTTACAAGTGCACGTACATCATCAGGCGTGTTCGGCTAGGAAACGCTGCCTTTCGCATTATTTTACGGGATGAAAAAACTGCATTCCGATGATTATGCTCTATCGCAGCCAAATGAAAAGTTTTATTCAACGGCATTTGCCATGGCCATCGAAAGCACGTACTACATCGTAAAAGTAAACTCTCCGGTGAAAATAAATCCCATTGTAATAATTGTACTGCATTTTCTTTCGATATTGTTGTAATGTTTGTTTCGAACCATTGGAAAATTCAGTAGCCATAAAACAACACTGTATTTATTATTTGATTTACAGTATTCTGTACTGCAGTAAACTAGGAAACAACGTTACGCATTTACTGTCCTCTGTTATCCATGTACTGTCCGCTGAAAGGTAATAACTTTATGGCAAAATTTAATGTAAAAAAACTTTTGTTCGATACTAGCGATATTTACTTTATTATTATTTTTTTACAAGTATCATGGATTTTACATTTTTTTCAGTTTAAGAGTTTTATCGTTTTTCATTAAGCTGTCTACTGAAAATCTTTTTTTATTTGTTTCTGTGTAGTATTTTGTGAATATTCACAGTAGAATATAATAATACCGGTGGTATTATTATATTATCCGCTGCAGTATTATAATATTTAAATTCGAATAAAACTCAAAGTATAAGGTCGTGGAGATGAGCACACGTAATAATTCTGGATTTTGTAAGCTGAGCTTTTTAATGAAAAAAACGAACTCATACTTTCATTTTCAAGATATTTATCTTCGAGTCGATGGGAAATATATGTTTATCTTGCTCTAGAAAGCCTAATTGGAACATCTAAAACGTTTCCTGTAAAGGGGAGTTGACTTTGAAAATTACTATGTTTCTGCCGTAGATGTGAAATTTTGTACGATATCAAGAGATAAGGCTTGGGTTACATATTATTATCACTATCATCATTATCATCATTATCATCATTATCATCATTATCATCATTATCATCATTATCATCATTATCATCATTATCATCATTATCATTATCATTATCATCATCATCATTATTATCATTATTGTCATCATTATTATTATCATCATTATCATTATTATAAAAAAATTGAAATTGCTCGAACAAGTAACGAAACTTTAATCGAAAATGGTTCTTGTGGGTTGGGGCAGCATATGCGAGTTGTACAAGGGACTAAATATTATTTAGCGTAACGTATAAATTAAAGGCAAACGGAAGATGAGAACATCTTCGTGTTAATGCAGAAAAGCAAGAAACATTTATCGCAACTTTATGCACACGTGCAATTTGCAACCGGTGTATTTTACTCGGGCACGTATTATACGCCAGAGTACGTGTAGCGGCCAATAAATCCCTGAAACGTCGTATAATTTCAGATATTTGCTACCTATTTTCACTGGCACGGCTTCTTTAAAGGCCATTACACTTAACTACTTTAAAGAAAAATCTACCCGGAGCGTAAGATAACAAGTGAGAATAAAAACACACTCGTTAAGTATCCAAGTCTCTAAAAATCTGTACTAAATAGCGGTCGCTAAACCATCAGATTAGATGGCGCTAACAAAAGCACGCAACCAAAGTCCGTGAATTTTTAAATTTCCTTAAGTTTCATTCAACCGCCAACATTTCTTATCGACTTGTACACTTGAGTGCGGCGCAGTGGCCGAATGAGAAATAATCGAAGGCCAAGGTTCGAGCATTGATAACAAAGACCAAAGACCAAAGGAAAGCAAGCGTTGCGTGCGATATAGCGAGAGGACGATCGAGCCGCGGAAGCCGGCAACTCCAAAAAAGTCTCACCTCGTCTTCATGCTGCGAGAGTTTGAGCAGGACGCGTAGCGACGGAGCTGCTGCTCGTACACCTCTAGGTTGGCTCCTCGAAGTGGCGGCGGCGGCGGCGGAGACGGAAAGCTGTGGTGCCGCGGAAGCGGAGGAGTCGGCGGCTGAAGCTTATTCACGGTGTCGCGAAAGTGGTGATGATGGTGATGATGGTGGTAATGGTGATGATGGTGATGGTGGCGAACGTTGCTCGCCTGCTGAACGTTGTCGGCAGCCAGCGTCTGCCACCAGAGAACGTACGGCGGCACGAGGGCGACGGGTTTAAGCCGGGGAAGGCTCGAAAGGAAGTCGACTCGGGGCGCCTCGCCGAGGAAGATGCTTCTGGGCTCGGGCCAGTAGAACTCACGGAGAAACATGTCGCGTCGCCGTCGAGTTCGTCATCGCGCTTTTCCACCACCTCGTCTCGCTCCCCCTCGTCCCGATATCAGCACCGCACGTGACTTCCCGTCGCTTCCTTCTCTCTCAAGGCGTGGCAGCCTCGCTCCCGGTGAGCCTGATCGTCCCGCTCAACTCCTGCTCGATCCTCTCCCCGCACTCTTACAGCACACCGCGCGAGTCTCCAGCGTCCAGCATCGGAGAAGCATCCCCGGGCACCGGAGCACAGGACGGACGCTGCAGCGGATTCGGCAATACGACAGGACGGGAATGCGCGAAGGGGAACGGGAGGACGGCTCTCTTTATCTCTTCTCCGCATCGGCTTCCACGCCCGAAGCTGCGCGAACGAGAATCGCGAGGGAAGCCGCGCACCAGCCGATGGAGCAACCGATGGAGCAGCCGATGGAGCGCTGCGAACGGGATTGCCGGTGCCGGCAATTTAAACGCGGTGGACGCGGGCGCGCGCGCGCCGTCTGTACCAGGGACGTCACCCGTATCCACCCGAGCCACTATCTTCCGCGCGCCTTCTACGTCGGCTTACCGTTTTCTTCTACATCGCGATTACGCGACTCTCAAATTCTACGGTCGTGCAAACAGTCGACGAACCCAAGGGGGATAGCCTCGTTTGCACCCTCGTTTTACCCGCTTTTACCCGCTTTTACGTGGGCTACGACCGACGTCGTGGAATCTTTAAAAGTACTGCAGAAGCTGCAATTTTAAAATGCTCGCATCTATTTGCACTTATTCCCAGGCTGAGTCTCCGCTGAACTCCGAGCGAATCCATTCGACCATTTGGATAAAAATAAAGGCGTATTTTATTAAATATTTGTGAAAGTTGAGGTTTTCGATAGAAAGCCTTTATCGTTAGGCACTTTACTCGACCAGATCACACTTGTTACTATTAAAAGGTCGCTTCAAAAATTCTAGCGGATTATCAATATTATTCTTAATAAGTTTCACTTTCTTCTAGAGACCGTATTAATTGTACCCAATGTATACCGTTAACGTTTATCGAATAAGGCTCTCATCTTATTTACAAGGAACGCAAAGTTTCGTAAAATTAGAATAGATCACCTGAGACGGATTCGATATGCCGATATCTAATTAAAAACACTACAATGTGCAAGTTTACTTAAATATCGTTTTAATTAGTTTTTAGCAAGACCTACGTTTCTTAGAAAGTCTCATTATGAAACTCTTTCGGTACAGTTTATTTACGTTAATTAACTGTACTTTTAAATTATTTAACCACTTTCAAATCATTCCATACGTTATGCAAATAATACATTTACAATATTGTATTATGTTCTTTCTTCAGTTTTATCTTTTTTAATAAAAATGCAAGTGATTCTTTATTCGCGTATGAAGAGTACATTTCTTGTAGAAATTAAAAGACTGTAATTTCGTATTAAAAATTTAATTTTAATTAACGAGTACGTACGTAACATGCGAGATGAATAGCGAGAGAGAGAGAGAGAGAGAGCGTGTGTGTGTGGAAGAAGATAGATTCGGAGAGCTAAGTGAATTTGGAAAATATTTACTTTCTAAAAGAATTTAATTGTCCAATTATTTAGAAATAAAGTTTCTCATGTACGAATTTTAGCATGTTTTAATTAAAAAAAATGAATTATTCTTCCGCGCAACAAAATTTTTACTCTATACCAACTTTATACTAAATTATCATTCCCGTTTCTTAAGTTCTGAATAGATATAATTATAATTAATAAATATAATATTAGTTTAGAATAAGACAAGTTATCGTAATGAGAAAAATTGGATAGTTGTCCGACACAGTGTAATTAAATAAAGACTACACGTGTTGAATATTCTACGATAGTTACGTATAAAGAATCTTGATGCACCTGCAAACGTTTTACTCTCTAGGCATTTTATGAATTAGTATTTGGTCTCGATTCGACGATTTACTTTCTAGTAATTAACGATGAAAATCCATAATTGATAATAGCTATAATTTTCCTGTAATCGAGTAAATTAAACGATATAAACGATATAAAATGCACAATTAAAATAATTTAATCATGATTTACCATAAGCTGTTTAATAACGGACGGAATCTTCCACTTATCTGGCACGGAGAATTATTTTGAAAATATTGTACCAGTCAAAGAGGGAAAAATGCCGATAATTGTATGCAGCACTATTCCATGCGTAAACAATCGCAGTTGTCCAATGCGTCTTGTAGAACCACGAGAGGCTGTCAATCGATCGACTAACCGCACAATTTCGTCATTACTCGCCTGATCCTTGAACGATATGTCTGGATATGTCTGGATACACGAGAAGAATAGAATATACGCGAAAGGTTCGTACAGGTACATACAAGGCTCGCGCATACGTACGACTTTCTTGCGAGAAGTTTGCGTCGAGCGGCGGCTACGGCAGATTCAACCTTTCGGAGCAGACATTATCACAACAATTATCAAACATAACGACGTCATCGCCAAGCTTCGAGGAGCTCCGAGGAGCTCCGATGTTTGATGTCGTTTTTTATCGCGACCTCGCGCTACGCGACATCCCTCTCTTTCTCTTTCTCTTTCCCACGTGTTTATAAATGGATGACGGCAGTTTTATAGAGGAGGCAATTATTCACCTGGCAGGTACTCCGATCGCGTTGAAATATATAGTTCTAATGCTTCTCGGGGAGTGGAATATGCAAGTGCATCGCTATTACGCTGCCCGTGTACTTTCCACTTATCGGATGCCGTCGAGGTGAATATTGCTTGCGTCAGGTAACTTGCTATCGCCTTTAAATGCTTCTTCATTTTTTTTTTCTATAACATATGCAGCTAACGTTGAATAATCCGCCGTCTGATAAGATATTCTCTCGGCTCTGTCGTCTACTTAATTGCGCGCTATTACGAAAGCAATATTTCGTCCGCATAGCGAATAAGCGCATTTTTTGTCGCTGAATCCGCCAAATCCGACGAGTCGCATCAACCGCATAACTTTTACCAATGCGAATATTTGGCAAAAGTAGTACATTTGGATAGTCGAATAGCCGCAATATATTCACATTGGCCTAGTACGAAAAGCCGTCGTACAACGAAAAACTTGTAACGCCGCCGAATATCGGTATCGGCGCTATCCTTCGCGCACCTGTTCACCAAACTTCACCTTCGTCAAAGTGAACAGGTGAGTCGGAGATTTCGCCATTGACCTTGATCTCGTACTTGAAACACGGAGGTCTAGTCGGGTAGGTTTTGAGGCTCGCGCGTACGCGCGTGTGCACGTATCGTCATTGTTATCGTCTTCCAGAGCCATCGGAGGGAGAAGGAGAGATCGTCGATCGGTCGCCGCCGCCGCCGTAGCTTTGTAAATCGTGCATTCGCCACGGTTACTCGCCAACTACTCGCCAACTGCCCGTAAGCTCTCGGTTTTTACCGCTCGTATAATTATCAGTTGACGTGGCTAATCGCTGCACACGGCAAAGATCGTGCAATCGATACCAAGAGGCAGGCGTACTCTTGTGCGCTTTCGGAGCTCGTCGTCGTAGATCGTCGAAAAATCCATCGCGGACACGCGAGCACGCACCATTCATGGCAATAATATCCCTCGCGTCTCCTTGTTTTTATGCCCGTTGGATTGGTCGGTTCTTATGGGAGAGAGTCCTGGGCCTCAATTTTAACGGGGGTTTATTCATCTTCTTTTTTCGATGAAAAATCGATGCTCATGCTGACTGATGCGGCCACTTAATTCGATGATATTTTTTACGAGCAGATTGATTTGTAATATGTAATCTCGTCGAGGATAAGACGGGAGTAATCGTTGAAAATCCGATGACAAGCTCTTGTTTAATATTGCGCACCGGGTTACACATTGTGTTGTAGGCATGTTGTAGAGAAAGAAGATTTTACCGTATCGCAGTGTATCGCACTGTATCGTAACGAAACTGTATCGGAAGGAAGAACGTGAACTATTCATGACTTATGCGAATTAACGAGGCAAACGGAGTAGGTTTAAATTGATGTATATATATATATATATATATATATATATATATATATAGTTGTCGGTGTGAGTAATTTGATGAGCACTGGTGTAGTGATAATTCACGTTATGTTTAAGATGCCAGAGGTAGCGAGCGCGATCCGATTGAAAAACCAGCTTATGCATAATTATCGGTGCGTTTCTAGGCTAATTGGTGTACCTGCGAAGATTGTGCATTAACAGGGCACTGTTGTACATATTGTACATTACTGTTTCTGCAGTTCACTTCCGCGTGCGAATTGGTTTCTCGCTCGTGTAGCTGCAAGGCTGAAGGGTTTGCGTTTCCGTATGAAATAACAGAGAGTGGAGTGAATCTCGTGAACGGTATTGCGCGGCGAAAATTGTCAATTAGCAAGCTTCTACGATCGCCTAAGGACCGAAGATAATTGCATTTTCGTTCATTGTGCTCACTGTCCTTTTCTGCTCGGCACTGGCAGCTTCGAGCTCAAGTTCATCCGAGAATGCAGTAGCTGTGGGTGAATAACGATTTTCAAATGTTCGCGAAGAAGACGTTTAAATGCCCTCGAAAATATAAAAGACAAGAAATTTATAAAAACATTTGCATCCGTACGGAGCCGTACGGAGATTTTCAACTTTCTTTTCATGATTTATTGGTTATATTAATTTATCCTTCGTTCGCCGTTTAAAATTTTAATCGATGCAGTTTTATATGGGCTTGTATGGAAAAATAAGAGGCCCTTTCGGCACAGCCAATTATTGCGTATATTAATTGAAATGCGAAAGTATTTCAAAGTTGTTTCTACTTCGATCATTTTACAAATGAATTTTACATAATTTTACATCGCTATGTCAGTGTATATTAATTAGTTATAATGAAATTTGACGGCACGTATAATCATGATATTTCACAATAATTATAAATTGAGTAAATAGTTGTCATAAATCGAAAGTTAATGTATCAAATGCCATTACAAAATGTAAAATATTTTTTGTTTAATACATAATGTTTACCACGTGCAATAAAACGATACGAGCTATTAGCTTTCAATTTATGACTTTGAATTATAGTCTGCGCAAATTTTGATGGCGTCGATAACACAAACACAAACGCAATAAGATATCAAAATTTGCGGTATTATGTGCGTCGAAACGTTACGGTGGTCTCGCGTAATTTCTGGATTATTGTTAGTTCTACGTTGCAGCTTAAATATTCTCGGTGGTTTTACAGCGTTACCCTTAGCGTCGAACATCGTGAAAAATAACCGTCAGTTCTAACGAAAACCCGAAATAACCATTAATGATGAATGTTTCTTTAAGTACGAAAACGAAGTACGAGATCCTAGATCCGAATGAAAATTCAGTTATCCCACGATGATACTCATTCGAAGTTACGTCCGAAATTATCAACGAGTGTACAACGCGATACAAAAAGTGTGGAACGCATTCAAATTCAAGTGTACACTGAATTATTAGAGTACAGGAATATCTATTTTTTGCCGTCGAAAAGTAACGAATGCTAACTCGCCGAAGCTTTCGAGCGTTTCTCAAAACTCGTTTCCAAATCGAACCTTCAGACCCGTGTAAAATGTTTATAAGCGAGTTGTCCTTTCTAATTCGTTTGCGGATGCCGCGCTGACTTTCGAAATACGAATTAAAATCGACGTATTAATTGGATATGGACGGACGCGTGCCAAGGAAGCTGAGCGATTTCGAAAATTGAAGAGTTCCCGATGAAGGCCGAAGCGAAAAAGTGACAGCGAAGTTTTTACGAGATAACGTAACTTTGTTTCCTCGATTGAGCGAAAGCTGATGACACGCTGCAGTATGGGCCCGGGCGGAAGCTCACACAGCCCTGACGTCGGCGTCGCGGCGCACCCCACGACGTCGTCATTGGCTGTGAAAATTCGCAAGGAGCTGCGACGGCGCCGTTCCCTGCAGAAACTTTCGCGCAGAATCACATCTATTGATCCAACTGTCGACGGCGAAGCTTGAGACTCGCGAACGATGCGAGCGCTCTGGGAGTATTAGGGCGGAGAGACCGAGGAAAATCTGACAAATATAACAATTTACTTTACGACGACAGTGGGAAACAATGACGAAGAAACCGTAAGCGAGAGCGTAAATAAACGCTGGACGAGAGAAAGGGAAGGAAAATTGCAGTAACCTTGCGATTTCATGTCGTGTTATCGCTATTGTTTCGGTATTACCTGAGCGTCGCTATAACTCCTGGATTTTGTTACGGCTGGAAACGCGCGATCTCATTGTGAAGGTTTAAAATATGGAAAACAAGAAGAAAGACGGTAGAATAAGTGGCAAGCATCCGGAGAGCGAAAGAAAGATGAAAAAGTGAGAAAATCGCTGGAACATGATATGATTCGTTCTCGGAAGCAGGTAATCTCGGAGAAAATACAGAATGCAACGAACGATTTTCAGCGCCGATGTTGTTATCGCGAGGAAATTTTCATCGGTTCTCCTGCAATATTTCCCCGATGCCGTGAGATTCCTAGTTTACCCGATGCAAAACAAAAGGGAACGATTTTCCCCGATGAGCTTTCGTTTAAACAAAACGATGTTTTTCTGCATTAGTCTGCATTAAGTACGAGCAATATATCATTAGAATTGCGTATAGGTATGATTATCAACGTGTTTGTGGGTTTGTGGGTACGCGTTATAGGCAGACTGATAGCTGAGTCGTTATCTAGACTGTTTTATAAATAACTCGTCGACAACAATTTAGACATTTGATTTTACCCGATGCCGATTATATTTAGACTCGCGCTTCTTTTGCCTGTAGATTTTCATCTTAATGATATTTCCCTGCAGCTCGCGCGATATTAATACGAAAACATTATTCACCGAAAGACATAATATGTACATTTTCATCGTGGCACAAAAGCTAAAAATCGCTACAAGTTGATTATAATCACAGTGATTAGGGCATTTATCGCGGCCAAAGCCATAAATTATGCTTTCAGTTTTCATAAGTTGACTTCAGCAGTTATGGGACAGCTTTTAGACATACGACCGGCGAATGCGTACGAGGCCTTTTAGTTCGGTAACAATACTAACACTCGCACGTGTTGGCTAGACTTCGTGGTGCGGTGTAGTGAAAAACGAGAAGAAACCTGACAGGTAGATATTAGTCGAGTCTAGTTGGGCCCTCGGAATAACTCGGATATGGCCATATGTGCATTAACATATATCTAGTACAAGTTTATGAACGCGTGCAATATATTCGGCGGCAATTCTATTCGCGTATTTATTTTTAAGTGCGTTGATTTTGCTGATAATCACCAAATGTATTATTGATAATTACCGAGTGAATCAATTACCGATCTGTCTTGTGGGTATTATTTATCTGAGGTTCCGAGCTGAGGGTGCGACGTACCGTTCAATCTTAGGATTATTAAAATTGATTAAAGCTTAATCTAATAATTGAAAGCGAACTCATTATTGTTATAAAAAATTCCCCTTGTAAAAAGAATTCTTGTTGTATTTATGGAGTTCGATTCGATATGTACATTCATCATCGTATTGTAACCGAATAATTCTCATCAACTCGTCCATTAATTTTCACGGGGTGTGATTAATTAAAAACTGTTACAATAAT
This sequence comes from Wiebesia pumilae, assembly GCA_018907045.1. Taxonomy (NCBI): domain Eukaryota; kingdom Metazoa; phylum Arthropoda; class Insecta; order Hymenoptera; family Agaonidae; genus Wiebesia; species Wiebesia pumilae. The sequence goes on from JACCHZ010000192.1 coordinate 4,577,871, forward strand.
GTACGATTAAATTATATAAAAAAATATTGGCAATCGCGATAAAAAGTACGGTTTCATAATTGGATAATTTAAACTGTCGGATAGGTCTATATTTAGGTATTATTGAGCTTTTTATTATACTGTAGAAACCATGATAACTCGGTGCTTTGCAGGGCAGCTTGGCTGATAACATTGTATCTGTCGGTATGTTACTTTACAAATTTAATGTCAATATTTATGTGTCTTACATATTTCGAGAGGAGAATTAACTCGTTGTTAATTAATACAAGTACTACGACTTGTTTTGCAACATGATTGAGTTTTATAAGATAATATTTTGCCGAGAACTGATGTTGCAAGAGATGCACGCCTTCGGATTGTTCGTGTAACCGCTGTCAGATGGCGGAAGTGCCTATGTCGCAGTGTTGGGATAATTCCATTTGCAGATTCCTACTTTTCTCGCCGCTAATTCTCATTCAACAAAAATTTCCATACCCGAAATCCTTCGTTCGTCAAATTACTTTTCATACGAAATATCAAAGCGTCGCATCTATTAATTAATTTTTGATGCTACGATTCTGTATTCCACCAACGAATTACGGACCTCATAATTTTGCCACGATGAAATGAATAAATCGCTCTTATGGTCTTTCGATGCTATTTTACGCCAATTAATTGTCAGAACGAGCATTATGCAAATGTGCTATGGTTATGAGCCACATTGCACATTAATAACATTTATTAACTTCAAATATAATTAAATAAACGATACACGTGTTATCTGCATTATGAAAAGCAAATTTTCGATAAAGATTGACAATACGTCTAATCCGTTATTTCGAGTAGTATTAGTAAAATTTAAGAAGGATGAAAATTTTTTAATTGGCTATTGCCACTTAAACGTTCTCTCTCTTCTCTCTCTCTCTCTCTCTCTCTCTCTCTCTCTCTCTCATCTCTCTTGTTTTGCAAGTTCAATGTCCCCGAAAAGCTGGACGTTTATATCGCTTACAGCTTACGCGTTTATCTCAGTTGGTAACATCAATTTTAGCTGAATTAATTAATACGGATTTCAAAGTTTAAACACTCCCCAGTAAAACATTCGTTACTTTGTAGATATTGCAACCGCAATTTTAATTTCGAAACTCTCGTCAAATCCAATCTCGGGATTATGATCTCTTACTACCGCGAGGAAGGAATAACTTAGCTAATGCGATTTTTTCATTGAAATTACTCGTTCGAGAAAGAACGAGAGAGGGAGAGCAGGTAAGTACGACGAACACCGAAAAAAGTAGGAATGTTAGAGAGAGAGAGAGAGAGAGAGAGAGAGAGAGAGAGAGAGAGAGAGAGAGAGAGAGAGAGAGAGAGAGAGAGTAAAAAAGAGTGAGTTGGCTTTGTAGGTATTTTAAGAAAGAAAAGTAATTACGAATGAAAGAAATTTTGGCTCGATAAATCTGTTCTGACAAATGACGACAAATGTTTTTGAGAAAAAAGATTCCTGTCAAAACGATATATATCTTCAATAAAAGAAATTAGAAGAACGAGCTGTTAGTATACAAGTTAAGGCAAATAATTACGTACTGGATAGTGAAGAAGCAAAAGTTTTCATTCGGTCCTTAAAAATTCAAAACTCATCCTGAAAGTTGGAGAGCTTGCGGTTGCCACTGTTACTGCCACACTTGGAAAATCAAGAAGTTTAGGGCAGAAATTACCTAGAGCTCGAAAGGAACAAATACCTGAAGAGTTTGCACGAGCTCAAAAGTATTAGGGGATATAAGTAAGGTAAAGAAGCATTTGCAAAAATGCGTTAAGGACAATCGTGGTAAGTGCTCGTCAGGATAAGAACTGAAAAACTGACTTGGCGCAGACCGTGACGTGACGGGACGTAGCGATGCAGAAATTGGTTCGGTTGACTTTTCGTAATTTGGAGGTGAATTACAAAGACGCCGAGGTAAACGGCGAGCAAAATTCAAGGTAATGAAGATATCCAAATTGAGCTGCTTCAATCGAGTACACGGCGAGAGAATCTATTTCCAATTGAATGCATCTTGTCTACTTCTATTTTCTCGAGTTCTCCCTTCTTTCTCTCGTCTATTCTTGCTCTCGCTCCTCTCGTGGTCTTCTTCTGTTGGACTCTAGGGGCTGCCGTCGAAACCTTACAGTATACTAAGATTTACTAAGATCCGAGAAACTCCTACTCCGATACCTGATCTTAGTTTCGTGTCTCCGTTATTCCGTGCAATCGCTCTTTTCTACAGCTCGATTGAAAATGCAATCGCAATTCTTTCATTAGCCTTTTATTTTCCACTGTTCTCTCTCTATTCTCTCATCTATTACTTTATCGGGTTTACTCGTTTCTTACCACACCGAATCCCCGGCATTTGCCCCCAGTTAAGCGCAGTCAAAGCGTGTCATTTTTTCATCGTTTCCCATGTACTTCTCTTTTACCGATTCTATTTACCTAATGCTTTTCCATTATTTCCTTCTTTTTCCTCCTTTCCGCCTTTGTCTGGTTTATCTTTTTGATTTGATTCGGCTCGTCGATTTTCGCAACATTTGCGCGACAATACTTTATTAAATTCGCACGTGCAAACGAGACTACGGACAATTTCAAATTCTGCGCGACGAATTCCAACGCGAGTAAGAAATAGATGGTGTGTGTGTGTGTGTGTGTGAGAGAGAGAGAGAGAGAGAGAGAGAGAGAGAGAGAGTGAATCGAGAGGAGAACCTTTACGCATGAATTGGTTATTTCCGTATTCGCCGCCGTCTGCAATGATATTTTTCTTTTCGATTTCTTTCGAGGGCGGACAACTGGAAATTCATCAAGAGAATAGTTCGTGTTTTGCAAATGAAAAAAAAAAAAAAAAAAAAAAAAAAAAAAAACTTATAATTTCTGATCGCTTATGCAAAGAATTGCAAGTAGTTTAACATTCATACTTTAACATTAATAGAGCATTATTACTAAATTAATAAATAAATAAGTAAATTTGTTTGGACACGAAGACATATATTGGGATTAAAGTTTTAAAAGTAACATCGCTTTAATGCTACAATACCAATATCGAATTTAATATTCATTTCGTTTAATAATGCTAGAAGATAATATTAATTTTTTGCCTTTATCGCAGAAGCATTTGATCCATTTACATGGATGTTTATGAGTTTTAAATAATACCTACGGAACTAAATATAAATTAACATTTAAATCGATCAATTTTTACATTTACCTTAATAATGATAGAGTTATTAAATTTCATTTAACATTCGGAATGCGTAATATACAAATAACTGTCGATATTAACTCTGTAATCTCTTATTTCAAAAGGTAAAGCAACGCGGAAAATTATTCAATAGAGAAATAATTAAGCGAGTAAAGTCGATACATTTGTAATACTTTCTTCGAGCGATAAATAGCGTTTGAAAAAAGTTAATATTTATAAAGCGTCCTTTAGCGTCGGAAAATTTTTTTTAAAGTATTATTTGTCATGGCTGTCGCCATGTGTTACGCGCAACGCTAGTTCAACTACTCGTCTATTCATGGCATATTTTTATATTTCGCTGTATTATTTATATGAAAAGTATATTATTCAGTTGGATAGACATTTTTTTACGCACACAAAGAATATAAACGCTTCCCTCTTAGTTGAGCTTTTTTTTTTTTTTTTTTTTCCCAGAAAAATCTAGTTGACAAAAGTTTAATTCCTTTTCAATGAAAATGCTACGGTACTTTATTATAAAATACGAAATCCAGCAGTAAACAAAAAATATACGTCTAGTACTTTGCATCATACATCTGGATTTTCCAATTTTCTACTTGAATCCTGTATTTCATTTGATGATTTTCAAGAAATTATTTTTAATCCTAACGGTATTTTTGCACGTAATGAGACTAAAATTTTCTATTCAATGTTCGATAGAACTCATGGAAATAAAGATGTCAATTTATCTCGCGTCAGTTGGTTTAATTTATCTACGAGATAGATCGTAAAGCATCTAAAATGAATAATTTTACTTGTATTTCGAAATTACTTTTGTACCGAATATGACTTATAATGAAATTTTTAATAAATTTATGACACGGCTCACTTATTAATCTAACTTTTAATTTAAATTTAGCAGCTCGTGAAATTGATCAGAAACTGGGTCATGTTTTGATTAGAAATTTGGTACCAGCATAAACTTAGCGATCAGGAATTGCTCCCTCTGCATTTCTACAAGAAAAAACTATTTTCACTCGCATATGCCTTTCAAATAGAAGCGAGAGTACATTAACTTAATAGTTATAAAGAATTTTATCAAGTAAAACCTAAGACGGATTAGACCGTAGTAAATCGTGCCTACAATTAAACAATCGATAAAAACCGCGTCACAGCACGATTGAGGAGCGGTAAAGAACTTTAGGGACAGCTAATGAAAGACGATTTTCGAAAAGGATGAGTCTAACGAATGCCGTGCGAAATTAGAAATTAGCCGAAATGTAAAGGCACGCGGTATAGAAAATCTTCGTCAACGAGCTCGGAGTACGGAAAAGGGTAGATAATGTATCGTTGGAAATTTATGGAGAGCAACAATTGCACAACAGGCGCGTCTTTTTCGAGGATTAAAGTCCTGTGGACTTAGAAAAAAGCCGAGGCAAAAGCGCTAATTTCGAATGCGACAGTCAGGGTGCGAGCGAGTGATCGCGACAAAATTCCCTCGTCGCTGGATGAAAGATTTATGAAGGGATTGGTCGGAAATATAAATAATGCATCTCGAGTGAAATCGTTCAGCAGTGGTACTTGCATCCCCTCGATCGCGCGGGCGATGCGCCTATCCTTCTCGTCTCTTAAGAAAGAAAGATAAAACTTTAAATGTAGGAGAGGCTGCGCAAGTTAATAAATTCGGCCAAATCGTCCCTCTCGCTAATTTTCGTAATTTTTCAAAGCTTCGCGATTAAACTTGACATCGAGTCTTCGCGAGCGCGTAATTTCTCCAATTTTTTCACCACTTAAGCAGCGAGTTACTTTTTCTTTGCTTCCTCGTCGCTGAGCTTTATCAGGGGACGCTCGCAAGACCAAGGAGACCAAGGAGACCAAGGAGACGAAGGAGACGAAGGAGACGAAGGAGACGAAGGAGACGAAGGAGACGAAGGAGAGGAAGGAGAGGAAGGAGAGGAAGGAGCGAGCAACCCGGGGATATCTGCACGTACAGCTCTCGCGGGAGAGAGAATCAGTCTAAAGTTTGTAGCGCGCGAAATCGTGCTCCATCAAATTAAGCGGATTTATCTTTTAGCGCGCAGTGCCAGCAGTGAAATTTTTGCGCAGCCCTTACATTCGACCGATGATTATCGGTGACAGTGGAAGAACGGAGCAGCCGTAACGCGGGTCTAATGGTAGACTTGGCGAGTCGCGACGAGTTTCACGTTCACCTATACTACCGTCCGCGATATGATCCGAGGTATCTTCTAATTTACTCCAACGGTCCAGCAGTTCGGTAGTCGAGAAGTCTGACAGCTCGAGCGAGTCCGGACGTATTTCTCCGCCCTTTTGCTCTTTACTCCTCGCTCCATCCACGCTTTATCTCTTACTGTCCGTACGATTCCACTTTCTCTGGCTCTGCTACGTCCCAAGCACTTCACTTTCAGAACTGTATGTGCAGCCGGACAGTTTGAATATTACAGATTGTGTATCAAAATTTGCTTTCCAAAGTGCATACCAAAGTTTCACATAAAGACCGAAACCAAAGAAAACTCTCTCGCTCTCTGTTCAATTTATCTGCATATTTTATATTCTGGAAAAGTGTTAGCGGTAAAGAGTGAGCCGTCGGAAAACGCCAGATAAGTTGTGAGAAATGAGAGAGATGATGTAGTTCTTAGTAGCTGCGCGTGTGCAACTCTGCATGTGGTGTATGGATGAGGATAGATGGAAAAGTAGAGAGGGAGAGAGAAACCTCTCTACAGATTGAATATTTAAAAGGCGTATTTCACTCGCGCGGAAAATCGAACCCTGTTTCTCCATTAGCAGCTGCAAAGGCGTTTCTCGCGGAAAAAGTATATAAATACCTCGTTTTCTTGATATATCGAGAAATGGCTGGTACATCGATCGAACGCGTCGTCGTCGTCGTCGTCGTCGTCGTCGTCGTAGTCGTACCGCCGAGCGCCACTACTTGGCCTCTATGCACTTGCTTCGAGCGCACTTGTTTCGGAATTTCCTTGCCTGGAAACGTAGATTTACCGATTTCTTTGCGAAAGTAGACCACAGAGAACGCCGGCGAGCGGTAGCTCCAAAGGGGTTTGGCGGGAGGGAGGGAGGGAGGAAAGAATAGTCGCGCAAAGTGCCATTCGATTTCTGAATTCTTAACGCACTGCTGCTCCCTCGATACGGTGCAACCGTCGACCGGCGCAACTCGCAAGAGCACCTCCTCATTCTTCCGTGACACTTCATTTATAAAGCATCCCTTTGAGTATCGACAATGGTGCATCGAACGCCACGAAATTCTTCTGAAATTTAAAATGGAAGCGGGCGAGAAAGAGACTGGCATCGGGGGACTTGGACCATTGCGCGCGGAAACGCGAAATGATCGAGCTTTCGCGAGGCAATGATGAAGCGAGCTCGCGCTTTTGCCGCACAAAGGAGAGTGAGATTAAGACTCGAGATAGTTAACGAACGTTCTAGCTCCGACTCGAAGAAAAGGAGAACAATGGGCGTTTGAAAAATTGAGGACAACTTTGTTCGTCACGTGCATTAGGCACTGCACCGGGAAAAGTTGGAGGTCGGGGCGCGCGGGAGTGAGCGGAAGGTGAGCGGCGGCGGCGACGGCGACGGCGACGGCGGAGGATGGAGCGATGTAGACGTCGAGTGGTGCTGGAGGTCGAGAGGGTCGAGTAGCTGTAGCCAACGGGAGGCGCAACGATGAAAAAGCGAGAGAAAAGGAGAAAGAGCCGAGATCGGTGGCGAATGTTTAATTTCGCAGATCTAATAGATAGGCTCGCTTGGCTATGCAGCGAGTGTCGGAAGATAAAGCGAGAGCGAGGGCGGGGGGGGGGGTAAAGGCAGACAGACGTCCTTTCATCGACGCTTGCAGGATCGGAGCGAGTCGAGGGTAAGACTGAACCGGATAAAGTGCGGAGCGAAGGGGTGAAAGCTCGCTCGCGCGCACATAAGCGCGGATGAGCGGGGGCGCATTGTTTTATCGTTCTTTTTCTTAGGGCGAGAAGAAGCAGCGCGAGAGCACAAGCGCAACCGTCAGATACGTCCGCGAAGATACGTCATTTCTCAGGGTAACGAACGATGCGCCTTGCAAAATGGGAGGAACCTCGACGCACCGCGAGCTGGAGAGCGGGGGAGGACAAACGCAGAGGGAGAAAGTAGAAGGGGAGGGAGAAAGAGAAAGCGACGGCGGCGGTGGCATCCCTCGCCTCATATATTTACGGCGATGAATGCTCGCTGAGCAAAGAGATCGCTCGCCCGGATAAATCATGACGAACATCCACAAATATAACGTATCTCACGAATCTGCAAAAGTTGGACGCGCTCGCGCAATGTGACTTTGCGCGGCTAACCAGAGCTGGGCAAGGCAACGAGCAACGAGCAACGAGCAACGAGCAACGAGCAACGAGCAACGAGCAACGAGCAACGAGCTACGAGCAACGAGCAACGAGCAACGAGCAACGAGCAACGAGCAACGAGCAACGAGCAACGAGCAACGAGCAACGAGCTCATTGCGAGCGACATGGCGAGAGAACGGGAGAGCGGGAGGACGAGAAAGGGAGAGAAGTACGAGGGGCTAACGGGCTTTGTTTCAATATTTACCAATTGAAGGAGGCGAGTACGCAGTCGCAAGCTGTGGAGTTGACAGTTCGCGTACAGCTGAGGGGCATTACGCGACCTCGGAGGTAGAGAGCTTGGATAGCCATTCTTGGGCTAAAAATACCCACCTCTATTTGTTTCACTTGTAGATGGAGAGGGTGAAAGGGAGAGAAAGAGAGAAAGAGAGAAAGAGAGAGAGAGTGAGAGTGAGAGAGGAAGCTGCCAGTAAGAAAACTTGCAAAGAACCACCACCTCTACAACCGGTGATGGATGTAAAATGAAGAATTTCCATTATTTTATGGAAAAAAGCCATTCAAGATTAAAAATTATAAAATTACGGAGACGAGTTCAATGGTCATGGACATTAAATCAAGCGTTTTGACCGAGTACTAGAATTCGAATCTAAATAATCTCGTTACCTTTCCTTGTATATTCTAAAAGTTAAAGGTAGAAATACGGGTACACGTTAAATCCGTTGTAAGATAACAAACTCATTTTTATCTACAGATTACCCCAGTCACGTGCAATCAATTTTAATTACGTTATTACACTTGAAAATAGTGGCTCGCTCGATATTAAGTACAAGAGTAGCGTTGCATGCATGAATAAGAGCCAACGGTTATAATGATCGTATAAATTGCGCGGGACCTTTTAATAATAAAGAGCAGTTCGGATAATATTTCATAATTAAAAAATTTCATCTTATTTACGTATGAATAATTGATTCGGATTAACTTTGTATGCACCTTAAGTAACCAGTGCGCTGCATCGAAATAATAATGTACGCGAAATTGAAATGCCACAATGGAATCAAATTTTCACACTCTTTGCATATAAATCAATTATATAAGTGTTCGCACGAATGTTTAAGTTTTTTCATTTCGCGTGAATTTATAACCTAGTTGTACACGTCTGCCTTGCGAGTTATAATAACCGCGGTCGATTTTTAGTCGACGTTGAAAACAATAATAATCGTTATTTCATCATCTTCATAATCTTCGAATAAATTTTTGAAGTAATTTTCATTGAAATAAAGGAGAAAATCAAGACGCGCGCGTACATTCTATCGATATTTTTACTAATGTGCCACATACAACTGTTTACTTTTTAATAATATATATATATATATATATATATATATATATTGTACGTTTTCCGATTGCACGAGTCAGTTTGCATTTGCGAAACCTACAAACGAAATGATTATCGGTTTATTTGCGAGGTAGAGTAATCGAGAGTACAAGTGCGTGGATCTAAAAATTTTAAAATGCTTTCGACGGAAGGTAATGCAATGATTTCTGTCGAAGATAAAGAATACAATTGCAAAGAATAGTTTTCCCAAGCACTCGTAAGTTATTACTTCAGTTTTGTATACTAAATACGAGACATAATTGTTGTAGAGGTCGGGAATAACGAATTGTCAGCGGTACTTTTGCGTTGCGTAATTTGTCACCTTAAAGCCGCCAAGTATTCAAGCAGTACGACCGAAGGAGAACGCAACTTTCGCTTTGGTCTTCCGACCTTTGTAACTGCAAAGAATACACTTAATAGAGTGCGACATTTGGCAAGGGAGATTCCTTTAAGCGACTGCGTTAATAAGTCGTCATACGGGCATCTCTCGACACCGAATGCTCAACCTTTAATAGTTTTCCACGCCAACAAGGTCGTTCCCACCTCACGGTCTACTCGAGAGAAATTCTACACGAAACGATTATACGTCCTTTTGCGAGGACGTATAATTGTACAATGGTAGTGTGCGCTATCCTACTTTCGCGTGTGAGACTGAAAATGAAACAATGGTCTTTCCCTTTTTGACCATTTTGTCGTTGGATTACGCCGATACTGTATTCGTTGATTGCACATGATGAGTGTGACTCACGTGCGCTGATAATGCACGTTTGTAGCATGGGACCTTTGGAATCTACCATAGTTATTGATATTTCGTTGCCGTACGAGCGTAGATACGATTAATACCAATTCCATACCAATTGTTCTTTTAAGCTTCTCTCGCAGTCAGGCTCTCATTTTGATTTTTCGAGGATTACTTCCCTCCTCCAGCTCACCCCTCCTTCCACATGCTCGTTTGAAAGAAAAATAATTTAGCTATTTAACGCAATTATGCGCGGTCGGTGCATAAATCTCATAAGTATAACGTAGCATTGAAGGAATTCATTTTTTAGCGATAGAGAGCGCTGATTCTACAACTAATTCGTTTTAAAAAATGGCTCGCCACCTGCCAATATCATATTTATCTCCGTAATACGACGTTGAAGGCTACGTCTACGCAAACAAATATAAACTACGGTATAAACGCGAAAGGAATGTGAAGGTTACGTTGGAACGTCAATTTGTCTTGTGGAAAAATGTAAAATTACGTAAAAATTAAAATGAATATTCCTCGATGGAAATGCATCCAGTAATTCGATAAGCAGACTCGATGGGAACGTCAGCCACGCATTTCTAGAGATGGAAGAAAGTTCCGTTTTGTAAAATTGATGGATCGCCGAATTTTCTCTACATTTTACAATTAGGATCACAATTTTCAACGAATTCATCAAATGGGAAAAAGTCTCGAGGTCATTGTAAATCGGAAGTTATCGATTCGATTGTAAGAGTATAATATGATATAACGAGTTCGTAGTTGGTGCCCGTGAATGCGATTGAAGTGCTTGCAGTGGAGCGTGGACAACGAGATTCGCGCGCTCGTTATACTTTGCGAAATAGTGCGAGCGGTCTGTTCTCTTCCCCAGCAGGGGATAAAAAGCGTGAAATTTTTAGCGCGGATACGCTCGAACGTGCCAGAGAGGACAGTTCTTGTTAGTTCCCCAGAGTGGTGATTTTGGAATTGTTTTTACTTTTCGACGTTTTGAATTGAAGGGCTTTATCGCGTCGGTGATCCACTTGGAAGTAAATCTTGGTCTACTCGTTCCTCAAAATGGCGTCCACTTCCACATCCGACAGTTTCACGAATAATCCTGAAATCAAAACGCCGGACAAAAGGACTCGACCGAAAGAAGGATGCGTCCTTACCCTGGACAAGAGTCACCCCTAGGAGCTAGCGGAGCTCTACATTTGTTTACACGTAAGCCAATGACGAGTAGTGGGAGTTCTGGTTCCGTATAATTTAACTTTGTAAGGGCGCCTACAGGTTCCATTGCAGAAAATTCGTCGATAATGAATGGACTTGGTGCGCGGTAGGTCGTTCATTTTGCGTTTCGTTATTTGATACCTTACACGAGCGTGTGAAAGTTAGTTTGTGAAAGTTATCAAAGACCTATATTTAACGTTATTTTTTCGGGGTTATTTGATGCCACGTTACAATAGGTAAATATAACAATGAACTTTAGTTACTTATTACGATGCGCAGATAACCAACCCAAGTAAATCACATCCTTGTTTATGTCTGGTTTAGTAATACGACCTTATTACGTGTCGTCGTTGGGAATAAACTTTTTATCTATAGTGTAGCAAATAATTCCTTTTAATTCAATATCCCCTCGTGGTATTGCGTGCTACTCGTGTATGATGCTTTTTCCTTTAATTTTTATCATTCTGAATAATTGATCTAAACTATGAACTCATAGACGTACCTTGTTGGATAAAATTAAAAATGTCATTATTCGTGTAATAAAAGTGTATAAGAACAAAAATTTAGTAATTATGAAGTTTATCTTCGTTTGCTTATCTTCGCGATCTGTATTGTATGCACAAGACGATGAGAACTATTCTAAAATTTTACAACTGCTCGCATATATTTACACAGTTATTATTATTACATATATGCTGACTTATCTATGCACAGCTTAACTATAGAACGTAGCTGGTAGCTATTGATCAATGCCGTACACTGCACCAATAACAACGTTACTTATGTAAGCAACATTCCTTGCCGACGCTTACACCGACGATTTAGGCTTAAAATAAAGTCTTTAGTACGATTACGGTAAAATTGTAGAGTTTCGGAAATTCGCGTTTGGAAATTCTTCTCGAACTTTTTACGAGCCCTAGACACTTTTGCAGCGTTCGCACGAAAACACGTTAAAAACGTGCTTTTTAGTGATAAACTAGTGAAAGACTGGCCAGTGTGTGGTGCGTTTATAGATGAAGATGCGAATCGTTCACGAAAACGATCTGAAAATATAAGCAATGACTTGTCGTAGTTTCGAGCGAGGATCTTTCCGGTCGGTAATTCGGTATTTTCATTCATAGAGTTATCGATGAGAAAGTCCACGTACAATATTTACAGTTTTACGAGTTAGGTGTGGCGTTCTGTCGTTCTTAATGTTTACGTGTACGGAGTCGTTGATGACGAGATTCAGCCGTAGCGCTTCGTACTTCTATAACTCTGTGCGTGACATCCGGTCGTATTCCAAGTCCATATGGAGGGCTCTGTACTCTCTGAAAGTAGACATCGCCTACGGCTAAATAACGTACAAACGCGTAAAACTATGGAAGGTCTTACGCGGATATCAATATCGGCTACGCTACGCGTGCGTGTATATACGTGGACGGCGACTTGGTAACACGCAGACTTATAAATAAATGCCATTACAGATGACACGAAATACATAAATTTCTTTATCGACGTAATTTTCTCTGACGAATATTTATACGACTGTCTTTAACGTAGCTTACGTTTCCTTTAATTAAGCAATATATCGTTGCGCGAGTTTTCTTCTCTTAATTTTTCCTTACGACCGTTTAAGAGATTTTCATTTACTTTTTCATTGTAAAATAATCGGGGAAACTCATCGATCTTCCGCGTATGAGAAACAGCGATATTTAATATCAGTCTATTACTTGTAATAATAAGCGATGAACGATTGAATGAATATTTAACGAAAAGTTTGACTTTTTGCGAAATATATATCGTTGATATTTATAATTTGGTTATTAGCTCTTGAATTTCCAATTCCCGAACGGTAACATACGAATGATAACAAATTTAATACAATGTAAAAATTAGAATGTAAAAATTAGGCTTTACAGCAATGAGTACAAAGTGCACGAAACTAGACAAAATTAATAACAATGAGATATTGCCTTTCTATTCTTATTCAGAACGCAATATTTTCTAAAATTTTAAAGGTAATTTACAGCTAATATCGACTCATTACCCAATCTGTAAACGTGACTTTAATGTTTCAATTATCAGGCGAAAATGTGCAAAGTTAGTTAGTGCGCACTCCATTATAATATAATAATTAAAGTTGATTCCAATGCATTAGGTCCTTTAAAGAAGCACAGCAAAGTGTAGCGTCGATGATTAGCGACGCTACACTTGACAAACGCTGGCAGGGAGTGAGACATCGAGATAAGACACGCGAGGAAAGTTGGGTAAAGGGCGGAAGCGGGAGTATTCTCGAACTCGTCCCGGAGATGACGACCAACGATCAGCGAGTACGGACAGGTCGTACGTGTCGCAGGCCGAGTGACGTCATAACGCGAACGCGAACTCGCGCGCAAGCACCAAAAGCTCCCCTTCATCCCCTTCATCCCCTTCATCCCCTTTCAGCCGGAGAATCGAACGCGCAAACGTTGATCGCGTAGACCGCGATCGAAGCAATTAACGCGCCTGTCTGCGGTCGACGTACTACTGTACCCTCCGAAATTGCCCGGTGCATATAATTCCACGGCTTTCGTGAGACGATTACCGAGTTCACCGCCTACTCGGATACGCGTATGCGCTTGTGTGGGTAGATTACGTAGGAGTTAGAGCACAACGAGGAGCACAGGAGTTATGGAAAGGGCGCTCGATTTCGAAGCCTTCAATTGACGTCCCCGGCAAAAGTTTAATTGCGATAATCCGCGCTGAAGGTTCCCGCAGCGCGAGTCTGAAGATGAATCGCAGCTGACGTGACTGGGTATTTCAGCCGAAAAACTCAGCCCCCGTACAATTTTTTCCTCTCCGCGATAGAGACAGGAGCGTCGAGTAAATGGTCGAGGGACGTTGGTGGGGCGGGGGAGAGAGAGAGAGAGCGAGAGAGAATAGAGTCGCGAGCGAGCGTCAGGGGACGTATAGAGTGAACTTATTGTCGATCGACCCTTAAGCTCGAAAACTTCTTCTGATATTTTTATCGGCGGGGAGATGGAGAAAGCGAAGGCAAAGACCGATTGGAAGAAAGAGATTGATTCTCGCAAGGGTTTCACGTTGGTGATTAATTATAATGTACAAAAGATTCCTTCGCCTGTATGACGTAGAGCCAGCAAGGAGAATCTCACTCGAATAAATAATTTATGGATTTTTTCCATTAGGACGCGCGTACGCTACGTGGATTTTACTTTACTCGGATATATTAGAGTTGTAAACGCGCGTGTTGCGCGATGGGGTGGGGATAGCGGAGGGAAGAAAAAGGAGAATATAAGTAAAAAGTGAATTTACGAGTGTTGGAGGAGGAATGCATCCTGCTCCTTGGGAGCAGGTAAGTTTTCCTTTCGGAAAAAATAAGCGAGAAAAATAAAGGATTACCCGCGCATCAGAGTCATCTCGCTTGTCTCTTTTTCTCACTTTAATTGACATGTTCCTGAAAGTTTTCTCCTCCTTCCTCGGGCGCTACCCCACCTCTTCCTTTTTTTTTTGTCCCCACCCCCCCCCTCCCCCACCAGTGAAAAACTTTTTTGCGTTCAATGCGCCTCTTCTAAGTCTGCCTGATGCAGCACGTAGCACGAGGACACCCAACCCAACGTGTTAGTTTCTCCTTGGCTCTGGCTTAATTGACATTTTTTCTTCCTCCTCGTCTCGCTCCTTTCCTCGAGCGGAGGAGGCCAGGCCACGCGGAAGGAACAACTTTGCGCCTTGGTAAGTGCGGCAGGTCGAAGAAGCTAATCCGGCGTAATGAGGTAAGAATAAAACAGGAGGATAGGGTCCTCGCGCCCAGCGCAGCCCCGCGCAACCCTCTCGGTTCCTCTCGGTTCCTCTCGGTTCGTCCACCCCATCCAACGATACTTGGGAGAGGAGACGTAAAGAGATTTCCTATCTTCGAGGAGGAACTTTCCGAGAGATTTCTTATCAAAATGCAAATCCAACGACGGATCTGCCTATCTCCTTTCTCTCCATCCTCTCCATCCTCTCCCTCTCCCTCCCTCTCCCTCTCCCTCTCCCTCCCTCTCTCTCTCTCTCTCTCTCTCTCGTTTCTTCGAGTCGCTTTCTCACTCGTGCACTCCTCGTAAGTTTGGCCGTTTTTCTCTTTCTACTTGACTTTCTGCATGGCTTTCTGCACTTCTCCTGATGCCGTAGCATCGCGCCGACTTTCAAAGCTTCAACATTTTGGGCCCCAAGAGAGCAAGAGAACGGAAGTAGAGTTCAAGCTCCTTCGGATCTGGCTTCGGTTAGTTCATCCGATTTTCCGGGTAACGGTCTTCTCTCAAAGTCCTCGATTGCCGATTTTCACATTCGAGATAAATAGGTTCCGTTGTTAACAGTAGCAGTCAGCGTTCGTTGTATATAACGTAATAACGTAATGGGTGCTGATGATATTAAGCCTTATAACCTCTTGAATTATCTTTCTTTTTGTAATATGTGTATATTTGTATTTATGTAACGTAAAACCAATGCACACTTGGCTCTTAATTCATTTCAGATATAAGAATTTGTAATTTTACATTGGAGATATTAATCATTTATTTGAATTGAATATTTGAATTGAATATTCAATTAAAATATTCAATCGTGTGAATGAAATTGAATATTTTCTTAATTTCCTTTAAAGAAAAATTGCGATCTTGAACATGTGACTGAATTTAATAAAGAAGTTGTATTACGAAGTTCATTGTTATTACATTTGCTAAATTGTACTACGTGACGAAATTTAGAGAAATGATTTATTTTGGAGGTACGAATTTTTAATCTGATGTATGAATTATCGTATTAACGTTATTTAAAAGTAGATATACGTAATTTGTTACTGAATCCAAAACAAAAAGTCTTTCAAACTAAACAGAATATTAGCAATGGTATTCCTGCGAACGTAAGAGATCATTTACGTACTTGTACACACGTAGATTAATAAAACCTGAATTAAATATGCTAACTACCTATATATTACATCGTTGTAAAACTTTTTCATAATTTTTGTTTTATTAATGTCGATAATTTCCTTGAAATTTAATTGAAATTTTATGCAAAAAGTTTAAAAAATACTTTCAATACTGGAATTCACTTTTCCCTCAAAAAATTATGAATCAACAAAATTTTTTAATTAAGAGATGATTTAAATTTTCGGAGTAGTAAAAACACATTTAAAAGTATCGATTAATTAATTTATAAGTCACAAGGGTAATGAATATTTTAAACAGTTCACGTATTACGTATGAAGTCTAAAGGGATAATGAAAAGAATAGAGTTTGTGTGTGTGTGTGTGTGTGTGTGTGTGTGTGTGTGCGTGCGCGCGCGCGTGAGAGAGAGAGAGAGAGAGAGAAAGAGTAGAAACAGATTTCGACACAGAGCATCATTTTTATTGCCTCAGAATTCACTGCGTTTGAAGGTAGCGTTGAGTGCTTGGAATGGATGGCGTTTAATCTTGGTGGCTGGATGATTTTTAATTAAATCTCGCTAATTCGATAAATTTGCAGTTTAATTAATTTCATAAGTTTATCAAAGTTTGTTCATTTCGTTTAAGCAATGCTGACATTTTTCATTTTACATCATTTCCGTACTTTTTATTCATGCCAATTGCGAGAAGCGAGTTACCTTTGCTTGCTGTATTATAAAAAAGGAAAAAGCAGGAAAAAACGTCGCCCAACTGAAAACATCACTTTGTACAATTGCTGGATTTGTTGATTCTATTTTTTCTCGATTTCAAAGTGGTCGCCAGATAGATTGACCCGTTGATTGGCATCCAATAGCTAGTCATACTGCAGAATTGAAGGGGCCAAACGTAAAAACTGGTATTTATATGCCAGAATATTGATGAGTTTTGGCTGATATTCGATCTGTGATTCAGTGTACTGATAGATAAGAAGTAATAGCTTTCTTTCTCATGAATAAACTGATATTTCACAATATATCACTTTTAGAATACGCCTATTCTACTCAGTGAAATACATTTTACCAATACCTATTCTTTATAATCATTTGTCGCTTGAGCGCTAGCGCACAATCTTAACGATCTCCTTCTACACCGCGTAAGCTTCCTCGCATTACATTTTTGAACAATTTAACTCGACGCAAACTAAAATCAAAATTTATAAATGTCATTATGATCCGTTACCGGGCCGAATGAGTTGGAAATATATTTTCTCCAGCGATGAGACAGTATTTCAATAGCGCCATACACATACCGTTCAGTAACGCGTTAAAGCAGTAACACGTTAAGCAGTTCACGGAGTACAATAAACTAATGACTAATCTTCATAATTACCACAATTGTCACAAAGACGAACTTTCCCGTTGGTTATAACTATTTATGTTAAATATTGCAATTACCCATGGCTTCTCGATCGTGAAGCAAAGAGCAGATATACAAAATTAACAAATTTTTGAAACGAAGAAACAAAGTGCACTGCGTTGCGTGTAGAATTAAAAGTAAAAAATGATCTTGCCCCTAATGAAAGAAAGTCGATCTAATGAGATTGCTCAAATAAATCAATTTCAATGCAGCTCATTCCGAAGTAACCAACTGCGTTTGCTTTTCAAAAGTTTCGCCTAATAAAAAGCACAGTTCTACACAGTCTCCTTGATTTGGCGAGAAATCGATTTTTACGAAAAATCGTAAAAGCTCTAGTGTCAGCTGCCTGCGAGAGTGAGAGGCGCTCGACCAAAGAGAATATCGATCCTCCATTGTTTGATCACTTATCGCAACCTACGAGGTTATATGAAATTCCAAGGGCCATCCATACGTTACTTTCCCGGTTGAAGGAGGCTTGATTTGCGAGGCGATCGTCGAGAAGGACAGCGGAAGGATCGCCGGAGGAAGGGAAGGCGCGATTGGCAATTAGCCTCGGTGATTAGACTCGGCCTCGGGAAAAGATGGAAAAGAAAGCTCGGAGCTGGGGTTGCGTTTTATATTTTCGTGCATGCACATGGACTGCCGAGCTGTCGTGGCGGGTGGCACGCGAGCCCACGAGGGGTGGGGTTGGTCTACCGGGGCTCGGGTCTGGGCGCGACACGAAGTCCATTTATGCCAACAACAGCGGTAGTGGTTGTGGCGGCGGCGAACCATAGCGCAAAATGTGCCGGCGGCAGGTCGCCTGTCAAAAAGAACATCGGGCGAAGGGCGGAAGTGAGGAGGACGAGTGACCGCGCGAGTGCGCGGTATTACATAGGGAGCGACGGTGGCACAGTCGTAATCTCGATACGAGATCAATTCGCGTGTGCGTTGGCTTTCCTGAATTTTAATGCAATGTATGCATTGGCCAGGCTTGTTGGGATCGACGAAAATCTAGCTGGGTGCAGGAGCGCGCGTTTCCACGCGAACGCGAGCTCTGGGACGGTGGGTTGGTGGGTGGGTGGGTGGGTGGGTGGGGGGGGTGGAGGCTACGAGCTCACTCCTAACTTTTCTATGCATACGTATACGATTCGACCCTCGGCTGATTTCCAACTCTCCAGCCCCTCCACCGCGGCATGTGCATACACACTGCCGCAGTGCAAAATCAAGCTTATTTTTCAAAGAAAATATCCCCGATTTTTATTCCATTTTCTCCGAAGAATGGGACTCTCTTTGTGTAATAATGTTAGCGACAGACTGGGCAACGGTGTAGAATGTGCACTGATTTCCGGGAAACTTTTCCAACGGTGCATTGTTATTTTCAATTTCATTTATCCCTCAACTTCGATCAAATTATCCATCTTTTTTCTACGGTCGGAATAAGTTCCTTTCCCTCAGAAGGCTCACATATTCAAGGCGATAAGTGTCGACTAAACGTCGCAGACTGTTAATCTTTAAATCGTTAAACGCAGAGCGATGCAACTAATCCAAAGATTCATTAGTTGCATTTAATTACGGCAAACAACTAAGATTTTACAACTCATTTATGAATTCCAATGAGGTATACGTGCGTACTAAATGCGCGAGTATTAATACATATTCTCTTCTTCATAAGTGCAGAAAGAACGATGAGCGAGGGGAAAGAGACGGAAGAGCTGATATATAAAACAGTGAACGTTATATAACTCATATTACAAATAAAAGTGTTGAACTTAAAAGGATACTCTCTCTCTCTCTCTCTCTCTCTCTCTCTCTCTCTCTCTCTCTCCCTCAAAAATATCCAACGCCTTTTATCGTACAGACATTGTCAGCTACTAATTATGCGCGATATTTTCAAATGTCATATTTTCTTGAAAAGTATTGGTTACTTCCACGAGTAGGCCCTACTCGGAAAAACGGTGAAAACCAATTCTCACGATTTTGAATATCAATCCTCTCCCTAGACTTTTGTCAAAGTGCGAGATCAGCATCTCTAATACTCATCTCGCAAGTGAAGTGAGATTTCGCCGGTTGTGGAAAAGTGGTGCGTTCATGCACGTCGTCAAGAATTTTCCCATCGAGAATGTCAAATCTTACCCTTGAGTATAACAAAAAGTTGTAGACAGCGTTAAAAAGTGTTCAATCGCGAATTTCATCGTTCGGCAATTTAAGTCTTACGATATTTATGGTTAAAAGTGTTAAGCATTTCTGCATAATTTTTTAATATTTTAAAGAGTTCGCGTTATCACTTTTACACATGTGAAAAATCTTTTAAAAGTCGCGCGTTAAAGTTCATCTTAAATGTGCTCTCGGATTTCTTGAAATATCCGACTTTTGTTTTTATAAAATGCAATATAAATTAAAACATTGCGGAGATTAACCAAAAGGCGCAAAAATTGCATTCGATTTTGAATTTTAATTAAAAAATCCCATTCTTTTCTATAAGCAGTCGCGAGCTAAAAATATTTTATCATAGTATGAAAATTAATCGGGCATTTTTTAATAATGGAGAATAAATTTTTAATAAACAGCGGAAAGAACGACAGCGAAGCGACCGATATAAAAAATTAGCGTTTCCAGTTTTTTTCGTGGATATAAAAAAAACATTGGATCATGCGAAGCCGGAACAAAACAGAATTTTCTCTTTAACAAAGCTTTCAACTACTGCGCAGAGATTCAACTCGTCGGATTCGCCGGGACGAGCTAACGTCCCCTTTTTCCGTCGCAAATAATTTCGTCGCGCGTGACGATCATTTAATTAAATTATATCCCAACAAAAAACTCAACTAGACTATGCGCGCGCGCGCGAGCGAGCGAGCGAGCGAGCGAGAGAGAGAGAGAGAGAGAGAGAGAGAGAGAGAGAGAGATGGAGCGAAGCTATTTCGACGCAGATTTCGAGCTTTATCACGGTTGACGCTGTAAGACTTAATATGCGTTCTGTTAAATATCTCACATATACATGCGATCGATCGACGAAAAAAGTTGTTTCACTACGAGAACAATAACAATCGCACACGTTTGTATACAATTTGCAATTTGCAACGAGGCAACATGCAGGTTTTATTAAAAATGTAGATGAAAGTCGTCATTGTCCGTTTCACCCTTCGTTTTCGATTCGACATCGACGCTTTCGATCGAGAGAGAGCGAGAGAGAGCGAGAGGGAGAGTAGAAGAACCCCCGCTATCTAGACCCGCTGTCGTCTGCGTATGTGGTGGCCGTTTAGCGCTTGCAATAGCCTTGCACCCTTACACGACGTCAGCTGGAATACACTTTCATTTCAGCGGATTCAGCGGATTCAGCGATTTCGTCAGCCGAATCGAGCGTCAGGACTCAAGCCCGGTTTCAGCAAAGGCAGCAGTACACGCACCGGATATTCGCGACTTCCATATCCTACAATTTCACGATCTATGCTCGGACTGCCCTCGTCCCGCAGCGTTTGTTTGATCGCATGTGGCTGCGAGAGACCCTCGTATCCCCAACTCTCCGTTCGTGGGCGTTTGCGGGAGCCAAACACGCGGCACCAGATGACGCTAATTGTCATGCTGATGAGCGTATCGGCTAAGTTTCCCCCGCCCCTACATTTATAAACTGAACTCGCTGAGATTTTAGCTCATTCGTTTGCCGAGGTGTGCGGCTTTTGCAAGTAAAATTTGCCTCTGGATTTTCCACGCGGATTAATGCCTGCGGGGGTGTGTAGCGAATGATGCCACGCTGCTGGTGTACAAGCGCGCACACAGAGACACGTCTGCGTCGAGGCGCGACTTTTATCCACGGCAGTTACTCGATGTTCCCCTTTAGTGGATGATTTCTGACCTTCGCGCTCAACGTGTTTTCAATAGAGAGAAAGGGACACTTGGCGACGCTTGGCTTAGCGAGCGAAAGAGCGAGAGAGCGAGAGAGAGAGAGAGAGAGCGGGAGAGAGAGAGAGAGGGATGGAGGACTGTGACCCACAAACGCTTGCGAGTCTACGCGTGAACAGCATACTCGGAGAACGCACATAATTAGAGGAAGCATTAGCGACTGACATCCGGAAACAAAGTTCGCCACGTAATTTGCATGTCGTGCGCTTTCTCGAAGCCCTTAAGTGGGATGAAAATTTCATGGAGCGTTTCTCGCGGAGTGAAACTTCCCATCTTATAATTACATTCGCACCACAGACCCAAGATGCCATCGGTGTTGCTCCTAACTTAGCTATGTTTCGGTCAAAGTCCAAAGTTTTCGGATAGGCTCTTAATACTTCATCTGGATTAATTCATTTTGGCAATTGCTTCTTTAAATGCGGCTCTTTTTGCAAAGCCCCAAGTCCTCCGTTCTAAGATACTAAGCACCGATGCGGAAATTTCCTAGCGCATCTTTCATGAAATATCGTTTATTAGACTAGCGAGTGACGCGCGTGACAAAGACCGAGTCAGAGTTCGGAAAAGAGATAATTGCGAAAACCTCGTTGGCATCGTCTTCTAGATTGATATTACATTAATCGAGTGCAAATTGTAGACGAATATGATGACGTAAACGATCGGGTCGCGATCCAGATAGAAAAAACTAACCAACGATAAGTTAATTACACATATTGCCAAATTTCCATTTATTTATAAAATACGCGCGACAATATGTAAATTGGCAAATGCCACAGAGTCCTTCGATACAGAAAATTGTTTTTCATTTGAAATAACCGTTAACTTCGGTTCGTTATAATCCGCATACTGTTCCGCGTTACAATATCTAGTCCCTATTCATAATTATGTTAATAGCGTATCAAACCTCTACTGGATCTACGATAATTTTAAATTACATATAATCCCAATATTGACAAATAATTCGAATGAATTATCATTTTCATCCGTAAACAATACTTACATCCGACACTGAATCATTCCTCTACAATGAAACGTCACTTTTAATTTACGTTCGAGGATTTCCGTGAAATCTATTATATAATGAATCCATGTTGTTATTTTGTAGTTATTATATTAAAGCGTAAAGGGACTTAACTATTCGCTCAAAATATCAATACGCATTCGTACATCGTGCACTTACCGGTACACACGTTCGAAAAAATACGGAAAATACGGGGAAAAAACCTTTTTTCCTTTTTTGTTAAAATGGCAAAATGAAACGGTTTGCGCGTGGAAATCTGTATTAATAAAGTTTTTTCTACTTACGCAACCGAACGAATTTGACAGATTTATAATTTCCATGGCTCACCTGTAACGAGACAATAAGAAATTGAAATACTTATATGAAAATAAAACATAAACAATAAACTTAAACGTTCAAATGTTTGTAGCATTAAGTTTATCATAAATATTTAACGTAAAATCGCTAATGATAAATCGCTAATGTTGTAAAATCAATATTAAGCTTTCGATATTTCGGTTGGATGGTTGTATTGGGTGTGACGCAGTCATGTGATCTTGGTTACCAAGCGGTGAATCCAGTATATTATACAACACGAACGTGTCATCCAACTCGGTTGTTTGATATCTCGCACGACCAGATTATCAACCTGCGTGTGACATAAGTTTTGATACTCGCTGATCTTTGCAGTGCTCGCATCTTACTTTTACCGCGTCGTTGTGGCATTTTAATATTTACCACTTAAATTCGTTACTAAAAATTAACAATACGCATGTAAGTACTAATTTTGCGCATTTCTCGTCAGTCGCGAGCTTCGTGCAAACATCGCAGGATTCGTGTAAACATTTTAAAATTTATTTATTAAAATAAATAAGCATAAATTCTTTCTTAGGCGTGAACTACGAAGCGCGCGTTAGCACGCGTCTGAAAATTTAATATCGATGTATTTTCACGAACATCATTATCCCTTGCAAATAAATGTACCGGATACAGTATCGTACGTGCCCTGGTTTAAAATTTTTTCAAGTCAGTCTCGTTAATTTCATTCGAAGTATCCGGTACGTTTACGTGTACGTATATTAAGCGCATTTCCTTGGAAAAGTGACATTTGCAATTATATTCGAACATTTATAATTATCTAGGCGCCGCCGTTGAACGGAACTTTTTCTCTACGGTCAAGTTTCAAAGTACGTGAACGACTGCCAAAGCATTTGCAAAAGTCCTTTGAATCAAACGAGCACTAATACCTTTCAAATATATATATATATACGCACGGCGTTCGATCAATAGTGCGTCTAGTTTCTCGGTAAAACCGTAGCGTAATTTTTGAATCTTTCGCGTTTGACGTACGTTCGAAACGTCAATTCCCAAAAGATACGAGTAAGAGCGCGCGGATAAAACAAAATTGATGGCGCATTCGAATAAATGTTCTTAGCGCAAAGTAAAACAAATGTCGAATATAAAGAAAAGCTTGTCACTCGGGAAGATGATTCACGCAATATTTAACGATCAGAGCCGAGCTCTAGACCTACAGAGCCAGAGAGCAATAGCTTTTCCACGCTAAAATTGCAGGGCGTATATCGTAAAGAGCGCTCCACCGGGGGCAATCGACCTCGATGGATCGATCAGGGCTTCTGCGACGCGCCGAGATTCAGGTTTTGCGTGGGGGCGCGTACATAATACACAGCAGGAGCGAGCGATAAGAATGGCGGGTCGCAGCAGCCGTTCTTGTGCCCCGAGTGAGAGGGGAAAGACGAATGGAGAAGCGACGTGGTGCGCAGGAAAATTCGTGCCCGCGAGCATCTCTCTTTAAGCGTCTACGTGTTTGTCGATCTGGGTTGTATAGCAATCCTGGACTGCCATTCATTCGGCGGCCGAGCACGTGTGATCGGGTGCGCGTGTATTCGCAGGGAGGCGGTAACTCCAAGGCTCAAGGAGCCGCCGGGGATGACTCCGAGGCTTCGCCGGGAGAACGTGAGCTGAATGCCGGGTGGTCCGCGAACGGCCAGAACTCCGACGACGTGGATTAGTGCCCAAACTACGGAGCGTGAGGGCTAAATCGCAGAAAGTACAGTGGCTTGATACACTGCGAGCTATCGGAGTTTACTTCCGTTTACCTCCGTTTACCTCCGCTCGCTTCCACTCGCTTCCACTCGCTTCCACTCGCTTCCACTCTTGCGTCGCTCCGGACTGGGAACGCGGGTCTGTGTCCGGGTGACTCGACCACGAGCGAGAAAACGATTTCCATTGAGTCATTTGCCGTCCGCTATCGCACGTGCCACCAGACGCTTGACCCGAGTCCTGAGTAAATCTTCCTTGCGTCTGTTCCTCTTGCCTGTACATCGGTGTTGTCTTTCTCCCTTTCGAGGCTTCAGGGCCATCCACGCCAACGAAAAAACAAGCGTTTACCCGTCCCTCATCGAGATTGCACATGGTAAAGGCTTTTACGCCTCTTCTGGTTGTTTGCTCGCCGACGAAATTAACAGGACCAACTTCCACGGGCGTTGAAATTGGTTGGTTCACTCGTTAATTTTCAGGATTTTAATAAGCAATTCTACGCGTCACGCGTTACCACGCGATCCACCTGAAATCCAATTATTGCGTGGAATCAATAGTAACGATATAAATAACGAGTGTTATGATTAATAGCAGTTCGCGTGACGCATTTCGTACTTTAATCGAATTCTATTCCGAAAATCAAATTAGAACTTTTAATTATAAAAGCCATACGCGTATAACACCGAGTACAATGTATTCGCTAAAATACATATTCTAAAATATTCATATTCTTCTCCGTCGTATTAAGGTAATTTATAATTATCAACGTAGACACATTCATTCTGTTGCTATCTTTAAATTTCTCCATTTATAATAAGACTCGCGATAAGAATTTAATGCATCACGTTCTATGAGATTTTACAACGATACGCGTATTTTTGGTTATCTTTATTGAGGGGGTGCCACAAGTATAAAAGTACACTAATCCTCTTGACGTTCATTCGTCCGTTTACAATGATTTTTCAATTATATCACTGGTCGATAAATCGGGCCAACAATTCCTTCGATTCAATTCGATATTTTTATAGAACTTTGTAAGTTGTAGGTTAACAAAAATTGACTATTGACTATTTTATTTACGTGATCTCGCTTTCGATTAAAATCATAATCATCCGAATATGCTCCCTACATATTTCATCCGATTTAACTGCACAATTACCATTACACGATTTTTTTTAAATATAAGTCATAAATAATAAACAATAATGACAATATTAAACCGACAAGTGAGTTTACTGCAAAGAGAGTTCAATATCTCGACCGAATGAAAATTTATTTTAATGCATTGTTTATAGCATTACACGCATCAGCATGTTTTATAACGATAGATGCTCCGACGATATACTTTTTAACAAGAATTTAATTGTGCTTTTCATAATAATTGATTATCTGAACAATACGAATAATAATTTGAATAACGTATGCCTCGAATAATTCCAAAAGTAATAAGTAATTATTAAATAATGTATAATAGCAACCAAATTAGAGTTACAGATATCAGATAGTTTAATAATAATAATTAACGTAGCTGCAGCCATTACAAATTATCAGTATTTCAAAATAATTAACAGTCGGTATATACTTTCTTAATAATTATTCTTTTAAACAAAATACTGCCATTTCATCTTATTATACGAGTGCAGGCTCTTCTATTATTCGGTTTACTTTGCCGAGATTTGTGGACTTCTGAGTTAAAGAGTAAAGGCATAAAAACATAATACGCCTTGTAGTTAGAAGGGGAGATATATAACTTTTATTTGAAATATACTTTTGATTATAAATGCTTTAGGAGATATAAACTAGTTTCTTTATATGTAAATTATTTAGTACTGCCGTGGTTTCTACGGGAAATATTGTACCGCATTTCTTTTGCGTTAATACATAAATATTTTCACTCTTCGATGCTCTCAGGGTATATTATTAATTTCACATTTTTAAGTGATTTTTTAAAAGTATATCGTGAAAATTAATAGATTAGTAAATTTGTTAATTGAATTACGTTAACAGGTTTAAAAGAACGAGATGAAAGGAAACTACTAGTTCTTATTTACAAATATTATACCTTGGTAACTTATTTAAAAATTACATATAAGTGTTATGTATGCAGCAGGAGCTCCATATATCGCAGCTTCTGCTTTGTATCACCGGCTCTCCTTTTTTCTCGCGATACATTCAAACACGTAACACTTTCGGATTCTCTTGTACTTCTTTGCTTTAGTCCATTTTGTATGTGCTCAATTTCCATATTCATTTACATCTTTACTTCGCAGAAATGCCGAGATGAAACTTGTACTCGTGCGTGGCTCGGCATTCCTGCTTAACACAGGCAGATGTAATACATTAGCTCGAGATAAAAAGATAAAAAGAAAAACGCCACCAATTCGGTAGATCAAGAGTAAACCGATTGATTAAATAGACGGCAGATTTTATCGGGAGCGTATTTAAAAAATTAATTATCGAGATTAATTATGAAATCTATTTATTAATGCATTAAAAGTGTAGGCGTTTGAGTATACCTACCGTTGCAATAGGATGCCCGAACATTTTTCACGAATGACTCGTACAAGTTGAGAATCGCTTTGTACTTTTCTAGTCGCGCGTGTTCTTCACGCGAACGCGAACGACACGTACTTAACGAATGCCAGTTATGAAAAATCCAAATCTCGAACATCCATCATTCGTGCGAGTCGAAAGGAAGACAATGTTGCGTGAAAAATGGGAAATCGTGAAGTCCGGAGGCGAAATGTGGGACAGTCGTGCATAACCTCGACTACGGGAGAGAACGCGGGAGAGGGTCTCGTTTATTTGGGAAAATCTCGCGGTAGGCAGTTTTCCGCCGTTTCATTTCCTTATTTCCATACGAGCCGCATCTCGGTTAGTCTCGCGGCCTCTTATCTGGCCTCCGTGGACGATACTCTCAAGGACGATAATATCCTTGGCGGGCGCGCGGAAAAGACGAGGAAAAGGCGAGGAAAAGCGCTTGCACGACGTAGCGACGCATCGGACGTAACGCTGGCGTAGCAGCCATTTGTTGTTTAGGGTGGCGCGTTCGTGCGCGTCTTATCGCCGTAATAACGGATAGTCCATTGCGGGGGTAGGGGGTGTGCTCTGGTACGCGTGAATCGCCCCCAGCGCTCTTGCCCCGACTGCCACCACCCTGTTACCTCCCTGCTATCACCCTGCTATCTCCGCACGGCCCGTGCATGCATTAAGCATACACGCAGACGCGCAAGCGCTCGGCCCGAGTTTACGATATACGAGGGTACGAGCGATGCAGTGGCCCCGTCTCGCCGTAATTAATAATGCATGCGATATGCGCGAAAGCACCGAGCCCTATCATCCTTTATTCTTCCCTCGCGAGCTGCGCAAGCTCAGCCTCGTTCGCAAATAGTCGCGAAATCGCGGCTCTTTGCTCGATCGGTTCGTCCTGTCGCGTCCCGTCCCGTCTCGTCCCGTCTCGTGGTATCTCTTGACGCGATGCTTAACCCGGTTGGTCGCGATCGATCGTCGCCATCGTGAAAATGTGTGCGCGACGAGCCCGCCGGATGATTTCCCGCTGCTTTTCCTTCATCTCCGTTAAGGGCACGCATTCTTTAGTGGGTGGGTGGGGGGTGGCTGCTCTATCTGTGAGCTAACAGGTCGTGCGCTTGTAAATTATGAAAATGAAATGCGCGCATACGAGTAAGCGGGATAGAAGCAGCCGAATGTACAGCGGATATACTCGTATAATTACGTTAATTCATTATATTGTAATTTACATAGAAACTCAGGGAGGACAGCGTGCACGCAGCTTCTAAACAATTAAGTTACCGGATAAGTGGGATAATTAAAATGCCTAGATCTGAGCGAAAGAGCTGGAGTAATTTGAAATTTTCGCGATTAATCAAAACTGCTTTTTCAATTCAAGAGCCGCGTGCGTAAGCTTACGATAATAAGCTTATCGAGCGTTTGTTAAAGCATTTCGGTTTGACTTGAGCACTTGTACTTGTAGCGAAGGCATTTTGAGCTTTCCGCGCATTTATTACAAATTTGAGTGGGAAAGTACAAATAGGGTTCGGAATAATGTTCTGACGATTTAAAATAAATTTATTGCATAACCTAATGTTTAAGCCCTCGCGTCCGCCCGCCGTAATAGACCTTTAATCCTATAATACTTTACCATACTCCCCTTCCTCGTAAACGAATTACTCGATTAAGCATTTGGAGTGGAATTCCACCCAAACAATGATAAAATCATAATTGTTTTATTTAAAGAGAATTTTCACTCTCCTCGTACAAGATTGCCCCGTTACGTCTTACAATTTCACTATAAATTGTATGAGTTAAAATAGCGCGTAGAGAAGAAAATCGATTTAAGTAGGGATCAAGTTCAAGCGAGGATTGAATATCCCAGCCTAAAACGTATAGCACGCACGTGATGCATTTCGAGTGCTGAGTTATGTAAGTCGAAAATTGAAATTGAATTTTTAACCGCTGTAAAAGGGTTTGCCTTCGATATTTAGAAAATATTTTCTAGCTATAAAAATAGCTTGCTCGTAATATACCGCGGGAAAACGGAATACTACGTTTTTACCGTTACCATAAGAATCCACTTTTTACGTAATCCGTAACATTATAAGAAATACAATTAACAATTATTAACGACAAGCGATACTGGAACGAAATTTACTTGGATACACGTGCAACCATCTTTTCCAGCGACTTTTCAGAAATAACTTTGACGATGCACAAATAATATGCACAAATTATACATTTGTTGCATATTACATTTCTCGGCAGACAGTATCAAACTGTACAGCAAATTTTCTTTTTGCAATTTCACCTAAAGTTTTGTTTCATTAAACTGAGTTGTATTCGGACTTTTAAAATATAATTTGGCCACGACTTTAAAAATTATTAAGTAAGCGCAATGCATAAGTGCGTATCAAACGTGTCTCGTGTATTACGAAATATCGTAACATTACAAGGTATTTTCAATGCGTATAATAATCTCGGAAGCGATGATACTTGAAAACCTTGGAATTCCTTTTTAATAGTTAATAAATTATCCTCATTTTTAAATTCCAATATCTCTAATGATTGCAATGAAAATCAAATGGGCAAGAATGTAACGTGCACACATCAAAACGTGATATGCATACTAAGAATCGATTGAGCTTCTCCAAGTCTATTCACAGTCTTCTCATTATATTTTATAGCTCTATTTATTAATTTTATTCAATTATTCCATCCTTCTCTATCTTTGCTCTTTAAATAAATGCATCCTTCAACTCGGAAGGTCCATTGGAGGATTCGTTAATGCAATATTATGTGTGTGTGTGTGTGTGTGTGTGTATGTGTCCTTTGTTATCGTTGTTGCTGTTCTTTGTTATTTTCTCTATCCTACCTCATTATCAATACTGCAGAGTATAATATCAAGTCTGCAATCTTAACAGTTGGATTCCACTGACGTAGCTTTGTGTGAATTGTTATCCCCTCCAAAGATGGAAGTTACTGTTAAAATGGAATCTGAACCTTTTGTATTGCGATGAAAAAGAGGCTGCTGCAATGTTGTATAAAGGTCAATTCCGAAAAGGTGTCGATAAGATAAGCAAGACATGAAATCTAATTATTACCAACTGAGCCATTCTACCTTTTGCGTTAAACGAGTTACATTTTTTTATTCATTATGTGTGGATATATTTTAAGAAAAAAGTTAACTCTCGAGTAAATATAAAACTAGGACTTGAAAACGCATTTTGAAAAATATATATTTTGGTCCGGTTATTATTTCTATGGAAAGAAAAATGAAAAATTTAACGATATAAAAAAGCGTACATAAGCTTACGTACGAATTTTCCTAACGCAATGTAGTAACGTTTCTATTTTTATCCCCAGCTTTATTCATTATTAACAAAGTACTAAAGAAAAACAGGTATTCACGAGACGATGACGCCATTAATATACAATTGAACATTAAAGCACAAAAGCATTCAAGATAAATGTTCAATAAGCAGAACAAGTTGGTTATATATCTTAAACGAGTGTAATATTTTTATTGTGATAAAATGTACGCGATGTTTCAGCGTGTATTCAAAGTTCTGCAACATTGATATAAAAGGTCCACGCAAAGATTTATTAAACGAGTAAAGAAAAGTTACCAACAACCGGATTAGTAAAACAAATGAAAATAGCTGGTTCAAACAAATCTTAAAAGAATAGCAACGGTCGATACGACTTTCAAAAGTACAATCGACCTCATTCGTGATTTTTGAATTGCAACTTGATAAATAATCTTTCGATATAATAAATTAATAAAACCTTCATGGAAAATATCACCGGAAATATCGGTTTACAATTCAGTAAATTCTCGTACCAGCATTCTACAAGGTAAAATTCGATTTATGGAGAACGAGCTTTTGAATTTATATTTACTTGAAATAAATGGGAGAAAAAAAGGGCAAAAAGATCGGTTGGTAAACTTATTTAAAAGTTCTGCGCAGATGGTGAAAAAAAATCTGAAAATTTCCTGCCAACGCTTTTTCCCGAAACGAAACAAAATAAGCTGCTGCATTCGCGCTTGTTGGCAAGCCAGAGGTAGTAAACCGGCAACTTTTCCTGTACAGTAGGCCCGGATAGCAAATTTTCCTCCCGCGGTTTTCCTTTGCTTTGCTCCTTTGCTAACGGTAAATTCTGGTGCATCCGTTAAACAAGCTCAAGACCGTGGATGCATCGTTATCGCCGTCGTCCTAGGATTTTCCGCTGGGCGTTCTTATCGCGCTTAGCGAATAACCCGATTGACACACGAACGGACTCTTTCCATGGGACGCCAGACGGGAGGAAAGTCTTTGAAAACTTCGTGTCCCTCGCTACATCTAAGGGATAGGGGGTTCTTTGCGTATTTGTACGATTCATCAGTCGCGAGATTTAATCATGCGATTCGAAGGAGCAAACTCGCCAGCGAATAATCCTGGTCCGCTGATCCTCGTCCTCTATCTCCTCAGACTTTCCTCTTTTGCCCCCACCGAGTCGGCCCATAGTGGAGCTAATTGAATTAGCGCTTTAGCGAATTGAGTCAGAAAATTCAACTAGGAGCCCGCACTTGATCGAATTGCCCGCTAAGTCTGAGTAATTCTCTGCATTACGGAGATGATGTGTAAGAGTGCGCTCGTTCGCGCCGCGTTTACGCTAGCAATGAATTTCTCGGATCTTTAGATCTTACTCGCGAGCATCTAACGATGCAGTCCCTCCAGCTGTACGCGATGGTCAGTTTTCGAATGCGCCCAAACGATGAATAATGCCAGCATTTGAGTCCTTTGAGTGGCCGTGACTTTTCAATATTACAAGGATGAGCACTTGATTAATGTCTTCCAAGGCAGTGCAGCAGATTTTCAGGATGGATGTTTCAGGATTCAGCGAACAACGTCTTAGGCTTCTTGTATCGATTCAAGCGCAACGTACTCTCCGAAAGAAAAGAAATTTGGCCATATCGGTGATTTATCGATTTATCGATTTGTCGATTTGTCGATTTGTCGATTTGTCGATTTGTCGATTTGTCGATTTGTCGATTTATCGATGGATTATCTATTACTGAAAAACGATCCTAATCGTCGTTAAGTAAATTACTTAGGGGCTACGTAGCCCTTTGATAATCACGGTTATCGGTGAAATCACTAGCTGCGACCAAATAAATGTAGTTATAAAACTTGAATTTTGCATCGGCTTTTTATATCTACCAATACGTAAAGATTTAATTCTCGTGCAATTACAATTTCAATCTCGACTTTTTTTCTTCATCGCTTTATTACGCAATGATAATGGTTCACGTGAATAGAGTCCAAATGCGGTAGAATAAAGGTTGGAATTTTGTTTAAATTTTCATTGGTAAGCACAAACGAATGAAGTTAAAAAAATTTATGCTAATGCACTGCTCTGTATTTTTAATTCCAGTTGTCTAAGTAGTTTTTATAAATCGTTAAAATGTTTAATTTATCCCGGAGCAATTCATTCGTGTTTTCAATTCAAGGAATCCCATCAAAGGCACTTGTGTTAAAATTTTTGCTGAAAAAATGTTTATATCGGATATAAACGTTCAAGGAAGAATAAACGTTGACTTACCCGCGTTTCGAGAATCTTAAGAGAGTCTAATTTGATTGCTTATTTTGTGAAAATAAATCTTGCTTTATGCAAATGTGAACAAACGTTAATTAATTCCAGACGTTGACTCGGACGGCATAGAAATTTATAACGAAATACCAACAAGAATGAAATCTCCCGGCTCTCGGAACCAAATACGTCCATTTTAATTTTTAGTCAATAATGAAATACTTGTAAAAACTTAAATTGCACGCAAGGATTGTACGCCGACGACAACTGCAACTGACCCAACATCAGCTCAATATCTCCCTAGGATTAATCTCTCTAGGTGAGAATCAAGCATAATCGTTGAACTGCAAACCTGACCGCTTGCTAATACTTGATTCGCCAACGAACGCTTCCATCGCGAGCTTATTTTTTCCATTCTTGGACTTCGCGTCCATTGTCTCGTTCGGGCGCTTCGGTTATTCGGGCTGAATTACGTACGTACACTTGGATGTATCGTTGAATCGCGTGTTCTCCCGCATTTTATCCTCGGCCTATTACATCACCCGATGCGGATGTAAGTGATATATAGGTCGGGTGCGCTACGCGATAACGTAAGAAGTCATTAATCAAAATAACAGCGTCTTTTGGCACAATTATCGTGACCTGGACTCGTCAAACACTCTCCAGGCAATTTTGCTCTTATTTATTCATACATGCATTTCCATGTTTAATAAGCATTGTTTCGACATTATTTATAATTGATTATCGTAATAATATGTTTGCTGGCGCTCTTTCTTCGTGGTATTATTACCTTGAGCAACCTTTTTCCAAATATTATCAGACGTATGTTTTCTTTCTCGCGATGTATTTGCCTTTGCCTTTTGCAGGAGGAATTGATGTTAAGGCTGTATCTATGGATATATCTAAGCTACAGTTGAGGCGCTCCGACTCTGAATCTGAATTACTTCGGTTGGGGGACATTTTTCATTTTACCTACAATTTGGCATCATTGCGTTATAAAGACTTATCGGATCAAATACGATACAAGCGACTTGTCCAGCATTGTATCTCAATAACCAGTATTTATCGGTAGTACCTTTAAATGACATTGATTGCAGCTGGAGAAAGACTGCGCACTTCCAATAAAAGACCTTCAGAGTTTTCAAGGTCAGTATCGGTGTATTTGGAATAAAACAACTGTTGCCGCTAGGGTATGGACAAGTTGGCTTGTCGGTGGCTAACATAATAGGCCAAAGGCTACAGCATTTCGGCTCCTTTACTTGGTGGAGCGAATGATAGCGGTAAGGATGTCGAAGTTCTATCTTTGAAAGTTCTGTTTTAATAAATCACGTAAAATCTGCTCGTTGTTACGGTAAAGTTCGGGAGCGCATGTTCCGCGAATAACAAACTCAGTTTGCTATTCGCGTTAAATTTTTGACAATTCCAACTTTACGTCTATATCCTCCTGTTATTTTTCGAGAACAGGAGTGAAACAATAATGCTGAACTCTACTGCCTTAACGTTCAAGAAGTTAGACGAGTAAATATCGTAAGATCAACGGAGCGTTACCGTATTCGTGAAAATGCGTTTGCAGATTCAGCAGGTACTTTTAGTTGAAGAAATCTGCGAATCACTCATCGCTCGTGATTCGTCACACGCGGGTTATTGACGAGCTTTTTAAATTTTTATTTTACACGCGTGCACGTGTAGCATTGTTTCGAATTCGCGTTAGTCAGTCGTACGAAAAGATATTCACGAGTCTTGCCGTCGTGAATTGAATTATTTTTCCTTCTATTGATCCGCATTCGTTCTCTTTTTTCGCGACTTAGAGCGTAGTTGGTATAATCGAGTATACGTATACGTTGTTAAATCGCACACGTAGTACGCGCAAGTTAACATTCACGAATTACATCGCCCGAGGCATGGCGTACGTGTTATATACGCACGCAGTATAATCGCACCGAGCAGACATATACCAGCGTGCGCATTAGTATAGTACGTATACATTAAAGAGTCGGGCACAATAAAGGTTGATAATAAGAGGCTAACAAGGGTCGTTGTCTCCCCACATTAGGCCCCAAATAACGTCTTGCGTTAAAAATAATTATATTTGTCGACGTAATTACTTACGTCGTGCACTCGTCAATCTGTTGTGTTATTAGAATACATTTCACTTATTTGACCGATGCTTTATCCGCTAAATTTAATATTAAAACTCGAAGAATGATTTATCCTAATACAACTAATTAGCGTAGTCAAAGGAGACATAGAAAAGTCTTGTAATTCTTTTCAGGTTACTCTTAAGGTAACATTTCTCGTTAACTGTGTATTTATATAATTTTGTATAATATTCAATTTTTTTATATTTATTAGGTCAACTTTCGCAAATTTTAATATTACCTTAAAATTTTTCTTTTTCTCTAGGGAACAAATGCATTTTTTTATTCCTAACCCAGAAATAATTTCAAAGGTCTGAGTTTTTAAAATACAAAGCATTTTCGCTTATATTTAAATTTCTTATAGATTCTTTTAGCAAGAATTCATTTTAATTCAACTGAAAATTTCAACATTGAAATTGTAAAACAATGTTTCCATAATCATGTAAAAACTCCCATCATAATAATACCCATTGTATACTGAAAATAATTTATATTTAAGAAATTAGGTCGGTTATCAATTTTTAACTTTGACATGAAATTCGTGCAATTATTTCAAAGTATTTTGTAAAAGGCAATGTACTTCAATATATTGTAAAAAGAAATTAACAACTAGACGAAATATTTCATAAAAATATTACTCATATTATTAAGTAATAATGAATTATCCGATAGTCTTTAAGCCAAGTAATTTTTTACTTATTACATTTTTATTACAATATCTCTATTGTATTCGCTTAAAAAATAAAATGGAATATTTTATAAAACTTAAAATTTCATAATACTACATTTAATGCTAAAAGGAATTCATTTAATTAATTTAAAATGTAATTTGAAGCAGTCTTTGAATTTAAATTGGAATTTTTCATTACGAAAGAAGATGAACGGATATCATTAAAAAAAAAAAAAAAAAAAAAAAAAAAAAAAAAAAAAAAAAACTAAACTAAATTATAAATTATATTTTTAATCAAAATCGTATCGTCTACTTTCATTCTACTCAGGTCGCATACTCTGTATTACACTAATTGTTATACGTTTAGCTTTTACCTACAAATGCAGACAATATGTAAGTGCTTACGACAGTAAAATGTACAACGAAATCTCATAAATTTCGAGCGTTAAACTAATTAATAACTTGAAAGTCGATTTCTTTAATCAATTACAATGTAGACGATAAAGTGTTAAATAAAATTATTTAACAATTCCGTTGCATCTGTGTCTTACATCGCTTAATATACGGAGAAATTTAAATCACGCGAATTATAATTTGTATACGGTATAAATAGATTGATCGGTCTGTCGTAGAATAAATAGACGAACCAAATTTTTTAAAACACACAAATTCTCTTTCAATTTCAACTTGAAAGTATTAATCGAAGTTCAATAACAATAATTCTCTTTAATTGCCAAGAATTTTCACGAGACTATTAACTACATTATATACACAATGAACAAATACACTCTATGAAAAAAGCATCGTTTAACTTTTATTGCAGAGCAGGTCATATCAATTTTTGAACAACATACGTATAATTATATGCGCGAATAATTTTTTGTTCGTAAATATGAATCCAGCAGTCGTAGATAATTACAATATTATTATTTATTTGATTCCATTATTCAATTTACTTGGTAAAACCAGATATATAATTTTAATATTAAATACATCCCTGTCAATTAAATATATGAAAAGTCGAATAATTAAATGAATCACGTTACATAAATAATCGTGAATATAACAAAGCGTCTTTCTGAAAGAGATTAATGGTAATTAATAATTAGGGCCTTTTTTGCTGTCGCACACTGGTTTAATTACTTTTCCAAAGCTAAGTACCTTTCATTAGATCAAATAATCCGCTCGTAGGTGTAGAAGATCCCAGAAAATTTAGAAACGCGAGTCTCGTGAGAATGAGTCGACATCGTCGTCGCACTCGACAAATCGAACAAACAACAAGGATCAAGAGGAAGGGAGGGAAGAGTCGGTCCATAGCAGAAAAACATAAAGGACCCGCTTCATCCAAGGGGCAACCCTTGCAAATCCCAGCTACGTAACGCAAGCAATAACCCGGTGTTCCCCGCTTATCGCCCCGCATCGCCTGCTCCGCAAGTCAATCTAGGAGCCGAGGGCGGCGCGCGGGGATCGGCGTCCTCGCGTGAGATCGACAGATTCGCCCGAGTCCGGGCTTTCGGGCTCGACCGGGCGGAGGCCCCCGGCGAGGTGCAACCGCTAGATTAACAGCCCTCGGCCTCTCCGCCGGGGATCGATACGCGTGCACGTGCTTACGAGCGGATTCGTCGCGGCGCAGCTGCTGGAGAAAGCGGCCGCACGTTTTCCTCTCCGGACGCTCCTCTGCCTCTGTTCATCATTTTCATTCCCGAATGAGCTCGGCGAGGCGCGAGCTTACGCACGGGCCTCTCGCTTTGTGGGAGCCGAAGCGATTCGCAGATTATCCGGGAGATTAACGAGCGCACAAAGCGATTCCCGGCCTCTCGCGCGTCCTTCCATGCGCGCCCATTTAAACGCGCAGGGCTATAAAGAAAAATCAGTGCTTTTCAATTGGCAGGCCGTTTATCGGCCGCTTCGCTAATTTTACAACGCCGTCTCATTAATAATGGCTAATTGTTGCGGAGTCATGATCACATGATCAATAGCCACGTGCGTTGCGCGCTCTGGCTATTATAACTCGGCTTTGTTGCGGACAAATGTACAGAGGAGAATTTATAGAGCGAGGGAGAACAAAGCAGAGCACAAGATTTTTCAATCGCGCTCTTAACGCCTTGAAGGAACAAAGCGAGTCCCGATCTCTTCTCGTCGGGAGCTAAGTGTGGACGGCTTCCACCACCGGCGTCCACCCACTGGGAAGCAGAGGCACCTGACTTTTCTCGCTCCTCGACGGTCCTCCGCTCGCCCACTGATTTATCGCAATAATTCGTCACGTGGACTCTTTCTCTCTCTCTCTCTCTCTCTCTCTCTCTCTCTCTCTCTACCTCCTTACTTTATCCCTTTGCTTTCTTTTCTTGCCACTTGCGCTGGCGCTAGAAATATACGCGCACGAGCGAATACGGCTCTCGATCGGAAATTCATTCGCCTTGTTTTGACCGCGAAATGCCTTTTTGCCCGGACGCTTTTCTTCCTTCATTGCTCTCTGACTCATAGACTTAAAGCGATACTTTTTAGTTCGATAAAAGTATAAAAGTAAGCTCATCCTAGGAATACAGGATGAGAAATTTTACAGCGGGCGCTAGGAAATTCGCTGGCGGAGTCAACGTATTTTCTTTAACGTATTGGGAAACATATTTCCATCGATCCAGAGCATTTTTTCTGATTCGAGTAATGTGCAGCAGTAACTAGGAAAGAAACTCCTAGAATCGTGATTGGAAGTCGAAAGTTTCAGCCGTGAGATTAAATCTCTCTTTACGCGTATATCTTACTTATATCATATTCTTATTCCGTTCTATGTACGCACTATCAAATTCTAATCTAACGCGTTACTTTAACGGATTTATCTGATCCGACTTTTTATCGCAGTACAATGATACTTGAAATAATTCAGAAAATACGTACAGAAATTTTTACAAATCCTTTTCAATGGCCGATATTAAAAAATTACGAGTATATTTATTTATTCAATTTTATTATCAACTTGAAAGCTTCTATGAATAAAGGCTCTATTTTATGGGACAACGGACGATTTTTAAGCTGAGAAAAGAAAAAATTTACCATACGAAAGAGTTTACGTTTTAAATGACACCTTTAATATGTTTAATAACAATTCTTCAACGTTTGTAATACTTATTTTGTCATAATTTACATTGTGTAATTCAAATTTAAATTTTTATCATTCTTTAAAATTCTAGCTTCAGAATTTGGAGAACATTTCCAAACTTTACCTGAAAAGTTCATGTAATAATAAATGTAATGCATTGTGAGAATTGTACGTACATAATTTTTATGTTTAACAACGAAACTCTACAATTACTATAATATTCATTATTACAGTTGTAAACTAGTGTTCTGCATATTCTTGTTACAAATTTGCATTTCTTTTTAACAAAATAATTCAGTGCACAAAATATACCTTTAAAATTACATAGCGTGTATATTATAAAAATAACGACTTTTATTTTCGTATTTCATATTAAAAATATGATAATTTTAATTAAAAAATGGCATGATTTAGAGATACTAATTACAGTTTTTTGGTCAATTCCTTTCTTCGTAAAAATACGAACGTTAATCTGATGTAAAAAATGAAAAGTAAAATTAACTGTTTTAAAAACTAAACGTACAATTTGAACTTTTTATATTTACATATATGTGTATATTTTTTTAATAGAATTTAATTTGCTACTGTTTTTATCCTTCGCTAGAATCAACCAAAATCAACACCACAAGCTTTTATAAAATTGTAGTAAATGTTTTCCAATACCGAGTGTCATAATACTAAGTAATTTATATGTTATTTGTACGTTATTTCATTCTGATATACTGGAATTTTGGGTGTTGGAGTAAGAAGTAGTTCATAGTTGTGTACACGTTTTGTCCTGGACCGGTCAATAAGACCGTGTAGATCGATCCTGCCTTATGCGCTTGTGAGATAATACGATGAAATAATCGATAATCCAATCAAATTCTATTTCTGTACTTGCGCACACCCGCATAAAGACGTAGCCACCTAGCGAACGATGCCGGCATTACAATCTCGCTTACGTACACCAACCACGATTGCATCGTACAAATTTTTATTCAATTTGTCAAAGGTAAAAGTTCAATTTGCCACTGGTGGTAATTACAAAGTTTTAAATAAATGAAAATTTGTAAAAAATATGCATTCAAAATGAAGGAAAAGAAGTAAGCGGCTATTAACATTTCTTAGATATTTATTTTCTAAAATTTAAACACTAGTTTTTAAGGCATTCTAATACTTCTATAAGTGTAGTTTAATATATAGAACTGTTGAACTGTTTACCTTTAAATATAAAATTTTATGCCACATTTATATTCACCTAATAAATTGAAACTCTAATTGTTGTATTAAACTGTTCCATCAAATTTATAGAGTTAACGTTTAATATTTTAACGTTAGTTATGTAATACATCATATATTTGGTAATTAGAAAGTTGAGAACTTTCGTACAAAATTTGTTTACTTTACGTAAGTGGTTTAGGTGTCCTAATTTTTCTAATAGAATAACATTAAGGAATTATTTTATGTAAAAAATTCAGATACATCGTAATATTCGAAAATAATACATAAACATACAAAAGTTCTACATGTTTTTCTAAGAGTTCAATAAACCAAGGTAGATAAAATAGGTATGTATATAAGGGTTTTCAGTTCAATCTTGTCTTATTATTAAATTTCAATCTCTAAGACGACTTTGGGTCATGGATTTTTCATAAAACACTGGAAATTTTTCAAAATATCAAGTGATAAAAATTGATGGTACCACTCCGATTGATTTATTTTTCAGAGAGTACTGCAACATTATTTAAATTAATGTAAATAAGTAAAACTAATTTAAAATTTATGAACCGGTTCTAAATTCAATAGAATACTAGGTGCCATAAATAGTAATTTGAAGAAAATTTTAAATGAAATTTTAATTAATTCGAGCTCTGCGAAAGTAAAAAATAATACATATGTATATATTATGCGAATAATTTAACGTTTCTTTCGTAAGTTTCGAATATTTAGACCGTTATAGCACTTCTAATTTTTTATTCAAATCCTTTAATTAACATATTTTTAGTATCGACCAACAGTTTTCCCAATTAAAAATTATATTTTCCACTTTCACATTTTATATGTGAAACAAAGTTCGCTGCCTCATGCTTACTTCATGATGAAGAATTAATATTGATATTATTGCTATTATTGCTATTGATATTTCACAAAGATTTTTAAGTTTCAAAACCAACCGATTCGTATCTAAAATATCATGATTTATATTTGGCGATAAAAACTTTCCTATAGATTTTGTCCATTAATTAATAGATTTAATATCAAAGCTCATAAAGTTAAGGCGAAACCTAATCGATAAATTAACTAAGTTTCCAATGAACGTTCCTCGTATTAATGAAAAAAATTAATTATATTCCAATAATGTCAACTCGTACAGCGATTCGAATGTAACGTTTTAATTCACATTATGTCAAATTTGACTATTATCTGCTCAAACATTTGCTAAACGAATTATACACGGGAAAGAAACTAAATGAACATGTTTTATATAAGAATCGGTGCACTAATATTGATAATGAACGACGGCGAAAGCTTCCATTAATTCGTGAATATCCACTGAAA
The DNA here is from genome assembly GCA_018907045.1 of Wiebesia pumilae. NCBI lineage: Eukaryota > Metazoa > Arthropoda > Insecta > Hymenoptera > Agaonidae > Wiebesia > Wiebesia pumilae. The sequence continues at coordinate 4,618,482 of JACCHZ010000192.1, forward strand.
GGCATTTGGTATTAATGGGATTTAAGTCGTCTTCCACGCCTCGCGGATCCCCCGAACAAGACCTGATTAACTCTAGAAGGTAGACGCCCTCGAACCGTGATTTCAAGTACGAACTGTTAAGATCCCTCTGTATTTCATGAAACGGCTGGTTTGCTCGAGGCAAAAACCCCGACTCGAAGTTCACGTTTACTTCGGTCTCCGATCGAACTTATAAATTGTTTATAAATTTCTTTATCCTGGAAAAGGACTTCTGCTTACGTGCACACGCGTATATACGAATATATAATTAGCTCGAAGATTGGTGCAAACGTGATCGGGGAGGTTCGTTTTGCGATTAGCTGCGGGGCACTAATTAAGTTGAGTAATTTATTCAGAATGCTCGGAAGTAGTCTCCGAATCCACCGAAACGGAAGGAAAAAGAATACCAAGGGATACCAACTACGAAACCGCAATCACGTCAAATCGATACTTTGTTCATGTTTGCGTGCAAGAATACTCGAGATCATTTATGAAAATGCAGGCGTGTTTGCATTATCTTCGATATACTCGAGTCTATAAACAGTCCATAGCGCAAGTCTCAATTATCGGAGACGAGTAGCCTGTAATTAAATTCACTGCTCGGTAATTGTGTTTACATTATTAGATTAACAATTACATCTAAGTCAGTAATAGACGTAGTAGCCCACTTTGCAGGCGCGGCTGTTAATGTCCCGAGTGAAATGAACGAGCAAGTGCCGAGTGAACAAAAATTATATTTTTTCCCATTATACTTTGGGAATCGCGTGCACAACTACGAATTATTGTGCGCGCTCTACAATTTCATTGCCGTGCGAGAGTATAAAAAGTCATGGCCATCGAGCGTTCCTGTAAGTACAGTACTACCTGGCTGACAGTGTAAGCAGAACCATAGCCACTGAAATTTAATTTTCTTTTCTGGTTCTGCGGGCGTCTGCTCCTGCAGCTACGGTACGGTAAGCCATTGGATTTTCCAATATCTTTACGACCACGTTGCCAACGTGGTACTATAGCTTGACTAATAAGTAAGCAAAATTTCAAACGTCGAATAAATTTAATTCCCTCGCTTCTTTCTCCCTTTCCTATTTTCTATATTGTTATAAAGTCATCGTGTTAGGGAGGCTGTAGAGTGCGCACGGAGAGAAGAAAATTGCAATTATCCTTCGTAGTCCAGTGCGAATCAGTTGGAGTTGGAGCATCGACCATATGACCGTATCGGAGTATTATTTTCAGTATTATTCATCTCGATAAAGGGTTTCACAGGGTCGATGCAGTTCTGTAGCGAGCGCATGTGTGGCTAACAAGATTGTTGATTCAAGCAATAAAAAGCCGGCGCACATACACGAGTTAAGTCGGGTCAGCCTGTCGACCCGTACACATGTTTCACGCTTTCCACGTGCACGTGCTTGAATCTCGATGCCGCGAGGTGCACGGAACAAGGGGAAGGAAACAGTGGAATATCAAGAATTAAAGATAGAAAGGCGAAGGAGTTGAGGAATTATGGAAACGGAGACAATAAAATGATAGTAGAGAAGACAGAAGCTCGAAATGTCATTTTTGAGGAAAAAGGTGGAGAAAAAGACGCGATACGGAATGGAAAAGAGAGACGGATGCAGCAAGAAAGCACGGTGACTTGTCCTATGTCCCGACCTGCGAAATATCACGCGCGCGCGAGAGAGAGAGAGAGAGAGAGAGAGAGTTTGGACGAGGTGGAGGAAGGGAAAATAACACACAACGCATCACGCGACATAAAAAGCAAAATGTCGAGTCTAGATGTGTTTATCACCGGACTAGAAATTGTGTTTTCTCCGTGTTGTCTTTCTAGTGCTTCTCACTACCGCTCCGCGATCTTTTTTTCCTCCGTGGTAGTTTATCTCTTGCTCTCTCTCGGTTGGTCTCGCTTGCTTCCCCACCTTCGGCGCTCCTTTCCGAAGAGCCAAAGAGCTGCTGTACCACCTTCTCCAGAGCCGTTCCGTAGAACAGCGAACACGAAGGCGCGCGCTTTTTCCGCGAGATTTCCCCGGACCGCAGGCTAGTAGAGGAGAGGAAGGGGCGAGAGCCCAGAAATAGCGAGGCAAACAAACGATTTACGTGCAAATCTTATTTACGCCCCTTGCCCAGACACGCTGATGTCGAGTCTCTTTCTCTTTCTCTCTGGAGTGCGAAAACCAATCACGATTGTACCTTCTTCGTTTCGTTGCCACGGTTCGAGACACTTAAACCAACCAATGGAGGTACGGATAGTTCTACGCTATTTTTTCTCTGTCTTTTTGCTTCGATCGCTGCTTCCTTTTCTCTCTTTCAATTTCGGTTTGTCTAGCGAATCAAAGTCAGTGATATTCAGTGCGGTGCATCGCTCTATTTTTAAAGGTGGAACAAAGCGGTTGGCTGAGCGTAGAAAAAAATCATTTTTAATCTCATTTCAGGTGGATTGTTGATACGTTGGTACAGAAAAGCCTCGACGAGACGCGAATACGAATGTTCGGTCAAATCCTGGTGTCATATTCTTACTTACGCCCTGTTTTCTTTTAATACTTCGAGACAAGTAATCTGAATTTCTTGTGCGGAATTTTAATGCAATTAGCATAAAAATCATACTGGATTGCGTGCGATCTGGATTTTCGAGCCAGTCATCTGCAAAGAATTCAGTAGGAAAAAGGTAGATTTTTCGTTTGAAAACATCTTGTAATAATAAATCCCAGTGTTGTTATTAAACATTCTTGAGGCGTTTATAAAATTGAGAAAAATACCACTCTGAAATATTTGTGACAACGCTCCGTTACTTAGTTAGTCGTCTTTTAAAGTTATGGCGTAGTGACGTTACATACGTAAACTTTATCTAACTGAAACATCTGCAGATTTGACTCATTTTATAAAATATCTTTATCAGTCTTATAAAAATTCTCCACTGTTTTCCTAAGACGTAAAAGATTATGCGCATTCATTGATATATATATATCTAGCGATATTAAAAACTGCCGTTAAATATTCTAGTATTATGATTTTAATACTTTACGAGTACCATATTTAACGGACAAGTCGCTTCTCTGAGTTTATCGCGCTAATTTGCGAATGAGTATTTACGCCTAATATTTAATAATTTATAGAGTTTGAGTACCTTGAAAATAAAGAATTCCGTAGAATAAACGGGCTACTTGTAATGTAATAAATATTTAAGATATCAATGTAACGTACAATGACAGAATCAAAGAATTTTTATAAAAAGTGTATCGGATTAATCATAAATTAATATAAATTTCTAATTACGCTTGTAGGAATAGTTATCATTTGATTTACGGACCAATGTTTCAAAATCTGTCTACGAATTAAATAAACGACCGCACAGAAAATGTACTAGAAAGATATTTCAAAGATTTTACGCTTGATTAATTTTTCAGACGGATGTTAAAATAGAATTATTTTGTTTTACGATTTCGTCGATAATATTTGGCAATTATACCGTGGCTTTCGTGAAATGAGAAAAATAAATAAAAAATTACTCGAAATGTTTAAATATTCACGAAGAGAGAGAGAGAGAGAGAGAGAGAGAGAGAGAGAGAGAGAGAGAGAGAGTTGACAAATCGTCACTGGCATTTTTGAAAAGCAGTGGTCTCGAACGGAAGCGATCGCGCCTGTAAATATTCAAGTAATAAAGACACGCGACTGTTCAGCGTTCGAAGCAGTTGCGGAATATAAGCGAACCATTGTAAAGCTACTTCTGTATTGATAAAATGATAATAACAACACCATTACCGAAGATTTTAAAGTAGTTTATAAGCTTGAATTGTTTCGTCGTCGAGTCGTCTCAATTAGCACATTACGAGCGCTTGCCCTTTACTTTGAATTTTTTCATAGACTCGCGCCTCGTACGATGACGCTTAAGAGATAAAGATCCAGTGAAGGGAGAAGGGATAAGGGATAAGGGGATATCGCAAGGATGAAAAAAAAAGTTCGGAAATTAGATACGGTCGGGTGCCTGCACTGGTTCCGAGGTCAGTTGGCTTCTGTTGCGTTGCGATTGAGCGCCGTGAAAAGTAACGAAAAAGGATGTGCAGCATAGCGATCACGCGTACGTAGCCTTGAAGGGAAAAAACCTAACGGTCATTCGCCCGCAAGGTGAAGAAAAGTTCTGTATAAGCAGGCACTGACCGGAGCCAAGGAGACGACGGCAGCGACGGCAGCGACGGCAGCGACGGCAGCGACTGCGCGATCGCTCGCAATCCGAAGGAGGAGACCATGACCGGTCTCTCGATCCTCGCACGCCACTCTCTTTTCCTTCGCGATTCTCGCTTTATCTTACGTGCTCCTTCCGCTCGAGTGCAGCAGCCCTCGAGTGCAAAGGCGCCAATCCGCCTCTCATCGACGGATGCCGTTCGCTGGAAAATTTTATTGTTTCTTTTCACGATTGCATTGCCTTTTCTGGTGATGCTTCTTTTACTGGTGATACTTCCTTTCTAAGCGAAGGAGAGTCGTGTTGGTAAAGGGATATCCTATTTGGCACGAGTTACGCTTTTGACAGAAGCGCTGCCAACGGAGCATTTTGTCCGGTTCTTATTAACCTTTGCGTATCGAGACTATTAGTGGGAAATAATTCGATATGCAGCTACGATGATACTGCGGGCTTTTATAAGTTTTTGTAAGTTTGTGTGCTGGCGATGTAAGACAGCGGCGCCAACGCGTAAGCTGCGGTAAAGTACTGAAAATAAAAGTTCAAATTCTAGAGATCCGTGCACCTTCGACGCAGTTGACGCTTGGTGCATACTTATGAAAGTTTCCATTGGTCGCGAGCGCCTAATTATTACATTGAAAATTATACGTGTCATTTATTTTATTTATGCTTACGACATAGCCTATCATTTGTATTGTACGAGCAATTTATACCAATGCTAATGAAATAAAGAACCGAGCGAATTACGTTCGTTCGCGAACAATTTAAGATACCTTTAAAAGTGTTAGTGAAGCACAGCGACTATAGCGAACTTTCAGAAATACAGCGCTGCTGCAATTTAAAGTTCATTCGGTTTTTCTGTATTGTGTTCTTGAACTACCGAATGAACTTTGGCAAAATAATAAATATTAATGAACATATTAATCCTTGCTAATTTATCGTATAATTTTCGTACGATAGACGGTATAACTGACTGTCAATTTACGAGCTCTTGATTTTGTTTTTACAGGATAATATCAGTTTACTGTAGTTTTATATTCTCATAAAGTAAAATATTGTTCTTTTGTTAGGAAAATACGTTTTACTCTTCTTTATTACAGACTTTATAACCATAAAAAGAGGTTTTCATATTTCTAAGCAAAACCCTATTACAGTCATATATTACTTAATATCCCGGAATTAGATTGGTATAAATAGATTAAGCGACATTTTGAATTTGATTTTGGTAGTATTTTCAATTAAAATTTAATAAATTGAATTAAGAGCACCCAATGAACTTATGAATAAATTTTACTTACAAGACTTTTAATTGTCAATAAATTCGCGTAACTTTTAACAATAAATTTCCTAAAGTTTTATCTCTTTTCAGTTGTTAAAGTTGAGAATTTAGAACCTTAAGAGTGAATACAATTCCACCCAAATCCATTCAATTCTTATTTAGTTACTTTAAATAGCCGAATTTGAATATATTTAAAGAATACATTCAAAATATATTCGAATAAAAAGAGCTTTGTCTTATTATTTGAATAATTCAACAGCTGCGAAATTCAGATTTACATATATTTACAGTTTTATGAAGGAAACGATATATAATACAACTTTTTAATAAAATTTTGGACAATCCTGTAATAATCAAATTTCATTTGCAAGATTTAGCTTTACAGGATTTATTATGAAAATTTAATTGAATCGAGTATTGCGAGTTTCGAAATTTGGCTCTAGCCGATGTATAAAAGCACAGCTAGACTGCGATTAAACTTATCCGGGTACTTAATTTCATCAGATTGTTTCCGAATGATTAATTTCTTAAAAATTCACGCACGTTTACGTCTAGAATTATGAGTAACAACGTTCTGCCGTTTTCATTAATTAACATTTGGCCCAAGACGATGGCTAAAGGGCAGCATCACGAATATGAAGACCCGATTAAGGCGATCTATAAAGTGTTTACCCAGTTCATAAGTGTACGAATGCCAGCAAAGATCCAAAATCAAATACAAACATGATCGTCATCTAGATTTCTTTCGAGCTTCCTTATAACCCACAAAAAAAGGGTTTTTCAATAACTTAAAAACTACCCTTCAACTTGAAGCGTCCATAATCATCCGCTGTTGTATCACGGCGAATAATAGAAGTGCGTCCCGCTTAAATTAAAATATTTCTCGATATAACAAACATTAATATTCGAGGGACATTTTTGTAAATTTCCAAAAATATTATGATATTTTGGAAAAGCCACGTACTCGAGCACCCGGTTGTTCTACATTTAATATTAACATCGAACTATAGTTTAATTTCATCTTGAATTATCCGAGGGAGACGTTGGGTAAATATTATTCCTAGAGCCATTACAGTCAGTTACGATTAATGTGTGTAACGAAGAGAAAGCTTCGAAAAGTGAAGTACATCCAGTGGAAAATCCGTGGAAAAGCTCAGAACGGGTACGTGCTAAATGTTTGCAGCGGTAGCTTTTACGCTTTCCTTGAGTAGACAAACCACCCTCCTTTTCAGCGCGGTGAACTCCAAGAAGCTCGTCAAGTACTAAAAGAAGAAGCAGAAGAAGACCGGTGAAAAAGATTGCGATATATACGTACACGCGGCACAGATGGAGGTAAAAGTGCGAAAGAAGAAAGAATTTTCTAGACCGAAAAGTGCTGCAGTTGTTCCTGATTAGCGGCGTTTCCTCCCTAGGATAGACAAAGAGAGACAGAGAGCGAGCGAGCGAGCGCGCGCGAGGGAGACGAAAAATAAAGGTGGCTTTAACGGGAGATATCGAATAAACAGGGGTTGCCTAAGATTTCGAAGAGTAGGAGGTACGCGATTCGCTGCTTTTTCACGAGGAGCATAGACCGCGCAAAAGGTAGCCCAGGAACTTTAAAAGGGTCTACCACCGATACGCGATCTATGAGTTTTCCGCACTCTGTGTGGAAAAATTGAAAGAAGCGAGCAAGCCAAGGGTCGCGCGAAACTCCACACTTCACTCGAGTTTGGCTGACCTCTTTAAAAAGAATGAGCGCCTGCCTCTTCTTCCTTTCTTGCTTCTCTTGGGCTTATAAGCCTCTCGGCATGCCGGACAGGTCAGACGCTTGGCTTACTATCCTTTCAGAAAATGTTAGCAGCGAGTTCGCTCTACCACCCACCGTAAGCCAGCCTATAACTTTCCTTGTACTCTTTTCTCCTACTTTTTCAGGTCCCCTCTTGTAAAAAGATCTTGGATGCTGGCTACTTCGCGGCAGCAAAGCCTGCAATGAAAAAGTGAAGAAGCTCATCTTTGAACGCACTCTAAAATCTCAATGTCCATCCAATGAGGTTGAGGATAGCCGACCGAGTTCGATCTTCTGCTTCATCTGCTTTCCGAAGATCCTCGACTCGAATTCGTAAATTAAGCTAATGCCCGCTATGACTTTCAGGGGATTCACACGAGTCCACGGGCTCATCTTATTATCCATATGTGTCAGGATCTTTACTAGAATACAATAGAATGAAATAGAAGTTCTATCTTTTTTATATTCTTATACGTCGGTTTCTCAGCTCACGGTAATAAAAGTTTACACGGAATTCATTCTCTTTACAAATTTGCATTACTTTTCAGAGGGAAGAAAACTCCCCGACTCCTTTATTTGGATGTGCTTTCGTCAATTTTTTTAATGTAAAAGCGTTTAATTTAAATCTCTAGCGAAAATCCTAAGACGTTCACTTCGCGCTGCATTCATCTACGATAGTATGAAATTTGAAAAATCAATATCATCCGACTGATTGAATCGGGACGAGGGGAAAAAAAAAAGGAAGAAAAAAAAAAATGGAGATTTGAAATACCATTCGAGTTTGAAAAAGTAAATGAATTCTTAATGCATTTTGTAAAACATACATTTAACGATATTATTAAGACAGATATTGACTTTCGATTTTAGTAAGGTAACCGAAACGTTATTCGTATTTTTCTATCATGCGCAATTATCTCAAAGTTTAATTTCTACAGTGTATTGAAATTATTACCATTTACAAACACTGTACTTATTCGAGTATGCTTTACTGACATTTAGATAATCGCAATTGTTCATCGTGTAGTGAGTTTACGGGGAGTATACTTGCGGTTACTTTTCCAATCGGCTCATACGCGTCTTTGCGTACGCACTCATTAACGAGAAGTGATATTTTATCGATTGCTCGTTCTTTCGACCGATGGCTTGAGGGTAAAAAAACATCGAGGTTGAGGTTATTCGTCGTAGAGAAGAAGGTGGTCCTACGGCCGCTGAAAAAATTGATTAAATGTCCGCAAAGACATATTCTCGAAAAGCAATGAATTTTAAGGAAGCATAGCAGCTACTTTCGCGCGCAAGCTTATGCGGAAGCTTTATGCAGTGGCAAGGAGGTTAGGGATGGGGACTTGGATGGCGATAAATTCGATTCCTTAAATGAATTCAATATCGGCTTTGGCGCGCCTCGCCGTAATGTGATTCATGCGAGCGCTCGCGTGTGCGTAGAACAAGAGCCGTGCGACGTTCCGCGTTAGGTATACGTTTGCGTATGTACACGTATCAGGTCCAATCGAAAGCAGACGATAAAAGCTCGATAAAGTGTAATGAAATTTCGGAATATTACGTTAACTCCGAGTCTGATGTGCTTAAAGCGCCCCTCCAACCCCACTCTCTCTCGCTCTCTCTCTCTCTCTCTCTCTCTCTCTCTCTCTCTCTCTCTCTGTCTCTCTGTCTCTGGTCTCTTGCTTAATCAACGCGAATGTCACAGACAGGACCGAGAAAAATCTTTATCATCTAAGAATGAAAAGCGCGCACGCGTCTAATGGAGCGCGTTAACTTTTATCAAACACGATTGTCGGGACATGTACAAAGCTCCACGTTTCCATCGCCCCGGTAAAATTCATTCCGAGCGCAAGCTGTCACACTTTCTCTCTTTCCCTCCCATTTTCTATCGTAGACGTTCCCGAGAATGTGGAAGCGCCAGCAGAGAGAGAGAGAGAGAGAGAGAGAAACAAAGATAGCTACGAGTCTACCTGCTCGATGAGTGTGCTCGTGACACTCCCCGGAAATTTGGACTAGTGGGTGGATAGGGGTAGAGTTGGTCAGAATCTGCGAGTGTGCACACACAGGAGAGAGCCTCAATTAAGCTGCGGTCCGCGTTGCGAAAATGAAACCATTGCAATGTAGGATTACGCCCCACTCGCTACGGACGCATCCTTGCTTCTCCCTTTCTCAGTTTCCTTTATCTACCTCACGCGCACGCACCCACACTCACCCCCCCCCCACGCCACCCCACCCCGCCCCTCTCTCTCTCTCGCTCTCCACGCTACACCCATTTTAGTTCGCTCCATTTTTTCAGACGCTTTCCCACCTTTCTCTCTTCTTTCTTTCGTCCCTCAGGAGTAGTCCAGTCACCTCTGCACACAAGATGCGTGAAATTTCATTTAGAAAGGAAGGCGCACGAATGGAATAGCGAGAAGGACGAGGACGAGACTCCGGGGGCCTTCTTTTACGCGCGGTCCGTCTTCCTCGTTGGCTCTTCTTTCGCATTCTCTTTCCATGTACTTTAACACGTAAATATTTCTCACCAACTTCATTATCGGAAATTTTAAGATGCGAGTAATGAACTTGAGTTTTTCTCTTTCCATTGGCAACGGCGGGATGAAGGTGTTAGGTGATAAAGTAACGTCGAATGAGAGATAGTTATCATAACAGATTAGATATTAAAAAATACTTAACAAACGCCAGCGTAGGAGTTTTTTAATTAAACGTAAGCTCCGAAACACTGTTTCATTTCAAGCTATTAAACTGCCGGCAAAGTTTCGAAACAAGAAGAAAAAGAAAAAGAAAAAGAAAAAAAAAGGAATAAATTATTTTATTATAATTTCAAGTAAAAACTTTTATTATAGTAATATTTTGCAGGTAAGAAAAATTGCTGAAAGCTACGAAATATTAATATGTTGTTTATATATATTGTTAAATATTAATATATTGTTTATATCGTACGAGAAATAGGTCTCCATTAGGTACAAGGAGTCCAAAATAAAAAGGATACAATAATGAGCGATTTCTTTAAAATTATATCCGTTTATGTAAATTTTTTATTGCATTTAATTAAAGGAAATAATTTCGTTCCTGAGAAATTTATCGTGCAAATTATTCGCATTTCAGTATTAAAATGTATTAAAATAATATTTTAGGATATTTGGTATACTAATAATGAATATTTCGCAGCATAATATTGCGGAATTTCGCTTATACCGTTGCAGCATTTACGCGAAGCTGCATACGAATATTCGCGTTGACATATTCGCAAAAACACTTTTTTTCTCCGCGGATTTAAAAAATGTTCAATGCAAATAACGAATAATATAAAATGGAAATTAATTTTTCGTCCAACTTACAAGTTACGCTTCTGTCGATACGAGGTTATGCTCCAACCGACGATACTTTAATAGGAGCAAATCAACGGCCAATTAAATTTCCTTCTAAGAAAAGTGATTAAATTCGAGTTTGACGAGGAAAGATAAGTCGCCTCGGAAAAGTTTAAGTCAAAAATATAAATGTGTCGTCAGCATATGTAAAAGAATATTTGCCAGAGCGAAAAGTGGCTTCCTTCTCTCGTGCAGTCTTGCGAAATATCTTTCTTGTGGTTGAAAGACATCAGTCAGCGCAAGCTTGGCTCGCATTGTTGTTATACGACTGAAAACATTGCTTTCATATTTCTTTAAACGATGCGAGCACGTCCTTGTGCAGGATGTCATTACGTACGCGAGAGAAAGCGGTAGACTCGCACTCGCGCATGCGGACACATACAAGATGTATTTTATCCATCGCACCCCGCACACCAAGGCTATGTTTATTACTTGATGATATCGCGCTCGCGCGCATTTTCAGAAAATGAAAAATTCGTATGCAACCACCTAGTTTTTACAAAGTGTCGAACCGTAAGTGTGCCCGTACATTTGTATATTTGTAGTTCGAAAATGCCAAGAAATGCGAAAGAGATAAAAAATTCAGTATAATTGTGAGAAGTTGTGGAAAAGAGAAGGAGAAGGTACGTTAGAATCTCATGTGAATATATTGGTAATAAAGCAGAGTGGCGCGAACGTTCACCAGGAAAGCGCTACATCCATCTTTCTTTTTAATATGGTGACTTCAATCTTTTTTTACGAGAATGCAAAATTCGCTTTGCGCTGAAGGTAAGTCTGGAGAAAGCTTGGAGAAAGAAATGAGCGTTTGCCAAAGGAAAAGACACTGGCGTTTATTCTTTCATTTGCATGATTTTTTCTATTTTATTTTATTTCACGCATGAAAGAATTTTTGATCGGCTGAATCTTCGTAGGTTCGTCTTATCGCGATCCTTTTTTCATCGCTTTGTAGAAATATAATTGCTACGTTGGTTATTCTGTTGGCTTGTAAAATATTTTTATTATAAGTCAGTTGAATAGTGTTGTACGGTATGATTACAAGTCACACCACCTCGTTTATCATTAGGCTATATTTGTTAGCCATTAAAAGTAGAGTCTGTTAAAAGATGTTTAATCTCGTGATTTTTTAACAACTTGCACGTACAAAAAGAATCCAGTAAAATTGAATAAGCTTGTTTGAGTAAATTTCGCTGAATTGAAGATTAAGTAAAATCTGACTAATTATTACTTTTAGAAAGTCAGTCGACTAAAGTTTCTTCCAATAGTCGGGTAAATTGTACTCAAATCGACCAAGTGCAAGTCTACTAAAAGTACTGCACCTTTTAAATAAAATTTACTTGATTACTTGATTATTCGACTAATTCTTACTGTAATAATTTTTGGCATAAATATTACTCATTTTATTTTATACAATGTCGCGACTCTAATGGACTACTTTGTATTGCCTATTAAAAATTTAGCGTTAACTCGTTGAAACGTATTTTCGTAAAAGGTACTGGTATTATTTTTTAAATAGCAGTTGTTACTTTATTTTCTAATTAAAATGTAGAATCAAAAAAAAAAAAAAAAAAAAAAACCAGCAAGTTTAGGAAAATTCAAATGTTAATTTAATTATTTAAATATTAACTTAATTATACTAGTATTTAATTATTTACAAATATTAATTTAATTATACTAAATTCAGGTAACCAAGTAAAAAGAGAAATTTTGCGAATAAATAATTCAAATGACTTGGTAGAAAAGGAAATTTTCTTGTTAAATCTTTATTTTCGGCAAATCACAACTTCAGTTCACAATGATTTATGTGCAAGTATATTGTGCTTCATTGTATTTTAGTACGAATGTGAAATATATCTTTACTATTGTAATAACTATAGTTCTAAGGCAGTATCTAGAGGTACGTTACAAACGCTGCTGTTGGTTTTCCATGTAATTGTAATACGTAGATACGTTACACTAAGCTCTAAGCTTCCCTCTGAATAATTTATTTTTCATCAAATAACAGGCAACCAAAAAGGTAATCCAAATCATAAGGTAATTTTGTTGATGTAGAATATCTCTCTTTATGCACATTTATGTAGAATACATTAACCCAACTGTCGGAGCGTAATTTTGTTAGAATAATTCCTCCGAAAAAGGTATTTGCATAATTTACACGCCCATTACAACCTCAACAAAGAAAATATGATAATCATTATCAATTCACGTACGCGACGAACGTGCTTCAAAATCCAATGTAAACGCGATCCTTAATAATTGGCGTGCGCACGAATTCTCGTATTTCGCGTCTGTCCTAAGCCAACTGAATTTTCCCAGCGAGAGGGGCAGAGGTGCATATACACATGTATGTATAGGAGCATGTAGATGAGCGAGCGTGAGATAATTGACGCGGGGCGTGGAGGAGAAAAGGGGTCGTAGATAGGAAAAGAGGTAGATAAAGATAAAGAGAAAGAGAAAGAGAAAGAGAGGCAGCGACGAGGACTCGGTTAGGTTTGCACACGTGTATCGGCTGAGAGAACGAACGAGCGTCAAAGTTCGTCGTCCTGCGATGGTCCGTGTGTAGTGCAGCGGGTCGCCGTGCAAAATCGATAATTTGCATTCATCTAATCGTCGGAACGAAGCTCGCTCGCTCCCTCTCTCTCTCTCTCCCTCTCGCATCACCCTCGCTCACCCTCGCTCGCCGGACGTTAGAACGCTCGGGTTTTATCCTCATTCGTCAGCGAGGGCCATTTTTCGAACTCTCGCTTGGTCGGCTAAAATTTATGGGAAGATGCGTCGCCTGCGAGTAATCGAAGCGGCTCCGTAATAATTTCGGGATTTAACGTTGCGGGACACGCAGCTGAGCGGACTTGAGCTTGGGAGCTTGGGAGCTTGGGAGCTCGTATACGGTCCTCATAGCCGAGCTTAGCATTTCGTACGGTAAGCCAGTACACCCCCGGGCCCCGGAATGCGTGTCTCACCCTCTTCAACCCCAATGGAGGCGTCGCGGTCGCATTTATCATTTAGCGCTTTTCCTTCTTTAGATCCCGCCAACGTCGCTAGAATGATATCGCGACTAAGACTCTCTCGCAATTGCTAATGCTAGCCTTTCTAATCAATTTGCTTGATAATCAGCTACTCGCGCTTGAACTTGCGAGCTGTCATCGAGGATGCGAATCGCTTAAATAATCGATCGAACGACCGCATTATTGCCCGGGGACAATTATTTGAACGATCTGTTCTAATAAGAAAATCATTTTCGTTTGTTGTTCATTTGTAGATATCGATTTTTATCGATCGATGTAGGATGCATTTATGTTTAACGTTTAGCACGAATAATATTTTCCGGCGAGTAGTCGATAAAAATTGAAATCGAGTTGCGAGTTCGTGTGTGGCGCCATCGAACGGCAAAGGCACGTATTTGTGCAACCGCTCGATACTCGGTTGATAACTTCGTACAATTTTCCCTCGCTGCCGACTTCAAATGGCATTACTCACTTTATCCAAATGGCACTGCTTCATAAGATTCGAGCTTTAATTATACGTTCAATTTACTTTGATTGCACAACTTTTCGAAACAGAATTATGTATTTTAAATATTTTAATGCGCGTGCTCTCTCTCTCTCTCTCTCTCTCTCTCTCTCTCGCATGATTAGACCTTTCCAGTATTTTTTGAAACGCGTGAAATACAAAATGAATTTATCTTATATCGTTAGAATTAATCGATGGAACTTGTTAGAGCAATCGATAGAGATTGCATTGTCAAAGGAAAAACTAATTAACGATAGATTTTTACCTGTAGCGAGTAAAAGCTTTTATTTAACAAACGAAAACTTTTAATTAAATAGATTTGCTACCTGCGATAAAGATTGAAATACTTGCACGAAAAAAGAAAAATAACTAATACTTGGAAGGTAAAAAAGATATAAATAAAGCGATCAATAATCCCATGACTACTTTGTCGTCAAGAATTCACAGAAGCGAGTTCATCATTATTCGAAGCAGAACAGTCATTAAAATCGAACATTAATACTGTAAATGGTTCAATACAAATAGAATTACAAACTTTTATAAAAGTTGGTTCATTGTAAGGTAACTGTATAAATTAAGCGTTAAAGAACGTTAAATACAATATGTTTGAAGGCTCCTTATCTCCAAGTTTAAGAATACTTTCAAAGAATGTAAATGCTTAAACATCTATCTTAGACGCATTATGAGATATTGTAGTGCAAGGCATATTCTACATCATTGAAAGGTACACTCTGAGAAATAATTTCTTTTCAACTGAAACATAAACAAATAATACTTGAGGTTAAAAATAAAAAATTTAATGCGCTCATTTTTTAAAATCAAACGAAATTAATTTAAATATTACTTTACAATCATGCGCAGTACGCGAAGTGTTGAAAATTTTTCTTGACTTATAATTGTATTACAATATATTGTGTACATATGCATTAATAGTCCAACATCTTTTAAATTATTCGAAAATTTAAGATTTACAAAATTTTCAAAAATTACTAGCAATTTTAATATTTAATAGTTTAACGACTATTAATAGTTAAAACATAAAATAGAATATAGTAAAATATTTATTTTTATTCACTGTAAGTTCAGTATTTATCCTGTTCATAGTTTATATTTGCAATTATGGAAAGAACCCAATTCTATAATTACATGTATTATATATACTATATTATATAATCGAAAGTATCATATATCTCAAATCAGATTAATTTGTAATACGAGTATCTACATCCTATAAGCACCTTTAAAGCATTCAACTATTTTTCTAATTTGTGACACACAATGGAATATTCCTATAAAACTCATTAAAAACTTTTTAACGAAGATCTAGAATTTAATCAATAATAATCACAATAAATAATGAAAATGTTGCCATTGCTGAATCAATAATTTGAATATTTTCCTCGATAACTTTTTTGTTTAATATACTCTCTAACAACTATGTATAGGTATTATCTGTGAAGTTTCTTTAGCATACGGATTTGAATGCGCTATTCTAGTAAGGCTTTAATACGTTTTAAACTCATGTTATAAATATGACAAAATACCGGAATAAAAGTTTTATGTTGTCGTCATTTTTCTATCTTAAAGTTCAATAACACAGTGTTGTATAAGTATACGATTTGCTTATTATATAAAAAAAAAAAAAAAAAAAAAAAAAAAAAAAAAAAAAAAAAAGTTTTGCGTAGAAAAACAAAAGATTAAATTTCTAAAATCAAATTTGCGAATTAAAAATTACGTTTTTCTATAACTATTTGATAACAAGTAAATTAAAATTGGAAAACAAGTTACAGATTGTAATGTGCAAGTAATCCAATAAAATATTGTTTAAATATTCAGATAGCAACCGAGATTGTGTATTAAAGTATAATATAAGAAGCCCGTAATAACTGAAATACACTAATATGATTTGAAATAAATTTTTTCTTGCAATAATTTGTGTTTTACCTTATCTTGTTCCTAGTAGTTGGCTCACAAATTTTTAATATTTTAAGTAATATTTCATTATATTATGATTATTATTATACTTTAATTTACGGAGATATTTATTTTAACAGAAAAAGTATTTAAACTATCAGATTATATAAGAACGTCCTTACAATATTATTGCTTTTAATACAAACATTGAAGAAAATGATTATCGGCATAATGCCTAATGTATACGTTGGGTACGAGCTAATTAAGAAAATCTATTACAAGAAATCGTATACGGCATAGGTAAATACAAATCTTTATTTATATTGTTGAGTAATAAAACAAAATTAAAAAATGTAATTCTTACGTAATTTTCCAGATCATTACCATACGAATATTACTTCAAATCCGTTTGCAGTGTTTGCAAATGAGCTTAATAACAAAAGCAGGTTTTTGATATTTTATATTCTGCTTTATAATTATCGAAGTAAAGGTAGGATAAAGTAGTATATAAAAACGCTATTATTTTAGTATTTTTATATCTACCTGCCTTTGCAAGGATTAAATAAAATGGTCTTCATTGTTAAAAGAAATCTGTTCAAGGGTAAAAATTTGTGAAATAAATAAAAATTATTTCGAGAAAAGCCATATTATTCCTTATTATTTTGGCATTCTCTAGTATATAACTTTACAACCTGGAATGGTGTTATTCAAAAAAAGAGATTTTATATTTAATTAAGAAATTATATGTTTATATTTTCATAGTTTCTTAGATTCTAAAGAGCTGACTTACAATACTTTTATAATTTAATAATTATTTTTTTTATAAACTCATTGCTCACATGAAAATAATAATGGTCATGGTGCTCATTTTCAATTGTTTATTTTGTTAATCAATCATTATCTATTTAATTACAAATGCACGTAGTTATTAATAAATTTTTATCAATACCATATTCGTTATTGTTCGGTGATTCGTTGAGTAGAGTTGTAAAACAAATTACAACATTTCTTTTGCTTATAGTTTGCATAAGCAAGTATAAGTTTGCATTGCAAAATCCAAATATAACCGGTTAAATTTTAAGTCAATCATATTATTCTTTGGAATAATTTTTGGCCAGATTATGATCCGATTTCCGTGTTCAATCAAACTGAAAATGGCGCTTGATTCATTTTATTATCACTCATGAGAACTTTATCTCGCGTCATCGTGATATCATTCGAAACCTAATTCTTTACTTACGTAATTTAAGTTAAGTTTTGTGAACTCAGTAGAGCATAACAAATGTTTATATGAAATAAATTAAACAGGAATCATCGTATCATTATTTTCCGAATCGCCGCTATGCTCAACCATAATTTAATCGTTATCGAATCTTTATTAATTATTAATTATTTTAAATTTAATCCAATAATGAAATTATCTTATAATTAGGAAATTAATTATTGACGAATATCACTATGAAATAAACGAAAATAATTTTTATTATCAATGTTCAATTGGAATAACAGTTAATAAGCAGTAATAGTTTTGATACACTGGCACGAAATTTCAGATATTTTCGTAGCTTTTCGAAAACATGTACACTGCAGTTACCATTCACTCGGATGTGTCAAAAATGTATAACGAAGTAATGTGAGATGTTATTGTAAAAATAACAGAAAATATGAATAATTTAGATTTCAATATGTGTCAATCTTAAAACGGTATGATTTTTAAATAAAATAAAGTCAAACAAAAATAGCAAACAAAGTTGGGCAATATGTATTATTTCACCTGGCAGTAATAAAGTAACGTAATCCGATTCCAGTCAACCCTTTTCGATTTTAACGTTTTTATTTGAAAGATTTTTATTTGCCTTCCAATAGTATATAAAAATGTGATTTCAAACTTTAAAATGACAAACTACCACTTTGTACATACTTTATAAGTGAATCCATCGTTGTACCATATGAAATTAAAACGTAAAAGAAATTAGATTAATGAAACCTAGAATTCATTTGTTTTTTAAAAATTCGAGATAAAAAAATATCACAGTTTTTCTTTTAGTAGATGTTAGAGTTATGAAAAATAATGGAGGCGTCGTATTTGTGTAGTTTTTGAAGTCACCGTTATGAAACAAGTCATTCCAGATTTGCGAACGAAAGCTATTTATACTCGATTGATCTGTATATCGTGTATCGATAAATTTCACAAATTTAATTTAAAGAGCGAAAGACATTCACAAGGCCTT
This sequence comes from Wiebesia pumilae, assembly GCA_018907045.1. NCBI lineage: Eukaryota > Metazoa > Arthropoda > Insecta > Hymenoptera > Agaonidae > Wiebesia > Wiebesia pumilae. Next base: position 4,636,729 of record JACCHZ010000192.1, read on the forward strand.
GTAATTGTAAAGAATTAAAGAATCATTTTGAATGAGGTTTTGCATTCGTTTACGTTTGATCGTTTTTGTAATTTCAATGTAACGAGGCACCTTTACATTCGGCGCTCAATTTTCTACCGTTTAGATTGCCAAGCTATTTCCTAAAGAGAAAGTGCATTTACAGTGGCGATACCCTCTAGTATAACGTGCCTTTTCGGAAATATTTAACGACAGTAATTGGACTTGTAATTAAATTTGTGATTAAGTGAAATAATGAAAAATAATAAAAAGTGTCAATCGATCAGAGACAATGCCAGACTAGGAATACCAATTCACAGTTACAAGTCACATATGAATTAGTATATCAATTAGTTGCACGGTATTTTCTACAGCGCCATATTATTTCTTTTATGGCTTTATTCTCATATCTACGTTGTTTCAATTTCCTTTGTGTATTTGCCCTCTCTGTCTGTCACGCCAATTTCTTCTCAGCCCCCTCTCTTTCTAACTGCTTCTATCGCCAACTCTCTCTCAATACCTTTATTATCCATCTTTGTTTCTAGGATGTGAATTCGGAATATGATTTCCCGATTACCCCCTGTCGGAGAATTCCCTTTTGGATGCACTCTCGCCTCCGATATTCCCTTCGCTTCGCGTTCGAACGTTCATTAAGGTATTCAAACGGTTTACGAATTAAGCGGCGCCGTAATTGCGGGCTGCGAATCCAAAATGAAGAACGACCGAACGACGCGGGGAGGGAGAGGGAGAATGAGAGAAGGATAGTAGCAGGAACGTTGCCGCCTCTAGAAATTCCCGCGCGTCGTTTCCGTGCCACTCTGCGTCTTCCCGGTGAATTCCACGAGATGGAGTCAGAGCGAGGAAACGGGGAATACGAGACACACGGCCAGGTTGTCTCAGACGCTCAATTTCTCACCCTTTGCTCTGCCTCGTAGCCTCGTAGCCTCGTAGCCTCTTACTCCCTCGCTGCGAAACTTCTATTTTAATTTGCGCAAAGGAGTCAGGGGCGTCTCGCGACCTCTAGATTGTTAATCATTATATAGTCTGGCGCGAGCTTCCAACGCAGGAACACGCAAACTCAATAAAAACTGCTTTCGCTCATTCACTTTTTGGAACAAGTCAAACGGATCTGTTTTGCAGCAAACAACTCAGAAAATTGCTTTCGCTTTATTCAGCTCAACCATGTATAACCAGCCTTTGTAGCAATCAAGGTTTATATGCACCCGCCGTTTCCTTTTTTTATATCCTCGTACAATCTGTTTGTGTTTTCAATTTTCTCTGCGATTATTTTAACCCAATGATACATGCGTATATTACGAACTCTGCCGCTTCGCCACTTCTTAAGCGTCGAATCGTTTTTGGAAGAAAATATTTTTAAATTCGTGAATCTACGCGCTTTGACCTTGAGGTATAAGTACCCCAAGGTACGACAATTTCAATTAAAAGAATCGAGCAAATCCTTGGAGTAAATTTTCTTTATCGATTTACGCAATAAGTGCGGCACAATATTAATGCTCTCGCAGAGGTTTACGGCGGTTCACCAGTTACACATTCAATTATCATTGAGATGTTCTTGATGATATTGTGCCAAGTACCAAATTAGCCATTATAATAACAATAACAACGACAGCAACGATAATGATAACAATAATAATACTCGAATAATGATGTTTGCAACTATTAAAAGAAACCTGTCGAATAATTGACGAACGTCGGGGTTATTAGGGGTATTGAGATGATATCAGATTTCATAAATAAAATTATTTACCACCGTTTTTAAAAGGTGAACCGAAAGATCGAAACAAGCGAATTATGAAATTCTCGTTAAACGCGGAGTGATCCGTATTTTCTACTTCAATTTCATTACGATTCAATAATCCAAGATGTTCCTCGAATCTTCTTAGACTTTTATTCGCTCGTGTTATACCAAAAGCTTGTTTCTCCTCTCTGACTTTCTCGATCTCCGCGTTAGGTAAATTTCGATATCGTTTCGCAAGCTCTGACGACAGAAACCAGATAACGAGTATGAAAATCCGCACAAAAATGGTCTACGGGCATTTAGAAACTCTGTTCTCGAGAATAAGAGGAATAACCGAGATGTTCGCACGAAAGATTTTAATTTATTCGAATTTAATGACAACGTTATACGCGACTCAATGCTTGTACTTTATTACTGTTTAAATATTTCGTTCAGGAGAGAAGCGACAGTTGTTAAAATTTCAGCTTTGGCTATCGGCCATGTTATCGCATCATTAACAAGCCAAATATAGACGAATTATTATTTATGCGCGGTGGTGCAGCCTACACATAGAGGCGATTATCTTTAATCCTCGTGTACACGTGTTAGAAATCGAAAAGTTAGAAAGCACGCTCCCAGTTTATCCCATCTGCTAAAAAATCACCAGTGAATTCTATCCGAATCAATCGATTTGCATTATTTATTTTATTCGTGCTTAACTGCGTTGGTGGGCCACGCGTGCGATGCGCGAGTAACGGTGCATCGGCTCGACTGGGCGTGATAAAAGTCGGTGTCTGACAGTGAATAATGCAATTAGTAAGTCTCGGTGGTCCACTAAACTTCCTTGGTTTCTGTGCGTACCGCTAGCTTCCTCGCATTTGTGAAAAATGAGCGAATGACGGATGAAATACGAGCGCGATGGTCAGCGGTGTCAGAGAGCGACGATTCGCGAGTATACGTCCAACTTTCTACGTTCGGTGCAAAATGGCGGCAACTCTTTTTTTTTAAAGAGCCCGTCATCGATCGCTTTCTCGCCCGAATCCACGCGTCGGTCCCTTGACTTCTTTGCCTTTATCCTTGCTCCCCACCCTGAACCTCCGATACACTTTCTCCTAGACTATCCGTCTCTCGTCCGTCTCTCGTCCGTCTCACGTAAGGTCTCTTTTATTTGCTTTTCGCCCATAACCCAAGCCCACCGAAAAACAAAAGAGAAATCACAAATGACGAAATCGACTGAGAAACCACGCCGTGAAGCTATCGCACGTTCTTGAAAACAGTGCCTCAAAATATCCCTCCGATAATTTCGCTTTGAATTTCGCTTTGAATTTCGCTTTGAATTTCGCTTTGAATTTCGCTTTGAATTTCGCTTAAGAATAATATCGCTTTGTCGCGCGAAGAGCGAATGAGTCTACTTATCGTTACTTGTCCCTCATTCGGAGAGCGAGTACTTTTGGGTAATTGCATCCGACTGTTTTATCCGAGCTTCCTTTTATCTTTACGCGAAAGCATACGGTAAGACAGATGCACTTGCGCGAACGATGTCATCCGTGTGTGTGTTTTAAGGCAACGCTGGCCTAAGTATATCGCCGTCCAAGAGTCCCCTACTCTCTTAATGAGATGCTAGGAGTGTTATTCTCGTAACCAGTGCCGAGAAAGCAACGTTATTTTTGCTATTACAGCAACATCGCCGTATCGTCGATGTTGCTGTACGAATATTGAGATTCTTGGACTCGTCTTGGTTGTCCAACCGAGGTTTTAACGGATGGTTTGAACAGCTGCTTATTTATTCGATCCCGATATAATTCGCGAGACTTAATAGTTATCGAATGTTTTAGATGCCAGGAATGCCTTAATGCAACGTCGATGGCGAGGATAGGGACGGTGACTGGGACAGCGCGCCCAGCTGGTTTAATCGCAAGAATAATCACTCGTCTTGTTTACGAATAATATTAGTAGTGAGCTTTGGCAAACTTGTCTCTCTTCTCCTATTCCTCGCCCAGTACCACCCCATATACGTAACGCGCAATACAACGTAATTAGTAAAGTCCACAATTCTCGCGTTCCTCGCTTTCTCTGTGCTTGCACCGAATAGTCTCTTTCCTTCTCTCGCTCTATTATAGCGAGCTTTCTATCTGCACCTCTTTATCCACTCTGCCACGCAGCTCCTCCTCTCTTCCTCGTCCTTCGTCCGTGCGACCACCGTGCGACCACCGTGCGACTACCGTGCGACTACCGTACGACTACAACTACCACCAATACTTATGCTACCATTGCCGACGGCCGCAACACCCTCGCAGTCCTTTCACCTCCTGTGAAAGCCGCGCGCGAGTTTCGTTGAGGCGCTTCCACTGCCTTGTACTCCGCGGGCGGTTCCCTCTCTCATAACAAGTGGATATGCATAATCGTCCTCGTCTGGTCTGTCTCTCCTGCTAGAGAACAGGAGTCGAGTGTAAAGAGGAAGCCATTGCCTTCGGAATCCCTCTCACTCCTTGCATTCGGTATCTCTTCCCTGTCCCTTTTCATCCCAGACTTCATCCCCTTGTCTTATTCCCCGTCATCGTCGGAGTCACCCCCGTTACGAGTTCGCTCTCGAGCGCCAGAATTGCCAGGAATTATTTACGAGGCAGTCGAGCAAGTATGGGCACATATGTAATAAACTCGCGTGCGAGCGCGTGGTATAACTGATTGTCTGCCTAGTGGTGGAAGGATGCCCATTTTCTTTGAAAATCGATAGGAATGGATATTAGCAGGTATCTATTCGGATTACCGATGATTATATTTCTCGAGTGCCACGTACTACCGCAAAAACATTCGGTGTCTTTTCGTTTTTGCGGGGCGTGTACTCCTGTTGCTATGTAGCAAACGCTGTCCAGTTTACGCCGATAATTTTCATTTTCATGTTCGATTAAATATATAATTTGCGAATACAAGGGATCGTTGGCGCGTTGCTAGAGCGATAATATTTATTGTGAATTTTTCTCGTTCGTCTTAAAATAAAATGCATTCTTTAATTGTGGAAGTAACGATATAAATTTTTCCTGCGCGTGATTTTTCCCAATAGGAACATTATGGAATTAACTTTTACAGACAAAGATTCATCAGTCATAATTATCTACTCTAAATCTTTAATAAACTTATTCTTATAAGGAATGGCTTTAATTTCAAGATTCTTGCCCATCTTGATGAACCTCCGATAAATATTCGATGAAAAAAGTATTGCTAAAATAACAGGTCAAATCTAAAAGTAACTGAAAAAAAAAAGTCTCGATGTTTATACGACTCTGATAAAAGTTATTTTTCGACAAAAAGCGGTCGTCGTAGACATTAAAGATAAATATTTCAAAATATGTTTTCAACCACGAATAATTATATATTATTGGAGTTCATTGAAGAATTTTTAAAATTTATCAATATTTTGTTCAAGCTTATTCTTTTATCGTGTACGTAACAGTTTGAACTTGAAACGGCTACGACGAGAAACTTATTATTACAAAACCGAGCTGATTTATAAAACCGAGTCGATTAGCAAAAGTGAGATATGATGTAATTTTGCACGCTTTAAGCATAACGATTGTTTATCGACGGAAACGTTGATGGTATTTTGATGAAATCAAATTTACCTCCACCGTCTTGAGAAATTGTATAAAAATTTTAAATCGACAAACGTTGCTTTAAATTTTTATTCTATTTCTACAGCTTGTTTTCCCGTCGTAAGAATAATTCCATAAAAACTACGAAATCGACTCGTGATTTTAATTTTATAAAAGATAAACGAATGAAATTTTTTGAACAAACTATAATTCTTATAAATTTGCTTTAGAAATTTATCAGCCTCGGAATTACGTACGCCAGCCTCGTTAAAATAATATAACAACTGCTTGCGTAACAACTGCTCGTATCGGATATTACGGCGTAAAATTATTAATAGAAAAGTGTACCGGTAATCCGTTCGATACTTGTACAGGCTTTGTCATAAGCCTCTTTATACGATAGATGCTTCCTCGTATTTCAATTACCAAGCGTGATATTCCAAGTCGCTTTCGACTCCAGCGAGATATTTAACACGGAGATGTTGAGAAAAGGGGCAGAAGCGAAATTGAGACGGATAATAGGTAGAGTCTATGGGAAGAGAAGTAAAGCCATTGGTCGAGGATCGAAAGGAAAGGAGCGATGCCCGAACGATTGCATCGACTTTTATTTTCCTTGCAGGATCTTACACAAATGCATACGCACTACCCCAACTCCTATCCTGCGCCATGATAAAAGCGTAACAGCGAGTTCCGAGTGACAAAGTCGTAAGCCGCACTTTTGTAGATCGCGCTCCACCCACACAATTGCTCGCCGACTCGACGACGAGGAGGTTGTCGACGTCGCAGTTCGTGGCTCGTTACCTTTCACGACTAGTAAGCTCGGCTTATTACCTTCGTCACCCTCCTCGCGCCCCTTCCTCCCAATACCGCCGCCGTTCGCTCGACTCGACCTCGTTCGCCACGGCCTCGCCAGTGTCCTCGCTCTTTGAATTTCGATAAGGAATCCGAGGAAGTTAACGAAAGCGACGAAAGCGACGAAAGCGACGAAAGCGACGAAAGGCTCGGGCGAGTAATCGCCCCGTGAAAACGCGAATTTAAGCGAGCGCGTGTACCTCGGCTCGAGGGTTATTACGCGCGCGAGGGTAGACTTCTATGGCCCCGCGACTCTCACACGCTGACGGGGGCGACTATGAGTTCGTAGCTCAGAGGTTGTTCAGAGGTGACGCGCCATCTTCTTTTCGGGGTCAGCGAAGCGAGAACGCGCCGGGAATAACTCTTCTACCTTGGGGACAGAGGCGTGCAATCGCGGAATCGGACGCGTACCGAGACGACGAGGCACGAGCTGGGAAACGGGCGAACGTTGGTGCGCTCGGGGGTGCGCTCAAGGGTGCGCTCGAGAGCGCGCGATAAGTTGGAAGATCCGTGAGTAAGTGAGAAGCGGTTGCATCGTCGGTAGTCCGGAGCCTGTGAGAGAGCAAGCGACGATCAAACGACCCTCGTTCGACCTGTCTCTTTCTCTCCTACGGAATGCAAAGTCGCGAGCCCATTAGTAGGCACTCGAAGCACTCTGAAACGTGCACAGGCCATCCAGTGGAAGAGCTTCGCTCCGCCTCCTCCTGGTCTCAACGCTGATTCGGGGAACGCGAGGGACGCGTCGGCGATTTAATCGGAGCACCGGAGAAAACTAGGCTGCCCTCGCCGCTACCGGGGAATGTTTTTCCTACTTCGTTTTTCTACCTCGCCTCCTCCTCCTCTTCGCCAACCTTCCCCCTTGCCGTCGCGCCGCTCTTTCTTTCATCCGTATGCTTTCTCTCCGTACACGCGGCGCTCGCCGTTTTTGTGCGCTCGGTCCTCTCGCTCTAGCTCCCGACTCTCCCGTTGGTGCGATCCCTTGCCACTGTACTGTCGAGCTATAAAGCTTTTCGAGCGCCAAGCGCCAAAAAGAGCAGAGAGGAGGGAGCAGGCAAAAGCGGCAAAAGAGCGACTAAAAGAAAGGAAAAAGTATGGCAATGAAAAGCGGGCTTTGAAATTATCATGAGCCTGCTAAAACGACAGGGAAGAATCTTTCGATTACCTCGCGCGACGCGCTTTCCAGTTAAGAACATCGCGTATGCTCGAGTTGCCGAATATGTCGTAGGTCAGCAATTCCGTTCCACCGAGTATCCACATAAATCTGTCCTGCGCGTCGTCTCTCTCCCTCTCTCTCTCTCTCCCTCTCTCTCTCTCTCTCTCTCTCTCTCGGGCGCTCTCGGGCGCTCTCGGGCGCTCTCGTTCCTCCCGTAGACCGAAAATCAGTTGACCTCTCCCTTACCTTTGGTCGCGTTTCGAGTTCCTCCGCTGCTCCACCGCCGAACACGGACACCGAGTCATTGCGCGCGAGTACTCGTGTCCATCGTGTATTATTCCCCATGCGTCTTGTCGAGCTGGACTTCCGCTGCTCGTGCAACCGACGACTGCGACTTCAGTAGCAAGCCCGAGGTTAGAGAACCTTTGCGGATAAAGAGACTGCACGTGTGTGTTGCGCGATCAGAGTTCACTCAAAGCGATCTAATTTATTGGGCCATTAGTATTGACTTTCTGCGCGTTGCACTTCGTTTTATCCTTTTTCCGTGAGCTCGGATCGATCGATACGCGAGTATCAAATGGAAAAATGGAATATGCCTCTCCGACGACTATTTCTCGATATTTTTCTAGTTATAATGAGAAAATTGTTGCACGGATTACGGGCGGGGAAATAAAGTTTCCCAGTTTTGCTACCGCGTAAACAGCAGCTCCTGCAATTTTACATTGCCGCTGATTATATCGCATTAAGTTTGTCACAAGTACGACTTACGACTACGACAGCGGAATAGAATGTTTTTAATATTAGACTAGTAACGACGAGTATCGCATCAAAATTTTGACCTTATTTGCAGTTTTGCTTTTTCTATTACGTCAGCCAGTATTCTTTAAGAGTCGCACGGTCATAAATTTTGTATAAACATCCTTTACTCGAGCTAATGATACGCGATAGTGGCTGTAGCCTTTTCACATGTCGCTAATTTTATAAATTCCAAGGGATGAGCAGGGAATGGTTAGGGTATTAGTATAATGGTAATTCTTATTTGCCACATAAACAGAAGTTCCCCTTGGCACGTACTCCCCTTTTACATTTCATTCGCTAATAAAATTTTACATTAGCAAATGTAGATCTGGATTCGCGCGGTTGTAGTAGTCGGTGCCGCGACTAGTACAGAAGAACGGCGCAGGACAGCTCAATTTCCACACACAACTTTATTCGAATCTGAGTCAGCGATATATTCGATCGAATGAAAAGCCAGCATCCTTTAATACCGAACAATGCAAAGGGGTGGATCGTGCGGCAGCGTCTCTTTATTGAAGTTTAAAAGTTGTCGAGGGCAACGATGTTTTATTTGGAGGCTCACCGCGTTTCCGTGACTTCTGAAAAATGATGCATGTGTGTGTAGAGAGAGAGAGAGAGAGCGAGAGAGAGAGAGAGAGAGAGAGAGAGAGAGAGAGAGAGAGAGGAGGAGGGTTTTCCAAAGGTTCCTTACTCGGAAGCCGAGTAGCGGACGCGGAGAGGCGTGTGTAAATCATAGGAAATACATCTTTATCCGCGCGTGGCGAAAACTTGCATTTGTTATTCGATCTCCGTTATGCGCGTATCGCCTCGACTGTCGAACCGCACTCGAACTAACCAGATGTTCGACTACCAAGCGCAATAGACAGAGAGACAGCGAAATAGAGACGCGAGCACGGAGGCGGAGAATAGAAGGAACGAACCACCGAGTATAAAATGCAGAGAGAACACGCGCTCTATGCTAATGCACCGGGGCACGGGTCGTACATCAAGCTTGTGCTCGCGAAATTGTCCCGCAGGGCGCGAGGGGGTCGGGGGGAGAACGAGTGTACCGATCGCATTGGAAAGGAAAGATCGCGATGGCGGGAGGGTGGTTGGAGGGAGCGGGAGGAAGGAAACCCTACCGCAACGCTGCAACGAGAAAAAGTACGATGCGGGGTTGAGAAAGAAGGCGACGGCGGAAACGCGCGCGAGACTTTCCTCGAGACTTCCCTTGTCTCGGCCTCCTCCGCTCATCTTCCTCCTTTTTATCCTTCATTTTCTCTAAGTTGAGGAGCGGCGACGTCGATCGGCGATTCCGTAGTCCGGCGCGTTTATACTTTACGAGCAATGCCATAATCTCGGTCGCCAACGATTTTTAATGGGAAATAAATCCTGTACCGAGTAGAGACACCGAGCTCCATGATACCCGGGAGCAGGACGACCCAGACACTCGAGAGACTTGATAAGTCCTTTTGCGGAGCTGAGATGGAATTTATCGCGATAGAAAAATATTCGACTTTGATATCATACTTATACTTTTTCTCACTTACTTTTTTTTTCCCACTTTATCGACGATTCCATCCTTTTTTATCTCGCTGTTTTAATGAGTTTCTGGCCTCGCTTTTTGTTATCCTTTATATTGGCTAATAAACTCGTTGGATGTGCGAAATATTTTCCGAGCTGCTGGCCCCTGCTTTATTACAAATTTAATTTTTTCCGCTCCCTCTCTTTTTGTTCCGACTTCACGCGGAAATAATCTCGCGCGAAACAGCCCGGATCGCTCAATGAGCTCACGAAGGAATAAAAGTTCACCGCGACGATTTAACAAGTCTTTTCTGATGGGTAAGAAAGAAATTCCTTGAACGGTTAAATAAATACGACTTGATTCGGTAAATTCATGAAGGAGACGGTATTCTTCAAAAGGTAGCAGCAGCAGCAGCGGTGGCAACCTCAAGGGAAACTCATTGAAAAGAAACACAATTTCAAAAAGTATACTTCTCGAGTGGGGACTTTCGGAGTTTCGTCTAACTATCTGACAAGTTTTATAAACATTATGCAAACGGGCCTCTGCTAGAATGCAGCAAAAGTTACATACAGTCAGAAAGATAGGGTAGAAAAGAGAAAGAAGAAAGAAGGGAATCCATCGAGAGCTAGTAAGAAGGACGGATTATTTGTTATTCATTTCCCCTCCAAACATACCGAGGCTCGGGTACGGAGCTTTAATTTTAAATTTCTTCACCGAAGAATCAGCGAGTAGACGAAAGAATTTGCATGTAAATCGTCTGTCAATACCAGCTTCCCGAACGCGTATATACATGTCTATCCACGCACACGCGCGCACGAGCGCGCGCATACGTACAGATTATTTGACATTCCTCCTTGATTTTCATCGTTGGTTTTTCGTCTATACGCTATAACTTCTTTATTCTCGTTTTTCTCTTGGCTTGACGAGAGCTGTTGGATTTTCTCCTCGTGATTCGCTCGCGCGAGCTACTATTGCCAATTGAGGAAAAGCTAAGAAAAAATTCTATAGGTCTCGATTTCATAAGGACAATTGGATTCATTCTCTCTCTCTCTCTCTCTCTCTCTCTCTCTCTCTCCCTCCATCCCTCTTTGTGTGTGTGTGCGCGCGCGCGCGCGCGCGTGACTCAAGTTCCTCAGATGGTCGGGACGTTCCGTCGACTTTTCGTTTCCCGATCTCTTGGCTCTTGTACGACTCTAACGAGTCGCGGTATCATCGTAACGCAAGCTCTCGTCGCAACTGTCGCGCTCTGTCTCGTACATGTCGTACGTGGGTGCTCGTTCTTTTCCCCTTTTCCCGTTGGGCTTCGCAGTCCTCGTTCTTGAATATACTTTGGCAGGATTGTCACGTAACGCTCGTGCGTGTACTCGCTCGCTCTTTCGCTGATGCACATACGCATTCGATTTTCCCCGAGGACGCGAGCTCTTGGTTACGGTAGCACATCGTCGAAATATCCAACTACATAAGTGTGCGAGTCAGGCAGATAGCTATCACACGTCTAAGTGTACAGTACCAAGTTTGATGCGGATACTCCGCTGCATGCATTTCGATCCATACTCGTGTCGTCTCTCTCGCAGCTTCCCGTACCAGTTTCATGCTTCCGCTTTGCCCTACATAAGGTAGCCTATGCAGGCACATCATCTGACGTCTCGACTACGTACGTTTCTATGTGTGCCTGTAGATGCTCAGCTACGCCTATGGAAACACATCCGTAATTACGGCTAACCCGACGCCAGCCTGCCTGCCAACCTCGCCTACCATCGCCAAGCCCGTACGAACATATTGATATATATATATATATATGTATATTTGTCACTTGCACCTCTATGCGTACACGCGCGCACGCGTGTGCATTTACATATTGGTGACGGTTCTGCGTATATTAAATTACAATCTCATCCTCAAAGCTTCATATTGTATATCTTGAACAACAATTCCACTAGCACTTCTGCCGACCCTCCCCCTCGCCGTCGCAAATCTCTCTTCTCTTTGGAGGAATTTTCAATCTTCTTTTTTATCCACGCTATATTTACCCTACTAGGTATATATGAAATTAAAATATTACAGCGGTATTAAATTTTCTTCCCAGAGTAGCAATTACAAACTTTAAAATATTCGCTCGAGACTTTATTTACTCTTAATATTTAAATACTCTAAGACTTTTATACTTTATTCTTTTGATAGGAGGTAATTAAGCTTATTTCTTTTCCGGAGTAACGCATTATTTATCGTCGCAAATATTTATTATTATTTAGCGCGGTTTTACAAATGTCTAATCAACGAGTATGGATTTATGCCGTTGGAAGGGTCTGCGTAATAATTTCATTTTGTCCTCGGCTATACGCAAATAATATACCGAGGTCTATATGAATGCGCAGGTGTTCCATATATACAAAGCAAGATGTGTGTCCCGCGATACATAATATATTTACGCACATACCGGAGTTAAGTGGCGTAACATCACGGTGCGCCACAAGTTGTGCAATTATGAAAGCAAGGTTGTTCTATACACGCGTTGACTTCATGATGCTTCTCTACTGCATCCTCTATAAAATTGTAGCCTAAAAATCTGTCCTCTACCTATAATAATTAATGTACAAGATCCTTTTCAAGACATCGACCTTGAATTCGTTGAAATTCCAAGTGAATCATACCCGTGCTTTTATTTCTGAGTTTTTATGTTATTCTGAACTTACAAACTGTATAAAAATTACGCAGAGCCTTATTTAATCAATTTTTTGGCAACGGTACTTTGGCACGCTGGAAAACAAATTATTTGAATGATAATTCAGAGAAATGTAGCGCCGATGTATTGGGAAATCAAATTTATCACGGCAGTTGCGTAAATTTTTCAGCAAAATATTTAATTCTGGACCAAAGCTTATTTGATCGATACAATAAAGTCCTTTGATTACAAATGCTCTGCCACTTATTTAATACTTGTTACGCAAACGTGTTACACGATTAGTACGAAACTGTAGGAATCGTACTTTTAGCATTTGTACGCAGTTTTGATAAAATGTATGTCGAACGTTGCGTGAACGTTCGATCACTGATATAAATGAAAAAAGTAAAAGTCCGATCAATAAAATCGAAGCTTCTTGCATTTTAGCATCGTAGATCGCGAGCGACAGAATGTTTCCAATCGATCGAGTACGTGCATCTCGGCTGTCATGCAAAGCTGAAAGAATTCGCTATTCTCCATACATTGATGAGTACTTGGAGCTTTCGAGTACAGCTCCTCCGTTGTAAATTAAAAAGACTTTGCCTCAATGGCAATTGAGACGTTATAATTCGTTACGTATAATTTGATTTTAATTTAAATTTTCTGAAAGTTGTACGGCGAATCGTAACAAAACGCTGCTCGACTGGTGCAAGCAGAACCACAGTCGATACTTTGAAGGGGACTTCGAAACTCTGTCGCCTGTAATTCAGCATTGCGGTCCTTACATAGCCGCAATCGCGAGTCGGCGTGACAGTATTCTTGATCGTCTCATAAAGGCAAACCGTACAGTCAAAGCCATAACGGTAGATCATAGCACCTTGGGAGTCGATCAAGAGTTTACTCGACTAAGAGTCTGTATTGTTATTCATGACGACAATATCAGCATAATTATCATTTGCCGACAAAACATTTATCGTCTGAGAAATGGATACTAACTTTCAATTACGATTGGAATATATGAATTGGTAATGTAGCATTATCTTGCCGAAAGTTTTACGACGAGGTCCTAAGGTAGTAGGTAATGAATTTTTTCATTGTGCAATTACATTTCAGACTTTCGGAATGATTACATCTTAAATTCCTTTAAGCTTCTTTAAAAGTTAAATGTGGCACGCTGCCTAGCAATGAGAATGTATTTATATTAATCGTCTACCTGCGGTGACGAAATATAAAAATCCTTCTCTTGCTATTTTGTTCGTTTACTATAAATGAATTTTATTCATGAGTTCATAAATCAATGCACGTTTGCAAGAAGGCGTAGTCCCTTGTTTTATAAACCGTGGATATATGAACTTGAAAAATCGATAAATCCAATTATTGTATCAATTATTAAAATGTTTTTATTGATATTAAAAACGCACGCGAAAGTTACAAATATTATTATTTAAAAATTTAGTATACGTTAACTTAGTTAGCTCCTGCAAGTGGAATATAATTAATTATTTATAATTTTAAATGGTTCACTAATGCATTATACGTTATTGAAATTTTATATGTATTGCCGACCACGGAACTTTCAAAATATTTTATCGTTAGAACTTTTGTAATGTTACACTGCGTAAATCATGTTTAAGCCAAAAGAAAGACATTTTGAAAATATATTATATCCATTAGAACATTCCTTGTAAGAATTGAATAATAAATAGAATTGTAAGTTATAAATTTATAAAATAAGGATAATTTCTGCTACTCGTATTTTTCTCACACGTTGTAACATAATTTATAATTTCATTTCCTGCAAATTTATACGTTACTTATTGATTCTAGTTTCACTTTACATTTATAAGAAATGGTCACGCGAAACTGCTAACAGTGAAAGATGTATAGTTACGCTATAAAAAAATATCTGTAGATGCACGTACAAATAATATAATACAATAATATGTATAAATTACTTTGTAGTTGGTAGTTACAAATGTAAAGTAAATTTTCATTTCATAAAATTGGAATATTATAATGATACAATATAACGAGCCTTTGAATATTATTGCGTCAGATATCTTGAATTTATCATTAAATAATGTTCAATATATTACAAATTTTCCGCATATCGACGAAAATTATAATTTAAATTACGTAAGTTGTACAAATAAGTTGTACCGAATGCAGTTAAAAGCAAAGTATTTCAAGGACTATACATCAATAAAATATGGAATATGTACTACAAATATATGGATTTAAATTCCATTTATGAAATTGCATACATATTGTATGGAAAATATCGTGACACAATATAAATATATATAAGGACATCTGTATGGCCATGCACCGAAGATCAGCTCATTGAGCTGCATATTTTATTTTAATTATAAACAATAAGCAAAGAGTTTCGAATTTCATCGCACGGATAAATCAATTAAATTTTCATTTTTTAGAACAATACATTTAGAACAATAAGCGAATATTTAGAATTAAATATGGAATAACGAAACATACTAACTCATCACATTTCAACTAAATTATTAGAAAAAAGTCTGAACTAAAATCTAGATAGGAAAATTACAGAGTAAGGAAAGCTGCCTCGTCACTTTTTTTTCAATTCGGATAACGATAAATTACGTTTGAAGACGTGCGAAAGATACTTCTTGAATATCTCAGAAATTTCAATTAAACTAGTTACATTAACTTATTTACTTTAAATGAAAGTTTCTAATTGGACGAATTTGACCTCGGGTCACAAAACTGAATAAATAAAGTTTATTTAAGATAAAACTATAGCTTTTAACTTCAATTATATCTATATAATTA
Source organism: Wiebesia pumilae (assembly GCA_018907045.1). NCBI lineage: Eukaryota > Metazoa > Arthropoda > Insecta > Hymenoptera > Agaonidae > Wiebesia > Wiebesia pumilae. The sequence goes on from JACCHZ010000192.1 coordinate 4,651,831, forward strand.
TAATGCGCATAACTGCGCTATTAGAAATAGCAATTAATCAAGGTGCTAAATTAATTATTAAACAAACTGACAGCTAAGTGTACAAGTATAACGTATTATTTAGAGAGTTATGATTACAGTAACGACTGGTGCATTGTAGAAAGAATGTAAAATGTGAGAAAAGGTGAATTTAGAGGAACAATTTGACGATTCGAATAAAATATTAGTTTGTACGCCGGTATTTTATAAATTGCAATAATAAATCAGAAGAGAATTACAACTATTACAATAAATACATATGAATTAGACAAAAAAGCAAAACGAATAAACGAAGTAAGTGTGCATAATAAATGAATTCCTGGGAAAGTTGTTTTACAAGTAAAATGTTCAAATACCAAGGAGAATTAACTTAATGCTACAGCTTAGAAGGTATTACTCGACTAAGGGAATATAATTTAAAAAATACTATGAGAATCTATTATTTTTCTCAAAAGTATAGAAAATGATAAGAAACGCGTTTATTTTTAGGACAAAATCTTTGTTAATCTGTATCTAAAGGGGACAGTGTACGTTATTCGAAAAGAATAACAACAGCAACAGTTTTTATTGATACTTGTGAAATAGACTTATGTACAGTCAGACTGACGTTTATTTTGTATTATTATTATTACTACATACACTGAAGAAGTTGACTCAAAAGAATCCTTTACGCAGCTATACGAGTAAGGAAAACTAAAAGACTACGTAATATATTATGACCAATATTTAATTAACTTATAAATTATAAACGTTGGAAATGAGTTTCTGTGGAATGTTTAATTGCATTTATTTCATAGACAAAGTTCTTCAAAAAGTGTGCAGTCATAAACGAAATTCAACGGGAAATTATTTATAAAACTTGAAATAATGCGATTCAAATAACTTCATTAATATTATTAATAATTTAACGTGGATAAAGAAAAAGTTCTCCAAATACTTTTGAAACAAAACTCGTCAATAATTATCCCGAAACTCATAATAGATATTAAATAAAAACAATTTACAAATATGTTATTTTAAAATTATTATTTCTACAACCATACTTCTATAACTATAGATAATATACTGTTACTTATTTAGCAAATTATAAATTGAAACGCATAATCAACGTATAAAGACGAAAAGAATGACATGTACATTCAGTCGACATACAATTGTATTACAAATGTTCGAAGCAAGAACAATGGGCTTTGGCACTCTAATTATGGAATTTAGAATTTTCTTTTTTTACAGAATACTGTAAAATTATGAAGACGCGGTTTGTAAAAATACAAACATATTATTATCGATTGTTAATTCTAGTTAAGTCTTTTGATTAATTTCAGCTGATTTGATTCAAAAAACGTTTACAAATAAAAAATAATTTAAAATAATTAATATAGAAAAAGTAAAGAAACTAAAATTTGTAATTAAAAATCGATTTTTAAAAGCACCTAAGTTTTTTCGGACAATGAAAATATTTCTTAAAAACACAAAGTTTTCATCGGATATTTTTATTCTTTTTTATATTTTCATAAATATCACTTAGCAGTTATTAATGGAGTCAATATTAGTTCATGAAACGTCTTATAAAATATTTACGCATTTTCATTAGGATTTTTGCATCCAATAAAACTATAATCGTTCAATTAGTTTCAATTCTTAGCGAGAGGAGAGTCCATTTCAATATTCTAATTCATTGTTTTTCCATAGTATTTTTTATTTCACTTTCGAAACTAAGAATTTTCAAACAACAAAGTATTTTGGTTGATTCAAGAAGTTTATTCTCATGTGAATTATAGTACATACGTAAACTAAACTTTCGGACACATCTTCAACTATTCATTTAGATGATTTGGTTGAAAGAACTCATTTTTCAAAATGTATCTTAAACTCATCGAAGCATCTCATACAAATTTTGTATACAATTATTTATAATTTATAGTAAGATCAAAAATAATTTTTATTCGGTAGTTCATTAATTATAAAAGTTTTTTTTTTTTGAATAAAGGAATTAACGATCTGATATATAATAGGTTTAAAATACTAGGTACAATTAGACCGGTTTTATAAAAATGTTATTATTATAATTTACGTTCCTCCTAATTACGATGGATATTCGGATGTAACCGAGAAAGTAGAATATTCATAAATTTTAGATTATAAAAGTTTTCTACTATGCTTTTTCAAATGAAATGAAGACATAATCTCAAAAAATATTCACTTTTCTATCATTATAATTTGAATTATCTTCAAAGTAAGCGCGTATTTAATAAATGTATAGACTTTCACTGATACGTGAAATAATCATTTGCACGTTTTTACAGCTTATAAACGAGCCAAAATTAATAATTTTTAACTTTAACTTTATGAAAATGTCTATACGAAATACTGAATTCAAGGTATAACACTGAATAAGAAAGTTTCGTGTAATTAAAAATATATTTTTATAATTTTAAAGCACATCTCTAAAATTATACGCGCGAATAAACGTGAATTGTGAATACAATTATAAATAAAAATATAATGCTTTTAGTTTTAAAGTAATAAAACGCAATTTCATATTTGTTTTCTTTATTTTTTTGAAATTTCTTGATAAATAAACTACGGAAAAAGAGCTTCTATTTTCTTTAATATTTTAATAAACGAATAAATCCTGCCCATGGAAATTTCATGGCCTGCTAAAATTTCTTAATGCCCGACCCAATTATTTTTTAAAAATTAGTTTTATCAAGAACACCATTACACCGACGTACGTTTTCTGACTAATTGTTGATACCTATACTGTTCGTTATAGCATGTCAATGCATTCACCAAACGAGAGTTTATTCCTCATTAAAGTCGAATTTGTTAAAATAATCTTTCATTTTATCAATGACTCTCTATCGATCTTATTTATTGTCACGTTGTGCATTCGATATTTAATATTAAATCTTATTTCAATATTTTGACCGAACTTTGTATTCGTTCGGAATTACCCGAAGATACGAAAAATAAAGTTTACGCAATTTTTGTAAAAATCGCTCAACTCGTGAATTTATGCTACTTTAAAAAGCACGTAAACCACGTGGTTCATTATTTACCGTTACGCGAGTATTATTAATAAATTAACGCAAGGGACAAGGTAGTCGTCACGAATTCATGAATTGTAAAAGAAAATGAGAATATGGAGCATCAGCCTCGACTTTTCCTTATAATATTTTTCCGCGCACAGTCCGTTGACGATAATGTTTGAGTGTCGGTGCCGAACTTTGTGATCGTAGCTTTTAAAAAAATTGGACAACCGTGCCAGATTCGAGTGATTTTCGCGAACAACGCAAAAAACGCCTCATCTCGATGCCGTATCTTTTCTTACGAGTGCAACAACCTGAATCTATCGAGTGCTGTCACAGTTTCGTTCTCTTTGTTTTCCTCTCGCTTGCCCCTCCAAAGTCACGATCCACGCCATTGTCATGTTTGATAATCCACTCCAAATGATTGCTTCTTATAAATCGCTGTTTTTAATTATTTCGCGACAAAATAAGAAGCATAAGACGGTTACTTACGTATCTGAACTGCGCGTAAGATGTTAATAGCAGGGTGTACAATAATTTATATCGGCCGAGCAAAGCTCGGTTATAACCGAGTGCGTTAAAGGAGAATTGCAAATGCAGCGTATGTGCTACTAATAAAGCAGGCTATTCGATCGAGAAACACTTTATAGTGAATGTGGCGCCGCATGATGCGCGCACCAACGTTAATTGTTTTGATTTTACTAGTAACAGGGCAGCAGTGACATTGATTGAAATAATATTTTCAAGCGATCGCACGGGTAGATGAATTTTCCAATTTTCCGAAAGTGAATTTCTTTGTGTAGCTCCCCCACACTGGCCCGAGAACGTTAAAGGCTGTTGTTAAGTACAACAGCCCGTATAAGCGAAGAGTCTATTTTAACGAAAACTTTTGCCGGTAAAAGGTTAAAAGTCTTTGATAAGTAAAACACGTTCGAGCAAACTGTTTAGTCATAAACCGCGAACATTCGGAATGAAATTTAGCACTGAAAGGAAGTTCGAAATTTCTAGAGTAAAAAGACAAATGGTCAGCTTCGATACCGACTTTGATGCGCACTTAAATTTAGCAGCAAAACTTTGAAACACGGTCATGGTTCGATTCTAAATTTTGCTGCACTCTGCGAATACTTTTGTAGCGCACCTCAAGAAAGAATTCATTATTTCGTTAGAAAACGCATGCAAATAGAGTTTTATAAATAATTGCTAGCGAAATTAAGAATGCAAACCGAGAAAGACATTAAGAGCTAGTGAACGCATTATTCTTATTATGCGCAGAAAATGTAGAAGAGCCAGTAGCTAATCATTGCCATTATTATCATCATCATCTTACGAGAGTCGATAATGGTAAAAAAGTCAACAAACTTCGATTAGCTTGCGCTTCATTGAAAGCGTTCATTAGGCTATTTGCCTGGTATAATCAATGATCAGAGGCAAGCAGCAGTTACCCTTTTGCGGTAACGAGCCTCGCTTTCTTCCACTCTGACTCTCTTTCCACAAACTCCGTGGCTTTTCTTGCCGTTATTATACGCGAGCGCGCTGAGGCGGACTGGGCAAGTCGTTAAAGTATCAATGATTAACATAATCCCAACGGAGCAATTACCGTTGCGCTCTGCGAATGGTGCCCCGGTAGCACGACTTTGGCTGTCGTCCTTTTTCCTACTAAAAGTGCAAGGCGAGTGGCACACGCGCTTAAGGAACCCCTGCGTGCACTCTTTTTCCCTCCCTCTCAGCCTCTCTCGCGCTCTGTTCATTCCCTCTCCGCTTCACTATCGCCCCGTTCGCTATCTTTATAGAAATTGTATCCGAGGTTTTTGCCCGCCCTATTTCGAGCCGCGTAAGCACCTTTTCGAGGGACTTTGCCGCTAATGCCAACGTGCAATGCAGGTATAAAGCGGATGCAGTCAGAGGATAAAGTTTTTTCAATTATTTCGCGACAAGCGCACTCCGGGCTCCCCTTCATGCGCAAATTGATCTACGATATATTACTTCAATTCCTCCATTCTTGCGGCGAGGCAAAAAATTCATAAATTTTTAAGAACTTTTACACTTGCATAATTCACGTACTTAGAATTTTTAATTGCATGTGCATTTTAGAGTTGCACAGGGAAGAGAAAATTGCTTGTCTTATACCTGACTTCTTAAAATATGGATTAGATTTTTTCTCCAATATTTACTGGCCTTTTATAAACGTATTTCCTTCTTAACTTGATATTTATAATAATAGGTGGTTCCGATAACTAGTGTTCCTAATTAAAATACTGTGCAGTTTTCATTGGTTTTCTCGGAAACTTTGCACATTTTTACAGTTTTATTCTTCCTCCCGTTTAATATTCATTGTATTCGTTCGTAAGAAGGCACTTAAGTTGTAGGTAACGAAAGCGCCGGTTTGCTTTTCTTGCGAGGACATAGTTACCTGATACAATTGCTTTCTTTCACGGCTACTTTCAATATTATTATTTTTATTCACTAATCAATTTGGTAAATTTAGAAGCATCTAGCGAACCGAATGCACTGGTTTACAATGTATTTATATATGCTAGGTAAATTTCAACGTATCGATTTTATTTATGCTTTTCTACGACCTACTTACACCTCACCAATAAACTAAACCAGAAGTTACGAAGTACAAAAAAAAAAAAAAGATACGATAAACAATTTTAATTCACGACTCATATGGAATATCTTTTTATGAAATAAGTATTTCTGATAAAAAGAAATTTATTTGTTTCGCGAATTTGTAAAAAGCTGCAATGTTAAATCTGATAATAAAACGAATATTTCATAAAATTTTATCTAATATTTGAAATATAAATTTAATGGACAGTGCAAATACAGATAACTTTCTCCCTTGAAAATCTGATCTAAAAACATTCGTTTTATTAGAAATGCCAATTAATTGTATAAGTTCAATTGTATAAGTACGAGAATTTTTAGCAACAAAACGTGCTATTGTAATTAAAAAGATTGTCAATTAATTTTCACACGATTTTATTTTTACGAATAATTTTTCAACGTTACCCAGATATACATCTCCGTATGCTCGCGAACGCACGAACTGCACAGTTTTTCTGCATAATCACAAGCATATTTTTATTAATGTACAATTTATTTAAATTAGATGCGACGATAAAAAGTCGGCTGAACTTTGAAACATCAATTTTATTTACACGGTATAAATGTATTACGAGCGAGTTTAATCGCAATTATAAAATGAATCTTACAGCAAACTCGCTTGTGTAACGTCAAGTCTTTATAATCGATGTGTATTGTTACTGCAACATTAAGTGCACCCATATTTCAAAAATAACCTTTTGCCGTAATTGCTTCGAGTTATAAATTTAGCTTATAAAATTATGTCGGAACGCTGATGCCAAAGTATATAAAACTTCGAATTCTTATTAAATTTGTTCCTTACAAGTGCGCATCCTTTTGCGTACTTGTAAACTACAAGAAACCACTACATAGCTGAAATCGGAAAAGAGAAACGTGGCACGTGTGCCGGGAAAAATTGTTGTTTCGTATGTACATTCAATAAGCTTTCCTTCTTTAAAGAGAAAAACATAAATATCACAGCTCAGTTTTCTTTTACAAGGGCAAAGGGATTTTGCGTTTTATGATAAACGCCTTATATTCCTCGTATTCGCTTGCAAACTATTCAATAAGAGCGCAAAAGTCCAAATATTACTAGAATTATACGTGGCCAGATCTATTTCATCATGCGTAGAAGAATAACAGAATATTTCAAATTTGAAAGCAGTTCCGGAGTTTGGAATTTTGAAAACCAACGTTTCCGTAGCTTTTTGAAAGTTTAGTGAAATTATTGTTCAACCATTAATACGGAAAGCAAGAGATTTCTAGAAATGCCGAGTAAGTTAAAAATTCATAGCTGCCTTTTTTCAGGAATTGAGAAAGCTATAGTTGATCAAAGAGTTGTTGCTAATGGTAATTCAAGCAAAAGAATCGCAAAAGAAAAAAATCCATAAAGGCTATTTTGTTGTTGAGTATAAAAGAGTAAATTGAAAGTCAAATGAAGGACTATAAACGATCAATCGTTCCAGCGAGTGAGCAGGTTATGAAAAGCGAAAACGGCCTCTTGAAATGTGCCATCATAAAGCTACTTTTGTAAAATAACTCCTCCCCACCCCCCACCCCCCACCACCCTCTCACTCTCTCTCTCTCTCTCTCGCTCGCTTTTTTTCTATTTGTCATCCAGTCACTCTTCTAACTAAGCCATTATAGGAAAACACGGTGCGAAGGCTTGTAAAATAAAGGTCTTTACCCGCTAAAGGTTCGCCAAAAGAGTGGTTAGCGCATATTCTTCAAAGCGTCCTGGCTGTCTCTCACTCACCCAACTTCTTCATTCATTTGCTATCTGCCTCCCTCTCTCCCTCTCGCCCTCCCACAGCTCACGCTTTAACCGTTAGGTTGCTCGTGCCGAAGCGCTTCCTTCCTCGTCCGGGTTATCGGGGATTCGCTCGGATGCGCGGAAAGTCACAAGCCCACTAGTGCGGTACGGCCGTTGCTGCAGGCGATGCCGCCAGCTCATTGGCAACAGCAGCTAGTGAAGAAGATAGGGTGAGAGAAGGGAGAGAGAAGGGAGAGAGAACGAGGGCGATTGCCGTCCGATCTCACTCTAGGGATTTAAACGGCTTGCCTTGATACTACACCGCAAGGACATTATTTACCGTACTCCCGGCGCGCTCTTACGCTCTCGCGCAACTAAAACGGGAATGAGGCACGCATTACGAAACAGCGCCCGACAAGCGACACATACGGAGCGCGAGAGAGAGAGGAGATGAGCCACAGTTGGAACCGGAGAGGAACATGGCAACTTTTGGAAATAATGGAACGTCTGCAACTAGCCGTTGCTATGTAGAGATCGTAAGTCATGCGACGTGGACGCGAATTTGCTTTATACGTAAAGCGCGAGCGGGTGCGCTCTTTGTCGTCGTTCTGTGTTTAACGCTTTTAACGGTAAGCTCTCTCTCTCCCTCCCTCCCTCCCTCACTCTCTCTCTCTCTCTCTCTCTCTCTCTCTCTCGCTCGCTCGCTCGCTCTCACTCGCTCTCTCTCTCTAACATAGCCGTGGCCCGGATGAGCAGGAGGAGGGGCGCCGGAGAGAAGAGTAAAGAAAGTTGAGTAACCGAACCAGTACGTAACGATGTAAATCACCGCGATGGAATCATCCCTTAATGCACGCGCGTGTGCGTACGGATAGCTGGATAGAGGCGAGCGTGGTGTACGTAGGTACGTGCACGCACACAGGCGAAATCCGATAAGTAAGTTAGAGGTGGGAAGAGGGAGATGGGAAGACGGCGGTGGCGCCGCTTGATACCGACTCGAAATCAGAGGGAGAAAAAGAGAAAAATAGCGAGAAAATAAAGAGAAATCTCTCGCGCACGACGGACAACCGTAATGGTGCCGAGAAATATTATCTATTGGAAGGATTTTATGGTTTCACTTTGAACAACGCGGCTTCCTCCGCTATTATTTACGAAACGACGACGTACTTTATCTTAACAATAAAAGTAGTTTGCGTCGGGCACAGCGGAGCGAAAGAACAAGAGGACGGGGTCAAATCGCGCGGAGTGACGTTGCCGCAATCAAGAAACTAAACGCACGCCGCCGTTCTTGGTTTATCGGAGCGTGTAGACGGTTCCGGAGTAGCTTCTCGAATCTCGCAAACAAAGTGTCGAAGAATAAACCTCTCTGCAAGAGTCCGTGTGTATCTAAAAAAGAAAGATAGAAAAAGCAGGTCTCGCGCGCGAGCTGAAAAGAGCTGAGATGCGATGGAAGAAGAAAGACAAGGGACGAGAGTCGCGGGAGAGGGCGAGAGAAGGGAAGAGAGAAAGGGGATGAAGAGCGCACGGACGGTATGCTCGAGACGCGGATCCGTATAGCGAACTTAAATAACGAGCTTCGCATGCTTGATGGCGGTTTTTTGTTTACAGGCTTCTCCGGCTTTTTTTCTCGTCGCCCGGGGGAGCCTTGTTAGGGTATCCCCCTGGCCCCGTCGCTCTTCCTCCTCCAGCGCCTCCTCCTATTTTTCTCGATCGCTCTTACCTTTCTTGCGCCCACGCTACCCTTCTTTGGCTTCGCGCGACCTCGCCCTTAAGCATCTGCGCACTTATCGCGCTCCCGCGATCTGCCGACAGGGGAGAGACAGGGGAGGGACAGGGAATTACCGTGAAAAATTTGAGCAAGAAACGTCGGAAGCGGGAAAAATTCCGTCGAAAGCAGCCGAGGTTCTTCTGCTCGTCAAATGCAACTCTCGGTACATCTCTCTCTCTCTCTCTTTCCCTCTTTCTCGCTCTCTTTCTCTCTCTCTCTCTCTATATATATATATATATCTGTACGGCAAGCATTTACGACTGCCGGGCGCGTCACGAAAGCACTTTTATCGATGTGTTTCCCTACGCGTGACGAGATATTTTTCTCCCGCTTCTTCCGAGTTCGTCATATTTTCCCCTCTTCGGCTTCTGCCCCGCGCTTTCTTATTCTTGGCTTTAAAATCCCGAGTGCCGCGAGAATTTTAAGTGTTTTCTGGCACGTAACTGACACGCGAGAATAAACTACGCTTTTACGTTTAGCCCAGCGCCCAAAAAGGTCGAGCCATACCTCGACTCTTTGCTTTCTTTCTACGTGGCTCTCTCCATAAATTCTCATTTGAAACACTATATAAGTGTAGGAAGTTGCCGCGCCAACAACTTCGGGACAAATGCTGTCTGTAATTACGCGAGATTTTGAACTCCAATGACCTCCCGCTGTCTCGTATTTCGTATTTCTTTCGAACGTTGCAATAAAAGCTCGCATACGAGAAGAACTCGGAATAAATTCGGAGGACGCAACCCTCGCAATTTTTACACGAACTTTAAATGTCATCAGCGATCATTCGTAAGCAAAGCTAATGCCCCTGCCCCTGAATGCGTGACGTTCGTTCCTTTTTTCTATCAGTGAGCTGGGAATTAAAGTTACTCCACATAGACTCCTCCGAAAGAAAAGCTCACAGGAACCGACGACTTTTTTCAACGACAAGGATAACATTGAGAAAAAGCATAATGAGAAGTTAAATCTAGCTTTAAGAGTGCGTCTTTCTTCGTCGATAACCTCGAAGCCCTTACAAATTCATTTTTCCGAGAGAATCCGAACGAAATTTAGTTGAAACGCCTCTCTTTCGACCGATAAAACACGAGAACGGAGAGAGAAAGGGAGAGGGATGTTGACCGAGTCATCTCGATCTTCATTTCCTTCGATAGCGATAATCGCGGAGTAGAGTAAAGCAAGACTCGACCTTCCGTTGGTCAAGGAAATATGCGGTATCGCCGAGAGGACTCTGGCGTTTCAGAAATCCGCGTGCGTTAAAAAGAAAACCGACGCAGAGTTAACGCACTCGACGTAAATTTACGCAAGTTGCAGGCGTTACGCATAATTCTGGATTGCGAAAATGCAATATCGATGCCGTTGATTCGATGCAACGCTGCACAAATTTAGCAGCGTCCGTACAATCGTACGTTCAGCCGTGAAATATTGTACGAAAGCGCGACGCAAACTCTTCCCAGATGCATCAAAGAGTCCTCTTACGCACGGAAGAAGAAGCCAACTCGTCAGAAGGTGCAATCTTGACCTTCTGCACCTTCGCAATGACGCGAATTATTAATTATCGTCGGGAGGTCGAGGGCGAGGCGTAGAGTGCGACGAGGGTTAGCTTTGCACGGGGCTTGTACACGATAAGTCCGTTGTGCAACATCGCATTGGCTCCCGTCTAGGCGAACGCGCGCACACACCACTAGTCTCTAGGATTACGCGATTAATTAATGACTCGGCCCTGTCAATGGTTGCGCGAGCGCGGATTAAGCGTAATCGCGGCGACGTAATCGCTGCGATTGGTGCCGCAGCGATCGTGCGATGCTGAAAATTACACGGCCGCACACCATCCACAAAGAGAAGGCAAGCTTGGATGCGCCTGAAAGTGCACACACCGAGTGATATCTCCGGGTGAGAAAGAGCGAGAGAGTAGAGAGAAATCGCCCGACTTCCGATGGGCCGCGAACCGATATCGCAGAGGATATCGAAGAGGAGGACACTCGGATACCACAGAGAGCCGACTAAGGGGGTTGGGGGAGATAGGGAGCGTAGATCGATTGGGGATTTAATTAATAAGAGCAGGCCGACTGCCCCACGCGCCGAGCAAACGAATAAGCTTTTGGCAATCGGATTGCCAATCGGGATACCAATTGTCCTTGCCCGTCTTTTTTGCGCCGACGAAAAAAAAAGAGCGAATGTTAACGAGCTTCGCGGCTTTTACATTCGAGAACCGAGGGAGCGCTTCCTTTTTTATTTTCTAGGCTCTGCGAATTCTCACCTCTTTCTCGAAGAAGCTGCGCGCTTTTAGTATCAGTTTTATGTGCGAATGCTCGCGGGAGTTTAACTCGAAAGGTAGTTTAGCTCGTGTTTTGCAAGTTTTGCAAGCGATCACCGACGCAACGAGGTAAAGACTTATTGCCACGGACAGCGTGGCAATGGACCGAGAGTGGGACAAAGGACAAGAGTTCCGGTGAAATTTGATAAGAATTGAGTCGCGCGAACCAAGATATCTATCTCTCTCTCTCTCTCTCTCGCTCGCTCGCTCGCTCGCCTCGTCACGGTACTTTAACGGGCGTTTAACTTGGCGGGAATAGGGGAGCCCGGATATAACGCGAGGAGAAAAGCGCGTAACCTGTCGCGGCCCAGGAGACGGAGCGGAAGAAGGAGCTTCGAAGCTCGAGTGGCCATCAATTCTTATAATCGGATCCATCGATTTCGAGACAGAAGCTGCGAGGAGTCGAGCGACGGCGGCGATGACTCGAGTCCTCCAAGGCCAGGCAAAGCCCCTATTTATCACGAGGTCAGCTCCTTGTATCGGCGTGTGGGTCTCTTCGGTCTTTTCTACTCGGGCCGCGCGCTGCTTCGGCAGCCTTCGAGTCTCTTGGTCTATTGGGTCTATTGGGTCTATAGGGTCTATAGGGTCTATAGGGTCTATAGGGTCTGTAGGGTCTGTAGGGTCTATAGACACGGACAAAACAATAAATTCACGTTCTAACGCTGTAAGGGAGAAATACAGGCTACGGTATCGAACGCATTGAATTTTTATACTCGCGCGAACAGCTACGACGCGGACTTTTACAACGGCAGAAGGCTACAAATGGTATATACCGGCGATCTCGGCTTCTCCATATCGACATTCGTAACGCTCGAATCTAATGCGTAACTCCCGATGAATCTGTAGTCTGGCTATTTTGCGTCGGCATTAGTTCGCTCGTGAAAATTAACTCGATTTTATAAAGCTGAGCTGGACAAAGCGTCCCGGAAATTTTGTTTAATATTCCCGGTGTGCAGGAGATGGAGTTCACTGAACTCGGTGGGGGGCAGTGCTGGAAAAAATTTTCCATTATTGAACGAGCGTGCAACATTTTATAGCCCGTATTTTAATCAACTTTTTATCGATCGATAAAATTAAAAATAAACACGTCGTAATAATTTTAAACGCGCGCAATATTTACCCATTTCACGAGGAACTGTCTCGATAGTTTTGAGCTTTCTTTTGCAGCGGGTTACTTAACGCTGGTTACTTAACGTCCTCATTAACGCTTCATCGTCGTTCATCGGCAACTGATTTCAAGCAAATTCCCATTTGCTTGAAAAACGGCATCGTCGAGCGGCCTTTGGGTAGAACATGAATCATGTTCTATTTTTCGCTTTTCAAGTTACAGCCTGTATTATCATGAATATTTCATTGAATCAGAAATGAGGCAAGTTTTGTTCTACAGCAGTAGATAATCATTGGGATAGCGTTCGAGAATAAAATATGTTTTGGCGATACTGAATACGCATTTGTAGCCAAAGCGTTGAAGCTCTTGTACTTGACATCTTGAATAAAACATGTAATCGAGGTGAACGTCTTTCGAGGACGAACGAGCCGAGTCTCAAGATTTTGAACATGTTCGTGGTCTGAAATGCGTTAAAGAGCTTATAGTCGAGAGTCAGATAACCTTCATCTTCTTTTATTAATTTAGGAAGCGAAATTAATTTACCGAATTAAGTGCCAATTATTCGCGTATTAAAAATTCATTGAAAACTCTAGTCAATGGAGTGATTGTTCTTTGTGTTTTCCCCAATCCAGTCGTCTTTTAAATAATCTGCATCTGCATCGCGTAAAGCGATACCTAAAGAAAATAGGGTCGATGCTTTTGTCCCTTCCTATGATTATTTTACTCGTCGCTTACTCCGCTCCGTTCGAGTGCAATGGATTATGATTAACATTAAAAGATAACGCGTGGCGGTTGCTTTTTCACGCTAATTACAGTGTCTTGATACTGCAGCTCGAACGAAAACCTGGATTTTCGCTCTTAAATGAGCAACGCAGTGCTTTGAATCGTCAGACCCTGGACAGCGTAATCGATACGAAGCTCCAAAGAGTATACCAAAGAGCGCAGTTATTTTTGCGGTCTTTTCCATCTCGAGAAATAATCGAAAGCCATGCATCGGAGAAAGTAGCAGATATCGGTGAATGGAGCAAAGGTCGCGAAGCAATGGAGGGAAGAAAGAGTTGCGTCGACTATATCGTTGGATTCACCGTCCACGGGAGTCCACGGGAGTCCACGGGAGTCCACGGGAGTCCACGGAAGCCACGGAAGCCACGGAAGCCGAACCGCAACGAAAGATAGATATCGCATAATCCAGCTCTATCTGGGTCTCCATCGGGGTTGTTGTAGATTCGAGGGCGGTAACGGCAAGAAGGTTCGTGTACCAGAAGGCGAGCACGGGGTTGGATTTTACGAGGTTGCTGAGCCTGCAGATATTCTCTCGCGCTCCGTTATACAACTCGCACACGTGTCGAACTCGGGCGCGTTCATTGTATAACCTTTAATTGTGTACAGTTACGCGTAAAGAACGAGAGAAACGGAGTCTCCCGGTCCGTGGACTCACTCGCGAGCGAGTGATACCAGCGAGTGCCGAGCGTAGTAATATCAACCTTCCTTCAATTTATTAGTTATAATTAGTAAACTTCCAGCTTGCTCGCCTCACAATTCCTGGAGAAAGTCGCACGGAAAACTACAACCGCTAACTACGGAATACTACCTACCCCCGCGACACACGAGCGTGGCAATTGGATTCTCCTACCCTCCTTATCGAGCGAGCAAACGCAAGATAATTAAGCCAAGTCCAGAATTTAAAGGCCGAGCGCGAGACGCGCGATCGAACAAGGATCGATCGACCTACGGCGTTTAACGTTGCACGTCGTATAACCGTCGCTAGGACACACGGGGCGTCGCCGACGTCGTCGCCGTCGTATAAAACTTGGCGAACGACGCTATGAAATATGCATTATTTCGGACGACTGCTATAATACGCCGAGATAAATAATACACGCAAGCGAAAGAGAATTTACGGCCTCCATCGAGTTGGAGGCAGTTGCTCTTCTTCGCGTTCGGAGTTGTTGTTGCTTTCTCGAATCGCGCCTCATCGCGAAGTGACTTTCGCTCTCTCCGGTAGCAGAGCGGCATCTGACGCCAAAACCAATCGGATTTCTTTCTGCCTTTGTTTGCTCGGTGCGAGGTATAACTTTTTCCACTCCGCGACTCCCTCCAGTCCGCGTTCTATCCGCCGACAAAAAGTCCATAACGATGTATTAATGGCTTAAATCCTGGAGCGGCGGAGCGAGAGAGACGTACCAACTCCAAAGATAATACTATACGGACGCGATCTCAATTTTGCGGCTGATAAGCAGCCGTTACCAGTGTATTATGATAGATGATACGGCGATGGATATTTCATGCCCGAGTCGTTGCGCCTACAACGATTCAATTTCTTTTCGACCGCGTATTTTCGACCGTCTGATTTACCAAAAGTCCCGTACGCATCGTATTCGTGGAACTTTATGCACGTGGGCACGTTAAAAGGGAGTTTTCCTGTTCCGAGTCCCGAAGGCACGGATTCATCAAAAAAAATTCGTTAAAACTCGGAGCGAAGCGTCTCGGAGGGTTGAAGCATGTCGTGCCCACAAGAAGCATCAAACTCCGCGCAGAGTTGAGAAAGCAGGATACAGAAAGCGTTCGCGCGTAATCGCGAGGATTCTTCGAGCAACCGAAAGCGCTCGATGATAAAAAGTAGGAAAATCGCGCGCGCGAGAGCACGAAGGAGGGTAGGTAAATCGATGGAGTGAGTGGATCCCTCGCCTCTAAGAGCGAAGGTCGCGAGGGCGAGGCACTATATCAAGGTGACATGTCGGAAGGAGGGTGTGACAACTGTGACGCGCGATATCGCCTTTATCCGAGGCCTGCGATCCTGACGTTTCTCGCGCGGTGCAAGCGTTTTCGTTTCTCACCTGCGAGCCAAGCTTTCCTCTGTCATTTGCGCAGCAGCCCCAGGAGTTACGGCGACGCTAAGTACGAAAGTATTCGGGGAAAAGCGGTAATCCGAAGCGGAGCATTCGACGAAAGATCCGATTCGAGCTCTCTTCCAAGGAATAGGCGAGTGCGTCGAGAGACGCGAAGGAAAGTAAAGGAAAAAAGGTAGGGGCAAGAATAAACCGCGGGAGAAGAGAAGAGAAGAGCCTGACGGCGGAAAAAGGACGAGGGATGAGATAACGGAGCGGGGTTGAAAGTGGACGGACGGCAAAGAAGGGCGCGTGTAGAGGGGCGATGGATGAAGGGAGGGGGCGAGGGGGTGGGGGCGGGAAAGGCGCAGGAGAAAACACGAAACGAAAGGGGGAGAGAGAGAGAGAGAGAGAGAGAGAGAGAGAGAGACGCGGCGCATCCGAGGGCAGCGAGTGTAGAAAAATCGCGGTGGAAAAACTAGGCGGCGGCCAAAGTGGCAGTATTGTCGCCAGGGGAAGAGGGCGTTTCAATTATGCGCGTTAAATCTGTCAATTATTTCCGGCTGGTGGTCCGCTCATCGCTTGGTGCTCGCTTCACTCGTATAATCCGGAGGTCGTAAAAATTTAACTCTCTTCTCGCGAACAAGAAATTAGCATATGCGATGAGATGGGAATAGAGCGAGGGTTCGCGCCTACTGACCAAACTGTCTCCGGAGGGTTTCGCCCCTCTCCTCATCTATATAATATAAATTGTACGCCGAGGCTATTAGATTTGGCTCGCTCGGTTCACGATTTTCAGTCGTCGACTGCAAATCGACTCCATCGACGCTTCGATTTCGGTTAATCGTCAACACGCGCGCCCCACCAGTTATGCGAATCGAGAGATAATTAATAAGTTGATAAAATGGCAATAAAGATACTTTAAGCACGATCGTTAGCCATTTATGGTTATCGCGCATTGCAAGCACAGCTTCCTGTTTTCCGTATTATAACTTAATAATATATATTGGACTGTTTGCGCTCACCGGTTACATTCGCTCCAACCTTATTTTCGGCTTTAACGTTAAGTTTTACGATGAGCTCGTTTTGTGCATATTCATAAGCAATCGTCCCTATCGTTTCGGCGATTAAAATTTTCACCAGATTTTCTCGGTTCCCACTCGTTTTACGCATCCCGTGCTTTTTCAGCAGTTTAACAAGGCGTTACTCCTGCTATTTTAGCAACATATTTTAACCGTAGAAGAACGCGCGCAAGTTTACTTTTCCGTAAAAGTACATAAAATACATCTGCACTGACTTTTACCCGAGTTTCTTATTTCACTTGATTTTATGCGTTTGCTCCACGAACTCGGGAGTACTCGCCTTGGACTTTTAGTAGATATAAAATGATGAAGTGCGCGAAATCACAATGATGTATCTAATTGTGCGTAGCTATCAGCTTTAAGCTTATCGCGTAAGTAAGTTTTCAATTCATTTTTATCACTGATTCGTTAAATGGTTAAGCGTGTTCCATCGAACAATTTATGCCGTTAACGACGGATTATTATTAACGTTAGCGATGAAACATTGCGTGATATTTTCGCGCTTTGTTTACTTGAATTATATCGATTTCCAATATCTTGGGAGGAATATATTTCACTGAAACGGTATGAAAAACTAGAAAAACTAGAGAATGAAAAATCAACTTACAATATCTTACTTGCGGTGTATCAATCAGGAACGAATTTAGAAAAGACCTTTGCGCCTGACAATCGTCGTCGTTAGAGAGGAATGAGATCGATGAAAATAGGAAATTAATATTAAAATTCTCATCGTTTCGTTTTTAATGTCGTCACTCGTCTATTTTACGATACACGGTTACACTATGTAAAAAAGTATATCTGACTCGAGAGACAGCGTAACGTTATGAATATTCGTGAAATTAATATTCGAAATAATTTATAAACAATTTATAAAAAATTGTTTCAAATACGTTTCGGAAATAAATGTTAAATTGTGCACGAGTAGAACGGGGATGAAATAACGTCAAGGTATATTACAATTTCATTTAACGTATTAACGTATTGACGTATTTCCAGCAACTAAAATGTACGTTAACTTTTCTGGTCGTAAAATTCATATAAATTAACGATACCACGAGGCACCGTCTAAAGACGAGCATTTTTTTTTTTTTTTTTTTTTTTTTTTTTTTTTTTTTTTTTTTTTGCGATTACCCAAGAATTCTTAGTATCTCTAGTAGCCTATGGCTAACAAACTATTCGAACGAGAAACGTCTTCGGCGGACTAATAATAATTAGGTCAATCAAGTGCGATGTTTTATAAAGGAAGATAAAACAAAAAGGCTCGTTCGGTATTCTTGAGACGAGAAGCGGAGGAGTAGAGATAGAAGGTAAGAGCGTAGAAATGTAAGTATAAGTTTTTGAACGAAGTTCTATACGTTAGCTCTTGCAATAAAATACATTTGTCAGGGTGAGTGACAGTGGAAAGCCACTGTGACATTTAGCCAGGAGAAGTGGGAAGGCGAATGCGTTATCGATGTATCGAATGCTTGATACCTGTGAAGAACGCGTCTGAATTAACGGGTGTTCGTGGAGACCAACCGCAGATGTATGAACCTCCCAGGGTATTGATCGAGACATTGATCACGATTCCCCGTGATCGATGAACATTCTTATACCCGCGCGGTAACACCTACTAGCACACGGACTCATCTATTTCTATGCGTATGTCAGTATAAAAGATCCGAGAAATTATGTCGGTTCGTTTCCATTCGTTAAAGCATCGCGGGCCAATCGAGCAGAACCGTACGCTAGGATTCCCGAATTTCTAAAATGTGTTGAGCCGACGATGAGTGAATCCATCCTTTCACCTTATCTCAAGTAAAAGCAGAGGGATCATTGCGAGGTGAGTGGAGCTGCGTATAGGTAACTAGTGTAATCTCCGGGCTACTGCTCTTCATCGATTTAAAAGTGACAAGAAAAGGGGAATAGTCGGGAGCCTCTTTTCGGCGAAGGGCCTGGACGCAAGCGCAAGAGTACCGTTTTTACGATACACTTACAATTAAGACTTTTTATTACTGCACTTCTTTTTACGATCTGTAGCTTAACAGAACGATACCGTCGGAGGCTTCATTCTCGCTTAGAAATGTTCACGGATTAAGTTGTAGTCCTGGCCTTATGGCCTATCCATGTTTCTCTGTCTGTCTGTTTATTCGTGTCTCCGTCTTTAAATTTACGAAATATTTGCATACCAGCTGTGAGGTTATGTACGTATCTGACGTCACGTAATAGATGATTTCGAGTTCCAGCAAGTTTTATTCAATTTTCGACGAGCTAATTCTTGTACGAGAGATTTAATTATTTAATGCCACAGTTTTCACCAGCAGTATTTCTCGAAATTAGATATTCAAAGAAAGATAAAAGACTTCCGTGGATAGAATCGTGTCTAGTCTTCGTCGAATACAATTCACGCGATGATAAAAAGCCAACGCGTCACCTGCTGCATATGCTTTTATAAATCGTCCTCGCATTGCACTGCGTTCTTTTCTCGCTGCGATATTACGTTACATATTTTCCCAATTACTACACTTGCGCTAAACTAGACGTCAGTGTAATTGACAGTTATATTCAGGTTTATCTGGAGGTTCGACAATACTATCGATAAATCAAATCAATGTGCAGTCGATTATTGTAGAACGACAACGTGCACTAGATCATCGCATTTCAGATTAACATTTTCCGAACGAAGTCAGGAGACAACGTAGATTTATACGAATTTTACTCAATATTATATGATAATATTACCAGTCGAATTTCCCTTCCGTTAGAGTAACTTTTAATTTTCTTCTAAAGGATAAGATAAACACGCTATTAATGCCGTAAATCCTGAATCAGTCTTTACATCTTGAAGTTAAAGTAATTTATGATAAATTTAACGTAATCTAAATTTCGTTTAACTAAACGCAATAGACTCTAATTTACCAATGATTAAAAAGAAACTTTCAACAATACTTTCACTTTAGTCTAATGAATTTTGCCACGATATTTCACTCGATGCTTTATGCTTTATTCAACTTTTTTTTACTTTTGATTCGATGTCGTTAAAACCGTGTAATTTCTTATCGAGTATACTGTTTCGGATTGCGCTAAAGCAATTGTAATGAAAAATTTCACTTTGTAGTATAAAATTTGCCAATGCATTTATTAATAAACACATTTGTCGTTAAAGTGCGCAGGCAATATATATATATATATATATATATATATATATGTTTAAATAATTACGTTACGAGTGCACATTCGATTCAATGCAATAATAGATGTTTTTAGTATACGATATTTAACATAATGTACGATCGTATGTGACAACAATTTCTCTATATTTGTTTGTGATTCTTTGTTGATATAATAATAATAATGATTCAACGAGCACAAATCTTTCGGAACTTCTTTTCCTTTTGAAGTACTTGAGAATCGAGTGAAGATTCGCCTAATAACAGTCGCCATCGCTAGCGATAATAAATATAAAATTTAAAGTAGATGCAAGACTTTCGAATGACACTTTCTTCAAAGACACTCTTACGTGTTATTTAGCGTTAAAAAGAATTAATTCATTTTTGAGAAAAGTGGACTATATAACGCTACACTTGCCCTCCCTACACTTTCGCCTTTAACCGAATGACTTTTAGTTTATTTTCTTGGAGACAAAATTTAAATACTTTAGGAACTACTTTTATCGATGAACTAAGTTCCGAATGTATTAGGTAATTTATCAAACTGCAACGATGTTTGCTAGAAAATTGCTTTACAGTGTGCGCTTAATAGACTTTGGCCTCTTCAACGACAAGAGCGCGAGCTTACAAGGCATAAAAACAGCTTAACGAACGAGGCAGTCAGAGTGTGCGGAAAGTCTAGAATTGAAGAAGAAAGAAAGTCAGAAAAAAGAAATAAAGTACGAGAAAGGGGGTGGGAGGAAAGGTAAGAAAATCGGTAAACTTCTTTTGGCTAAATTGATTGTTGCCAGTTGTAAGACAGAGGGTGAGGAGGAGTACGTGACGCGTATAAGACAGGAGATGAGAGAAGCTGATTACGTCCCTAAGGACGAGTGCGATACTTAGACCTTCGTCTGGCATCATCTTAGCGTTGGCTAGTTCCCCTTTACGTAGGGGATCGTCGTGCCGTGTCGGAATGAGCGAAATTGCAGGAGGAGGACCAGCCGTAGCGGCGACACAAGGACAGAGGACAGAGGACAGAGGACGAAAAAACGGAAACAGAGTTTTAGCGGCGTGTTTTAGCGGGAACCGGGAGACGGTTTCGTTATTACTCGAGGATACGTATCACGCTTCGCACACATTTGAATCAGGATTACGAATGCACCCGTGCTCTCGGCTCCTTGGATCTCGCGTCCTGGCAGATCCGAAAAACGCGTTTTCACGCCAATCGTCCAGGTATCTTCCTCCACGAGTCGACGATCCACCGAACGAATAAAAATCATTCCATCGCGCGACTGCATCCGGAGTTTGCGTGATTCCACGCGAGATGTACGTGCGCGTTCGTCTCGATGCTTTTCGCCTTGGTTCTTTTTACACTTATTCGTTCCACTTTCATTTTATTTACAGCACTCGAAGAAACTTGTTGGCTACTAATTGTCCGTCCCTGATGTATACGGTAAATGAAGTACTGGCAAATGGAGAAGTATTTGTCTCGCGTAGTATTATAAATTTGAACTCAAGCTGGTGTTGGTTGCGAAGAAAAATTTGCGAATATTATATTATTCTTTACTTTGAGTTATAATCAACGTCAGAGCGATCGTTTTTCACAAACGCGAGTCCGTTTATCTTTCTAGACTATTCTCCATGACGTTTGCACAAAGCTAAAGAGAAGCTCCCACACGCGAAGGCAGGAAATTGTATAGAAGCAGGAATTTCGACGAATAATGGATTAAATGAACTTTATCAAATAAACCGATAATTATCGATAATCCTTTTCTAGAAATAATTATCGCCCCGGTGCAGTTTACTAGTGCCGTTACTTAATTAGAAATACAATTTTGTTACATTAATTTGGACGGGGTAAAATGCGAGAATGGTTACACTTTGTTAATTCAATATTTCATTTTGAGCCGCCATAAATCGCTCTCATAAATAGCGGAAGATGAAAAAGAAGTTGGTTAATAAAGCTTCTTTTAATAAGACATTTTGAGCGAATGTAAAGCTGTAGTCTAAATAAGGAGAAAGAAGACGAGGCTGAATGAGAGTAAAAAAGGAGAAGAAGAACTATAAAGAGAAAAATATTAAATTCGCATAAATTAAAAGAGTACCTTCTATTTTAACCCCGTACTCTGGTAAAGTACCAACGTTAAAGTAGCCTCTTAAGGAATACAAATTAAGGAACGTCGGAGCATGCAGCGAGACACATAATTACGTAGTAGAGCTGTCAAGGTAAAGCGCCTTTTTACTCTTGGTGCCGCGAGATATAAAACGACATTTAGAAGACTGCGAAGCTCCTCGAGTCGCGCCGGTTGCCTCTTCCCCCCCCCCTCTCTCTCTCTCTCACTCACTCACTCACTCACTCACTCACTCTCTCTCTCTCTCACTCCCTCTCCCTCTCGCGGATGCTGCTCTTTCTTCCTCGTGCCGCCAAGCTGCGCGTGACGAGGGCGAAAGAGCACAAGGCCGAGGAATGCGAGAATTAAGGTGAAGCGCGGAAAAGCGTGGACTGGCTTTTTCGGCAGGAGCCGCTGTTGCTGCTACTAACGCTGGACGCAAAACCCCACGGACATTATGTCGCCGACATCTTTGGCGCCAACACCGTCGTCGTCGTCGCCGTCGTCGCCGTCGTCGCGGCCGCCGCCGCCGCCGCCGCCGCTCCACGCGATCTTCCTCTACCACCGCTTTTCTCGACGCAGCGTTTTTTTTCCCTTCCTTAATCCGAGCGACGCTTCCGTTAGTCCAGGTTTGTACGTTGCGATCGGTTCGCTCTCGGCTCCTCGCGACATCGGACGGGGATTTCCCGTGACGTCGTCGGCGGGGGGATGAAAGAAAGATCGAAAGGCAGAGATAGGAGGCGCGGCAAGTCGGATCCCCGCGATCGCTATCTCCTCCGTATCTCGTTCCGGAGCGAGTAGATGTCGAATCGGCCAGCCGAGCTTAACGGTGCGGAAGCTGGAGTTAGGCGGGGAGTGGAAGGCGATGATAAGTCGGCCCGGTTGGCGGCGACGCATTCGTTAACCACGATGGCGAGAGAGACTCGCAACTCGTAGGCAAGAGTTCTAATGAAAATTTCAGGCGGAATAACGGATCGTAAGACTGGAATGTTCCTCTTGGCGCTCCACCGAACTTAACTATCTTTCTCTTCTCCACCCCCACCCCCACCCCCACCCCCCCACACACACACACACCCCCCTCCCTCACCCTGAACTCCCAGCGGCTGCATGCAATATACTCGCGTGCTAAACGCCGACTTGACGCAGTTCACGATATCGATCTCTGCTCTTTTCGCTCGGTTCTCTTTCATTCCGGCCGTGAGGCCGAGGGAGCGAAGTCTGCTACTGGGTACTGACATAAATATGCCAAAGATATTGCCGGCTATAGGAGAGGGATACCTACGTGCTCCCGTTACGTCAGACTTGGACGGATGTACGTGTTACGTATGTGTAGGCTTACGTACATCAAGCGGCTCCACTCCCGCACACACTCCTACATTTGCGTGTTCGAGCGTGGGTGGAAGAGGAGACGAGGGATAATGTACGCGCGTACGTACGTAGATGCGTGCGTACACGGCACACGAAGCCGCGCAGTTTTCAGGTGCGCGCTCGTATACTTTCTATATATCTTCAGCTCTCGATCTGTGCATCGTAGGTGAAACTCGTCGGCCATATATCACCGGTCCGCCTGTGTAGGATAAATGCGAATGTAGTAGTTGGAGCGGAGGGGAGCGAAGGCGGGCTTCGTACAGGTGCCAGCCAACATTTTTCTACGGGATCGACGCCCGAGTGCTCCGGATTTAACCAGCTACCGTCGGGTAGGCCACTCTTTTATAAAGTAGTACATGCCGAACTTCGCATGGTATGCATCCGAATGTCCCGTAACGAGCGCCGCACACCACTTAACTTCGTCAAGATTCTAAACCGGAATCGAGAGGTAGTTTCGTGCGATCGTTGCAACGAAATCTAGCGAGTCTATAGGGGAGAAAAATTCTGCAAATGAAATGAAATACCACTTCGACGGCAATCGTTACATTCGGAATTTCACTTTTTGTCCGCGTTCGGTATAATTTAACAAACTGTACGCTTTATTTATTCTTCAACTCGATTTAGCGAATTCGATGTTTATGCTTACGAGCGCGTTCCCGTTCGACGGCAATTCCCATTATTGTACGCGCTGAATTAATGATTTCAAAACCCGTCCTCTAATAATGTAAAATTCAATGTACAGTGTAAAGTTCCCTTCGTTTCGTATCCTTTGTTTCTTACGGCGTTAAATTATTAGAACCGAAGAGAGGCGACTTCTGATTCGGTATTCGATTTCTGATAACTTTAGCAAACTCCGTAAAATCAACGACATGAAAATGCAAAACGGTAATTAATTGTACAGTAGAATTTACAAGGAATTTGAAAATATTTCAAACGTTCGTTAAAATCGAGAATTTTAAATTTATCGAAGGGATGACTAAAACTACGTGCACTTGATGGAACTCGTGGTTAATTCCTTAACCAATAATTGATATCCTAAGCATTTCAAACAAAAGAACCACGAGACTTATACCCGACCCTTTTACTAGTTACATCGTTGTTTACAAAAGACTCGCTTATAATATAAATTGAAAAAATGGAAAACGGCTTCGGATAACTATATTCGATTATTCTACGGCAATGTTTTTGACGCAGTACGGGTTTAATTTTACTTTAGAATGTCGAAAGAAATGTAGCAAGATTCTTAAATAACTTTTAAAGTAAGAAACGCGAAGAAAGTACGTATGTCGAATAAAGTTTAAAATTACAGCTGGTACATTTTACTAACACCGGTACAGAGAGTTTTGCTTTAAATATCTCCTGAGGTCTTCCTCGTATCATCTGCAGAGTATTTTTATACACCCACTTCTTCGGAGGTTATGCGCTATAATCGTAAAAACATACAGATATTTACTTAAATTAAGTTATGAAGCAAAAGATTAAGGATTCTTTTATTTTTCTTTGTATTCCTAAAAATGCTCCGCGTTATTATAATTATCAATTGCTATTAAGTATTACGTGAAGCCGTAGTCAAAAGTATAAGAGAAATTTCAATTTACATGTAATAATCTGAGATGAAATTACTTGATTAACGGAATTTACTTTTATCTCAAAAATGAAACTAAAAGCATTCGTCAACTTTACAATTAAGGCTGCCATGTTAATCAAGTCTTATTAAAGCACGTTAATCAGCCTCGAAGAGCTTAAAACGTACACGTGATTATTCACGTTTCACAAAATTCGAATGTTTTGTTATTCGGTTCTAATAAAGCATCAGTAACAGGTACTTAAACAAAGCCAATAAAATAATAAAATGCAATACCGAATGCACAGCCTGGAACACTTTGAAGTTTGGCATTATTTGTTTAAAGTGCATCTACATAATGGCTCCTAAACTTTGCGTACCGTTGAGTCACCAATTACTATTTTTCTATGATGCGTTTGATAAGGATGTCCTCCATTATAACGGCGGAATGCCCTCGCGCCGTTTCGCACGAAACCAATTGGAAGTTATTTGGATATTAAAAAATGTCCCTTGTTTCTTCCTCCCCGACCTTCTGCTGGACTCTCGGGAAAAATTGGATAAATAACATCGATAACGATCCAATAACCATCGCTAGATAAAGTATATATTCATACAGCTGTTAAATTGAATGTTTTTCGTATTTCCAAATGGAATTTCCGGATGGATTTGTATCACCGATAGAGAATTATAACGATTTAAGGTGTTTCAAGACTTTCGAGATGCTGCAATTATTTGAAAAAGTATTCTTTATTTCCGATCTAATCTCACCTACGCGTAACGTAATCTCTCCATTTTTCCAGCTCTAATTTATTCGTTGTACGTGGAGCGTAACAAAATTCACCACTTTTAACGACAAAATGACTCGTAATTGGCTTCTTTTGCAAAAAAGTGACACGCACGAGCCTCACCTTTGAGGACTGAATTCAGAACGCAATTCAATTGCGGTAAAAGTCGATTTTATAAAAGATGGATTTGGCACCCGTCGAGAAGTACAAGTGAAAATCTCGGCTCGCACTCTTGATCAACGGGGATTAACTGGATTTCTGTCAGATAATGAATGAGAAAAAGTATCGGTAAGCTAGTAGCAAGAAGCTCGCTTACGGCACCGCGACGTCGAGCTCATTTCAAAGGACCTCGGCGAAATTACACCGAGCGTGATGAATTTTAGCGCAGTCTCATCGTCGCTGCTGTTCTCCCTTTCTCCCTTCTAGCGACTATTTAAATTAGCGAAGTAAACCCGACGTCCTACGCTTGAATAACCGGGGACAGAGCCGGAAGAAGAAGGAGAAGCAGGACGAAACGGGAGGGGAAATGCAGCATCCGCTGCGAGGTCCATCGCCGAGCTCGTAAGTCTTAACTCCGCGGTTATTGGTCATTTGGATTACGTGCTTTCGAATGTCCAGCGCAGCTCGCTACCCCTGCTGCACCCTGAATTTGCGTTTGCGCTCAGGGCAATTTTCTTTATGCATTTAAAGGAGCTTGATGTTCATAAATCGGCTCTTGATGTTCATCGCTATTTCATAGAGCTTGCGATTCGTCCGAGGAATAACAACGCCGAGGGGATCTTTGCTCTAGCCCTCGGAGGTTTGTTTTTAATATAATGCGCGTCGTCGCGCTCGTCCACCCCCGACTCCTGTCGGCCGTAAATAAGCGAACGGGCCCAGGGCCCCAATGATTGTCTACGGGCACGACGTCCACCGTAACCCAAGGCCGAGGCTGCGCGCGTACCCAGTCGAACGCACGGGTGCAGATCGTGAAATATGCAAAGAGGCCAAATTAAAAGCAGAAGTAAGACCGCGGCAAAGGGCTCGGGGAGGGAGCTCGCAGGAAAGGAATCCTCCGGTAGTTTTGGGAGTGTTGGTCGTCGGCGTGTTCGCTCGCGCAGGAAAGTTGAAAGAGAAATTCCCGGCACCGCGGCTCGTAAATTCCGACGTGATTTCAATATCAGTTTTTCGTGAGCTGCCAGCCGAGAAAGGAAGGAAGGAAGGGTCTGGGCGCTTGTGCTCTTTGCTTTGATATCACGGGTCGGCCCTAGTGCCGCGTTCCCGCGTTCCTCCGTCTCTCTCCCTTACACTTGCGGCGTAACTCGTCCTGCCGCCATTACCAGTGCACGTATATGTCCCCCTCCCCCCGCCGCCAAAGGAATACGAACGGAATACGACGAATAAGAGCGTGGAAGTTGGGAAAAGAAAATTATTTCTGCCTCATGAATACTTCGGCGGGTGAATGTTTATATCGTGGAGATGCTCGTAAATTTTCCAATGTCCGTCGTCGCTCTCGTCCTCGTCCTCGGACTCGTAACGAAGGCGCTACCGCCGCTCCAACGGCCTCCTACGACCTCTTGTCATTTTTTCTTCGCGCTCTTCGACTTTTCTTCGACTCGATTATGCTCGAACTTTCCAAAAGATCGCACGCTCCTTTCAGGATGCGTCCGCACCTCGGTAACTCGGCACGGCTCCGCGCGGAGATAAGGGTATCGCTGGCGGACATTGAGAAGCTTTGACGAGGAAAGCCGAGATACGGGCGAGTGGGAGACGTGTATTTAATTGACCGAGGCTGTGGAGGTGAGTGTCGAGGAGTCGCGGAGAAAAAGCCAGACCGGCGATTCGGATGGGAGAGCGACTAAGGAAGGCGGTGAAAGGCGGTGAAAGGCGATAAAAGGTGGTGAAAATCTCGGCAGCGAGCGAATCGCGTGGGAGGAAGCGGCTGCTGCCGGGGTTATGAGGCTGCAGTCGAGTCCCGCAAACGACCATTACGGAAATCTTTCGTCCTTATGGCACGTGTGCGCACGAGAGAAGAACGCAAAGGAACGCTGGCAAAGCCGAATGTACAGATCAGCGGAGGAACGCGCGCGTCGAACTCTTACTCTCTAATAACTCTTTTCCTCGAATCTTTCTCTCTCACCTCTGCCTCTGCCTCTCTGCTCCTCCTCGGCTTTTCTTCTCTTTGTCGCGGTGCGTCGCGACGGTGTCTTGGCATCTCTATCGCTGCATCGCTGTATCGCTGTGGTTTCTCCCCTTTCATCTGCTTCTTACACTTTTATTGCTTTTCTTTTGTCTAGCTTTGCCTCGTAACAACTGCGACTCTTCTCCGAGTCAGCTTCCAAACGATGCATTACCACGGCCTTGAATGCATTTTTATATTGGGGTCCGTTATTTAGAACAGCGAGTTTTTATTGCCGAGCCCTGATACCTTGACGCTTACATATCGGAGCTGCACGAGCTCTATTACGACAATTGCCTTGCCTCTGCCGTCGAGACTTCCCTTTTATTTTCCTTTCGCTGTCGTCCTTTCCGACGTTCATCCAGTTTTTAGTCGTTCTTTCAATAGCCACTTGTAAAGTATTCAAAGAGCTTTTCGAATTAAATGCTTTTTTCGATGAGCCAGAATTATCGGTCACCTTTTGCGTAACAGGTTTTACGACGTCTCTGCATAATGTACGTTCAAAATTCTGTCCTTATAAACCCGATATAAATGATTTCATTGGGATTATATTCCTTTGAAATTTAATTAATAAATTAAGATTTTAACGCGCGCACGTGCGCGCGCGCGCATATGTTACGTAACGATAATCGTTGAAATACACTTCACTTAAATTTAGGGACGTAGTAAATTTACCGACACAACTTCGAATGAAATTAGACTTTGATTTTTACTTAATCTTATCTAATCAAGTGGATCGAGCCCACGAGCAACGTTGTATATAATGCATAAATGTCTTATATTAAGGTATTTGTAAAAGTACATTATAAGTAAGGTGACATATTTTTGTTTTCTTTAAAGTTTTGTATTTTAAATTTTTAACAAAGTTGTTTGAATTTAAAATTTGAACAACTCTCGGCTTTCATTTATAGAATATAAAATAATAGTCTTAGCATAATTACAGATTTATGACTATAGATAGTTTAAAAACTGCGAACTTTATACAATGTATTGTACTAATATACTCAACGCTCATAACGTTTATGGAATTAAATTAATCGATCGGTTATATAATTTATTTTAGTCTTACATAATGAGCTTCGCAAGAGTTTTACGAATGATATTTATATGATATACGATTATCAGTTTTAAGTGTTAATGTACAACTAATGATTGCTTGCAGCACATCAATTGGGACAACGTTTTCATAAAAGTTGAGGTAGAATTATTATCTGAAATCAGTCCATCAAAACTACCAGTGATGGATTGAATTTTAGAGTTGCACAAATTAAAAGGGAATTACATATAACTGCATTTATGTCAATTAGTAAAAGAGTATGTAACTTAATTAAACTTTTAGTAGACTTTAATACATCGAGGCAGGTATTAAAGTCAGTATGATTTACAAATGATAGCAAATTATCTTATTATTGAAGTATTTATTAGAATACGCAATAATTCTGGAAAGTTTCTTAGAAAATAGAAGGTATTTTAAAAATAGCGCTTAAAAAGCTTCTGTTATTTGGTATACAATGAGCTCTTTCAGGCTTCCAGGAAAATACATATAGTTCAAGACAATATATTTCAAGTGAAATTGAATTAATGTAATATGGGGAAATTAATGCATCGATACTTTAAACTTTCCTTTTAAAAGACGTTGGCTACGTTGCTCAAATTCATCATTTGTTTAAATTACAGAAAAAGTAATAAGAAAATTATATTTTCTGAACTGCGCGACTACGGGCTTACATTTTTTAATTTTAAGAAATTTGGACATTATTACCCAAACTTCGATTTCTGATCGATAGTGTCCAATTAAATTTGACGCTTGATATGATATGATTTAACGAATGATGAACTTTTAGCTCATTTATCAATAATTCCCTACAATATTTAAAATTGATTTTAAATACATAAAAAGTCGTACTTAAAATCCGAAAATTAAGGTTATTTTTCATCGGTACAACAGTATACATCGCGTTTATTGACTACGAATTCGAGAGTTTCGAATATACTTGTACCGTGCATCCGAAGCATAATGATAATAAATTTTTCAATATACAGGATATTTGTGTAAAATTCTTGTAAATTTTTTGAAAATCAATTTTAATTTAGCAATAAACTAGTCTACGTGTTCTGTAAAAGCACATAATTATGGTTGTGTCAATATAGAAAGAGAGCTTCCATCGCTGATATCGCTGATATCGCTGATATCGCTGATAATATTTTTACAATAACTTAATACTTTCTCTCTAAGTAACTTAATTATGAGAAAGAAAGCCGTCGATCGAGAATATTTTCAAAAACTATGTTTGATAATATTTGTAGAACGTCGGATATTCCTGTAAAATAATATTAAATTAAAATTAAAATTAAATGTGAAACCTTTTAATATAACATTTAGTATAACGCCTTTTATTTCAAAGTGTGTGTTAGGAAGTGTATTAGGAAGTGAAAAAGCTTGCAAGGATTGTTCGAAATACGAGAGCACAATTTTCAGAATAATTGTAATTCGTGCTTTGTACGCGTAAGCATTCTTTGGTATTAAAAGATACTACGATTTACTAAAACCTCTCAAAGATACAACAATCCAACGACTCTTTGCAGATAAGAGTTTTTAAACAGTTGCAGATCTCGTTATTAAAATGTCAAAAAACATTTATGAAAGAGTCGTCCGTCTTCAAAGCTTCCAGAAAAATCTGCTTACGCTTGTGTGAAAGTTTGTAGCCGACGAATTATACGTTAGAAAATTAAAAGCGAAGTAATGCAAGTTACAGGCCTACAGCAATTGTAGCGACACATTTGTCGAGTGACAAATGAAGGAAATTACACCGGATTACGCAGGCACACAAGTACAGTACAATCACGAGTGATAAACAAAGCTTGAGGGTCGACACCATTAGAGTATTACGGCAATTGAAAAACATGCAAATGTCGGTGCGAACGAGTGCACTTAACAAAACCCGGTGTTCATTAGAAGCTCGACTCGCCGCAGTGCAAGCGAGTCTCTTTCGAATGCGGCCTATGCTCGCGAATATTTACCATACGACGACGAGTTCCCGCCTCTCCCTTTCTCCTCGACTGCCGGAGTTGCGACACAATATCGTCGCCGGCAACTATTACGTCCAAGTGGAACTAGCCGTACTGCATAATATTCAAGGAATCCAGACGTTGCGAGGAGAGCAGCAGGAAAGAGATACGGCTTTCACTATCCTTACCAACGGGAGTGCGAGTGCGTTCGTCTTTGAATCGCGGGCCTTGAACGGCTGAGACCTTGGACCGACTCGATAGTTCGACTCTGCTGGATATCGAGACGACGTCTCGATTGCAAGCCGACAACCAACTCGTCGATCACCTCCAAATGTACTCGGGCGAATTGCCCGGAGCGAGAGGGAGAGTTACGCGAGAGTAATCGCTCTACGTGAATTTAAGTGCATCGCATTCCTCGTTCGGCCGCCCGCGCCCTTCCCCCGTACTTCCGAGGGAAACAAGTGGGAGGATCGAAGAAAGCCGACCTGGTGTTACGGATGCACGTGCGACGGCGCGTCGTACCTACGAGCAGAACCACGTGCGCCGACGCTAAGCGGGATGTTGTCGCGAGATTGCGCCGCTAGACTCGTTGCGCGTTGCGCAACCTCCAAGGAGATTGCAAAGATTGCATAATTCTCTCTTAGGGACTTTTACGATATCGGAAAACACGGAGACGCAGGAGATAGAGAAATACGCGGCGCTCGCGACTTATGGCGTAATGCGCTTCGCGTCTGCGAATCCGCTTTTAACGAGCGATGCCGCTTGGTTTTTTTTTTTTTTTTCTTTTTCTTTTTCTTTTTTTTTCGCGCGATACTTGGAATTCCACGGAGTCTGTACCTCGGGAGATCTTTCAAAATTTCGCGGCCTTCGTTTTCCAGTATTAGCTTGTGAAGAATGCAATTTGTACCAGAGCTCGGGGCATTGAATTGCAGCTTTTGCGAAATATGAAATTTGATCGAATTGTCAAAAGGCCTCTGGTGATATCAAAAGTGAGGCTAATTAACTTTTTGTTCAGCGGTTCTGGAACCGCGATAACAATCTCAAGCTTTGGAAACGTCATTCGATTCAAGCGATAATCCAACCGACGATCGTGCAAACATTCGTTGTACCTCAACGATATTTAATTAGGTATTTTATTTTATTATTTAAGGATATTAGGCTATAGGACTTTGCGATGGTTATTTCAATGAGCACTGTGAAATTGATGTCTACTTAAAAATTTCTATCAACGCTAAAATATCTTAAGGAGACACTTTTTGTTCTCGTATTTTTGCGAAATGAAAAACTTTTGTGCACTTATTTCCTAGATAAAATTTAAATCTAGAACTGTTTCTTCATAGGGACAGTGATTATATTTACGACAGGGATTAATTTTATTTTTACTTAAGCTTAAAAACTTTTTGAGCCAGCCATTCTGGTACTTTGTTACTTATAAATCTGTCATTTCTTCGAAATTAACTCGTTACCTCGCAATTAATGAAAAAACCGTTCGATAATTTCACGAAACGTGATAAAAAATTGTAGGATAAAAGTTGTAGGGTCGTATTAAGAAAGTAAGGTACTAGGCTTGTTTATAAAAAAACTAAGATATAAAAACTAATCTTCCCTGAAAAATCATGAAAAATTAAACATACTTTTTGTTCAACATTTAGGATTCCTGATTTAATTAAATATTTAATTCGACGCGCAATCTCACGTTACGCGTGATTATTTAACTAATCAATGCTTAGCATCCATATACGTGGCATTCGAATTTTTCAAAAGAATTTCAAAATAGAAAAAAAAATTCTAATCAATAATTGCGTCAATCTCTGGATAAACAAATCAACTTTCCGAGGTTATAACTAATGGAATCTAAATAAAATAGTGACATAAATGAAAAACACAGCCGTACGTAAAACATTGCTTGTGTAGAACTGTGTGCGTATAAATTTTTATTACCATTTATCGGTTTACTTTATCGCTATATATCCTAGTATTATAATATGTAAAGTTCGCATTAGGGTGAACTATATTTCGAAAGTAAAAGAGACGAAGAGTCAAATAGTTGTAAACTAAAAATGATTGCATAAACCAATAGAACGGTAAATTCCAGACACGCTGAACGCGGTCCAATATTATAAATTCCTATGGTGTAAGTGGAGAAGAGAGGGTGAGCATGAGAATGAGAGAGAGAGAGAGAGAGAGAGAGAGTAGAACATACAGAGGATGGGAGGTAGTTTGCTCGGTGGCATGCATTCTCACAAGACCCGAAAATTGCAATAGCGAGCATTGACGAAAGTACTTTGAAGGTTTTGCGTAGATTATGGACGAATTTTCAAATAAAACCAACGGGTGAGGTGCCCTCGAGTTTTTATCATTACGCTTTTCACAAAACTTTTAATCGTCTTATCTATATTTTAACGTGAATTATTTATTTTAGAGTAATTCAATTTATCCACGTATTAGCATCAACGCTTAGCTACGCATTCAAATATCAATAATCAAAATGTACAGACTTGCAAAGTAATAATCCTCTGATAATGCCAAGTAACGCTTTCCAAATGCATTGATATGAAAATTAGTTTGGCGTATCATAGAGGTAAAAGAATTCCGACACAATCAGTCTCAGTTTTTGATTAGGGCAATTTTTTGTTTAAGATAATTGATATTAAAATCAATGCCGACACGGCATTACGGAATAAAGTATAATTCCAATTAACAAATACCCGCGCAATACGAGAAAGCGTCAACTAATATTATTCCTTAACGAATCCTTAACTTAAAGCAGAGAAAAACTTGCTAAAAGTCCTTTACCTTTCAACTAAACGAAGTAAAAAAACAACTTTTTTGTCTCGGTTCATTATTAGCACTACCCCGAGGCATGCATATATACTCATTGTGTACAACTTGTTATTAGCTTGACAGGTACAAAGAAAGCGTAAGAAAACGAAGCGCTTCCACGGATGTAGGTCAGCGTCTTTGTCACTTAGAAGCAGCCTCTTATACGCGTATCGAGGCGAAACGTTCTTTCGCGCGCACTCGCTCTCTCTCCTCTCTCTCTCTCTCTCTCTCTCTCTCTCTCTCTCGCCCCTCTCGCCGCCTCGCGGCCCTCGGCGGCAATGTCGTTCTTTTGTGCGCAAACGGAAGCGCCGGGAAGCGGAAGTCGCTTTCCAAAAGAGGCGAGAGTCCGCTTACTTCTGCTGCATACAACTGCATACAACCGTTCCGATCCGCGTGCCAGTAGTGAAAAAGTACATTTGGCAGGGAACACGCGAGTTTCTCTTTAATTCTAGCCCCTTTCGAGTCGAATCAAATTTTCCACTTTTTCGGGCGCGCCGTGACTTTCCTCGCGGAGCGTCGACACTGGCACCGAGTCTGGCCGATATCCTGGCACCTTTCTTACGCGGACCTTCCTCGGGGTTCTTTGGGGATTCAGGGACTTGCCGATAATACAGGCGAGGCACACCTTCACGGGCGGCAGGTGCGGAGGTGGTAGAGCCTTGGGGCTTCGGTTCAGGATCGCTGGAGTCTCGCGCGAATACTCGCGAACGAATGGCTGCGGGCAATCCTATTTTCAAGACGGTAAGGTCGCAGGATGTCGACGACTCCAGCGGGACGACGAGGCGCCGAGAGGACAAGGAAGGAATATTTGAGCACTTTTGTGCCATTGATTGCACGCAAGCTATGCTTTTGTACGCATCGAGCAGACGGGAAGTAGGTTGTAAGAAATTAATTGTCTCGTTCGCGCCAGTGAATACCAAAGAATTAGGCTCATCCTGCGCGTTGATCCTTTAAAAAGAGAGAAACTTTTAAAAGCGACTCTCGATTACTTCGCTCTCAACTGCTTCTAATTTCATTGCTTTCGTAAAATCGCCAATTTAGGAGAAATTAGCGACGATGCTTCGTTATCGAAAGAAAATGCGTAACGATTTCTTGCGAAATTCTAATAATGTCAAATTAAAGTAAGGACCAATTTTATGCTCGAAAGTCGTCGGTGAAATGAAAAAAAGCTAGAGTCGGTAATTATTGGAAGAAGGAAAAACCGTGGCATATGTGGCACCGTGAACGGCACTCCAATTCACCATAAACAAAATGTAGCTTATATCTCTTTAAGGCCGTTATCGTAGCTTTTTGATCAAACTACTCGAATGCTTGGAAATGAAACGTTGGAACAGATGTCGCGCGAAATCGAAATACTGATTGCGAGGTCAATCACCGAAGCCAAACGCACCATCATATTCCGTTTGCTGGAAACACCAGAGTGAGCTAATCACGAGCGAGTAGGCGATGATTACTAAGATTTCGTTATCCGACAAACCACATTCTATGCCGACAAACGCTCGGCATAGAAAAAAATATCTACCGAGAAGAATCTAAGAAAAAATCCGAAGCTCAAAGAGATTATTTCCGTATGTGCTAGACCGAAGGAGAAGGAGGAGTTTTCAACGAGTTTAGTCGACACATGCGAAATAGATAAGGAAAAAAGAAGTTTAAAGAGCAAGAGTAGGAGCAAAATTGGAGATAAAGATAAAATGAAAGGCAGGCACTGAGCGATAAGACGAACCGCAAAGAAATCGCATATCGATAGTGGCGTAGAGGCTCGCTCCAATAGGAACAGGAGAACGCGGTTCGTTCGTCCACCCTACCTTTCCTTCCTATTTGCTGAAAACACTCGAAGTAAATGAAACCGCCCGCGGCATCTCCACCTTCGGAAGCACGTACTTGACCAACGCGTCACTTCGACAGATATAAGTCGGACAGTGTCGAGGGTGGCTTGCGTAATATACCCCTCTCCTTACCTCCTCGTGCCCCCGGCATCGACGAGCTTGCTGTCGCCTTTGCACGTGGTGGAGCATCCTCGCACGCTCGAATGCACAATGGCCAATCCTATTTTGTGCTCGCTCCTGTCTTTTGCTTTCCTTCTTTCTGTTATCCGTTGATTTTTCAAGTCGTTACCGCTCGTGATTGCAAATTCTTCGGCACTCAAAGGCACGCGTGTATTCAAAACACACGCTTCGAGGCTACGTGCGCGACGACGTTACCACGCGTTCAAGTAGCTTTTCCTGCTTTGCGTGGAACCAGTTGCTCGAGTGTTATTGTATTTAGTATAGTAGTATAGTAGTGTGTATAGTAGTATACACACTACCGCGAAGTATAGTGGTGTGGCAGTGTCTACGTAGCTAACGAGAGAGAGAGAGAGAGAGAGAGAGAGAGAGAGAGAGAGAGAGAGCTGTTTTTCATTACGATCTCCCAATTAGCTCACCAGACCTCGTTGTCCTCTTTACACATAAATTGTCGCTTATTGTTATGCTTCACTCACTAAGCACACTTTTCTTACTCGTGCAATCCGCGTTTGTTGACTTTATGACAATTTTCAAACAGAATTTCGAACCGATTATACGTTAAATATCGTCTTTCGATTCGCTTGCTAGTTTATTTATATTACATTTCATTTCTATATCGATAAATATTTGTCAGTCGGAGAGAAGTAAAACTGCTGTTACAGCTTTTTCATGAAACGCTACTTTCAAACTCTAAATTTTGACATAAAATTCCTCCGCGTAGAACAAGTTGACCAATCAACTCGAAACTTTCTCTGCAGAAGCCATTCATAGATGTCGGAAATAAAGCTATTTATTTCAAAATTTTGGGTTTCGCAGAAAACACTCATTGAAGAATCGCAACGATGCTATCGTACAATTTTACAATTTTCTTTTAAATACGACTTTACTTCTAAACAAAGAAGAAATACAAATATTAACAGAAAGTTCAAACGCTGAGGATCCGAGTCTTCTTTTCCCGTGTTAATAATTTAAAAGGCACTCCTTGGACTTAAAACAGCAAGAGTGAGTATTAAACGAGCAACATTCGCTAGTTTTATTTACTTGAAATTATCCCTAACGCAACCTTTCCTCCCAGTTCTTTTTTCATAAACAATTTATTTTTTCGACTCGCGCGTTATATAGCACTATATCATCAACCAACTATAGCACTATACTTTTGTGCTTATGCGCATCAAATTTGTTTTAATTAATCTCTTTGTGTCTCTTATTAATGCTGTGTATTTTTGTTATCACTGGCTAATTGTAATTTACGTTTGGAAAGATGGAAAAGAAAAAAAACACACACACACACACACACACACACACACACACACACACACACACACACACATGAATAATTAATTGGAAGTATGATTTTTGATGACAAGCTTACGTTCCTCGTCGCCCGGCAATGCCGAGGCATTAAAACCGAGTTTAAACGGCAAAATAGAAAAAGTTTAATATTAATAGACTGAAACAATTCGTGAAATGCAAGAGAGAAAGCCGTAGTTGAACGCATTACATCGTAAGAAGGTGTTGCATAGAAAATACGCTTGGAATGTTTTGTCGCATTACTTTAACGACGGTAATTTAGACTGCAGGCTAAAGCACGGAAAGTATTAGTAACAGTAAGCAAGAGAGCACTTTTACCTCATTTTAATTTATTCAATCGTACAAAACAATTTAGGAAGTTTCGTGCCGCGGAGGAAAAGTTGTACCGACGCAAAAGAAACGGGCAAAATCTAGAAAGCAGAAATAAAATAGTTAACGAGCTTGCACGCGAATCAAAGCTACTGCGATACAAGAAAATTCACGTGTATTAAATAAAAGTTGTTTCTGCGGTCCGCGAAAGTACGGACATACGAGTCTGTGCGACGAGAGGGGGAAGTTTTAAGGGGTGGCGTAAAAAAGCGTAAGAGGCGTGAGCGAAAGAGAAGGGCGACGCGGTTAGCGGTTTGCTTCAAAGGTGAACTTGCGGGTAAATTGTTCCGGGCGAGGATCTGCGCACAACGAGCTTATACACCGGGTAAATCTGCGAGCTTTCGCCGGCCGAAAGGTTGGAGGATCTCCACCGATACCCGCGCTTGCGGCAAAATTCCCGGCGCTTTAAAGATGCTCCTTGCTCGCAGTTTTAGTAGTTTGCTTTCTTTATTTTCTCTTGACTTCCACCGTCGCTTTTTCGGCTTCTCTCTCTCTCTCTCTCTGTCTCTCTGTCTTAGAAAACATCTTTCTATACCCACCAGTGTTTGTCACCGCCTCCTCTTTTACCAATTTACTCGGACACTTCCCTCTGCTGTACTTTTTCGTTTCTTTGAGACCCCGAGCGAAGACAGTAACGGGACGAACTAACGCGAGTCGCTTGCGTTCCGCACGACTTTGTCCAAACGTCTTCTTCGACGGTATACGCTACGCTGAGCGAGAGCATTGCGCTCTACAAGGAGACACAAGTTTTTCCGGAATGTACTCTCGTATAATAAAGGAGAAGTGCACGTCCGACGTAGGGACGAGAGCTGCACGAGACTTCCGTGCGACACACGCTCAGACACCCCTATATGTGTGCATCCGGGGTTGGGAGCGGGAACTTTTAAAGAAAGCGTGACACGCGGCCATCGCTCCTTCATTCTCTCTCTCTCTCTCTCTCTCTCTCTCTCTCTCTCTCTCTCATCAATCTACGAGACTCGAGCTCTTGCAGTCAAACGTATTTATGGAATATGCGTCTATTGTGCACCGAACGTATCTCGGCGCTTGCGGAAGCGTGAGATGTAAGCCATCCTTTACTCTCTTTTATCTTTGGATAGAATGAAAGATTCCAATAAGGAGGAGTTTGGAAAGAGCAGGCAGTCATTATAATGACACTGATGTTTACGGGAGGATGCGTTGCAACGAGGACATCCCTCGTAGCAACGCATTCACGTACGAGTAATCAACGAGTTTTCTGTTTATGCCAATAATAATAATTTGTGCGTTTATTCTTTTCACGCGATAAGTTGCAAGTGTATTTAATAATTCTCATTTAATTAATACGTAATGATATTGTGATTCTTGAACTTACTAATTTTCAAAGCTTAAGTTTCAAAAAAGTATTGTATCATTAACATTTCATATTTAAAATTTTCTATTGAATT
This sequence comes from Wiebesia pumilae, assembly GCA_018907045.1. NCBI lineage: Eukaryota > Metazoa > Arthropoda > Insecta > Hymenoptera > Agaonidae > Wiebesia > Wiebesia pumilae. The sequence continues at coordinate 4,690,370 of JACCHZ010000192.1, forward strand.
GATAATTAAATTTTTGGTGTATCGTATACTATGTTTGTTCACTGATTATACTTATAAAAATGTGGCGTGTAAATTGCGTTAAAAATGCTAACAATGTTTTCATAACTTTAGTAGATTGATCACTTGGTATTTAAGCACGTTTTTATGGATAAGTCAAGTCGTATAGATAAACGTGACTTAAAGTTCAATCCATAGCGACGTAATGCCACGCATGGATCGTCGACTTCTTTACAACTTTGCTAATTGATTTTCAATTGTCTTTATTGTCATTTCTTTTCTCTTTTTTATGACACTACATATAAAGATTCTCATTTCACTCGCTAATTCTTACGGTTCATTGTATGCTTTCAAACAATATCTTCTTACAAAGACACTTTAAATAAAATTATAAGTATTGTATATTTACTCCCAATTTCTATCATGGAAACAACTATTTACATCAAATCTTTATCACACACATACACGTGTATATGCACACACAAAACATCCAAATTGAAATATTTGTTTTTACATTACATTATATTAAAAGTAGTTTAAATTACCTTTAAATACTTTAATCAATGATAAATCGATGATAAATCGATACTTGAGAAGTACAAATCCTTTAAGAAATATTTATCGATTTCGATAATACGTCTTAATGAAACATTTCTTTGTAGAAGAAAAAGAAGACGATTGGTAGATTGTAAATTAAAAATATATTCTGACTTACTTTATTCATAAATCTGGATAATATTGCGCGAATATTGTAGAAGGTCTGTGAAATGTAAAAATTCGACTACTTTTGTAGCTCACCTATAACAGAAAAGAAATAACAATTAAAATTCTACAGAATTATTAAAAGAACTCCATCGATTATTTTTCTATTATTATCGTCACTTCTTTGGCTTTGTATTAGCAAAAAGCTCGTTGCGAGCATTTTATGCGTAAACATAAATATATTCCACTTTTAGATTACCGAGTGTACAACGTTACGTTAGATCTTCTTTAAATCGATGTAGAGTTTCTGTTAATATTTTGTATAGAAGCTGGTATTTGATGTTTAAACGTTGTTAATAGATTCTTAGAGAATAGCTATACACGTTCTTGAAATAATTTTATGATTGAACTTTTATTAAATGGTAACGAATGATTAAATTAAATTTTTAAACTAATATTTAGAGACGTAGCTCTTGTTCGTGTGAAACGAATATTCATTCGAGTGAATTTGTCATATCATCAATAAGATACACGTTGTTTCATAACAAAAAACAAACTAGAATATACACGAGGAATATAATTTGATAACGGTTACCAATCTACATACGATGAACTCGGTAAAAGCCATTTTTCCTAGTTGATAAAAAATTGATAATCTAAATATGTTCTCTATTTTATCATCTATTTCGTATTAAAATTAATCTTCAATCTTAATATGACATTTATGTCAAAAAATATAAAACTACTTAAAGCTTTTATTAAAAAGTCACTGAACCCACGGATAAAAGAAAAAATGTGTTTGTTTTAGATAAGTTCAGTATTACTTAAAAAATAGATGAACTTCTTTATGAAACCACGTCACTGCAATTTTTATAAAGTCGTGCAATTGTTAAATATACGCACCATTTTTTTATGAGAAAAGGCAGGTTAAGCGAGAAATATTGCCGACAGTTCTGAAAAATTTCATATTATCTTAAAATCTTTGAAACTTTTAGGATCATTTGAAGTACATCGGCACCAATGCCATTTCCCGTTTATTCTTCTGAATAAAAAATGAAAATATGGTTTTATTAAGGTTCAAGAGAAACTACATCTCTAGCGTATTTATGACTAAAAGAACCCAAGGGAAATGTAAAGAAAGAAGTTACATAAACGTCGTGTATTTATTTACGGTGCGCCAATAGATTTTTTAATTGGCATTTATGGAGCAATTTGAAAAACTTAATCTCACGGTTAAATAGAATTGAATTAAAAGTTAATCATGTAAATGTTACGCGGGTTGCGACTTCATAAAGATTCCAAGTCGTTATCAGCATCGGTCGTGTTCATCTTAACCAGGGACTACCTTTTATGCGGGAGGGATATACGTCCCTGAGGTATTTACAAAAGTGGAAAATATCAAGTGGAGGAATTGAATAGTACGAATTCTAGAAATGCTCAGCGAAAGAGATTAAAATCTCCTGTAAAGCTCGTCGAAATTGAAAGCACTGCGAGCGCTATTAGTTAAACGGAAGAAAATTTCATATTTTATGTCAAACTGTTGCTGCGATTATTACTTGGATTTTTTATCTTATTATCAGGCATAATGCGACTGTAATTTCTTTCAGAAACTGAGTACTAGTGCAATTGGCACGATTAAATTATCAAACGGTTGAACAGCGGTACAGAACAGTATGTCGCGGACGTACGGAGGAAAAAATATCCCTCGCTTAAAACTGCCTTTCTGTGCATCCTCGAGTACGTCAACAGATCAAAGTAAAAATTACCGAAAAATAGAAAACGAACTTTTCTCCGGTAGGATTACAACTACCTACTTAGCGGGTACTACCTACTTTTTTGTTTCCGATGGAGATCGGAAACATTTATTTATAAAGACCTCTAGTCCCTCGTTCATAGAGCGAGGAGCATTTTAACGAATAGTCCAAAAGGGCATTTAATTTTCAAGTTAAAACAGCAAGCACGCTAAGGCATTCTACGTTTTATAATTCCGTTAGTGAATAGGATGAGACGACGGGGCAAATGAAAACAAATGAAAACAAATGAAAACAAATGAAAACAAATGAAAACAAGTGACAACAAGTGACAACAAGTGAAAACAAGTGACAACAAGTGAAAACAAATGAAAAAACCTTTGTGGGGAGAAGCGAGAGATGATTTCTTTGGACAAGTGCTCGAAGAACGAACTCCGAAATGTGACGAGGGCGACATCGAGGTCTCGAAAGGTCGTTGACTCTGAGATTTATAACGTATAACGACGCATCTCGCGCTGAGTTGGACGGATGCGGTGCAAGGTGCGACTGCGATCGAGGACGTTACGCCTTGTAAGCGTGCGAGTGAGGATAGTCCCAGGGTGCCATCAACGTGTCGTCCCAGACGTAGTCGTAGACGCCTGTAATGCTTAACGCTCGATCGTTTTCACTCGCGGTGGACAAAAGTTTGTAATAGAGCGCTTGAGCCAACTGCCAGCTTGCGAACGTTGGAGACTCGTACGGGGGTGAGATCTAAGAGATCCACGACAGCGTGTCGCGCAGCCTCCAAACTTAAACCGGATCTTCGTAGTTCCGGCTCTTTTAGCGCCTTCCAACCCTGTCGGACTTCTCTATTTCTGCGCGTTCGTGGAAACTATTCACCGTTATACTACTCCCCAAGGTGAGCCCTGGCGCTCGTCCTGGGACTCGACTGCACCTTCCTTGTCTTCGAGCGCGTCCAGGGCCAACAACTTTCCGCCGAAGGAAAAGCTCGGGAAAAACTCCGTATTATATTAGCCGTGGGGAAGAATTCATACGAGACTTATTTCCGACTTTGTACATTGAATATTCAAATTGAGAGCCAATGGCGACTGCAACACGGCGAGGCAACCAATTGGATGTTAATCATTTAAATTGACGATAAATTTTCTTATGTGGAAAAATTTATTACCACCGTTTGCCTTGCGACTCGAATGAATTTTATTCGCATCTCGATCGGCAATTACGTCTTCGTGAAAAGCATCAGTCGAGTAAAAGTCGCGAGTTTTATTTTATTGAAACGGTCCAACTAATTACTGTGTGCACCGATGTACAGATTCAGACAAGCCATTGATTTTTGAAACATCATTGTTGCGCAAAGAGAAACAGGATATAAAATACTTAAAATACTTTACGACGTCGAGTGTTACTCTTAGTTCTAACTTTTTATTGAACGTGCGCGTACGATACTTTAAAAGTCTCAATATATTGCATATTTTAACTGGGGTTTTATTTTCGACAATGTTTTAACGTCTTGTAATATATTGAACAGAGTGCGCTTACTTCAAAGACATGAGAATTATGATTGTAAAAGGGGTCGCTTAACTACCAGGCTTTTGTAAATAAAATTTGGGTTCAATCGAATGAGTTAAATTACAAGTTGAAATATTGATTTCGTAGTAATGCACAGTCTTTCAAATTTTGAGCTAATTTTATTGCAGCAGTCGGTTTAATTACTTTTATAACTGTAGAGATTCTACCGAGCTTTACCGAGAACTTTTAACAAATAGTTTTGCAATAACCTCTTTGGCGTAAATATCGCTAAGCAATATTTTTCATAGAAAATTCTAACGTAACGTTATTAATTGCTTGCTACGTTCTTAATTACGGATTAATTATGAAAATATAGTTTTCCACCTAAATGTAAGTTTACAGCACCTGTGTGATCATTGCAAATATTTTGTCGATTTACTCTAATGTAATAATTGATCAGAGTAATTAAATCTTCCTGTTCAAGTTTTGCGAAATAAGACATTTAACGCCAAGGAAAATTTAATGGAATAACCCCCTTCGTTAATTCAATTGTTATCTCTATTAAATTATTTTCCGACTTATAAACGAGATATTTTACATTAAAAAATCTAGTAAATCGAATTAATCATTTGCCTACGATATGTAAAATTTTGCAATTTTTTGATAAAAATGATTACCGTCTTCAACTTAGCGCAATAATTGATTCGTATAATTCAAAGATGCGGATATATTTTATTATTAAATGAATTTCTATTTTTACGTTGTCTTTGGCAGTCAAATTTTACGACTTTTACAATTGACACTTATTCACCAACATTACAATTTTTGTCGAAAACTAAATCTTCCTGTTAAAGATTAGGCGATCTCTCGTTATTACCAAGGAAAGCCTGTTAATTTACAACTCGCTTTCATAAATTATAACGATAAAAAATAGAATATATTAAATGTCTTTATAGAGGTCTATAAAGAACGATTTATGCCTCATTTTCAGGATATCTGAGAAGACAATTACAATACGGAATATCCCTTTGCCGGCTGTGCGTGAGACAATTCTGGCTTCAGAAATTTATCGTATATTATGAATATTGTTTTAAAAACAAATTAGTGTTTCAGTAGCTTTCATATTTAAGCATAAAACACCATTTGCATTTTTAATTACTTTTAGGGTAGATCTAACGAAAGTAGTGTCTTATTATGAAAATGAGGAATGTAAAGTTAAATTTAAGAATCTCTCTAATGCTAAAGTGGATTAAGAGAAGACAATTCATGTCATAACGAGATAAAATAATATTTCTCGGATAAAGTAAATTCCCATAATCCAATAAATAGATATCTGCCGTTAAAATACTTTAGTAATCTAGTTAACTCGGAGTTTTTATAGACCGGTTTTTGCGGGAAAAGTTATATTTACATAACAATTTCTGCAATTATACATTTTCAATATAAAGAGAAGATGTAACACGTTGCAGTTTTCGAGAGAGAGAGAGAGAGAGAGAGAGAGAGAGAGAGAGAGAGAGAGAGAGAGGTGAAAAATTAAAATTAGAAAAATTCAATTTGTATTGGAGTCGAGAAAAGGGTCAACGTACCAGGTGATTTAGGTGAGGAAGTTTAGTCGTTGCTTAAAGAGCACCTGGCTGATCAGCTATTAGATTGGTAAGCACACTCGCATATTCCCAAGAACTGTACTTAACTTGAACTATATTCCTAACTTTTCGTAAATTCGTGGACAATTAGCGACTCTTCCGTAATTTTCGATACGCGTCACCTATTTTTTGAGCTTCCACTCGCGTATAACTTGTTTTTTCTAATTACATCAGTCTATCCTTCTAAAGCGCCAGCTTGCAATCCCTATGTACTTAAAAATATTCTTTATAAGAACCTTAGTGATATATGCACTGAGAATATTAAAAATTGCGTTTTCGTAAAAGTAACTCGATGTGTGAAAATGTTTCCCACTTGACATCTATAATATTAAAAATCCGAGGGAATGTATTATATGCGACACTTTTTCATCTCGGTATAACTATTTTTAAGATTTCGAAAATATTTCTTCTCTATTTCTGAAACTCAATCTCGGATATTATACAGGAAAATGAAATGAACTCGAGCATTAAGTAAAGTACTCGTATACTCCATAACTATTTTGGCCATGAATTCATCCCGATCCTTGAGAGCGTTACACTTATCTAATAAGAAATTTCTCTTTTTCCGAGGCAAAATACGATTTATTATTGAAATACTCGGAGTATCTGTGAATTGAATAAAATCTATTAGAATGGCAGGCAAAGAATGTTGCGACGTAACCAGCAAATAATGTCGTTACGTAAGCAACATGTAGAAATTCGGACACGTTAATCATGAAGCAAGTAAACATAATTTGTCCTGCGTTCAAAGATATTTCCTCGTGCGCGTGTAATGTGCCTTGCATTACATATCACATTAATTACAGAAGTAACGGGAGTACGTCGTAAACGACGAGCGAAGCTTGAGAGGAGACTAGCCGGTTGAAAATGCAATATTCCAAAGTGCAATTCCGCAAATCAGGCAACCAGCATTTCATCAAAATGAAGCAAAGCGATCCCTGCGTCGTCTGCGGCAATTACATACGTCCAAAGCACTTGCAATATTTAGCAATATTGCGTTCCGATTAAGACACGTCCAAGTGAAGATAGACTCGAAGCAGTGCACACGGACACTTGCGTGTTTCATCGTGTGTTTGCGCGTTGAGGCGACTGCCTGGCCGTAAGTGTGCGTACACGTGTACCTTGAGGTTGACGCGATCGCGTTGCAGTACGCCTGTATACACGTGTAGTAGTGGGCAATCCTACCGTGGTATTAGGAAAACGTATGCCGCGGGATTATGCGGGCCTGCGCGAACAACCGCATCGGGCATAATTAATGACGGCGGTAACTTTTCCTATCGGAAGTAGATATTCATGCACGAGAGAGTTTACGCAGAGAGAAGTTTTTGGGTTAAGCCCGAGATCGAGAGCTTAGAAGAGAGGAGGAACGAGCGAGCTAGAGGGGCTTGGGGGGTGGGGTGAAGGGGGCAGCGTGACGTTCGTTCCGCAGTAGGCAGCTTACCTTCAAACTATTTAATTGACTTAAGCTCGCCTTCTCCCGCCTACTCTTTACCGCCCCTATCGGCCTCTCCCTCGCATTCTCCCGTTCCCCTCGCCCTTCTCGTCGTAGGCCGCTATCTTTCGAGCATCAAATATTTGTTTTAGACTATAGCTGTACCTTTATCCAGCATCCGTTTAATCGAGACTTCGATGATATTGTGTTATCCAAGGACCAGACTGGCTCACTCTGCCTTCTCTATCTTTCTCTTTTACTCTATCGCCCTTAGACACTTTCGATTGCTGGTCCTCGGTCCTTCCTGGCACACTAGTAGTTGACAGCTACTTTGGTACTACGCTTAGTGAGTTGCCGCTTCACGTTGTTATCCTTGGCGATGCGCCTTAGTCAAATTTTGCGATGGTGCTTGGGCTGGTGGCACTTGGAATTTATTAAGCGATGGTGTCTTTTATCGTCATTTGTTTGGAGAATGTTACGATTTTCGCCATTTTTATTACTTCGTATAAAACTAGTATAAAACTCCACCACGTAAATCAAATTAATCTCTTTGCTTACGGCGATCGATACAAGATAATAAAAAGTAATAAAACGCTAACCAAGTGTAATTGTAACGCGAAGCTCGAAATATTTCTAATAAATCAAGAGAAATTCCATCGGCAACTTTTATTTCCACATCTAGTCTGCAAATTACATAATATTTCAAACGCAGAGCAATTTAGAGCAATTAATAAAAGAATTATAGGTAGTCAGAACTACTACGTACGCTACGTACGCTACGCGCGGGCGCGCGCCTGTACTTATTTTATACGAAGAAAGTTATTTCGATTTATTTATTGAATAAGGCAACTTTAGATCAATATGTTTTCTCTAATTTTGCTAAATGTTTGCACGAATATTTGGCATATTTATTAACGAAAAATTTGGAAAAAGCGTTTGAACTAAAATTTCATTTAAAATGTATTCAAATGTACGTGCATGTAGTCGACATCCTAATATGGAAAAAAACCGGTATTCAATGAGCGTAATTCCCTCGAATACAAGTGCGTCTCGGGGCAATATTATTTAATACTACATATTTATATTTATATACTTATATATTTTTATGCTTATCCATACGTAATTAATACGTGCAATAGGACAATGGTAAATTATCACCGATTGAAAGTAATTGCGATTAAAAGGTTAAAATGTTGCATTAAAGTTTCTTTTATTGATTGTAGTAAATCGATTAAATTAAATACGAAGAAATATTCGAAAACGTCGTGTTATCGTAAGTCGCATTTTACACGTGCTCTTAGAACTTCCACGTGAAAATATCGAAGTCGCAAATAAGTGCAGTTGATTTAGTACCGAGGCAATAGCTGCACGTCGTTATAGCGATACTTCCGAAATTAAAAAAAAAAGGAAAAAAAGAAAACAACTGAATCTTTAATTTAGTTACCGTCTTGTATAAGATGCGCTTGCTTTGTTAGGTAGGTATTTCGGTTGTACCTTACCAAGTGCTCGCCGAATGATAATTTAACTACTCTCGATTATACCACTCATTTAAAAACCTGCTTATTTCGAGGTAAAGGAAGAAGAAGAATAATTTTGGCTTTGCTTTGCGGTTAAAGAGCTGAACTTAGATGAAATATCAACTCTCGGCGCGCGCTCTAAAAGTTAGTATCTCCGTTCTAAGTATAAGACACAGTACTATCAGTAGCGTAACATTGTATGTATGAGAGTAGGAAGGCTGTAAAAAGTTGAATAAGGACGATAGTGTTTATCGCTAATCATCTCGAAGGTGATAATTAAGTTGCGAAAGGACGAACCGGTAGCGCTCGTACTTAGGGGCTTAAGCGCTTGCGAAAGAGGAAAGGCTTGCGAAAGACGAATTGGCTTGCATAAAGTGCAAACTGCGAAATTGCAGAATACGCTCGCACGAGCCGACAAGTCAGCCAGTGCTCAATTTGCGCAAGTTTCGAGCCTCTCGGATGTTCGTTCTTCTTGTCCCAGCTTCTTTGCCTCGCGCGAGCGCTTCAAAGTCCCCACACATGTACACTCGATAGTTCAACGGCCCGTTAAGCCTCTGTAGACGCGTATCGCATAACACAAGCATCGAATGCAGCGAGGGATCGAAATGGAGGCGCATATAACTCGCGAAATTCGTAGCGAACAAATCACTCGTCGCCGTTCAAATTCATTAGTGGCTTTGTTATTTCGCTCGGGTTGTTCAGCTACACAACTCGGCAGTAGCATGACACGGTCAGCCATTCGGCATTTCGCTTCTTTTTGTCCACACGCGCGCGCGCACACCCGCGTTTACATGTATAATATAGAGAGAAGGAAAAAGGAAGGGGGTGGGGGGGGGGAGAGAGAGCGAGAGAGAGAGCGAGAGAGAGAGCGAGAGAGAGAAGGCATTCGGTCACACTTTGAACGCTCGTGTTGAACGAGTGCAGTATACGGCCAAGAGAGAAGTCGTATGTGCGCATTGATAGCAAAGGCTCGCACCCGTTACAGGTCCATTTACGTCGAACGTATTTCTATAATTTATTAACGCGTCGCTATTACGCGAGAGCGTTGCGCCTGCAAATGCGAGCAAATACGTTGTACCGTGCATTACCACAGCAAGCGCGACCTGGTGAATTAGGGGGGGGGGAGAGAGAGAGAGAGAGAGAGAGCGAGAGAGAAAGGGGGGGGAGTGACACCAAAAAGTAAATAGACTAAAAATAAACTCTAAAATACAGTGGAGTATGACAAAACGCAAGGATGATCGTTAAATGCGCCGTTGCAAATACCCATTAGTTACACACCGAATTAAAGTCTAATTATAAACAAAGGCGGTTAATATTTACGCCAGGGAAACGTTATCTATTATTGTCTTGTTCATTAATCGGGTTTGAGTGTGTTGGGTAGAACAGAAGCGCTGTATAAGCCGCTAGCGATTTCTCACCTTTTTTTTATTTAGCTAGACTTGCCGCTATGGATTTACTCCTCTTCCAAATAAATTACTCGCGTTATCGCCCTTTATTGCTCTTACTTTTATTACGGCAAGCTTCGGCAACTGGGCTATAAGTTCATTTTTTACTTCTTTCTCATTGGCCAAAAAGAACGCGCGATTGATAATTACTCAATTATGAGAAAATATCGACGAATAAGAACGGCATAAATTGATTACTACCGAGCGCTGTGTTCGTTTTATCAACAATTTACCAACGATAATTTTTGATAAACGGAAGATGATTGTAGAGGAGAGGAAAAATGATCCAGCAGCTGCATACTCTTTGAATGGTGCAAGGGAAAAAAACTCGCTGGTTCAATGGACGAGAGAAGACGTTAATCGAGGCGGGATTTTCAGTTTTGGCTATTTGTACAAGTAGCCGTCAATATTTTACTTTTAATAACGATAAATATCGTGGGAGCAGCTTTTGCAACGGGCAGTATGCAAGGAGAGTTACATAATTTTAAGCAACACGATGTTCAATTTCGCTAATGAAATTTCTAAACGGTATAATAAATTAATTAAGCCTTGTAGCAAAAGGAATCTTTAAAGCACAACCGCAAGTTGTAGTCTTATATAATGAGAAAAAGAAAGAAATATACGGTAAGTTTACGAATACGGTAAAGGAACGAGGAAAGGTTAAATGGCTTACCCTTTATTACGTCTGGGGGTTGAAAAAAAACTATCCTAGTTTTGTAAAGTCGATGGTGCTCGAATTAACTTTAAGATTATAATAAAGAATAGATATTACCGTCACCGCGATACATTTACTTTTTCTAATTGCACGTGCGCATCCTCGTCTAATTACGTGTGCGTGCATAATTGCCGATATTGCTGGTGCAAAATCATTATTTGTATGCTGCTAAATGGAATATTTACTATTATCGTGGAAGTGGGCACCTTCGGGGATACATTATAAGTTAAAAAGGACGTTGCGAGTGACATTGAATTAATGATTTAAACAAAATTTCCTCGTCGCGTATTAAAGCGCCTCGACAGCCGTTATCAAGGCATTTGCAAAATCCACTATTTGCCACAGGTAACGTCGTGGATAATCTCGTTACGCACTTAGACTTAAATTATTCATAGAGAATAACAATAATAAAGTATTTTCATTTCGAATTAAAATTCTAGGCCAACTTCTTAACGCCAACTGAATTAATAAGTTTCACTCGTTTAAACAAAAAGTTCGCGCACAAGATCTAGTCTGGTCCGCGATCCATAAAGAAAGCAGGTAAAGGTTTCGAAATTACTTTCCCATGCGTGCGGACGTTCGTTGGACCACGAGTCAAAAATATTCTCTCTCCATCGACAGCGCGAAGGAACGTCCGAGTTTAAAAAAGTTTTAAGCTGCCGCTGATATATGGCTCTTCCGCAGAAGACTAATTTCACGCAGGGGTAAGTAATTGTCGATGTACGTGTATTTATGGTGACGCAGGTCCGAGATAGAAAAAAGGAAAGCCCGAGCAAAGCGTCTGGGGCATGGAGCCGCAGAGATGGCGGCGGAAGCGGAGGCTGTGAAGGATGACACGATCAAGGCAGACATCTCGCGGGTTCCTCGTAGCTCCCTCTGGCCTTGGCGCGTTATTTAATTTAATCCGATTCTTCAGGTGCAAGTGGTGTCACGTCTCGTCGTCTAAGGGGCTGAGCTCTCGCAGCTCTACGGGGGATGATCGCATTATACCATCGAAGAAAAATCATACTCGGGGCTTTCGAGCATTTTGTTAAAGGGAAAGCCGTGCGAGGTCATCCCTCGCACCCCGCGGGACGCTATCTCGCGCTCCTGCTCGAGCGCACTCCTCTATCTTTCCGGGGCTGGATCCCACTCCACTGGCCCGCTTCTGTCTCGTCGCTCTTCTCCGGCGCGGCTGCGGACTCGGGGCGATCGTGCTCTTAAGAGAACACGGTGATTCATCGGATGCTATTACCGCGTAATGGACTCTGCTCGTGAAAAATGGCGCGTGGCAGGTAAAGCGAAGAGTGAAGCGAGGAGTGAAGCGAGGAGTGAGGCGAATAGTGCCTCCCGGTCGGCAGTGCTTGTCTCTACTCTCAAGGCGCGTGCTCCACGCTCGGGACGCGAGGAATCCGGAGAGCGAAATTTTTATAACGCCCTCCTATCCCGACTGTCTCGCGTCCCACCCCCACCCCCGCCGCCGCCGTCCCTCGCGCCGGGACGAGCGGATCTTCGCTGGCACCCCTAACACGTCGGCGTCTCTTAGCTCGGCCAAGGGTGCGGGTTGAGACACTGGATTTTTCGCTTGTCGGCGGGGAAAAGCCAAGCCGACGACATTTCATTTGACTCGTGTTGAAATAGGCCCGGGATTTCGGAGGATGGGAAATAATTGCACGGCTGTAGAGTTCAATTTAATTCGATGTTCTTTTAAGCACTCGATTGTTTGAAAAATAATTTTAAATTCTCTCGCGTCTTCCGAACTCGGACGTTCAGCTTTAAATGATCGGCGATTGTAAGGAACCGATACTTGGATTATGGACAATTACTCGCTGTACACCTTTTAGTCGAGGAGAAATTTTAATTTTACCCAGCGCAAGCTGAAAATCAAAGTAATTGCACTTTTGAAGAAAAAAAGCTTTTAATTTGAAAATTACACGCGACTTTGGCAAGCGCACGCAAATTGCCCGGTAATTATTTCGAAAGTTTGAAAAGTCAATTTTCAAATGAATTTTGATAATTGAACCGACGTTAATATTTCGAGCTTTCAATCTTTGAGTTGAAATTGTATAGAGCGTACGTATTTTAAGGGTGGATTCTCATGGAACGATTGCGGAACCAAGCACGAGGCTTTATACATTTAGCCTTGAGGAAAATTAAAGATAACTTTGCGAATATGTTTGATCAGTTTTCAAAATAGGAGTTCTGCTTTTTTTTTTTTTTTTTTTTTTTTTTTCTTTCTTCAATTAAGCAGCCGGATGTAAAGAGTCAATAAACGATATTAAAATACTTTTAACTTTTAGAAAACGTTGAATAACGATTTTTCTCTTTGAAAATCTGTTGAAATTAATTAATTAAACTTAGTAGGATAATATTATTTTGCACCATATAGTTTATTTATTTTTTATAATTCTATTTAGCCAAACAGACGTTGTCGCGTGTAATGGTAATATTTTAATTTGAAATTGTATCGAGCCACGCATGATTTTCAAATGCAAAAAGAGATGTTTGCATCTGTACTCTAAATTTTCGAACAATGAGCACCGGTAGTTAAGTGCAATTCACGTTGGCAAAGTATTTCTGGTTAATAGATCATTGATTTTAGCGAGCAAAATATTGACAACAAAGAAGAACTCGCGCATGGAAAAAATCTGTGCCACAGCTGTTGTGAGAAATTTTCATCTTATTTTTAGGACAGACGTTGACGGTAAGTAAAGAAAAATGTGTGAGAAAATCAGGTAAAAAGGAGGAAAAGTATAGCGAAAGAAAGAAAAAGTCCTGTTAACAGAGATCAGTGGATAAAGACGAGCGAAAAAAGTGGCAAAGAGATTCGAAAAGCTGAAACTCGCCGAGAAGAGGTCACTAAAGTGGAGTTGACGTGGAGTCTCTCTCGCTCTGTTTCTATCTTTTTCTCTCTTTAACGCGCAGCTGAAGTAGCAACTATAGTCCAGTGAGACTCCGATGCACACGCTTTCGATGAAAATACAAGCCGACGTAAATCCGCAAGAGAACGCAGAGCTTTTCCCGGACGTGTGACAGACGAGACGACAGCCTCGTAATAACCTTCTCCTACTTCTCGTCTCTTTTTTCATTTCTTTCTCGTTCTCTCTCTCTCTCTCTCTCTCTCTCTCTCTCTCTCTCTCTCATTTACCGTAATCCTCGCTTTTTTGGATTTTTTCAGTGCTCGAATAAGTGCATATTTGAAAATAGGCGAGCCAACGCCCGATAACGGAATGAGCGTGTAACCAAACGACACCTAAATTGAACATGATTTTCTAAGAGACCTGCAGGTAAGGACTTTGTACAGATAAGCTTTTACTGGATTTGAGAGATTCGAAGAAAATATTTGTCGCCGTCCAGTGCTCAAGTTGAAACGTCTGGATACTCTTCCTCGTTTGTTTCCTCTATATTCATCAAGAGGACTTGGTACTACTTAGACTCTAGAGGCCTTCAGATTTTATACCCAGGAAGAGGGAAGGAAAAATAAAGAGAGAAAGAGGAAGGAGAGACGAAGGATTGAAGAAGGGTTGGAATAGACGGAGGGCTGTGCGTTCTTTAGCGTCTAAAAGGGATTAGAGTGGGTAGGGGGGCGATCGCACACAAAAAGCTATTCGCCCGTTTTCCTAGTAGTGGACTATACAGGGGCTAAAGCGTTCGTTCGTCCTTTCGACTTGGTGCAAAAACTAGAGCCTCCGCGAAGAGGCCCGACCGAGTGGCCTGCGGACGTAAGAAGCCTCTGCACTTATGACCTTTTCAACGAAACGTACATTTATTTAGGCTGACATCCCGTACGCTCGGGATTTATACGCCAGCCTATTTTCGATAATATTTATTTGTTCATCCGTGCACTCGACTGCAGTGCCTCGCGTTGAATATTTGTAAACGCATTATCACCTATTGCTATTTATCCATGATGACCACATCTATTTACCCACACAGACGAGTTTTAAGTAGCTTATAATTAACAAGCCTTGACTAAATTTTTTTAATCCGAAGCCCAATTTATTTTGCGCACTAATTGAAAAAGTTAGTATCTTTTTATAGTTTAATTACATCGGATACGTGGAAGCTTGTATCGTGCGATCGGAGGATGTAAAGCATTTCTTAATTACGGATTAGGGCTGCAAACATTAAGAAAAAGTAATTTCATCATTACAAATTTCGTAAGGGTTAATTTAAAAGCTAGCTTACGTTTCTTATCGTAACGTTTTATTCTCCGACCGACATCGGTTCCTTGACTTGCTTGCAACGACGTAATAAATAACCATGAAAACTTAAATAATTAAGCTCTAAACATTTACATCAAAATAACGTAGACATTTGTAACGCAAGAATTAATCGCCAATATGGTTAATGGTTTTTCGCAGTCTACTCGAATCGCAGTCTAATCACACGGTATACCATAATGCTTGTAATGTGTCCAATGAAAACCTTTGATTTATTCGGTTGAGGACGCGTCTAGAATTTTAGGAATGTTCTTAAGTAGTGAAATATGTTAACGAATCCATGGAAGACGTAAATAAAAGTGTAGAATTATAATGTTGATGATTGAAAGCCAGATCATCCGAGTAATCCGCCTAATGTACAATGGAGATAAGAGCAAGAATTCCAGGCTTTCCGCCCTAAAAGTGACAAATGCAACGGCAGGATCATTTTTCTTCCGGCGCTAACGAACGATGGTTGGTTAAAAGGCCGATAGCCTTTCTCCAGTTTAACCAACGATTCTCAAGAACGTCTTTTAATCTTTTATGCGTCTCCGCGGATATTTACATGCATAAACGTACGTTTGCGTACACGTGTGCACTGGGCTTCGAAGCAGCGATGACGAGGAGAGATAAAACTCGATTGCAGTAAACTCAAGGCTACTCGGGGTGCTTGGCTTTGCTAAAAGTAAACCAGGTTTCGATCGGAGTCCCTTTTTGGCTGTTCGAATAGCCGGGAGCTTTATTTGTGGGCGGGGGAGGGGCTGGTGTGGTAGAAGGGATCGTAATACCGACGGATATTACAATGACACGGCGGACGGCGGCATCTCTGCGTCGCTGCTATCAAATCTCGCGTTCAAATTTGGTAAGGCGACGAGTGAAAAAGAGAAAGAGAGCGCGCAACCGAGGGGCAGGGGTGAAAGAGATTAATGAAAGAGAACTAAGCGATCAGGGATTGGCATTCGTGGATTGGTGTGAGATGTTGTTACAGGGTCCATGATTGGAAAACGCGTCTGAATCACCACGATTGAATTTCAACCACGGCAAAATATCCCCGTGATTATACGAGCATGCAAATATCAGTCGATGTTTATTATTATAACGGAAATTTGTACACGTCGACTGGTACCGCTGAACGAGCACATACTCACATATCGGCACGGCAGTCTAGGTGTTACGCGACAGCTACAGTGACAGTAACTGCAGCGAATCGACGTGTACACATTTTGACCCTCGCCGTTTGACAAAATCAAAACTTTTGTGTATTATGTTCGCTCATCTCCAATAACTTATAAACCGAATAAATTTACTTCATTTGTCAATCGATTAATATTGTGATTGATTCGTGTACGTATATTTGTACGTAATATTGTACTTTAGATTTTTCATTATAATATTCGCCTACTCGTGTAAATATTGTCAGTGAATTTATAACAGCCAAGCCTTTGCATTTCGAATAAATATTTACTGTTGCATTGTAATGCATTTCAATTAATTATTATACGCGTTTGAAAGGTGCACTGCTCTAGTGGGTAATTAAATTAGTCATACTTTTAATGCAACCCAATAACCACATTCTATCTATTGACTTTACGTTAGTAATCAACAAATGTTTAAATGTTTTAAATGTTTATTTCCAAGGTAATCGTTGCGCGATATTGCGCCGCAACGTTACTATTATTACCGTTCGCGTGCCATTATCCTTTGGCTTTCTAAATTTTCAGCAAATACAGCTTTGAGACGATAAACGAATACTTTATAAAAACGAATTACTGAAACATGATATTGATTACGAATATAAAAACTCGGTACACTGCCAAGTTTGGTAAGCTGATAGCACAATCGGAAAATAACAAATCGTAATAAATTAGATAAAAAATTATATGCGTTGGCGTAAGAGGTATATTGCAAAATGCAGTATTTGCTAGAAGGATTTATGTCGCTAGAACGATTTGTACGCCCTATTGGTTAAAATTTTCCGATTACTTATCAAAGGAGATAATCGACTATATTTATGACAGTAACGAGTACCATGGCCAGAAATTTTCACATGCAAAAGACTGCTTCACTCGCTGCTAAAGCGAGTGAAGAAATGATGAGACATGACTTTGTTTCTTGGAATGAGTTGATAAGAAGTTTTATCTCTAAAGCTGCTGCTTGTTAAGCTGCGCTATAAAAGCAAACGTATCAGTCCAAACAAAATAAAGCCCTCGCGTTGGAAAATAATTTTAATCCCACCACGGAGCATTAAAAAAAGCTGCTGTTATCAAAGTATGTCAAACTTTTAATTGAAAATTCGATAAATTCCACAAACTAAGACTACATCTTGTGGATGTAGTCCACAGATATATTGTAAAAAACAAATTTCTTTATAATTATTCACGTACGGTTGCTCTTACGATGATTCCCGAGTGATTCATAACTATTTTATAAATTGGATTTTTCATCCGATTCAAAACACTAGGTAGTAAAGCCAAACTATCGATGAAAAAAGTTGTACCCAACTTACAAAGGCATGCGCGTGATTCTAGAAATTTCCTGAGTTTAGCTGGGGATAAGTGGAAGTAACACGGGTTATTCGATCTTAATTTGGAATTGCAATATAATACAACGAATAATATCATACTGTATTTAAGCTTTTGAAGAAATGTGCAAACCCAGTATTTTTTTATCTGCCTGGAATATTTATTATTTTCACATTTTTATAAACTGAGTGTACCAATGAAGCTCACACGCATAGAATGAAATAAGAATACAAGCGCCTATGCACGCGTGATTTATTTCAAATTAAAAAACATTAGAATAAACGCTACACTTGAATACACGTGGCTAGAATAGTTTCTTCAAAGAGTAATTAGAATGGTCAGTGGGTTTTGATTTAAGTAAACGATTTAGTTTGTCGGCAGAATTTATTAATCTTTTATTTAATTTTTAAGTTTATTTTAAAAATTCCTTCGAGCAAATCTACTTTAATGTTTATATCTTCGTTACATCACTTATAACGAAGATTTACATTCAATAATATTTAGATTTTTTCAAATTTACAATTAATTCTACTTTTATTTATATATGATTACAATAAATGAAAGAATGGAGAAATATTTCCAAAGCGTACACTCAATATGCGCATCAAATGTAGAGGAAATATTTAAAATGTTGTGTATTCGAACATTTGAGAATTAATAAAGTATTTTGCAAATGGGCTGCAATAATTAACTTGAACTTTAGTTGATAATATTAAGATATAAACCATTATAAAAAGTACTTATTTTATTTATAAATTAGGTGGAATAATGTCGTAATAACCTATAAAAAGAATAAATTTCAGCATTCGCTATTGCGTAACTTGTACATAAAACATGAAATTATCAGTTTGCCGATTTTTCATCGCACTGAATAATAATAAAAATACGAGAGAAGTCGATAATTTTTCTGTATAAAGTTCTACAGCAATGAAGAAGCCAAGTAGAGCCAATCTAAATAAATAAAATGTTAAAGGCAACTATAAATATACTTGACTCTTTTTCAGCATACTTTAATTAATTTGTTTATGTAATCAACAAACATTAATAAATCATTCGAATACTTTTAGATCAATATCGTATTTTCAAATGAGTGAAAATGCACTCGCTACCTCACTTCCCCTCGAGGCTCAGATATATAATATTAATAGCACATTAGTCTGTTAATGGTCTAACGTCGAGTCTGTCAAGAGCGCACAAGGTGAAGTACGATAAGTTAGAGAAATGGAAGAAAGAGGAAGAGAAAACGATACCGTACGAATGGCAGAAAGGGTCGAGTACGAATGCGCCAATTCAATAGAGTTGATTACGATTTCGGAATGTCTACACGTGTTTTTCAAGCCTGACGTGCAACTGCTCCTATTCGTGTGGATCTTTCAAGCGACCTTGGAATAACGGCCATAGGTGAACCTTTTACTAGACTGGTGGAAGATATTGCAAGAGTGCATTAGCAAACTAATAATTAATCAAGTGGCAATTGCGAAGTGTTTGCTATATTTTTAATTCCCTCTCTCTCTCTCTCTCTCTCTCTCTCTCTCTCTCTCTCTCTCTCTCTCTCTCTCTCTCTGTCCTAACTTCGCTGACTCTCTCTTTGGATATCAAACTGGTGTGCGAGGCCTACGTGCCGACACAATGCGAATGTGTCGTCAAACCCATCCGCTGTTCACATTTAATCAACATATATCTTACGTTACTATTTTATTTAAAACGTGCGTATTCTTTCGCGAATACGTCGAGTGCGTATTTACCTTTCTTCTCATTGGATTAGTCACTCGTTATGATTTATAGAAATTAGGATTACACGGAGTATCATTTGTAAAATTAAACGAAAGCACAAAGGAATATAAATAAAAGAATGTAGAATAAAAAGTATAAAACATAAAATTGTATTTTAGCTCTATGTTAACAGACCAAAATCGATGGAATGTGTTTCGTGTACTTGTTTCTACATATAAAAGAGAACGACTGATTTATTAGCAACTATTTGAATTTCAAGCCCTTAAAAATGCGATTTATTTTAAATATTATAATTATCGTGTCAACGGTAGTATATCGATACTTTTTGAATAATTGACGCGATGTGTAGATCTTATATTGCTTCTTGAGATTTGTTTCATTCGAATAAGAAATCAGTGAATTAATGTAGTTATCATGAATGTTGTACTTGTATCGTTTTTATATCATTACTTAATGTAAATATATTTATCTATACTACAAAGTAGACTAAAGAGTCTACAAATCATGGATGAAGTTTTGCTTTTTAAATTGCTCCCTTTCTTGTTCTAGATAATCCATTCGTTAAATATTTTAATATAAATTCAGATATTCGTAGAGTTTAAAAATTAATATATCTACTATTTATTATTGATATGTTTATCATGATTTCGGAAATGATGAATTTGAAATTTACAAAAAATTCAATGCCTCTGCACTTGTTTATTTTCATTTACGTAAATTTTACATTTAACATTTAATGCGGTAAATAAAATAGAGTGGAGAAGAAATAAGTAAAATTAGCGTGGTCGAAAAATTAATCAAATACCAACCAATTCATTGAAGAAAATAATATATTTGCTATCTATCCTCGAATTACTTACTTTTGAATTATTCATGAAAAAGTATACTTTGATAAATCTATCGATTGATACGTATCGAATTCTTTACAACCTTGTCACTTTCCTGTGCTACATTTCTAAGATCTAGTTTTTAACTGATTAAATGCAGTACACTGAGAATTAATAATGAACGGTATTGCGGTAGAAAATGGTGTTTTCGATGCCTAGCCATATAAAGGAAATAAATTCAATGTAACGGCTCGCTAGTTCAGGAAAGTTTAAAATAATTTGTAAAAGACTTAAATCGTTTTCACCGCATGCGAACATCAATAAATAATTAAGTATTACAAGTGACATCGGTACGTTACATAAGAATGTTAACAAGTTTATTGTCGTTATCTTTAAAGACTAAAGTTGTAATTAATTATTAAGCTTAATTAATAAAACCAAAACACAGCTTTCTCTTCGAGAAAAATAACATTCCTTGGTTATTATGTTATGTTCAGAATTACTATTTTTTAAAAGTCATCTACAGTGTCACTAATTAATGTTTTTATAGAAGTACAGAATTAATTCATTGTATCGCCAGAAGAGGAACATTTTATTAGGTATTAAACAAGAAAAAAAGTATCATTAGCACCGGTAAAGTATTTACTGTCTTACCGTTCTTAAAACTTAAGTTTCTTTTAATTTATGAGGATCTTGGAACATATTACTCTTTTTCTTTTAACCTTACAAATATAAATCTATAAGGTTATGTTTGGCGTTCCTTAAATGAATACATTTTGACGTAACCATGGCGAAATATCTTAAATTAATGAAACGAATATAATAGAACTTTAAAGCTCGACTGTTTTTTAGTTGCTATGTTTTATGAAAGTTATTATTTTAGATCTGTTTTTATGATTTATTAACTAGCAAACGTAAAAGACCTTTAATACCTCTTCAAGTACTACTTTTTATCTACTGCTACCTCGATATATTTAACAATGCTTAAATCTGAATAAGTTAGTAGAATACAATAAAGTTCTGCATTCGAATCTTCGGTGAATTATATTTTGGTCAAATTCGCAAGTTTATTACAAAACTTACGTCTGGCAAAATAAATTATTAAGTTTATTTGGAGTAAGGGTACACGTACGTGTGACATAAGTAATGAAAATCTAAAATAGAATACTTTGATAATGTCAGCTCTATTAAGTATTTAACTTTCTTATCGTTATAATTACAGAAATTGCACGAACAAGGAAAATTAGCAGTTTCCTCAAGTTTTTATGCGGAAATATTAAAAAAGAATAATTCCATATTTTAAAGGGTTGTTAATTACAGTTTTTTAATGGCTTTTTCATCGTGACATTTGGTGCATATTTCACGTTAACAAGGAAGGCATATTTTTTAATGAAATAAGTCAGAACGATTGTACATGTTAAATCAGCAGATATCGGTGTAACTTTGGTAAATTGGACAAAATTCTGTTAACCTTGTGTACGCTTACACGTGTGCGATAAAGCCACATACACGAGAAACTGCGGGCAATCTACACAAGGAGAGATACGGGGCTGTCCGATCCCATCCGCATGGCAATCCTAAAGCATGTAATCCTTGCAGGTAGCACATACTCATTCCCTCGGATCTTGAAACCTTACTTCGTGCTTTTCAGTGTAGGTGTGCCACTGCGACGGAGAAACGTAGAGACAGAGTACAGAGAATCTATCTCATTCGCTCTTTCCTTTGCTCGTCCTTTCTGCTGAGCGACAAGGACGGAATGAGAGAGAGAGAGAGAGAGAGAGAGAGAGTGTGTGTGTGTGTGTGTGTGTGTGTGTGTGTGTGACTGTGAAGTAGATAGTGAGGAGGAAAGAGAGAAGAAAGAAGGATGGCAGAGGACTTTTATACTACGTTAGAGCAATGGAAGGCAAGGATAGAATTTTTGGGACATCGGACTGCGACGTGCCTTGAGTGCGCAAGTATATACCCTATTTATGTACTGGTGTACGTAAGATAGAGAGGGCGGGGGTGGGATGTCCCATAGTCGGAGAAGTCGTTTTATTTATACGGGCTTTCACGTGCTTACCGGTGCCGAAGCAGGGATTTCGGATTTGATTTTCTTAAAAGGAGAGCCGCGTATCCACAAGTTCTGTTCGCTCGCTGGATGCACCGATGCTTTCGAAATACTTCAGATCTTTCTTTTATTTTGTGTGTGTGTGTGTGTGTGTGTGGGTGTGTGCGCGTACGTGCGTGCGTGCGTGCGTTGCGTATGAGTTCGTGTGTGCACAAGGGTAGGCGGCTGTCTACGCGAGTGTGTTGATACATATATACGTAGTGACCCGAAAGTTTGCTCCAAGTAATGAACTTCCAGTCGATAAGAGTCGAGTAAAAGATAGAGAAGCAGAGAAAAGAGCGACAGTTAGAAGAGGTAGAGACAACAAAATCAGAAACAAAGATAGAGTTAGTGAGTAAGTGTGTGAATGAGGGACAGTGAGAGACAGTGAGAGACAGTGAGAGAGAGAGAGAGAGAGAGAGAGAGAGAAGACGGAGAGCGGAAATAAAAGAAAAACTTTTTATTTAGTGGCATTTAAAACCTCAAAGAAATTTCAGATACACCCATGTGTACAAAAATCTATAGAAAAGCATTTGATGTGTATACGAATACATCCATATCCTCGTGCTTACGTATTTATTTCAGGTATAGAAGTATGAAATCATATAAAATATGATATTTTTATAAAAATTTATTTCCATTACCGGTATTGCATTTATTATTATTATTATTATTATTATTATTATTATTATTATTATTATTATTACGGGTATTTATTAATATTTGAAGTTAGCAAATAACACGAATCATGCAAGAGTATTTTGTTGGCTGAATTATTATTATATTTTAAACTTTTTGGTGAATTGAAATTAAAAATTTCCTAATTATTGTAGACATTATTTCAGAAAATTGTTTTTGTGAAAAAAGTTGTCGAAGACGAGTTTATTTACAGAGAATGAATTTACAGAGCGCGAATTTTATCGTAAAAGTCGAAAGCCTTGCTCTACAATGAAATTTTTATCGATATAAATTGAATATTTCTAGGCGAGTATTACACGAGAAACCCTGGCTGTTAAAATATAGGAAACACGTTTAATTACCAGAATTAGCGTAATATTTTGAAAATAACTCCCCTAGTAATATAAAAACAATAAACATATTTAAGAAGTCAATAAGCAAAAGAAATAAAATAAATTATGGTGAAACTGAAACCAACTTTAACAGGTTTTCTTTACTTAGAGCGAATGGATTTCTTCACATTTACCACAACTTTATTATCCATATATTTTGATGCTTTGTTTTTCTCTATTACGCATAATATGCTAGAATTTATATCTACGTAGAGGACGAAAAATCTTTTTATGCATTTTCCTTTGAGAGACGTAGTGAGTGCACCTCGGAGATCGCCAGGCATTCTACCTTTGAAATTCGTTATTTCGTTGCTGTAATGTGCGAATAAAAATTTACAAGAGCCGAGAGACAGCCAACAATAAGAGCTAAATAATGTAAATAGACAAGAAACATCAAAAGAAATAGAGAAAGCAATAGCGATAGGCATAGAGAGTAGGACGGAGAACAGGATACAGGCAATGAGAGAAGAAGAAAGACAGTAACATGAAAAGGGAGGACTTATTCGGAATTTCCAGGTCTTGCAATAATATACGTACGTACGCACGTGCGGTGTATATTTGTGTGTGCGTGGAGCTAGCGAGCGAGAGAGCGAGAGAGAGAGAGAGAGAGAGAGAGAGAGAGAGAGAGAGTGAGAGAGAGAGAGAGAGCGAGCGATTTGCGGGCCGGGGGAAGAGAGGGAACAACACTCATGCACGCATGTACGTGTACGTACGGATGTGTGGCCAGGAGAATGCGAAAAGTGGGGGGTCGCGCAACTATCCAGGAATCAAGAGTTGCGCAGCGGATGTTGAATTCGGGACGGGTTAAAAACACAGGATTACATAATCTCCATAAAGTCGAACGACGTGTTAACACTCCGTGGAGTGAGACACCAACCGCGGCAAGTCACGCGCTCGACGAATCTCGTTTTGCAGACAACCACGACGTTGAGAAGCAGAGTAAGAGAAAGAGAGGCAAAATCTCTTTGCGCATCTAACCCAGTGGATTTAGGGGAAAGGTAGCTTAAAGCATTGGTTTTATGACTCCTTTCTACCGTACCACTTTCTTACTCCCTCTATTCATTTCGCCTGCACTTTCTTCGATCTTCGTCAATCTCTCTTTTTTCGTTCACTCGTAGTCGTTAGCGCGTATCGCTCGGTCATCCTTATTTTAATGCGGCCGCCTCGTGTCTTTTGGGATCACTTTTTTAATCACGGCCACTCGACGTTTCGCACAACGAATCGTAAAAACTGAAGATTAGACTCACCCTTGAATTTATCTACGTATCCTCTCTTTTCGACCGGTTTAATGTCGACTCTTAAAACGTGAAAAAGAGAAAAACTGTTTAAACGCGCGCTAATTTCGAATTAACAAGAACACACGAAAAAGGATAACGAAGAAAGTTGAGCGATAGTCCGCGAAAGCAAAAAAACACAATGCGAAAATGCAGATGCAAATAAATGTTCAGGAATGAGTAAACGAAAAACTTTTAACATTGTGTAACGTGAATTGTTGGCTTTCAAGCGACTGATTTTATTAAGTACAAAAATCACTCGCATATTTATATTAATATTTAACATTAATATTTTATGTCGGGAAATATTTACAGGCCAGCCTGAGCGTATTAAACCTCGGCTTACATAAGCTCCGCTTCACACTACCGAATGTGGTAAATAACAATTTCTAGACCAAATTATTATATAAAATATTGTCTACCGTTATATTTTGGTTTTCCCACGTAATCTACAATTTACTTTTTATACAAGTGTACCGACAATGAGAACATCACTTTACATTGTAAATATGTGCGCGCGCGTGTGTTGAAAATTTCTAGCAGATTATTTTAATATTATTAAGGATTTGCCGTCTTTAAAATGCATATTAAGATTAAGTAAAATTCAAATAAGGAAACTAATTCCTTCGATACTTCTGAGGTTAAATCACAATGTTTGTAGGTAATTTTTACAGTATTTTATCAATGCTAACAACAACAACGACACTAAGAATATTTTAAAAGCTTTTATAATGTCAAAAAGTTACTATACCGTAGGCATTCGAAGAAAACTTTGATCAACGACTAATACATTTTAATTAGATATAATTTGAAAGATATTTTTTACTGGCTGAAATCCTGAAATCCTTATTATTTAAATATCACTGCCAAATATCTCAGTAAATTACTAAATAGTTCACTGCTAATAAATAGAGAGTTGGAAGTTTAATAGCGTTAACCAGTTTTGCTCACTTGACAAACGGAAAAAGGCATTTTCTTATATTTCCTTACAAGTTTAAATTATTGATGTGTGGATGGAGGGTAGCTGCGAAATACTTTTTCTAATAGCAGACAAAATGATCGGAGTTGCAGCATTTCGATGTTTCGCACTCTCACATACCACGACGAGAGTTGCTTGCCATGCGGTAAACGTTAAGAAGAACTTTGAGCGCGTTATTCTCAAAGCAGTATTTTGAAGGCGCGCTGTACCGACTTGTCGCGAACTACCGAACCAAGCGAATAAAACTTTCTCTTGCGTATTTAGTATATAAGAAACTGTGGTTCAAACATTTAACATATCTTTTATTGAAAACCAATACTTGTATGAAAATTCTGTCGGACGATTCAATCGGATATTCCATCCCCTTTTTACCGTTTGTATTTTTCATATTTCATGATTTTACGTATTCTTTCAATAACGTTAAATATCGTGCAGATATTAAGAAGCCAATTCATTACAATTTCCAATTTAGACGGAGAATAAGCCAACGGAAAGAAATTCGTTTAGAAAGAAGGTTGATCAGCGAATATTAAATATATAATGTTCTGTAAACTTATCTGTAAAATCAGAGTTTTGTACCTTCGAAATTAACATTCTTGCGCTAAATTGACATTGTTCATTAACATTTCCGTTGACAAAAATTTACGTTTTAAAAAAGTCGTATTAAATTTCCAATTTAGATATTAATTTTGAAATCTAAATTATTAAAATTTAAAACTCATACTGTAATAACCATCTACATTTATATTAATGTATTTGTATTTGTACTCATATCAAAGCATTAGAATCAAATAATTTTCAACCGAGTATTTATAAATACAAAGCTACGTTATTCATTTCATTTTTATTTGTTCTATCAAAACTTAGGTGCATAAAGTATCATATATATCGAGTTTCGTCATTGACAAACAAAAATAAAAAACACAAACCTCGTACCGTATGTAGGCATATGATATTTATAATATTATTTTTAAATCTATTCGAATACTTAGTCTTATCTATCAACTTCGCTTTTTGTGAAAATTTTAAATGAAGACTATCGCCAAACAGCGTAAAGTATGTACAAAAAATTTATAACGTGATGATTAATTATGATAAAATAATTAGAAAAAAATCTTTCCTACCGTTTTATTTACAAGCACTTTTTATAAAAATACGAATACAACGAATTCAATATTAATTTAATAGCAATAATCATTATTCAGCATTCAACGTATATTATTTGATAAAAATCATCGTTTGAATTTCGCTAGTAGCGTGTAAATAGATAACCGAGATTAAATTTAAGGGCTGAAAGTATTATGTTGCCTTTATGTTGACGATTATCTAACGATACTGCATGAAAATAATTTAAAATTCTACGCGGTAGAAAATCATCGGTGCTATTCAGTTGGTTCAATGATCAAAATCATGGCTAATGCACGACTTAATAAATATTACATACTATTACGTTTTTTTGGTTTTAAATTGTAAATGCATAATTTAATTCATTCTTTTGTAATATCAATTCATATTTGTATTTGTTACAATTTTTGTCGAACTATATGTTAATCAGAATTATTTCATTTATCTTACTTTAACCTAATTAAACATAACGTATAAGTTAGAATGCAATCGAATTTTTGCCCTTTGACGCACATTCCATTTACGCGTAATACGATTTTATTGTATTTTTGACGTGTACTTTCCACGTGTAGCGTCATAATGCGATATTAATATCCATACTCAACACTGATATCATAATCGAAAATTGGAGACAGGTATAGACTTCATTATTTGTATTATAATACAGGTTTAACCTAATCGTTTTCAATAGTTTGACGTGCGCCGGGAATATAAACCCCGGCGTAGGTTACTCCAATTATATCGCCTAGTGCATACCAGTCGGGACTCAGTTGCGCGAATCTACGACTTGCATGACCCAACGTCGCCCACGCACCGGTGATAAGAGAGGAAACACCACTGATTGGTGCGGAGCTGCCATCCTAAAGAGAATAAAGTGGGGCATTTGGAACGCCGTTGAGGGAGAGAGACGGGGAATCCGCCGACCAAAGTCGATATACAAAGGACACGAACTAGACATCCTGTATGGATTTAGAAAGACTATCCGCCCTTTTCGGGGCGATAGTCCAAAAACCTCGCTGGTATATTGGAAAGTCCCGGTAAAACTCTATTGCTCCGATAGTTTTCAAGTTATAGGATAACAATTGCAACGAAGAAATTTTCCATTGGTAATTTTTATTTTAAATCCATAAGCGTTTCCAATTAATTCGATTTTCCTTTCGCGTTTACTGAAAAATTTATCGCAACCACTTTATTAATAATAATTCGGGTAGAAAGTCGATGGGTTCGTACGTTTTGCGGAAAAAGTTGTCGTTTACTGTAAATTGACCATTTCAAATCAATTTAGAGCTCAAAGTGTCTTTATTTTAATCGAAGCCATAAATTGTACATTATTTGTTAAATATTCTTACTTTGAATTGATACTTTGAAAGCTCGACTGAAATATGTGATTCGAGGACCGAAACTGCTACTTGTTAGTTACATTCCAGATGGTTTAATACCCAACTCTAATAACTTTTCAAGCATCTTGGAATCAAATTCAAGTCACTGGACTCGAGCAGCTTCCACAATTAATTTTGATTCTGCTTGTTCCTGTTACTTCTCTCTCGCGAAAGTATGATTAGTTGAATACCGCCCTTCAATAACTAGTCAGAAACTATTTACGATGGCTGTAACTAATAAATACAAACAATCAAAGATTAGCACTACAGCAATGGCAGTCTCGATAGTGTTTCGAATTAGTTGTGAAAACTTAAGACAGAAGATAGATTAATCGATTATTACGATCTAAATTCTAATATCTGGCGGTGGATTTTTCATTTTCTAAAGTTGAGAATGAGCACTGAAATAATGAAAATTCTAGTTACTCTTTAGAACATTCAGCAACTATAAAAATTATAATTAAGTTCTTTGAATAGTTACGTAAGATTTTTTTATTAATTTTTTTGTGTAATTAATATTTGTGTTCGTATTGGTTGTAAAAAGACGAATTAAATGACAATATTTGAAGTCGACGGTATATTGATAAATACTCTATCAGATATTTCTGTTGAATTTTCAATTACACCGAACATGTATAAAAAAGTAGGAGATTACACAGTAATTTCTATAAATATTACATAAATACTTAAGCAAATAGCTACGAGACAAACACTTATTTTTACATTAATATTTTAATGATGTAATTAATTTATTCTTATATATTAATCATTAAAGAATATTACATTCTAATTTATATCTGAACTTCGTCAATTGACACCGATTATAGACGATGAATTAACAAAACAGTATGACAATGAATACACGTTTATCATACTATATTAAAACTATCTGAACGTGTATTTTCGTTTGAAGAGTGTTAGTTATCCTAGGCAACGAAATGTATGTTAGTGAAAAAAAAAAAAAAAAAAAAAAAAACAAACAAACAATTAAAATAATCTTGGAACAATTGCCGTCTTGTATGACAAAGCTTTTTTTCTTTGATCTTCTAAATAAAATTCATATAAATATCTTTATTAGTAGAATGAAAAAGACGGATATAGAATGAAGGATCACCGCAAAGTGCAACTTTCAACACTAAACCTTTACCAACACTTTACTCATCGAGTTAGGTTCAACTAATTATCGCACGAGGCACTTCCGCGCATTTCAATAAAACAAGTATAGTACACACTGGAAGGGCGCTCTAAACTTAATTTTCATACTAAAATTTAGATCAACCTAATTATCAGACTAAAAGTGAAAATAAATAATGATAAATGTAAGATAAATCAAATAAAAGATTTGAATTTTTGTAATTATGTCTAGATCATCACACCTAGTCGTGCTTCTGCTGTCTAATTTGATATTTATTTTACATTCTCCTTGGTTTGTCTAAAAATCTTATACTTTTCCGTTTTTCTATTAAGATCCTTAGTTTTTCCTGCGTTTTCACTTTACGTATATACCCCACCAATTTCAATCCTCGTGATTTACTCACCTTCTTACAAAATTAGATGAAATATAAAGTGCTCTTATCTCATGATTAGAAGCAGAAGAACAGTGCATACAAGCCGATGAATTCGAATAAATAGCAATTCACATAAACGATATAAATATATTCATGATGCTACAGAAATTCATAATCTATATTATTGCATTTTCTAGTGTACAATTTTACTTGAAAATTAAATAAAGCGCTGTGATCATTAAAAACTATAATTTTTTAGTACGGGTCTTGTGATCAATCAAGTAAATTCATCACAGTACATGGGAATTAAAATTGATTTAAATGCTTATGAATATGATGTACATTTTACACTTATCAAATTTATTTCACTAATAGAATAAAAGCGCACTTTATTATTTGAACGTAACAGTATTTACGAATGAAAATACAATATGTTAAAATGCTTTACTTTATCCATTATCTGAAAAGTTAAAATTTTTAGGAGACTGCAATAGCTGAAAGGATTAAACATGTGTGATTTTCTTATGTAACAAATTGTTAAATATTGATAATAGATTACTAAGAGTTCTTTATTTATTAAATTTTTTCTCTAATTCTACTTAAAAACGGTTGGTTTTCGGATCAATGAATACGAATGTTTTAATACATAATTTCATATTTCAAAACCAAATGCATCGAATATAAATATGAAAAGACATATGAAAAATTATATGAAAAAGTTAATATTTGTATATATATATATATATATATATATATATATATTATTTAATCTGCATAAAGTAGAATATATAAATTGTAACAAAGTATAAAAATCTATCGGTTTATAAAGAAAAATTTTATTCATTAATGTAAACTCTAAAACGTAAAAACACATTTAAATAAGTAAAATTTAATGTTTCAACGATAAATTATGTTATAATGAATACGATAACAGTTGTATTAAAAAAATCAATTTACAAGTAGAGTCTTATTAGGGAAAAATTATATTACTATGAATGACAAATACGTCACATAAATAATGAAAGCATTACTATTAAATGAAAAAGAATAACAAAAATAGTATCAATTATGATTTTATGTCTAAAGCTATTAATGATATTTCAATCAGAATCCATCTAAACGTTATTTATAAAACGATAATTCATGTCAAATAAATGTATAAACATCCATAAATAGAGACATAATATCAAATGAAATGCAATAAAATAATAAAAATATTTTTCATAAAACGTATAAAATTGAAAATAACGTTGGCAAACTGTAAAATAATACATTTTTATACGCTATCCTCATAGAAAGATGAGATTGAATTTTATAAATTCTAACCATTAGAAAAGAAAAAATATGCAAAGTATCGAGCAAATTTAATATTGAAATTGGATTTAGAATGCTAACAATTTAGTTCTAGTAAACGATATGTAAATTTTTAGGATTAATTCTTTAAATCTAACTTAATGTTATATTTATTCTCTGCCTTTGGTTGTACGTTAGTTATATAAACAACGCTTTATGAATTATAAATAAAAATTCATGACTTTCAATTCTTTCCTGTTTTTAAATAAAGCATTTTATGCTTATAAATTTATTGTTTAAATACTTACTCTTAATAAAAACTAGTTATACGTATTTACATTTTAATTACATTATGTTTAATTGTTTTGGTGTATTTTTCTAGCTATTAATACGTATTATAATCTTTAATAAAAATAATTCCCATTGTGAGGGTGTTCAATTTTAATACTTAAAATGTCAGTGTATGAATAAGGACTTATTTTCTATATGTAAGGAGTGTTTCTAAGTAATAATAATTTTCCTTCGATATCTGGTTCTGACAAGAAATGTTTCTTTATTATTATGTAACGGCTATATATAATTATGATTTAAAGTTAAAAAGGATAATTTTTGTGAATATATGATGTATGACTTTGCTAAATAAACATAAACAATTCAATTGTGAAAATACTAATTTTTATCAAATACCAATTTTTTCCGCTACTTACTTAAATCCAACTTTTGAAGTTATTGTTATTTACATAGATACGTATACACCATCTTTTTTGGATTTTTCATATTAAAGAGTTAAAATTATTCCTAGTATTTTTTGCAATATTTTCAATTATTATGGAAGATGAATAACGAGTGGGTACTATCAAATTTTTCAAAATGATATTACATCGTAAAGAATCGTTAAACTATTGGAGCTGATTTTAATTGTCGGTTTTAGTATAATTTTTAAAATAATTGCAATTACTCTGAGTCAATTTATCAAAGGATTTGTTCGTAGTCGACGTAAATAGGATAAATTCGAATGAATTATAAAAGAATTTAGAATTTGTAAATTAAGAGTGATTATAATTTTAATATTCCTGAGATAAAAGTTTCGAAAATCACAAAGAAGGCGAATCGAAATAATAATTTAAACAGCCTATAAGAATTTTATTTATCGAATTGGTGTTCTTTCAAAACATTTTCCCTCAATTCTATTAGAAAGGCAAGAAAAATTGCGAATACCAATAAAACGTGGCTGACAAAAAACGTGGGTGATAAAGTCAATTACTGCTAAAGTTTATACATGAGTAATAAACTCTCAAGATACGATAAAACTGAAAAGTCTAATCAACTTGCTCGATATGAATTAGTTTTAATTATAAATTTATGGCTATGCTAATGATTCGTACACCTGCTCCTATTGCTCTGAAGAGTCCAAATAAGGTGTTACAATGTTAAAATAAATTGAAATTTAAATATATTATTGCTTATGAAACTTTTATTTAAACAATATTTTTTTAAATGATAAATTTGCCTTAACTATTTCATATCAACCTTTCTAGTAGATTATTCGTCTCAGTTGATAATTTACATTATCGAATCATTGATTTTCAAATCATTTTTTAAGCTTCATAATTGTAAGCATTTGTGCACAATATTTTTGTCCGTGAGAATAATTTTTCGCTCAAAATATACTTACAGCTCAGTTAATATCATAAAGTCTTGTTTCATAATGTTCAATAATTTTACACGCACTTTTCAGGATAACTCGTAATTTTGACAAAAAAAAATTCAACGTTCGCAGAAATTAATAAAGTAGAGTAAAGGATGAAAAAATAATAATACAAATTCATGGGAACAGTAAAAATAGAATTTTCGTTGAGATTATAATTCAATGACTTATCTTAAATTTTTCATTTCATTCGCCATGGCATTTGATTTTAATCGCCTAGCTCTCGAGAATAAATCACAAATTCACATTTCATGCTTCAATTCGACTAATTCCATTTATGAAAATTCAAAGATAACGAGCATGATCGGCATAAATGAAAGAGGACGTATCGCGAAAGATCTCGTTTCCGTTGACTTGGTTCTACTGCGCGATGTCAGAACAGTTACTGTATCTATTTATAATGCCATATGAAACTGAAACACAGCCGAGTTCAATGCGGTCAACTACTGTAGTGGTAGTAGCCCATCATGTGAACATTACTTAAATTGATGATGCTTAGCGCAATAGGTATAGCAAGTCGGCAAAGCTAAAATACGATAAGCCACACCATATATTCTGAATAGTTTCAACTTAATTCAGACATTAACTATTAATACAATTACGATTATACTAAAAAATTGAATAAATCTTTAAGACTTGGAGAAATTTATTTATTTCCCATTAAGCTATAACGCTAGGATGCTTGTGAAGTATTGAATTTTAAAACTTAATTTAATTTACGTGGACTATAAACGAATCGTTTGATGAGTTTACGCGGAGTAAACGCGTAAAGTGTCGTGACTTTAAAATACGACGGGTTGGGTTTGAAAAATAACGAACTTACGGAAAAGACCAACGCACATTCGAACAAAAGTATCCGAGAGAGAATGACCGAGCGAAATTCGTTTGTTGCTAAAGGAGGTGTAAGCGTGATAGAAGACTTGCGTTTAATTTGGTTGAAAATTTGTACGTGTGCGGTTGAATCTGTTGTGTGGATCGAATAAACGGGAAACCCTTTACAAACCGACGTTGCATTTAACCAAGAAGTTTGTTGTATTCGAAATAACAGCGATTCGAGGAACCCGGCGATTATAAGAAAGAGTACTACAACGACGTGGTTACGGTGGAATGCCGGTGGTGATGGTGGCGGTGGTGGTGGTGGTGGTGGTGGTGGGGGGGGGGAGATAATAAAGCCGAAAGAAAAGGGAAGAACCGAATACTTCAAGCGTGTATAATAGACGTAACAGTTCAAACCCACGGCTTCGGTACCACACGATAAGTAAACACCGAAACGCAAATTAACGTAACCGATACAATGACTGTATAACGAGCGCTCCACACTCTTGCACATGGATCTGGATAACGAGATGCTCACTTTTCGCGTGAATGTGCGTTAATATCGGCAAGACAGTGATTGCGTTTCGACTGTTCCCGCGTCTCTTATTCCTTCGGTCTCTTGATAGAATTTCATATTAGAGTTAATTGATCGTCCAACGGATCGCTCCCTTTTTTTAATAAAAATCAATCAATCTGGGCCTATTTAGTAGGCGCGGTTGATAGCCTCATTTATTCGATTCTCTGCTTCGCGCGGACGCGAATCTTGTGAACGTATATTTCAAGTCACATTCTCTACATTTTCATAATTCTTAATTAGTCACGCGCGAATAAAATTGTTTAGCTGTAGTCGATGCTGGTGGTGTATGTAGTCAATGACGACTGGACCTGTACTCTCTTTGAATTTGGCTCGCGTGAATTTTTTCCGGTGTCGATAATTTTCGCATTGCTGTAAGCGCTGGAAAATGCAGCTGCAATATGTGTCCTCGAATAAACGTTACGCAGAGACACACATTTGGCGAAAATGAGCGTTTCCTGTAGTTTTACACGCGCAGCCGTGCTATTGTATTTATGTAAAGAAGCTCATTGTATTTATGCAAAGAACGCATTGTATTTACGCTTTGAAAAATGCAGCTTCGTGTAAAGCAGGTATTTTGCTTATATTAAAGAAATAAGCAAGTCTCTCTAGAAGAAGTCGAAAATAGTTCTCGCGAATATCGTCAACGCACGGAAGAGAAGTACTTGGATAAATAGAGTAGTGAGTTTGAACCGATAATCGGCATATTACGATGCAATATGCCGGGGTGAAAGTACCGTAGATTTTCCTTTAAGAGAAAACTGCCAACTCCTAAATCGTCGCAACGCATAACCGAGATGTGCACTAGTGATCAAAGGATCCAACTGGGCACGTATCTGGGAAAAAAGACAAGAGGGAAAGAGGAAAACTCGTGAAATAAACGAGAACCCGAACATCGGATCTGGTGCACCCTTGTGTCGCGTGGCATAAGAGTATAAAGAGGGGGATGCAAAAAGGGTTTATGCAGCGCTCGAGCCAGCGAAACACTTGCGACAGGTCCTCGTCTTGCTTCGGCTCGTCCTGACCTTGCGCGTTCGTCCTGCGCGTCTCCGCTGAAAAAACGAGCGACGAAGCCAGCGACACGCTCGTATCGCCCAATAAAAGAGGGTTTCAAGCCCCCGGAGCATTGCGTGCGACACCCGGTCAAGTCAGCGCTGGCGCGGATTTACAGTCCTCGGACGACGAGACAAAGCCAAAGCAGAAGAGAAAGATAGGCTGCGTAAACAAAAAGTACCCTCGCCTGTTTATCGTTGGATTAGCACTCGAGTTCCCGGCTGTGCTTTTTCAGTCTGGTGCACGGCGATGCTCTTCAACCGCTCTCCTTCGTCTCCTACACCGTCGGCTACGTCCGCACTCGCGCGCGAGCGCACAAATTTGACGCGCGCCTCTGCAATGACGCAATTTCTCTTAATCGTGCTTTCTCTCTGGATCTCTCTGTGTTCGTGTGTGTGCGCGCGCGCGTTATTTGTTTCGTGGCATGCGTATTTATCACTCTTGGGTTTTTTGCCTCGATAATTCGCTCTTCTCGGAGTTTGCGAAGAAGAAAAACTCTGTTCACGGGCGAGGGATTCATATCTCGGGAAAGTCTGTGACTCGAAAGCGAACGCGCTCGCTAAAGTACGTACCGCTAATCGATTTTCTTCCCCGAGCCAATTCATCAATGAAGGACCGCTAGGGCACCTACACTAAGCTCGCATACTCGCTAGATACGTAGCCTCTCGCACACTCCCTCGCCTAATGGAACGTCGAAAACGTTTGCTTGTCGATAACTAAATTATCCGAAAGCTCGGTGAACTTGTCTGGCTGGTGCGCCGAGAGTTATCAAGGTGAGGAGAAGCGAGATCTCGACGAAGGCTCGACAGGTGGAGTGCCTCTGGATACACCCACTAAGTGTAATGGCTCGAAGAGGCGATGACTTTTGTGACCGACAACTCTACTTCCAACGGATGCCGGAGTACACGCGGTGAAGGCAAACGAGTATTAGATGTATTAGATGTATTGGTTGTATTGGTTGTACGTGTATTTACATGGGTGATACGAGAGAGCGAGGCGAACGACAATCCGGAAAACGTGATGTATTACTGCTGCCTCGACGGTATTCGTGCGCGAGATCGCACGCAGCTAAGCTTCGTCGGTAATTTCATACGAAAGGGACAAAGTGACTCCCTGAATGCATTATTATCTACGTGGGTTTTTTCCCCTTCGGATCATCGGATTGTTGTTTTCTAAAAGAGAAATCATACCGCCATGATTGCTGGAAATTCAACTTAAACAGTTTTATCAGATTTTGCAGATAAACACGTATCTACTTTCTTGCAGGATATGCAAGAAATGGATTTTCTCGGTACGGTGACGTAAAAATAAAAAAACATACCGATCCCGAAAGAATGTTGCTGTGGAATTTATCTTATTCTAAAAGTAAATTATTCTTCATCGAATCACGAATATCAGAGTACGCCATTTAATCGAATTACTATAAACTGAATTAAATTACCATAAACTGTATAATGTGTATTGAGATTATTTATTTTTCCATGAAAGTAATGGTAGAAGTGAATAAAATTATACCATAGAATAGGAACCATTCGTGGCTAAACTATTCAGAATACTGATTAACTAAAGAATATCCTACATTCGAGCGATCGATAATATCTCTAATAGATGCATACTCGTATACACTAGAAAGCAAAAGATTTTCCGTTTTACCATGGGAATAGCTAAACTAATAAATCTCTGCAAAGGAAACTTTTAATACTTTTAATAATATTAATATTCAATATCGAACAACGATAAAAACTGACAAAAATTTTTTATCGATTTTTCAGATTTTTAAGCAGTTTCATCGGTTTACTTGGTTTTTTTTTTTTTTTTTTTTTTTTTTTCCCCCCCAATAGTATTTCAAAGTCTGCGTAATAGTTCTTCAGTAACGAAATCATGAATAAATTGAAACCGCGTTTTACGGTATTACGAGGTTGATTTTCTTTGGGAACTTTTTCCATTTAGAAGCCCGTAGGTATATAAATTTTGAAGAAAATTCGATCTTCTAAATTGAACGTTGGATTAATTAAGTCAAAAAGGATTCACGCGTCAAGAGAGACAAAAGAAAGGCTTGAAAACAGATAGGAGAAAGGAGAGTCGGTTGTAAGCGTTGGGGAGCTTTCGAAAAATCCGTGGTTTGGATGAGCGCCCGTTAGAGAAAGAAAGAGAGCCAGACGTAGTAGAGCGGGGCACATGCAGAAGTGGACGAGCGAAAAGCAGTCACGACGGGAAATTAGAATTCCACGACGATCGACGGATCGGTCCGTCGAAATATGCCGATCCGGCAATTCGTCACGTCCTCGTAATATAAACGAAGCGGAAGATCCCTCTATTTTTCACGAGCGCCTCGCCGCGAACAACGACGGACCTTCAAGCTGACGTTCCCTCCCCTCCCGCCCCGCCGCTCGCGTGACCGAGCGCATCCTCGAGTGCACGCACGGTAAATGGCCCTGGTACCAATGCGTTCCGATAATGGATATTAATTCGGTTAAAATTGCCTGTTGACGAGGCAAAATAATCGACGACCGCCAATCGAACTGCCGACGCGGCTCCCCGGACGTTGATCGATCACGACCCGCGCCTACACCCCCCGCACCGCTGCAACGACATATTAATTTCTCGACGATATAGAAATGCAGAGGACACGCGCGACCCTGCAAAGCTCCAAAACTCCATAGGCATCGCGAGTCGGACTCGATGCGGCTGTAACTACTCCAAGCCTTTATCAACGCACAAGCATCCAACAATTGCGTCGCGCTCACCTTGTGACTAATGAACAACGTTTTAATTTTCGTGGGAATTAGCGCAGTCGAGCGTCAAAGCTCGTCTCCTTGCTCGCGTCTCCATGGAGACCGAATAATACAAGAGCAAAGGGACCAGCCGAAACAAGTCCCGCGAGGCTCCTCGGATCCGGAAGAAGTCGAAAAGGAAAATGGTGGAAGCCGATTAGATGCTCCGGGAGTGACAGTAGACTCGTCACAATAGTAATATCATACGCGGCCCGAATACACAGGGACCGTCCAGTTTAGCTGGTTCAGCAACGGAAGGACGTGGAAGGACGTGGAAGGACGTGGAAGGGCGTGGAAGGGCGCGTTAAGGCGGAGCACGCGTCAACCGCCGCGTACTCCGTCGATACGCGAAACTCTCGTGATTTATTCATTAGAGAGTCGCCACAGTGATTCGCATTTCAAGATAAGTTCGACGTTCAGCGGTGGGTTTTAGATTCCATTCGGAGAGTAGTTTTCGTCGAAGGCCGGACGTGCGGCTGTAACGCGCGAAATTCCGACTCTATTCTCTTTTCCTCTTCCGACCCTTCCGCCAATTTATTCTTTCTCTTCCTTTCTGGTCAGATACATCGATATAGACCGACACAGCGAGTCAATGCTTTGTATTTGTGTGCGAGGACCCAGAGAAACTCGAAAAGAAGACTAGCGCAGAGCAGAGAGAGAGAGAGAGAGAGATGGGAGAGCGACGCGACGTATTACGTGCGACTGGTCCTTCGCATTTTGACGATTTTCGAGGTAAATTGCAAAAAAGTTGAAGCGCCGAGATTCTCATAACGATCCTCTCGTCTTTGAACCTTGACTCGATGCCGATGCTCTCACGCACGTATTCGCGCAAGGATTGCCAAATAATTTCGTTGGTCGGACACGATGCGCCGAACGACGACAGCCGAATGCCAAAACGGATCTCTCCCACTTTGTCGCGAATGAATTTCAATTCGGTCGAAAAGTGAGCTGCGGCCGAGTGCATCGACGCGTACAATCAAACCGTACGAACCAACGACGAACCAACGACGAACCAACGACGAACCAACGACGAACCAACGACGAACCAACGACGAACCAACGACGAACCAACGACGAACCAACGACGAACCAACGACGAACCAACGACGAACCAACGACGAACGAATCCACGACGTCTATTTAACGTTTCGCCCCTAATGAATTTTAAGTACCCGTGAGCGTATTTTCATAAGCCAAACCGAGGCTCCTGTAAATAATACGGAGCCGAGTATTTCTGCTTGTATTTTACATTCCTAATTAATAATTTTATCATTTTTCGAATCACGCAGCCAAAATACATTCGCACCTTAAATAAAATATCGATTTCGTGCACGATGAGCATTTCAATGTAAAAATGAGGTTAAAAGATTTTCCATCGTTATTTATACAAAAGTGTCAATTCAAAATACATTCATAACTTGATAATTTAATTATAATAAAATAAGAAGTCGTGTCAAATAAATAATTCTATTTATCGTCCATTATTCACCAACTGATTTTACTTTTAGATGCACCTTTTATGCTTTTATTATCATCAACCTTTACGAATTCATCGATGCGCCACCACAATTTTTATATATAAACACTTCATATTTCCAATATTTACCATTTCATCACTTAACAAATTTTATGCATTTTGTTGTGGAAAGCCTGTAATACGTTTATACGACAGCAGCTAATTTTATTAATTATTTAAGGTATTTATAATCAAATGAACTGGCTTCGGATTAACGAACAAATCGGTTGCGTAAAAAATTCATGATAAAAAATAAAATACCGAAATAGTTTTAAGAATTTTCGTCAAAACTGACACGAAGCAATCATAACAACTTCGACATAAACATTACGGTCAATCGCAGTAATGTTAGAAACAACATAAACATTACCATCCACTGTATATTGTTAATATTAGTATCAGTTTAGCATTACGTATTATCGATGTCTGTTTGCTCTACTTATACTTATACGTATATGCGTTCACCAATGACGAAGTTTCGCTATAACGCTTCATAGTTTTACGAGTATAGCCACGGTTTCCAATTGTATTCGGTGTTCACGTCGTAAAACTACAGGGCGTTCTACCTATACCTCGTTATCGGAAATCCTAAATACATAGAAATTGAGTGAGAGTAGATACGGCACCTAGATTCATAAAATTGTGTGACGCCATATCTGGAGCTTGTTATCAATGATCTCTTGAACGAGTACGTTGAATTACGTTGAATTACGTTGAATTACGTTGAATTTCATCGAATAACACGCTCAAAATTTCATAATCGCTTACTTAGTTTTTCGAATTATAGCCTTATTAATTATTAATGTTCTTATTATTATTGGTACGGTATTAGCTTCATTTATATTATTTGGTACTGTATAATCTAAATTGCCATTTTATAATATTATTCTAGCTTGTAAGGATCATATTTTTCCTTCTTTATTTCGATTTAATTTCAATTACCTGCTTTTAATAAAAGCTCTCAATGAGTAATCACCATTTCTTCGGCATCTCTTGTTAGATTTTAGGTTTTAACCTTGTTTTCCTAGTCCCCTACCACCCTAAGTATAGTGCAACATACTTCAAAATCAAATTAAAAGAAATATCAAGAAAGATGTTATATATCAAGTCAGATACGCACTCGTTCGTAATTACGAGATGTAGACGATTCGATGAACGAAGCGTACAGATATTGGTACTTTAGGCGAAACAATATCTACCGTGAAAACGGAGTAACTTTTTTGTATCTTGTAACTCATCTTTAAATTTTATCAAACAATCGATATTTTTAAACGCTAAGTATACCCGAAAAATATTCTTCAACTTAAAATGCAAAATATCGAGTAGAATTTTTCGACAACTTTTGCAAATGATGTCCACAATTTAGCTACTACACGTATTCGTATTTTATAATAATTAAACATTAAAAAATTTTAATCAAATAATTTTTGGAAAACATTTTCCTAATTAGTGAATATATTCTGCCCTAATTGCGAACGTACGCGTGTTCATGACACATTTTACAGATCTACTAGGAAAGAATATACAAATAGAATACAAAAATGATAATATCGAATAGTTAAAAATGAAAATTATGTAACGGAAATCCAATAAAATTTGTAATACAAAGAGAGTAAAAGTAGCAAGTTTCAATGGTATATAGTTGATTTAATATAGCAAAAATTACAATCATAATAATGACTCTAAAATAGATGTTTCTATACCGATGGAAAAACTTCATTAAGGTTTAATATTACGTGGGTATCAATACGACGTTAAATTCAACGCATCTCGAGAAAGAAAGGACTCTTTTAATACAACCTTACTATCGTTAGATTAAACTCTTATGGGTGAGCCATAACTATAAATTACTGAATTTAATAAAGGGGTTGACCAACAAAATTGTAAAGGCGTGAACCAAAGTCTATACTAATCAAGCAGCGGCAAACTAAATTAATAAAAGTAATAAAAATAATATTAATAATACGATAAATTGTGGATAAATGATGTAATTTAAGTGCCATATCTACGAACGAGGCTATTATCGACAAGCGCGTAATACTAATCAGTTACACGTAATTCTCAATTAATCAATTTTTTACTCCACCCGCAAAAGAATACAGTTTCCCTTTAAATCTCTAGAAATAATGCAAGTATTAGTTTTGACTGCAAACAGCTGAAATTGATACTATATATCTTACGTATCGTCTACGAGTTCTTCAATTTACCGTCAACCGCGTACTTATGGATTGCACTAGCGAAAAGATTTGCGTGCTCGGCGCGTGGTATGCGAAGACAATCATGACCCACAAATTACACGAACCGACTTATTCAAAAGAAACAAAGAGGAGCACTTTCCCCTTCATTTGTCGATCAATTTTCCTTTGTGAGCGTCTTTCGTTTGGCAGAAGCAGACTCACGCGTATTCCTTTGTCTCTTTCTCTGACTTTATAAAAGGGTGTGGGAAGAACCTTACGCGACCGTGTAATTAGTTATCTGGACGAGAAGGCAATTAAATTGGATAAATCGTCGTGTCCGTCGCCATTCGTGGGTTAGGTTATATTATTCTACGTCTTCTATATATCCTCCAGTCTTTCTTCGCAGGACGCTGGACAGCCTTGTTATACGAGGTCGAAAAGGATTACTATGACCAAGGCTACAACTTGAAATCCCTTCGTTAAGAAATGACCATTTTCCTCCATACGTATCTCAAGTAGAGTATACGTAAAGGACCCACAGAGAAGCATTTAATACGTTTCATACTTATAAGATTATCTGCTGCTTGTAAGAATTATAGGCAAGTACATTTAATAACTGAATTGGATACTGGTATTCGGCTGCTTATTTCATTCACCTATTCATCTATACAGTAGAGCAATATAAATGATCGAACATAAAATGTGTATCATTTCAGTATAGTTTAAACCGAATGAGCGACACCTTAAAGGATAAAAATAGGAACAGTAATTCTCCCCTGATCCCTCTCTCTCTCTCTCTCTCTCTCTCTCTCTCTCTCTCTCTCTCTATCATATAAACA
Source organism: Wiebesia pumilae (assembly GCA_018907045.1). NCBI lineage: Eukaryota > Metazoa > Arthropoda > Insecta > Hymenoptera > Agaonidae > Wiebesia > Wiebesia pumilae. The sequence continues at coordinate 4,732,519 of JACCHZ010000192.1, forward strand.
CGTGCACCTTCCTTCTTTTGCCCTACAGTTTCCTTCTACTCAACTAATTGATGTAATTGGATTGCTCATTGTTATAACATTACATTCGATCAAAGTTCCGTCGTACGCGACTAATTACTCCGAGGTTTCGACCGAGAGAGCTTTAGCCGAGGTATTTGAGTCGAAACACGAACACTTGATTAAATTTATGTGATCAATAATTCAATTAAATTATTCTGTTGAGATTCGGTGTACGCAGCACCAGCAACCTCCGCAGCGATGCAAAAAAAAATCGCATCCTTGTTATTCTTGTTAGCGAAAACATTGCCACTTGCGCATAAATCAAGCACGCGTATCAATCAAAATAACCTATGCATTGTTATGAGATTTTACAGTGGACGAAATCATAGCCACGAGACAGCGAATTATTCGATAGTATAGATATTTTCTATCGCGAAGAGTAATGGCATCTGTTAAAGTTAGAATACATTCTCTATACGGTCTCCATAAGCCACGAAATTAGCTTGAATTCGGCTTAAAGTCACATTAGCACTTTTTAGATACTTGACGCGACTTGACCCGACTTGACCCGACTTGACTTCATTTATTCGAAAAAGCATTACCATTTCGTTACTCGAAATGAATCACCTTTTTAAATTGGATATTTTGTTTTTACCGAGTCCGATGCAATTAGTCCAGGACTATCACGGAAAATCCCGGGGATTCGACTCTGGCGCGCGACACTTCTTACGTTTTCCGATAGCCGGTACACTTTCACGTTAACGAGAGAAAAGGGAACAAAATTTCGATCTGCACGCAAGTGTATGCGTGCCCATAAAAGTTTAAGGTGACACCGTGCGCTCGCATGTGTGCATCAGTGTGGATAAGATCTGCGCGAGCTTTAGAGGTGGAAGGAGATTAGACGCTTGGATACGAAAAAAGGAGGTACTTGGTTGTGAAACGGGGTTTCTACGTTTTGCTTTTATGTCTTTTTTCAAAGCTTTCAATGGAAGAAGACCGAGAGCAAAGATTAAAAATTAATTTATCACTGCTCGTAGAAAAGTCCTCGATTGGGTTACATTTATGTATGTAACCTGCCTTGTGAAATGGATTTTTGCGGCAAGTTTTCGTCGATCGATAATCTAGGCATTTCGCAGTATCCACAAACTGCGATCGAAGAAAGAAAAATTTCCAAAATTCGCGTATCTTACCGCAACCGCCAGAAGATAAAACGCTAAGAATTAACCTGAAACGGAAAGAAATGAAAATGATGGGATACCAAGTGGAAGAGAAAAAATCGTTTTATCACGGAGAGTTTTAGTTTCGTTTAGTTTCCAATTAAAGTAAATTGTGCAACGAGCCTCGAAGTCAGTGTCCCGTAGAAAGGAAATTTGAGGATTTGTACCTTGTTGGATGATGTATGATGTACATAGAGCGCACTCGAACTTGGTCGAGTGACCGCTTCAATAAAGGAAGAATGAAAATTGCGAGGAGGCCAATCGCTTTCGTGTCGCACAAGCGACGCCTGCGGTACAGCTCTCGACGCTCGATTTACAGCGTATGCTCGCTTTCGTGCGGCTTTTCTGTATGGCTTAATAAGTACTCCCACACCCTCCCGCCTTCTTCCCTCCTCTTACCGCGCTAGTATTTCATTGGCATCCAATTAACCCAGGAGCGCGAATCGGTGGGCGTTGCCACGACGCGCTTCCGTTATTAGGAGCGAATTGCCAGGGCCGGAGGCACGACGACGTCAAACCGGCACTAAACAGCTGACTCGGTGCACACACGTACACGCGGCCAATGTCCTGGGCTTTACGACGAGCCGACGAGCCGACGAGCCGACGAGCCGACGAGTGCCGCGGTGGCTTCGACTCCTCTTCACTCGTCTACCTTCGGGCTACCGCAAGCCTTTGCTCGATCGATACGTATAAATCGATACGATACAAATGTACGTGTGCCAGACTCCTCCCCTTAAAAGCACCTCGCTTTTTTCCCGATAATTATGCCGCGCTTCTGTTTGCTCCCTGTTATGCTCGAGTCTAATTAGCGATTGTTCAGAAATCAGCAAGTGGACAAGCTCCTGTTTTCAGCCTCGATGCCTAACGAGATCTCTCCCTGAACTTCGATTTAAAAGTTACCTTTTTAAAAGTTACTTGCCAACTAAGCTACCAATATTACCAATATTACCAATATTACCAATATTACCAATATTACTTTGAAAATTACGTCTCGACTTACGGAATAAAAGTTTGCGCATTGCTCAAATATCGACGGTAAACAGATACTTTTGGTAAAATTTAACCTGGCCTAACCGATCGTCGGTTGTCTTCGGATATTTAAAGTCAGTTTAGTCGAGGACGTATAACGAAAGAGCTATTCATATTTATAAGAAAAAACAAGAAGATAACGAGTAGCGATCGTATCTGAAATTCAGGAAGATCCTATTTTTATCGGCTGCACAAATACAACATCCCATATAAATCGAGCCTTGGAAATATTATGAAAAAAGAACTCTCGTAATATCGCGGATTTCAAAGTTCCGTTTTACAAACTTGCGTTATATTTCCTCTTTAAAATAATATATCACGAATGCGTTTCCAACATAAAATGTATCCTTGACCTTTAGATAAGAATTAAGCGTGAATCGTAATGCTGTAGTAATGACGCGATGCTTTGAGGCATTATTTTAGAATTTTGTTAAAATTGTTTCCGTAGGTAGTCCTAGGGAAACTAATTTAGGTACGTTAACTTTGAGAAGAATTACATTTCCAATTGAAAATTGCCAATCGATTGCATACCAAACTACGTTTAATAACGCTTTAATAACAAATAACAAAAAAGAAATAAAAAAGGCAGCCAAACATCATGCCGATCAAAGAAGGTGTATTCCGCAAGTAAGCATAAAAGAAATAGTTTGAATATTAAAATTAAAGAAACGTACGGGGTTCAACAGGGAAAGAAACTCACAGTCTTATTTGCTCTTGGATATAACATGGCTATTGATATCGATTAAAAAGACCATTAAAATGTGGAATGGAACAAGTGCAGCCGTGAGAACGGTAAGAGTAAGAAGCGTCTCTTACTCGCTCCAACTGTCTAGCACTTAGCTTTCACTTCAGCTGGTGGAATAATTCAGGACTTGGGAGCAACATTTTGGGAGCCGAACGAGAGCAACGCGCGAGCGCTCGTACGACAATGAGCATCTCCGTGGTACACGTGTCCAGGTCTCACCTTCTCGCCTTCTCGCCTTCTATCTTTCATCATTCGAGAGACACGCGCGCATGCACGCATTGCGCTGTATTAAGATGCAAATGAGCGATAATATTTGTTAACGGGCCGGGCTACGGATGAATTTGAAATTTGAAATTCGGTATAGTGGCTCGAGTTCCCATCCATCGAGTATCGGTTTACGTGAAAATGGCCGTGGAAGACTATTGCAGCAACCTTTTATAAATCTTCGAGAAATATTATTCAGACGGGGTAGTATTTGAAAGGAAGAGCTCAATTCGAGCATGTTCTGCAGAAATTAGGAGATTATTGAAATGTACTTTTCAATCCGTTGAAGAAAGTTGTATCGTTAACTCTGCCAAATCATCATTGAAGCTGGAATCGAGTGCTCAATGACCAACGTCTATTTCGAAAAAATAATGGCTTTCTTATTAGGTTTATAAAGGATATAAACTGCTTTGCCGACACGTCAATGTCGTTTCCAGAATTTTTTTTCACTCTGTTTGGAAATGGGATTGGATAATTAAAGAAATACACAAAATTCGATAAGAAAGTAAAACGAATTTGCTCCAAGCCCGAGGTAAGGAACGTTGATTCTTCGCGAGGCACTTGGGAAGACTAATTTTTTCCTTTTTGAAAAAGAAAATAAAGATTACGATCTACATTTCATTCTTAGCAAGTGTAAATTATTCTTAGCGCTCTTTTTACGTCTATAATTTCGAGCTCATTCTCTTTGGATTAGTCAACTATTCTCCAGTCGTTACATAAAAGAAAGAGTTCCGATATGCATATTTTCACAGATTTCCCTGCAGACGCTGATTCATTTATGTTTCTGATTATTATTCATTTCTAAAATAATCTAACGCACTCAAGTGGCGGCACGTAAATCCACGACTATTTAACGGTTTCCTTGTTTCATTACAAGCTGAAAAAGGTCTTTAAGTATACAATGCTTTGGTATGGAACCTCAAACGCAAATCCAGGCTTCACGTGCAAAGCTTAGTACGGGTTTTCCACTGGAAAATAAGGTTTGTATTCTAGAGGGTAAATTCACGAACTCGAATGTTAATAGGGATGGAAAAATATGTGTTTGACTTGGGCGTGTATTTAAATCAGTGCAGATTGTAAAAATGGTCGAGCAAAGAAGCACGAAGGATAAAGAGGGTAGAGAAGAGAAAGAAAATGCAAAAGGAAATAGTAGAGGGAGAAGAGAGATGAGAATGCGCGGCGTTAAACGAGTGTACAGGAACGTTTTTTCCAACAATGGCTTAAGTATATGGTACGTAAGCGGTGGAACGTCAGTGTTGGCATTGGCCAGAGGGAAGCCGAAAGTTGTCCGAGTTTGAGCCAGAAGTCAAAAATCCGAGCCGCGACTAGCAGCAACAGAATGCACTTGGCTTTTGTTTCGTCATGGCTCGTCCTTCTCGCTTTTGGCATTGTCGAATTGAAACGACCATGGGATTACGTACTTTTATTCAAGTTATGCCGAGTCGAGGTTTATTTGTCAATAAACCAGAGAATCATAGTACGGTACTTTCGAACAGACGGAACTCTATGAACAATTGATGTACGAAACCGAGCGAACTGTGAAATCGTACGCTTTCTCCAAAAAATCTACCGAATACCAAGCGACCAACGGGAAAAGGAGTGAGAGAGCGAGAGAGAGAGAGAGAGAGAGAGAGGCAGATGCAGCAGTGACCGAAAAGAGGCTTGTACTCGCCTGAAGCTATACATCGACGTCAGATAATATTTTGCGCCAAGAGTTCCAGGCCAGGTATCAAGCGCTAAAGCGGAAGAGGTAGGGTTAATGGTTCACGGCGAAATGCCGTAATATATTGCACCCTCTGTGGTAGTTGGTGGTGCGCCTATTATGGGCGTAATGTACCGGTCAAGTTAACTAAGTACACCCGGTGATTCGTAGATTGCTGTGCATACCACAGAATATACAGGTGAATGCTTGCTATACTGGCACGTTCAAAATTTATTGCTGCACAACCTGTTTAGAAATATTACAAATAATTTCTAGTTTACTTGTTTAAGGGCTTAAAGTCTGCAAGTCCTCCCTTCAGAAATGAAAACAATTATCAAGATACGCGATATAAGTAGAGTCGGATGATCGATGAATCGCTTTATAAAGGAAAGCTAACTTGATCTTGATAAATATATCGGACATATAAAGAAATTTTTATTTATCAAAAGGTGCACTTTTACGGCTATAGAATACATTAGAGAACAGTTTATCTGTATTTTTTTACAATATCTTTAAACAATTCGATATTACTGTTAGGAATTAATATGTAAATAACGGACATGCATGAAGAGGTATTTGTGTTCAATTTACGATGTAAATATGATTATATACAAATAAGTGAAGTTTCTTTGACGTAACCGAAAGTAATTTCTACAGCGATAGATAAATGAGTTACGTTTTACATTTTTTTATTTTCTACAAAGAAGCTAAGTATTTTTCATTAATAATAATTTAAATACACGGTTCTTAGATAAAGTGTAATTACACGGTATTGATGCGAAAACGAGCAGCTAAACCTAAAAAAAAAACCACTTGACATAGTTATAAAAAACATTGATTTATTGATCGATACGTGTTTCATGAAATTTTCGCCTTACTGCAAATATAAATCAAATACAAAATATATATTTTATATTTATTGCAAAAATATAAGATATCCCTTAGAGTTTGCTAAGTAAATCATTAAATTTTATTTACATATTGCGATCATTATATCGTAATCAAGAATTTTTTAGATTTATGGGCCGACTTTAACACAAGTGCACAAAAAGTTTAGAACGATATCATTTATTAAAAGACGACGATTATTAAACTTCACATTTTTCAATATTTAAGAAACGGGTAAGCTTTCCATTTCCTCGTTTATTACACTTAAGTTTGCTATTTCGACGTCAACATACCCTTTGAATTAGCATTTCAACGTGAATAATGTGTTCTATAATTTTTGAAAGTGAAAAATTACTCATCTTATAATAAATATAAGTCATTTTGGTATAAGAAGACATTTGATTCAATTGATTTATCAGTAGAAAGGGACAAATTACTACTTATTACTTATAAGAGAGAGAGAGAGAGAGAATTTCTAATTTTTCATATCGAATGATAATCCATTTTAATTGGAAAATATTTTTCATCCAATAAAAGAAAAAAAAAAAATATTTATTTAAAATATTTACCCAAACTTATGCGATTGTACTTTATTATTTACGCGTACAAGGAAGAAAAATGAATGATAAATAAATAAGATTCCGTGTGATAAATTTAAGTTATTAATTACAAAGTTAGTATTTTAGATAACAAACAAGCGTAACGACTCATGACGTTCCGATCGTTTATTCATTATTTAGTTGATAGTTACGCGCTATACATGTATTCATAGATGGAACTTTAGACGTACAGATTGTATTTTCATGACTTCGTTGATGAATTCTAAATCGTACGTATAAACAGTGTTCGAATGCCCACACCGTAATCTATTATTATGAATTTCTTTATGCATGATTTATTCTTGAAATGGATGAACGAAAATTTATGTTACAATCAAAATAATAGATACGGTTGGATTAGCGGTTGAAAATTTGCTTTCATCTATCAGTTTCCATGAAATTTCAAAACTATGTTCAATCAATCAAGTTATTCGGGCAGATAAACTTTGAACGGATAAATAATTTACTTCCTTGCCGCGAGTTCAGTAGAAGTTAGCACGTATAGATTGCTAATCGAGTAAAACTGATCAGAATGCGCACGTCGGGAATTTTAACGTTTCTAATTTCCATTCGTTGGACGAGCTTTCACACGGCCAACGAGCTAATAAATAAAATAAGTGCAACGATCGTCAATTGGGTGATTACAACTAGTTGGTACATATCGAGTAACTCAACGGTACCTAATCAGTGAAAATAATGCGTCCGAAAAAATAATAAGCACGGAGGTTTGGCATCAATTTTCATGGTAATTTGATGTGTCGAAAATTGCTCATAAAGCTTGTATGTAAATGGAAACTCATGCGACGAATGATCTGAATAATACGTGACGCGTCATCGGTAAGGTTATTCGATGCAAATGAGTCAATATATCGGGGGAGCATTACATAACCTCGGCCTACGCTGATTTTCAAAGCAAATTCTAGTGACTTATTCGTCTCGTCTCTCGACTCGATCGATTCAACCTGTCGGTTATGCGCTCCGGAAGGGCAGAGGAGAGCAGTTACCGCGGGTGGCTTCTTGTTTCGGCGCACCTCCCCGGTTAATACCATGGATCCCGATTCATGAATCAGGAATCACGATTCACGAATGAGGGTACCTACGTAATCTCGGGGCATACCCAGAGCCGAGCTCCAAAGCTGGCTCACCTCGATCCCTCTCACCCCCTTTGTCGTCCACTCTATTCCACTCTATCGGGGCGCGCTGCACTTGCACGCTGCCGAACACGTCGTAGTTACGTGCCGTAACCCTCGGCTAATTTACGAACCGTTCGAATTGCGGCTGCCAGTGTGCGCGGGCGTCCTCTCGACTCGTCATTATTGCGGCGCAGGCATCGGTGAACCTCCGCCAAGCAAGCGACCGCCCGCCCCCCTACGACCTAACCCCCGTGCAAACAGAAACGAAGCGGGAGACCCGGAGGAGGCGAAACACGAATCGAGGCAGGGAGAGGGCGCACCTCTTAGTTTCTAGACTCGTCGACGGATATTTCCGTTTAAGGACGCTCGCGATATTCCCAGCCCCAATGAGGACGCGCCCATAACTTCCGCCAACTTTAACAGCTCGGCGCCCGGACGGCCCCAAGTACACCCTTCGACTTTCCAAAACTACGATGCAGCGCACCCGGAAACAACGTACTCTATGCAAATATATCGTGGCCGCCCTCGCTCTCGTCCTCTGCCTCCTGCTTCTGCTCCTATTCAATCACCCCGAGAAGCACGCGTAGCCAATATCTCGCTCGCAGCGTTCTTGACCCAAACACCCGGACGAATCCGGATGAAGTGACGAGTGAGGCGGCTCTTTAAGAGCTCGACCATGTCAATTGAAGATGCGTCTGGAAAGTTCGGCTCTTGCTAAACTGATTTATCCTGCGAGCTATAGGACGCGCATCTTCCGACTTATATACCAAGGAGACGTATCGCGGTATAACTCGTCGCGGTGCGCGTCACCGACAGCTGCACCATTCCATATTCAGCTTTCGGAACAATGCCTATATTTTTTCAAGGAAACAAGTCTGTGCGCGTTTAAGAAGAATGCCGATAGCATATGTATGGCTTGTCAATTACAAAAAATTCGATCCCACCCCTTATCGGTTGAAATTCACAATTGAAACTTCACAATAGTTGGGAATAAAATCCACATTTATGCCGTTGGACTGCCTTCCTGGACTCGCTTCCATATATTTCAAATGACATCTTTATATTCAACTTTCTCTTCCGTAAAGAGAATCCATCTATTTCAATTAAAAGTATTTTACGCCTTAAATGGTGATTTAAATTCTCTCTCTCTCTCTCTCTCTCTCTCTCTCTCTCTCTCTCTCTCGCTTTATGAAAGTCAATTAAATTACGACTGCATATTAAATTATAAAATTGGCGTGTTATAGGAGAAATTCTCAACCTAAAGGAGGGAAAACTTCCTTGGTTCATAAAAAATCGACTGAGTAATCTTTAAGCCGAGCGTTTACTTTCCCGAACGTTCATCTTGTGCGCATATGTTCGTTACCAGTCGTTTATCTTACGTGCGTCACTAAGTCGCCGTTAGATTAGGTCCAGTTTAAATATGAATTATGTATGCGCAAAAGATAGTTTCGAAAGTACGCAGTTGAAATTATTCCGATGAATTCTTCTTTTAAACAAAAAAAAAAAAAAAAACAGCGAGACGCATTTGCAAGGGGCGAACTAATCTATTGGTACGTACGTTAGAATTACCGCACCTAACGACGCTTAATAAACGCAATTGTACTAAAGATAATAGATAATCGCTATGTGGTTACTCTGTGATACACTTTCTTGCGATTTTGTAGCGGGGAATTTTAACGCGTGATTAGTTTACGCGGATAATATACGGGAACCGTTGATGGTAGATGGAAACATATATTATAAAAGAAATATGCAACGAATCGAACAATTGTACGTAAACTTTCTACTGCGTAGGTACTGTGCGAGTAGTTAGGCATGAGGATTAAAAGTAATAGGCAAACACGCGCTTGCTCGAGAAGTCTTATCGTTAGGACAGATAACAAACAATGAGACTGCGACTCCAATGAAATAAAGATAAAAGATAAAAGACATAAGATATAAGACAGAAGCTGACCGAACGGGTTGACTCCCGTAAAAGCACATTTTGTAATACATGGATTAAAGTATTGGATTATTTCATTTAAGCTATCCTAGTGTTTTATGCGAAGCAAACGGTCAATCACGACTAATATCGGATTGTAATGTATTGAAATAATTAAGCATTTGAAAATATACAAATATGATGCATAAACATTTTGATTAAAAAATCATAAGTCGATCGATGTGAATAAAAAAATTTGGTGATTGGTCTCTACATATTACACGATGTATGTATTTCAAAAACTTAACCGAACTAACCGAGTGTTAAGAAACTTGATGAATTGCAAATCAAAAGCGCCGACTACCGTTATTTTATAGGAATCGACAGATATTTCTTCAAAATGACACGAGTTTTTACAATGTGGGGTGATTTAAGTATAAAATAATTGAGTATAGATTATTTGCAGTATATTCTCGTTAACAATGAATAACAAAACATGAATTTTCGATTCTATGGATCGCTCGTGTAATAAACACTTTTATTAAATACTTTTATTATTCTTTCGCTACGTATTAAATTCATGTTGGAAAAGTATAAACGTACTGCAAATTTTATTAACCAAGCCAGTATCGTAAAACAAAGATGAAGATGAAACAAAAATATCCGGAATATTCATAACACAATTTAATAATAAAAAAAAAAAAAAAAAAAAAAATTACAAATCAAAATAATTCTTAAATAAGTTTGTTTATACAATGATTTGGATAGCTATTTATTTGAATTTTTACTCGCAGGTATCGTTGTATTTTACATCATACGAGGGATTGTTCAGTACACTAATCCTTGTATCTATCTACTACAATCATTCTATCTATGTCAGTCGCAATTTTCGTCAAGATAGACTAGAATTGTAATAATAAATACAGGGATAATGAAAACTATTGCGCTCTTATTCGATTGAAATTTTATCAAATCTAAAACACGTATGATACACTTGTATGGAACAAATTGCGCTTATGAGACAAAAATGTTTGTATTACTTTTCGAATAAATATTGTTTTATCGATCTGAAAATAAATATTGAACCAGTTATAAAATAACATAAATAGCTATAAATTAAATTAGTAGTAAAAGCAAAATAATTCATTTATATTTTATTTTTAAAATGTTTCTCGCGTAAACCTCAATTAATTTTATTCGCCATTTTATTCGCTAATAATACATTTCTCGAATCCGAAGCTTGATTTAAATGATTTATTTAAGAATAATATACATTTTTATACGGCACATTTCACTAGCAATGACTCTAAAAATTACATATGAAATTTTAACAGGTTCTTTTTATTTTTTCGTTACAGTTTACGCTTCTTACCAACGAATGTATAAATAAAAAACTGTGGCTATAAAATAATTTTATATCGAAGTTTTATACTTTATCGAATAAAGTAATCAATTTTTTGTAGCTGTTTTCTTCATCCCCATTTTTTATATAATAAGGGATTTACAGGATAATTTTAAATTTATTAGATAGCAAAAGTGCTCAAGTTAAGTGCTATTTCAAAAATTCCACTAAAACTGAGTATGTTAATGCTCAACTCGAGTGTTTTTCCTTTACCATAAAAGTTGATAAACATTTCGATAATGTTACAGGTTAAAGAGCGTTATAAGTACGAAGTAAGTAAAGCGAATGAAAGATTTAAATGACCGTCAATAATTACTAATGTTGTAAAATTTGAAACACTTATACCAATTTTTTACAGTATAAGTTTTACCGTTAGCCACTCTTACTGCTATTCGCGTCCAGGACGGCGGGAATTCTCCTTTACTGACTCAATTTTAAGCTGACTTCAGGATAAAATTTATAGTGACTACATGGTAAAAATTCACGATGTGTCTGCACATTTTTTATTCCGCTTCTTAGCAAATATTGCGTTATCATTAAATTTATCTTGAAATGTGATAAAATTTATTGAGCCGTATAATTCATTTTTATAATAAACGCTAGCAATTAGAAAGAGCATAGTTGAACTTTTAAAGAAAAAAATGCAGCCCTCCCCGTTCGTATTTTCATGGTGATTCGCATTAAGAAATATTCCGTGTGCGAGTGATTCTTCTAATTTCTGTACCTTGAATAAGGAAGCCGTGGGATACTGGGAAATTCGTCCAAATTGAAGAATAGATTAAGAACCGAAGAAGCGAAATGAGATCGATAACTGCACAAGTCATCCAACCATCGGAATAACGTGTAATTTCATTAATAATTTGTCGTTAGAGCTCACATTCTAAAATATAACGAACATTGTATTATAACGAGTAAATGCACGAAAATACATTGTAATACATGAAAACATTTAACGCACCTGCACACGTTGCTGTACATTTACAATAATCAAATTCGTTTGAATAACACGTCTACGTACTTTAGCAATTAATTACAAAAAGTATTACAATAAAGTAAGTTAATGTATAATATTAACGCATTTTTTAATGTTTTTTATTATAGAAGGGCGTGTTCGATATATTTAAGCGTGTGCTTTTGCAAATAATTTGGAATTAATATTTATATCCGCGCGAGTACTTATTCTGAAAGATTGTATTTACATGTAACGTAAATCCAATAAAATTAATCCATCAAGATCAATATGCCGTTTCAAATTTTTCAATTAGCAGGAATCGATATTAATATTGTAAGGTGCTTAATTATTTTACATCGGAGTATCCTCTAGACTAACAGAATTATTTAATGAAATATTAAAATTAAGTGGCGCCGGTGAATTTCAAGAGTAAGAACGATCTGTATTTCTAATATGCAGGGAACAATTCTTTTATCGTGTGTGAATTATGCAGTATGTTAGAAATTAATCGAATCATCCTGCTAACGGGGACTGATGAAATTTTCCCCACGAAGAAATTACTAATGTTATTACATTGTAATTGCCACTTCCTAATCCAGCTCGATCACATTATTATTACATCATCCTCGATAAGACTATTCTGACAGTAATTTTCCTTAATGACTTATGCAAACATTCCCATATTGATCTAGTAAGAGTATACTTTCTATGGCAATACATTTTAATGCATATTCCGTATTTTGCAATTTTCATTTCTCACGCTGCCATTGTTAAATAAAAGCATAAAAAACGAATATGATTTAGTCACGTCATTTGTCGAAATCGTAAAAATAATACTGTAAGTACACCAGCAATATAAAAGCTTGCATATGCAAGTATAGAGAATGCACTTTCTTGTCATAAACGGTAAAATGGGTGGCATAACATAAAAATTGAATATATCGATACGTATTACTTCTTTGAAGCAAAAAACTTCCGAGTCGCGAATAATTTTAGTAATGAATTTTTTAATAATATTAATAATATTAACTTGAAAATGTCGAGGTCTACTTTGGTTAATTAATTTTTAATCGATTTTACGAAGGAAAGGTATTACGCCCAACAGTTTTGCGAACTTTAAAACACCGGGTTAGAAACCTTTTTTTGCCATGAATAGATTGCCTTAAAAAACATAAACACGTATTACTGGAACGAATGAATTTTTTAATGGTCAAATTTCACGACTGCGTTATCTCGAGTACAAAAATTCCTTTGCCTTAATTACAGCGACGTTTTAAGGATTTGATACATTTTTTAATACCTTTTTCTTCATTTGAAACTATTAACGCATTGCACCGCGAAATATTTAACAGCCAAAGCTAGTTTTAATCGAGCATTCATTTTTATGTTAAATGATTTCATTCGTCAATTTGTGAATTAATCAACAAGGTTAATTTTCAAATACGTTTATGTACGCTTAAATATGTACGGTATATCAGTCTCAACGATGCCTCGGTAAATCGAAGCTTCAAACGAGCACTCGTGCAATTATTTTATTCGATAAAATTACGAGTGAAGCATCCTCTCTACCGGATTAAGATACTAGTCTACAGCATCGCAATGTGGCTTTTTAAATGATTCTCTTTTTATGTAGTTGCAGTCCGATGATGCGGTAAAAGTACAATAGCCCACCGCGAATTAAAAGATACTCTAGGAAACAACACGAAACGAGGTATTCAATTTTTTGAAAAACAATTCAAAAGTATTCATACTCGCAGGAGGGGGAGATGGAGTTGATCGCTCGACAGAAATTGATAAATGCGCCCTTAAAAGATTATTCATAAACGACGAGAGCCTACGATAGAAAGATTAAAGATGAGGAATGTAATACAATAGCCATTACGAGGTTCGAAAAAAATGTAAAAGCAGGTAAAAGCGGGTAGAAGCGGGTAGAAGCGGGTAGAAGCGGGTAGAAGCGGGTAGAAGCGGGTAGAAGCGGGTAGAAGCGGGTAGAAGCGGGTAAGCTTGTGACGCGACAGGATACAAGCAAAGAAAAGGTACGTAGAAAATGGAACCAGCTTGAAAAGATCCCCAGAGAGAAGAAGCCTCGTCGCCCTTGTACTTTCGCGGTGCGAGAATAACAGCGTACACTTTCGTTTGAAGACCCACTTGATATTTCATCCGCCAACGGGAACCTCGCCCTCGTAACTTGCTCCAACTTTAAAGGCCATCCAACGTCAAAGTGCGTTCGCCTCACATGCGCACTCCGTCAGGCGCCACTCCGGCTTCAATCTTCCCGCACCGGCGACAGGTTCATCCTCCCCTTACTTTCTTCCTTGCTCTTGCTTTTCCCCATTCACCATTTGTCGTTTGCCGCGCCTTTATGTCACGACGCACGCAAACGCAACGTATTCGCCGCCCGTTAAGCCCCTATCGCATCATATATTTACGCTAAACGAGACTGAGCGCCTCGCTCTCTGATACAGTTTCTTGACTCCATCGACGTCGGTACACATCGACGCTTCTCACCGGGTGCACCTCTCCCACCACTTACGCCTCTTTGTCTTCCTCTTCGTTTGCTTTTTTCCGGTGCCGTCGCTTCTTCTCCCTCCGCTTCGCCCAACGATGGATAGTCACGCGCGCGCGCGCTTACTTCCTTACCTATTAGCCTGCTTCCGGGAGCTTGGAACGAGCGAAATCCCCCGTGACGTTGTCGTCTCCTCCGCTGATTTTCTTCTCGATTTTGTTCGCCCACTCGGCCCGCGAAGTTCATTAGACCATTACGTCGCTTTCCAGCTACGTCTACGTTCCCCGATGAACGTCAGAACGACTCAAAAAGAGCGAATGCACGAGAGGGAGATGAAGCGTCGAGAATAAAGTGGGTTCAAAGCGTTCACTTTGAATTTATTCAACGAGGGCCGACCTCCTCTTTCCCTTTCGATTTCCTCCGAATCACCGATACACGTGTGTATTTCTCGAGCCTGATCGACACTTTCGAAAACTCGTTATCATTTTGAATAATTTATAAGTATAATAACGTACTTATCACAATTATCAGAGAGACTTAAAGTTAAAAACTGGCTAAATGTGCTAAAGGTGCTAGTTAAAATTTGTATACGCTAATAAAATACTTAATGCGGTAGTTAATTATCGTACACGTAATAATTAAGCCCTTCGCTGTGAACTGATGAGGTTCACAGTACGGTAGGGAAAAAATTCTATAATGCATTAAAGTTTCTTTGGCTAAAAGCATAAAAGAGCAGTGGAAAAGTTAGTGGTTCATCGGTTTATTAAGTCACAGCACATATACAACGTTGCGCTGACTTTTATATTTATTCTTACGCAAAGAAAGAAAAAAAGAAGGTTTGCCAGCTCGTAATACTTTTTCTTTTTTCGCTGCTGTTGGAGTGAAAATTGCATAAGCGCTTCCATCTTTTATTATTGTGCTCGTAAAGTGACTAATCCACGACAGTCGTGCATCTTCGGCCCTGGTTCAGAGACTGGTTCACAACGCCACTTTTAGCGTTGTTTTATCGCTACATTCGAATCTTACCTCTACGTTTATGTATCGTATCAGCGCACCGACAGGGAAACCTTTGAAAAATTAGAAACGAGAGCAGACATTGAATGAAACATTGATATTTTTTTCCCCCTGTGTTTCCTTCTTTTCTCCTTTACCTGGAGCGAATGAAAATTTCAGCAGGAAAATGAAACGAATGGCGAGGAGATACGTGCGAGTATACTCGTGAAAGGGGAAAAAGGTAAAGATCGCAAGTTTGTGGAAGAAGAGCACCAGATAAAGTGCGGATAAAATATGGAGAAAGTTTTTAGGAGCCCGAAAGCGAAAAGTGTTGATAGATGTCCGACTCGGCGAGGACTGCATCTACTTATGGTCTATCGATCACTGGCCATATGTTTGCTAAAATGCATTGAATTATAACGGCTTTTCTGTTATATGGACATTATGCCGCTGCACCACCGTTAAAAACTTAATGAAAATTTAATAGCATATGTAAATGTAAATTTACGTTTTAAAATGTATTGGCTTTCAAAGTAAAAATGAAGACTTTAAAAGACTTTGAAAGAATTTTTAAAATCTATTTTTTAATTCCATATTTACAAAGTCTTTTCTTAAATGATTTTCACAAGAATGAAGACACTCTGCAACTTTATGCGCGCTAATGCAATTGTTTGCTACTATACAATTTCGACTTTAAACGAAGAACTTTATCAACGACGCGACAAACAAAAAGAGAATAAAATAATAACGCACTACAAGACCTGTAATTAAATAATGCAAGACAAAATAATCTCACTTTTTCTCTGGAGTCTCTTGAAATCCTTCGAGTCGATAAGCGATTTTTATCGTTAAAATTCCATTTCCCCGGGGACTCGAGATTCCCTGAAGAAGACTTGGCAATAGATGTAAAGTCAGTAGCAGCGATAACTTCAAGACTCATTGTTGTGATCGAGTCTTTTGTGCATGCGCCTGTTTAAGTATGCGTGTGTGTTTACGTGCGTGCGTGCGTGCGGCGCGAATGTATAAATAACTCTCTAAAGCTATAAAGGGAGGATGAAGAAGAATTTGGACCAATTTACAAAACGAGTCCGATATCCAAGCCGGTAATTTTTAGCTAAGGAATAAGCTTGAACCACGTATTGATTTTATGGAGTTTTTCTGTCGCGCACATTTGTGTGCACACTCACTGTAATGCAGAGGGGAAATGATGCGTAGGAAACGCGCTCGAAAGATAATCTTCTACGCTTACTAAACGTGTCCACGTGGTACGAACTTCACATTAAAGCGAGAATATTCCAAACGAAAGCAAATGCCAGAAGAAAAAATACGCGGTTCACGATGTAAAATTTCGGTTCAAACGATGACCAAAAGCAAAACGTCGGCGCGTCCTAATCCGACGATTTACGATAAAATTAAGATAGTACTTGAACCATATTAACTACATTCGCACTTCTCAAATATTACTTACAAATTTACTCGAGCTGAAACATTTTCAATATAAAATACTGAATAATCAACAAATTTCGCGTATCTAAGTCAATTTACATGAAATATACGTGGGCTACAATGAGATTAGATAATCACAAGTTAATACTCTACGTTAAAAGCGTACAGATGTATATCTATGTTTAATGATTAATCTTTAAGTATCGTATTTTATTTTGATCCATTTGTATGTTTTGTGACACCGTGAAGAAACATAAATATGAAAATGTCGAAAAGAAATTTTATGACAGAACGTGCCATATTATGTTGGTAACTCAGGCGCATATTCACTTTTATGCAGGGACTATTTAATTTTAATAGAAAATACTATATACGTATGAAAATTTTTTTGCAAGGAAATCGTTCGAATAAAACTGTCGAATTCCAAAATTTTATACTTAACATGATGTTTATAATATGGAAAATAGTCACGAGGAAATATAAATATACTACTCGTTCCTTTCAAGTAAAAAATTTATTTATTGGCAAGAACCGACGTTTGAATAATTTTGAATAAACTTTTCTCGTAAAGTATAGTGTGACTATAAATGCAAAAAAGAAATCTATACACTTGTTACTTATGAATAAAACATTCAGACATTTATTTTTGAACAATTAATGAAAGTATTCAAAATATAAAAAGTAACATATCAAAATTAACTCCGAAATATTGAAAATAAATTTCGATGGAGTAAAATTAATCGAATAGTAATTGATTATAATAGTAACATTTTGATGTCATAAGAATGAAGAAATGATGAGCTCAAATTCTAATTCGTAGCGTTTTTATTACATCTGTAATAAACGCGTGGGACGATGCGTTATTTCGGTATTGCGTGCCCATCGATTTCTCCCACAACAAACGCACTCTTACGTTTTCTGGTGCACTTCAATTGTTATCCATTATTTTCACTACTCCTTTAACCTTATAATACAATAACAAATATAATAACAAGTTGAAATGCCGAAGACGAAATGTAAAAAAATCTTCGTATTTAGGTTCAAACTGAATTTAAAAAATGCTTATCAATCTGAACTTCCGCATCGAATATTTCGATTAAATGTATTCTGTGTACTTCATTTTTAGAATATGTGTAACTATACCTCAAGACATTCATTTGAAAATAAATATTCTTTAGTGATCGAGTAGATGTAGTTCGAATGAACTTTATTGAATTCAGCTTTGATATGCGTGAACATTCGCTTCTTTAAATGAAAATTGCAACGAAATTCAATTTTTTCGTTGGCAACTGTAAAAAAAAAAACTTCCTTTAGAAGTCTGAAGAATGTAAGTGACGTATTTCCTTGAAATACTTTGAAAAATGATAGTTACAATTTATTGAATAAATTGCATCGTTATCTTATAGAAATTCACCAATTGAGGGAGAAAAATCGATGCAGTTTCGATTTGCCAAACGTTTTTCACACTTTTATAAACATATGTCTAGGTTTTTACAGCGTATCGTGATTTATAACGGAGAAAAAATAATGACAATTGCATGTGCGACGTAACTGTGATGATGCAAAACGAGGCGCATAAATATTTCCAGCGTAAGACAAGAATTTTCGAAGGCATCGATGATTTCTGAAAAAGCAGCCGATAATTAACACTGAGTCATAGATTTATCGAGAGAGTAATAACAGGTTAAGCGTTAACTCGTCGCTTTATACCTTAAAACTCCTTTATTTCATATCGCTCTTACGAATCCGTTTAACAAGGACTTAGGAAAAGAGCAAGGTGTTAGCAATGCTTACGTTAATAAAAGCGATTTCTGAATCGGAGCCAAACAGAGAAGCTTACAATCGGAAAACGTGAGCGATATTCATGTCGTGAAAACTAAGTTTTGCATGCTCAAAACTTCACGGAATAGACAAATAAATTACCGCCCACGAGGCAAAGTCATAAAATTACAATAACGACTGGTATATCGCATAAATAATTTAACACGGGTTGTCCGTCATTTCGTATTTTCTCCAACACAACAGAGGCAGGTAAAAAAGACATTCAATAGTAATTTTACGGCGATGGTGAACTTTCTTTTTAGAGTTAGTGCTCCCTGCCACGCGAATGGTTTCAGATGCTTTTGCGTAACTTTGATGGTCCTGAAAATTTCCCCTTAAGCGCATACTCATTTCCGCGATCGAGATCATAGTAGCGCAATAAATTCTCTTTTCCTTGCTATTACACTCTTTTTTACTCCTCTTTACAATATTATGTGCTTGCTAAGTGTCTTAGTACACACGCTTTGTGCGCTAATGTCTTGCGTTAAGAGTACGCTAACAATAAGTATAGAAATTCCCGACCACTCCTACGGTTCTTTTATTCCACAGGCTTGATCTTGAAAATTAAAATAATCAATACGAAGCTTAAAACGAATTTTTCATTATCGGCCGTTACACGCGAAGAAATGCAAAATCTCGGAGTTTGTCTCGCGATTATAATACGAGAACGACTCACAGAGAGAAACGCATAGATATCGATACCTTAGTTAAAGGAATATCGTGGGTTCAACTGCTGAACAAGTAAATTCACGTGTCACGTTTTTCGAGCTTATTCCCTCGAGATATTACTTCCGTTAACTGTAAATACAAAAAATTTAAAACCTTGAATAGTTAAATACGAAAGTTTAAATTTGCCGTAGAAACGTACGGTTCTATGCTTAATTGATTTTATGCAGTTTACGTTCCCACAATATATGACTGATATCTTCGCTTTCATAATTGCGTCTGTGCTTACTATCTTCGAGAAAACAAAGACGAGCACAAAAGTTCTCTGAACTATACTCGTATACTCGTATTCTACCTACGGTAAATACTCTAATGTAGATTTAAAAAAAAAAAACTGGAGAAACTACAGTTTTAAATTATCACTGTGAAAACAATCGAAGAAGTATACCATATCTACAGCGAATCCTCTTATTCTACTGATTTCGAAGTACGCAATATCATTTGAAACTTTCATATAAATCTGTAATGGAACTGAAATTTTTACAGCATTGAATTGAGCCTCGGATTATAAACTTTATTATAAACCTCATTATTTTCTAAAATTTTTAAGTGCAAGTCTAACCATTGGTGCATGTATTTATAATATTATAAACCTTTTGTAATTAAATAACTAAATAAAAATTCATTTTTAAACCGCTCGATTTTAGAGGAGCTTATTAGTTGGATTAATTTTGAAAAGAATTATTTTAGTAATTGTTTTTAACCGTAGCAGTAGATAATGAAATTATCTTGCACATTAATATTCGTTGAATAATTTATTATTTTTTTTAAATTCGTTTGGTCATAAAGAATACAATCTGCTCTATTTACGATTCTTACTAACACGATGATATCTTGTTATAATTTGTACTAAAAAGACAATTATTTGACAGCTTTCATTATTTTATATATTAGATAATGGTAACGTAGTTACTTAGCTCGACAAATGACTCGATCAATAAGCTTTAACTTACTAAAAGAAATACTTTTGAAACACTTCCATGACAGACTGTAGAAGAAAAAAATCCATATATCGCGTATTTTCTATTTTTCTTTATAACACTGCAAGTAGGAAAATAATTGAGGCAACTATAGTCAATGATCGAATGGAGTAAGGCTTAATGAAGGATAATTAGACTTGTAGAATTGTTATTTCCTGAAATATCATAAAAATATAATAATACCGAGTGCCTTCATTTAATTTATGTAAATTCGAGCAATTAATAGTGTACTTGCGGTTTATAAAAAATAAGCAATTTTACTAGTTTTCATAATTATATAATCTTTGTTGTTACGTAAAATTACTTGATTATTAAATGTTGTAAGAGTTACATTGCATAAAGCAAGTTCAAACCAGAATTAGTTCTGATAATTTTTTAGACGCATGTAACGAAGACAAACAGAATTAAATGCGTCCTTGAGAGACGCTCTTCGACGTAAATACAGGTACCCCTCGTATATTGAAAAAATGTACTTTTGAACTTCGATATTTTTTATTTTTATTTCTTATTAACACGAAAACATCTTTCGATGTTTCGATATGAGTAAGTTAATATTGATGCATATAAAAAGTACTACATTATTTTAAAAAATCTTAAAGTAAATACTTTTCTTACAGAGCATCGCGAGTATTCGTTTCTTAACCTTCAATACGTTATATTTTTTGATATTTCGCGTTATTGAATTTTTAATCTTTCATTTTCCTTATTCTGATTATGCAAATTTTTATGTCTTCGTTTAATGGCTCAATTTGAATTTCTTAATCAAATATTCTAAAAAAATAAATATGCTATTGTAAATACATAACAAATTTTTATAATAAAGTCATGCACTAAAAATAAGTGAGTTAGATCAAGACTTTTTACGGATGTAATTTTTTTGTCATTTTCGGTGCATTTTAATTTTAATTCAGGAATCGTCTGCACTTTCATTTTCTTTCTGATTGTTAACTTACTGTATTTAATTTACTGCAATGCTAGCAGATAAAATTTTGGAACTAATTTTTGTTACATAGATAACTGATTTATATAAAATTTGATTACGTGGTCTTTACAACAAAAACATAATAATTCTAGAATAAAAATTAATTATATTGAAAGCTAGTAAAATTAATAAGTAGAAAACGTTATAAAATTACTTTATCAGTAAATGTATGATTCAGCACTATTTCTTGGTGACTTTCAGAAATATTTTAAATATGTCCAATAATGGATTTTATTTATATCTGATGATTTTCCATGTATTTTATCACACCAAATCATTCATTAAAATTCCAGTAAATTATTAATAGATAGACGAGTCTTCACAATCATTATAAATGTATATAACTAATTTAGCCTGTATTATTTTTATTGTATATTTGTTAATATAAAAAGCAACTGAATAGATAAGAATATTGTTAATGTAAAAAAAGTTATATGTTCTCGTACATCCTCGTAACATTATTTTAAAATCTTTGACTTTGATCTAAATATAGTAGTATCAATCAAAATTAGATTAGCAGCTTTCCTTTTATATTCTTTCTAGTGCGAGTATCGCTCGTCCGGAATTGCAATTTAATAGTTAAAATTGCAAAATTACAAATTATATATAAATAAAAAATGTAAATACAAAGTGTTTTAATAATTTAAATTTTATTTCTAGATAGTTACGCTTTAGCATACATTAAACCCAGAGAAAAAGTCGACAGTTTCATAATTTAACCTGTTGCACAATATATAAAATAAATTTGTAATAATGAAACTCAACCATAACTGATTATCTACATATAGACTTTTTATGAGCTACAATTAAATCAAATGTGCGAATATTTTTACTAGTTTTAATACGATTTAATAAACGTGACAATACTAAATAATCGAAAATTTCAGAAATAAATATTACAAGAAAATAGAGAGTATTTTCAAATACAGATTTATGTAATCAATTTTATTATAAATGTTGTCATTGATATATTAGCGTAGTTGTTTGAAGAAATCAATCAATCGAATACAGCTCCGAGTACACAAGACTTCCAAGATATTTAATTAATACATAATATTTGTATGTATTATTATATAAATAGATTAATGTTTATGATTATCTTTTATAATTACGGTATATTTCCGTAATGACTAGAGCTAATCATAGTAATTTATTCCAGTTCTAAAATATCTTTAAGTAGCGGTAAATGAAATTTGGTTCTTGAAAACGGATGAAATTGTACATTTATTATTTTTCTTCAAAGTATATAAAACCGTCATAATTTTTTTAACATTTCAAATAATATAATCGGATAATATCGATTAAAGTCCTTCATACGACTATGCATTATCGCAATGGAATTACTACCGCTTAAGCCATCGCCATAATTACATCGATGATATTCATTCTCAATAGCAAATAAAATAATGATATATCGCAATTACTAAATCTACTTGTTTTTTTATTTCAATTACAGACGAATGCAACTCACGATTCCTCTTTTTCCCATAACGCCTAAAGTAAAAAAAATGTAAATTTACTAGAAGCAATAAGTACATAGACTTTTTTCAGAAGCATAGTGTGTCCTCGAGTCACACTTATTGAATAGTGAGCTCAAGGAAGAAATCAAGAAAAAGCGCGCAGCAAACTTTACGTCTTATATATATGGAAAAATTGTCAGTACGCGCAAAAGGTAACGGACGCCCTCTATTTCTCTACCGAACGTACGTACGCACATGTACGCGTGGCCACACACATTCGGTATCAGGCCGGCGTCGTACGTCTGTGTGTCGTCACGTACGTACGTAGAGCGAACAAACCTGTGTTAGACTCGCATAAGCGCCATGCCACGCAAGACCGGAAATCAGTTTATCGTCTAGCAAGAGGCAAAGTCAGGACTGCCGCTTTGCTTTTCTTTGAAAAATATTTCCGGGTTGTAGTTCGCGAAATCTGCAGCGCGATCAAAGCTGTGTACACACGTACGTACGCTGTCCGATAAAGAAGGGACTAACGCAAAAACTCCACAGGGCAGTGTAAAAGAAGGAAGAAGAAGGAGCGAAGGAGGGAGACAAACGTATATAGGCAGTCGCGTCATACAAAAAGTTTGGGCAAACTCCGCCTCGTTGTCGAGATTGCACACAAATAAGAAGACGTATACATACACAAATGCCACGAAAGCTGTCCCGTGTACACGACGGTAGTGTATATACGAAAAGGCATCGTCGAGAAAAGCGTATACGGCAACAATAAAGGATGTCACAAGCACTTCCGTCAGAGCAATAAAGATGCGTTGCGATGCCAAACATTGCTTTCGTGCCCCCCACTCCCGACGCCCTCAGGGGAAACAGATATAGAGGAAGACTGGTATCAGTACCAAATTCTACAAGAGAAACGAAGAAAGAGATAGATAGATAGGTTGAGAGCAAGAGAGAGAGAGAGAGAGAGAGAGAGGGAGAGAGAATAGAGCAGAGGGGGATAGTGAAAGGGCGAGGCACGAAAACAAGCTCAGAAAGCCCCTGAGATGTCCGGAAATTTACTTTGTCTCATCCATACATGCCGTTGACGGGAATCCGAGGCGCATTGCCATTTTATTTTCCGTATTCTTCATTCGCCTGTATTCGCAATAATTAATCGATGAACCAGTCGGATCATGTAATTCAATTGACCACATTACATTAATCTGACGAAAGCGACGAGTTGTTATCGTTATCGTTACCGTCTTAAAGATGCTCGTGGTAATGCTGCTTCCGCTGCCCTTTATTACTTCTTTCTTTCGGTTGACGTTCGAGTCCATTCGCATTCCCCTATGCGTTTCCGCTTCCGAATCCGGTGTTTCAGATCGACTTATTTTTGAATATTGGCTTTGCTCTTTGGTATATAACGTTATATTTGCGCTTACTAGCTACATAAATTTACATAAATATGTTTTTAATGAGGAATCTCACTGGCACGCTATCTGTTACTTTCATAAATCTACATGCACGAAATAATTAAAAAATAATAGCAGATATAGATATAACTGGAAACTCTTCAAATTTATTTAAATTATTTAAATCACACTGCTGCAATTAAAAATACAACTCATTAAACAGATTAAATTATTATTTTAATAACGATATTTAGCGAATGATTTTACTTAACATAAAGCAAATAATTATATCGCTGCTACGAATTTGGAAATATTACTCTATTAATGTAGAGCTGAAAATAACTTTACGATTAGAATGTAAAGAAAACATAATATCGGTACGCAAATTAAAATTGTTTACGTTTACTTAGAAAATATGTCTTTTTAATCCAAATTGAAAATTTGGAAAACAAGCTCAAGTTATATTTAAATAGTACCAAGTGTTTTGACTAAAATATTTACAAGATTTCGCGTGAAAAGAGAAAAATCTGCGTACTTGGATTTTCACGAATTACGATTTATCATTTGAAGTTGTCTCTGCACCCCAAATAATAGGAACGTGAGATTATTCTAAATCTGAAATAAGTGGTTGGATTATAGAGCCAATTTGAAACCTTTTCTTTAAATTTTAGTACCTCGTGATCACAAGTCGTATTATTATACCATAGCCCCTATCTTTCATAACATTTGAACAAGTTTCTGGATAAGAAATTATATTATAAAAATCGACTTGACACGAGCTACGACAAAATGCGCGTTATACTCGTTCTAAAATATAAATAACCAAACCTTCATCGCAACTTCCCCCCTTTTTTTATAGATTTATAGTACAGTATACCGCGTCGCTGAATTTTCTAATTTAAAATTAATTTCCCTCGTCATTGTGAAAGTCGAGTAGTGATAAGTAACGAGACTAACTACATTCGTCATCTTAGAGAAATCGCGCATGCCCTTAGATATGAATTCGTAGCGTATGCGGGTGCAGCTGCAGTACACCCTTAAAATTTGTTTCCCCCGTTGTTGCCTAAGATTCATTAGTGCAAGCGTCAAAATGCGCGCCCAGCTTGATGTACTCTCACCGGCACTATTTGAAATTTTAAGCGTGTGTCTCGCGTAATTCTCGAAATTTGCATAGACCGCGTTAATCAAGATGAAAGAAAGCAAAACATAGATGCAAGGAGGAGCTTTAAAGCGAGTCAGAGACGGAAGAGTTGCGGGTAGAGCGGAAAGTTGGAGCAGCAGAAGTAACCGCAGGTGATTGTTGCCGTCCATGCGTGTGAGATGGTGCGCGCGTGTGTAGGCATCTACACACTCGGTATGCTCATGATACAAGGAGCATGCATCAGACAAACGTTATATTGCACAAATAATTTTCATAACATAAAGTGCCCTGTAGAGACTTTTGTAAAGGACGATGTAGTCAGGCTAAATATTTTGCAGTGGTATTCCCGTTCGCAGAGTGTTAAGTGATATTCATAAAATTTATTGAATTAGATTTTCACTCCGCGCTAAATAAAAATCTATTTTAAATACGACAATAAACTATCCGATTTCGAATGGCCATAGAACTGCATTCCGAAATAGTTGGTCGACTAGCTAATTCAATTTTATCTTTACAATAGTAAAAAGCTCGCGATAAAAATGACTTTATGTATTGAACTTGGATGTTAAGAATAATTGACTTTTTGGTTGAAATAGATATTGGATTTAAAAAAATCGTTATTTTCCAATATTTGTCCGTAACGTCGTACACGTATTCATTTTTTTAATTAAACGCTGTATTTCCCACGTGAGAAAAAGTGCTGACTTTCATTTCCGTAAATTATGTTCTCGTTTTATAAAAATTTGTTGCGTGGTAGTGCACTCAAAGAAAACTACCTTGGAAGCTAAGTTTGTAAAAGATTTGACACCTTTCATCGTATGGTAAATTATCATTAGTGTGAAATATTTTAAGCCAGATTAAGACTTAATATTACAGAATTTATGACATTAATTACTCCAAATAAATAATTTATGCATAATATAATAACTTAATAATTTATCAAGCTGCAATTGCCCCATTAAAAACCTGTAACAACCTGTTCGTATAATGTATTACGCTACGATAATCTCCTTAAGCCTCGGTAATTTACCGTACGCATACAAAACAAAATAAGCTTTCAATACGAATTAAATAGCGGACATACTGAAAAAAGTATTCCAATGACAAAATATCGTATTATCCGCAGCTGATGTTGCTTTAAACGCCCCTCGTCGTGCATTCCTAAGTAAAATAGCAATTCTACCTATCAGCATTTCTTAAATATTGGAGAAGAGAAATGCAGGAAAGCGAGGGAATACTTTGAAAAGTTCCGTTGAAATATTTACGCGTAAGTAAGTTATCCGGTAAGCTCGTGCTTCCAGGTGCAAATGAAAACTCGAAAAAGAAATGAAAAACAAAATGATCGCATTAGGTAGGGCACTTCTCTGCCTATATTGCAATCATTTCACATGAATAATATTTGCTATCAAGTTTGCTACGAACTGAAGCAAAATATCCTCGGTATGTCTCGCAAGATACTATTTATATTTATTGGATTACTCCTTTGCTTTTGACGCAAGTAGGTAAGAAGAGAGCGTCGGTTCGCTCGTGCATTTCAGCTGTAGAGCAAGCGAGGAGGCGTTTATTATAAAATAGCTACCGGGAGTACGAGAAAGCACATCCGTTCATTCAAGCTTTCGACTTTTTGATACTTTACTTTCTCCCGAGCGAAGCTTACAGGAACAGGAGAGACTTGGAAAACTCGCGCATGCAAATCCACGTACACGTGATTGCCGTAGCTTCAAGAGGCTCTCGTCAGGTAAGGTAAGAGAATTGAATTGCGCGCGCAACATCTGTTTCGTATGCGAATGGATACAGAAGCGTAGAGAAGCGAGAGAGAGAGAGAGAGAGAGAGAGAGAGAGAGACAGGAGAATGTGGAAACGCATCAAAAGCTAAATTTATAACCTGTCCGTCTTGCAAATCCGATATTACGAGAGTGAAGTTCTTGTAGCTCGGCTGTTGGCAGCTCGTGATCCAAGCGATGAGAAGGGAACTAGAAATCGGAAGGATAATTTGAAAGGAGCGCTAGGTTGAAAGTGCCGTCTCGAAATTTCGAGAGAGAGAGAGAGAGAGAGAGAGAGAGAGAGAGAGAGAGAGAGTTGAGCATGCGAGCAAACGAATCTTTATAGACTCAACTCTGCGCGTTCGCACTGGTCCGCTCTCCGGCAAAGGTAGAAGGGAAAATAAGCAAGAGAGAGAAGCCGCTAGTTTTGCAAAAGTTATTGGAGAACGAGGAAGTTCGACACGCTGCACCGGTCGCGCGCGTCATCCCTTTTACCCTCTCACTCCGGTCGTTCCAGATCTACTCGCTTGGTCCATACTGCAATACGTCCTGCGGGAGTTCTCGAGAGACTCCCCTGAGAGGCTTCTTATGCGTAGATACAAGGAAGTACGAGAAGAGAAATAAAGAAGAAAATAGCGAAGTAGAGGGGAAGAGAAAGAGTGGGACCAGCGGGAGCATGGAAACTCCGTGACTGAACCAGCAGCAGAACTCAAGTGCACGAGGAACGAGCGAGAGATGCGTAACGAGAGCGTAAAAAACTTTACTCGCTCTGCTCGCACTCGTTTTCAAACTCGTTTCGGTTAAATTCATTTTTGTCGCGTCTAATAATCCATTGGATTTTTCATCCACGTTCAAATGGAATTCTTTCGGTTAGTTCCTGTACGGTGCGAGGACTTTTCATTTACAGATCTCTTCCTATGGTTAACGCTTTCAACGCGTTCGTGCTGCTTTACACTTGCGGCATACGACGGCTAAGCGAATAAAAAATGAAAACGCGATTGAATAAAAAATGAAAGTGTCAGCTACCATTATTTGGAATGACATTTTTCAACTCGGTGTGTAAGGATAATTAAGAGGGGAAAATTGCTGCTATCGCTTTATACAGTAGCAGCAACATTATTCCCTGGTATTCATGCGCTAAGAGGAAGATGCCGTCGAGATTCTTATAAGTAGGATTAACTGCGTGAAAAATAAACCGAGTGTGCTATTATTGCTACGTTGCCGCTATTTCTGCTGGAGCTAGAAGCCGTTGTACATTTGCTACATAATATACATTGAAGCGTTTGCGAGTTTCAGATGCTTAGCGAGTCTGTTGGCTCTAAGTGTGCGCTCCTGCACAGCGCGCACTTTACCTATGTGTGCTCCGTCTCTCTCTCTCTCTCTCTCTCTCTCTCTCTATCTATCTCTCTTTCTTACTCATTCTCCCCCGCATTGCCTTTGCTCTCTTAGTGAGCTGTATTAGAGTCACCAGCTGCAGCGTCCCTTGGCGCACAATTATCGCTGCACTAGAAGCAGGTGTCGAGCAACAACAGCCGGTGGCTCTACTTATTCGCTGGTATTGTCGACAAGCGAGAGAGCGAGGAGAGATGGTCAGAAAGAGAGAGAGAGAGGGAGAGAGAGAGAGAGAGTCTGAGAAGACTCCGAGTAAACTCCTTATCCCATGAATAACAATTTCTGGGAGAAGGTGCCCGCACTCGTGTACGTCTTGCGCGTTATAGCAAACTCTGACGTCATAGCCACTATTTTCCCTTTGCCTCGCCCCGACAATTACTCCGTGCTTTTTTCGAACGGGCGTCGATCCTTCTCCACCAATGTGTATCTATTAACGCGTAGGTGTAAAGTGAACCTACATTGGCGTACGCGAGACTCTCATCTCATGCGATGAAATCTCAAACGAGCTCTTTCTCGATGAGAAGTATTGTACACCCCACAGTTCTAGCTACCCCAACTTTTTCCTCTACCTTAACTGTTAAATCCTCTTTCGAGGAGCTTTCGGTGAAGCGAACGGCGCTTTAAGTCCGATACGAGAAAAGTTTGGGAGAAAGTTAACGGGGATAAAAAGAGCGTAGCTGAGAGAGAGAGAGAGAGAGAGAGAGAGAGAGAGAGAGTGAGGCACGAGAAAAGTAAAGAAGAAGAAAGCATAAAAGGACTCGAAGATTCGCGTATTCGGCCAAGAGACAATGCGGACTTTCGACAGTTAAGAAGTATTTCGGAAACGATGCGCTATGACGTGAGTTACGTATTCCGGCTCAAGAGGTGTGCAAATACGTTTGCCCAACTTCGTAAGCTTCTCTACAATTGCTGCCGTATTACTGACTGTTATATGGAAAATTATCAACTTCGATCGATCGATGGGCCATAAACAAAAAGCAAAAGAAAGATGATAACGTAAAGGTCGTGAAATAGGAAGGTCACTTTCTCCCTCTGAAATTACAGGCTTGTAATACTGCAGGAAGGCACGCGTGTGCGGAAAATCCAAGAAGCACGTGGCTCGTGCATTTGGATAGAGTTTGGGGGCAGGTACTTAGATCTGCAAGACTAAGTTGTTGGGAACACGCGTAGTCAGTCGCGTCTTGTTTTTCGGGCGATCGTTCGAGTAGCCGATGGCGAAGGGGTCGAACGAGTCAAGAGGATTGAACTTACACAAGAGGGAAAAGCTCGATTTCCAATGGACTTTCCGGTCTAGTGTCGCCTAATCTAAATCTGCGGTATGGCAAACCTGTGAATAGATGCCGGATTATAATCTTATAATCTTATAATCTTGGGGACTTTAACAAGGTCTCTACTTTTACCCTCGTCCATTTTACAGCGCCTGACTCACTCCGGAGAAGGAGCACCAAAGAAAGATCTTCAATGTCGTTTATTCGAGCCTTAATGAGATTTTTATTGCTTGGCACGATTTATCTCAGTCGGACGAGAGAATTATTCGAGAATTTTTCACTCGTCTTTTATCCATCGCGGCTGAAAATCTTTCTCAAAGTGACTTTTTTCACGCGATGGAACACTCGTTACCCAATACCAAATTGTGTGTACCGAAAACATCGGGCTTACCGACATAGTGTGCTAAAAGTACTCTCCATCCTAATACTATTTCGACAGATTGAAAATTAAAATTATCTTTGAAATTTACGTGCAATCTGTTACACAAATGAAGAAAAATCACGAGTTCTTTATTTATACTTTTGGCTAAGGTTGCTTAACATCAGCGAAATTGATACCTACGAGCTCATTGAAAAATATACAAGTATTTTACTTTAAAATCATCGGCGACATTCTCTTTGGAAACGTACGCGTAATAAGAAATTGACCTTTCAGAATTAAGTTTTTCAAGAAATTAATCTTATATTGCGTGAAATTTAAGTCACGAGTAATTAGAACATCCATTTCCTTCATAAACATTGATTGCTGAAAGTAGACTATCAGAAAAAGGAGATTTCGAAGAAAAAAAAAACAAAAAACAAAAAACAAAAAACAAAACAAAAAAAAAACGAAATGAACCGCTACCGAAGTAAAAACGAAAAAGTCCTGGCTATGTTCATCAAGGTCGGAAGCTCGCATAATTTGTCAAGGTCCGCAAAAATTCGAAATTCCTTGCCTGTACTATAAGAAACACTTAGCAGAGAGCGCCGTTGCTTCTATATTGCTTCTACCACTCATTCCACCTATCCGAGGCGGTCGTTTAATGACTTTCTTGTTGCTAGCGACGTCGTACAAGAATAGTAGGGGCGGTTTAATGCGTTCTCATGATGCCGTTTGTACTACACTCATTACGGACATAAACCGCTTAAGATAAAGTCTGAGCTGGATGAGCATTGGCTATAGAATGGCGCAAGCAGGGCAAAAGACATCAGCGAGATTTGTGCACTTCCACATACGCAAAGACGCTATCGGAGTATGGACATACGGAGTAATTTAGCTTGTGGCACATTGCAAGTTCGAAGTAACGGGTCAGCGCGAAAACTCGCATTTTTTATGCAGAGCGTCGCTGCATGAAAAGAAAAGAAAGAAGAAAATATAGCTAGATGGATTGATCAATCGAGTGAATTCTTAAATCCGCTGGAGTAGTTACGCGAAAAAACGTGGCAAACAGGCAAACAGAATGAATTCGCTATTCGAAAATTTGGTGTTACATACGGTATTGATACATGAAATAACAATATCGTATCCCGCGGTGTCAACGATATAGTTTTAACTCGTTCGTCTCGTTCGTCTCGTTCGTCTCGTTCGTCTCGTTCGTCTCGTTCGTCTCGTTCGTCTCGTTCGTCAATTTCTCCGTTAATTTCAAGATGTACTCTTGCGCTTATGCGAAAGGTTACAGCAAGTAAAGCCTGCAGATGTAATATACGTTCGTCGTAATAAATGAGCCCTTTTTACTTATTCATAAAAGAGCTTTGTCCAAGCAACACTTTTAATGTAATTTTTCACTCCGTACAACTTTCAACGGTTCTATTATTGTTATTCTGTTACGTATTCTGTTCTTTATTTGTACTTGCTACAAGTTTCATTTTCTACGTTTTAGGAGATAAATTTGGAAAACACAAACACAGGTATCGCGTTAACGAATTACTGGTGCAAAATTACGTTATTTACAATTGGTTCGTCGTTGTCGCGCTTTAAAGGCTATAACGCGGAAAAAGAATCTGTTGCTTTGAGCGGCTACAATCGTGTCGTAATATATTTTCAACTTACAGTGCATAACCTTCATTCGTGCCATTTTCATTTTTATCGAGTATTCTAGAAACGAGCATTCCAGAACAGGTTAAATTTGTAATTTAATCTTTCGTTACACGAGATTATCCCAGGGAATATTCAAGAACACAAATTAGTAAAGTACAAATAGTACACGGATATTTTATGAACTAAAGCTAAAAAGCTAAAGAGGATCAAGAAGAAACTGGAAGATAATGTATTCGGTGATTTGTTTACGTATAACCAAGTCAAATATTCTGGCAACGGATCAGAGTTAGCTAATGGTCCGAAATTTGCTCGAAAACGAAAGCGTTTTCTTTTTGGTAATAGAAAGAATCATTGGCTGGCGTCCAATTTTCAGAAAAAATTTCTAATTGTAGAAATGACCAAATATTTACTAAAATCAGCAACGTAACACTGTTAAGTATTCCGCACGATCGCGAAGAAACCTAATGCAGATCAAATATTTTTAATAGACCGTTAAATTATGTTATAAAAAATATAAACACATTTAATGGTTGTTCTAAAATTTTTGATTCAATGTGTATTGGGAACTACCCTTATAACAGTTTCATTACCGAACATAACACCAATTTTATCATATTTATTATAACAATACTAATCATTTATAGAAATACAAAGTACGCGTACATCATTGAGCCTTTCGTTTGATGCAAACATAATGACACATATACAGGCCACATTGCACAGGTTAATATTACATAGTAGACTGCTTATCTCACATTACAAGTGTACATACCTAAATAATTGCAATCATTGATTTCCATTTGATCACTGAGTAGGCTACAATGCAATGATAAATTTAAGATACTTCAGCTGTACGATGATATTAACAACTTTAATTTGCATAGATCAAAATGCTTTTAATGATAAAAGTTAGAATGTTTGAGGTAAAAATTGAAATGCTTTTTGATGATCGAGACCTGTCTACAAGCCAATTATTGGAAACCAATATACACGAGCACACCCATCACGTACATGTATAACTGATTATAGTTATTTTTATTTTGCATTCTCTTGGCATCCACGAGATCACGAAAGAAGAAAAAGACAATATTAATGTATTCTATATATCCAAAATAACTTTTCATACAATACAATGAATAAATAAAGGTAATCAAACGTAGTGGAAATAATATTATCCGTGATAGCGTCTTCTTCGGTGTAATTATGAAAAAAGTGCCCGAGGGGGAAATATAACACAGAAGATTTCAAAGAATAAAAATGACTTTCAGTGCGTCTGGTTCTACTTAAAGAAAGAACGAGAAAGCTTATTACAGAGAGATAGAAAGGAAACAGGAAGAAAAAGAAGAGTGTATGTGTATATACGAAAGAAACAGAGAGAGAGGGGGGAGAGAGAGAGGGGGGAGAGAGAGAGAGAGAGGGTGAGAGGGTGAGAGGGTGAGAGGGTGAGAGGGTGGGAGTAAGTAAAGAGGGTAAAGAATTTTCGTGCGAGCGTAGCATAAAACTTCCTTGCAGCGTTCGGACTCTACTGGTCCGTCTGATTCTCCTCCCCTTTACGTACCCCATACTTTTTCCTTTTTTCTTTGCCAGGAGACTTTCCACTCTTCCGGTCTTTCTTTCACCTTCGGTATCATCTTCAAATTCTATCTCGGTCCTCACTCGCCTCCTTGCCTACTTCCGAAGTTATATCGCGTTCGCGATAAAGTACGACGAAACTATCCTCCCGGTTGGATCTAAAATGTCCATCCGTAATCCGGGTCGCGAAAGACTCTGAAACGATAATTTCAGGCGTATCGCGCCTTGTGTACATAGTTATAGCACACAATGATGAAGGAGCGAGTGAGGGAGCGACGGGGCGGGGGCGGGGGCGGGGGGGAGGGGAGCTAAGAAAAGGAAGAGATATAAAAGGGGAGAAAATGCTCAGAGAAACGGTAGCTGTAGTAGTACCTGTCGGAAAGGGCTCTAGTCTCCTCAATAGAATCGTTTTGACCCAAAAAAGACAATGTTAGAAGAGAATCAGTTACGTGTAGCACATCTAAGATTTAAGCCACAGCTCTTTATCCATTCTATAACTCGCTTTAACTCTCTCTCTCTAAATGTATATATATATTTTCCTGCCTTTCGTTCATTTGAATCCTCCAAGCTCGTCATGTAACCCTCGCTTGTTCTTCCGCTTGGCTTACGAATATTGATTTTCAGAGTTGAATTTCAAGGAAACAACGAGCTACGCTCGACCGCCACCCAAAGGGTGGATGCGAGATTGGGAAAGGCAGACACAAAGTGAGAGTGAGAGAGAGAGAGAGAGAGAGAGAGAGAGAGAGAGAGAGAGAGAGTGAGGAAGAAACTAAGGAATGAGAGTAAAGGCAAATTAAGAGTCTGTGTGTGCAAGGGATGACTTTGGCTTCGGTAACGTAAACGTGTTTGCTAAATTCGCATGCTTCGATGCGTGCAGTTGTGGGATTATTCGCTCGAGCCTCGGCGTCTTGGACTTTTACGAAAGCTCCGCTATAACCTTCCACCAAAAGCAACCAACCTCGAAACGCACTAATCCCACTTAGAGTTCCCATTTCTCTGTACAAGAGAACAAGTTATACAACACAATCGTGTGAAGCGAAACACAGCAGCAGCGAATGCAAAAGAGCGGGAAAGCCAAGGCTGGTGAAAGCTAAAAAGTCAATATATTTTACGAATTCAAACAGATTTTCCAGTCCTGTTCGAGACGTGTTTCTGGGGCTTTTATTACAGAGAAAAACGTGCTCGAGGGAGAGAGAGGGAGAGAGAGGGAGAGAGAGCACTAGATACTGCTCGGCAGGAAAAATGTATTATCGAAAAAGCCGCACACGCGCTCCTGTCGAGCTAATGAATCGCGCTACATTCATGCCTGCCAAGTCCAGTATGTGGAGGGAACTAACGCGGGCGGAAATACCGCAAATATACGACGTACCACTCGTTTATTTCTACAGCTGTATATACCTTCGCGTGTGTAGAGGGAAGATTGAGAGTTTTTCGTATTCGCGTTCTAGCCGTATGACTTGCTTTGCATCGCCATTGGGGATAAGGAATAAGGAATCGTCGCTGCCACGGCCGACCGATCGGAAGAGTTTTCGCTTCGGCAATAGAACTTCCTGCTCTCGTAATTTTAAAGTTACTGCCTTCTCGTACAGCAGTCTCTCCAGCCGAGTGAGTTAAAGGGTCGTCTGAGCGAGCGAGAGCAAAGAGAAACAATGTAAAATAGTATTGCCTCCAACGGAGATAAGACAAATGAGACGAATGCAATGAGCAACCGAGAGAGCAAACGTCATTGGATTCAGCAAGCCAAGACCTCGAGAGAAAGAGAGATCCGAGCACCCGATATTTCCAAGGACCACCGATACCGAAATATCCCTCGAATTTTGTGTTTTATCATCCTTATAGCTAAGGCACTATGTCGCGTATGCGTGGCATTCTATGTACACATAGGTAGGTGTACGAAGGATCTGGAAAATATACGCGCTTACACGTACGTTGAGAAAAGACTTTTTTCCTTCTCGGATGAGAGAGGATGAATGGATATAAGGGATTGATAAAGCATCGTGATAAAAGAGTGTTTGCATGAGGTGCCGCGCGAGAAAGAGAACGATCGTCCTGTGAAAAGCAATTTTTTCCTTTATGAGAATATGTATCGATGATCTACCTATAGGAGGTTAGAGGAAAAAATGTACGGGTAACCTCGCGATTTTCGAGAAATTGCCGCGAGGATTTGTGGCTTTTATTCGACATTAATGATATGCGCCTTAAGCGCAGTTTTTTATAAGGAGAAAAATACGTAAGAATTAGCATACTTTGGAAGGCATCGGTGAATAAATTTTGAAATCTAGTTTTTTCCTTAGAGTGTAAATAAAATCATGGAAACGAGATAAGATTGTTTTGCGGTTTTGCCCACAAGCCTTTTAATACGTTTAAATATATTATGAAAATATTATTTAAGTGGCGCATTACTTTTGTTATGCTAGGAACTGTACGTAGTTTCCTTTAGTTTTTTTCACTTAAATTACTTTGTGTTGAAAAATCGGTCGCCATGCTAAAAGTTGCTCAAGGCAAATAACGCGACGAAGCGATAAAATGCCATGTTCCAGAAATTCATATGAGCAGTAATGGCGCGTAATATTATACGACTCTTTCCCTCCATTATTTCACTTTCATTCCTTTGTATGTTTTTATAAATTTAAATGCTCTAGTCGCTCTTCCAGACCAACGAACGCTATTTATCGCTATTATTTGAATATTGGTAAAAATAGGGGTTTTACGATAGAGTGGACATCAATAATGTAATACCAAGTACAAGTATAGTTTGCGCATGAGCCATTTGAGTATCGGTAAATTTTAATTACCGTACTTGTCTTTAGAAGAATATTTGGCTTTCCAATAATTTACATTATCGCTTAAAAGTAAGAGTTGGAGGACTTACGGAGGTTACTTGTTCAGAGGTTGAACGTGTACTTTAATACTCGTTTGATGAAAATTCCAAGATGTTTGGACGTGCATTTTACATCGTTAATAATTATTCCAGTCTCTAGAATGCTACGTGGAACGTGACCTTTTGTTCACCAGTGTTCACCAGTGTTCACCAGTGTTCACCAGTGTTCACCAGTGTTCACCAGTGCACGAGCTGCTCTGCGTCTCCGTATTAGAGTGCTGTATTAGAGTGTAAACGGAAGAAAATAAAAATATAAGGAAGAAGATAAAGTACTTTTATTCTTTTGTACGTATTAAAATCCCCTTGGCCCGAACACGCTCCAATGCATACATAAAACAGGCAGGTACACAACCTGATGAAACGTTCATCGAGATATTGGTTATGTGAATCGTACACCCGCGTCTCTTTTAAGAAGGTAATGTGTATTCCGAACGCTTCGGAAGCCGTGTAGCTTGCTCACTCCATCCCTCGCGCTCTTCATATTTCTCTCTTCTTGATGCTTCCTCATTCATATGCTTCAAGCCATTGTGTCGGTATGAGAAAAAATGAAATGATGCATTGGAAATTCATTGCATCGGATAAATCAGGTAGTGAAAAGTTTTATTAGCCTCGCAGTGGCCTGTAAAGCTCATACGCGCATCAAACTGATTCTCACAAACTGATTAGAATAGAAACAACGGAATTTACATTTACAGTACACGAGGATACAGTACACGTACCATACCGACATTTATTTCTTCGAGGCCTGTATGAATAAAATATATTGGCCTGGTTATCGCGACCTTAGCATTTCATTATCTATGTAAACGGTATAGTTTTCATTGCCTTTACAGCAGAAACGTTAACGCGCATAAGCATAATGTGGTCATTTAACAAGTTCTTGGCCGAGATTCAAAGATAAAATTTTCTACATCATGTTAATGCAAGCCATTACCGCGTTGGTCATTGCGAGTTGGCCAGGACCACGAGTTTCATTAGGCGACTGGTAACCGATGGGCCGATGGACGTGAGATTTGCTCGACTATCGTCCACGCGTACCCTTGGAGTGCGCACGAGTGCGGTCCTCCAAAACCGGCCGCACAACTGGAATTTTTGCAGCGTCTCGAGCTCCGACAGGGCGATTATTACATCCGTTGCAGGTGCTGGTGTTAGATCGAGAGAGGGAGAGAGGGAGTGGGTAAAAGTTGGCGAAGAAAAACGATCGGCTGGCTTTTTTGCGCCGAACGTGCTTCGTGTACCGGCGCAGGCAGATTCTCTCTCTCTCTCTCTCTCTCTCTCTCTCACTCTCTCTCACTCTCTCTCACTCTCTCTCGGGGACGCTTAAAACATTCTATAACTTTCAAACTGTCTCATCTTGAGTCAAATCAGTGTGAGCTCCGAAGAAAGAGGCAGTCCAAGCGAGAGCGATATCTCATATAGTTGTGCCAAGAGCGCGACGAAGACGGAGCTTGTCTAGCGAGGAAAAAAGGAGGACGTTGACGCGCTTTATTTAATACGAGAGGGATTTTTTCAGTTTTTAATAGACTTACAAAGAGTCGTGGAGGGAGAGAAAATTTATCTTACGAGCTGCTAGAAGATGACAGACGTGGTAAGCAGTTGAGAAATTCATTTCTCCCTTTACCGACGCCTAACGAACAATTTTTCAGGCAAGTCTTATGAAAAACTCGACCGAGAAAGACCGGCAAAGACCGGGAACGCGTTTACTTCCTCTATGCGTCATTAATTACGTTACAACGCGCGTCGTAAGTAATATTCCCTCGGGGGTAAGGGAGCCCCGCAATTGCAATATTCATAGAGGTTTCGTTACGTCGGGAAGCGTTAGTTGCTGAAAGCAGGGAAGATCGCGAATTTCGGATGAAAGAGAGCACCGATCGGGAGAGAAAGCCAAAGCAAGCAAGATGCCGCCGTACTCCGTTAATATTAACAGTGTCCGATTTTGCAGACCATTGCATCGGGCTTAAATGAATTTCCTAATGAGCTGCATAAAGCTCGGGCGAAAATTTAAATTAGATATCCATGCGTTTCGGTATAATAGGGATTTAAGTTTAATCTAGCCTCGCATCCACTTGAATGGACTGCATATTTCGTGCTCCATTACAAGATAGGCGGGCTGGTCTGTACACCGAAAACGGTCCGCCTATTTCTTCAAAATAAACGACTGCTTCCACGGACGTTTTACCGTTTTTTTATAACCTCCGAGCAATCTCGATTTTGCTCCCGTGCGCGTGCCATAGATCGTATTCCATAAAATATGGAATAATACGTGCAACGCGGAAAACTTTAATCTTCATTCTTCTTCTCTACGATTTCCATTTATCAGCCTAATTAATTCAGTTCCTATTAAAGGCATTATCGTGCAATTTTTTCGCGTGTAACCGTATTAAGCACGACTTATATTTCCTTAAACGAAACTTTTTTTATAAGTAAATTTTAATTACCGCTTGAAAATTAAAGAGCCAGTCCGATAAATGACGGTATTTGGGCAGTGACTGCTCGCAATGCTCATTAGGAGTAAAGTCTAATAAGATTCAATGGGAACGGCGGCTAAATACGATACTTCGTTATTCCTTGATGTATAAGCAGCAGTTATATTTGCAGAAATATTTGCTAGGCTCTAGCGCTCAGTTTTAATCAGCAGCAGTTGGAATACAGTTGTACAAATTTCGATCGATCGAGCGAGCGATTTAATGCGGTGCGGAGATGCGTTACGATCCAGAAGTTGATTCGAACCTAATGAAAATCAGCTCCTTTGTTCATTGCAGCGCGAAAACGCACATTGTCCTATCAAGTTTTGAAGTTAACCCCGTTCGTATTACGGAGGGAAGATCGGAAGGTGCACGCGTACCGTGGTTCCTCGACCCCCGCCTCCTCGCCTCGGCCAAAGTTAATAACGCGCGAGCGCTGCCTGGCAGCGCTTGCGAAAACTTCAGATATCGTTTTAAATTAATTATGCGCATAAATTGCCGGGGAGTACAATTATATCGATAATTAGTTTAAATCGCCTCTTGAATTTTTAAGCTTTCGCGAAAACTTTGTATCTCCCTTCTTGGCCAAACTCTCTTTAGCCCGATTCTACCTCAGTTTTAAAATATTTCTAATGAATTTAGGTAGTAGACGTGGTAGTCGGGGCGCTTGGCTTTTAAAATTCTACGTTAAATTGAAACTAATACTACGAAACCGAGGCGTCTTAGACGCAGCTGTATTTGTGAAGAGCGTTTAACGATGCAAGGGAGAAATGACGATGCGGCTAAAAAGTAGGGCCTCGGGAGGGAGACGCGATTAATATTAAGAGAAGTCCAAGTGAGCGAGCTTGTCCGCGTACGTTTTCTCCAGAGCCAAGTGAAAATTGGAAATTGCACGGGCAAGGCATGAAAAAGGCTCGTGGCTCTCGTCTACCTCGGTAGGCTGAATGCAACCCCACAGCCCTTGTCCTCCTCGTCTCATCCCATGGTTCGCTTCGTCGTCGCGTTTCAATCAAGATTCAGCCGAAGGGATTCCAGGCTCTTAAAAAGCCTTTTCAAAGTCTCCTCCGCCCTTGTCCCTCCCTCACCTTCCACATAACATTCGGTCGATAGCAAAAGGTAAATGAACCATAAAGTGTCTTCGCGATGACAAGGCAGCAGCTCTCAGCTCAGGAGTCTACCTGCAGTTTGCCACAACAAATGAGTCGCTGCAACCGCGGACGCGGTGCTCCGTGTGTGCGAAGACGGCTTCTGCTGCTGCCAGGTGAATACCAGTAGAGGCTGAGGCTAGGGATGCAGACGACCGGAGACCACGTTGCTGTGTATACGTGCAATTAAGAAACGTGCAAAGAGCGCGCGCTCGCTTCTGCTTCCGCTCCGTCGCATTTTCTCTATTCTACCTTTCCTTCCTCCTCATCCTCCTCGTCCTCCTCATCCTCCACGCGCCGAGCCTCTCGCGCTCGCTGCATGCATACGCTATATCTGTACCTACTGAATTCATGAGTACTTAAGATGAAAGTACTACATGCTCAAGTTGTACCCAAGTTGCACGGTGCAAGACTACGCCGCGACTCGATCTACACGTACGCCTATTGCGCACAGCGAGTAAGTAACGCATGCCAAGACGAGAAATCTTACCTTGTATTTATTCCTCCATTTTAGAAACCTGCGCATAAGCCACTTGAACAATATAAGATAAAAAAGTATATTGAAATTAATGCTATTTTCCATGTACTTGAAGAAACGCTGATGCTTCACAAGAGCAGGAAATTAACTATTCGCGAGCAATTTTTTCTCCTATTTCACATAAAATCAATAAGAACGTATTCCAAGGCTCAAACTTATTAAATATCAAGCTTCTGTCGGAGGTTTATGATTTTACACAGTTTTAAAGATATTTCCAAGATTTGACAATAATCTAGCAGACATTAGTTGGATTCGCGATATGTTAAACTTTCATGATTTTAATAAAGGTATCGTATTTGAAAAATGTGCTGATTTTTCTTAGAATGTACACTTTTAATGTTCAAAGTTTGTGTCTGTATGAAATACAGTTTTCAAATATTACTTTTCGCATCACATACTAATTTCAGATTGGTATAATTGAATTAATAATTTTATAACATGAATTTTATAAATTTCTAAGCTCACCAATACTGTTCGACGTGATAAGACGAAAACCTTACCTGAAACATAAAGAAATATAACATTTAAACATACATTTGTGATAGGCAAAGTTTTTATTTTTTAAACGAGATATATCGATAACTTGTATATACTATGATTCCTATTATTTCAATCAGCTTGAACTCGTCAAATCCAAGGAAATAATATATCCAAACAATATTGAATTAACTACACGTGTAACGTAAGCTTAAATATTATTATAATTACAAAGTAACTACCCTCAATCTGTGATTTTATCTTTAATAACTGCAATAGATATAACTAAAAAATATAACATATAATTGGAAAGAAATAATCGATCCACTTTCAATTTTAATGTAAAGTTTTTTATTTAATAGTTATTATGTTGGTTGAAAAGTAACAAATCTTAATAAAAATGAGTTTTCTAAAATTGAAAAAAGTAAAAGCAAATACGGATACGTCATTTTTCTTAGTATTTATCGTAGTCATATGCATAAAAAAAAATTGCTAAATTTCTGTACGTGTACGCACTCGCGCGCATACACAGAAAGGGAGAATTATTTTATATAAAATGTTACGATACTTTTTACTTCTTTCGTTTTTGTAAATTACAAATTGCAAAATGTAAGATATAATTTTACTTGATAGCATTATTTTTTATAGAGATTCTATAGTCCAACGAAATGAAAAAGAGAGAAAACTATAAAATTGGTACAAAAATGCTGCATTTTCATTAAAAATGCGGCTTTAGAAATTCGCGATTCGTATATTTTTTATTGAAAAACACGTTTTCTTTCGTCCAAGCCTCACGATCTGGCAACATATGTACTACATATTCTCACATTTTTCAAGTTCATCTGAGCCTTCGTTCAAAAGTTAACTTGCTGACAATAATAAGAAAAAAGGTTTCAAGAAGATCAGATTTAAGCTTAATTTTAAAACATTTTAAAATCCACGCAAAGTCTCATGTGTTTTACTGTAAAATCAACAATTGTAAGAATTTTCATGCAGACCCCATAGTACTGTACTGGGAAAGAGTTTTTCTTTTGAAAAACGCGTGTAAAAACATCGATTTTTCTACTGCCTACTTCCCTTAACCTGGCACTGGTAATATAAAACTTTTGCTACACTGATTCACGGTATTCATCAGCATCGTCATTGGTGTGAGAGGAGGAAGTAGTTAGATTCATCTAGATAGAATTCACGTGTGCAAATATTGACGTGTCGCATCGATCGTTAAAGCATCGTTGCAGAGATACCGAAAGAGCGAAGTGAGGGAAAACAGCGAGAGAGAGAGAGAGTGAGAGAGAGAGAGAGAGAAATCGAGAGAGAGATAGAGGAAAACCAACGACGCAAACGAGCACACAGATATGCGATTTTTAAAAACAATGTGTCATTGGCTCAAAAGGTAATCGGTCAGTGAAAAACGTAGATGACGAGCACTCGGCTAATCCTTGACATATCAAATTTATAGCCTTTGATCACCCAATGTACGTACAATTCTCTCAAATCACGTTTCTTTAGACTTGCATTTTCATTGAAATGTCATTTTCTTTAGTACAATTAAAAATTATAATAAAACAATTGTTGTGGGTATACTTTTGCAATCGTAAGCAATGAGCATTGACATAGTAATAATATAATACCAAAATCAATTATTTATTCATTAAGCACAGATTATTTATTTCAGGACAAAAATAATTTTTAAAATAATACCGACGCTCATTTTTAGAACGTACCTAGGTAATTCTAAATAGGTTCATTCTAAATATTTTGGAACAGGATTTATTCATAGCTATTTTTGTAAAAGAATATTTAAAGAAACATTAAAGGTAGAGCTTCTCTTACACTTGGAATACTTAAAAATGAGGCTATCGCTAATCTAACTTATAAAATCTTAATTTCTTTTTCAGTCATGGATATGAATTAAGTTATATTGATCGTAAACTTTTATAAAATTAGAATATCGCTCAGGTTACTTAACCGAGGCATTAAATGCACTTAATGAAATATTCTAAATAAAATTCGATTTTGTAACAGAGTAATTACTTGCCCATTATTCCTTACCTACGGTATAATTTTCACTTGCATTAAATTTCCTGATATTCAAATATTAGAACTATCGTAAAATAGACATAATTCCAGAACTTTATGTCGACATTAAAAACGTATGTTTCTTTACAGATCAATGAAGGCTCGAAGATTCTATAGCCGATGAAAAGCATTTTAAAAATCGTTAGTTGGCGAGCGTCGATCGGATAATCGAAAAACCGAGGATGCAGTCCTGCTTGAGCACACGAAGAAGGATTTGCATCGCTAGACTGTGAGAGTAATATTCATGAACGACGCTCGCAATTAATATTCATCGATAACTGTTTGAAGATTGTCGAGGAGACACGGGATTAATAAAAAAAAAACTTACTTAACCTGAAAGTCTAGAATAATTTGTGACACGTTGAAAAATCTATGATTATTACCAATAAACGATCCAACAAAAGATGCAAAGATTTTTTAAAAGAACATATTAATTCACGTATTAGTCACAGCATTTATAACGATTAAGATCTATCAATAATGCTTTACTCTTTCTATTTGAACTGAATAAACTAAAATCAATTGCAATGAGAAAATAAAGTTTGTCAACCTAGTTAATAATTTGCGAATGAACTTTATTCTCAGATTTCGCTGCTTCAGTGACTAGCACACACGAAGGAATAAAAGCGAAATAACATTATTCATTTTATT
This sequence comes from Wiebesia pumilae, assembly GCA_018907045.1. Classification (NCBI taxonomy): domain Eukaryota; kingdom Metazoa; phylum Arthropoda; class Insecta; order Hymenoptera; family Agaonidae; genus Wiebesia; species Wiebesia pumilae. Next base: position 4,776,062 of record JACCHZ010000192.1, read on the forward strand.
TCAAATTTTAATTTACTTAATGACGAAAGGGAATGATAATCAATGGCTTGCCCATTTCATTTCAAATCGTATTCTAGTTTTCTTTATAACATATTATTTACTGTTTGTGCACGTATAAACTATTATATATAAACGATAATATGACAATAATTACAATTGATTATTATTTGAATTTAGTTAATTTAGAAAACTAAGAATGTGAGAAAAACGGGAGGAAATTGAAATTTGAAAGAAGCGAATGTCTCGAGAACAAAAGAAAAAGCTACACATTTTCACGCGGGTAATTTCAAGCTTTATTAAATTTCCTTTTGTAAGGACAACGACTTGAGAAGTGACAACCAATTCGAGTGTGTAACCTTCAGTCGTCGCGTGGCACCGATTAATCCAAAGTAGACTTAAATTCGTTATAGCAGGTAAATTGTCTCTTGTTTTCAGGCGACACTGAAATAGTTGCAGCTATATTTAGTTTTGAGCAGGAATGTCGGCCAAGGTAATGGATTTAACAGGATAAAACTTGGTTGAGCTCGATATTGAATTGGTACTGAATAAAGCCCGCACACCGTTTTTATAGGAATACTTATTCCCTTCACCATGTTGCTAAAGAGCGAGTTTTCCAGCATGGAATGTTGAGCGCCTCCTACTCGTGGCTGCGTATGACGCATGTATACAACTGCACTATATAAAGTTCCCGCAACTGAATTGAATAGAACTACGCTTTGACTAAAATGCAGACCGCTTCTGTAAATCCGTGTATAAACGCGTATAAACGTCTTCGAATAAACATGCGAATGTATTACGTTCCGACCCAGTCATGTCAGGTCAACTCTAATATCAGTAAGCAAACACTTTTAATTATAAGACTCGTAGTCCGCAAAAAAATACGAAACAATCGTTCGGAAAAACTTTCTTGCTGCGATAACAATCGATAAAAGCGTAGCCTCCGCAAGTACGAATATCTCAAGCGTTAATGCGGATACTCGTATAAATGCGCGTGCGCGTGCGCGTGCGTGTGCGTGGTGCGTGTGCCATGGTTTATTCTCAAATTAATTTTAACAGTCGTAATTAACGAAATCGAAAATTAACGACTCGAACGGTAGATGCGGTAAAAATCATTAGCATAGGAAAGTTTTTATTTTACTTCGTTACAAATTTTACAACCTCCGGATCAAGTTTACTAAATAATATGAGAAGTATATTGACTTATGTCGAGTAGAACGATGCGGATGTAGGAAGATAAACATAAACAGAGGATTACGTTACAATTTATAACAAAATTTTAATCATCTTAAATGATTGATTAAATATCAATGATGAGCAAGTTTAAATTAACGAAGAGCTAAACGAGCTAAAGTAATATTACATTCCAATTATTTCTCTCTAGATTATAAGTAATTAAATAGACAATATTGTGATTCGATAGCGCAAAAATTTTTAGTAATACACGAACATTTAGAAACAAATTTGAAAGTGTCCTTTTTTTATATCAGCTTATACGAATAATATTAACATTTAACGTGTTTATAAAGAAAGGCGTCACCTGACAATGAAGGATTGTAGAACTGTCAAAACAGAAATAACAAATCAACTTGTAAATCATTTTTTATCCATACGTGTAACCGTTTATTTTTTTAAATTTCCAAGCTTTTCGTGAAAATTAACTGGTAAAAATGATGTCTAAATGTGACACCCGTACCTGAAAGCTATTGATAAACGATGAGTAAGCGATACAGAATGTGGCGAAGAAATGACAAGCGCAAAACAAAGGATACCAAATTTGTATCTACATCTGCTTAATAATAGATTTTTAATTTGTATTCGTAAAAATGTGATGTAAACGTTGACGTAAAGAGACGGATGGCCAGATTCGAACTAAAAGAATAACTGCGAGCTTAATAATAACAATAATACTGTACTTTATTTAGGATGAATTGCAATTGATTACAAAGTAAGTGAACTAGGTCGCAGAGAACGGAAAGATAACCGGCAACCGAATGTATACCTCGAGAATTCTTCGTTGCTGGTTCACGGATACCCACGCATCCAAGGACGGAAATCTCTTTCCTCCTGCTGTTATTGCGAGTACAGAGGGTTGAATCTCTCTTTGGATTCGATGCGTATAGGGAACATTGGACGCGGTGAAACTAGGCCGAACTTTATTACTCTGTTTGAGTGGAAGTGCAGTGGATTATGGCAACCAGACAAGCCTCGTCGTAGAGTAGACGGATCAAGACTTACGAAAATCTTAGCCATTCTGCGTCTTTGGATCTTCTATCAGTGAAATACTGTATAAAGGCTTTGGCTTATAACGTACTTTAAAGAGAAAATATTTCAAAGGCCAAGTCCTTCTTGTACATAAATAAATCCAAGTATTTGGATTGTAAGGTTGTCTTTAACGTTATTACTTGAGTTTATCGCACTTAGTTTCACTTGGAAGAGATAAAAGGACTTAACCGAAAACTTCCTTTTTGTCCTTATGGGATCGGACAAATTGAAGGAAAACATTTCCATCGACAAATAGAACCATGGCGTTATATTTAACACACTTTTTCGTTCTCTGTTGCTTTCGTGACACCGAAATCGTTCGAATAGTTGACTTATGAAGCCAAGAGATTCTTATTCCGTTTAAATTGATTGCCCACGAACGACGAGTTGAAAAACCAATCGACACGAATATTTTCAGTTCATCGTAATTGTGCTGAATTTTAGTTGCCAATTTGACATTAAGCTGCCCGACATATTACCCACGCTTGTTAGCGCAATACGTCAACCGAATTCTCGTTGTATCCAATTTATTACTCAAAGGCAGATTTTGCGCGAAGGCACTACCAACTGCGGACTAACTTCTGTCTACCAAGAAATACGGTTTAACATTTATTTGGCTTTAAAAAGTGTTTTCCCAAAGTGCGTAATAAATTGTCGTTTTTCAAAATTCGCACACAATGCGTTTATTGAAATGCCAAAGACAGTTGAGCGCACTGTGAGAAAGCGATACGAAACAACGGACTTGGCGCTTTAAGTCATTCCGTCTGAGGGAGAAAAGAGTTGCGCAAAAGGCACAAAACGCGATAAGAGTTGTCTTGATCAAAGACATCTGGTATCAAGAGAAAAGAAAAGTCGTCTCCTATTCAAGAAAGTAGTTATCGTTTATCGCGACGAGTATCAGCAATAACGGCTCGGTTACCTTTTGCGGGGACTGAAGCAGGAATTATCGCAAAACTGTCTTTGAACTCGATCACGGACTCGCGAACTCGATCGCTGCGCTTTTTTCCTTGCTCAACGAGCATCCAAGAGCCGATTGAGCAGCGCTGCAACTCAACTGCAACGCTCGACTCTCGTCGACGGCGATCGAGTGCGTGCGTGTCCGAATCGACGGTTAGCGGACGAGGGAGCGAGGGCTTTTTGGTCTCGATCGCTGATTTCCGCAGCGCTGGTACCTGGTAATAGCAGTGTCGACTACGATCACTTGTGCGCCTGTAACGGTGCGCGCGATCGTGCGCCCATTGGAATTGCGAGAGCTCGTTTATCAAGTGGGAATTGGATTATGTTCTGGGAACGATACCGAATAGAAGTGGCATCGACGGGGGCTCCACGCGACTACAGAGAGAGAGAGAGAGAGAGAGAGAGAGAGAGAGAGAGAGAGAGAGAGCGCGCGCGCGCGTCAGGGGGTCACAGTCAGAGATAGACAGAGAGATGAGAGCTCGCGAAAAGACCAAAAGGCTTTGATCGTTTTGACGAACCTACACACGCTTCGATACCGGGTTATGCGTGTGCGCGGGCTTATATTTGCCTACTTTAACGTGTATGAGCTTGCAAATATGAAGCTTCGGGGTCTCCGCGTTACGACACCTTGTTAGATTAAAACGGAATTAAAAGCAAAAACATTCGGAAAAAAGTGTTTCCACTGGCTGACTTTAGTTCGGGATCTATTCATTCTTAATTCATGGCGCTTCGTTGGTTAAAAGGGCCAACGGTTGTAATTTCGGCTGCGCTTATTCCTCTTTTCATTAATATGCAAGTATTTTTCCTATCTTGATTCATACGGGGCTCGATACGCAAACATTACCAAAGCGATAAAAAACAAACAATTTCATTTTATTTTACGACTAAAGTGCCAGTCGTTTGATCGCATACGAATGCGGATGCCAACAACATTAACAAATAAACAGGGGGTTCTCTTTATGGGGATACATTCTTTTGTAAACATTGTAGGAAAAATAGGTTTTTCACAAGTAGCGACAGTTTATTTCAGATAAGATGCAATGTAAATACGTCGTATAGAATTAGTGAAAGTAAAGGCTTTACGAGACAGGCCTGATAAAACAAGAGTGTCGATGCATTTTTCAACGCGTCGCATTTCACGTGACGGATGTGTATCGCGTATAAAATAAGCAAGAAACTAAAATAATTGTCCGATTCCTCCGTAAAATTCTTTTGGAGCTTTCTTTCGCGATTAAATTAACCGTCCTCCTGCGTACAGTCGTAAATTCCGGAGCTGTCAAAAGTCGTTTCGTGAAAATTGCTCGAAATAAATCTTTGGAAACACATCTAATAACGAAATTTTTATTATTCGCGAATAATCGTGCTCAACGACGATTGTCTTAACGTTGCTTTTATTCCAGCAAGTTTTACAACCTATTGCGTAAACGCTCGATAATTTTATCGTGAAATTGAAACGTACGGACGCTCGTACCAAGTGAAACACCGAAGGAAAGAAAAAGGCGCAATTTATCATTAAATGCGGAGCAAATATTCCTTTCATACGGTTAATATTCTTTGATAATAAATAAGCTCTCTTTTTGTACACGAGACACCTTGTTTGCGCAAAACTGCGCGTAATGAAGCACGTCTGACTCGCTATGGATTTTTTGGTATACGAGCGCACACGACCAAGCACATGAATCATTCGTATGCTCGGCAATTTTTATCACATTTCTAATACAAGCACCAAAGCAGTGGCAAGTCTGGTCACTGATCCGTTGACTTTTATGCAAGCATAAGCTCGATTACAATTTCCACAGATACACGCGCAGTCGTGCGCTCGCGCTTGCTGACTCACTACTTCTAGAGAAGCAGCAACCAATGGCAAGCCAAAGCAAGACAGAGGAGGAGACACCAGCGAACAAACAATGGACGTCCTATAGAAAAGTGCGATGAAAGTAACGAGTTGCTCTTTTTCCCCTCCAAATGATGCACAAACGAAAAAGCAGGTAGTTTTTCTTGTCAGGACAGTTGAATATGCATTTTATCCAGACGCAGCCGCGAGCGGTTGAAGCTTGGACAGCTTTTGAGGAAAGAAAATGGATTATCCAATAGAATTATTCCATACGTAGTTATCCATCTTGATACGAACCTACGAACCTACGGACCTACGAGCCTGCGAGCCTACTTTTTCCTTTTCCACGAGTGGCCGCTGTTCTTGCCGCGGCTTAATTGCTTATCAGTACCACGATGTCATGCTCCTTTGAGATTGTTTGGTTTTATGCTTTTCCGGTTGAAAGGTGGCGGTCGGAATAAAATGCCGCTCTTTGGACGTAATTTAAAAGTTAAATTATTCTCGAGGATAAGAACCGAAGCGATGTCCATCTGTTGGCTCCACTATCCTTCGATTGAACTGCATCGAGAAAACTCGTCGATTTAGATACTTAAGCTGGAAGGCCGATGCTCGAGCGTACGTTAATTAATAATTTGTTCAACGTCAAACATTAAACACTCGAGATCGATATTTCTCTGGAACAAGTATGGAAATTGAGTGCGATAGAGTTTAGGTTCTCGAAGAGGCGTCGGATATATCAATCGTCACTGTTAACTGAATCGGGCATAACGAATTCGTATTGCTGGATGCAAAAGAAATGCCACGAGATAAAGTAAATTCAAATGTTGCAGTGAATCTCTCAACTTGAAAACTGTGTAACGATGCCGAAATATCTTATATAACTCCGATAACTAAATTAGCTTTGTCTCTCAAGACTTGACCTGTACAATTCAAATGGTCGACTGTCTCTTTTCATCCCAGCGGCGAGTGTACAGCGCCTGCACTGCTCCCTTTCAATCACTCGGTTGAAGAAGCGCGTGCTCGCGCTATCCTAAATGCGATTGGTAATTACTTATCGATTTGCAAGGCTAATCACAAGAAAATGTAGCAAATGAGAAAACAGGAGAATCGAGCGGATTCCAAATGAGCGATGGACTAAAGGGATGTCGATAGCAATAACTAGGATATACCGCTAGTACAGGGCTGCACGAACAAAGATATACGGAGAAAGAATTTTCTTGTACAAAATTCGTCTGAAAATAGATGGTAACGACGACGGCAAAAACGAGTACAATGTAAAAGTCACATATTGTGACCTTTTTCATACGTAATATTTGCAAGCGATTGCAATATTCATTCGGTTGGTAAATTATGGGATTTTAATGAATTATTTATTGTTTGGACCGCCTGTAATAGCTGATATTGAGTATAACGAGGAGCAAATGTCAACGTGATTAAAAAAAAAAAGAAGAAAAAAAACAATTTTTTACTTTTAAAATTATGTACGACACGCGTATACCGGAGTTTCATACTTAAAACTAGCATAAAGGTCCATTATCGGTAAACTAATGATATTTAATGATGATATTTATACATGTCATCCGTATTCGATATTGACAACTCAGTGACAAATTAATATTGTACTTATTTAATAAGTGCACACATTTTATGGGGGAAGAACGTATTGTCCGTTACCCTATTGTACTCCGTAAATCTCGTTAAAACAAGAAAGAAGTAACTTACGACGAAGAATAATCTTGCATAAAAACGCCAAGATAGTTTCTCGGTTCGGAATGAAAGAAAATCAAGCAAATGAGTACATTGAAAAAAGTTTCGACTGTAATTTTTGTGATATAATTTTACGCTATTATTCTTCACTTGTCGCACTTTAAAACCTAATTGTTGAATTAAATTTTTTACTTTTAAATGTTGCTGATTATCGCCTAGATTAAATGACTAAATCGTTATATTTAATTACAGTTTTCAGAAAAACTGATTTCGGATTTCAGAGATGATTTCAAGGAGCTCGTACAATCCGTCTCTGTAAAATATTTTTCGAAAATAAAAACGGCAAATTTCGTAACTTGATTTACTTCTTGTACGTATAAAAAATCAACTGCTAAACGAAGAATTTTTAAGCGGTGAATCGCTTCTACGCGGTAATTTTTATTTCCTGCAATAGATGTTTTTTCTCCTGCAATCAAAGATTGCATGATTTAATGTAATAACGCTTTTTCCACTTTTAATCTCAGACGATGCGGCGGTTTTAGCCGTAAAACAAAAATCCAAAATACGTTTATTATGAAGTCCGAAAAAAATCTAATCAACGCTCTTTCACTTTTTAACATTATAGGATAAATATATTATTATCGCGTACGCATATTGATAAAAGTAATTTTACGTAGAATTAATTCGTAAAGTGCATTTAAGGGGAATATAAACAGAAATACTAATGTTATCGATAGGACAACGGTTAGCTCTAGATAGACAGACTAGTACTGATCCCTGTGCAAAGTACAGGTCGAGCTAAAGATTTTTTCTCAAAGTCAGCGGTACGAATTCCGCACCGAGAGGATGACGAGGTAAACGTCGAGGTAAACGTCGAGGTAAACGTCGAGGTAAACGTCGAGGTAAACGTCGAGGTAAACGTCGAGGTAAACGTCGAGGTAAACGTGATGCATAGAACCGAGTCCTTAAAAATCGAACGGAAAGCGCTACACATTCAAAAGTGACATGCAGAACCGCGTTTCAGTGCTGGACCTGAATGTAAATTTGGGTGTGGAGTTTATGCTGCGCAAGCGGTGCACCACGCGGCCACTGCGAAGTCGATGGCCCATGCATGTAAAGGTCGCGATAGATACGAGTAACGAGGCTTTGTCACCCGGTGAACTGGCCACTCTCCATTGCAGCCCGTTTCCTAAGCTTTTGCGACGACACCGAGACCGGTTACTCGGTAGATAAGCGAGCCATCGAAAAAGAGAGACACAGCGAAGGTGGATACGAAGGCTGTGAGCAAAGTAGCCTTGTTTATTGTCCGTTATTGCCCGGAGGATACTTAAGACTTTCGACCCAAGTTCGAATACTTTCCCGCGGCCTTAAGAGACTCGTAAAGGCAGCCGCGCGCGTACTTTAAATTGTAAATTATTAGATGCGCGAGAATCGCGTTATCGCCTTACGTTAGCAACTGCCCACAATAACACCGAGGATGCGCTCGCTTTTTCCCTTCCATTTTCGAAGCTCCCCTTTTCGAAGTTTTCCCCTTGACCGCGTAAAGTCGAGCTTCCCTCTCTCTCTCTCTCCGACGATTATTTCGATTTTACTCCTTCACACCCGGTCTATTTCTCTAGCCACCCTCCCCACCCTATCCGACCACTGTGTTCCTCTCACTTGCACGTTCGAAACTAACCTACTGGAGTGGTAAAGTTTTGCAAAGGGGATGGATAGGAGAGGAGGAGCTGCTAAAAGGACAAGGAAGAAAAGGCGTCTTTCATGGTTAAAACTTAGCGAGATATTTCACTGCGGGAAAAACTACCAAAATTATTTGCCAACTCGTCGACTTATCCAAGTTTTATCTGCGCGGAAAGAAAGAGTACAAAAAATTAAGGCATGACTTTGTTTTATCGAAAATTAACGTCGTGATATCTATTTTTTCCCCATAAATGCAATTCTGTCGGATATTAGTGGCATAGCAATAATAAACGTAACGGTCGTTTTCTAATAAGTACATTAAACCAAATCATTATTCGGAATTTACAACAATGGTTCATTAAACAGCAATTTTCTATCCAAAGAACCGACCTGGAACTCTATCCACATCTATCTTTCTTCTATGCGTTGTGCGGAGAGTAGCACTAATAGTGAAGTATGAGCGTATTCTATTGCAATGACAGTTGTAAAGCATTATACGTTTTTCTGGTTTGCACGCCTCGGTTAATTAAAATTGAGCTTTGGAATTGAAATATGAATGCCTCGAATCATGAAATAAAATTATTGAGCAATCGTTTGTTATTTACTTGCACTGAACTTAAATTTTCTTTTATACTGCAAATACAATAATACTTTGCATTATAATTATGCCCGATGTGGCGAGCAGTTTTATATTCTTTCGGAGTTATATATTTTCTAAGCGAATTTAGAGTTTCTTCGAATTATCGAACTTGGCTTATGCTTAAATATGATGTTTACTATTGGAATAAATTTTGAATTTTGATTTCTACGACTAATATTATTACATTAATGACGTATACGAGGTAACCGAGCTCGTTATGTATAAAAATCTACCTAAAACTATATCTTTTTAAAATACACCTCCGTAACTCGGAATTTGCCTAAATTTATAAATTCGTTTGTTACGAAGTCAACTCGTTGTTGTTTTTTTTTTTTTTCTTTTTCTTTTTCTTTTCTTTCTCAAATTCAAGAATAAACTCGTAGAATCGCTACGTTATTATTAGATAAGATCACGCTTTAGATAAACTTTCAAACTTTCAATCTTACCTAATTCGATATTTTCATTATACGAGTAAATTTAGATCTGCAGGTACTTAATTTTGAAGTACGTAGAGCGGTAACTCATGTAACATTCACAATTTATCTCAAATATTAATCCTTATATCCGCTCAGAATGGAAAATATTTAAAGTTTCGCTACTTCAATTTTCGCCAACGTTTACAATTCTAGTATTACGTATTTATTAGACAGGCGCTTAGCTACCGTCATTGTTAAAAAAAAAAAATATAAAACATTACGATACGCGATACGTTGTAAAATACATGTTGTCCGTCGCATTACTTTGGGAAAATAATTAAGCAGCAGAATTTTGCGCTGAGAAGAAACTGACGTTATCGAAACACCGAGTAAAGATGTCATCGCTAATGCGTCGTTAAGTCAGGCCTAGAATTAGCCAGAGCGAACTATTAAATTATCGAGGCGATTTGTTACTTGCTTTTTTGCTTTTTTGCATTTTTGCTTTTTTGCTTTTTTAGTTCCAAGTTCCACAGCCTGTGCATTATTCGGGCAATGCAGGCGAATTCCACGCACATAAACGGATAGTGGTCGCACAGCATCCGACGCAGGTCCGAAACAAAGCGTTGGCTATTCGAAAATGCTCGAAATATAAAGAGAGCGAGTACAGAAGCGCAAGAAACAAAAACAAAAGAGCAGATTGCAAAGCCCGAAGCGACGCGGTGGACTAATTTCGCGGTGTCGAACCAACTGAGCCCTCGGCCTTTTCTCCTTTCATTCGATCGGTAAATGCATTTTCCCCGGTCGAACAGCAACTAGGAAAGGTATGAGAAAGATAACAGAAGGGGGCGACGTCGGGGAGCTAATATTCTCTGGCTGATAATGAGGGACATTAGACGTCGGCTCACTTTACCGACGACCAAATTCGATCTCGCGTGTGTACACGTAACTGCAACTCGGGGGCCGTGCTCGAGATGTTGCATTCTGTCGTTGACGATTCACGGCGGAAAGCGACGGGGAATCGCGTGGCGGAGTAACGGAACGCTAGTGGAGGTCGATCCTGGTACCGATAAACATGTCCGTGGCGAGCTTGATATACCCTCCACTTTTTACGCTCCATTTTCCCTCCTGTAGTCCACCTCCTTCCCCGTCCCTTTTCACGTTTTTGCTGCTGCGTCCACGTCTCTGGCGATTCTTTATTTATGCGCCAGTTTTTCACGCTCTCCCACCCCCCGCGAACACGCACACTAGTTCTTCGCACGAGGATTCCTGCTCGAAGGCGCGCGATATGCTTGTTTTCCTTTCGTTTAAGCCGAGACGAGATTTGCCGCGACGAAACGCCCGGTTATTGCAAAATATTAGGAAACTTTATTACCGCCAAAGATGCATATCGATGACTTGGCTCGGTGCACCGCAGATAATATACTTGGCTGCGTCTTATTTATAGCTCGTACGTTATTCCGTAGCCCACGTGTGCATGCGATCGAAACGTTCGTCCGGGTTCACGAGTAAATATGCGAAATTCCATTCATTCCAACTTATCCCCAAGCGGATGATGTATTCTTTTTATGCTGCAAGCTGTTTCCCCCGCCACCGCCGCCAACGGGACAAACTTTGTTTCCGAGAAAAAAGCAATCGTCTCATTATTGCGTCACTCGAACGTAAATCGAACTTTTCTCCCTATTCTTTCTTTATGAGCTACTTTTATACGCATTGGGTAATAAGATTCCTCGACGATGTTTCAAACCGAAGCGATAAAACACCCGTTTGTCAGAAATTCGATGTAAGTATTTTTCAATCGTCGACATTCCTCCGATTAAGACTTTTTAATCGTTTTACCTTTGTAAAAGATTGACAATGAAGAGAGTCGAAGAGTGAGAGCGAATAAAATCGAATAACGATTTTTCCAGTGGAAACGGTCCAAGCAATAAATTATACGGCGTGGAACTCGGGCGAGCTTACATGTGCAAAAAGGGCAGAGGGATCACAGAGGGCTAGAAAGAAGTATTACCATTACGCTTTTTAGAAAGAAGTCTCCTTATACCTTTTCTAAAGAGTATTGAAAGAATCTATTAGACTCGAAATGATTGAGGCTGTGCGCTCGAAGCTGTGCGCTGAGCATCTTGGTATACGCGCAAAGAAAGAAAAGGATGCAATCGATATCTACTTAAAATGACCAGCACAAAGGCGCACGTGTATGCGCAAAGGTATGGTATTTACAGTACCTACACCTAGTATTTACAGATTTTCAATCGCCTTCGGATCACGGAAATCGAACGCACATGGGCAAGGGCTCCCAAGTTCGCGAGCACTGGGCTCCTAATTTTTTTCATCTTCGAGCACTGGTAACCGCTCGGGCAACTGCACAGAACCAAGTGACGCTCCCCGGGGAGAACGAAGCAATGAACGAAGGGCGAGGGAGTTTCTTCACGGTTTGAAATTCGCGACACGCACCAATACCACGAGCGTCCACAGAGGCACAAGGGTGTGTAGCGCGACCATCAGTGGCATCGCAGTTGAGCTGTGGAGGCGGCGGATGGTTAGGGGTACGAGTTGGAGATGGAAGGGAGTCCGGTGAAAACGATGAAAACGCCGTCTCGTACCTCGCGAGAATGTGCCTCGTAAAAGTCGTATAAGGTATCTCGTAAAGCGTCAAGTCAATGGACAGGAAGCTTCGCCATTGGTGGTCCATGCTACGAAGACGCATTCGCGACGATTAACGACGAAGACGCGTTTTATTCAGACTCATTCTTCCTAGCCGACCGGGCGTCGTCATTATCGTCGTCGTTGTCGTCGTCGTTGTCGTCGTCGTTGTCGTCGTCGTTGTCGTCGTCGTTGTCGTCGTCGTTGTCGTCGTCGTTGTCGTCGTCGTTGTCGTCGTCGTCGTCGTTGTCGTCGTCGTTGTCGTCGTCGTCGTTGTCGAGGTCGTTGTCGCAGTCTCGCTCGAGCCACTGTGTGAGCCATGCGTACAGTCACAGGCACACTGACGCTTATAAATGGACCATACGACGAGACGACTTTGGTGAAGACGATGATGATGGAGGAGAAAGACCATCAAATAACGAGGTGGAATAAGGAGCGACCGAGAAGTAGACATAGCGAGGGGAACGTCGGCGAGCGAGAGAAATGACGGAGAAGAAAGCATCGAGAATCTATTCTGCGAGGGAGCGACTCTCTGTGTCGTTTTCCTGGGCTGAAGCGTCGGATTAAAGCACCGTGGAAAGAGACGGAACACGAGCTCAGCTCGAGGAGCAGAAGGAAAACGTATAACTTCGCGCAGTATGGCTCTGGGTTACGGTTTAATTGAGAGGCACTTAAATTAACCGCGCGTACTCGGGCGAGAGCGAGAGAGCACGATAGAGAGTGAGTGAGTGAGAGAGAGAGAGAGAGAGAGAGAGAGTGAGTGAGAGAACTGTCGAACAGATCAAGAAGGGATGGAATTGAAATCTTCCGTTTTCCGTAACGAGAGAAAGAAAGAGCGAGAGGGAGAGAGACTCCCTGGTCTCATTTGCTGCTTACACTCTCTCCACACTCCCTTCCTTGTTTCCTCGCCTTTTCCTTTCTCTCGTCGCTTCTCGTTCCGCTCTGTAACGCTGCTACTATTGATACTTCTACTTGCCTCTTAACATTGGCTCTAGTCTGCAAGAAGCGCGCCTTTTGGCAACAAAAACTCTTCTACAGAAGTACTTGGACGAGACTGTATTGAGCCGAAAGACGGACGGGGGTGGCATTGGCGATAGAGCCGAGGTCAAGAGTCGATTTACCAAAGGATCATTCGACTGTTCTTGCCGAAGCCCTACGTATATGCATGATATTTATACAGTTAATCTCCTCGATTCTTCGCTTTATTTCGTTTTTTGCTTCTCTCTTCCTCCCCCTGCTTAGCTCTATCGTCCTCTTTCTCTTTTTTTTCGGGCAGACAGTCAACGTTCTTTACTACCTGCCTCGAACACTCAAATACACACTTTTTGCCAAATAAATCCCGAGTAGATAATCTTGGGGTTTACTTTATCCGTAGATTTGCGGACGCGAGTTAATGTATTTTTTACGAACGGATTTTACAATGAAAGCGCTCGTTTAACTTTGATTCAATCAATTTTTAGTATAATTCGATAAGCTGAAATACGTTATTGCCGGTCTTTTTTGACAACTCTTGGCAAATCATTCGATTTTTGTAGCTTTACGGGTACATTTAGTATTGTGCTTGCGTATTGCTTGCTGCAGTTGAGAGAGCAGATAAGTCTCTAATGCAGGATCACGCGAGGGTCGGATAAGGAGAGGGAAAGAGAAAAGGAAAGGAGTCGGTGCTGCGCACGTTCTCGCGATTAGAGAAACAGTTTCTAATAATTATCGAAATCCCCAAGAGTGCCGCAATCAATTTCAAAGAGCGCCACCACTCCCTTGTGTGCAATGAGTTAGTCACATATTTCAATCCGAGTCTAAAATCAGAGACGTAGTACTAGCATAATCGTACCTCGATGCGGTGCCTATGTCTGTGTTGGCACACACGCGTCAACCCATCCACGCGTCATGCATCCAAAGAACCATATTGATGAACAACGATTGTGATGACGGTGCTTGGGCAGATTCGAAACGTAATTATAATTACTTTACTACATATGGTTATTTGCTCGAAGCAAATGCATCTATTTACTCACGGAATCACCAATTGGATTATTTGCTTGTATTTTATATTAAATACAAATTCCAATCTAAATCTAAATTCTATATTCCTTTCATCTAATCAGCCCAATCAACTTCATTCGAGTTTAACTAGCTGATCGGTAATATACCTGTTGTAAAAACTATTCATTTCGAAATCGAAACCAATTTTTTTACTTAATCGTTCTGTCATTTTAGCCAGCAAAGTTATTTAGCTATCCAAAAAAAATTCCACTAAGCGCCAAGATTTCTCTCTCTCTCTCTCTCTCTCTCTCTCTCTCTCTCTCTCTCTCTCTTCGTTCTAACCAAGTATTATCCATTCTTCCAATATTTGTAACACTAAATATGTACACTTTTATCGGTTTTATTGCGATATGGTATATTTCATATGACAAGTATGCATAATTCATACTATCAATCAAAACGAAAACTAATTATATATTTTTAAAAAAATGATGCGTGTGCGCGCACGCGTGAATTAATATTACAATATAAAACTTGTTTTTTAATTAAAATAGTGCAAAGTGTTCTCATTTCGTAGGAGACTATAGTCGTTCGTGTAAAATTATATTATGCTGCTAAATTAAATTAATTGTTCATTACCGAATTATACTATTTCACCGTTATTATGTATCTGCATTACGCAATAAACGTGTAAATATTTATTAATAAAAATTATAAAGTTGCGTAGTTTGTAACAAATTTTATAATTACGAAAATAATATGAAAAAAAATATTGACACTCTTATCAGTATTTACCATATTTAAGAAATGTCCAGCTAATACGTGGATATTTAATAGAAAGAATACACTTACGAAAAATATTTGTTTCGTGTCACTTTTCAAAATTACAAGGAGAGAAAATACCTAAACTGAATTTTATTAGATTTTTTAGAACTAATAAAAAAGATATTCGAGGAACATGTTTATTAAATCTATTATTTACAAGTGCAATAATGAATTATTAGAATTATATTGTTTCTGGCGATTGAACAAACACATAAACGTATTTTAAATCAAACTTTAATATTTTTTGTTAAATAACTCGTTCAATTTCAAATCTCTTAAGATTAAGTTTTTTATTGGCGATTTTTCATTTTATGTCTACCGCCAAGTGTAGAGTCAAATATTTACAAATAGTAAATAAGCTGTACTACTATTGACTTTTAATTATTATCATAAAAATTACATTTCACCAAGCATAGATATTTTGTGGGAGATATTTTTTACGATTAAAAGCCCAACCATTCAAAAAATAAACCAATTCACCATTATCATTTACAAACATCAAATTGAATCTAGAAATCAATGGAAGATTGTTTCTCAAATAACACAAGTATTTTTTAATTCTATAAGAATACGTATGCAGAATAATTGCTAAATAATTTGCGATATATCATACGTGCAAAAATTGTTTAACTTAAATGAATAACTTAAATAAATAGTTCACACAAATTCAAACATATATTAAATAAAAGTTAACTAAAAACTTAGTAGTTAAAAATTAAGAGAATTTCAGCAAACGTAGTTTTCGATATAAAATTTGGTATGAGTTTTTCTAGACACGAAAAATGCAGCTTCATTGTTATATATTATATGGAGAAAAACAAAATTGCTCAAAAGTTTTTTGAAATAAAAAGCGTTATAAAATTTAAACTTATAAATCAGATTCATTTTTTACTTTTTCTGGAGTTCTTTATAAAAGACGTTATGATTAAAAAGTTTAAAGCATCACCATAAAATAAAAATAATAATTTTTTATCGTTACACAACAATGAAAGTTTCTTATTGAACGTAAAGGAACGCGCACATGAAAGATTAATGAGATCAAATGCTTTTTAATCGAACTCAACGCAAATCTAAATATATGTTTTCATATTCGTCTTATCTAATAAATTTCGAAAGCACTTTTCGAAATCTTATCCACATTGAAGAATCACATACTTTATCCAAAGCATAAATTTCAACTTTTAGTAAAAAAAACGTATGTAATAAAAATCATCTATTATCTTTATAACTAAATGAAGGCACTTCAATTTCATAGAAAAAGTCAAATTTATCTGCAAAAACAGTAGTACCGTTTTTATTTTCGAAATTTAAAAAGAAAATAAGAATTTTCGATAGAGAGATTTCGGTTTCAGGAGTCCCAGAATTAAAATTAGATTTTGGAAAGATACTTTTCGAAGCTGAAATATGCTACTTATTTCAAGTACTCGAAGAGTTTTCGTTTTTATCTGTACGTATTATAGAAAATTATTTTACAATACTAATTTTAAACTTACAGATATCGTTTTACCCATCGTAATTACACAAGTGAATATTATAAAAAGGTTTTTAAAACAGAGAGGGAGAGTATCAAATGATAAAATTAAATTTACTAAAATTTAGTAAACATGTTTATTCTATCTAAATTTTTAAATTCAATCTTATCTATTTATGGTTACACGTATTTGAAGCAATATGTTGCAAATAAGACTAATTATAATTCTGGCCGTACTATAAACTTAAAAATTAACGTCTGACTGATTTTATCTACTCTTAACATTATTTATTAAACATGAAGTTTGTTTTATTAAGATACGAACATTCGTAACGTGAATTTGATCGGTAGTAGCACATAAAAATTCAAAAAGAAATACCATCGCTCTTCTGGTACATAAGTAGCATGTTATTTTAAAAGCCGTCGTGTAAGTTTACTTTTAATCAACGAGTCGAATGAAAATAAATAACTCAGGTTCTCATTACATATCAGTTGTAACTCTTAAAATATTCCATTTTAAGAAAAGCGCTTGTCAACAGATTTACTTTATAATGATGCTATTACCCATATTTCACGATCAAAAATTAATAAACAATTTAAATTTGAATAAAAGCAGAATAATACATACAGATTCTCATGCAGCATAAATGACTCTCGTATACGTTTAAAATTTATTTTCTATGGATTGCAACGCAATAAGTAAACAAAATATATACGACTTTCATTTAAATATCTGAGCAATTTCGTTCTATTTACTGATATTGTTTCTTCTTCTCTTCTATATTTAAATATTGCATTTAATTTTTTATTATAAATCTTTTATCTATTCAGAAAGAATGCTATGCTATTTATCATCAAATTTTCACGACAAAAGAAGAACCACGATAATTATTATGCGTAGACCGCATTTGATAAGAAATTAAAAGTGAAATATACTTACCGTTGAAATAAATTCTGTCTGATGAGTTGAATTGTGAATTATGAACGAAAATATATTTAACAAAAATTAATTAAATAATATCCTTTTAATCATTTATGAAAAATTACTTAGAAGTTTCAATTACATATGTAATAAGAACTTTATTTCAATGCGAATAGCATTTATTGTTTTTTAATCATTTATTAGAAATTTAAACGATATAACAAGAAATATCATATATTTGACATAAGCAAAAGTATCTCATTTGCTCTTTGATCATAATATGATGACAACTCAAAGAAGAAAAGCATTAGGCTTCGGCAATTCAATTCAAAGTGCAAAAAAAAAAGATCCTTGGATTCATATCTGGTTAAAAAATAATCGTGACGTATTTTTATAACCGTCTCTTTTTTAATATACTATAATGCGATTTATAGTATAATTTGTAATTACAAATTTTTAATTTATGCTAAGTAATGTTATGTTATGTATAAATATTACAAGATTTGTAAAACCAGTATGAACGATTCAGTATTTGGAGTCGTTCATTTAAATTTCCAAACTGAGCTTCTAAATACTTTCAAAATATTATTTACAACATTTCAATGCAACTGATTATAAAAACTAAATTATAAAAGAAAATTAACGAATATGAGAATAACAGGTTATGCGGCTTGTCAAATGCTTTTCGTTGCGTAACCTAAACTTAAGATAAAGTAGAATTTGCTCAATCACTTAGGCAGATTTCATTCAACCTCGAATTCGGTAGAATCTACTTGAGTAACTTATGTAAATTTTACTTGCAACTTTTTTAGTGCACGAACGTGATAAGAAACTTGAAAATACGATTTGTAGAGGTTATACAGGGGAATCAATCACATTTTAAGAAATTTAATATATCATTTATCCCTATTTTAGACAATAAACTCACAGTTGCGAATTGTTTTACCGTAAAACTGTAGAAGTGGTTTTTTTTTTTTTTTTTTTTTTTTTTTTTTTTTTTTTTTTCCTTCTTCTTCAAAATTTAGCTGTTGCTCAATGATCGTAATATAAATTTTAAAAAGTTCTAATATACATGTCATGGCTAATGTAAAAATACTCACCGATAAATTAAGTCTTGCGTAAATATTCATTTACATATTTAAGAATGAGTTTATAAAAGTCCAAAGTAACAGTAAGAACACAAGCGATTAACTTTAACATTCCCATTAATTATAAAAGTGAAATTTGTCTTTATAAAGTAATATATTTTTCTAAAAATAGGATACATAGTACATTTTACTACAAAGAAAAGCACACCTCAAGATATAAAACAGTTCTCCGTTTTATTGTCCAGGTTTCCTTATGATTTAATAAGTTTAATTATGTTAATATTAACTATTAATAATATTTAACGCACTGCGAGACAGGAAAATGCTCGAGTTTAAAATGCATTCAAGTTTAAATAAATTTTTGTACTTAATCTTTGCTATCAAAATGTGTGCAATGCTTGTTTAATTACGATTGCATATCTAACTAACGTGATTTAATTAGATGTCCGAGACTCCCCGCGACTACCATCTGAATAACCTATATTCATGCACCTGACATAAATCGCTTTTTCTGACAACAAAATGAATTTATTTTCCCAACTTTTTCATTCCAGATATTTATCAAAGTTCAAATATTTCTTTTTTTTTTTGGTTTGTACTGTTATTTTAAACAATATCAGACATTTTATTTGCTAATGAAATTAAGTGATATGCTTGGATTATACACACTGACGCAAATAACTAAAAACGTAAAATCAATAAATGTAAGTCAATAAATGTAAATAATAAAATGTACGTATTTAAATCAATTAATAACGTAATTTAAAATTTCATGTTAAGTAAGAATGACTGGCTATATATATTTGCTATCGTGTAAGTTACCTCACAAAAGATTTTTATTTACATGAATTCATTTTGTACGTCTAACTTTTACCTAATAATGTTAAGTACATACATTTAATTCATGCCATTGCTTAAACAGATTAAGAAATTTTTTAAATTTTTTCTAAAAATGTAATATAAAAATATTGAATTACAGTAAATAAATTGATGCTTAAATAAAAATAGTATTACGCTTCGTGCAACTATGAAAAAGTTAACGATAGCTGACCAATTTCGATGCGCAAGTTGAATTGATCAAGTTGTAGATGTAATTCTTTGCAAAAAATGCTTAAAAAATATCTAAGAATTAACAGAATATACTTCGTTAATTGTAGACTAGTATACTTACTTTACAGAAAAGAATAACTATCGAATGATACAAATTAAATATTATTATAATAAATTAAGTTTATTCTTCCTACTAAATTTAACGAACATAATTAATTATGTCAGTAAATCTTAATATAATTATTAAATTACATTTTTAATTAAAGGTTTTACGGAATTAAATTAAGTTCTTTTTGTATATTTCAAGTATTGCGATATTTAGACAATTAAAATTTTCATAAGTTTAACGTAGAAATATAATAATCAAACAATTACAATTATTTGGCTTTGAACACAAAAGAAATTTATAATATTTTCTGCCACATTTAGCGTTCTACTAGAGATAGCAATTTTTTAAATAAATCCGTTTGTATTTTAATTAAAGTTTTTAGTTTCTGTAGAGACATATTTATATTATTTTTCTCGTGTTTCATATAATTTAAAAAGAAAATCTTCCGGATCAATAAGAGATTGCGAATATCATACTTTTTATCGAGAAACACATTAAAAATGGAAATTATTTGAAAACGTAGCATCGTAAATCTATTTCACTTTCACCGAGTTTGAAGATTCTAATATTTGTAGTATTCATTAAATAATCAAGTTTCTGTGCATGAAATTTTATTGAATTTTCAAAGTACCGAAACTTTCTTTATCCGTACAGAAAACGATATTTATATTTGTAAAAACGTGAACTTACACTAGAATGCGCATACGTGGTTCACAACGTTATAATTTGTTTTATAAAATTTTATTTCTCCCCAAAATAAACGCGTTACATTACAGAAACGCTCTCTTATTTTTGCATTACCGCGTGTACTAATAATTCATTTATAAAACTTGCTCTATGTCAAAAACTAATGTTATTGAATAATTATTCGCTTGCACGACTGAACAAGCGAAAGCTATAAAACATTCCTTCTATTAATGCAATGCCTACAATTAACGAGCAATTATTATTTAGATTTAATCAATTCGGTAAAATAGAAAATTATAAAATAATACTAACATAGGAAGTGTCCTTCTAAACATACGAATCGGTAAAGAAAGTACGTCGTTATACGTGAACTTTACGAGTGCGTAATTGGGAATATGTAGAATAAGTACGTGTACATGGATCTTCCGTATTTTTTTATACTTTTCATCGAACGATAAAACATTATCGAGGCAAGGCAACTTACGAATTATTTCTATCCGCGGGAATTAACCTTTAAAGTATAATATCGGAATCCATGTACAGCTATTATAAGAATCATTATGTTAATCGATGAAAGAGCATTAGGTTAACGGTTCGGGGTATGTAGCAAAAAAAATGACGGAACCTGAAGATGCATATCGCGTGCAGCAACATCGGATAGCAATATTGGATAAACGTAAAAGAACGTACAATTAAACTTTTCTAAATAGAGACATTGTCAATAAACATAACCTTGTATCATGGATTTAGCAAGTCATGGAAAAAGCGTTCAATTAAGAATGCAGCGTTAATTGAGTTAATGACAAAAGAAAAGAGAGGAATATGCGAGAACGTATTCAACGTGAATAGCCAGCGAGAAAAACTGGTTAATAATAAAAGCGAAACGCGCTCGCGAATCGAGATGAAAGAATAGAGAAAGAGTTACAAGAGAGAGAATGGAAAAAGGAAAAAGTCGATGGAAATCTGTGCCGCGTTTCACATAAAATCTCACGTAGTCTGAAAGCCGATTAACGTACTGGATAAAGTCATAAAAGATTGCAGAGTTTCACTTGGGGACACTTGGAAATCAGAGTAAAAGATCAGAGAAAAAGGGCAGAATAGGTCGATTGGGCTGACCCCAATATAAAATAAACGCGTGCGAAAACGCGTGCGAAAAAGTGCGAAAAAGCGCGAAAATTCCAAAAAGTCGAGCGACCGTCCGAGGAAGTCCCAACACTCCAAGTTAAACGAGCGCTCGCGCGTTAATAAAAACTGCATCGAGGTGCACACGGCCACCATTGTTTAATTCTCTCTCTCTCTCTCTCTCTCTCTCGCTCGCTCTCACTCACGTTCGCTCGATAGAGGCGCACTTTGTTGCCTCGTTCTATCTCCGTCCTCGGCACAGCAGCCAAACGCTCCTCACATACCGGGACTAGAAACAATGCGCTGCTAATCGGAAAAAGCTTCCGTTCCGTCGCCCCCGCCCCCGCCCCCCGCCCCGACGCCCCGACGCTCCTTCCACGTCTCGTTTACTCTCCCACTCACTCGCACCTGCATGTAATGTTCGTCATTTTGCATTTGCGTGTACAGCAAGCGAACGGCTTTGACTCCTTCCCTCTTACATTTATAACGCAGCCGCCGCTACTGTTTGGACAAAAAGGAAAAACGAATTAGTCCGAGCGAGAGATTAAAGCGAAAAAAAAAACAAAAAAAAAAACAGACGGAGTACCGTCGAGCAATTTTTCCTTTCTTTTTCTTCTCCTTTTATCTTTTTTGTGGCGACACTTTTTGTAAGAGGATATTTTCACGTGTCCCTGCACGATAAGCAAATACATTTATATCTGATCCGATCGCTGTAAAAAATACGCGATATACGCGATATACGCGATAATCAAATAACGATGGCGCGGGTCCTTGATCTATCTTAATCAAAAACATCGCTTTTATTTATCACGCAGAATTATGTCACTCTGCTCGTGCGTAAAGGAATTATTAATAGCCTGTATACCGTGACTGCACTCTTAGCCCGAGGATTTTGAAATTATAACTTACCTTGCTTATATAAATAACGAAAAGAAACTTTTTTGCGCAACGACTCATCGTTAGCGATGACCGACTTTCCCGCTAAACAATACCAGCGCGTCGTATTCTTTACGCTTGGAGGTCACGTAAATTGATAAATTCAAAATTCATCGGCGACGTCCGTTAGATGATTCCGAGGAGAGCCTTTGGAGGAGCGCGAGAAATACAGGGAAAGAAGCAT
This sequence comes from Wiebesia pumilae, assembly GCA_018907045.1. Taxonomy (NCBI): domain Eukaryota; kingdom Metazoa; phylum Arthropoda; class Insecta; order Hymenoptera; family Agaonidae; genus Wiebesia; species Wiebesia pumilae. The sequence goes on from JACCHZ010000192.1 coordinate 4,798,575, forward strand.
CTTGTAAATAACTTTCCTCGCCCGAACAGTACCAAATGCAGCCGCTGAGAAAGTTGCACGTCTAGGTCACGTAATCTTTGTCAAGGTCGAGTGCGTTCGAATTCTGCCTCGACGGATTAACGGGAAGATCGCGGGGCGCGCATTTTTTTTACAGGAATCGAGGCGACCGACAGAGTTCGAAGAAGCGCGGAGGCTGCCAGGAAGGCAAGTTGGAAATAAAAATAAACGCGGAAGCTCGAGGGCCGTTTTGGGAGGGGCCCCGTCCTCAAGAGGGAAAAGAGGGAAAAGAGGGAAAAGAGGGAAAAGAGGACCGCGACGCCACCGGATAAATATTCAGCCCGCAGAAGCGGAATCGAGAGCGACCGGCGAACTTTCGAATCGCGGAGGGGAGCAGACGCATGCAGACGGATGCGCGCCGTCAGCTGATCCTCGGCGAGGTCTCGGGGGGCCAGGCGGTAGCGTGCACTGACCTTGAGCGTCGGTCCAGCTTCGGGTCCCGGTCCCGGTGGGTGCGAGCGCCGCGCCTACGGCGGGGCCTGCGTTGTCCGTCCCCTGGTCCGACACCACGGCGATACGAGGCGGTCTGCCGCTTCGTCGTCCTCCTCGTCGTCGTCGTCGTCGACGTCGTCGTCGTCGACGTCGTCGTCGTCGTCGTCGTCGTCGTCGTCGTCGCCGCCGTCGCCGCCGTCGCCGTCGTCGGGCGAATGTTGCCGATCGCGGCCGGCAGCAGGCGGCCGAGGGCTTCGCGCAGCCACGAGAGGAGCGAGCGAGCGGCCGCGCTCCAGAGGAACCGCAGCACGAGGAGGCGCCAGAGAACGAGCAGCGAGTCTCGCGCGCTCCTCACCGCTCCAGCGGCGCCCTGATGTCCGCGGCGCGGGTCCTCCTCCTCCTCCTCCTCCACCGCCCTCGCATTCGGCGACGCCTCGGCCGGGGGAGCGATTATCTCGGGTGGTCCTGCCGCCGACGGGCGGCCGGGAGGCGAGATCACTCGGGGAACGTAGACGCCCGGAGTCCCGAGGAAGAGCGCCGTGCGACTTGCGTTGCGCCTGCGATGAGCGCGCACTCGCACTGCACTGCTCGAGCGGCGAATTTTCGCGGTTCCGAGCCGCGCGACCGGGACTCTATGCGTCTCTCTCGCTCGCGATCGCCCGAGGAGGCGCGCGCACCTCCGCGCGACTGCCCCTCGAGGCGCCGCTATTTTCAGGCGGCCACGGCCTCCACGAGGACGACGGGGCGCCGTCGCGACGCTGCGGCTGACCGAGGAAGCGCGAGGGCCGAAGCCGGTGAAGCCGACGGTCGGTGGACGTCGCGATCTGCCTTCTTGACGGCGCGCGACCGACGCTTAACGCACCGACGTCGCCGCCAGATGACGCGGGTCGGCTCGACCGAGTCCGAGGCTTCGGTCCGTTTGCCCGGGGCTCTGGGACCAACGGCGCCGGTCGTGTTACCTTTTGGCGATCGATTTTCGGTGCTCGATCGGGCCTCTCTCTCGCCCTCGGTCGCCCCGATTCCCGTTTTTCAATCGAATTTCTTTATCGGGATTTATTTGTCGACGGAAACGTTCGTCGTTATTTTAACTCTTAAGGAGAGAACGCGGGAGGAAATACCTTTAGACGCGGCTCTACTTACCCGAGAGTTAACCATCGATTTTCAAGCAAATTATCATCGAAAAGTTGAGGAAAAAGGTTGACTAGCGCACCAAGAACGTTAAAAGAACATTTAAGTGCCTTCTATTTCGATTAACGAATTACCGAAATACCAGATGTGCGCAGACGTTCATTCGCTGTTTATTAGCAATATTGCTTTTTATTAGCAACTTAGCCATAAATCAAAATAACTCCGGATATCTGTAGTGCGGAGGGTCAGTTTGACAAAAATTCTGTTTGCAAAGTTAAATCTTTAGCCGAAATATTCGAAATATTTCGTTGTCATTTGTCGCTCTCGGTATTAATTAAACTGTACTTTATTCGGTTAATTGGAAGCTCCCGAAACTGCAACGGATGCGCGATAAATATTAAATAACAACGATGATTGTTTAATTTGTAGATCGCGTAAAAAATCGTACAGATGTGCGCTTCGTCTCGGATGGATATTAATTTTTATATAAAATGTAATTTATAATTGACTTCGAGCAGCGTATAAAGTGCGTGAAATATCAACTCCTGCAGGATAAAGTAATCGTAACTCTTGAGATATTCGAATTTCTCCGTAATGCAATAGCACTGGTTAAGTGCTATTTGCATTTTAACCGATATTTGCAATTGTAATGATAGAATAATAAATAATATAAATATTTACTACGACGTCAGTTTGTCAATTTAATCTCCGTAATTTCAAATCCTCCGTTGATTCTTTCTCAAATTTATGATTTGTTTTTTATTGTTATACAAATCTCTGTCTACGGATATTCGTTGATCGACGACCACCTACACGTTTTACACTGCCACGACAAACAAACACATCTTTAACGTCTGTCATGTTTTTATAATTAACATTTTATTTCACTTACTATATTACATTCATCCTGTGCTGGCCGTTATCCATGTATTTATAACACCAACATCTTTTATTCGTAAAAACTTTATATTATGTTTATCGCTGCTTGTAAAATAATGTTTTATACAATCAATCAAATTTCTATTCTATATCTGCCATTATTTAAGAACTTATAAAGTGATTTTATTAACTTACAATTAACTAAAACTGTTCGCCAGTAGATTAACCAATTATATTTATGTATGAGTATAATTTGTTTTGTTCGATTATATAAAGTTTATAAAACAATAAATAATTTATCGATTCCGAATCTAAATTCTGTTATTTATTTCAGTAGCCACGGCACCCAATTATTAATCCACAAATCACTTTAATTATAAATAAATATCAATTGCAATCACAACACGATAAGAAAGGCTATATCCTTTAAAATAATATGATTCAAAATATCTCGTCAATAATGAAAAATCATTTATGACGTTCAGAGTGATTCTCGGAGAAAAATAAAATACGTATACAATGTTATTTTTATTCTGCGCCAGTGAATTTATGTACGAATTGGCTCAAGTAGAGGCCTAATTAACATCGGAAAAAATAAGAATTCTAAAAGCGCCTGCATAAATAGTGTGAAAAGTACGACTACGTTGTTTCAAGTGCCAAAAAATATATTCGTAACAAACGTTACGAAAAGCATTAAGAGGTCATTAGGTTTCGAAAGTTTACGGAAATATTGGTATAACTTCATTTGCGAGAAATTTTAATGCGACAATTTTTTATTTCAATCGTGACACCTTTTTGTACTTGTACGTAAGAAGTCTAAGAGATGTATTGGTTTCGTGTAAAAGTAAACGAAATTTTTTTTTTTTTATATATAATGTTATTTAGCTGCAAGTACCCGAGAGACGAAATTCTACGCGATGAAAATGGGTACTTTTTACGATGTTAATCGTAAATATCGAATACGTACGCATGCTTCTATAAGTTGATTTGGATTTTTGTGAAATTTCGTATTCCGTGTATAAACTATTATCAACGTGGGCAAACCTAACCATCACAGATGTTATCGAATGTTATATTTTCCTCTTCTCGTGCTGCGAAGATTATCGATTTGATTTGTCTCTTGCTTTTTGACTTATCATTTCTCTTTGATCAGCTTATACATTACAGCACAATTTTTGGATTGCTAACAACCTTATTATTATCATTGCAAATAAAATATGCCCCATTAGACGCCGTCAGATTTGATTTTTAAAATTAAAATATTATCAAAATTGTTTCATAAATAATTATTAATAAGTTGTTATAGAGAAAACCACGAATACAAAACATTGGCAAACAAGCGGTATACCACTGTTAGTATTTTCATTATTTTTAACAAAACCCGCTTAATAATTATAATACTATAATAATTCCATTCGTGTTTCAGTATTACAATGATTAAACGATTTATCTGAATATTGCATTAGTTAGTAAATAATTAAAGGCTGGTTAGGTTCTTGGATATTCACACGCGCACTCTACTTTATTTTGCACTTTAATTTTATAAGGTTGATCGTATTATTTTACTTAAACGAAGTACTTTGTTTAATATTTTTAATAAATGTTACGCGTTAATCATTAGTGTCATATAATTGTGCACGGGCACACGCGATACAATGTATGTAGGCATATTTATGTTAGGACTTGCTTAAATGATGGTGAATTGGCGTGAGAGTAATATTTATTTAAGATCATTCAAATGGCTTTATTAATACTTGAAGAATTAAATATAAATCGTTTAATCATTTTTACGTTATTGTGTCGTGCACGTAACTGATCTATAAAACAATTTTTGCTACACATACGACTGCATTATTATTAGCTCTTTTTTTAGTGTATCATTTTCTATTTTAATAGTGAAAATTTATCGTTCTCCTTCTCGCAGTACACTTAAGTTCGTTATCGTTTAGTAAAAATAATTTCGTGAATATATAACAAGTTCTTTTATTATTCTTATTTCTTTAATTTTATTTCAAGGCATTTTTTTCTAAACGATTCTGGAACACATCGGTTTCTTTCCTTTTCATGAATTATCTCAAGGTGACAATAATTGGTTAGATGGATATAAATGAGTTTTTTTAACCTACTTTGATATTTTACTCGCACAACCTTAATCAAACGCTTGAAAAATATTATCTTCAAAGCGAACGCACGTTCAGATGCATCACTCGTTAATATTTCATCCAACAAAAAGTAAAGAAGTAAAAAATGATCAATTCATACTTTATAACAATAATTTCACGTAACATTAAAGTTCTTTATTAAGCAATTTCATATTTCGTTAGGTTTCGTTTTAACAAACTTTTAAGACTTACCTGTTCACGATCCCAAATCAATAAATTATTCAAATTAAAATAAATATCCAAGACGACTGAATTACTTTGTATTAGTAATTTTTTAAACAATATCCGTATTTATTATGGCTTTATACATTGACAAGCGTTACTGATAATAATAACAAGATAAATACTTATGTTTCTTATCAAAATAGTTTGTATAACTTTCGCCGTTAAGTTCTTTATTCTTCATTTATTTTAAATCTTATAATTTTTATCGTTAATAAACATTTTAACTGCATTTAACTAAGTATTTTAAAACAACGTTAGAGTTTACATAGAATGTCGTCTACATTTTCATCAGGTTTTCAAAATTACTGAACTTACATTAGAGACTTACGCTGGATAAAGGTTTTTACGTCGTTATCAAATGTTTCCTATGTAAAGATATTTAATGAAGCACAGTTGTACGTGAAATTAAATCCCCATCCTGTCTAAAAGCTTTTAAGTTTTCAGGTAGTTTTCTTGATAAACTGCAATATGTAAGGTCACTGAACAATGATAAAAAGTGTGCTCTTGTGATTGCGCGCTTGGATACGTATGCACTGATATAAGATTATGTAAATAAGTGTTACCTTAAACATAATAAATTCATAGAATACGATAAGTGTATTCTTTACATGCGTAAAAATAAGACTGAAATATTCTTGAGAGTTTTCATGTACGACATTTTAACAAACTTATTATAATTTCCATTCCCACGCGAATTCTAAATTCGTTAGGCATGAATTTTATTTAATACTTAAATTTGCATATAATACAAATAACTTACAATAAATGTGTATTTTATATATTAGAAATTTAACAATTATTGTTGAAATTCGTAATTATTGTCAACGTCGTAAATCAGGAATAAATGGAATTGTTGCAATTTTTATTGGTGCTTTACAATAGAAAACCATGAAAATATTTTAAAGTTTTGTTAATGCGTAAATAAGTACTATATAAATAATATCCAGAGTATTACATATTTACCAACAAATTATAAACAAACATTTATTATGAAAATACTCTAGCAGGTTTAAAAATCACTATTTTATGAGAGTTACAGAATTGCAAATAATTTTAATGTAGAAATATTTAAAATACTGCTACATTGTTTTGAAATAAGTCGAATGCACGTTCTTCAACTTCAATAAGTTGAAGTTTTATCGCTTATAATTTTCTGATATTGCTCAAGTAAGAGTGCGACTAGACGAATTTACTTTAATTAATGTATAAATTTTTTCATCGATTAAAATGAATTTAGTTCTTAATTAATTTGAATAAACCATTTAACTTTACAAGCACATATAATCGGTGTAATAATTTAAGTCGGAAGAACAACTTCTGTCTCGCTAATATAAAAGTTACATTGTCCGTACTTAATTTTTACTTTTTAATAGTTTACTTAAGAATCAGTAATTCTTTTACTTTATAAGCATTGCATTCCTTAAGTATAACGTTAAACCGCTCGTGCGTTAATATTTATGACAAGGGTTAATGTATCGAGTGGTGAGCTACGCACTGAATCTTTGACGTTAAGATGATGACGTGTATTAGAAGCAAGTCTTAATAACTAAAGAGCACGAATGTTTGACATTGTTGTTTAGCAATCGGGTATTATCGAACTGGAGAACCTCGGGACCCCACAGACATAACAACGCTGGCTTCCAGTCCTTCTTTACTTCTCTCTTCCTTTACTTCTCTTTCTATTTCTTCCTTCTTTATCCTCTACTTACGTATTGTACACTTCCATATATACATAGATGTCCCTTTCTAAAACAGTAGCTATTTCTCTACATCATTCGTACAATTAATGATCATTTTGAACATTATGCTCAGTAAGTGCATGAATTCAATCGAATTAAATGTTATATTTAATAAAAGTTCATTCTTGTTATTAACTGGATTATTGCAGAATAAAATTATTTAAAATTATCCTGCACAAAGTTCTATTAAAAAAAAAGAGAGACGTTTTATAATATAAAAGTCATTCTTACTGTAGAAAACATTCGAAAATTGTAATATTTAATGTATTATATTATATTTAAAACATTGAACATTTAAAACGAAAGCTGAAACTACTTGATTCCAAACGAAAAGTGTATATCAATTGCTTTTTCATCGTGAATCGATGATTTTAGAAGCAAACAAACTTGTCGATTGAAGAGCAACAAACACTGACAATATTGTTTTCTTCTTACAAGTATACGAAGTAATTGCATGCGAGATTAATAAGAGATGATTTAACACAAATAAATCAGTTATGTTATGTTATTGTAAAGGTAGGAAAAAGAATACGAGCAAAGTACTAAATACGATTGAGCATAAAGAAAGGAAATTCAACGATATTAGATATTATTTGTAAATTTATACTCTTAAAAATAATATCAATGATCAATTATTGGAACAGAGCAATATATTATACGCACGAAATTGATACAACTGAACGTTACAGCGTTGAAAAGCATTATTTATTTTCAGCCTGCGTATCAATCATGATACTATAAGAGTCAAGTACAATTAAAATGATCAAAGATATGAAATATAGTTTGGTAATATAATGTCAGATTTAGTTAAGCGTAAACAAACTTTCGAACTTTATAAGTGAAAGATATTAAAATAGCATTAAAATAAGGGAAAGAAAATTCGTAAGCAGCTCTAAGCATCGACGTGTTTCCTTTAAATAAAAAAAGTGATCCAAAAAATTATCTATCTTCTTCCGTAATGAGAAATATTTTCAGTACTGCAGAATATTCCAGTGATACCGTGAAAGGTAATCATACCGTTAGTTTTCAAATTCATTACGTCTTTATTTCATCGATCACAATATTAACCACAATTAAAATACATTATTCCAACTCAAACCAAAACAAGCGATCGCTTATAAAAGTTTCATTTATAACTCGAAGAGCCTATAACGCCACATTTAACTCCACAGACAGTTCATGAGCATAAATTATCACTTGACACAAAATAGATGTATAGTGATTCTTTACACGTCAAACGATAACTAACAATTTGAAATATTTTCCTAAGTTACTGGTATATTGTGGTATTGAAAGTGTGCGTAGTAAGAGAGAGAGAGAGAGAGAGAGAAAGACTGAATAGCTATAAAAGCTTTCACAAAACTTTTACTTTAAAAGTCAGTCGTTCGATGGCAACCTTCTAAACAGAAAAGAACATCTAAATAAAAGAGAGGAAATTATAATCTAATTGTTACATTACTTCGAATAAAATTCTCTGAAAATAATATTTTCACAGTGCGTATTTCTTAATTTTAACGGAACGCATATCTTAAAATAAATCTTGATACGAAAAAATACTCGAACTTAGCTTGTTTTATATCGTTTACAGTCTGCCAAGCTAAAATCCATTTTCTTAGAATGCTGCGTTGCACTTTAAGCCACCTGTATCTTACGTACGATTCATTACAACCTTTCGTTTGTGTTTTTGACCATGAAATTATGATAAAATGGCAGACACTACCAAGTCGAACTTCTTGTTTCTATCTTTTCTCAGAATCTAAAGATGAGATCAGTACAACTCGTTTTATGCAAGCGCGATGAAAATAATTATTGATTACTTACGTATGTATTACACTTAACATCGTATTGTAAATACGAACGATAATAAGCGCTCTACGGTCTAGCAAAATGATAGAACGCGTTGAAATGAAATTCGAGCGAAACATCAATTGACGCAATATTTCGTAATCGACCTGACGCATTTATTCGTGAGATTGTCTTAATGATAATCACGCAGCGCCCTTCCTTATAACTCGCCTTTTCGTTTCTTCCTCCCCTTCCAATAAATCTGCTTATCGCCTCATCTATATACATACAGAGTTTGCGACAGGCAGATAATGCGAGCTGCCTCGCCATCGCATCGCCACGTTAGATCAACTGAAGAGAGAGAGAGAGAGAGGGGGGGGGGAGAGAGTGGGAGAGAGCAAATGAAGAGCCCGAAGACGGAAAGAGAAAGAGAAAGAGAAAGAGAAAGAGAAAGATAGAGAATGAGTGATATGGCAGAACGGAGGAGTGAAGGAGGACGATGGTCATTTCTGAAGTATACTATATAAGCGGGACGAGGAGGACGAAATGTCTCCTCATGGCGCGATCCCGGACGGAGATACCGGACACGCTAACTCCGGGAACTCGCACCCGCACCCCATCGGTGATGTCCAGCACCGACTTGCTACCCCCACGATACACACCAAGGAGACACTAAGATTCTCTAAGCCCTCTAGAAATCTAAAAGTGCTCTCTTGCCGTCTTTCTTTTCTCCCTCACCCCCTCGTTCTCTCTTTATTTCTGACATGAAAACTTTTTACACATCATCGATCAGACCTCGTTCCGTGAGTTAACGATTCTCTATTCTTGAATTTCCTTCATTTTTACATCGACTGTAAGTGTACATATGAAAGAGCTTTTCTCATACTTTTATAAAATAATTTATTTTAAAAACTTGTATTTCATATAAAATTTATAAATACACGCTAATATTTCATCCGAGAACTTATATAGAATATGTTTTTCAATTGCAGAGTAGATTAGTAGTAATGTTCGTATTTTATAAAAAAATATCTGGAAAATATTGCTCTCACACTTGCTTTATTTACAATAAATGAATTAAATTGTTTAAAAAGTACGCGATAACATTTTTCTTACCTAATGATATCTCTAATTTATGCAAAAGTATTATTTGCAATTATACAAATTTATTAATAACACAGAATGTGAGCGTAATAAAGTAAATAAAAAAATGTTATGTTTTTGCACAATTGTGTAGAGGTTATGTAAAAAATGTATCTTTTAATTTTTACTCTAAGTTTTTCTAAAGAAAACATCTTTTCTCGTTATTCTACATTTATAAACTAAATTATTTTTTCTGTAATTTTAAGTACTCCTGCTTAATTGAAAATTTGATTATTATTACTATTTAATTTACGTGCGAAAATCGAAAACTCATGCTTTCATCACAACTTGTTATATTGTACTTCTTTAAAGTATAATTTGATATAATATCTGCCAATACTGTTCTTTTACGCTCGTGATTTGTCGAGAACACCTTGAATCTGTTGAACTTGCAAAATTCAAATATATTTTTAATATTTTCTACATTATTCGAACTGACACTCTTCAAATGGCTTATAGCGAATTAGAATTTTAAAATTAAATTAAAAACAAATAGCCATACTTATGATTTTCATACGGGAATATAATTTTCTTCCTACAGATCATAACTATAATTTAAATTTCATATAATTAGTCCATTTTTCTTCTCTCCTCTGGTTCTCCCACCCTTTCTTGATATTTTTGTAATTATTACAATACTTTTAATGTTGTTTTTTGTCTTTACAGAAAAATATAGGCTTTATCGCATTTATTGGTATAAATGCAACGAGTATTCACGTTACATTGCTATAATTCTTGTTGTTATTAAATATATATTATTAAAAAATGTTTCCGACTTCATAAAATTATCTAGAAAATCAACTCAATACTTACGAAATAACTAAAAAATTCTCTTTTCTATATAATAACAAAGGCAAAAAATTTATTTACTGTTTGAGCTAATATAAATTCTATGTTATTAAACCATTGAAAGAGCCATAATAATAACGAATGGAAATAAGGATGATAACAAAGCTTTACGTATTTTTCTCTCTCAAAGATACTTAAATAATAATTTTTATCGTTTGATAAGGTTATTTTCTAGCACAGAGCAACTGTTGTTAACAAATATACGTAAAAAATGAAAATGAAACTTAACTGTTTTTGGCGCTTAATAAAAATATTGGTATTATTGGCGAACACAAAATTTTCTTGTAAGATTCGCTATTTACTTCATAATAGTTTCTCAAAAGGAAGGCATGGTAAAACGTATAACAAAACGATGTAACGTTTAATGCGTAAAATTAGTCTCATAAAAAGATTGTAATTAAATTTTTACTCTTGAAGCGATATTAGTTAACTACCGTATTAACCACTTAAAAATGCGAATTTCTCGTAAGTCATCTTCTATTTAATTAACATGTATGTTTTCCTTTACCACTTCTGAAATTCTATTAATAATTATTCTATCTTTAGAAAAAAAACTAATCTTTATAATTTTTGTTTCACAAATTCTTAATTAATCTTAAAAGATACCTGTATTTTTCTATGATCAATAATAAATTTTTCGATAAATATAGTAATAATATCGACATACCACAAAGTAATAAGTTAACAAACGTCAACGTATCACGATTTATAAATAATAATAATATTATTCTAGGGAAAATGTTATAAAATAAATGAATGAAAACACATGTAGAATATGTAACTTGAAATATAATTAAATTAAAATAAATGTTTTCAGTATAAACGTAACTTAAACATTATGTAGTAATGTACATGTATATATATAGATTGTAAATTTTATAAGTTTTAAAGGAAAAATAGTCGAATATTTGATGAAAGTTTCTTTTATGTGATATTCTTACCGTAGCAAATAATTTAAAAATTTACTAGACTTAATATTCTTTAGATAAATATATTTCTTAATCTATTGAAATTTTAATATATTAAAAAATATTGTAATTTTGTTATAAAATATAATTTCTAATGACGTTCAAATTACACGATTTAATTCAACACATAATTATACTTTCAAAATGAAGGGTTATAAATAATCTTGTCATGACGTAAATTAGATTTAAACGTGTCAAGTTAATTTCATTGCATAAGATTAGACAACCTAATCGCATGACCCAATAAATTTAATTTTAATAATAATTATTTATTATCAAATTATATGGTATTACAATTGTTGAATTCAAAATTATGCAGATACGAAAATCGAAGGATGTCATTGCATAAATTGTACGTTGTGTTTTCTTTCCTTCGAACTGAAACGTTTCGCATTGCAATAGTAGTTCAATATATATATATATATATATATATATACACGTGTGCAGAAAAAAAGTAGCGTGCATTTTTGATACTAAACCTTAATTTATGATTACACAATATTACTTTTAGTCTCATAATATTCTTGACTTATTATTAATAATATTTAATTAGCATTAAATATTCTTCTGAAGTAATATTTGTTATAAATCAGGATAGATTTAAGTTATTGTTAAAAATAAAATGTAGACGACATAGTATATAGTTTATATAATCGATATAACTTATGCTTCCCAACGCGTATAAGAATGGAAAAATATTTAGTCACGGTTTATTAATGACTAGCTATATAAAATTAAAAATGTAAACCTCATTTTATTATATAAACCTTACAGTATTGTTATCGAAATATTCTACTGTTCCGTGGCAAATGGACTTTCCAACTATAACGATTATTATGAATATTAAGATCGTGACACATGCATAAAATAACATTCTTATTTGTATAAGAATAGTTTATGTAGAAGTTATATGTTTTTGATTATAGCAAAAGTTTAGTAAACTAATTTACTGCCATATAAGAAACACATTAATTTAAGTATTTCTTTTCAAGTAAATCTAAAAAATCATTATTTCTAAACTCTGAAACTTATATCCTTGTATCGACATTCGTGTAATACAAGGCTGCGTCATGAATAAAAATTAGCGTTCTAATAATGTAGCGACAAAAAGCTCAGAATCAAGACTTCAATGCATAATTACCATGTATGATTACCTAGCGAAGAGCGTCAATTAAATTAAAATAATTGACAAAGTAATGAAAACATTCACAAGAGAAGATAATTATATATCTATATTAACGATTTGTTCTAATTATCTCAGCAAAGCAATTCACTATTTAATAGTTGAGAAACTCGAGCTATTTATCGAGCCAAACAATGCTAAAATCCATAGTACATATTCTGTAATAACTCTGGTACAAGGATGAAACATATAAACATACATAGAACTTAATGGAGAATTTTAAGTAGCGAAGTGTGTGAATATCGATCTGAATTAATTTAAAAGTAATCAGTGTTATGTAATCAAAATTTTGATTAGAAATCATAACAAAATAAAAGTGAGTAGTAATTCATTTTATAAACTAAACGAATGGATGAATAAGGTGCCGGCGTGTGCGTGTGCGAGGTGAAGATCTTTTCGCTCGTGGTGGACGACAAATTGTGACCATGCAATCATAGTTTCAAGGACTAATCTAGTCCAGTGCGACAACTCGCGGTTAGCTTCGATAAAGAATTTCTATTTCTACGCTCCATTTACGTGATTCACTCAATCTTACAAAAAGATTTATGCCAGAAGTAATAGAAGCCAATAGTGGGGATTGAAGCTGAATTGAATTAAAGCTTTGTAAGGACGTATACGGGGCAGACATCATCGACGGGTTGTTCGTTCGAGATACGATACGGACAGAGGATGACCGTAATGGCGCGCGAGGTGCGAGGCGATTGCGAGGGCGCCACCTAGCGGCGAGTACGAGCTGCGGACGATCGCGCGTCCGTGGAATAAAACGCCAAGTCCGCCAATCGGAAAAGATTGTCAGGACGAGTCGCGAGGGTCCGAGAGGGTCGCGCGCAGTTGCTCCGTACAGGAAGACCGTATAACGTCATGGCCTGAGAATAGCGATAAGGACGGTAAAGGTGGGGCGCGTACTTGTCGTGAGTACTTGGAGCGACTGCTTTCGACTGCCTCGAGGCTGAGTCGCATAACGTGAGTACGAACGGTATCACACGAGACACGGCAACGTGCAGACCCGCAGGCTCTTGCTCGCGGACGACATGCCACCTAGATCAGGTGCGCGATATTCCGTCGCCTCGTATTTATGGCCAACGAGATTTCGCATTATTAGGGCCATTTGCCGTTTTCGCTCTATAATATTACGTGCCGCGGTTCCCTTCGCGGCCTTCCACGTTTCCACGTTTCCACGTGACGCACGATCCTAGTCGCTGATGCTCGGTGCTCGTACTTACTATAATTCTCTTGTCGCTCGCATGGCTCGATCGGAGAATCGAGCCGTTGTTGCCGTTGCTGCCGCCGTTGCTGCTGCCGTCGTTGCTGCTGCTGCTGCTGCTGTCGCTGCCGCCATTCTTTTTTCTCTTCTTCTTCTTCTTCTTCTTCTTCTTCTTCTTCTTCTTCTTCTTCTTCTTCTTCTTCTTCTTCTTCTTCTTCTTCTTCTTATGGTAGGCGCTGACTTATCGCGAAAGCGCGCTCCAAGAGATTTATTAAGGCTGCCGCTGTGCTTCCGATTGCACGCCGTTCTCCTTTTCTTATATCGTAATTTTCATTAAACGAGTATTTCGAATATGGTTCTTTAGGACGAGGCTTTGGTGCTTGAGACGTAAAACGACTTTATACTGCGCAAACATTCAAGGCGTTTCGCGTGTATGATAACGCGCTTGCGCGCGCTACTGTCCTCAAATACGGAAGCCTGAGCATGATATCGTTATAGCGACATTTAATTATCGCGTTTATCACGGGACTGGCTTACATGTTTCGACATCTACGATCGATTGGACGACCCTTGTTTAATAACCCTTGTTTGCATTTCGACAATTATCTAGACAGTCTATTGATGGGAAGTGTAATAATCGCCAAAGCACACCTTTGTTTTCACTAGGATGGGTTCCTCGCAGACCTCTTCTCGTAATAACTCTTAATTATATTCTTTAAATTCTTGATTAATGCGAAGAATTTTCTCTATGCATATTTTTGCATATTTTTGCAATCACTGTGTTTGCCTATGAATGCGCAAATTGGTTTATAGTATTCCGTTGTTACTGTCAATTGATCCGGTATACGTGGATTTGACACGAGTCGATTACGCTTGTGACAAGTGACAATGACAATTCCTAAATCTAATTTTATATTTTATCTCTTATTATGTTTTTAAATACGTGTAAAAAAACAATGAATAACGCTTAGGAAGATGAACGACCTTTTCGTTCTTCTCTATTTCTAATTTGTGTATGTGCATTAAAAAGATTATTCGGCTCAAATATAAACAAAAATATAATTTCTGCATGAAAAACAATGATTTAGATTTGATTCATACTTCTTCTCGTCTCTTTTATTCATACTTCTATCGATTTTTCTTGTAACCATTATCCAAAACCTCGATGTAAAACTTACCGAACGTGTTGAAAAAATTCTCTGATTAAGTTTTTCATCGCATAGATTAATTTTTATAATATTCTAAAAGTGTCTAGGCAAATAATTAACAAATGGTCCATAAATAGTAAAATAATAGTTATTTACCGGCTTATGAAATCTTTCTTTTTTCCAGAGAGCTGCCAAGTGTGAAAGGCAATATGTTGCAGAAATGCAGATCTTTGTAAATTTTGTGCAAATGCGGCGATACTTATACGTATTATATTTTTATCTATTTTAATGAAAGCGTTAATTACCAGCAGTATTTCTATATACTGTAAAGTCTCATTCTACGTTTAATTCTACTTTGTTTCAAGGCGAGATATTTTTTTTATGACTTTCCTACGAACTCGCAATATATTATCTGAAGAAATTATATCTAATTATTTGGATTGCCAACTGAGCTTGTGATCGAGCATTCCAGCAAAATTAGCTATTTTGAAAATATAATCGAATTTTACCGATATTTCTTTTTTGCAAATTGTTTTTATGGGATATAGTTTATTTAAAATTTATGTAAAAGAATCAAAATTCTCCAATTATTCTTTAGATTTTTATCTCTTTCTTTCAAGCTACATTGTAAGCTAAAGTGATTATGTTCTAAGGAACAATATGTCGATCTCCTGAAAAATACTGGCGTACTTGACAGCGATTACATTGTAAATAACTTTACTTTTTACTTATTAATGTAAAATAGTGAATATTTTTCACGTAATCAATCGTAATTAAATTAATTCCTTTCTGTCATAGCTATTAGTGTATTGTTGTCAACTGGTCTCATTACCGTATTTAATATATTTGCAATTATTCACAAGTTCGTTAAAAGAAAAATTATAAATTCACCCATTGATGTTGATTCATGTATTAATGTAACATATACGGATTGTGTGCTATTTTAGCGATTAAAGATCAAAATGTATAAATAGCGTATATAATCCAAATCCCTCTTGAGTGTGTAAACTTATTTTTCTATCGAATTACGTACCGTTTGTCTTGCGCTACCGTTACACGGCACATAAATTTCTTCGAAAAAGTTACAGAGAAATAATAAAACGACAAGTTGGCTTGTAACAATTACGATGAACGCATGATTATCGTTGCAGAAGCTTGCAAACGATACAGAAACGTATGATATTTTCTGAGCGCATTTATTATACTTTACGTACGCGATAAGGCAACTACTGATAAATAAATAAGAGGTAGGGAAATGATGGTAAAGATAATAACCGAAGAGAGGCGTGGTGAATCAATGAAACAGAAGCGTGCGTACGCCAACAATCGTTCCAATTATTTCGCGAAAAATCTAGTTCCGCGTATCTTCTCAACTCCCCAGGACCAGCGACGACGAATGTTTAAGGTTAAACATTCATCTTGCAGGCGAGCATTGTACGACCATCCGACACGAGCAAGTTTCTCATCCGTCTCCCATTCAAGAGTACGTAGCTCGACATTTCCGAGTCTCCGAAGCGGGCCATTGTTGGCAAGGAAGGCGCATTCTGCCTCTCCTTCGCTTCCTTCTACTTCTTCTTCTTCTTTCCTCCTTCTCCTTTTCTCGTTTCCTTCTTTGGCATCCTATCGACCCTCTACTCTATTTATATTCCAGACTTTTTTGCTCACCTTCGTGCGTCCTGCGATTCTCCCTCGTCTGAATGCGTGCTTCTAAAGACGAAGATGGAGCGAGAAAGCGCGAAGGGGCAGAGGGAGATAAAAGCTTTAAAGGAGCAACCAACTGAGTTACTGCGGTTGCAGTTCTCTGTTGTGGTAAAAGGGCTTTCTAGGGCGAGTACCAGTAACAGCAGCAACCTGAGCATAGACTCCGGGATCGTGTGGTTCTATGGGGCGCCAGGATGTATTATGTATTATGTATTAGTTTCGCAGCAACCGAGCTCAATCGATTCTCAAGTAGATACGTGTTCTGCGCATCCAAACGTAACAAGACGTAATACGCACCTCCAGTCGGTCGATCGAATCTTGAATTGCGACTCATTTCTTACGCACCTGCACGTGATTTATGCGAGATTAAGATGTCACCTGTCATCTAGAATTGTCGATATTTACACCCACTGACACCTTGTTCCTTGAATTATTCCTTAAAATATTTTTCAACTTTGGCTAAGGGACAATCGCTTATCGAACTACGGGAAAAGCACATGTTTTTGTCGATTGTCTACATCGTTTCTGGAGGCTCGAAACGGAGCTTCGAAACGACCACATTGCTAGATATCGTTTGTAAACCATGAAATTTCTTCAAGCGCACAATCTTCTACTTTTGTGTCATTATTTATTAATAAATAGTTCACAAGTATTATAGCAATTGCATTAATTTTACGTAATATATTAGGTAGCAGGTTTGCATCGTCTCGAAAATGACTAGAAAACTAACGGATTGTACTCGGTAGTTCTATTGAAGATTCGTCTAAAAATGCCGAAATATATTCACAAAAATTGAAAGCTTGACAAAAAGACGAAACAATGCACATTTTAAGAGCAAATACTTTTCGCTTTGTCTAACTTAAAAGTTGTTCTTTCACGTGTTTGCAATTGGATTTAATAGTAATTCGTAAAACATCAACTTATTAGGCTTAGATTGTTAAGTTCTTAAAATTATACTTCTGAAATTGTATTTTGACTAATTCCTATATGTTTAAGAATATGACTTATAAAATATTGCTTTCTAAAGTAAATGTAAACACTCGCAAAAGAATTCATGCAACTGTAAATTATGTTACTAACTAAATAATGACGATCTTTATGGTTTTTCTTTGCATGTAATCTAAATTTATTTGAAAAAAATGCACTGATGTGCGAATGCACTTATTACAATTATGAATTAATATATTGGTATAAATATATAAAACAATTTACTCGTAAACATATATATTTAAAAATATATTGATCGACGGCAGAATTCTGATATTCGAATGAAATAACAACAACAATTGATTTAATTAATAAAATTAAAATACTGTGCAGTAATATTTGTTATTTATTAGATATAATTGTGAAAAAGAAAATCTTCTATCTGCTACGAATCCTTTCACAAACTACTCAATCAGTTTGACAATAATTAGCCTCTATTTTTAATAATCATAATATTTCAATGTTTGGAATTTTTCAGCGATGTATACTTTTATATTGAAATCGTTTATTATTTCAACTTTGAAATGTCTTGATTTTTCAGAGATATTCAGATCTTATTTATAAATGTTCTAATACATGACGTTTTGACAGGTCCTTTTTTAAAACCTTAACATAACTTCTTTTGTGCTTAATGTACATCATAAATTGGCTTATAAAATTCGATTAAATATTGTATAATCCTATTATTAGAAAATTTCAAATTAATAAAAGAAGTTAAGACAAGATATTTTTAAGCCATCTGCATTCAAAATATAACGTAATTTGGACGTCTTCGAATAACACTTTAAACTATATTACGTATTTAGACTGAAATAATGAAATTTGAAAGAGAAATAATACGAATTAAGAACAAACGATTGTTAATCGCAAAATTGTGTTACGAGTGACACTCATCTTTTACTTTTAATGTTTATAATTTAATCACTTATTTCGAAGTATATTTTTGATACATTAATTGTAATTTACTGTGAAATAATTAATTAATATTTTGAAATATTAATATTCAAATATTGCATTATCGTTTAGAATATTTTATTTTTCTAAAAGAGAAAATATTTTTTTATTATCAATACGGTAACAAGTAGTAAATAGTACTTTGATTATAACTTAAAATGATTAACTTCTATATAAAATGTCTATGCTAACGTTCTATTGTTAAATAATCGATGTTTTATATAAAATAATACATAAATTATGTAAGGTAGCAAATTTAAGAGTAAAAGTTGTAAATTTGATAATCGTGTATTTCGGATATTCTATTAGACAGCCATGATTTTTATAAGCAAGGACTGTGATAATTATAATGCATCTACATTACTTTTAAACTATTAACTAACTAAATAAATACTAGATTATATTCAAGAACATTATAATTTTTATTTATGGAAAAAGATGAAATTTTGGACTTGAAAGAAAATTTTTGATTTGCTATCCAATAATTTTATCGTACTTTTACGATTTCATTATTAAGTAAAGAAAACTATATTCACTACTACAACACTCCACTACTATTAGATTTCTTAAATATTATGAATCCAACAAGATTAAATATTCATTAACAAAAGAGTTAAAAATTTGAATAATGACTTTTCTAATATAATTTCATTTGGTGGAGTCTAATTCTATTTTAGAAATCTTAATTTAAAATGACTTATATATCTTATCATGTATTACCTAATTCTTAAGATTTAGGTAATTCTTCGTTTTATAATATATTATTCATTGTATATAAAGAGTTTTAAAATACATTAGATTAAAGTAGTATTCAAAGTATTTAATAGGTTTTCCAAAAAAATTTGCAAAACTTTTTAGATTTATATTAACATTGTTTCTAGAAATAGCTTATAATAATAAAGTGAATTTGAAAATCTACCTTTGATTTATATACCAGTGAATGGAACTGTTTAAAAAGAAAATTTTTTACTGAATACATATATATTTAGATTCGACATGAAAGTAACTTATGCGATTTATAAGAAAATGAAATGTAAATTAAAATTTTATGACAGAGTTTTAGTGTTATAATGTGGTATTATTTGAAAATTAGTTATAATATTTCAAACAGATTATACGCAATCAATTGACCAAAGTGAGAAAATTTTTTCTTAAAATTCTAACTACTTTTTCTGAAACAGTTTTATTAAAAGACCTTTGATAGTATAAAACTGTTTTCACAATTTTGTTCATAAATTTCCTTAATTTTAATTATTTTGTACGTCTAAATAATATAATTCGAAAAAATACAAAGTTTAAATTGAACATTGAAGAAATTTTCTTCAATTAAAAATCTGATTACTAAACGATAAAGGAATAAAAGAATTTTCAAAGATCAATTCTCTAATTTTCGAAATATATTGCTCACGAACTTCGGGAATGAAGTTTCGAGACAAAAGCGCTAAAACATTCAAAAGCTTATTACACTAGTTCAGAAAAGGGTATACATAAAGACATTCCTCCGAGAATTTCAATTGAGTGAACTTGAAATTTTAAGAGACTATTTCAAAAATATTATACTTTTTGAAAAACTCTTGTTCTTAGAAAATGACTTCTTTTACTGGATATTACATTTTCGAAGATTTTTCTTACTAGGAAAATCTATTTAATTATAATATAACTTAATAACGTTTCCGCACATAATTAGAAATTCTTATTAGTGTTTCCCGTGCAAAATAATTTACTCAAGCGAAAAGTTTTTTACCATAAAATAGTTATAAAATAGTTCATAGGAGTATCGAAATCTTAATTATTGCGCCAACTTTCGTCCCTCAAACGTTAATTATCACGAGCTCAGCAAAAACTAAATAAAAGTATCACAAGATAAGTTTTAATTTAACTTTTTCACTTGCTTATATTAATGGCGATAGCTACATATTCGTTTAACTTTTACATTATTTTATGATGGTTGTATTGATCCTTATACCGTTTACAATTCATGAATCTCACGCGTTGAAAATATTATTGTGTATAATCCTCGCAGGTAATGTAGAAAACGTATTATAAAAGAAACACGTAATCACGCGGTAATTTAAAAAAAAAGTGTAAATCTTTTAACCTTGTATCGCGCCTATAATCGTACAATTGCATACGATATAATTCATTAATATCTTTCACATAAGAGGATAACCATAGAGCTTTGCCGATTGTATTTAGAAGTATCTAGAAATCACGCAAATGCTACCTGTATTCATCCACTTGCGTAATACGAAGCTGTACATTATGTGCTCTCGGAACGAAAGAAAGAGAGAAAAAGAACAAGAATCCACAAAGTCGTACGACGCGAACTTCACAGAAATGCGTTACGTAAAGCGCCGTCTTACATATTGTAAGACAGCGTTGCTGCGAAAGTATATCTTTTCCATCCTTATCGTCGCTAAAACAATCAGAAAAATCCTTTATCGAGGATAATCGTCATTTCTTCGTCAGATATCCTTTTACTAATATTAGCTATTACAGCAATACGAATTACTCGATCAGAGTTACACTTCCGTCCGTTTCGAGTTGTAGAAAATTTTTTCTTTTTTAAAGTAACTCTTAAATAATCGATCGTTCGATGTTCGTACAACCATAGCCTGCTAGCTAAATATGACAATACTCTGAGTATTACGAGACTCGTAAGACTCACTTATCATTCTACAGCGAATTGGCGTAAAAATAACCGAAACGGTGGCAAATAACTTTTATCCATTAATAGCATTATGACTTTGTGCATCGTTATTAGTACAGGTGTGAATTATGTAAAGCAAGGCAACCATTCGCATTCGCGAAATCGCAATAAATAATTCTAATATATATAAACCGTTATTAATGATATCCGCTCCTTCAACGGAGAGCCGTTAATATGTTTTTTGTACTTTTCTAAAAAGCTGTATCGGTATTAGAGGGCGAAACGAAGGTGATTTTGATGAGCACGAGGAGGCGTATACGAAAGCCGCAATATAACCACCGATAAATCCGTCGCGCAAATCGTAGGGGGAGACACTCGGCATCCGGGGCACGTACGCACCACCGTCGTCCTCCTCGAGCATCCGGTGTGACCTGCAAGGGCTCTGCCTAAAGGGTGCGCGTACGCGACGGAGATTCTTTATCGTTTCAATAAGCGCGCTAAAGTCCGTCCGTATTAACGAAATAAACCTCTTTAACGAGCAGCGCCTTTCTGCCCTGGGAACGAAGCTTTTTCGAGTCGCGAGCAAAAGAGATAAAAAGGAAGGAAGGGTAGCTCGCGACGCAATAGGGAAAAAGAGGGAAAGCCGAAACTGAAACGACTGCTGCCAGGAGAGCGAGGGAGGAAGAGCCGAAGAGGGAAGAAAAAGAATCGTGCCACCGGGGAATGGAGCCCCGTGACGCCGAAAAGGACGAGAGCTTTAGAAGAGATTCAAACGGAAAAAGAAGCGAGCGAGAGCGGGAGAGCGGGAGAGCGGGAGAGCGGGAGAGGGAAGATCGAGGAACGTAAAGGGCCTGGGGATTCTTGAAAAAGTTCTCTTACAGTGGAGACCAAAGGGAGAATCGATAGGTTTTTTCGCGGGTTTCCATGGAGACCGCGAGTCGAATCGGATCTAAGAACGATAAGTGACGGAGACGAGCGCACCACTCTATAAGAGCATCGCCTTTCGCTCTAACCTATCCCTGCTTGTCAAAGATAAATACCAGTCGACTTTCGATCGTCGATTATTAATTTTCACGAACATTAGCTATATTCCTTGTTGCGGCTTTTAATGCCTTGCACCACTTTTAATGTCGAAGTTCACAGGCCTGGAAATAATAAGAATATTTAAAATCCATTCTTTAAAGTAGCGCATAAAACGGACATGAAGATTTATTATCTCTTTGAAATACGAGTACGTCGATGTTTGCCGATAAATCTCGGTATTGTAGAACGATGTCATGTAATTGAGAATTGTCGAATGACGAGAGTCACGCGAAAAAATGATGGAATAAAAAAGAAAATGAAGGAAAAACGCGCCGAGAATAGAAATGAGAATATGATCAACACTTTGGACTGTGCGGAGTCCGTAAGGAGGAAAGTTAAAGGAACAGGAGGAAAAGATTACATATCCGCGTTTAAAATGTGCGACTACTTCTTAAAAGTTGGCGTACGTAGTATTTAGAACAAATGCTCTCTCGCTCTCTCGCTCTCTCTCTCTCTCTCTCTCTCTCTCTCTCTCTCTCTCTGTCTATTTACTACCGTCCCCCTCTCGCTCCTCTTCGCGCGCATACACGTTAAATAAAATTCATCCTCTGGTCAGTGCACATCACGGAGAGCGCCATTGCGAAGCCTCGCAAGTCACGTACACCTGTACAGCGCACGTAAGTGTACAAGCGCGGGAGACAAAGAAAGAGTACAGCGAGAGAGAGAGAGAGAGAGAGGCGGTGAACGCGCGGGACGAAAGTGGTACTGTGCGGAGCGGCAAAGGCCGGATTCGTCACGAGCTGCCGATGCTAAACTCGAGTCGTCGCAGGGGCGTTCGGTACTTTAGGTTTTAACGTCGCCGCGATGCATGAGCTCAGCTTGCAGTGGACTCACACAGCCGCCGGTTCACCAATATGCGAGACGCGCGCGGCAAAGTAATAAGAAAGAGCGTGGAGAGTAGAGGGAGAGAGAGAGAGAGAGAGAGAGAGAGAGAGAGAGGAGATGCGTGAGCAATGGCAAGAGAGCTCAAGTGTATCGCGCGCGTAGCGTCGCTTTGCGCGTCGCTCGCTTACATATAGCCAGGAGTCAGTGACACCTCTTTCTCGCATCGTCGTCGTTGCCGCCGGTGGCTGTCGGCTGCGGTTTCTGGTAGTCATGGTAACCCACCTCCACGAGTTCTCTCTCACTCCCTCGTCCCCGTCCCGACAATCCTCCCACCGCCTACTCCACCACCTTCTCCTCCTCGCCGCTTTCTCCTACCTCTCTTTCTCTTCCTCTCTTCATCGCCCGCCGCCATCTCCTCTCCGACCGTCCGACCGTCTCCAATTATCAGACCATCTCGCTCTCGAGCAAACCCTCCATTCGCTGTCACTGTATATACGCGTGCTCTCAGCTGCAATCTCCCCCATCCGCTCTTGCTTCACCTTTCGCTCTCCCGACCTCTCGCGCACCCGCTTGCGGTGTTCATTAGAGACGGAAGAGAAAGAGAGAAAGGGAGATACGGACGGCCGGCGAAAAGACACCGAGATTAAATGAGCAAGCGAGGCCGTGGCTGCAGTGCGGCCGGCGAGGGGGCTGGTGGAGAGGGGCGAGAGGGCACGCCGAGAGGTAACCACTTTTACGAACCCTACCCTCTTCTCTGCCTTCTGCCCTCCAATTTCTTGAGCACCGCAGCTGCAGCCTCGAACTTCGATACGGACATTACGCGTGGGGGCGGCTATTGGTTGTCGGGAAGCTCCTCGGACGAGCGCGTCCTCGGATACAGCCAACCCTTTTCCACGAGTTGCGGCGGGACTTTCGGAGAAATCGAGAGCGGTGTGATGACGCTATGTTTAGCGCCGTTTTCTCGGATTCTCAGCGCATCTGCAGGCGAACTCTCGACAAGAGCACGTATATTTATATCAGTTGCGGGCGACGCCTGAGAACGAGGTCCGTGTATTCGAAAGGCGCTCTTGAGCTTATATAGCTTTCGCGATGTACGACAGGATGTATGACTAAGAGTTAATGCTATTCTGGGTGACAGCCCGAGACGAGGATTCGTCGATGCTTGCGCTTTTACTTGCGTGCCGGTACTATAATACGTGCCTCTCCTCGTCTCGCAAATCGCTTGGCTCCCTCTTTGCTTCTTTATTCTCATTGTACGTTTCGTCCGTTTCGTCCGTTTCGACGACGCCACGATCTCGCCTGGTATTCTTGGACCGCAGAAACAGAGACAGAGACAGAGAGAGAGAGAGAGAGAGAGAGAGAGAGCGTGTGTGTGGGTGTGCGCGCGTGTGTCCGAGCAAGATGGCGACGAAGGGAGGGAGGGGGAGAGAAAGAGAGAGAGAGAGAGAGAGAAAACGAGTTGTTACCTCGTTTCACGCCTTGACTTTATTCGGAATGAAGACTTTAATAAAAATCCACTGGTGCGCGTAACTTCGCTGCAGTCTTCTGTAATACCTTTATAACCTTTGTCTTGCGTTATTTACTTTAATACCATTGTGAAAATTATTTCTTGAAACTGCTGTATCTTAATTCCACGCCGACTATTAATACGGTGTGCGACACGTGTAATTGCCCGCCGAAGTGCATCTTAAAATTTCTCGTAAATGCGCGGATTTCAGCCCCTAGGAGCGAAATCGGGAGACGGTCGCTTGCGCTCGAATAATTCCAATAATTCCAACAATTCCAACAATTCCAACAATTCCAACTGTCGTCGCTCACGCGGTGAAACGGATTGACCGCGAGTCGACCGGAGCGTTCGCCGGGAGAACGGCGCACAGCGTAAGGGCGATAGGACCGCACCACCATTTTGGCCTAGGCTCGGATGGCCTTCGTCGCTAGAAGTCGGCGGCGAGGGGGAGGGCTAAAGTGATCCTGCTGTCGACGCGCAGTCGCGAGGATGAGCAGAGATGCTCCCGCCGACGACCAATAGCCGCCGACCGATGCTTCGCCCGCGCCAATCCGGTACGAGGGATGCCACTCGAGGTCCGCGCGCTCCCGACTAAGAGCGTCGTTAAACCGAGAGCGAGAGAGAGTGCGAGCGAAAGAGAGCGCCGCGAACGTGAATGAGGGACAAGAGCACGGAAAAACGGTTGCGGTGGGATGATCCAACGGACCAATCGCGAAGCCCTCTCTTTTCTCTCTAGAGACAACATCGCATGTGTAGCAGCATGTGCAAAAAAAAATATGGCGAACAGTCGGACTTGTTCTTCGATCGGCATTAACTCACATCCCCTTCTTGATGATTCTTGATGATTGTCTTTTCCAGCGGTCGCTCGCGAAATGGAGAGTAATAGGGGTACGTTGTAGAATACGGCTGAGTATTTATCGAACGAATGGACTCGTTATTACTCGCATCTCCAGTAGTCCAGATATCGCAGAATGTAGATTTTTAAACGGTGTTCCATCGTAGGTGTGTTTAATTAGATGTGCGCTTTATGGGCACCGGTAATGTAGACTTGTTTTTGGATGCGACAATTGCTCGAGGACGTGAAAACAAACTGCGATTATAATTAACGATGTCCCGAGATAAAGGAATGACTGCGTCTGTCGTCCGACTACGTTTCTAAAAATCGCACGTAAACGCGAAATAATCATGAATTCCGTGAGTGCGTTTTCATATTCTCGGTTAATGAAAATCTGCAGAAAGACACGAAAGCAGATGCGCTCATCGAGGCTACGTATTTCACGTGACACTTGTAAAATTCAACGCGTTCCCCTTCAAAGGATATTATTTGAAAGTCCGTCGAGTAACGCACTTTGCAATACAGACTCGCATCTACTGCACGAATCGGAAAGTGCACTGCTTTTATGCATAGAAGGAATAGCCATTCGCAGGAGATTTGAATTACTTGAATAATAAAACAAAGGAAATAATCGTATTTTATATTAGTACGCTATCGAGTCTATGGTTGCGCGCGCGAACACGCGTACGAAATTTCACGTAATTCGTGAAAATATACGTCCACGTTATATATCCTCGCAGCATCGAATGAATTTTAAAAAGAAAAACGCATTACGTAATAAAGAAGTCATGATTCGATATTAGTTTTGTATTACAACTTTTCGCAGATTCGCGCTTCCATTAAAACGTATCACTGCCGATACACGATACACGAAGCCTCTATCAAACTCACCTCGATCGAACGCATTTCCCGAAATCAACGACAATTTCTAAAATAGCTCGTGCTTTATTATCGCGAGGAAGCGATTAATAAATAAGAAAGATCAAACAAGGTAAAATTTATTATTAAATTTCTGTCTGTGATAAACGGAGAAATGGATCGAGAGATCGAATCGATCAAGACGAATCGTACTCTATAAAATAAAGATAAAGAAGCAATAAAACTCGAGCGAAGCTGGTCTCGCAATCACAATCGCTCATAAAACTAACGAGGCTAATTCATCAAAACTGTCCGGTCGACGTACGCTTGATAAACGATTGATTCGTGTACTATTCCGTGCAGGGATTTTACCTTGGCACAGACAAATTACGCCTTCTCGTTATTTTTTCCCATAAATTTTTTAATGCCTAAAAATAATTCTTTTAACGCTTGCAAGCGTATACTCGCTCATTAATGAAACTGATAAGGCCCATAAAGTTCATTTCAAATTCGTTCGACAAACTCCCATACGCACTGCGGACTCGCGTTTTTCTATTTTTAAACTAGTTTTCTGCGAGTTTCTCGGAATTACTCCAGAGCGGAAAGCGCCTCTTCTCGCGCGCTTACATTTTTCTCTTCGGTCTCGCTCTTATTTTATGCATCCTCGAGTTGTGTTTAGCTTACGCCAGTTCGCACGTGCACAGAGGAACGAGTCCTTTGACAAAATGCACAAGTAGAAACTCGAAGCACCGCGGCTGGAAAAGACTCTGCCGTCGGCACTTTGCTTCCTTTCAAACGAAGAGAACTCTTAATCTTCGCTTTACTTCTTGCGCTTCTATTCGTATTTTTTCTAAATTTCAAAAAAACAAAAAACAAAAACAAAAAAAAAAAAAAAAAAAAAAAAAAAAAAAACAAAAAGAAAACAAAAAGAAAATCTTTACCACGGAGTCCTTTCGCTTAAGATATACGCAAATTCTGGTGACCTCGGATTTTCCAACTTGACGCTACCGTACCCGGTGCCTTTTAAAGAAAGTTTATACAAACGTTGAAATAAAGTGAACAGCCGCACCGATCGTTCGAGTACTTTGGTCATATTGTCAATGACACCAACGACAATTAGTTTTAGACGCTTAAGTGAAAATGAGATCAGGTAAGCTCGTGTAAGCCTAACCGAGAAACTCCAGAAGACTCTTGTGTTAATGGTCTACCGTCTGCCACACGCATATTTTCTTTTTCTTTCTCTCTTATATCCATTGAAGTAAAAGAAAATTCTGCTCCCTGTGTTCACACTCTGCACTGCATTCGCACTTTTACTAGAATTTGTCATCCGAATTTCCACGCGATAACAAAATACAGCGTAAGATGTTCGAAGAGGTTCAAAATTGAAAACAACGCGAGTACTAGCAAATACAAACGATTTTCGGGAATTTCAAATGTACAATGTATCAGTTACGTTTTACAATCGCTGCGCGTATTACGATAATTAGCCTAACAATGTCGTTCCCTTAAAATCGTATTCAATTTATCGAATAATACGTAAGCGATTCGTTCGAAATGAGTACATTTGACCAGTTGGTTTCCCAGTGCCCGATCTGCATGAAAAATCGTTGTCGTGTATCGTTGGCTCGCACACGAACATTGCGTAAAAATACACAAGCAAAGCATTGAATATCGCAATAGCGGACGAGCGATTGCGCGAAACTTCTCGCCGCCTAAAATAAGGATTAAAAGAACCATAGGACTTGGTTATTATTTTCTTATCTTTTAATCTAATTAAGCCTGTCTAATAAAATGCAATTTGCGAAAGGAGTTGTCAGCTTTTATCCTTGGCGATTAAAGCGAATCCACTGCAATGGGACAAAATGACCGTAGTGCTGGGGTCTCCATTGATCATATTCGTTAGTTAAATAAACTGGTGGAGGAGAAGCTGCACTCGGTCGAACCAACGGATCAACCAAGCAGAATTGGAACGAACGGAGACGAGGCAGCGATCGAGTGCAGTGCGCGAGCGAAACCTCGGATTCGAGGAGATTTAGGATCGTTGCAGGTCGGCTGAGATGGTATTCGGTCCCGAGGGATGGGGAAGAGGGTTAGAAGTGGTTCGCGCGCGCGCGGCGTGGCTCCTCTCCAGGGAGGATCAATAGGACAGGGAGACGAGACCTCTTTCCCTCCCTCGCGTCGCCCTCTCTTTCGCCCCCGCAGTCTCGCTTCCTTCCTTCCCTTGACTACCATCGGCAGCACCACTGCAGCCACCATTTCGTTTCGCTCCTGCCCTCTCCGCTCCTCTCGCTCTCACCAAGACCAATCCTTTTGCCAAGTCTAGGACGAGAGACGAGAGACGAAGCCACGTAGAACCGAGCCACGCAGTTAGTCTAGGGAGCAGGGGAAGAAAGGTGGACGCGGAATGCGGGAAGCGAGAAGAGCACCGAGGCTCCGCTCAGCTGCGAAAAAGAGCAAAGAGAGGGGCTGAGTGGATGGAAAGCCGGGGAAATATACGGAAAGCGAGGCGAAGCGTACATCGCGCGTCGGAAAAATGGAGCAATGGACGTGTTGCGACTCGTCGGCGACTCATCAGCGACTCGATGTCGACGACGCGTGTCCAGGCTGAGAGAACGGCCAATGAAATCGCGTCCTTTATCCAACCTCGCGCATCGCCTTCTTACTTTCAGTATATCCTTCCCGGAAGCTAGAGTCGTTGGATAAACCTTTGGCGATCGGTGGGCCATTTCTCGAGAAACGAATGCTAAGTATCGTACGTGCGCTCGCACACTTCCCGACGACGATCCACGGAGTCGAAACTTCTCGCGCTTCTCGGAAATGAAATATCGACTCTCCTTTTCACTCGGCATTGCCCTGAAAATTAATCGCTCAAACACAAAACTCATCGTCCGACGGAATGTCCCTCGAAGATTTCCCTCGAAGATTTCCCGATGCTCGATGAAGTAGTGTGCGACGACGACTCCTTTGCGCCGCGCTAGAGATTGATCACCGACCAACAAGAAAGTCAAGTAAGAAAATCAACGCGTTATTAGAATTGCTTTGTTGGAAAACATCGTTGCGCTCCGACCGAAATTACGTGCTTTCCTCGCCAACTCGACACGCAAATGGAATGATTCTAATTCCCGAAAAGCGAGCACAATGAATGGCATGAAATTCGTAGCTCCTAGACCAGCTCCCAGTCGAGCTCCCAGTCGAGCTCCCAGTCGAGCTCCCAGTCGAGCTCCCAGTCGAGTGCTTCGTCTCTCCGCGATTAATCGCCCCGGTAAAACTCTCTCCGGATCCCGGAAGAAAGGCCAGGCTGTAATCCGTTAATAGAAGGTGGTTGGGCCGGCATTGAGGAAGGAGCGCCGGTGCGTCACAATGAAAGTAGGAAGCGGTTAACGTCGATAATTTGGGTGAGTTGGCGCGCGCGAAGGAGGCGCCAACGCGGTCGCGCAAGGCTCGAGTGCAGACGCCGTCGAAAGGGGATGATTCGCCGAGGTCGTGGTCGTGATTAATTCGAAGGAGCGAATGGCTCGGGGGGTTTGCCGAGTCGTGCAATCCTGCCACGCTCGAGGAGCTCCTCCCTGCCACGGATCCGCGGGACTTCCCTTTGGCGCGTGTACGAGCGCGGGGGGAGGAGGCGAAACCGCAGCGAAAAGTCGGCGGAATGGGCTGGCTCACAGTCGAGAGATGCCCGCATCCACCCTCGGTGGATCTGGCCCGGGATCTCCGAGTTGCCCTCGAGGCCGAGAGAGAGAGAGAGAGAGCGAGAGAGAGAGAGAGAGAGAGAGAGCGAGAGAGAGAGAGAGAGAGAGAGAGAGAGAAGTCCGCTCGGCTTCTGCGACTGATGACTGACTGCGAGCTGCGCCGGAGCACAGGGGGAGAAAAAATCTCAAGAAGCCTTCGCGCTCGGCTTTAAATTGCTTTATAGCGTTGTGGCTATTCATGCCGATAATAGCTTTGCAGTTTCGGGATTTGAAAGAGTGATCTAACCAGCCTTCGCGTTTCACATTTTTTACGATTCTCGTTTGCGCGTAGGGGTTTCGCAATTGTCGACGTTGTGTCGACGTCGCGATGCATTGATTTTAACGATAAGATACGAAGGGATAAGTTGCGTTCAACTGAACGTTGAACTATTGATTTACCTCGGCGATCCAAGTGGCCACGATCCAGCCCAGCATCGAGTCATCGACGAACTTGAACGATTAGGTCTTTCCGCGTGCTTTTATAAAAATGAGATGCGTCTGTAATCCAAACGTTGCTCGTGTGCGAAAAATATTCAACGTATCTATCGAGAATGTGTAGTACTCGTGAAGTCGTGGAGGTGCGTTTCGTAATCGTTTGCCGGTAATGTCCGCCGTTCGTAGACTCCTCATCCGTACCGAATAAAAGATTTATATCCACGAGTAAATAATCGATTGGCGCACAATATTTTCAAATGATATCCCATCGAAAATTTATGTTTAACCGTTGGTGCGGATGCGTGCATTATTAACGTGAGGTTGACGTGGATTAATTGGCCAACCGTAATAGCGAATGTGGTAGGTCGCACGTAGCATCGCAGAATTGAATTAAAATTTTGCAAAAGCAAGAAAATAATTGTTCACGAGCCACCGAGAGTCCGAAGGCTATGTGATGTAATGGGGCATAACTTGGACTAGCAAAGTCTCTTTTATTCGATATTAAATTTTTGTTGGTCTCCCTCGCGCGCTCGCGCTCATCTATTTCCATGTATTATGTAGACCTGTGTGTCGAGCAGAGAACAACCGTCTTTTTTACAAAGGTCTTGGTCTTTATTACGGTGGTCCTAATGACCCTTGGCTCGTAAAATATAAAATTTTGTTTTCAAAACCGAACTCCGAACTCGAAGAGTGCGTTCATCTGTAATACGATATCTACTGCTTTTCTGGCTGTCAAGCACGATCTCCCTAATTTTTTTTTTTGTACGTATGCCTTTTCCTAGAATTCCAGCGAGATTTCCAACGTACGAGTTCAAGGTTCAAGAATTTCT
Source organism: Wiebesia pumilae (assembly GCA_018907045.1). NCBI lineage: Eukaryota > Metazoa > Arthropoda > Insecta > Hymenoptera > Agaonidae > Wiebesia > Wiebesia pumilae. Next base: position 4,829,870 of record JACCHZ010000192.1, read on the forward strand.
TGTTATAACATAAATTTCCTTTTTATATCGCATCATTATATTGTAAGTGACTTTAAGAGAAAATTCAAATTATATCAATTTCTCTACGATGGCTCATAAATGCGATGCGGTATCTGCTTTTGACAAACTCGGATCAAAACGAACGTAATATTACATTAGCATTTTACCAATTTTATCGTTGCGCTTAAAATTAAAAATCTCATTACACGGCAATTTTTATCTCGTACTTTTCGAGACTCTTTTATCTTGTAATTTTGCTTTTGCTTTTGCTATTTGCTTAACTACTTTGCTCTTCGTTCTTACGCTAATATATTCGTACATTGCAACGGATGCATAATAATTGTTGAACAAATTTGTTAAGCTATTTTAGCTCGCGCTACGGTAAGCCATTGAGTAATCGAGCTGAATAACAAACTAAAAATCCAAATTTCAGTATTCGGGCTACTATCGAGTTGCGCCTCCAAGTCTCTGGACATCATCGTCGAATTAAACGTTAAGAAGCCGTAATTCGATACTCCACGCTTATTCGTTATGTTCAAATGCAAAATTACATTGAGAATTGTAAATGTACAGGAAATTCATGGAATATTTTATGCATTTCTCGCTCACGCGACAATCGAAGATTTAGATTCTGCAATAAAAACCGCTCTCGCGGAAAAGATAATGTTCTTCAAACGATGTTATTTCTCGAAAAGAAATATGTAAACATATATGTTCGTATGCGAAAGGTCATTCCCTAATGATAAGCTTTCCGAATATACAATGGGAGAAATTACAAAGACAATTAAATATTTATCCGAATTAGTCGAGACATTTAAAGAAGTATTCAGTCAGATTCAAGCCGCAACAAAATTACAAAATTTGAAGACCATAATTGTAAATTAAAACATAGAGGGTAAATGTAATACGTAATCTCTTTTGCATATCCCTTCGGCACGTTTACGTTCCCTTACGCCGACCTCCAATTACTCGCGTTTAGTTGCCTTTACTCGCCTTCAGTTGCATTTTTCCACTCGAACGGTCTTTCTATGATATTCTCGAGCACCGGAGCCGCGCTTGGAATTTAGTCAGCCAAACCCACTTGTGTACGTCTTTCGATCTCGTAGACGCGTGCAGCAAAGCCTTTATAAGCACCTGACTCAGCACGTGCACCTATGCATCGTCTCTCGAGCACTCGTTTACCAGTCGTATGTCACTGCCAGGGTGAATCGATGCTCGTTAGGTCGGAAATTCGAGAAAATGTCTCAGAAAATGTCGGCTTCGATTTCATGAGACTTAGCGCGTCGGGCCACGTCTCCGCTCCAACGAAGAGATCGTTAATTAACTTGGCTCAATTAGTTATCGTTGGCTCGCTCGCGAATCCGCAGTCGCCGGTCGATTGTCATAGACGACGAGGTCGTGCGAACTGTGGCAGAATGCGAGCTTATCGATAAATGCCAAGAGGTTCACGAGTAAATGTCACCGTGGCGCAGTCGTAAACGTACGAGCCACAAGAGTGTATTCGTCACTGTCAATTGACGAACTGCTGCGGTGGCTGCGGTGAGCGTTTTTTTCGACGGTACGCCAAGGAAAATTAGCAGCGATAAACAGCGGAAGATTTGTTCGCGTCTAAAATATTTCCATTAGCCGTCGCTGCGTACAAGCTTTGCATCCGTATTGGCAGATGTGGGGTAAATCGGTGTAAAATCAATGTCTCGCTTACATATGTCACCGGGCAACCGAGCAACCAGGAGCGAGAGAGAAGCGGTCCACACCCCCCTATAACTTCTTAGGCAGGAAAGCCCATCTAGACGCTCCTCTGGTGTCGGAAGGTCGGAATGGAGCGTCGGAACGTCGGAAGGTCAATAAAGACGCGGCGGGACGGAATGAGTTGAAGCTTTCGCGATAAATGTTCTCTCAGCTGGCAAGGGGTCGGATTGGGTATACAGGGGGAAGGAGGTGAGTGAGAGAGAGAGAGAGAGAGAGAGAGAGAGAGAGAGCTTGTGCCGCTCATCGTTAGACTGGAGCTGCCTTCGAGCTCGCTACTCCTATATAATGTCGCGAGCGATAAATAACGGCGCCCAGGCCACACCGTAATAATATAATATAACGAAATATATTGTTCTGACCTGAAACATGAAAGTCACGCTAGCCTTCTTCTCTTTCTTTCGCAATATCCTTTTCTTCGATGGCTTTTACGCGCCGATTTCTCATACTACAGAGGATGGTAAATGTGTAAAATATCTTTGGTCGGCGACTAAGTGTAAGCTCCGCGAGTACCGAGTTCGCAAAGTAGTAGATCGAATAATTCATGCGTCTTTTCATATTGTATAACCGGCATTTCTTTACCGGCATATTTATTTAAAAGCTAGAGATCGTGATCGCTGTACATCCGCGCGCGCGCGCACACACGCGAACACGCGCGAATCTATACTTGGCAGAACGAGGCGATCGTCCAAGAGCTGCGCCAAGGATTAGAGGAGGATCGAAAAAATGATTTGCTTTTTTCCGCTTGTGTAAAATTTTCCTCTTCGTGGATACGTTTTCAAAAAAGCATAAAGTAATTCCTGTCGCAGCTGCGGAATATTTCTCCCTCGAAAAAAGAAAGGAAAAAAGAAAGGAAAAAAGAAAGGAAAAAAGAATGGAAACAAGAATGGAAAAAAGAAAGGAAAAAAGAAAGGAAAACTGCTCCCCAGATGTATAATTTATCTTCTCGTTATCACCACTTCTGCAATAAACTTTCGGAATATTAATAAGTGGCAGGAGGTAAAAATCGTTATTACGCTTGAGAAAGCGAAGGTTCCTCGAACCTCGGGAAATTGTAAATAAACAAGAATTAAATTAGCAAGGCTAACGCGCACTTTCCGGAAGTCTGACGAGACCGCGGAAAGATGGAGCAGATTCACCTTTCGACGAGCCGACGAGGATGCAATTTAAATACCATTGCGATAAGCCGCCCAGATTATTATTTACGCGTAGTTGCATTGGCCCGCAATCGCGTAAAGCAAAGTACCGTTGGTCACTGTTACAGGCGCGAGAGTAGCTCCGCTGGTCGCTGAGTCTCGCCCAGCTGGGCGAACGGCCAAGGGGTTGGTGGTCGCGGCCAGTGAATCTCGTTGATCTCTGGTCATTTTTTCCCTTTCTCGGCGATATACGCGTGAACGTCGTGCACAGCTCGAGAGGTCGCATGTCCCAACGAGGCGGTCTCCGCGGTCACATCAGTCTCCGAGCATGCGAGCTCGAACTAAATCCCCGTAATATACGCACGGAGGCACTAACGGTTACCACTATCGCCGCCGACCGCGGCATTATACAGACGTACCTGTGTATCCCGTACACACCGGACGATGATTGCTGATATGACATGCGACCGTCTTGGATATAGGCTGCACGACATACCCGCTTCCTTCTTCGAACTCGCCCCAGCCTTAACTCCTTCGAGTCAACCTCGCCCCCGTGCCACCTGCACTCCCCTTCCCCGCCCCTTACTCGCTCCTCGTACTTTTTCTCTTTCGATTTTTTCACAGCCTTTTTCACCACCTTGCTTCACGCGGACACCGCGGAAAGACTTGGTGCAGCCACTTCTATCGACTCGCCGCAGCTCGATGCCCGATTTTCCGATTTCACGATTTCACGATTTCACGATTTCACGATTTCACTCGGAAATATTCCGCGAAACTTCCCGCATTCCAGTCATCCGACCTCAACGCTACGCTCTCCTTTACTCGCTTGTTTCGATTCGCTGGTTTTCGATTCTTTTATTGCCAACGTTATCTCGACGTTGGCAACGCTACAATAAAATAAGCAGGCAGGCCGTGCACGATCGGAGCTTTTACCAGAGACAATAAGTTTCGCAGCGATTACAGCCGGGAAATTTAGCGTATTTGCCGTTGCAGCCGCTATCGAAAAGCACGGAAGCGTCGATTTACTTGGACTTGCAAGGCATTAACATTAGATCGTATCGATTATCAATGAAATTCATAAAGATAAATTTTATGGACAACTCGTCGTATAAAAGAAGGAGAACGACATTTAGAGCGTTAATATCGTTTCTTCTGTTACGAAGCAAGCCATTAAAACATCGCACACATTAAAGATTAAACATTGGCCATTTATAAAAGAAAACGTTAATTTAATTTACGAATAAAATATATATTTTATCATGCGGAAAATAACAAAATGAAATATGGAAAGAACTCAATTTTAATTTCTAATTCATTTCATGACTTTCGTAAAAATATGTCAAAGTATATATATGCACATTTTTTTAATGATTAGATATAAAATATTGCGCAGAAAGACTTTTATAGCTTAAAACTCATTCGCTTAAAAAAATTTATTTTATAATCAGTTAAAATAAATTGCTATTCGGATAATGCACGCGCCTCAACAAGAAAAGATCTATATACGTTCCAGATAATTTTAAAATCCTTTTTTCGATTAAAAACACATTTATCGGCATTTTTCTAGGGTATAAATCAAGTTGAATTTCCATAGCGCGAACATAGATAACCGGTCCTTCGGTAATGACCGTTGACTATCTTTCGCCCGATGCGAATCAATCAAGTCCTCGTTCTCGTTGGAAATATTAGGGTAACGGACAACGGTAAATAGAGCTCGCACCTCCAGAGAAAACTGTAATTGCGGTTAATTTCCGAGGTTCCCGCGACTCGTAGCGTTCGTACAATCTCTGCGTGCGGGAGCAATTTGCCGCGGGTTTCTCGCAAAATCGCAAAAAGGCCCGTTTAAAGAGAGAGAGAGAGAGAGAGAGAGAGAGAGAGAGAGAGAGGAGAGAAAAACACGAAAAGAGATAAACGTTATCGATAATGGAAGCTCCCAACATAAAAGCAGAGCGGGGGATGGGGCGAGCCGCTAGAGCTTTAAGCACTCCTTGAGGATTTGATGGTTCCGCGAAGTCGTCTGTGCGAAGCTAGATAGAGAAACGGGAGAAAGAAGGAAAGGGAGTGCGAGAAGACTAGTTGGTACGTAGGTACAAGGCGTACATGAAAGGCGCGGGCTGAGCGTAAAAAAAACGCCCGTGCGCGTAAATCCCCTTCTGTAATCTTGTGCCCGAGGTAATGCCTCAAGTGGTATCGATCACAGAGAAAAGAAAAAGCAAACTGGCACTTAAGCTCGTCCGCGCACTCGCTCGGTCAATTTTCTCAGCTCCCTCCCTCCCTCCCCCCTCCCCCCTCCACCCACCCCCTCTCACTCTCTCTCTCTCTCTCTCTCTCTCTCTCTTCCTCCTTCTTCCTCCTTCTTCCTCTTCGGTGTATCGAGTACTCCCCAACAACTTGGCTTTAGCTTGTACCGCACGCTGCACACGCTATGAGCGTTTGCCCGCTAATCGATCCGAGCTGCGCGTGATCACGAACGCGCGCTTTTATGCGATCTCCAGCTAAGCATCAAACGTCGTGGCCTGACGTTCAAGCGCTGCGGGTTTTAATGACAGTTTTCGTTTCGTGATACCGATATAGATAAGAGTCTTTTTTAAAGTTTCTGCGGATCGCTTAAATTCCTTGAGTGATTACATGTACGAGAAAAACCACTAATCTCTTTGCAAAAAAGCAGTGCTAATCAATGATAACGGTATCGAGCTTAAGAATTTTCTGTAAAATGGAAATTATACGATTATCTGGAAATTCATTTCGATAATTGTTAAACTTTTCAATGAATTTCCACGCGAAGAATACAGAAAACAAGAGAATTACGTACATGTACATTAGAACTGATCGAATGTATTATTGAATATTTCTTAAGTTTATCCTGCCAACGCATTCATCTTATGCTATACGCTTGATAATTAATATAATTATATATTGCACATATAATAATTAAACTTTGAATAACTGTACGGTAAATAAAGTAGGAAAGCAATATAAAATACAAGTATCTATAATTATTAGGAATAACTTCATAAATTAGAAAAGTTACGTGTTTTTTTTTTTTCTTCATAAAATGTCGAATTACTATTTCGATGGTAAACTGCGGTGACTATTTCAGAGACAAATTCCCGAGATCTTTAGCGAATCTTCCACCGAGTCTATTTTCAACTATCGTTGTATAAAGAAACTAGGTAAACGATGATTACTCGTAATGTTGGACAAGTGTTACGAGCCATGTTTTTTCGTTTCGATTTAAAACTCCGTTGAAAGAAGCAGCGCGACACCCAATTAAATTTGTCTCGTAGAGAGAAGATCGTTTTGAAAATCGTTTTGAAAATCGTTTTGAAAATCGTTTTAAAAATCGTTGCTCTGTTAATGCCAACTTTCTCGAAAATAACGCGTTTTTCTAAAGAGTCGCGCTAGAGGCTATTCGGCTATTTCTTATAGAGCTTTTCGATCCTTATCGCAATTAATGATTCACATAATTTATGATTTTAGGATATCAGTTTGACTGAATCTCGTTGGCGAATCGACGACTGAAAGCTCGCGCGGAAGGATGTCAAGGCAAGTGAATAATTGTGACCAAACGAGCACATGTATATTCAAGCCCGGCCTAGAGAAGCCTTAAAGGTGACTCCAGAACGAGAGCAATTTATGGCGTACGTATGCATGTGCATGCTAGATGTGCATGTAACTGTAGCTCCGAACGCGCCTTTTCCCCGATCGATAACATTAGAGTGGGAGAGCCAAGGATTGACCTTTTGACTGAGGGTTGAGAAGAAGAGAAGCGAGTGGTTTTTATAGCGGCTAAAGGACAGAAAGAGCCTTGGGATCTTCAGGGCTGCCCCACTCGACCAGAGTATCCCTAATATACGTCATACGTTAACGGACCTTTTATACCTGATAACCTTATACCTTTCTTTCCGTCTTGCCTTCCTTTCTCGCTCGTTCCATCCATTCCTTTCATCGACTTCTAGACATTATTACCGTCCTTTTTTCCTTTGCCGAATTCCTCGCTCGTAAGCAAAGACCACTTTTACCAAATTGACTCTTCGTCCTAGTAGGGAATTTCTAGTATTTTTTGTCTACTCTACTTTTCAAGCGATCCGTTTGAATTTGAACCCTGAGATGCACTCAAGCATGAATTTAAGGGGAAATTGCCAATGCTTGGCCGACTGTCATATTTGAATAGGAGTCGATATTGCTGCACTAATAACATGATATATTGATTTATTGATACGCGAATGACATTTATTAAAATGACCAACATTACGGTTTAATTATGCATTCTTACGAAATGACATCTCTATTTTCTAATTGCGACTTCCAACTCCTAAGACGCAATATTCTAGTCGGTGATTTGATTTTTTATGAGTTGAAAAATGATGGTTATCTAGCTGCGATAATACTTGTAAGTTGAAAGGACAAAAGTAAAACAGTGACGCAGCTGAACGAGGAGCAAAAGCATACGTTATCGAATGTCTGTTGACCAGTATTGCATCTATTCCCACGTATACACGTCACTTGTAAGGCCCTCGAAGACTCAAACGAAACGGTGGTAGTTATCAATGTACGCACATGGAGACGCGTTACGAACCCATGAAAGAAGAAATTCAAGATCACTCGGCTCTCTCTCTCTCTCTCTCTCTCTCTCTCTCTCTTCTCTTTCGAGTATTGTCGTTTTGTACCGTTTTCTTTGCAAGATGTATATAACGAACGCACGAACATACGTATGAGCGAACAACCGGAAAAGAGTAAAAGAAAGAAGAGGGAGAGAAGAACAGAGAGAGAGAGAGAGAGAGAGAGAGAGAGAGAGACCGAGAGCAAATCGCGACAAACGCAGCGGAATGCGTCAGCTCGCTCTTCTTTTTCTTCTACCTCTCTCAGGGGCTCGGAAGATTGTAAAGCCATGTGCCAGCACAGGGTAAAAAGAACAAGGACTCGATAAAGTCGCGGGGTTTAATTGAATAAAGCCAGAGTTGCCGCTCCTACGTTTTCGTGCGCTCACCGTGTGAACATCCTCGAAAACAAATAGTCAATTTTTCGAGAGCTGCGGTAAGCAAAGGATTTTATTCGTAATGACAAAGAAAGGTAGAGAAGCGGACGATAAAAAACTGCTACCCTCTTGTTTATTCAAATGAAGTCGCACGTATAATATCCAGAACTTTCTCTCTTGGGCGGACAAAAATGTCGATATCCGTCACGCGTGTTGACCGATTTCGTGGTACGGCTTAAAAAGTACTAGTACACTCCTTATTTGCTTTCGAATACGAATAAGGACTTCTTTACGGCTTTGTATGTCATGCTTTGCAAAAGTTAAAACTTCTTTTGTCTCTTCATTAGTCTGTGAAAAGGTGTGTTTTGTTTATGATAGCTACGAACAACATATTCACTTGAAATTTAGTTTCTACAAAACTCTTGAATATTTTAAGATTTTTTTTGTCTTTTTTTTTTTTTTTTTTTTTTTTTTTAACACAATAGCAGGAAGAAAAACTTGTCTCAAATGCATATTAATACCCGTGGAAACCAATGTCTAACATTAATTGCAATAAAGGCTTTTCACATCCTGCCTCTATTATTATAAATGAAAAAACACGTCCCTTGGACGAATCCAACCGCGTACATAATTATTGAATTTAATTGAAATAAAAACCCTCGATAAGTATAGAAAGATGCAGATTTTTCCTCGAGAGATATATTTTTCGGAGCCGAGGCACTAACCGTTTGATCGACACCACGACTGGTTACTACTCGCATCGCATAAAGATCATCAAAATCAAAGCTGCTGGCATCACACTTGCATTATTTTATCCGAAATTACACGTTAAATTAAGAAATCAGGTTAGAGCGACGTAGGAAAAGTGGGTGAACGCGAACGGCAGAGTTTATTTGAAATATTGAATATGAAAAGAAGTTGAGCTGCACGAGAGTAGTATGGAAATGTAAATAAAACGCATCCGTTGGAAATTAAACGTAAAAGGTGCGCCTGAAATAGAGCGGATTTTCACGAGAGCGAGGAAAGAGGAAAAAGTTGGCTGTGTATACGAGTAATACAGGGATGAAGGCGCACAAATTGAATTTGTACACTCGGCTCGTGTGCAAGCGCATAAATATGGCCGAGCTGGAGGAGCGCAATGCACATACACTTATACACGTATGTACTTTGCACGGCGTGCAAGACTTGCGTCGGAGAAGCAAAGCACTGGTGCGCTGTTACGAATCCTGGCTGCTCGCTCACTCGTTGACCCTCTCGACACGCTGTAAAAACACCTGCCCCCTTTTTCTGGCTGCATTACACGCCTGGCTATAATTACCTTACACCGCATTTTGTAATAATTACATTTTGCTGTATTTCAATTTAAACGTACGTAATCAGCATTAATAAATAACAAATATGCCCTTCTCGAGAGCGATCGACTGCTCGAATATTAAAATTCATCAACGAACTCGGCCTTATTCGTCAAATAACTATCGGAATTGGCACGCGCTCGAGAATCCCCGGATGGTAATTTTCATCCAAAGGCGTATCGATCGGTAATCTAATTGTACGCTTTTCGTGAAAGCGTTGATGCGTTACTTCGAGAGCGCCCGTTCGATTGGTATTTTCGCTGGATTTCGCAAAATGACTCGAGCGAGCAACTCTCGTGTACGTACGCGGGCGCGTCTACGAGCGTGTGTGCGATACATATGCGAGGGAAACATTCGAAAGTCACAATATATGAAAATGACCGAAAGAATGCCTAATTGTCTGTGTCTGTTTTAAATCAAGGCTCAAAACCCGTAAAGCGATAAAAAGTGCTGTAGCGAAGAAACTCTCACTTTGAATGCTATCAGAGCGACAGTTAAGAGACCTTTTTTTCAGCAAAAATAACAAGAAGTAAATCAAGCAGGGGAAAAATAAAGGGAGACGAGCTTGAGCAGAACGTCAAATGAAATATACTATACGACAGACAGATGGAAGTGCACGCGCTTAAAATGGCTAGTGTGCAGCTTATGAGTGCTCTCGCGCGGCAACAGAGAGGAAAGAGAATGGAGAGAATGAGCGAGGGAAAAAAAAGAGAGAAGAGAAAGAGCCCGGAGAGTGTCGGTTTACAGAACACCTACTGAAAACCGATCCGCGACGAATTACGCGTTCGACAGAGCGACGCTCGCTCATTAGGTTCTCTCTTGCACAGCGCTAAGCTTTCTCTTACTTTTAATTAATAATTTAATTTAATTTAATAAACGATTCCGAAGCAGCTCGATCCAGGCATAATATCAAACTGTATCACTGCGTAATGCTTGGAAATAAGTAAGCCTTATTGATACTTTGAACATTTGGTGGGAAAAGTTTTGTTCTTCGAGAGAACGAGACGAGTTCGCTAGACTTCCTTTCTTCGGCAACGAGTTTAACCTCGTTGTTCGACATTTTTTTAGCGATTTCTCGTAGTTGCGCTCTCAAAATATCAGTATGCCTAGAAATAAAATGTTCCGCAAGTCACAACAGTACATCTTTTCTTAAACCTCGAACCTTGACGAAAAAGCTCGTACACGCGTATAAAATTTTGCTCAAGTGCTAAATAAAATGTAAAAGTGACGTACGCGTCTAAATGAAGTATAAATATTATTTTCATTTGGAGCTCAAAACCTTGAGCTCGCGAAGACTATTTATTTTCTGAATTTATAATTTTAAATGCGCGGCTTTTTGTCTTTGGTATAACTATCGCGTTTATCACATTTTCCTTAAGACACGGTAAAAGTATACGTAAATTAGAAATGATTGTTTTTCGCATTTTCTTCGTTTGCGCATCTCGATATATTTCATTTTAACATTCAGTTTTGAATGTTTAACTTTGTTCTTTCTCCTTATTGCATTATTTCTCGTCACGTAAGGTAAATTTATAGATTTCGTCACGTGTAATTTTAATTAGCTTTTGACATACCTAATTACCTAAAAGGCATTATTTCCTTCGCCTCTCGCGCTACATTCGTTTGGACTTCTGTATGGTTTTTACGTGGCTAACTAAATAAAACTGATATCGACAAATTTTGAATTAAAGATGCATTGCACGTTGAAATCAATCTCTAATTCGATGAATTTGTTGAAGTAAAGTAACCGCATCGCCACCCATCACAAACACCATTACACGCGCATTAAGTTAATCGACGCAAGAGCATCTTCCTTTTTCCAAACTTATCACGAGACGAGTAAATGTCGTCCGATTCGTTATGAAAATGAATGCCTACAAATATTTCCAGATGAATTTCTCTCAAGATAACGGATAATCGTACAAGCATTATCGTTTGCGGCCAATTGCGATCACCGTTCAAAACAGTGAATGCAATTGTGTTCCTTGATGCAAGTGCTTTATCAAAGAAATGTTATCGACACCTACATCGGGGATAAATTTACTTTGATTTTTCGTTAGGCGAGAGAGGGAATCGCTTAACGTTAGCTTTAAAAATTTGTTCGCCATCAATTTTTCGAGATGAAACATCAAAGGCTGTAAACGTACTGTGATCTACCTAAATGAGAGAGGGAGAGAGAGGGAGCGAGGGCGAGCGAGAATTGACAGCGCCGTCGAGAAATGACCGAACAAGCGTTTACGAGCGACGGGATAAAAATAAGCACGTAACCTAGGGATATCTCGCCGGTGTACTTCGGTCGCAGAAGCGAGTGGATCGCGCAGCCGCTTCGTAGTCTCGCGATATTTTTGTACAAAGAACGCGCACATCGCGGTGCATTGCGCACTCGGAGCCTCGGATCAAGCAGCTTTTTCGAGCTTTCTTCGCCGAGATGCCTCGCACCTTATAATTCGCCGTGATTCGAGGCAGCGTTTACTCGTTGGAGTAAAGTAAAAGAAAAAACGAGTAACGTCGTTGGCTGGTTATACGATTTCAAAAGCTTCCGCGACAGCTTGTGCTGGTGGGTGTTCCACTCGTTTATCACACAATTACAGGCTCCTGGTAAACCGATAAATTGAACGTTGTTTGAGCATTATTACATAGCGCATATGTGTTTTCTAATTTTCATGATTTCTTCGCGTTATTACCAATTTTCACAATTCCGAATCTACTCTCGCGTACAAGTATTTCAGATCATAAAAATATCGAGCAGCGATCAGAATTTAAGATAAGCAAGCAACATTTTAAGTCTGAGTAAGCTTTGAAAGTAAAAGCCGTTTTAGCTCGTTAATCCGAGCACTTAAAACAAAGTTTAAGTTTTATCTGAAAAATCAGTGTGCCGAATACTTCTAAGTATTAATAGAAATTATTATACTTTGTTTTATGTTAACAAATTTTTTTTTTTTTTTTTTTTGTTTTGTTTTTGTTTTTTTTTTTTTGAATTTATTATTTTCTAGTTAATTATGTCGACGAGGTAACACGCTTTCTTTTTTCAAAAATCATCAAAACAAGTTCGTCACTAACGCAGTAGTATTTTAATATTTAATCTTACATGGCTTCCAATTGAATGTAATTACATTGTACGGTACCAAAATCATTTCATCTAATAATTCGACTGATTACCAATTAATAAAGGAACAATTGAAGTTTATATCAACTCCCTTCGATTATTTCCCTTGCGAAGTGCTCGCGCTTCAAACTAATAATCCAAATAAAATTTCAATATTTCAAAAAATCTTCACAGTCCCTTCATAGAAATTAATTAGAGCAACATACGTATCAAATGACGACGCTTTACAAATTCTCAAACATTTAATAATTTTTCATTAAATGTTTGAAAACAATGTGCGAACAGATGTTAATTAAAAATTTATAAATTACAAAAAAAGAAACGCAAAAAGTGCGTCAATTTAAAAACATTTTAAACTATAAATTTCGATCCGTTAATTCCATTTCAATGCCAAGAATACAAAACTTAAAAGCTAAATTGAAAATGCGGAATCTTACATCTTATTCCAGAGTCTAGTTTCTTTTAAAGAAACAAGAAACTTTATTCCATGGATGTAAGTGCTTTCATTTCCTAAATCGCTGGTGACTAAATTTACAATTTTCCGATTTTAGGTGCAACAGTCTATCCTTTTTAACATATGCATATACAAAATTGATCACTTACTTCAGATAAAGTATTACGTACTTTTAGATTGGAAAAACTTGTGCAAAAAAACTATGGTATTTTTTTAATTGAATAACATAGTATAGTAATAATTGGTAGTATTATATCGAGCAAAAGTTCATGCGAGTCTTTCTTAAAATACTTGTAATGGGAGGCTTGTAACTTTAAATGTGGGTTCGTAACGTTCAGTATTTTTTAGAGATCAATGGAACAATTTATTATTATTTTCATGTACTATATCACCTTTTGTAGAGCATTATTATAAATTTAGATAAAATACAATAGATAAAATACAATAAAATTGATGTCAAGTACCGTATATAACATATGTAAGTGCAGAAATTTTTCAATTCATGGCCGTTGTATATTAGAACAGATTTTTTATTACAAAGGCTTAAAATTATTCCGAAAATATTATCTTTAATTACGGCGTGAAGTAATGTACAATATTTTCAACATAAAGCATATCGCTTCTTTAATAAATCCAGAAAATCAATAGTACTACCGCTATTGATCGAGTAAGGAATAAATACTGTAGTTTAGTAGGACCTTTATACGATGGTCAATGATGGTTGACTGACTTGCTCAGGATTCTCACTATAGACAGAGTAATCAATCTGCTTTTTAAGTAAGTTCCTTATTAATAAAATAATGAAATAAATTTTGCAAACGCTTCACTGGGATGATCTAATTTCTGAATCTCAAATGTTTTCTATTTGATGCATCATCTCAATCTACAAGACTACGCATCTTTAAAAAAACCAAAACCAAATAATTAAATTAGTAAATTATGTTTAAATCGTAAATTATTGTTCTGCATCTTATTAAAATTAAATCAAAACATTAGGTCAATCGTGTATTTTACTTATTTACTTAAAATCTGTAAGCTTGTGAACAAATTATTTACAATGTAACCTTGATAATTATTAAGCTGCAGCATTTTATCTAAAGGATAGAAACGTAAGACTATTTCCATGACATTGATATTCATGAATTAATCTGGATTAATTTCACATTCAATTTTTATAATTAATAAATAGGAAAACAAGGAATAATTAAAAATTTAGATTCATCCGTAGTATTTTACTTTTTGGGAACTCGATAAAGTTAAGTTTATAAATTGATAATAAAGTCCTATGGCTATAAACAATGAAATTAGTTAAGATGAATTTTTAAGATTTATTAATCTTAAAACTATTTGGTTTGATTGAATATTGCTATTGATTAAATATAATAGCTTCAACGTTCAATAGTTGCGTAGATTCGAGGGATATATTTCTTATTGTGAAGCAGAGACGTTGCACTTGTGCGGCGAAGTCGACTTGGCAGTTAATTAAGATTATTGAACGTCACTTTTGAAAAAGATTATTTTATGTTAACAAAAAATAAAGGAAGAGATAACCGTAGGAATCCATGCCAGTTTTGTTATATTTGTTCAATTACAGAACTTTTAAACTGAGAGTGCGCAATGAAAGGTTTGGAAATGAAGAACATAACAAGCTTTTCATTGTATCATTAAAGACAAGTTAAGCGCCATGTTTTCGTAAACGTTAGTATTAAGTTTAAGAAGTGGCATTTTAGAAGTTTATTTGTAAAAATTTAATAATTTTTACGATTTGTTGAAAATCGATGATTTATGCCATAATTTTAATCAAAAAAACTGTTTTCCTAGAACATGAGTCAGAATACGTTTCTTCGCATGCCATTTAAACAAGAAACGCTTTTCATTTTAATGAGGTGCTACTAACTTTATTGTATCAGAGGAAATTATATGTTAAGAGTATAAGAGAGGTGTAGTATTTACATCACCATTTCTTTGATTACGCAGATGAATATTTCATATTAAAATTGTTTTAATGCTTTCGAAGAGCATTGATGTACGTATGGAAACACACACCTGCAACTACAAAGTAGTTTGATTTATCAATGTTAAGAAAATTCACGTTTCGGTCTGCTGTAACGTACTTACAACGATTTATAGAAAAACATATTGTTTTTCATTTAACTATTCTGCTTGCGTGTTATTTGTTATTTACCTTTTAACAAAGATTCTTCATAAGGTAAAATATCCTTTTCATTTCCAAAAGTTCATGGACCCGGAGTTTAGTATGTGAAAACATTAATATATAGCTGACACAGTGAAGCACAGTTTTGTGATAAACTCGTGTACCGTGCTTTCTTCTCTTACCATCAAAATAACTTTTTTACAGTTTTTAGACTGCTCCACCTAAGTTAAGTCATGTTTGATCGTTTTGAATTGGTGCTAATGTGGTAACAACGAATAACGAATAACGAATAATCTTGCATAGTAGCGTATAACTTTGTAAGGTCTCAATGAACGTTATGACATTGTCTATAGTTTTCTTAAAAAAGTAAAGTAATCCTCATCTTTTGCACTACTAAAGTAAGAAAATGAATCTTTAGTTTTCTCTCGTCATTACTACGACAAATTTTAACGGATTACAACAGCATTACTGTTGAAAATCACACGCGGTCGATCTTTTTCCATTACAGCATTTTGTCGAGCTACGATTATATTTTCATTATACCAGATCCACCTACAATTGTCCATTAGAACGGTATCTTAAGGATGGATCATTTGGTAAAGCTTCTAATGTTAAAATATTCTACCAGTTAATACGAGTTAATACGATGCAGACCACGTATCTTTGATGAAAACATTGTCATTGTTTTATTGCTCTCATTCCTCAGTCTTAAGTAAATTGTGAAGCATGTTGCACTTGTTATGACTTGTTTTTTTCCATTAATTCTAAATAAACAAGGATCTGCCTTCAAGTTTTGAACAAAAATGGATTAGTCATTTGTCCAAAACTATATGCAGCCGGATTAGTTTGTCCTACAGTCTATCAATTCAGAAAAACCTTCACCAAAAAAGTACAGTCGGTGTGAGTTCATCTATGATAATGTTCTCTTTCAAATGGATTAATACTATTATTCCCTTGTATTGTCTTTCTATCGTCTACATTGTCTTATTCTACCCTTCCATCTTTTCTCTAAGAATGGATGTAAATAATCTTCGGCAAAGCCGTTTGTTTCAACGTTCAGCTGCTTACTCAATCTCCAATATCATTGAAGGATTTTTATCATTTCCCATTCGGTATCTTCCGTTTCAATTTTTTACCTCCACCCATCGGGTATAACGTTGCCATTACATTTTACCGTATTTAGTCTGCCGCTTTCATTCGAATAGCTTAAATTTTGAACTTTCTTTGTCTATTCTTATTAAGCGCTAGTATGATCTACCTAATCGCACTTTCTTGTTGATGGACATACTATGTAGAAAAATGTGTAACATAAGGTACGTTTTTCTCTATAAGCAATAGCTGCAAATGGGTATTCAAGACGAAGCGAATTTTTAAATTATTAGCCATTATTTAAATTAGAAAATTAAGATACGTCGTCCGTAGATCCCAAAAATAATAAACAATATTTTGCGCAATTTCAATTGTGACAGGTAATAATGAAAGGAATAATGAAATGAATAAATTGTTTCGACGTAAAATGGAAAACTCATTGAAGAAAGGAATGTAGCGATATACACGCAGCAACCCGACGGCTACATCATCTCGGAAGACTCAAGAATGGACCACTGATTCAGTCAGGGAATTTATGCTTTAAAAAGGCTGACCAATGTGTAGAACGATCGTTTAAAGGATTTCTCGATCGAATATGGATTTGTGCAATGCAAGTCTGATTTATATTTGTACGAAAAGAAATAGCTCATCAAACACGTTGATGATACTTCAATTACAGCCAAAGGCATCAAGAAAATAAACGTAAGAGATGATTTTTTATGTAAAAAGCGATGACTCGATGATCATGGACTTGATGTAGGAGAGGCATGTAGTAGTTTGACGCGGATATGGAGGACAAGATGCGTATTTACCTAATGTTCCGCCGTATCAAAGAGACGCGAAAATTAAAAATGAAAATTCGCCATTACTCGAAAATTAATAATATCAGCAATTGGTCTAAGCACTACTTCACCTACCAGTTATATCGTGGTTAGACGTAGGCGCAAATGTACCATGACAAGCGTCAGCGCCGTAAGCTATCCGAGTAGGACAAAAATATGGAGTTCCATTTGGGTGAAAGAGGCAGTGTACCCACCCTAATTGGCTTTGCGGGCATAAACTGGGCAGAAAATCTAGTAACTGTTATATATTCCAGTAATTTTTATGGCAGATTTGGCGAGAACAATCATGCGTCGTTTCACTGTCTCGAAGGAAAGACAAGTACATCGCCTCGCCAAAGCGCGCCTGAAGAAAGGAATTTGGCTCTACCGCTTATTAGAGTATTTTGAAGACAAACAACCATAACTCTCTCGAGTTCATAAGTCGTAAAAGATTTATTTATCGAACAAAATATATACCGAAACAAAGTTGCATTTCGTTAAACACGAGTAACAAAGACAAGTAACGTCTAATATCCGTTTGAACGAACGAACGTACGTGTATATCCAGGGCTCCATAGGTGACCTACGCCAATCTACACGAACAGTCGCATAATGCAGGTGCTGACACTTGGAGGTGTCGGAGCTCGTTTTAACATTTCAATAAATTGCTCAATGTATTATCGAGTTACGTTGACTCGCGTAACGATTTATAGAAAAATACATTGCTTTTCATTTAACTAATTCGCTCGTACTTATTCCTCACTTCTGCATAAGCCCGAGCAAGTGTGCTATAAACCTGTTTATAATACGTAAACATTTGTTTTAATTGGTGTGTCAAAACACATCCTTTGGAGAAATTCGCTTGGTGCGTTGAAGTAGACGATAGAAAAAAAACTTGACGAATAATGTGCTCGTTTACCAAAGATGTATCGTACGTATTCGTTCGTATACGTTTTTCTCATCATATCCGGAACTCGGACGCAACTCACATAAAACCGAAACTCCCAGCAAGCGAAGTCCTAAAGTCCCAGTCCTCGAGGCAAGGGGGCTCTCGTTCTCCTCGTCGAGCGAAACCACAGGCGAGCTGGAAGGGTGGTTTCCATGTTGCCGGCAGTGCGAGGGAAGTGCCGGCAGGATCGTAAGGGCGAGATGCGCGCGGACGAGCCAAGGCCACCCGCGCCGAAGATCGCGTTTTCGCGAAGATCGGAGAGTGCGGTCGAAAGCTCGACGTGCTGCGCGTAAGCTACGGGTCGCGACGAGGTCGGGGATGTGTGGAAAGCTAAGGCGAAGGCGAAGGCGAAGGCGAAGGCGAAGGCGAAAGCGAAGGCGAAGGCGAAGGCGAAGGCGAAGGCGAAGGCGAAGGCGAAGGCGAAGGCGAAGGCAAAAGCGAAGGCGAGGGCAGAACGGAAAAGGTGAGTCGTGAATCGCAGAGAACGGACTGGCGTGCGTGGCTCAGGGCAGGGCGGGGCTGCGCTCGAAAGGGTGCGCGAAACCGCCGACGCCACAATTCTACTACTACGAGGCGAGCTCGTCCGTCCGCCTCTCTCTCCTCTCGTTCTCTCTTTTTTCCGCGGACGGAATTTATACGCGACGCGAGTGCAGGTGCGGGACGACGACGAAAATAAGCGCGACCGGGCCCACGGAAGTCGTCGCCTCCTGGGATTATTGCCGCCGCGCGCGGTTGGAGCACGTGTGCGCGGCTCGACCGCGAGGACGGCCACGAACGGCTCGTTAAAATCCGCTCTCCAGGGCGAGAGAACCGGTGCAGAGAGCCGCGTTCCGCGTCCACGGGAAGATAGCGCGGGATCGGGAAGAGAGAGTGAGAGAGAGAGAGAGAGTGAGAGAGAGAGAGGGAGAGAGGGAGAGAGATGGAGAGAGAGGGCGAAGGAGTGAGGGGCGGGGGAGAGGGAGAGAGAGAGAGAGAGAGGCGGTCGCCGAGACACTGTGACAGCGGCCTGATCATTGGCGGACGGCGCGAAGCGAGGCCTACTGCGCGGTGCGGGGTGCCGACCGCGAGGCACTGGTGGGGAAGAGAGTCGCGCTCTCCGGAGGTAGAGCAAGAGAGAGAGCGCGAGAGATCGAGCGAGAACGAGCTCGAGTGCGGATCGAGCGAATACAGGTCGCGTCGAGCCGGCAGGTGGGGAGGGGGAGCCTCGCGTCGAGAGAGGAAGAAGTTGACGTCGAGAACGACGACGCGAGCGTCGTCGCCACCGCGGGAGTGGGAGAAAACCGGGCGGGAGAACGCGAACGAGGGAGAGAGAGAAGAACTCTTTCTCGCTCCGGAGAGCAGCTCGCGCGGCAGAACCGAGTCGTAGAGGGGAAGATCGCGTGGGGAGGTTGTACACCGGCGCGGAGAAGAAGGAAAGAGAAAGAGCGCGAAGGCGTCGGCGGAGGAGGAAGAGGTGGATGACGCGGCGGAGGAGGAGGAAGAGGAGGAGGAGGCTGAACCGAAGGAGGCGCGGAGGACAGACGAGTCTCTTGTCGCGGAGAACGGACAGCACGGATATACTGCTCATCGCGGCCTCGGCCAGGCCGATCGGTGTTGAGCCCCAGACGAGAAGAGTCTCATCAGGGCGAGACGAGTCGCCGACGTCCCGACGCTGGTCGCCCGGACTTTCCCCCTCGAGTGCGCAAATGTGGGATCGGCTGCCTCGCGGGGAGCTTGCAAAAGCTGTCGGAAGCTCGTCTCCTCTCCTTGCCTTGCCAAAGCCCGGAGCCTGCGAGCACTCAGCGAGGTTTTTGCATTCGGTGAACGACAAAGATAGTACTGCGGCGTAAAAACATTGTTTGTGAGGCGGATGGATCGGAGGACAAAAATTCACGTTCTTAGTGCTTTATTTTTGAGTTTGACCGACGCACCGTCCGTTCAGCGATGAGATCCAAGCCGGTCGCCAGAAGACTCGCACAGGGTAAATACCTTCTTTCTCTATTACCACCAATTCTCTTCGATTATAAAAGATCATAAAAGAAAGATTATAATAAAAGATCATAAAAGAAAGCTTATAAAAGATCGCAGGCTCCTTGAGCTTTCCTTTGTCTTGCTGCCAATATATTTTACACCCGCGATTCGCAACGGCACTTTGGTGCAACCTGTTATGTCTATCCAGCTTAAACGTTTAAAAAGTATTTGAAAGCTCGCAACATTGTAGCTTGCTTTGGAAACGGCTGATCCTTATCAATGCTTGGGGTATCGAGTGTTGGATTGTATTTATTCGCGTAGTAGCAAACGCTGCGCAGATGAAGCAGCCCTCGATTTTATTTTACAATCGCTTGCTAAACAGTTTGCGCAGGTCTTTTCTAATATCGAATTAGATGAATCGGATGAATTAGCGAACGATCAAAGGAGCGTACCGGCCATTTTCGAAATATTTCGATAATTTTCCGCGATCGCGGTAGAAACGCCGAGATTCCCCGATTCGCCTTATCGAACGGAAAGGGTGCACGGATAGGTTACGTAGACTGGGCGACAATTGCGCTGCGCGTCGACCGAGGATCCCTACGTACGCGCGCGCAACGCGACGCAATTCGCGATCACGACGCGCAATGTATTAGACAAGTTATTAGAAAACCGGAGTAAATCGGTGGCCACTTGACAATGCCGCATCCCGATTTGCGAGTAGGCGGAGCACGCGTGCGCATCGCCTTTCGGAAACGTAGCTTCTTTCGCTACGTTGTTTAATAGCTGTTCGTCCTCCTCGTCAGTCACTGGCTTTCCGACGATATTTAGTCACGCCCCCCCCACTCGCGGAAATCCAGAGCAAACTATTCGACGACGATCTTTTGCCACTGCGTGGATACCCAACTTTTTCACGGCAATTCGATAACCGATTCGAAATATATTTCAAGCTGATGGAATGTTTGCTCGACTTACTGGACTTGCTTATTCCATATTGGCTTGTACTGCTTTGCAATATACATCGCGTAGCATTCGTAATTTCCCTCGGCAGTATCGATTTTCATTAGCGTTACACGCTTCTAACGGCACCCGTTGAATACGCGTTGAATCGATGAAAAACTGCATTATAAATAATTATATTGAACGGAATTTGTCGATTAGCGCGGTAATGTGATAATGCGCGTAACAACGTCGTACGACTACCATCCAAATACGGTATATTTGTCGTGTATTTAAAATGTTCGCCAGAACGAAATCGTACGAAAACACGTTGGCGCCCGAGCGTTCAAGAATATAAAAAAAGTACATCGCGTTAATTGCTCTTATTTTCCTCTAATTGCCATTTGCTTTGGCATCGCCAAAGCTTTTTGTATTTAAAAGTTAAAAGTTTGCTAAGTTCTAGTGCCATATTAGCGATACCTATTGTGATGATTTCAATGCTTAATTAAAGAAGGCTTTAAGTGAAAAAAACGGATTTTGAATGAAAAAAGAAAGAAAAAAGAAAAAGATACGAGAATAAGCGTAGAAGAGGCTGAAATTATTGGTAGTGCTACTAAAATGGAGTTACCGATAACTTACTTTCGTGGAAAAACAGCTTTTACGCGTAAGCGCTAATTAATTAAGTACGCGATATTTTTTCAATGTCACGAGTACTTTGCTAATTCAATAGCACGTAATAATACGTTATTTTAAAAAGTATTTTACGGTATTTATACGAATATTATTTTTGCGAGATTTTAGAGTACAGTCATCGATGTACTGCCGATGTTTATGTCGTCAGAAATAAATACTTCCGCAGCCGTTGAATGCATGCATGGCGCTCTTTGAAAACTCATGGAATCAATAAGTTTCGATCAAATGGAAAATTAAAATGATGGCGAAAACGCGGGTTTTGTGCTGTGTATGCGAAGCGGCCGAAAAATCCAGCAATTACACGTCGAGCAAGTACACCGCGACACGGAGCGACGAACTCGTGTCCAATTTCGTGAGAGAATCGGTGAATTAATTAATATCGCGCCCCACGTGGAAAATGATCGAGCGTCTCGACAAGACGAGTGCTCAACGGATTTCGCGATCTGCAAGACAAAATCCGTTAAGGCTTGACTCTTGAACCGCTGAAAACAATGGCTTGTTGCGGACTAAGTCCTCAGCGCCAAGTACAGACGAGAGGAAGCAAAAGCACGAAGACGGAGTTAGAGAGAGAGAGAGAGAGAGAGAGAGAGAGAGAGAGAGAGAGAGAGAGAGAGATGGAGGGAGAGAACGCGGGTATGCATGTGTGAAAATGAACGAGAGAAAAAGAGAGGACAATTAGGTACTTGGTCTCTCCACTCCTATACGCAGGTCGTTCGATTGCTTTCTCGCTTCCCTAATAATAAAAGCGGTGCGTGCGTAATTATGCGCGCAACACTACCCCCGTAAACTCGACTATTTTGTGGTTTAACCGAGTACTGTCTCGGTTTATCACGCGTCTAAGGGCGACGAAAGCGAAAAAGCGGAAAACATTCGCGGGCCTAACGCGGAATTTAGGATAAAACACGCGATAAATACTCGGCGAGTTGTGAAAGCGAAGGGAAGGTAGCGCTCGGTCGAGTGGGGAAAGCTCGAGAAACGGGAGAGAAAGTCAATTGTATCGAGAGATAGAAGAGCGTTGAGTGAAAAAAGGATGCTCGTTGAAAGGAGCAAGTTGCATGAAAAAGAGACGAAATGGAGGAGATTCGATATTTGAAATGACAACGTGAATAGCGAGTACTTCCGCGAGGGACGAAAGGAGCAGCGCATGCACGCATACTTGGAACACCGCGGTATTCGCATGGAAAGCGAACGAAACAATCGGGATCCGCGGCTCTCGGCCAGTACGCGCGCACGCACGCACGCGCGCGCACACACACACACACACACACGCGCGCGCGCGCCTCCGAAAGATGCATCATCCCATTGAGCCTGGGCTCGTACGCTCGTGCGCTTGCGCGTCTAGTTCTCGGTACCGGAAGTCGTATATCCGAGAGGGAGACAAAGACGTACGTCGTCGCGCACAAACGCGGCGAGGTTCTGTTTCATCTGCGGCTTTTGTCTCGGCATCCTGGCAGACGACGAAGGAAGGACAGAGCGCCCGAGCCGAGATGAATTGTGAAGGCTTTCAAAAGATCGGATGATCCTAAAGGTAGGTCAGTCCATTCTGCCGAGGCTCGAGGCGCGTACATACACTGCCACGGTCGATTTCAATTAAAAGTGCGCGCGCGCCTCTTCCTCTCCTTCCCCCAATGTCTCGGCCGTTCTTTTTCCCGCTCCAACCGCGCGATTATCGAGATTTTATTTTTTTGCCGGACTTCTTTACAACCCGCGCCCACTTACGTGGGCACCTTCGTCTTTCGATGATCTAGGGGCTCCTCGATCATCGCCGATCCTAGGCTTTCCTTCCACTCGCGATGGCCCACGCACGATTTAACACGGCCGATGCTCTTTCTCCCGCAATTAACATTTAGCGCAACCGACGTAGACGCGCAACTCGGTACAATCGGCCCTTTCCTCGGAACATTTGTCACGCGTTTGTAGGAAACGAGTTGCCGTTCGCCATCAAAGAGTAGTAGTCAGTCGCGGTTCGTTCGCTCTTTCCTCTTTCGAGGAAAAAGTTTAGGCTCTGCGTTCGAGTCGAGCACGAGCTGTCAAAGGTTCGCCCACGCGTACGGTGGTTTGCCGCTGGTATTTCCGTTGAAACGTGGAAAAGGCGTTGAAAGTTGGAAAATAAGCTTATGGCGGGAAAAATTAGATTTTCGTAATAAATGGGAATTAGTTTTGATCTCGTGGGGCCAGGGATTATTCAAGGAAAGAACTTAATATTCAGGGCATAAATCATTGTCAAAAAGGCTTTATACTTACGTTTAAGAAATTAATTATACGCGGCATTTTCTTTGATATTGTTATTCTTTGAGGTGCAGATACGTATCTCGAGGAATAAAATCGTGCAAAGCTAACGAAGCGCAAGATATCGCTAAGAAAGAATCATAACTGGGGAGTAATAAAAATCTCGAGCGATGTTTTATGACTGCATTGCGTGATAGTAGTAGCGAGGATAAAAAACAAGAAGAGCGGACAATAAGCCGCGTGTGATATCAGTAGATGAGTTTGGTAATAAAAAATTTTGAAGACCGCTTTCGTATCAGCAAGTGCTGTAGGATTAATGTTCACCTTGTAAAGTTGAAATTGATTATCGCTTCATTTTATATCTGTTACTACTTGAGTGAGATAAAATTTTATTCGCGTTCTACATATTTGTTGCAACTGGTTTTCAAAAGTCGTACACCGAAGGGAAAAAAGGACGCACGGGGGGCGCGTAAAAATCCAGGCGTGAAAATCGCTGAAAAAGCGAGGAAGGCGAGACGAGAGACGCCCTACCTGAAAATGCTTATAAATTTTCATCGAAATAACAAAATGGGAGACAAAAGCGTAGGAAACGCGCGTGGCAATTAAAATTTTAATTGAATCCGGTTGCCAGCGCCTCGTATCTATGTAATTGAGCCTGTCAATAAATCGCGGCACGAAATTCACGGTGCCGTGCACACAATCGACGAAACGCTGGAGACAGAAAAGTCGCTCCGCAATATTTTCTCAACTCCTCCTCCACCACCTCCTCCTCCACCTCCTGCCCTCGTAAAGCTTTAAGAAAATCACGCATTGCCGGGGCGCCGCCGGACGTGATCGATTCTCTCGGCGAATGAAAATGCCCATTTCAATGCTGCGGGCTTCTTGCGAGAACAACCGCGAGAGCGGCCATGCAAATCGGATAATAAAACCGACGAACGATCGTCCTTCTGCGCCTGCTTTCCGTTAAATTGCTTTCCTCCGGCCTCCGCTGCCGTTGCCGCCGGCCCTCAACGGGGGGACCGCGAGACTTTTTCTCGAAAAGCTCGAGCATCGCTCCGCAAGTCTTCCGAGACCCCTTTCTCCTCTTCTCCTCTTGCTCTCCTCCTTTTATTATTATTTTCCCTGCGAGTCCTTTTTTCGCTCGTCCCTTAGCTGCTTTCAGGCCATTCTCTCGATGCAATGCAATTACCGCGTCGTGCTGCCGTAATCCAAAGCGTTTGTCATTTGTTTGCCCGCGGAAACGGAATGCAATCAGTCGGGCGGTCGCTAGCGCGCATAAAAACACGCGCGCTCTCACTCGCGGCCAATCGGACACGCTCTAAGTGCCCTCTCTCTCTCACGCACACACACACACGCGCGCGCGCGCACGCACACTCACACTCACTCACTCACTCACTCACTCACTCACTCACTCTCGCACTCACTCACTCACACACACACACTCACTCTCGCCCCCTCGGCGCCGCTCGCTCGCTCGCTCGCTCGCGCCAACTCGGTTTCGCACTACCGTTTGCTCCGATATTTTGGCGTGGCTTTTACACTTTTCCGCATCCCGAAGTGCAATAGCATCGCTCTTGCCTTTCAACTCTGGGACGTTCACGGGGTGTTACGCATTCGCTCCCCAATTAGATCGAACCGACTCTTTCGTTACGACGTTTCCGAAGCATTCTTCAATCTGTACAACGACGAATGATCTAGCGGGAGATTTTCATTTATCCACCGATGCGCTTGTCCCGTGCGACGACTCTATTATTCTCTACACGCGCAACAACTTTTAACTCCGCATTCTTGATCGCACAAGCTTCGCCAATAACCCGAATTCTTAACGCAATCTAGCGGAACTCTCAATTTTTTTCTTCTTCTTCTCGCGAAATTCTAACGCGTTTCGTGAATAAAATCGAAGGAGCTTTCAGGTTGGAAGAATTTACGGATGAAACTGATGAAACGGTGGAGAATCAAATCTCGACAGCAGGTTCGTTGTTAACGCACGCGCACTCTTAGCAATCGTTTACAAATTTACGTTTAATTCTATAATTAATAAGAATCGTAGTGACAACCATCGCGTTGTTGGAGAGAAATGCAGTTACGAAATGCAGTTTGCCGAATGATTACATACGTAAGATTTATATAGAAAAAGCAGTGACGGTGTTATTTATCAGGTTTTCTATAACTTATCGTTTTATCTATCGATAAAATTAATAATTACCGCTGCCACTCTAACCAATGAAAAGTCTCTTAATTCTTAAATCTTTTATTGTACAATGTGTTGAAGTTGTACTTTGTTTATGAATTATATACTTGTGAGTAACGACGAATATTATTGAGTCAGAACCAGAACACACGTTAAATTGCACATCAATATTTGAAATACGACGTTGAGTAATATGTAAATGCAGCTTCAAACGATAAAAGAAAAAAACGTTGTTGCAAACGTTGGTAGACGCCGAGAGCTACGATGATTGTAGGTCAGGTTTAATTTAATTAGCGAACGAGAAAGAATTCGTGCGAGGAGCTCGGGAGGAGGGCTGGAGAACACTAACGCAGCTAACGCTCAAGATTTCCGGTGCGTTGCGCTCGCATGTAATTAAAAAAAAAAACTGCTCGAAATCCGGAAAAACGTTGCACGCGTCCGTTAAGAGGTCGCGCATTTTCTTGGCCGAGCTTTCAAACTCGGCTACATGATTTTCGCGCAAAGTAAATCGCAGATCGTTAAATAGCGAATGCGTAATTTTACAACGGCAACGTGTACAGCTCGAGGTGCTTTCGTAATCGCTTTTTGATTGTCATTCTTTTGCTCGAGGAGCGCGCCACGCGGCTCGATCAGGGGACAAGCACGCGAGATTCGTCGCCGCTTCGTGCAGGTACCGCGCGCGCGTGTGTGTGTCGGTCGGTCGGGTTTTCGCGCTTTACACGCGTCCCGTGAAGCGGCGGAGGCGGCGGAGGCGGCGGAGGCGGTGGAGGCGGCGGCAACAACAGCAACAGCGGCAACAGCGACAACAGCGGCAACAGCGACAACAGCGACAACAGCGACCGATAAGGCAAGCGCGCGAGCTCCTTCCATTGTTACCTCGCTGCTGCTCGCAATTACACAATTAATCATCCAATTAGGCCTTCGTTTTACCGCCGCTCCGAGCCGAGGACTGTTTGGTAAATACGCGAGAGCCATGCCTCGAGCGCGGCCAAAGAGTCGCGAATCGTCGCGATATCGCGTATCGAGCCGCCGTTCCGTTGTTTCACTTCGATTGCCCGCTGCTCTGCCTCCCCCGCCCCCACCGCCGCCCCGGACAATATCGCCCAGTCTCTTTACGCGAATCGTAAAAATGTATAATAACGCGGCCGCGGCTCGGGCCCTGCGATTGCGCGCACCTGCCCCTGCGAGGTGAGCAACGCCGTGTGCAGGCCGATATAGGAGTTGCGGGATTCCTGGGACTGGCTTTTATCACCTTTTCCGCGCTCGCCTCGCCTCTCCTTTAACCTTATTTACCAAAGTTATTTATAACTATCGCTAGAATGCAACTGCACTACTAATTCACCGGCTGCACATTTGATTTCGCCTCGAGCGATTGCCAGACGAGCAACCTTTTTTCTTTCTCGAGTCCGCGACGCTGACCGACGCCGACCGACGCTGACCGACGCTGACCGACGTCAGCTCGCCTTCTTCGAGAGCTTGCAAAATCTCGGAATAGAGTTTCTCGGTGTTGAGACGAGGCTGTCGCGAGAGCCGTAAAAAGGAAGAGCAGAATAATGGAAAGCGCGAAGAATCCGTGACGGATAAGGAAACGTGTTTGAGCATTTGGCGATGGTGATTAGCCTCACTGTTTTCGACTCTTCTCGCTTTATACACGTCCTCGCCTCTCGTAAAGAAGATAACTTACTAGGAGGCGAACCAACCTCATGCCTAATGCTTATGCCACTTATCCTAATGTGGCGGAGCGGGATTCTTTCGTGATTTTCATTTTGGGCGTCGGTCGAACCTTGCGTTCGACGGCCGTTGAACGAGTCGCGCGACCCTCGACTCTTGATCCTGTAGTCGCTTCGCATTCGCTTCGAGGTTTTTCCTCTCTCTTCTTACGTTGGTACCGAAACGTTCGCCGTTGTTAATCACGGCGGATATCGCGCGACGAACAACTCGCTGATACCTGAGTCGCGGCAACGCAACAACGGTAGTTCACGACGACAGTAAAGGGCCGTCGTCCGGGCCGTCGTCCGGGCCGTCGTCCGGTTAAAGGCTTGGGATGACGAGCACGATGCGTTCGCTTTGCGGCAGAGGGGAAGAAGGATCACCTCGAGTGCGCGTAGCCGCTTTACGAGCTCCTCCGAGCGACTCGGTCGAGGCGAGTACGACCTACTCTCGCGAAACGTACGCCGATCGAAAGGTTAAAATTTTCGCGCGTAAAAGATTATTCGCTCCTTACACGGAGACGCGATTCGCTCGACAATTTTCGCGCTACCACCACATCTTTACGATCTCATCCGTTGTAAAGGGCCAAGTTTTCCGCTTACGCGCTTTAGCGCTTCATTTATTGCGACAGCGAGACGCTTTTCCGCCTCAACGGTGCACGATGTTTTAATAATTATTTCCACGCGTCTCCCGCCAATCGTTTTGCGCACTTTACCGTCCCTTTTAACGCGTAACGGGCGCAAACCCGATGCTCATCTTGCGTGCCCACGACTTCTGATCGTAAACGCAGCTCTCGAGACGCAGAAAAGGGAGAAAGTTTTTGTTATTTCGGAATCGCCCAGAGGAGGAAAGCACGAGCTATCGATTCAAACGGCAAGTGTACTCGATTCGAGTTAAAAGATGTAGTTTGGTTTTAAAAACGTTGCGAAAACGTAGTGGGTGAGGCGCACCAGGAAAGCCGAACGAGTACGTCCGTAGTTATTGGTGTCCCGAGGGCGTCGAACGTCTGCATTCGTACGAGCGGGTCATAAATAAATATCGTTGGATAAAGAGGAGAAGGCGTCGCTGTTCGGTGAAAGACGTCGTCCGACCGACTTCGTGCCACCGTAAGACAGCGGAGGCACGGTTAGGGTGATTCCCGCGTAACGAGGTGATTTCGGAATCGGGTGAGGGTCTTGGTGCTTTCTTCTCCGTTTGTCGGCTAGGCGCGCGCACACACCTCATTATCCACGGAAAAAATCCGAGCACGTAGGTTTATTACAAGCCAACCCCCCCCCCACCCCACCCCACCCCCCTCTAGGAGCCTTTCGTCCTTCCCCGCAGTCCGCGGCCGCGTTGGCCGCAAAGACGTCAAGAAGTGGCCAGTCGATGTAGGAATGACACGAGGGGTTATCTCAGCCGCCACGCGATATTGTCATCAGGGTGGGAAGGGCCGGGTCGGCGAGGGCGGACGTCGATAAGATCGCGCCTCGGACGGGCGCAACCCTCGCGCGCGCGAAGAAAACGCGAGAGGAGAGAAGTAGTTGTCGTTGTTGCCTTTCCCTGCCGGCGAAGCTTTTACCCGCACGGGGCGACGTCGCGACGTCGATCCTCCTGTCGGTCCCGCGTCGTGACTCGGCGGAGACCATTTTGCCCGATAGTAGACGCACGCGTACGGGCACACACGGCATTACCTTACATTACCTTACATTACCTTACATTACCTTACATTACCTTACTCGCTCTTATCTCGCACGCGAATTAGCCCGGCGGATTTTCCTTTTTTTCAGCCGCTCGGTGTTGACTGCTGACGTTACCGAGTTTCCTCGACTATTGCCCGGCTCTCGGGCGGTTGTTCTCGAGCCTCGGGAGACCTCGGGAGACCTCGGGAAGCTCGCTTACCTCCGTCTAGGTCGCACGACCGGCGAGAAGTATTTCTTACTTCTCGCGGGAAAATTAATCCCCCGATTAAACGGAGCTCCGAGCGGACATTTGCAAGTTAAATAATGATCTTACATTTATTTTATGATAAGATTGCTTAACGAATACCTCGTATAATTTCGCCACGCATGCAAACCGACCTTTCGCGTTCTCGTTTTCTGTTTTTCTTTTCGTATATTTACTTTTTTTTCTCCTGCTCAGTTGGAGTGTGCGCGCGTCGATTGTTTATACGCGCGTGGCTACTATGTATCACTTTGTAAAAGAATAGCCGGAATTCGCGTACGATATAAATACGGGGGTCCATGTACGGATATTTTAAGTCCCCGTTGGATTTCTAACGAAACAGATCACGCACACACGCGCGCGCCCCCGCCCTCCTCGTGCACCAGAGTGTGGGCGAGAGAGAGAGAGAGAGAGAGAGTGTCGATAAGCCTCTCTCGGCGAGCGTACTAAAAGTTTTCGTTTATTTCGCACGCGTGCAGACATTCCGCGCGTGTATTATATTTGACATCGATGCCGGGAGTTTTGACTGCGGGGATCGCGTTATTTTGCTTCGCTGGCGCCGGACAGACACACGTGTATAAGGTTCTCGGTAGTTCGGAGAAACACATTATTCCGTTGCTCGTTTTATTTCTCGCTTTGTTTTCAGCGGATGTTACGCCATACCAGAAGGATTTTCTCTTTACGGACAACTTTTTTTTTTTTTTTTTTTTTAACTCTTAACGAAGCCTGGCAAACCGCCGCGGAGATAAGCACGCGCAGAATTCTATTTAGCCTACTTACTCCGACGAAACTACTACTCTGTATTGTTCGGGAGGTTCGTGACGTGTAATGTTTTTTCAGCCGAGACGCTTCATTTTCTGCCGTACATCTCATTTACTGCTTGCGTAATCTTCAGCTTTCGGTATGAAAAATGAAAAACCTATTTCTCTCGCTACCTCGCGCTTTCTTTGTTAATTTCTTCTTCGAGTGCTTTTCATTTTTAATAGAGGCTTCGCGCATCCCTCGTTCGCTTTCACTCGCTTCGGCCTACCATCTACTTTTACCGACTATAAGACTTTAATAAGGCCTCGATAATTTTGCGATAATATAGAGCGCTTCGTTTACCGTTGGTCCAACCTGCATCGACCAAAATATTTCCTTGGCGCTTTGCTCGTGGCGCTTTCTAAATAGATTTTCAACTTATTTTACGAGGGTGCGTACATTCTATTTGTACAGAATTACAAGGCTGTTATTATTACTATTTTGTAAATAAGCCCGCGTTCTTATCGTTTAATAAATCTCAACCGTTGGATCCCGTGTTAATAGGCGATATTTCGGGTGGTACGATCGAGTTCTGGATGCGATATTTTCACCGTTTAATGACAAAACTAGTTTACAGCGAGATTGTTGCGATGTAATGTGCGAGCAACCGTTCGAGCGACAGTGTAGAACGAGTGAAAAGACTTAATAAGATTTCACAGATTTTAACCGTAAGCATTGCTATCGAGTCCTGATAAATGAGAACTGATACGCGGCTTTCGTAATTAGAGTAGCGAATTTAGCAAAGTGTACTTGTACGTCGGTATCATAATGCGATTCATTTATTACGATTCTTTATCGAACGAAACACGTACAGCTTGTATAACAAATTTGTACAATTTTTTACAACTTTTCCCTTAAACGCTGTAAATAGAAAGATAAGCGTTTTCTTTTCTATAGGTTAGACTCGTAACAACCTCGAAGATTAATTCACCGTATAGCGAAAAATGTATTCCGATAAATCTCTTTGGTTTATCGTAATGTCAATTACATCTAAAAACAACGCCTCGGATGAATAAAAGCTCGAAAGAGAAGATAAGTTATAAAGAAAAAGCTCGGAGAGCAACGTCGGGCTAAAGGTCGGGGGCTAAACGTCTTTCGAGAACGACGGCTTCCCAGTGCGGAGGATCATCGAGCAGTGGTAGTTGGGTTCCGTGACTGGTGTAAGGTGACGGAAAAGCATGCCAACTTCTTGGTTACCCACGCGAGACCGGTACTCGAGGTTTGTTGTCATCTCTGGACACGTACAGGCGCTGCGTCTATTTTATGCGCGCGTAAAGGCTAATGATCCTGGACGTAAGTTCGCTCGAGTGTATGCGCACGCGCGGCCAAACTAACCAGGGAAAGTTAAAGCTGCCTACCGAATGTATATTTATCGAAGTGTATTTCGTACTTGGGATGCCGCTCTCGCCTCAATTATCGGCCAATGCCGATAGTTGTACCCGATCGCCGTTCATCGAATATTATTTTCAACTAATTTTAAATAGAATTTGAACGGTGCTCGGACTTTGTCGCACCGAGAGACTAAAGTTTTTCATGACACAATGGACGTCTTTGAAAAAGCACGGCGACCGAGTTTTGCAAATCTCGCACGTCTTTGGCAAAACGTCAACGGTCATAAAGATAGTCGTGGTTATCGGACGCTCGCCACTAATAAACATCACTCAACTGTCCTGATTCATAATGACATTCGCGTAACGTACGAGAACGCCTTTCGCAAACTGATTTTCCATCGCCAGTGTAATTCGCCAGTTGTAATTTACGATGACCGTCGAAATTAAATTAATTTCACGCTCGCATAACGGACACATTTTATACTCGTAAAAATAAAAAGCGCAATCGAGTTACAGATAATCGAAAGCCAGCGAGCATAGGCTATGGAAATCGTCGTAGCGTAGATTAGTCGCGTGCTCGTCGAGCCTTTTACGTTAATCACTTAATAGGAGGGGGTGGGTACCTTTTCATCTTTCGCCCTCCTTATCGTCTCTATTTCACCGAAAGCAAAGTTATTCTTCCCGCTTCTGATCGCTTCGGCCGTTTTCTCGAACGTTGCCCCTGCGGTAAAAATGCATCACCGGTTTGCCTCCTTGGAACATCGTTCGCTAACACCCTCTGGTATTAACGCGTTATTTTTCGCGCCCGCGAGAGCTAGGAATTGCAGTTCGTACCGAAAATCCCGCGCGTCTACGTCTAGGAAACGTCGCGAATCGGCGAATCGGCGAATCGGCGAATCGGCGGGGGAAATAATGAGCTCGTAGAGAACGAGAGGCGTTCCTCGCGACTTATCCGAGCGCGATTACGGAGGAGAGCGTCTACGGAAACGTTGCTCCATCATCTTTGTCACGTAGCCGGTGTGTAGGGATGCTTATCGAGCCCGCGGTAGTGACTAACGCAAAGCTTATCAGTCGTCTGTCGTTCGCCATATGACAGCTGCCGGACGGACTCCTGCCGGAAGAAAATAACGAGTGCCCGAAAGTTCTCGAATGTCGTGCTGCGCATTATGCGCGCCTACGACTAAGCATAACCAAGAGGTCCCGAGCACCGGTGGTGGGTCTATTCCAAAGCGCGCACGCGCAAAAAGCGGCCGAAAAAAGGAATATAATCGGCGAAACTCACAATGGGGCTCGGGGCTTATCTTTCGGCAAGATTCGCGTTGCCAAGGTGAATTCCCATTCATGCGGGAACGTGTGGCATTTGTGCGCCGATGGAAGAGTTGTGGATATATCTCCTTGTGGGAACTAAGCTTGGCCGCTTCCAGAGAGACAGAGAGTGTGTGAGTGTGTGTGTGAGTGAGTGAGTGAGTGAGTGAGTGAGAGGGCGAGAGAGGGAGCGAGAGAGAGAGTGAGTGAGAGGGGGGGGGGAGGGGAGAATCCATTTGTTCTTCAGCTTGGGAACTCGGCTCGCGAACGCCCGCGAGACAAAAAGCGCGCCGGGCATTTACGAAGAGCCGCCGAGTGTTCGCTCGCTTTCGTGGCGCGAATCGAGTTTAGGACTGTGTCAAATGACACGCAGGACTCTCCTCCGGCCCTCTCTCCTTTCGCCTCACGCTCGCTCATTCCGCGCTCAGGAGAAGAAGACGCGCGACGAGGAGGTCGTAGGTCGCGTGGGAATGAAAAGGAGAGGAGGCTCGTGCGGACGAGGCGCAGAGCCGAATTACACGGCTCTATCTCTCCCCGGTCGCTTCTTTCTCCTCTCGCATTTTATTATTTCTTTCGCTTGTTTTACCTCTTTTTCGCTCGCTCGTTCGCGCGCGCGCGTGCGCGCAACCAGCCGCTTTTCGCTGAAACGATAGCCGCGACGCGATTCTCTACGCGGCGCGGCCACGCGGCCACGGAAAGATTCAAAGATAAATTAAGTAATATCCGAGGTCTTATGCGCCGTGAAAAAGCTTCCCGGGAAGTGTCAAGTGCGAGGCGGCCGCTCGCCGTGAAACAAATACATGGGAGGAGAAGTGGGAGGGCCGGATAATCACCGAGTTCTCGGAGAAGTCGGCGCGGTCTCTTTCTTTTGCTTTCAGCTCGAGCCGACCGCGGCGCTTGGTGAGGTTCCCCGAGAGCCGAGCGCGTTCCCTGTCCGACGATCCGACGATCCGACGATCCGACGATCCGACGACCCGACGACCCGACGACCCGACGACCCGACGACCGAGTCCCACCTTCTCTCCCCAAAAATTGCGCTTTTTTTCCTTTTTTTTGCCTTTTTAGCGTAATCCATTCATACGGCGCTTTTGCATCCACGGCTCGCGTTGGGAAGGAGGATTATCGCAGGTTTCACCCCTGCCCCCACTTTGTCTAGTTAGCCCATTCGAAGGACCAATTCAAAAGGATCTTATTACAAAGCGAATGCTTTATTTATCAAACTCTTTAAATGCTATTTTTTCGATGCCTCTCCCGCTATTCAGCAACGCAGTTTTTGACATAATTATTGCACCCGATTCCCCTTGGATGTGGGCGCTGAACTGCGGATTAGAAGAACAGGACATTCGCACGAGTTAAAAGAGCACCAGAGTTGGAGGAAACGTGTTAAGTCACGCGTTAGCATGTGCGAGCCATTGGGTAACTGTAAACCGTAAACCTAGAGAGATGAGGGGGCGGTCCCTTCGAACTGGAATTTCGAAGACGACACACGCACTCATTTGTATAATTCCCATAGTGCCAGCAAAACGAACCATAGCAACTAATCATCTCCACTATTCTGGCAGATGTTCTCTGAAAAGCCAGTCAGAACAGCGTTTATCTAGTTAACTATGATATTTTCCTGTCCAAACTAACGAATTCATTAGAAGCTTCCGGATAAATCTTACTAATGACCACTTTTTCACTCTGTCCGCCGTTATGGGAAAACTCTGATTTATTTTAACCAACCGGATTTTTATATGCATTTCATTTTTTATCACTAACCGAAGAGCGGAGATTTTTCAAAGTAACATCCACGTACGGTAACGTACACACGGCTGTGAACATCGGCTGTGAACATCGGCTGTGAACGTCGGCTGTGAGCACGACGTTTTTCATGCTCGGCTTAATCGTTATGTATTTTAAATTAGCAACGCAATATCATATTCTTTGGTAATGGCAAGCCGTGAGCTCTTAATTTAGCGTTTGAAAATTTCACGAAAGGCTAACAGCGAACTTATTACGCAAAACATCTTTATTTTCTCTTGAAAATATTCCTCTTTGTCAATTAAACGATCGTTGGCATTTATCAATGATGTATTGCATTGCAATTTTGGAAACGGTAGAATCGTTGAAATACCTTAGTCTTGCGAGAAATCCTAATCGCACTGGCGTGTGCGTTATTTCTCTAATAACATTATTATCTTGCTACGAATTTTCAACCATAAAATTCGTGTTCACAGCTTTTATTGTTTCATATATTTTTATTTTCGAATGGTAATTTCTACGTGTAATTCTTTTTAATTATCAAATTGATCAGCGCGTAATACATACTTTATGATACATTCGATTCGCCTCTACTCATTTTGAGAATACTACCGAGAAGAATAAAATAATCCTTATTAAAATATTTGTCAGTGTTTTCACGTGGTACTGGTAGTATAAAATTTAAGCAATTACGTTCATTTAATTAGCTTTCTGAATTTTATATTTATTATTACGTAGTACTGATTTTATCATTTGTTAATAACGTGAATTCAGAAAATCAATAGCTCATTACCAAAAGTCATAAAACGTAAAAGTCTGTACCTTTTTAAAGTTATTTAAAACGAATCGTACAACACGATTGTAAAACATCACTGGAATATTTAATAATTTTGCGATCTCTTCAACTGCTCTAAATAATTCTAAAATCTAATAAGTTTAGAAATTTAAAATATTATCTTATTATTTACGTTCTATATCTGGTTTTATCAAATTTGATATTGTAATTGCGTCATTGTGCTTGCAATAGAGATTTCAAATCACATTAAATACAAGTAGCAACTCGAAGTTTTCGAAAATTCAAACTACATTTTTTTTACAAATGAATTTTTCTTTTAGACTACAATATCTTCATTGTTACAATTTTCTTCGTCGATCAACGGTGATGATACTTTGTAATTTTTAATTTAATTTTAATTACCGACATTTTTAAGAGATGGACAACGACTTATTAAAATGAACGATAAATAATTACTAGATATTTTTCAATAGAAAATACAATAGCAGCGTGCACGCACACGCACGCACGCACGCACGCTGTTTAATTACATTAATTAATAATACGTAGTTTACGAACTGTAAACATATTTTTATGTTATTTTCTAACAATCAAGCATCTGATGTAGGCACTGACGTAGAGAATAAATTAGGATGGCAATGGGAAAATAAAAGCAAAATAATAATAAACCGTTAATAATTGTCTATTTTTTGCGTAAGATCTTCAATAGAGCGTGCATAAAGGGGTTTCATATATCATACGAAATCATCAACGGCATGATAGTGAAGTACAAAACGAGAGAGAGAGAGAGAGAGAGAGAGAGAGAGAGAGAGAGAGAGAGAGAGGGAGAAATTGCAGAGCGGGCGGACATGTGTGAAATTAGCTTAATCTCTCGGCTCAGATGACAATAGTGTGATACAAACGCGGTTCCGTGTACGACACGTATTGCTGATGTTCGGGTGACAAATCTCACCCCAGTAGTCGTACCCGTGCCGCTGTCTCCTGCCCGTATATAAATACATTAAAGGATGATCCTCCCATTGGCGTAGCGGCCCTCGTATTCTTCCCCTAAATTAGCCAATTCCAAATCGAACTTCATCATTGTTGCTTCTCTTTATCGAAATACTATTCGTCGCGGAGTACGCGGAGTATCTCTCTGCTCCAGCTACAAATACACGCGCGCGCGCGCGCGCACACACACACACACACACACACCGAGTCTGTGAGAATCGGCTCTTCAATGTCCTTTCTAATAACGACTACGCTGACAAAAGGAGTTAATTCAAACGAGCGAATAAACACGGACTAACGAGCTCGAGAGTGCGAATAATCTGACGCGCGAAATGAACCGATCATTTGCATATTTTCACAAGCAACGGCAATCGCACCCTATAAAAGACCACGGACACTAATATCCGTCGCGCGAACGCATTTCGAGATATAATTAATATTTCGGACCTATTTTTTCTTTTTCACGTCCAAGAGCTCGCCGGAAACGCCGTCTCTACGCCGCTGCATCGCAGATACACCGCCGGGGCAAGTAATTTAACAATAAGCCAGCTGGCGCGTGCGTATACGCGCAGGGAGCGAAGAAGAGATCGAGCCTGGGAGCCCCAACCTAGTCCCATGTAGTGTACTTTTGTCGTGTACACACGCGCGCTGAGTTTGCACGGGGTGCGCACACACAGGCTCTCGCCTCGACACGCAGGTATACACGCGCACGCGGTCGTCTCTGCCCACACTCCCCGTCTCACTCTCTCACTCTCTCTCTCTCTCTCGGTACTGCAGTGCCGGCACTCGTGGATACGCAGTGGACTCCCCGACAATGAGCCACGAACGGGGGATGCCTCATCCCTATTGTTGCCGTGGTTCTCGCGTCAGTGCACCCGTAGCCTCTCCTCTCTCTTCACTTTTCCACTCGCTCGGACAGACTTTCTTCGGCCCGTGTGTCGCATCCTTTAATTTTCCCGGGCATTCCCTCCCACGGTTGTCCTTCGCTCCAAATAATGGCCGACCACATGTTATCGGTCGAGTATAAATCTTGGCGCTTGTAGGTTTTGCGAATAAGGTGACAGCGAACACTTTGACACTGTGACTATGCATTTCGCGCTTGATTTGAATTTCCCTAAGGCGTATAAAATTTGTGAGAAATATACGTAAAAAGTAGAATTTAGAGGTTTGTCTTTCGAAAAATTATTATCGATGGGGTATAGTAGATCAATGTTTGCAACATCGGTAATTTAAAAGCAAAGGGTAAATCTTTAATTCTGTATTTTTATTTAAGATCGATAGAGGTTGCATTTGATAAGAGTATGTTAAAGGTACCCAAGTGACGAGAGAATTTAATGGTTCTATGAATGAATGGAATGATATTATTGTCACATTTTGCCATTTATTTGAATTTCATAGATGTTAGAGTTATTCGCTTATATACTTACCGTGAAAGCTTTGCAGTTAATTCTTATTTGAATTTAGAAAAAGTGCGCTTGATACCTCGAGTGACTTCTTTTTACGTTTTAAAATTCAGTGAGATGAAATAATACGTACATCGCATCGTTTCACGTGTTCGCAAAGCCATAAAATTTTTTATTCTATGCGTGTGTCTGTTGATTGAATTAGAGTTATAAAAAAGTAAATTAAAAAGCGTATCATGAGTGTGCATTGAATTTGCCGTGCAATGAGCATTAGGAGACGCAAACAAATAGGAATATCATTTTGAAAGAAGGTTACAGTTACGAGTTACACTTTATCAGTGGGATCAACGTATTTTTAATGTACATCTTAAGTATATTGTCTTTAAAATGATTCGTTTTTGTAATCTTGGCACTTTACTTTCTCGTGAATTTTCTCGTGAACTGGAGGATAATTATCATCAGAAAAATGGTAAAAGTCGACAAATAATTTTCCCTTTTAATTACAAATCGATAACATGCAGTATTTTGACATTTTGATATAAAAGATCACTTTCGAGAGGAAAGACATGCCAATACGATAAAAATTGTAGAATTGGTTGATTAACCGAGTAATATCCTAATGTATTTTTTTATTTTTTTCATAGGAAACGGAATTATGATTCAATTTACGATATATCGTGAAACAAAATTTGCATTGCTCCGTTTAAATGACTTTATTCCTGTTAACGCTTTGTATCACATAACTGTACAATTTTCAATTACTTCGGCTCTGATGGGATCCAATATGTATGTATACAATCCACATTCGATGTCTCAAATATTGAAAATTAACTTGTCCTCTTTAAGAGATTACGAAAGCGTGAATTTTAATGCCGATGCAGAAATGTACAAATAGTGCTAATATCGAAGAACCCTTTATCGAAGAAAGGCAGGAAAAATGTTTCGACCCAGTTTGGTAAAGGCTATTACCGAGATTGAACGTGTATTGCAATTGATAAGAATCGGAAGAATTATGATTATGACTCGATACGACCCCAACTTTCACGTACGTGGACTCCACAGCTTACAACGCCATCGTAACGCGTTACATCGGCTCGACCGAGAACAAAAGCCTCCCATCCGTATGTTACACGCGTCTACATATACGTATAAACGATAAAGGCTCCTGCAAAATCGCTGTAAAGTTCGAAAACACGCGCTCACATATATAATAACCGACGATTGCTGGCGTCTCTTGTCGTGCGGCTATCGGTACATAACGAACGCTGCAAACCACGATATCTGCGATCGTCGAGTATTCAAGAGCGAGAGAGAAAAAAATCAGTAGAATCTGCACCGCCCATATAAGAGGGTAAAGCTTATAAGGTTGCATCTGTCGTCACGCCCTTGTACACACGCACGCATACGGGCTCGTTCGCCTGTGGCTCCGTGCGCACGCATCAGCGAAGAAGTCACACGAGCCCGCGTGTGCGAACGTAAATGTTTTATTACTTAATCATGACGCGCGACTCTCGTGCCGCGCCGAGGGGCGAGGAGAGAGATGAGGTGATATAATGCGAAATACTGGTCCATGATTGTAGCCTCTGCCAGCCAATTATTCATATGCATGTACAAGTTCTCTTCCGGCTTTTGAATACAACATCGACTCGTTCTTACTCTGCGCTTTATTCGCCGATTGAAATGTTATTTTCCCTTTGTCTTTGTTATCAACATTTTTCTACGCGCTCACGGTTCTTACAGTTCTTCAACACTGGCCGTGTACATACTTATACCGAGACAAATGTATTCTCCATTTAGGTGTCTTTTGTGCCAATAAAAGTATTTGTTTCTTTTTTCTTCGAGATACGTTCATTAGATGTAAGGGAAGGTCCGATAGACGATTATTATAAAATAAAGTTTTCTTTGGTTTTTTTAGTCGCATTAACATAACTTTATTATTGAAAAACAATTGGAAAATTTAAACTCGATTCGTGCAAATGAATTTTTCATGAAAATTTGTGCTCCAGCCACAGGTATTCTGTTCGCAATTTTTAAGTTTTTCCCGAATTTTGAAATTTGCCAATTGTAGGGGAGAGTATTGTAAATCGATTTCGTGGAAAATTTTTCAGACGACTATCTTACAGACATATTTTAAACGCGAAGAGAACAGTCAAATAAATCAAACTTTGCCGAAAGTCTAAATATTGAAGTGTACCTCTAAATTTGAAAAATATACCAGTTAATTCATTCTGTTTAGGCAATTGCTCGAAACCATTTTAAACTACGCTGAATAAGTTTATTGGACGAAAGTAGAGGTGGTTAATTCGATCCAAGCCACGACACTGTTATTAAAACTCGTGAATTAATAGGTGGTCGAGAAACTATTTTCCATAATGTTAATTACATGCTTTCTCTTAACGTTACTGCTCAGCGAGTTGTTTGATCTTTCGTATATTTTCTAGAGTACACGCTTCCGTTAAATCGATAGCGGTTAATCCTGGCACGTTTCTCAACTGACCTGCTTCAGGCGCGTGTGTACCGAGTCTTACCGAACTCGATTAACGACAGCGAAATTTCGTCTCTAATAACTGACTCCTCCTCCGGGGTTGCTTTATTCGAGGAACTAAACTTTTTGGCTTGGAGGGATCTTGAACTTACACACCCCGAATGAAATTTCATCTGTCATCTAGGCTTTTCTAACAAACTCACACATGGGATACTCAGGGTCGACGGAAATTAATTGTTGGAGCTCGTCTCTTGGTATTTCTTATATAGGTATGTTAGTCTTTAATTTGACGAGTTACATCGGAATTCCACAGATTTATCCTTAAATGAAGTCTTTGGAATGTTTGAAAATATATTGTTTATTATTATAACGAGGTGCCCAGAAAAAAAAACAAAACAAAACAAAAAAAACAAAACAAAAAAAAACAAAAAAAAAAAAGAAAAAAAAAGAAAAGAAAAAAATAAAGAGAAAAAAAGCAAAATGAGTGGTAATTATTTGGTAGATAAAATTTCTCGATAATAATTGTACCTTGCTTTAGCAAATTTTGCATATAATTTTGTTGAAGAATAATCTAAGGGAGGTATCGATCAAATTGGCGCACGCGCACAGAGTGAGAACAACTTGAAATTATAAAAATTAATAACTGGCCGACATTTTGATCTTACGAAAGGACATCGATACGTTACGGAAATACGATTAACGCGACATAGCATGATTCTTTTATAATGCTGATTTAGTCGATAAAGCACAATGCTCGTTCGTTTCAAAACAATATATCACTCGGACAAGCGTTGCCAACAAGACCGCCAACAAGACCGCCAACATTGGAAAATTATCAGTTTTTCGTAGCGCTACAAATGAGAAGTAGCGCATCAAGTTTAATCGACCTAAAGTCTACCTACCACCGCGCCGCTATTACTCCAAGGAGAAGTTGCAACCAAGGGCAAAGCAGCGGCTAAAGCTACACGGGAGGCGAGATGATCGTCGGGGAACGTGTGGGCGGATCGCGCTTCTAGTATTACGCGGTGCCCTCGTGTAACCTGGAGCATTGACGGCACAATGGCATATAGTTACCATAGAGCAGCATCTGACACAACGTCTAGTATAACGCATTACAATATGAATGTTTGACGCCTTCCGCCGCCTCGAGCGATGCACAACGACGGCACGCGACACATCGCGATCGAGTCACCGACACTGGAGAACACTTTCTTCGGCGCTACTATTATTACTATTCATGCTTTCTATTACAACGATCTTTCACTCCCCCCATTCCTCCTCTTCCTTGAGGCTGCATTATGATGATCCTCGATTGTTCGGTTTCTTTTCAAGATCCAACGAAGCTCTTTTTAGCCACGTGTTTTCATAACTTGTATGATTATTCATCTTTGGAGTAACTTTTTGCTTTTGGAAATAACGAGTATTTCTGAGTACTGGCGTTAACGGCGTATGTACGTACTTATTTCTCGGTAATCCTTGAAAACTTGGAAGAGCTCTAGAGGAAGAGTTTCGCAACCTCAGCGTGTACATTCGTTACTGTAGAACCACATTTTTCGATGAAAACAAAAAATTCCTTATAATTATTTTTAACGTAAACGCTTCACACCGCAATTGTGTTTGCAAATAGATGTTTGACTTGATATTGATATTTTGCAGCGAAAGTGCAAAAACTTCTTCAAATTTTAAAACAACTCTGATCTACGTTAAATACAGTATCTTCTTCTTCGAGAATACAGTATCCATCTACTATAGATACTAAATTAGACGTAAGTTAGATGAAAGTCAGGTTTTTATATCTACTAAATTATCTGATTTCGTTATCTTATTTCTTTCTTAGATATTTATTTGCAGCGACATTTTCATCGCTGATGAAAGTCCTTATCGTGAAATGCACAAAAGGAGCCTTGCAGGATAATTGCTACAATTGGGATTCACGACGCAAATTGGAAAAGTGAACAATTTGCTTACTGGTTAGAAATAATGCAAGTGAGAAGTTTCCGTTCGTGTAGAACGCTACACCGATGCGAGTCAAATACTTGGGTTATTGGTATCAATAACTTGGATGCTTTATCTTTAACAGACGTGGCCGTTAGACAACAATTACATGTCTGCGAGTAGGTCTCGGGTAACACGCGAGCTTCCGAAAAGTTACTTTCCATCTCTATCCAATTATTCTACTAACTCAACAAGCCTGTTTCTCCTTCAAATTTCTGCTTACGTTCCCAAGGCTTTTTCTCTTTTCAACTAATATCACTTCTACTCTCGTTGTTAAACGTCTTACACACGCGCGCGCGCACACACACGCACACACGCGCGCGCGAAAACTAGAGCTTGGATTTTCTACGAAAACAAGAATTGTGAATTTATTTCCCAAAAAAATTGACCGTATAATGTTCAGTTTTTTATATTTCAATTTACCATGTAAATTCACCAATCGAACAGCGTACGATCCAATTTTTATATTACATTTAAATTTATAAATGCAGAGCATACTCGTACATTGCATTACTCTAGTCAATTTAATATTAATCTGCACATGTAATTAATTGTCAAATTAAAAGAGCCTCTTATGTTAAACTACATTTAAAGAATTCTGTATTCGTAATTTGTATAACATGAACATTTAATATAAAATTCGCGTTCAAATTTTACCGTATACAATTACTGTATATTTTTGTTTTAAGAAATTGATAAAAATACTAATTTATATGCTTTATGGAAACCCAGAGAAATAAATTTCTCTGGGTTGATATTATCGCCGCAACTAATACGCGATAGCTAGTCTACACAATTTTTCCAATAATTATTAAACAGCATTGATGCGTACGTAAAAGAAATAATAAACTCCACTGTCTGCAAATAAGCGAATGGTGTGATATAGAATATATCGTAAAAATCAGGCGATAAAGGAGAAATGGGATCGTGGACAAATGGAAGATAGTGGCGTGATAGGATGACGCTGTGCGACTTCGCTTCCACTTTCCGGCGATAGGCTGACGCCTAATTTCCTGTGTGAAGTGCGGATCCATCGATCAAACACCGAAGTGAAATAGGTCTCCTAGAAAGATAATATCGGATACACATGCGTATCACGTGCTGCTAATTGCCTCTATTATAATTGAAATGGAATATTATTGCAAAGGTTCCAAAGTTTATTCCGAAAGAATGTTATTGCAACGAATTAACCATTTTCTATCAGTTTGGCGATAGAAAACTTTATAACCGAGCGATTTATTAAGAGATTTTTATGAAGATTCGCTCGTTCCCCCATGATGAACCTATTCACAAAATAGCCGAGCCCGTCGACTCCGAGAACTGTTAAAACTACAACATCTAGGACAGAGGTTTCACATAAGAATTCCGAGTTT
Organism: Wiebesia pumilae; assembly: GCA_018907045.1. Lineage (NCBI taxonomy): Eukaryota > Metazoa > Arthropoda > Insecta > Hymenoptera > Agaonidae > Wiebesia > Wiebesia pumilae. Next base: position 4,873,510 of record JACCHZ010000192.1, read on the forward strand.
AGGTCGGTATTTAGTGGGAACCCTTTGATGATCGTCCTCTGGGTCAGAGAAGTGATTCATCTGCCGGTTTCCAGTTACTTCCTAAGGCACTGCAAGCCTAGAGGAGTAGGCGAGCACGCCGGTTAAAAAGGAGGCGTGTGGAAGAGGGTCTCTCGAGCTTGGTGACTCTCTTTTGGTGGCTAAGTTTCACGCCTGCCTGCCAAGACGTTCGGTAACATCACTTTGGATCCGCCACTTAAAAAGTGCCACGCTTCTATAAATCAAACGGGTAGCGAGCGCTAGCACTGGATTTGTTTAACCTCTGTTCGTCGTATCTTTGGCTCCTTCTCGTCCGAGGATGGCGCAGGCCTTTCGTTGCATATTCGTTTTCCACACTTTCTAATCTACTTTTCTCTTACTAACGTCATTACAGTCGCACCGAGTATACCGCAGGATTCACTCAACCGCGTATACATTGGTAATCCTAATCGCTCTAGAGCAAACTTCTAAAATTTATATACTTTTTTCTTAAATGTACCTAATCTCGTATCTCGATTTAAAAATTATAATAGCTTGAAAAAAGTTCTTCAAGTTTCTATTGTTTCTATTGTAAGTATAAAGGAAACACTAATTTTAACGTCCACTTTTATTTGCTAAGTCGTTCGATTATCGTCAGTTGTTTGTAAAATACATGCACTTCGTTAATATTATTGACTTTGAAGCGCGTGCTTAAGTAGCATTGCTTTAAAAATAATATCATTATAAATGTAAATAACTAAATGCAGCTTCGAACGGATTAAAAAGCTTAAAACTGAAAACACCTGAGAAATAAGATTTCAAAGTATTAATTGTTGGCAAAATATTAATTACTTTATGTCAAAGCATTTGCAATAAACGGGAACATATAATTTGCAATTTGTCGAATTTATCATTTGCATAAAACAGTCATCGGATAATGGATTTTCTAAGTACGTTTTTGCCGAAAGTGATCAGATTTTGTTCTAAAATTTGTCCATAACGAGTAGAAATACTTTTTTAACATTTAGAAAGAAATGTCAATAAAATAAAAGCGCAATTTGTGATATAATGGTTATTTTATTAATATTCTGCAATGTGCTGAGTTTATGAAACACGCATCTCTACTCTTATACGATAAAAGGATTTACTCGGTACGATATTCTAGTACGTATATTCAATACGTAACTAATATTCAATATGCAACCTTATGTAAGATTCGAATAAAATAAGAAAGCAACGGCTCAAATTCATGCGCACGTGAATACTTACGTTTTCACGTACAATCGGCACATTGACAAGGTACAAACAATTTTCTAACATTTCTTAAGTTGTTAGCTTGGAAAAAGGCTGATGCACGGAAAATTATATCGATTCAATAAAAATTTTCCCATTCTCGTATGAAACGTAGATTGAAATATCCATTACTTGCTTTTAAATAAACTTTAAATAATTTCCCTTTTTTAATTGGCATTACTTGGATAATATACCAACAGTTATGGAGAAATCACGACTCTTCAGCGTCGAAGTACTTTAGAATAACTTATTTTACAATGGCGTTTAAATGGACGACAATTAATTGCCGTTTGAATTGGTGGGCAATTATATTTAACAACTTCTAGTCAAGGTACGCTCTCAGTCTTTTCTCGGTGAAGCATTATAGATGTGGTAGGCATTCTCTGCTCTTTTGCAAAATAATATCTGTCGCAAAGTTTGGTATATTATTGATAAGTTTGGAGAAGCCCTAGAATGCTGCGAGACACCGAGGTTCATTAATTAATTCAATGCCTGTCCAAAGTGAATACCCAGCGTTAGATCTACCACGAGCTCTCCACCGCACAATAAACAGCCCCAAATTGTCTCTGTTGGGGCTTCGTGCGGACTTTATCCGAATGTTCTTCGTGTAGCACTCGTTATTCAAACTCCGGACGTCCCTGAGCTCGAACGAGTCCTTCGCGAGAGCTGACGAGTACGTATCCTGCTGTTGCTGCTGCTGTTGCTCCCACGCTACGCAGGTGGCCTCTCCGCAAGATTAAAGAGACACTTCAGAAAGTGTGTAGATAATGTTGGCGACGCGCAATTGAGAATAGTGGGATCCATTTACTACGTCGTACGACACAAGACATTGCATTTGTCTATAAGTGCGCCTCTCTGCAGCATATCTTTTAACTTCGATTATTTCTCTGTGCTTGCCTACTGTTTGAAGGACAGCGAACTTTTATTCATAAATCCACGTTCGGAAGCATCTCTTGAATCTAAATGAAAATAAATCGGGCTGAGACTCGGCTCTTAATTCATTTATAAATAAATCGTCGAATACAAATTAATCAACGATAAAAAATAGTCGTATTATATAGATATCGACACTAGCAAGTGATCGCGCGTTCATTTGGTACGCCACTGCAAATTTACCCCCTTTACTTATGCACGTTGCGTTGCGCAAAAAAGAAATCGTGTATTCTTTGTAAGGTCTCTATAAACCTTTTTAATAATGTTATTACAAAACGAACGTAAAGTTGGCTGTTCTTGTCCGAAAAGAAATGAATTCTAAATTATTCTTCAATGGTTTTAAATAAATCACAAATCTTATTAGGCACTGTTATAATTTCAATGTAGGCTGCATAAATTACTTAAACTTAAAGATGTATAGAATTCGTTTGCGTTAGATTCTGATGTGGTATGAATATTTTACGAACGGACGACTTTTATTAAATTCTCTTATCAAGAAAATTTGTAGCAAATCATGTTATCATTGATAATTTATATTTTTTCTAAATAACAAGATCTTTCTAAATAAGATAAAATTGATAAATGTTAAATACGATTGGATACAATTTTATTGGCTAATAGATGTATTATACGTGAGCATAAAAGGAATTTTTGTACGAGAATTATTTTGTACGAGACTCGAGTCTGGTAAACTTCAACTGCATTCAACATTTCAATTCTTTGATGCACTTCTAATGCACTTACGATTTAAATTAGTTTACGTAATTTGTTTTAGCAGTTGCTCGAGGAAAGAATATTTAGTATTCTGTCTGTTTAACGGGTGCAGGCAACGCGCTAAAATATTCCTTTCGATTATCATAATCTTTCAGCGTCAAAGAGTACTGTGAGGTTGAGTGAGAAATATTTGTTGTACGTATTGAGTGCTACCGAATCATTGATAGTGCGCATTTGTTAGACGCGATATGCTTGGTCTCGGATAGATAGCTGGTTTCTGATTGGCATAGACGATATAGTACTCACCTCAGTTATTGCTAGGCTTTCCAATGATGCGGATTAGTGCAAGTGTTGACGGTCGTCGTTTATTATGGTCGCGCTCTGTTATCGCACTCCGGTTGTGCATTTCAATAGTACATCAAAAAGTGCAGCCTGGTTTGCAGACAATGGCATCAGTAAGTTATAATTACATTTATTACAACAGTCTCTGCATACTGCTTCGGTAAAATATTAGCCACAAATTGTCCACGACGTATTTGTGTATCATTATATTGATAAAATTATTTTCTTTTATACCGTACGAATATACATTACACAATTTCACATTTCAATTATTTGCTATTGAATCGTTTCGGTACATCGCTTACACACATTTGTTATACACATTTCGTGAAATTAAACACCCTAGACAATAGCAAAGACTTTGAAACTCGTTGAAAAAGTAATTAAAAATTAAATTACTGTCTTTCATTTTGCGCAAATAATGAAACATAAATAAGTCAATAATAGGTAAATGCAAATGAATAATGAAAAAATGCATTGTAATAATTCAAGGTTGTCGTGAGTTCAAAACAAAATCATTTTATGGAGAATTCGGTCTTGTGTATAATCCTTTCTAAATGACACAGATATCGCGTATTTCATTGTTTTAAATTCAAATTAGAATAACATGTACATCTTGAATGTACTTGGCCAGATAAGTTCTAAGCTTTATAATTCACGTTGATTTTTACATTACCTTCATCGGATCTTACAGAGTACTTATTTACCTTATCAACTAGTCGACTTCTTATTTGTTTTATGCCGTTGTTCGTTGAAACGCTCTAAATTTTGGTAAAAGTCGTTCTTATGAAAAGTTTCAAACCAGCGCTTGAAAATTATATTAAAGTAATTGTACGTTTGTACAAAAGTTCATCGCTTTAAGGCAGACAATTATATATTTACCGACCTAATTTTACTTTAATTCTGATATAAAAATACATTAAGTGTTCGCATTCAACAAACTTAACTTATTCCGAAATTTTTAATTTTTTATATTACAAATTTTATTATATTACGAAGTAAGCTGTGGAGCTATTTGGACTATTTTTTTAATTAGATACATTTTTATAAAAAAAAAAAAAAAAAAAAAAAAAAAAAATAGTGACACTATCTGATTGCCATTATAGGCATCATCAGATAAAACTTGATATTCGTATTTACCTTCCGAGAACATGCTTTTTTCTTATCTATAATTATGAATCACGGTACAATCGATATGACTTCTATCACAGTCTAATTCCATAATTGTTAAAATCAATGCTATGGTAATTGAATTAGTACGCTTGCAAGATTAGCTAAATGTATTTTTATCATTTATTATCACTATCATGCACGATTTATTATAACTTATCATACTTTATGCATACTGATAAATAATTTCTTTGTACAACGACGAGAAGTGTTTTTTAATAATGACGATAGTATTTGCGATACTATAATAATTATGGCATTGCTGTATTACTTTGCTTAGCAATCAGTACAAAAGCTTTTAACGGAAATAAAACATGTATCGGATTTCGTTGATGCTAGAATTATCTTATTTCTGTTGACGACGGGTTGACTCGATGCGTCAGATATCTAAGAGCCGATATTCAGAATAAAAATATTATAATGAGAAATCTGTGTGTGTCATAAATATGGAATAGTGCTATTTAACATTAGCGCGTTGTTATTTGGATAAAGACACACAACAAAGTACAAATGTAGTGCGTCCCTTCAGAAATACATTGATTAGCTGCTGCATTTAGATTTGTAAAGCGTATAATTCAGGAAAATAATACGAGGTAACATGGTGTATAAAATTTTCATATTTTGTCTAATAATATGACGTTATTTGGAATTGTTGTTTGGTATTAATTACTTATTTTAGTTGATTCGAAATGAATGAATGTTAGGTTGTAAAAGAATTTATACTTTATTATTTGTAGACTATTTATTTCAGTATCCGTTACGGTTTTGAATTTGAGTGCGTCTTGTAATTTTGACTTTATCAATCTTATAACAATTTGAAGCACCGATCAGAACAGTTATATTATTTATTGCTTTTTGTGTATGATACTTGACGTGTATAAAGCTTAATGGCATACTACCTGGAACATTAATCAGCAACAACACTTATCTATCAAATAATGGTAAAATTTTATTTCTAAAAATATTTTTCTAAGCTGTGCGCTAAATCATTCAAGATAAAAAAAATTATCATAAAATCTGTCTTGTCGGAATAACTTGATAAAATTTTCACTTGTAAAAAAGGCGTGTATTGCGATAATATTTTTTAATACAAAGCATACTTATCGCGACTGTTTTAGTCGAATATTTTTACAAAATATTTGATATTCACATTTTTATAGAAATAATATTACGTATTTGATAATTGTTATTATCAGAAATGATAATTTTTTATTGCTAGTTCACGTGCGTTATTTATCCAATCAATGATTACCTTTCTTATGGGAAATATTAAGGAAAATTTATGTAATTTTAATTCGCACATTTATTTAAATAAATCAAATGAAAATTAGGCGTTTTCACACCTCGTGTCCCAAACTTTTTTCTATTCAAAATTTTATTTTTCTAATGCGATAATACATTTGCCAAACATTTTATAAACCCGTTAAACTTTGTAATTACTTGAGTAAAAATAAATTATTATTTATTTTGTTATTTCGCGGACAGCATCAGACAAATTAAAGATTTTCGTAGGAATCACTATGTAATTTATCACGATAACAGTGTATCTTAAATAGAGATTTCATTGAGAATCAAAAGGCATTTTGTGTATTTACAATTACGCGAAAAATTGGCTTTCTTAATTACCGATGATTACACCGCTTACACACCGGCGGGAATGATTCGATAGAGTCGTCTTGACGAGCGTGGATACAGAGTTTCGTTTTTCCGTTGTACCGAGGGTAAAGGAGCGGGTTAGACGAGAAAAGCAAGATAGACTATGAATTTTGCGGTTGAAGATGTTGGTTGCGTTCTATCGTTCGGAATCATCTGGGGGCGGCGGTCTATCGTGATTTGACGTCGTCGGAGGCTGCTTGAACGACTTTTCTAAAAAGCGTTGCAGGTCCCTTCTCCGAGCAGTTCCGACACGCCTTCTCCTATACTTCCGCGTCGGGTAAGGATGCACCAACAGACTTGGTTGTTTTCACTTTCTCTTACTCGGTTGACGAAACCCAAGCGAGTATCGGGAGGTGAGGCTTTTCGGAAAATACGAACCCCACGTAAAGGGTAGGAGGGCTCGAGGTGAAGGAAAAACACAAGGTGCATTGGGTTTGAATAAACTAGACGCACGACAGAATTATCGCGTAGGTCAAGTGACGAAGTATAGGTAACATGACGTAGGTTAAGTACGCAAATGCTTCTCCGTTCTAATAACTTTTGTCACATAATTCCTTATTGCGTAATCCTTATTATAAGAATTTTACCTTTTTTTTTTTAAATAAATTATAAAACGTTTTACGAGATATTATTAGATATTAGAAGAGAATTAATTCATTTTAACATTACATTTTTTTTTTATAAATTTACAGAAAATGCCCGTCTATGGTAAAATTAAACTTATACGTGTATTATTTTCGTCACCTTATAGGATTGTTCGAAAAGAGTCAAATGCGTTCAAAGTCCCAACATTAATAAAATGTTTAATTTTAACGAAAAATTTTCGCAGTATTTTGAGAATAAATTTGCAAGTATACTTTCATATATGCAGAATTATATCTTTTTAATTTATACGTAATTTACGGGTAATGAAAGTGTAATGTGCCCAGAGTTAGAAAAAATGGGAATCTAAGCTTGAATGAATATGATTAAATTTATTCAATTGACATCAAGATATAAGAATATACAAATACAAGAGTAAATATGTAGAATATGTAGAATAAGTCGTTCTACTTTACATTTGTTGACATAGAAGTAAATTACACAGGCGAGTGAGTACACATGAAAATATACAAAAGACGTGCTTGTTCTTCCGTAGCAATAGATTTCCTGTCGATAGATTTTATATAAAATTTATATAATTTGTTGAGTGAAAAATCTTTTAGAATTAATTGTAAACTCAAGAGATGTCGGCATAATTTCTTTAACTTCGGCGAATTTATTCGCAATCCAAACTGCTAATCGTAACAGCGTAAATGGACCCGTAGCATAAATTATTATAATAAAAAATATCCGGATATGAGGTGTAAAGTAACGATAGACCAGCGTTACAGATACTGTCGCATAACTTTGGCACGCGCATAAAGTTCGTGTACAAACGATAATTACAAAACTATATCGCTTTTAGAATACTTATTACATTTTAAAAGACACAATGTTAAATGATTAATAATTTAACAGTCGAATGATTGTTTTACGTACGAGTACGGCAAGGATAAAAATGTGCGGGAAAAATAAAAAAACGCGGACTTACCGGTATCTTTATTCTCGCGACGGATGTTTTTTTCGAGTTGGTCCGTCGATAACTGTGTGTTTATTTTTATATCGAGTCGTCCTCTTATCATAATCGTAACGCGAAATCTGATACTTTGTCCTACGTCACGCGCGTAACATTATTTCGTAAAATATAATTCTTTACAATGCGATGCGTTTTGTCGATGTATCGCTTACAGAACAACCGTTTTACTCATTTTGCGTATTTATGTAGTGCAATTAAATCGTCACAATTACAATTAATCAAAATGTCGGCATTGAATACTCGGGAGGGTATCGGTGTGATCTCCCTTAAAAGAAGGTTTCGTTTGTAATTCGCGTGGAATGCCGAATCGTACGTACACTTGCAGTGAAAATAAATACTCGGCGCTTAAAGATCGCAGGATTGATATCATTCAATACCAGACTATAAATAGAGTCGTAAATAAGGTAGAATAGGAATGGTTCGAAAGATGATATCGAGGTCGTCGAATGTAGCCAGAGTGTCCAGAGAGATAATTAGAAGTGTATAAATAAAGCGAACGAGTGCGTAAAGCAAAGCGAATTCTCGAGAATGACGAAATGAACCGCCCCTAAACTCGGTTTTAGCATCGATACACGGCGCCGATGAATGAATAAAGCGCGTCGTCGTCGTCGTGCTTGTAAAGAGAAGAGCGGAGAGGAAGAACAAGCGGTTGCTTCTAGGTTGTCGCTGCGCGTACACGCTCGAGATACTCGGGGTGTCGGGCGATCGCCGCGGCGACGACGGCATTAGCAGCGGCTCTTCGGGGGAGAAAAATGAGTGAAATCCATTAGAGGGGTAGAGAGTTCGCAGAGAGAGAGAGAGAGAGAGAGAGTGAGAGAGAGAGCAGCAGCATGTCCGTGGTTTCTAACCTGAGCCAATTCACGCACGTACCCCCGATTCGCGTACGTGTACGTTAGCTGTCATAAAATCTGCGATTTATATACGAGTTGCGTCACGTGCATCGCTAATGTGCTTTTCGACTCCGTCGATGAATGCCTGCCCTGCGGACTCGATGAAAAATGAGTTTATTGCCGAACTCCCCGCCCCCTTCTCGAGCCTTCTTAAACTTTACCATTGGGCTTTGGAATTCGAGCTCCTTCCACCACACTTGCACACTTTTAATGTTTTAATGGAACAATCATTGTTTTGAGCCTTCTTTACGATCTACGCGCACTTGATCGCCTTTCTCACGTCTACTCGAGACTCGCGGACAAAGACTCATCTGTGCTTTCCTCGTCTGGGATACACCCGCGTTCAACGATGTCCAACGATGATTTTATGCCTTTTCTCGCATTTGAAGTCGTTAGGTCGTTCCTGAAGATCCCACCCTCTCGCTCTCGGACGAGTATCGTGATAAATATGACTAGAGGACGTTAGAAACGACTACTCCCTTCGATTAACCGATCATTAACGTCGACGATTGTCGCACAAAGAAGACTCTATTTGATTTAATTACCCATTTTATAACTTTCGTTGGTCTGACTCTCGAGAGTGCTCCAGCCCTATGAATAATAATGCTTTCACGCGTTGAGATTGGTACATGTACGCCCTACTGGCGACGTGGTGATCGTCGCCAAGCTTACTTTTGAGTGCTCTACGCCAGTGTCGGTTTCCACGAGAATCCCGAGACATGCGATATAATTTCATTACTACGCGGAATAATAATATAAAAGTGCTCTAATTGTTCACTTGGCGTGCTTTCACCTTCACCTTGCGAGGGCGAACTCGTAGATTCGATGCGTATTGCCAAAAGAGTGGGTAGGTCGTGGGTTTGGGCGAGAAGTACGGAGAAGAAAAGGAATAGTCGTTGGAGCATAGAATCTCGATTAAATCGTACAAGCCTCTCTCGTCTTTGTACAACTTGAACTGCAAAGAACATTGAATTCGTCATTGTGTCAGTGAGCAAAATCTACCGTTGCGTTTATGCATTTGATTATTATTGAATCGCCTTGATCGCTGTTTGGACATGTGGTCGTCTGCTCCTGGTCTACGATCGCCAATGAAAGTACGTCGATTGTCGTTTTGTTCTTTAATGCGACGATTGTGACCCAGGAATCTTGAAACAAAAACTCTTCACTCGCTCGCTCGCTCGCTCGTTCGCTCGCGGCCATCTGTCTAGCGAGCGAACGACGAGGAAGAAAAAAGAGAAAAGAGCATCCAGCGAACGCGGGTGAAATTGCCGAGAACCAGCATCGCCGCCTCGAATGGGGATCGTTTTCTAGTGGCTCGTCGTTTAACCCCTTACAAGCGGATTCACTATACGGGGTGGTACTTCGATCGAGTATTGGATTTGGACGCGTGTACTCGATTTGCTCCTTCTTCCATTCAAATGCTCGATTAAAATCTTGTCGAATACTTTTATGCTAAACAACCTTTTCCACTGTTCTCGTTATGATGCAATTCGAGAAAAATTAACCGTCCACAGAATTCAAATAAATACGCGATTACTTTATGACGCACGGCAAAAGATTTCAACAAGATTTCGGCAACTTTCATCGACGAGCTTTCGTATTATTACCAATTATAGGAGATTATTGTGTAATACACCGTGTGTTTAAGTGTAAATTGGATTTTCTTCCCACTTTGAAAGTATACTTCAAAATATGCGTTACATAGGTTTTTTTTTTCTTATTCAAAAGTTAAGCGAAACGCCCTTTCTCCCCCCACGTATCGAAAGCGCTTAAGAAAATAATTCGAAATAATTAAAGTACCACTTTTGAAAATGAATTTCCACCGACGACGGTTAACCACTAGTGCTTCCACGAAAATGTCCGCAGTCGTTCGATACAAAATCCTGATTATAAAATTGAAATCAATTAATCACCTTAGCCAAGACTATTAACAAGACAGGAATGCGTATTAAAACGCATAACTGAAAAAGTAGCGGATTCATGACTCGAGGCGAGCATCGCGACCCAGAATTTACGAAACACCCTGTACGTGAACCGAAGGCTCGCATACGCTCGTGCGCGGGCGAGTACTCGCGTAATGCGGTGTAATAGTGGGGTTGTGGATTCTAGCAATTACATGTTCTCAAGTGCCCTCAACGACGGGACCCCATTAGGGCGAGAGGAGGAATATTTAGCGCGCTGTGACGACTGAATTTTCGGATTCATGCGGTGGCTTTGCAAATCCTTCGCTCCTGGCTCTTGTGCCATACTTGCGTTTATACATTTGCGTTTTAACCTTCTTTTAACACGCGCTCCTTCGCCCTCCCTTCTCCTCCTTTTCCCTTTCACGATTAAGAGATCTCTCAAGCTCCTCGTACCAGCTTCTGCTTACCAACTTACTACTGGAAGGGAGTAGGGCGGGAGCAGCGGGGAGCAGCGGTGAGCAGAGGGGAGTAGAAGGGAGTAGAACCAGTACTGTCTGTGCTCTACGCCTGAAACACGGTAATCCACGTTGAAGGAAAGGCGAGCAATCGATTAGGAGAGTTGCTCGAGCCACTGGCTGACGTCTTATGGCGGTGTTCTCGTACCGATCGCAGTAAAAAGGCGAAACCGCTAAAGTGCGACTCGGTGTAAGCCATTTGGCCGCTCACTCATATAAGCCAATCGTACGTTGATGTTGTCATATGCCTTTGCAAGTACGTGATATCGAGCGCTTTCTGATTCAACTATTAATCGTCTCCTCGCTCAAATGTCATCAACATCTTTTAGTCGGCACTAGCCTTACCACCTCGCCTCGCCTCCCTTCTTACGTAGCCTACGTAGCCTACGTAGCCTACATATCCTGAAATCTCACTTCTCACTTTGTTTCGCTTCGTTCACGTCCGCACATTTTTTCCTCTTTCCCAAGGACGTATTTATTTGAAATTATAAAGTCTCGTGGCAACGGCCGATTTATTGAAAAATCCTTTTACATTTGATGTTTCTATTCGCTTGTACGCGGCTAGTGTCCCTTTAAAAGTTAATTAAATCTCGATCGCGGCGTTTATTTATTACGGATTATCGAGCGCGCATCAAGAGTCATCGAAACGACGACGTTTCGATCAAAGGCCAATTCTTGCGCGTTTGATGTCTAATGCACACGCTTGGATTTACAGCCCTTTCAACAGTTCCGAAGCGTAAGGCGGTAATTGCAGTGTGTAATTGCAGTATTGCCATCGGGAATTCTAGTAATCGACAGATTTCACGTTATTTTAAAGTAAAGTACGATAGGTACGATAATGTGTCAGAGGCAAATATGAGATTCAATTCCATTGTTCGTCATCTTTCGGAGTCCCGAGTATAAATACAACATTTCTCTCCCCATGAGGAGAATCTTGTTTTATTTCGGCTCTGTAACGCACAAACTGGTGCATCTAACGTAATACAATGTAAACGTGGAACTTTGCCTTTCAATTAATGGAAATTCTCCGTAACCTTGATTTCTTGATTAAACAATAGATTTGGAATTAAATAATTTACAACTTCATCCCTTTTGTGCAGCACTGTTCATCTTCGCGTGCCTTATTTATCGGTGCGTCGTTTACGAATATCTTTTGATTCACATTTGATACGCATTAGATCTCAGTTTATGCTAAAATTGAGACTCTTTGTCTTGGAGAGGCGCGCAAGTTACGCGCCTGAATTCTCATCAGTTATTTATCGCCTTCGTTATTCCCTACAGAAGAGTTCAGGGGTACTCGTCACCCCATTGAATTCCCGTAGTTCCTCTTCGCAGCGCGTCTAGTCGTTTTGCCATCAAAAGCGAATTAGTTCTTGATGAATTTGTAAAAAGAAGTGTAATCTTCTTCGCCAAATGTTTCATGAATTATTACTTGGGATTTATTAATACTAGGACTTGTTGTCATGACTCTGATCACACGTAGATTCGTCGATTTTTATAAATATCCTAAAACAAATGACCATGGCCTTTATTAAAGGTATTAATACTCATTGAAATTTTTATTTCTGTAAAATGTTTACCTAATTCTGGTAAGTTTTGATAATATTTATACTATTTATTTAAGAAAGGACATTCAACCGCAAATAAAGGAAATTTTCAGTTGATATTCGTAATCAATATTATTTTCCGATTTCTCACGGCAAACAAGATATCCTAATGATTTTCTGACTCTCCTCCGATTTTTTAATCGGAATCCCAAAAATGTACGATGGGTTAACCGCAAACATTACCCTGTAATATCTTTTTTCCAACGACCCTTACTTTTTCTACTTTTGATGCTGCGAAACCTGTCTGACCCAACTCGAGCTTACGTCAAAGAATGGAACAAAATAAAAAAGGACTTTATAGCTCAATATATTTAAGTCCTATCGGATTTTAATTTATTTTGCAATTAGATAAATTTTACAAGTAGATAAAATATCATAGTCTTTAATTTATTGTAGTTTGATTACTTGAATAAAAGTCAAGAGAAGCTTTGAGCACTAAGTTTATAAGGAGGATTTTTTGAAAACACACGAGTAATCGTTTTATGGGCTTTAAAAAAATATCACAATAAAATTATTTAACGGATCTGCATAAAGTCGTATTATTATTCGTATAATATACATTTTTACTAGTATTCAAATGTACGTTCTGTAATAAATTTTAATTTCATTTATTTTTAACGAATTGCATTAATAAAAATTTTAGCATGAACATGAGTTATGAATTCTATTCGACGTTATGAATTCTATGCGACAAATCGATTAGACGTATATATGTACATACATGTATAAAAGGCATATGTTCCGTCGGTAGGGATACGTCAATCGTAAGGCAACACTTTTTCTCTTTGGGTATACGAAGTGTCTTGTATACCCTTTCGTTCACACCTTCTCTTCTAAGTCTATGTCGTTGGAAGATAGAGCAAGAGAGAGAGAGAGAGAGAGAGAGAGAGAGCAAGTACTACTAAAAGGGGTGACACGATCAACAACTTAGTTTCTTTTTTCAGCTCTCACTCCTTACCCTCTCACCTTGTGCTTCCCCTTTTCCTCGTATCATTCTCACCATTCGTTCATCAATTACACCATCGGATTTTATTCTTTTCCACAGTTGCGGATTTTTCGAGAGCCGTAGGAGATATAAACACAAAGACATTCGATTCCCAGACGCATTCGATCTACCTACCCTCTTCCGTCCGATTCGTGCCTTGTTTCTTTTTTCCACTTTATTTTTTCCGTCTCTCTCTCTCTCTCCCTCTCTCTCCCTCTCTCTCTCTCTCCCTCCCCCTATCGCTGTCTCTTTCTCCTGTCTCGTTTAGCTGAGATATCTCCCTCTCTCTTGCGCTCCAGGACACTTCACAAGTATGAGTTTGTGCTCGCGCGCTGCTTCGGATGAATAGAATGGCAAGGCTATTCTTCCCGGCTGAATGCTACGAAACCATTTGCCTTCTGCACTTTCCCTCTCCCTCTCGCTTCTTCTGTCTTTCACCGCGTGATCGAACGGCCAACATAGATATCTGTGATTTCTTATCTTCGAGCGCACGCGCTCTCATGTACGATTCACGATCTTTCTTCTATCTCAAGTTTTTCATCGGGCAATCGGACGAAGATTGTCCGAGGGAGGAACGTCGTCGGGACCATTCAATAGCACGCATACATCACTTTTTTAACGTTTGCGTGCGATGAGCTGAATTAATGCTCGGTGGAGCCGCTTGCCTTGGTAGTTACATTTCTTAACGACTGCGAGTCAGAAGCTCTACAGTGTTGTACACTTAATAAATAAGAATAAAAAAGAATCGGATTATCCGTAACCGAGAGCCATTTTTTAAAGTTCATAAAGTGGGTAGTATGTTAATAAGCCGAATTGCGCGGACGATTTATTTTTACAAAACAAAATGATTATCGCAACATCGCCAACCTGTAATTTCACAAGTCCTCTCCGAGCGATTAGTAACTTTACGACTGCCCTTATAATGCGATTAATGAAGTAATAGCAATGGTAATGATACTCGATCGCAATTGTTTGATGTGAGCTTACGGTAAGCTCTCCGATGATCATTTAAGTTTTTGAAAATTCAGCGTCTCTACCCTTAATTCTGTGCTTCTTTCGAGTTCTACTTTTACGTATAAAAAATGCCGAGAGTGCGAGAAAGAAGTGAGTTTTTTCAATGCGGCGTTTCGATCGTCGAAACGAGTGAGAAAAGGACTTTTCTTTTTATTCGCTTCTACTCGGTCCCTTTTCGCTTTTTCGCTTTTCGCTTTTTCGCTTTTTCGCTTTTTCGCTTTTTCGCTTTTTCGCTTAATACTCTGTAATGTATAGGAGAGTGCGAGAGAGCGGTATAAGATGATATCTGGCAGAAGTGGCCAGCGTTGCACCCTTCGGCTTTACTTTCCTCCTTTTCCTCGCGAACGCTCGCCTCAGCCCCCGGACGGAAAATAACTCCTTGGCCTCTTGGCTTTAAACTTTAAATTCGCTTTATCTCGCGACTGGCTTCGATTCACCGAAGTGGCCCCCGAAGGGATCGTGGCGAAAAAGGATCGGAAACGCGGATACGAGGTTCGGCGGGACCGAGAGCCAGGGAAGGTCAGTCTTTTGTTGATTCTTGTTTACGACTCGGGCGTGAGATTCGAGTCGGTAGATTCGATTCCATTCCGTATTCTTTTCGCTCCAAGCTGTATATCTTCGGATATCCGTTTCAACCGAGTCATAGACTTTCGCCCGTCGACTTCGTCCTAAAAAATAAGAATCTACCGGACTCGGCGGTAGTGTATAATATACTTTTACCGTAACGTAACCGAATCGCCAAATGTTTGCTCAATAATTTTATTGATTCTCGGCGCCTGCTTAATAAGCTTCCACGTTCGTTTTCAGTGTTCGTCTTTAGTAAAGCGCGATTTACACTGCATTTACGTTTACTGCTCACGTCGCTACATCGATCCCTGTGAAACTACCGTGTTTGTTTGTTTTTATTTTGTTTTCCGCGGGAGAAGTATCAGCGTTGGTGTTGGTATCGACGTCGAGCTTCGATGCGACTAATCGAAATATCGAGATCAATCACTGTTGAAACTACACTACATGAAATTTTTGATCGAGCAGCATCGCGCACCTTAAAAGTCTTACACCGGCTTTACATGCATAGCCCAATCGAATTTCTTCTATTGGCATTGAACATCGATTCGCGTCCACTTAGCCGAGTTATCGCAGTGTCAAGCGTAAGCTGGAGGCGAGAGAAAAATATCGCGAAGACCGGAGGAACTCCGGTAGGAGTTCTAGAAAATCTACCTATAGAAAATCCTACCGGAGCTTCTCCTCGTACGATTTTCTAGAAGCGCGCGCGCGCGCGCACACGCGCAAGAAGCGTGAGTTATGGTGAAGCGCAGTTTCATTTTTCCTTAATTACGATGTTGCGGAACATAGATTATGATGTTAGCCGGCGCTCTCAAAAACATCTGTTCCCCTTCTTCGGTGGAGTTTCGGGCGTCGCTCGCTCCCTCCATCCGAGACTTCGGGCTCCCGGAGTTAAGCTTCCGATTCGCCTCTCGTGCCCAACACGACATCGGCAGCCGCAGGCTTTATTACCGAGTATCGAGAGACCGAGCGAAATCTACTACTGCATTGTCGAGATTACGTGTCCGGATGAAGGAAGTTGCTATCGTTTTGTCCATAAACACACCCTAAACATCCGCGTGTCTAACGTAAATAGGTTTACGCGCGTGCAAATGTAAATATCCCCCAGTCATATGCTTCATTCGTCTTGATGAAACGTACATTTCATCCCTTCTTCATTTAAATTTAATATCATCCTAACGGTATTACGGTAGAATATCATTTTTTTCAATACGAAGTCTTTTTTTTATTTACACTGTTTTATAATTACAACTCTCGCGTAAACATTGATAAGTAAACGAATGAGACTCCAGCGATGAATTATTATAAGCATGTGTACCGAAGAATAGGATAAAACGAAATCGAAATTAAACGTAAAAATAAACGTCGCACACAAAACAACGATGTGCTCGATGCATCAATTACGTTTTTATTCTTGCGTTAATATATATTATACAACAATACTCGAGCACCGCGATATTCGCACGCGTAATAAATCCAGCAACCCTCCGAGTATCGACGTTGTTCTTTTCCCAAAACTAAATGCAGCGAATCAATTTTACACATCCACTTAAAAACAAAATTTATGATTTTTCTTGTTCTATACAGAAGAGTTTTGCTTTAAAAAAATTATCAACCTGGAAGAATGATGACGTTGGAAATTTAATTTGACGATTGAAATCAGTCGAATAATATTCTTCCAATTTAGTTTACGAATTCTATTAAACGAATGGCTTGAGCCATATTAACAATATTAAACGCATAGACAAGTAAGATAAAGGCACACCAGTATCTGTCGTTTTTTCATGTCCTATTTGAAATAGAATGGTTTCAAAAGGGTAAAAAGTTATTTTATTTGGTATTAAACTGAAGTTATATTTCGTTAAATATTGTTGATATTTCAATGCACTTCCTCTCTATTTACGGAGCTTGAACGCGCCTAATGATTTTGAGAAAATGAAATCAACCTTTCTAACGAATAAAACTTTTAATTTTATATTTTGCTTTAAATTACTGGGCGTTTGAGTTTATAAATTGTTCGACAGGCCTTAATTAATAAACAGTTAATTTAATTTAATACATTCAAAATGTTGTTCCACTATTAAACAATTCATCAATATCGGTATAAAATATATTTTATTGTTATAGTAACTTATCGTCGATCGTACTCCATTACACGAAAGCGACAGTTTAATTCGAAACAGCTTCTAACAAAAAATAAAAAGTTATTGTAAATTTTGTAAATTTGTTTCAGTCGGGCACTAAGTGTAATCAAAATGTTGACCCTTTGCAATAATGCTGTTTTAAAAAAATTTTTTGAAAATATTTTAAAAATAATAACGTTTAAAAAGAGAAAGCTCTTCTTTAAAATAAATAATGACGGGAATATTATAAAAAAGTGGCGTGCATATATGAACCACATATTTGCCTTTGGTTGTATAAAGTAATGCATTAATTTTGCCCTCGTAAGCAGTTTCTATTAAATTTTTTTTCTAATAAATCTAATAAAGCTACATTCCAATGTTCCTTTTCTCGATCAAATGCCTCTATTTTAAAACGCATTCGCGATTGTTAACAATGGATTTCGATTGACAATTACGATAATTATTTAATTCGATTGTGCGTAAAAACGTCGAGTCTGGTGTTATGTATGTTTACCGTTAAAACGATAGCGCAGCATCTGTCGATATAAAGGAAGGAACATATATGTATTATAAATCTCGTAAGAAGACGTTAATAGCGCGTGGTGACAGGAAATGAAGTTTACATTCTAAATAATAAATATTGGAGTGACTTAAATGGCGAGAATGCACTTTATTCTATGAACCACGTTCCACGAATGTAAGCACAATGACAATTAGAAATAATATACATGAAAATAGATGTAT
Organism: Wiebesia pumilae; assembly: GCA_018907045.1. Classification (NCBI taxonomy): domain Eukaryota; kingdom Metazoa; phylum Arthropoda; class Insecta; order Hymenoptera; family Agaonidae; genus Wiebesia; species Wiebesia pumilae. The sequence continues at coordinate 4,891,579 of JACCHZ010000192.1, forward strand.
ATATGAACCCAAGGAATCTAGTACACAATCCCGTAAAAGAGGAAGCAGAACTCTTTGTCCGCGGCTCGGAAGGGGAACACCCTTTTAGAAGGGGGTCAATCGCTTCATTCGCGTCAGCTTTCCCTTGCCGTAATAATACACGGCAACTCGGCGAAAGTGATCTTGAAGAATTTTCGGCTTCTCGGCTTCTTCGAAACTCGGATCGCTAATTAAGATCCATCGGACAGTAGTTAGGTACGAGGAAGTGCCATTACAAGAGGCGAAGAGCGTTGCGTTTAAGGTACGACTGGACCCGGGGGTGGGGGTTGGATTATCGGGGGCCAAAAGGAGCAGCGCGGGAGATCCCCGGCGGGCGCGGCTCCATGATTTAAAATTAATAGCGGACACGAGATAAAATTAATTTAACGGCTGAGGCGTAGCGCACCCCGACCCGCGGGCTATATGCCGAAGACCGGATCACAAAGGCCGGGGTTGCACCGCGTCTACCAAAACATAATTAGCCCGTATTGTTAATGCATCAATATTTGCACGCTGTCCTGCTCGCGGGTGCGTTCGCCGATGCGGTCGGCGCCGTCGCTCCTCCAATCATCCCCCGTCCTCCCAACCCCCTATCGCTTGTTTATCGGCGTTTTTTCGCGTGGCCGGGCTCGACGAGCGAGCGGCAATAATAATAGCGCGCATTGGCTGCCGTAGATCGACTCGCGCCCCGATGGAATCCTTTCTTCGGGACAGCCGGCGAGCGCACGCGCGATCGCTATTCGAGAAATCGTTAAGTCGAGAGAGGCGTGTTGCATGCGCGCCGGAGGAGACAAGCTGCGCCCCTCGAGAGCGAGAAAGGGAGAGCCTCTTCCGTTGGTTCATCGTCTTCCGGTGACTTCCGGTGCTGGATCGACGTCGCGATGTGCCTGCTGGCCATTGTTCCGGCTCGTGTGCAAGCAGCGCGTAACAATCGGGTCTCGAGTTTCTCCAAGCAGGGGGGCGGTAGCGTTTTCTCTCTCTCGCTCTCCTGGACCGCGAGCGCCCTTATTTTCGCTCCTCGCGTACGCGCACTCAATGCACGACATGCTGGCACATTAGCGGCACTTTCGAGCCGCTGCCTCGACAAAGTGTGTACACACGGAGAAAATAAGAGAACGAGAGCAAAGAAAAGACGACGGGAAGAAGAAAAGAGAGAATTCGACTCGAACAAATTATAGATTTGGCTCGACCGTTGACGGCAGTCATCTGCTTATAAATGAGAGCTCACGGAGAGCGCGAGAGAATGGTAAAGACAGAGGCAGTATGGGCGGGAGGGAGGGGAGAGTGCAAAAACGTCAAAAGTTCGAGAGAGAGAGAGAGAGAGAGAGAGAGAGAGAGAGAGAGAGAGAGAGAGAGAACGAAACCAAGAACGACTGTGTGGTATTCGCGTACGCAGACCCAACGTCGCTCGATCTTTTTATCTATCCCCGCACTCTTCCGCCCCGCCAATCCTTCACCCTCGTTTTACTTTCGTTAGCATTGCGCCTACTTGGCCAACTCTTTATTTTCTATTTTCTCCTCCTCCCTGCTCCCTTGCCATTATGAACACACCTGCACTCGTGCGCAGACTCATTCTTTGCGAGACAAAGTCGCGGACGTCATCGATCCGACCAACAGGATGATCTTTACTCGATAATTTTCTACTCGATGATCCATTCATTAGTCGAGACTGCGAGCGCGAGCGAGTCCGTCCTCTCCAACGGTAGCACGTCCAGTCGTGCAACGATAATTAAGAGTTCTGAACTGTCCGGGGGTCACTCGGGGGTTACGAGAAAAAAGAAGAGAAAAGATGCTGAAAAACAGGAAACTGCCGACGTAGACCGAAAGAGGATGGAGCGCGCGGAGAGATTCTTTTATCTGACTGATGTCCTTTGACCGCGTCAGTCAAACGCACTCCTGTAAAATTATTTCGCAGGCTAAAGTCTATCGGCGAATCCCTCACGAACGCCGAGGAGACAATTTGGGGTGTGAAAAATATTAATAACGTCGGCGCTGCAACAGTAACGGAATAAGGGACGTAACCTGGAAGGGCTTGCTCCAGCCTCTCTCTCTCTCTCTCTCTCTCTCTCTCTCTCTCTCTCTCTCTCTGTCTTTGTCTCTTGCCACGTTTGACGGCGTTTGCTCGCGTTTCGCTCGCCGTACGTGTATTGCGGCGCGTTGTCGGCGCGTTGTCGGCGCGTTGTCGGCTCGGTGTCGGGGGTGGGCAGAACGACGGAGCGCTGGAAGGGGTGAGGGGACGGCAACGGGGTGGGAAAAGGAGCGTCACGGCGAGGAAGGCAATACGCGAGGGGGTGGCAAGTGTTTCTGTCAGTTTAATAGCTCCGCGCGCGCCCTAACCAACCCATCGACGTGGCCGCTATGCCTTCCTTCTCTTACGACATTACGCTATAGTCACTTTACGTGTCAAAAGTTGCGCTTGCGGAGTTACGCCCCCGTCTCTCCGTCTCTCTTCCACCGTGTGTTACTCTTACTCTATCGACAAGTCTTTCTCGTCTGCTCGCACTCGTTTTACAGAGATCTAAGATAACCCTTCAATGACGTTATTTCGTTTGCTTGAGCTTTGGTCGAGCACTGAGCACAGCTTAATTGACCGTTGCCTTAGGAGCGTAACATCGAACTCTCATTACTGGAAGACGTAATATTACAAACGGAGTAGTTCACCGATCTGATTTACCCCCAACGCTACTCTCGTGTCATTTACTTTTTCTGTCAATGTGGATTTGAATTTAGACCCGTATCTTGCTGCGGTACTTGCTTCGGGTACTTCCATTCTCAGTTCTTTGTAATCCCTGTATTATCTCAATCGATATGGATATTAGATATATCGATATAACACTGCTTTGTTAAAGAATAGTACAATTCATAATAATGGAATGAAAGAGTTTATAAAAATTTTATTCTCTTTTCATTTTTGTGTTTCATATTTGTAGTAAAAGTTCTTTTATGCATTTGTAATTGTTTTCGCATTATACTAATGTCGTGTACACGAGTGATATATTGAAAACACCATCGATATTTTATCAATATTAAATAAGATTTTACAATTGTCTAGCATTTGGAAAAAGTAATTAAACTGGGAAGTTGACTTACGAATCTTTTTGCATTTCTAACATTTTCTAGTGTTTATTGTTCGTGTTGGAGAGGTGAATTTCTTACCGATTATCAATTTTTATTACACTTGATGGCTCACCAGATGTTCTTTTCACACGAAACTTTTTATAATTTTTTTTTTTTTTTTTTTTTTTTTTTTTTTTTTTTTATTGAAAATGACGATGTTTCTTTTTGCAATGTACGAGAATATAATTGTACTCTTATTCGTGCATTAGTGATTTTATGGCGAAGAGAATTGTCAGTTATAGTTTCGATTTCATCCTCATGATTATTTTCTTGTATTTGCCGTATTTAAATATGTTTTGGAAAGTCTCGTTAAGTTATGTTTGCATTGAAGTTAATTACTATTTATAGACAAAGGTGTTGCGTCACGTAGAATCGTGGTAATTTTGTAAGAAATTTCTGATCCAAGGACCGAAGTACTGATATTTGAACGCGTAACTTATTTCCATTAGAATTCCCAGAAAACCTTATACTCATTCGACGATAAAAATAAAGAATGAAATATCCTGTGCGAAAACAGGAAGGTTCACATTGAATACCCCAATGTCAGTGCGGCGAATTTAAATCAGTTCGTTTTTCTTCCGTTTGTCATGTTGGTGTGAACCTTTTTGTGGGTGGTCACAGGATCGAATCGTCTGAGAAAATAGGGCCAAAGAAAAGGTGATATTGGCTTATTTAACACCGTTGTAAATCACACTAGCAAATACCGTCACGCGGATGGATGGGGCGTGCGACTGCCAGTGGCTATAAAGTATAATACAACTGCAGGAGCGACATGTGTTTTTCCGCGTTAAACTACCCAAGGCAAAGCGATCCTGCAAAATGAAGATTTGTTCCATGGTCGTTCATTCTCCATGGGACACTCGCCGCTCTGCGCAAGACGAATTTCGCGAGAGTCGCGACGCCCGAGATATTAGAATCGCGCTTTATTTCGTTATACCGCGCTAGAAATATGTTTTCTTCGATAAACATACGGAATGCTTTTAATGCGCTTTTCACCGACCGAGACTTAGTATTTTATATTTATTCTACTTTATGATATGTCTTCTCGTGCTGTTACCGCAGCTTTTATTTGGTGCGAAACCGTTGTTATTGATTAAAGACAAACCTGCCATTTCGGACATTCCTTTGTATATCGTAGTTCCAAAAAGTATAAAATATTGTCAAATGGGTCAGAAAGCAACATTTTCAGTACCATCAATAATGTTTACAATTTATGTCGCATAGTACTTAATTTTATATGAAATTTCTTTTACAAAATCTTGAGAGTACATTTTTATTCGTTTTGTGACCATTATTCGTATGTATAATTTTTAAATGAATAAATACTGAACACGCGGTAACGGGTGAAAAGATTTTTCTAGATTTTAACTTGGCGAAGGTGTATTTAAATATTTGCGAAGACGCGTTTGACTTTGGTACAACGATACGTATGTACAATTTCATTCGGTGTAAGAGAACGTGTAACAAGAGTGCACGTAGATATAACTGTAAAAATGCACTACAATGAAATATTTGACGTTTTCACTTAAAGAAAAATTGTACTTTATACAGAACCTATTCAACGCGTGAAATTAAGCTTTCGCCTTAAAGAATTTCAAGTACGACTACGAATAGTAATTTAGAGTTTTATTATGTAATATGCATTGTTTATTCATACCATTATTTTCCGAACATTCCTAGCATTGAGGATCGAATTTTTTGATAATTTAATTTATTAATGACCAAGCGTTCGGAGTGATTTTAGCCGTTACAATTATATGAAACACGCGAAACAGTTTAAAAAAATTTGTAAAATATCTCTCATAAATCGCTCATAAATCGCTCAGAAATCGGATGTTCTTTTATTTCATTCGAATATTTCAAGCAAAGCTAAGAAATACATTGTACAACCATTACTAGATAAATATTTATACAAATAAAGAATAATCTTTAATTTTATACTCCGTATCTGATATTTATTTAACTTGCCGACTACGCGATTGACTCGTTAAAATTTTAATTATATAAAACGTAAAAAAAATCTTATATGAAATCGTAAACATTGTGAAAGTACGCGAATGAAAAATGATCGTGGACATTCTAAGGTCTGACTGTAGTTTAAACGTAATCATTCGATTAAAACCGTAGAACATCAGGACTAGACTGTTTTTTACCGTTTCATCGGTACGGTTATAAAAAAACGATAATATCCTTTTGTACTCTTTCGAATCAGTTTTATTGCAATAAAATGAGAAAAGATGTCGAGATACGGCGTAATTCGTATAACAAATAGATATAATATCGAATGAAAAACTCTCGGTCTCGATACTTCATCAATTTTGGAACTACCGATAGAAAAATGAATTTCTCATTATTTTCCATGAATTAGATATTCAGAGACCGTTATAAAATTTTTTTCAACGGAATGAACAACAGCTGCCCCAGTTTTGCAATTTTATCTAGACAAGAATTAAAAAACTGCATCGCACAGACGAGGACTGCGCGTTGAGCACGAGTTTTTTTCCTGAGAAAGAAATTTTTCCCCTCGAGTATGCGCGGAAAACGAGGCGGAAACCGGAGCTTGGAATTTTCAAGCCGGATCCGCAACGAGATATTACAAACCGCAAAAAGAGAGAATAAAAAAGAAGGTCTAAGTCAACGTACTTGACGTGTCGTCGTGTAGCAAAGTAGTCGCAGCAACAGCTCTAGCGCCATCCTGTATGAGGGCAAGGGGGGGTGGGAGGGTCCTACGTCTGTTGTTTCGCTGACCGTGACTCTACGTGGGGTCTCTGCCTCATCTCTCTCGCTCTTCCTCTCCAATTCCGGATTTTTGCCTTAAAAACTAAAAAGCCATCTCTTCGACGTCATCGACCAAGGTTTTGGACCGCTATGTGTGAAAAAATGTGTCAACGTCTGACCGTTGCAAGCCGTGTTCGTTAAACTCCCCGAAGCACTTCGTTAAGAGGCCGCGCAAGTTTTACATTAAAAAAATTGCTCATTCATTGTGTATCGACTTGGAGTTCCAAAGAAGCTGCGCGAACGAGTATGAAATTTCATATCTGTTTCTCCTATGACAAGATTTGTTTGTGTTGTATCAGTGTTTCAACACCAACATGCACAATATTCAAAGATATTTCCGACTAATATTTTCGATAAGTTTCAGTTGAGATTTACCAAATGTGATGGAGAATAGCATAATGTTGTACATTTATAAGTGATACGCATTTTTATTTAGCTAACGTGACAGTTTGCGTTATTCGCGTAAGATCCTTCTGATTGACGATAATAAAATGGGCTTTGTCATACTTTAAAGTGAGAAGTGAGAATGCAAGTTTGCGACTTTTTTTTCTGCGTGAAAAGCACTTTTCACAAAAGTACGTAAACTAGTACGATACACCGTCGATAAACCTACCGTCGTGCCCTCGGTCTTTAAATAATCGTCAAAGGATCGTCGCCTTATAATCGCTTTTCAATTTTCATAGCAAAATACCGGCCCCACGTCTTCGCAGGATGGGTTACTCTTCATTTTTCTCCAAGGATGTGCCACGGCTTTTCCTCCGTCCTTATCAGGTTGTCGAGCTTCTCGCTTCCCTCTCCCTCCAACCTCCTCCTGCTCCACGCACCCCCCCGCAGCCGCTCACAAACGGTCTCGCTTGCCTTCTCACTCTCTCTCTCTCTCTCTCTCTCTCTCTCTCTCGCACTTGCTGCTGCTGTCTCATTTCCTCGCACTCTCCCTGTCCGGGGGATGCTGCGTGCGGCTGCCGCTGCGGCGCTTCACTAGCTTCGCGAGCGGCGCGTGGAGCGGCGTGGAGCGGCGCGGTGTGTCGGAGCGGGGGGGGGGGCAGCAGCAGCCGAGAGACGATGCGATAGGGGTTGCTCCGCCCGCGGGCCAACCAGAATCCCGGAACGACGATCCTCGCCACACCCCGGGATCGTCCCGAGGGAGAATCCGCGTGCGTGCCATCCTCTTCTTTCTCGACATCGAGATTTCGGATCCTCCAGTAGTCCGCCAAGAGCCGCAGCTGACGTGGGTCTCGCACGCGCTCTTCGTCTCTCGTTTCTCCGTCTGACGGATGAATAACCACCACCACCGCCGCCGCAGCAACAGCAGCCGCTGCCGCCGCCGCCGCCGCCGCCGTCGTCGCCGCCACCACCACCACCGCCTCCACCCCCGTCCGTTTCTTGCGACGCAAGTGGCTCTTTTGGCATCGATTGCCGCGGATCTTCACCGCCGGCACGTAGTCATGGCTTTCGCCCGAGAACCGCCTGCTGACAGCATCTTCGCGCGTTTTCCCGCGGATTATTGACTAATCGAGACACTGTGTTTTGTTCGCTTATTGTTCGCTTATTGTTCGCTTATTGTTCGCTTATTGTTCGCTTATTGTTCGCTTCCTCGAGAAAAGGATGCTGAACTATACGTGTCAGCGGGCTTGTCACTGAGGCCGTTTATATGTTCTCGAAGGATTGTAAATATTGAGGTGTCATACTCTGACCTACCTACGAACATCGGACAAAATGGATTGTCTAGATTTGTCCAATCCGATGCGTGATTATAAGAGCAGCGGTAAGTTCATTCTCATCTAAAGTACGCTCGATTAATGTTTTGTAAAAGGTGCCTAACGGTATTGCGCGATACAGCAATGTCGTGAAAATTGAGAGACCGAACCGAACGATTTCATTCGCCTCCGCGTTGATTTCAACCAAGCGATATCGTTTTATCGGAATCTTATCGGAAAAGCGTAGGTCGGTGCGTTAAACTACAACGGCAATTATTTTACGCCTAAATGCACGCCTCGAAGATTCAGACGTGCATATTCACGTGTCGGTACGTGGATTTATAATTATGATCGGTCCGCTCGATGGCATTCTGCGATGTAATACTGACAATTTGCAACAATGCTAGGATGCTGGAAAAACGTTCGAATTATACGCGGGCGATAAATGATTAAAAATACAACCTCCAGCAAGGCTTGCTTCGTGTCAATAATTAGTACGTCAAATGGTCTCGGCATAAGTATCATCGTATCACCAGGACGTCCTGTGGTCAGAATGCGGTTTTACGCGCGTGTGAATAGACGCATTGCAATCACCGGCAATCCTATAAGTTCGCCTCGGCAATTCGCCTAATTATCTCCGCTTATCCGAAATGACTCCAACGAGACAAATAAAAAGAAAGTCAAAGGAAGAGGAAAACTGCAGATAATGTCTTCTCGCGTGGTGCAGTGACGGTCCCCGTGTGTCGATAGTGACCACGTCCGTAACGCAAAAATCCTCGTCCGATCGATGCGAAACAACCTTTTCCGTACGTGCATCTCGCGATTGACCACATTTCGAGGAGCATATTTGAACAACTTTTATTCGACATTTTTGAACGTGTAACCATTTTGGTTTGAAGTACTTCAGGACTAGCAGCGATGAGAAAATGAGACTTTTGTGGATCACTTCGCAGTCTCGATAAATTAATGTTTTGCAATTATTATTCACCGGAGGCGCATCCAGGGTTTGGGCAACAAGTTACACCCTGCATAAAATAGAACACGATATTACGAGAGAGTGGAAGCTCAGATTTCTTTATTGGCTGATCTTTTCCCACCCAAATGTCAACATTCTCGAGTCCTAATCTTTTCGTATACGGCACTTCGGACTAATCAAGCGGCTATCATTCAAGACCTCTTGAGTTGAGACAGTAAAGTCGTCTAGTCGTCTGCTCCCCTCCGATAATCCGTACACTATTTCTACCGTCACTTGTGCGTATGATCCCGACGGGAGCTAAAGAGCATTTCAAGAGTTTCTAAATAATGTTGCAATATCATCATGTGAAGTTTACCGGTTGTTAGTTTAGTAGAAGGCGTTCATGTCGAACGACACCCTCGTTCGGATCAACGCACTTTTTACGAGGCAACTCGACGACACTCTTGCTAATCTTCCCTCGCGAATTTCTCGCTTTTTCTGTTTGTCTTTGTAATCAAAGCTAAGCTAGCGACACTATAATTGTGATGACCGTACACGAGAATATAAAAAAAGGAACTGTAATAATCTAACTTTTATAATAAAGCTGCTTGAGATAAGTCGTCAGTGTATCAATTGGAATGTATTTTTAAAATAATTTTACGCGTATAATAGAAAGACAATTCTCTGCATAGATTTATTTGTACGATAAGGTGCAAGTTGACACTTTCTAGAAACTTCGTTAAAACGATGAGTTTTGTTCTCTCAATATTTACTCAATGTCAGGCCCTTCGAAAGAATGTGTTGCTAAGATCATTGATAAAAACTGGCTGATAACAATAAGTACAGAGTAACACATGATACCACTAGTAAAATATACCGCAGAGCAATTAAATCAAGCCTTAATTTATGATTATTTTCAGAAATGAAACTTTGAACATGAGAGAAATTCGATGCTTAAAAAGAATATCGATCAGATAATAAAAGCCCACAACTAGCGCTCAAAACATCCTCTCTTCTATTCACTCGCATCGTATCTGCGTGTCATGTATTAGTAATGTAAAAAATGTAAACTTAGCCGATCCGTAAATAACAAAATAAGACTTACCTCGAAAATGCCTGCGCCTGCCTTTCTATGATTAATTCGCTTAGGCTCGCACAGGCGAACGAGATAAATGTAAATAGAGTGGTTGACTGTGTTCGGATTAATACCTAAGTACATCCTCTTACCGTCTATCTTTGGTACATTTCTTCCAAATGGAGAGTATCTATCCGAGAGCAGTTGATACACGTGGCTTAAATGTCAGTCGCGAGATTATTTATGCATGAAATATTGAAATATTCGTGAGTTTTAAGGAGAAACGACGCACTATCCATTGGGTGTTTTTAAGTAGTATTTTACACGTAAATTGTAACACCCGAAATCATTCGATAGAACGAGTATTGTACAAATGCGTAATGTGTATTAACTGGCGTAAAATAAAAATTTACTTACTGCTCGATAATACAAATTACTATTATTCAATAAAATTTTTCATTTAAGCGGAGAGTATATTGAAATATCAACGCACCGTAAACCTATGAAAAATATGATAAAATTTTTGTGATAGTGAGCTAACTTTTATGTATATTACTTCTATAATGTTTGAGCGAATTTTTATTATGAAACCTTAAACAATTCTTTATTAAAATTAAAGTTTTATTGTCGAGAGGAATTTTTGCCGAGGCGCGTATTTTAATTGATCGGAGAGTAACCGTAAACCCGGATTATTTCGATGCCTATAATCAAAATAAAAAAGTTCGGGAATATTAAAGCATTAAACGCGTATAAAGGATTTTTAAAAAGTCGTACATAAAATTAAATTTATGAATTGTGTAAATCATTTTAATAAAACTAGCGATAAATCGCGACGATAAATGTGTTGCGAATTAATTGAAATTTGTCTATTACACTTTAATGAAAATCCTTGCACCAGATACTTTATAAACTTCATGAAGAATACATGTGAAAAAATTACGCTTTCTACCGATACACGAAGCTGCACGTTCCGGTAGTATTTTCAGCGTGTTTTATCGTTAACTGCTTATTTTATTCAAGACAAGTTAATAAGATAATATTTCATAAAAATTCTATACGAGATTCGATATCTCGTGTATTTTATGTATTTTGTGTACACGCGCGGCTCCCTATTTTGTATCGTATTTGCGATTAAAGCACTACTCGTGTATTACGGACACCCCGTGCGAAAGTCACGCTTGAAAATCCACCAAGGGAGAGAAGGCATCCAGCAAGGTACCTCGAATAACTATCGAATAACCTTCGAATAACCATCGAATAACCATCGAATAACCATCGAATAACCATCGAATAACCATCGAATAACTTTATCGAATAAGTTTATCGAATAAGTTTATCGAGCCCCGGTCCCGTCAACGATCAACGAATGATTTTTCTAATTCGGCGCTGACGAGAACCAAGTGCACAACTCGGTACCAAAACGACCGAGCGCCTGATTTGCGCGTGAGTTGGAAAGATAAAAGGGTAGCCATGAGCGAACTCAGTGGACGTTGCTCTCGGATTTTTGCAGGAAGCAGCGACGAGGGCGAGGCAGCAGGTGGGAGCGGGGGCGGCGGCGTGGGTTCGGCCGGTGGTGGCAGCGAGAGCGCCGAGATGGAGGAGAACGGCTCGTTGCGCTCGTCCAGCAGCAACAGCAGCAGCCACAACAACCCGGTGTATCGCGAGCCCAAGTCACTGAACTCGAGCGGCGGCGGCGGCGGCGCCGAGGCCCACGACGTGTTCCGGGACTACCCGCAGGCGAGGCCCGCCCACCAGCAGCTCGACTATCAGCGCCTGTTCGACGAGCAGCGGCACCTGGACGCGGGCTCGCACCACAACGACGACGACAGGAAGCCCTGGGACTTCAGCGACAAGCAGTCCTTCCAAGCCCGCAACTACGTCAAGAGGGACTATCGCGAGGATTATCGTTAGTTTTCTGCCTTTTCTCTTTTTCTCTTTAATAATCCTCCGATAATAATTCCCTTTTTTTCCTTTCAATCCTATCCGCGGGAAACGTCATTTATAACCGCGCTTTCGATTTTAAACGCCGAAAGTGTAAATTACCTCCCAACGTACACGGATATAAATGGTTTTCCCGTTAGGCGTACAATATCGTGTTCCAAAACATTTGGCCCACACCTACATTTACACCCAAAGGAAATAAGAGTAAATCTTAGAATAACAAATTATGAAATTCAAGCCCCTTGTATCTTTCGATATAATAAATATACCGTAAACGTAGCTTACATCTTTAATTATATTAGTAATCGGCAGATACGGTGATTACCGCCGGATAACAAGTTCATAGAGATGATATTTTTAGGTTTACTTACACTTCTACCAAGCCGAGAGAGAGAGAGAGAGAGAGAGAGAGAGAGAGAGAGAGAAAGACCTCGAAAAAATGGATTCGAGACACACGAGCTCCGCTGCTTATCTTTTACAATTTTCTAAAATAACACGCGTAGAAATGCCTTTACGTATAAATTATTACGAAAGAAATTGTCATTATAATTTCATAAATAGATTCCTACTCGTCGATAAAATTGCTTCACATTATGTACACGTATTTTTTAATAATAATGGCTCTGAATCCGACGTGTGTTATGTATGCTGAGTACGCATTAAAAAATTGTAAAATAAATGAAAGGTGGATAAAGTTTTTTCTTCGCGTACTTGAAATTCAAACTGCAAATGAAATTTCTGACTCAATGATTTAATCTAAGCGCAATAAATTTTCTTACTTTGTTCCCTTTCTTTCGTTGCGATATTATCCATTATTATTGATATTAAGAAAAGAAAATTGACTTTTACGAATGGACAATGTTTTACGTATCATCGCATTGCGCGTAAAGATAATGTAAAGGTTTTTGACTTTTAAAAAGCATGATATCTCCTCGTATAACAATTCCATTTACGATAAAAAAATGTCCAAAGGTAATATGTCGAAAGTAATATTATATATGTGCAAATAGGCGTATTTTCAACGCGCAATTGTAGAATAAACCTCGTCTTTTCACGGACGTTATACATTTTGTTGAGATTTTATTTAAATAACCATTAGAAACGAATAAACTCGATCTAGCGGATAAAATTAAATTTTCAGTTCTGAGTGCTCGCGATAAGTAATTTGGACTAACGCGTGCAAACGAAAGTTTTCGCGTTGCTTTATGAATTATACGTAATACAATAGTCAGAGGAGGTATTGGCAAAAACAGGGTTTACAAGTAGTTTACAGTACTCCATTTCATGCGTTGTAGATGATACTCTGAAGGAAGAGCCAATCGGTTCCCAGGATCAGCCGGTGTCCGACTGGACGAATTCACTACCAGACAGCGTGGAGATCAGCGTGTCCTCGTCGGGCACTCCGTACATCCGAGCGCGAAAGGACATTACGGAAGGTACGAGGTTCGGCCCATACATTGGAAATTGGTACAACGCCGACTTCAATCCTGCCAATGCCTGCGAGGTAAGTCAGTATTTGACGCATCAGGCAGATCTAACGAAAAAGAGCGCGTTAGAGCGAGAAAGAAGTTTGGGCGCATGTTCGCGCGACAATCGATAACACAACAGATATACCGGGGATTCACGTTCCATAATATGATCTTTGGTGTATGATCTCATCGCGACAACGGCGAGTCTTTTGCGGCGGGGAGTGAAGGACTGGCGCTCGCAGAGCCGTTTGAAAGATGATCGATCTGTTTACAACGAAGAGAGTCGGAGGAATGTACTCTCTTTACTTCTCTCTCTCTCTCTCTCTCTCTCTCTCGCTCTCTCTCTCAGTTCCGCTTTAGAGCCAATAGTGACGAATCTCCTATCCTACTGGCTTAATCCCCGGTATTATCCGGCAGATGCCGGCATCGACAGAGTCGTCTCTCTCCATTGCCACGACAGCGACCACCTGGTTCGCTCCTTTCGTTTCGTGATCGTCTCCTGTCGCACTCTTTCTCTCTTTCTTCTCTGTGATATTTCGCTCGCTCGCTCACACTGAGGTGTCATCCGTGTTGACAGATCTGTCAGTTGCTTCTGGACACCTTCCCGAGGATTTCCAAATTTTTGACTTGAAAAAGGAAGAGCAGAGCGCGAGATGAAAGCGCATCCAAGCGAAAATTCGTCGACCTTTATCCTCGGTTTGCGACCTCCGACCAAATCGAACCGACCATCTCTCTGGTCTTTCTCTTCGTTTCAGTATTATATTAGCAGGTAGTGTAGCCGTCCTCGGGGAACGTATTTCGAAGAAATTGCCCGACATAAATGCAATTGGCCGCTCGATACACAACGTCTCCTTACGCCCCGTGCCAAATGATTTTTCCGTCTATTTCTTGTCTCTCGCAGCTACATTGATAAATACGAGTGCCGGACCTGATTTAACTTGCGGTTTGCCGATGATAAGACACATAACACTTATCGTATTCAAAGTCCATAAATGTTATTTGGAAAAGTGTTTTCGGTCGATGATCGCGCTTCCTTTAAGCTTCAACTACGCAGTTCGGATTTATTGTAAAATACTTAATTGCAATATTTTTCAAGTCCATTTATAAACGGACCATCGATGATAACGCTGCTTCCCGATCGTTATGTTATCGTTATGTTATTACTTTTCGTGCGATATAACTCGCGTTTGATGAAACGATAGCGAGAACGTGAGAACGTCTCGATACGTCGTCGAGCACCTCTAACGCGTGAAAATTCAAAGTCATCGACTGCATTTAGATCGCCGCTAATAACTCGAGGTAGCGAATTGGCTGGGCATAAAATTGAGATTAAAATATCCAAAGTGCCGAGCATTCTGACGGAAGTAAAGATCGAAAGTCGTACTTGGGCAAGCAATCAGTGGGAGGTAGGCAGCGAAAAACCAACTGGTCAGAGAGCGAAGGCTTGGAAGGGGGTGGTGATAGATATGATAGCGAGAGCGCATGTCGCACTGACAAAATGTAAATGGCTTCATCCATCTAGCAGCCGACAAAAAAGCAGCAGGGGCCAACTGTCGGGCGACGATTACGAGATAGATTAAAGCAAACTACCCCTTCGTTTCGCCGGACGATCTATCAAGTGTTGCGCGCGCCGGTGGTCGTTGCTTTCGCGCTCCGTATCGCGTCCGCTCGTGTCCTCCAACGTTCGACGTGCCACGCCAATTTTACGAATTTCACACGGATCGATCCCGACTTGTCCCCCGACAGTCACCGACGCTGCTACAGCTTCCGCCGCAGCTTCCGCTACGTTCGAGTAATCCGCTCATTCTTAGAAGAGCTCGATCGCTTGGACGGCATTCTCTACCTGTAAATTGATTGAAATATTCGAGGATGCGAGCACGCGGTTACCTAGGGTTATCGAGATCGCGGTTCAAAATTGGAATAGATGCGAGCCAGCGGTGGAGATTTGATAGGGGATGGAAGGAAATAACGAACGAGGTGAGAGAGAGAGAGAGAGAGAGGAGAGCTCTGGAGTGCAGATGATTTGAGAGAAATTGTCTCCCTTTTGCACCGTTACTTACCCTTAATCCTTTTCTCACATATCGAGAAAAAAAAGAAAAAAAAAAAGAAAAAAAAAATAATAACAACAAGAAATAGAGCCGCGCTCGGCAAACGAAGAAAAAGGGAACGAGAAGAAGAGGTGAAAAAGGGAGCGCGCGAGGCGCCGATCAGCCATGCGAAACCAGTCAAACCGACCTTTTTCCCCAAAATTTCATGTTTATGCATCAGCGTATAGGTGCGCAGCAACGATTCCGAGGATATGCGAAAGCGAGGGAAAAAAAGCCGTGAATGGAAGGCGCACCGCCACGTAAAAGGAGAGATTTGCCACGGACTGGTATCGATATTACCTCACCTGCTGCTGCGTATATCTAGACGCGACTTTTTTTGCCGGAATCCCCGAGCGCTCCAACTCGAAAAGGGGCGCGCGCGAGCGATTGGGAAAAGGGCTGAGCGGGCCCTGAGAGAGAGAGAGAGAGAGAGAGAGTGAGAGAGAGAATGACCTCGTAGTTGCGGGTACGTTTAGCTCGTTGACGCGTAATCAAACGTCGGCTCGGCGTGCCTTCGTGGCATCTAAACCAATCTTGGGCTTAGTTCGCTCGCGCGTGAGTTCTCGCACCCCTTGCAACGTTAGTCGAGCGCAGCGGTTTGGGCGAAAGGGCACGACACCAATTTGTTGGATGATTCCTGGATTTACGCGCGCGCGCGCGCGCGCCCGCCTAAATGATCAATCCGCACCGCGGACGACACGCGATTCGTTAAGCTCGTTAATTTTCCTCTTCCTAAGGACGCGCCTGGCTTTCAAGTTTTAGCTTTAATCTCACTTTTCGGCTGCTGTCGTACGATCTCTACTTTTTCCTAACGAATGAAGTTAACTTCTTGGGACATCGGTACTTCCCCAGCTTAATAACAAAGTTCCGTGTACTTTATGTCAATTTCGCATCGGGTTCTCTATGCGCGTATAACGTCGGTATTTGTTAATTTGCATTCGAAGCAGGAGAGTGAATCTGAAATCGTGAAAAGGATTATTGGCTTTGTCGTGTAAGCGTGTGAAGTTTCTTCGAAATACGTGCAATTCGCGCATAGAACTTTATAAACAAATGTTTTCCAATGTATTTATGCGGTAAGAGTAAGACGCGATCGTTTGGTTGTACGATTGAAGCAAAATTCGAAAGTCGCATAATTCCTTTACGGTGACTTTGACCGTTGGCGCGTTTAAATACTCGATTTTTCGTTGTCACGTATACCGTCTATATTTAGAACGTACGATATCTTACGGGAGAAATCATACGTCAATTGCGTAAAATTTATCAGCTCTTCGGTTTACAATTGTAAATTTGATTAGAGGCTTTTTCTTGCTCAAACGATTGCGTTCTCTCGGCCTTTACTCCCCTGACATATTGGTGCTGTTGTTACTTCCACGTGATTGCGAGTCCCCCCCCCCCCGCCCGCCCGCCCCTTCCTACCGCTCAGAACCGTCCCGCCGACTCGAGAGCGCCGACAGAACGAAGCTCTCGCTCTCTCTCCCTCTCGTCGTCGTCGTCGTCGTCGTCGTCGTCGTCGTCGTCGTCGTCGTCGTACAATCGCTTGTTCTTCGTGCGCGCAGAGAAAAGACCGCTGCGGGGGATGATGCGGAGAAAGTGAAGGATAACGAGAGCAAGCGAGCGCCGCGTACTTTTTTGCCAAATCGCGTGGAAAACCGCGCGTTGCGTCGGCCACGTTTGTTGCTGACAAATTATATAAATGGTCGAGTCCGGCGAAACTGCCGACTTACGTACGTTGCTGCCACGATTCTACTTTTGCCGTTGCTCCGCTCGCGCAACTTCTAAAGAAGGTCAAGTTCCTTGCCCCTCACCTTTGACCCGATCTTGCATCAGACTGCTACGGTTAAGAGCGTATCGAGGATTCCGATAAAATACGTCCTTCTGTAGTCTCCGTGCAAGGAGTCTCGTTCCTAATGAACGAATATCGGCTCGTGCTTTAAATCGTGTATCATTCGATTGCATTAGTTAGGGAAGAGAGTTCGCCAGTGGAAAAAGTTGGATAAACGACTGCGAGGGCAGATTTTTCGTTAGACGGTGGAGGACCTCGTGCTGTTCAATTACGCGCACTTTCGCTCATTATGGACGTCAAGGGTACAAGGGAAAGAAGCTGGACAATGTGACGCGGAGCACGGATTCTATTACCAGACTCGTGACACTTATACTCGATGATAAAAGAATAAAGCCGAGCAATTCGAAGATTTCGGGTGGCGAATTCGCGCGTGAGAAGAAGGAGGCCAACTCACTCAACAGCTGTGGGAGCAATTTCGTTAGAGAGGCTTTTTCATTCATCGCTTGTCGATGGCAAAGAAAGCTCGTTAAGGCGGCGCGCAGGGAGTGGCCCTGGAGCGATTCCCGCGGGACAGTCTTCGGTGTGACACCCGAGGCGCCGATTAAGCGAATAACGGCGAATCGCATTTGGTGGAGCTACGCCGAGTACGAAATCGCCGGTGCGCCCGAGAGCCAAGATCGCATTGTCGCGATTTTACACTTGGACATTGTCCATCCCCTGTCGGGGCGTTACGCGAGCAGCCGCGGTCGTGACGCGGTCGTGCCCCGGAAGTGTCCCGACAATGCGGCTGCGTATTATAATTGCGCCTCCAGGTAAGAGGCGCACGCAAGTGCATCCAGGGAAAGCACGCGAGCGCCGCGTCCCGCTTCCTTTAAATGGATGCAGAACTCGCAGTGGTACGACGTTCCCAAGGCGTAGGGTTACCGCGCGGTCGACCTGTCGCTGCTCTCGAGATTTTCCGAATTTGAATTTGAAAACGGGAAGAAGGAGAGAGTTGCCAGGGTATTCGAGAGAGGAAACAAGAGACAATCAGAACCCGCGGGGATCTTTGGCTTTGTCGGCCCGTCAGGCACTGACGTGCTTTGCTTTACTAGCTTCGAAGAATGTCCAAAATTTCTGGTCAGCTATAGAAAGTTGCTCACAATGCGCGTTTATGCAAGTGAAATACACTCGGCATCCTAAGTATTTCGTCATTTCGTGGTTTTCCCTTTTATTAACGCACTTTCGATACAATTAATCCATTTCCTAAAACCTCCTTCTTCCTTCCTTCCTTCCTTCTTTTTCTTTTCTTTCCTGTCTTCTTTCTTTCTTTCTCTTTTTCTCGTTTTCTCCTTTTCTCCTTTTCTCTTTCTCTTTTTCTCGTTTTCTCCTTTCTCCTTTTCTCCTTTTCTCCTTTTCTCCTTTTCTCTTTCTCTTTTTCTCGTTTTCTCCTTTTCTCCTTTTCTCGTTCTCTCTTTTTCTCTTTTTCTTTTTTTTTTTAGTACACATCGAGCAGAGTTATTCGCGCGATGTAACGAGTAACATTACCAATAATACGCGGACTCTGCATGATAATTCGTTCTTTGTGAAATCTCCGACTCGATTTAACCTTCTTAAATGCAACTTGGCAAGCTTTGGGTTCCGTTGACCATTATTGCTTACTTAATGTACGACAGCGCGTAAAATAAAAGGACAGCTACGTTTGGGAGAGACCGCATGAAAAAGGAAGAATGCGAGAGTCCGAAAATGTAATGAGAATGTAATGGAAGAGTATTTGATATTCGAGGAGTAAAATTTGACGAGTCTGCGGGCAAGGGTTAAAATTAAGCAAAAGCGGGCATTCGGAGTAGTTAAAGGGAAGAATGGCGAGGTATGCTACGACGCGTAAGCAAAACGTGTATTGGATGTCGTGACAAAACGATATCCACCGGCGAAAGCACACGGTCTCTTCTTTCAATTCGCCAGTCCAGAAGCAAAAGTTACCGACTAACTAGCAGAGCAGCCCCTCTTTTCGCGCCTTTTCGCTACTCGCTCGCGCTCCCAAGAATCGAGTTCCCTTTGATTGACAGTTCTGCCGGTACGCGAGCACCATCTCGCATTATGTTAATAACGATGTGATACACCTTTGTGGGACTTGCGCCACCTTAGCCAAGAGTATATTTTGACATTTAAATTTAGTCTCGTGTCGAGGTCGCCGCGCCCGGCCTTCTATCCCTGGCGCACCTAGACTACAGCGCGTGTTGCTTGCTACTCACGGAGAGACGTTGGTACCCGTGTCGAGAGAGTAATTTATAATTTACGCATAATTCTGCCATCGTATTCGTGCTCTATGGGATACGTATAGTCCTGCGAATGATGTTGCTGCGCTACATCGGTACAAACCAAAGTACATGTTTATATAGTCCTGACACGTTTCTCGAGTTTTCTAAGAGGAAAAATATAATTTACGTGGGCGCGCCCTCGAGGATTGTACTTCGAGGAACTCGAAAAACAAACTTGGGCATTATTCTTCTTATTATTTCGCGTGTATTTGTAGGTATAGCAAAAATTTACGAAGAACACTCAATGATACAGTATCGCTAGTTATGCATAATAACGAATTTTAAAATCGCTTATTATTTAAGTCGCAATTTCGGGTTTTTCAATCCTAATATTTCTTCGCTTCGGGAGCAAATATATCGCACGTTTACAACGATATCTATCGTACATCCATTTGACGCTTAATCTCTCCGAATAACAATCATTTACACGCGCATTCAAAGTATATCCTTGCAAAATTATTAATTATCTTAAAGCGTCCTGATTTGAACGGATAAAGTTTTGAGTTGTAAGCCTTTGCGTGATAATATCAACGTAGACGATCCAATATTTTACGACGTTTCGCTTCTTAGAGAACCAATGGGGTTACGATGTATAGAACACGATAAATCTTAGGGGATGTATTATCTATCGAAAATGAGCAGAGGCGGCACGTGTTGTTATTCGTCCAGCAGAGGCTGTGTGACCCCGTTGGAAAGTTCGTCATCGTTACCGTAACCATAGACACCCCATAGTCGTAAAAGGGTCCATTCGTTTTTCTCTCTTACTATTTCTCTAAGTATCTTTTTCCATCGCTCTCCCTCTCTCTCTCTCTCTCTCTCTCTCTCTCTCTCTCTCCCCCCTCTCTCTCTCTCTCTGTGTGTCTCTGTCCCTGTGTTTATGTATGCACATGAATGTCTCGTACTCTTTTTGCTCTCGTCCACTCCTGCCACTCGTTCACAAAGAGAGAAAAAGGCGGAGAAGTGAGAGTTTTGTGCTGGACAAAATGAGGAGGAGACGTTAACCGGACGCCTGTGAAAGCCTAGAAGAAAGAAAATTAGAGATGTAAGGAATAAGAAATAATAGGAACAAGCAAGAGAAAGGTAACTAAAAGAGCGGACAAGAATGATTCGGTATGGAAAAGGGGGCGGGGGCGGGGAGGCTGGTAAGAGAGGGAGAGAAAGAAGAAAAGGAGAAAGATCTCCCATGTGTAAGGAAGCCGTTTTACCGGCATCGGGCGACGGGTGACCCCCCTAGACTTAATTGAACTTGTTCGCAACTCATAACGAGAAGTCGAGTAAGTGCTACGGTTATAATTTACGGAAAACAATCGAGCGCCTTTGATGTGGTACCGCGATTGTCTCGACGTCGAACCTTCTCTTTCTCTCCTTCTGCCAGGGGCTTTTGCTCGTTCGCTCTGTGTACTGATTGGAAGACCGATCGTAGCGAGGGCAACCGTGGAAATCGCTAGGAACCGGGAAGGAACGTTCCGCAGCAATCCGCTTTGAAGCTATCTAAAGACAAATTACATTAACCAACCTCGTGAGAAATTTCCAGCCTATTTCCAATAGGCCACAGCGGTTCATTGTGCGCTTTCGATGTTGCGCGATTATCGTTGTATATTTGTCAACAAATTCGGATCGGGTTTCGTTTATTTTTTATAAATAAGATTTTCCCGTGAAAGTAACGGGGGGGGGGCGGGGGCGGGGGAGGGGGGGGGGGGCTAGTAACGCGATAAGCGAGCGAGCACACGTGGCTGCGCAGAAAATACGAGTATAAAGTCGAAAAGTTATTTTTATTTGCTGGAAATAACGCGTTAAACCAACGCGCGCACCAACGTCTCTCTCTCTCTCTCTCTCTCTCGCGGTCCACTGGAAATGAACCGTTGCGAAGAAGCTCTCTAAGTGCGATGATCAAGATATTATTAGCGTTGTCGTGAAAACGTGAAAAGAGCGATTACGTTTGATGTACTTGGGGAAACGGCGAGACTACTACCGGTAGTCGATCTCGATGCACGTGTTTAATTACGTGGCGTGGCCTCGAATAAATCACGAGCTCCAAGGATATTAAGCAACTGTCGATCATAAGTGGTTATATTCGTCGATCGCCTTACGATCGCCTTACGATCGACTCTTAGCTCTTATTGATGGGCAACGTCGTAGTCGGTCACGCCAAGTCGTAAAATTTATCGCGAGTCCGCGTCCCGAGCAGCGCGAACCTGCAAAATCTGCCGTCGAGGAAAACAAAAGCATCAATCATATGACACAGCTCGGAACATCGCGCCCTTACCGATACAGAGAGCTTCGGAGCTTTTCCCGGCAAATCTTCGCGAGTGAGATATCGCGTCTGGCGCACGTCAGGAGCACGTCAGGAGCACGAGTCTTCGTCTTCGTCACGGAAAAACAATTTTGCCAAATTTTCTGGTAAATAGGCCTCTAATGATCGATCATAGCAGGGGGACTGGCTTTGACGCGCTGCGCTGATATAATTTATACCGTTAGATAGAAAACGGGGGTAGCTTCCCTTTCGCCTTTCTGTCGGCGCTGCGCAGTGGTGCGCGCATCGTGCCGAGTCGGCGGCCACGGGAACTCGAGGGTGGCATCTGCTGTGCGTTAGACACGGCTCGCAGGACACCGCCTCGCCTTGTCATTACGTGCATTACTTTCAGTGCTCGAGAGTCAAGTGACTCGAGTTGACGCGAAATTCTACGCTTTACGTGGCTTTTGGGGGCAACTCCGCGACATTCGTCCTAAATCTGTTTTTCTCCTTTCATCTCCCTTTTATTCGTGTATTTGCATGCTGCTCAAAGCCACTCGGATCCTTCCATATTATGTCCGGACGTTTTTACGAGTTAAGATTATGATGAATGATTTGCTGACCCCGCGTTAATTGCCGATGTAGAACTCGTTTCCTTTCGCGTGCAATTATCGGTGAAGGATATCAGTCTGAACTTTTTTACAAAGCGAGGTAATGAAACGAAATCCACGAGATCCACGAAATCCGCGAAATCCGCGAAATCCGCGAAATCCACGAAATCCGCGAAATCTCAACTATATTTTTGTAACTACTACCGCAGTTGTACAGTTTTGGAAAAACGTACGTAATTTTTCGTCGGTCGCGACGGAGTCAACCTGTCCGTCTTAATTAATTCTTTTAGTCGATGTTTTGTTCTTGTTTCGAAAGGTTGGGGGTGGGCTTATTGGAATACTTGTGAGGAGATGCCAAGCGAGCTCGTCGAGTAACTTTATTCTTGCATTGTTCGCCTATGTGTATACGTGCGCGTACACACACGCCTAGCGTAACTAATTCGTCGCGCGTCAGCGTGTAGCTCTCTCAATTATCATCCCTTAAATAACAGCACTGTTTACGATCCTTAGTTACTTAATGCAGTTAACGCAGGAGCGAGCGAAGGTCCTTTCATGTCCCCCTTAGCATTTCAGCGCCGAATTTAGAGAAGACGTAGTGACTTGGCGTATACGGAGCGCACGTTGCACGAACGCTGGCGACATCTTTCCTTAATTTCCCTCTGTGGAATCACTCTCCTTAACTCTCGGATCTTACTTAATTAATATTTAATTAATTCCGAGTAAATCGCATATCGCCAACCGGTGTCTCTGATATTGGCCATTGCAATCTGGTCGGTACGTCGAGCGGCAGATATTATTTTTCAAACATTACGTAAATATCGCAAAGCACGCGAACGAGAAAAGCTAAGAAAATTGATAAGTCCAACGTGTACAGTTTTCATAAAGCGTCAGCGTGAAATTGATTTCCTTGGCGCTACGGCATCTGCCGCACAGCAGAGAAACACGTCGCATGGCTAAAAGCATTTTTGCGTCGACCATCGCTCGACTATCATTCAGGTATCGATCGGTTTTATTCAAAACCTTACTTCTATCGTCGGTCTAAAGAGGCCATTGTCACTGGCAATTCAGTTAGTTCAGCACACAGTGTACTGGTGCTGTGGAACTTGCATTCGGAAAAGTTACTTTTTCAACTAACTTTTGAAAACGCAATAAGTCAGGGCTATTTTTCATGCGGTGCCTCGGCAAAACTTTTCGATTATTATCGCCGATCAGCTTAACATGCTACTTCTATCTCTATAAAAAACTTTCCAAACTAATCGAGAATAAAAATCACGATGTAATTGTATTTTACCCGGTTTGAATTCGTTTTCAAGGGAATTCTTGAGTTTTAACGTTGTTTTACCAGAGTTCGAGAACAGAACGAGCACGAGTAAATATTTAAGTCTTGTCCGAATTTATATCGGATTTAAAATGTATAATCGCGCATGGAAATCGACGATCGTGAGCGATCGGTTGAAAAGGCCAGTGTCGTCGCCTAATCTGACTTTAAAAAACGGAAAAATGCGACAAAATCCATTTGTCGCATTTGCACAAGTTCTGTCCCCACCTTGGCTCACACGCTGACGTTTGTTCTCGCTAATCCAAGAGCCCACGGATGTATTGGCCGATCCCGAGGAGATCGAGGCAAATGAAGCGGTCTTCCCGATGAACACGCACGCGATTCGACTCACAGCGCATTATACGCCTTGACATAATAAGGGACGGAAATGCACCGGGTAGTCTTGTTTTCTGCAGAATCTCAAAGAGATGAGAATCGGTGGGCGTGGCCGTTGCATCTTTGGCGTGCGAGGATCACAACCGATTATGAGGGTGACGATGCAGCCTCGAGCCTCTTCTTCTCTTTCCCTCGTCGCTTCTTCCTGAGCGGGACTGGCATCTATCCGCTGTTTTCTCGACTGTCCTCGAGGAGGAAAAACTTTCGAACTCGATCGGATAGCCCCTCTCGCTTGGTGTGAGGTTACAAAGGCGGTGATCGCATATTTTGTATTCTAACCCTCTTCGCGTCCTTTCCTCTTTCTTGTCTGCACCGGCTAGACCAGAGGATATTATCATCTGATTATCGCGCTCATTTTTCTCTTCGTAAATCCTCATTTTTGCACGTCCAAAAGAGAGGCCGCTGTTTTATACTTTGGTAAAGCAAACAGTTGACTAGCGTGGAAGTTCAGCTGAAAACTATGGTTTTGCGTAAATACCGAATTTCGTGTTTATTTTACAACATAATAAATGGCAACATTCCAATCTCCGAGTGTTTATCACGCAACGATTACAATCTCCAGATTTATACTTTTTTCCAATGGCTTGATAAATGAGTTTGCCGCGCAATAAAATTTATAATCAAAGCATTGAATTGCATTTTAGTTTTGGGCAAAAAAAAAAAAAAGAAAAAGAAAAAACAGTTTCTAAACGAACATTAAATGACAACTCAGCGACCGTTCGATACAAATGCTGTATGAGATAGCGGAAAAGTCTTAACGCTGGGACAACGAGGTCGAATCTTTTCGGAAAGAAATAGAGGCCTCCCGTCGAGCCTCGTCTTGGTGAAACGGTCGAAGCCGATGGATCCTCTCGGTCTTTAAGCGGCTGACCTACAATGGAAGTGTTAGAGCAGATAACGAGTAAGATATCTTGTGGAAAATCAGAGGATCGAGCTGCGGTTAGCCGTTAAAGCGTTCTTCTTACCTTTTTCCGTGTATTTTCTACCGCTACAACAAGTGTTAGAAATCTTTTTCAAAACTAACGCGTTAAAAATCTCGCAAGAGAAAGACGAGGGAAGAAAATTAGCGTTCGGATTCGTTTGCTTAGAGTATTTAAAAACCACATGGGCGGAAAAATTAATTGCATACGTAGATCCGTCACAATTATAATACTGTACTTTTACCAACTTTAGAAGTTTTCACCTTAGCTCGCTGTGCATTTCCTCGGCAGAGTATAGCGCTGTGCCATTGACTATGTACAATTAAATGCTTTGCACATACGCGTGAACTTATAAATATTTTCCGTCATTTGCGCTCGCACACTTTCCAAATATACGAATCGACTCAGTGGCATTCATTTATCGAGGCAGAGAATCTATACGTTGGTTAATTAAACTAAATTGCACCTACTCTAATAACTCTGGAAAAAAGCTACCGTCGGTTAGAAATCACTTAAAATCACAAAGTAAATTGGCTTTTTCAACGAAACCGATGCTTCGGATAAATCACCGAGAGCACTGTTTCTCTAGAAAATTGAATCTGTAAAAATATCCCCCGGCTTCTATGAAGCCTCTAACCCAATCGGTAGAAATCGGATAAACATCGAAAGATTCCCGAAAAACGCTCGATGGGGAGAACGTACACTTTTTTCCCAGAGAGAGAGAGAGAGAGAGAGAGAGAGAGAGAGAGCGCGCGCTCTCTTTGCGTATGAAAATGTGGGAAAAAATCATGCAATGTGTGCGCGCGCTCACGAGCGCTTCCTCGATTTCCGATAAAGGGAGAAAGGAAGGCGCGTCGCAGCTTGATGCTCGCGGATTATCAGCCGATACAAAAGGAAAATGGGAAGAAAGCGAGCTCGCGCGGTTCTGTCGTCGAATGCTTGGAATTGAGTCAACTACTGGAAACTCGTCGGATCTACCGCTCAGGGCGCATCTGGGAGAGGAGCCGAAGAACGCGATTATGGGGGACGGTGTGGCGGGTCACGGGGTAGCGGAGACTACAAATCTGCCGCAGGAATTGTCCGCACATGTCCACGCGCGGCCGACAAAGCCAGGAGCGAACGATTCATGCTGCGTGAGCACGGGAAGGACCTCGTGCGCAGACGCGCACGCGCGTCTCCTCGGTGATCGCGGGGACCCTCGTGTCTCTTTTTTTCTTTGCGAGATGAAGATGCGAACAACGGGGAGAACCTCGTCGCGCCCGGCGGACCGCAGACTCCTCTCACGTCCGTCTGCGTCTTTCTTTCTTTCTTTTTATCGATGCTATTCAATGCGAAGAATCTCGCCTTAAAAGCCACGCTTACTCGTTACAATAGCCTCAGATTTATGGTTAGCTGTTCATTTATAGGGAAAGCCCATGTACGAGACACACAACTATCGATTCCTCTTGTTTCGACTTTGTCAGCTTACCTTTTCGATTGCTTGGCTGTTTATCTGATCGATAGTACATTTTTTAACGAAATCGCATTCAACTTGCGTTGAAGCATCTCGCGCTTCATCGGTAGAGAGTATTTGCATTATTCGGAGAGAAGCATAGTTACTTAGTTATTGGTCGCGATTCAAAAAAGTGCCGAAAATTATTCTCTCGCGTATAAATGTTGTAAGAGGATCGACGGGCAACCTAATGTAAATTACTTTATTATGCCCCACGAATTATACCCCTGCGAATTAATGATGTCGATTCGTAATACATAAAGAATAACCAGGGCTAGAATTTATGTGCACACTTGAACCGAATGTACGTTGAACTAATACTTCTGAGAGTACGAGATATCTTAATTCGTGCAATCGCGTACCAAGTAACGTTTCGTTTAAATTTATGTCAGTGTAGGAATAACTTGAATTCGCGCGTTACGGCTATTCGATTTAAAAGCATTGAATTTCCACGCTTCTACGCTCAAAGTACGCTAACAATTTAATTGGTAACGTTGAAAGATTGTTCTACCCGAAAGGGTCGTCGTTGTACCTTCGCGCATTATTTACTCAAACGACGTACGTTCAGCGAAACATCTGTTAAAAATAATTTAATTGTAATATCGAACGTTTGCTTCCTCCAAATAATCACCCGACATTGAGAAATATATCGACAATAAGCCACGTACGCGCGTTCTAAAAAGATGGGAAAAAAAGAAGAGGAACATAACGGGCATCTACCTTATTTAATGGGGGGAAGCTCTGAAAAATTTGTTTACACGCACCGATGAGCCTCGAGTTAACACATCATTGTTGGGAGGTGTGACAGACCTGTAAATCCTAATCTGTCGTGTCACCCGCCGCGCGCAGGATCAGAGCCTTGCCTGTACTTTGCCCTGCGGAGGGTTTGTGTGCCCGTTTCTTCCAGAAACGGTCCTTAGTCTCCGCAGAGCAGCAGTAGCCCCCCGTCATTATGATCGTCCTGAAAAGTTGTCCTGCGTCGACGCTTTTCCATCGGTCGCTCGATGGAGGAGACCTACTTTATTCCTACTTTGTTCCGCCACGCCGGGAACACGTTACTACGAGCTTCTTGGACGAATTACCTGCCGTACCAATGATACTTGTCTAATACTTTTGTCGTATCTTTTCTCGGTTTGTGCATCCAACTTGTGTAGCCGAATATTCTTAAATTAATCCGCTCTTTTAGTTCGGAGTACAAGAAATTTATAACATTCGCGAACGCTTTAGCGTTATTCACGGTCTAAGCTTTTAGAGACTTGGTTCGTTAAGAATCGCCGTCGAGATATTCATCAAGTAGAGATACTTGGTTGAGCTTCGTCATACAATTGCCCGTTAATAATAATTACGTCTCTTCTATCGCGTTCTTATGAATCTGTGAAATTCAATATTTACTTCGCTTATGCGCAAAAACTTTAAAACAACATCATTTAAGAAATCCAAGGGAATCGACTGAAAAGTTCACTCGTTTATTTTAAAATATTTCCTCGTTAATGGAACGGTAAGAATTCCTCTTGTGCATTCCTCGTCGTCGAATCACACGTCGTTGAATCGTTGAAGCGTACGTTTTTGATAAATGCACACACTCGAGGCAATTGAAAAAGTAAATATAGCGATTTCTCAGATGGATATTATGACCGCGTCCGCGCTCCCAAGCTTGTATTTCGCCATAGATAAAAGCCGCCAATATTCACAATAAGAATTCCAGTAGTTTTCCAAGACGTCGCTTCCGATTGCACAAGGCGTATAGAGGAATCGTAAAGTCCGTACTTATGCTCCTGGTCTCCCGTGAACGAGCACGAAGAAGTCCTCGCGGCCGGAAAGAGTGTCGAAGCGTGCGTAAGCTCCGAAGGGCAAAGTGTCCTTGCAAAGCAGCTCATCCGATGTTTTTCACGAGTTCGCCTGAAAAGGTCCTGCAGGTTTTTCGCGCGTGTTGGATTATTGCTCGGCGGGTGACCGTCGACAACTGCAACCGAAAAAGCTGCGGCCATTATGCAACTAAAACGTGTATTCTTGTCGCGTGCGCTACATTGGAAAGGAAACTTTTTATCGTGCTGTTGACACACCATAAGAGATGCTCTTCGTAATACTTGGCATCCACTGAAATCGTTCGAACGATTTGCGAGTTATCTCTGGCGGCGTATTCCTACTGGCAATTTTCCACGCGCAAATCTTTCTAAAAAGATAAAGGACTTTGTCTTTGAAGGTAAATTCCCTTCTCTTAATCATCGCTCAACGCTCGAATATTAAATCGTCGAATAACGCGACGAATTTTTTTTTCAGCAAAGCTTTCTCGCGTCGGCGAACGTTCGGTTACAAGGATCTCTCGGTTTTTACGACGGCCGTCTTCGTAATTCCCTCGGTGACCGACATCTGCCTCGTCCTCTGCGAATCGGCTGCGCAGTCTTTCGATAAGAACAAACTCAAAGGAAGCGACATTTCTGTATTTTCTTATCTAGGTCCCTTCTGTTATCCGCATTCACCTGCCGAAACACCTGTCCGGAGGAAAAGACGCTCAAAAACTATCTAGCTACACTTTGCAAACACGCGAGAGTCCTTCTGGGGTCTACTAGGGGATCGTTTTACTCGGCTTTTTCTCCCCGTAGGCGCCCTTAAATTTGCTTACACAGGGCCTGTGTAATTCGTACCTATCGCCCCTCTCCCTCTAGCTTTTCACCGGGTATCGAGCAACGCGTATTAACGCGTATTATGACGCGTATTATGTGCTCGGGAACGCGTTAAAAGTCTAGACTTTACAATGCTTGTAAATGAGATGTTAGTTTATCTGCGGAATTCCTACAGGTAATACGATGGATTACCGCCGGTGTTTACGGCTCCTTCTCTCACCCGTAGGGCGTGATTTTTGAAGAATAAGTTGTGTAAACACACGGGGCATAAATACATCTCTGGACTATTTACGGATGGATATTAGTTTGTTTTTACAAAATTATCAGCAAACGAATGGAAGAACCGCGTTAAATCGAGTCGACACCTTCATTAGCTAAAGCCTCGTTTAAAAATGATTGTTTGCATTGTCTTAGCACAATATATGTATCTTATGCATATCTGTTCCAATAAAGTGCCAGCTTTGTTCCCAACGGGGGAAGTCCTCGAAGAAAGGTAAATTAAAAACAATATACCCTTGTAAATGAATATGAAAATTAGATTATTCGCTGTTAACGAATAACAAATAAGTGGAGTAGGAAGCGCCCGAGCGACCTACCGACTATCGCCTGCCTACCTAGCGCAATCCGTCACAATAACTCACATGCACTTCAGAAGGGAAAGCGAATTGCCATTTCTAGTAAGTCATCGATTCGTTCCCGCATTCACATTGGGTGTTGTCGATGCGCGTGGGTCGGTGGATATGGCGCGAGGCGGGACAACGCGATGAAAGCCAACGATCGGTCGGCCGCAGTGGCACGAAGAAAACACACTCGCTGCGGTGCACCGGGGGTCGGGGGAGGGGGGCGAGTATGTGTGCGTCCGAGCCGTAAGTGCTCGACTCCGACGGTGTGGCAACGAGGGGGTGAACACCGGGGCGAGACGCTTGGCTGGCCATGTGTTGCGATCAAGCGTCGAGGCGACGAGGCCGTACACGTAAGACAATCTAGAGAGAATCACTTGTCCGGGCGAGTGAGAAACGCTGAAATTAGCAGTCCGAGGGAGTCGAGTGTCTGTCGGAGCAAATGTTCCTTGTCGGCGTCATTTTCCCGTCGTTATGTTCCATTCGATTCACCTTGGCTCCTATCGCTCTCGTATCACATCGCGTCCGTGGCTTTTTTCTCTATTATCGGTGCCGGCGTTTTGCGTTTCAGCCGACCACGAGCCTATTATATCGGATTCAACGCCGGTGGCTCGTTCGTTCGTCATTCGATATACTTAGCGCGGACAATCATGGTTAACGAACCAACCTGCTACGCCCAAATTTTCACTCGAAACGGAAAATCGCGAAATGAGCTCAGGTTCGCTAAAGCTAGGCGAGTTACACGTTACCGGTTGCTCGTTAATTTAGCGCGGCCTGAGCGATTGATTCTGCCGTGGCTCTCGCCTAACATCGAATACGTCGAACAGGTTTCAAATACTCGTATTGAAGGACGACGCATTACACCGCATTCGTCTTGGAAAGATTATTTTAAATTCCATTACGAGTTGAATCGAACAGATCGTTGAATTGTAAAAGATCGCTGGAACTTTACCCATTAATCTTTTGCCGATGGAGAATATTGCATTTCACAAGTAAAGACATGTACTGTAAATGTTGTTTTCAGATGCTATACGTATGGAAATTAGCTCGAGAATCGTTTGAAGAATCAAAGGACTGGTTAAAGTTAATCCGGATTGCAACGAATCCCGATGAAGTGAATGTACGCAAAATTAAAGACAAAGATGGAAATGTAAGATCGCTTTCATTATTTCATTTTCTACACACGACCTTTCAAAGATGAACGGTCGTCAGCTTTCGCGGGTTATTACGCGTGCGTGTGGGCAACGGCCAATAGCATCATAGCATCGAATGCATTTCACGCTTAATTTCTTCGGCAGCTGACGTGCGAATGGTTTTCGAGAACTCTAGAGCATACGTCAAATATTTAATGTAATTTCATTTGGACTCTTTTGAAAAATCAATAATGCCAATTGGGTTGCCGAAAATACGTTTCACATTCTGTAATGTAATTCGCAATCTGTTTCAAAAGTTACCTGCTGGTCAAAGAACAACCGACGTTGGGCCTTTATCGGTATCAACGTCGGTTGTGCGCGGCGAAATAACGATTCCGTGCCCTCGGAGTTCCGTACTCCCGAAGCGACGAATGATCGTTGAAACGATTTTAACTGATTTAACACATGTTGTCCGCGTTCTAGTGGAATGAACATTCTACGCAAACTGTTTCCTAACTCCCCGCGATGGATGACTTCCTGTCATCGTTCGACTTACGTGAAATATATCGAGCGGGGATGTCTTTCCATGTCTCGTGGAGTTAGCCTAGCCCTACTTTATTAAATATCGTCATTCTCGCTGAAAATCGTCAAAAATTATCGCTCCTTCCGATTGGATCACGTTTATTTTGGTCGGGCTTATTAAGCTGGCCGTTTCCAATTGCTTCCCAATTACTTTCAGGAGCATGGGTCCTTAAACATTCGTCAATGGCAAATTCAAGTTATTCAAGTTCATTTTACGAAGCAATCGGAGATTTGATGAATTCGCGTGCTTGTACGATTAACCACGTAACTCGTGAGTGACGTTGTCGAATTTGGATGGTTTTTCGCTAGAAAGCCCTAAATTCATCAACGTTCTCGATAAATGCAGTATTTGAATTACCACGGAAAAAACGTAGTATTTTGGGCAAGTAACGAGCGATCACTCGCTTTTTTAGGCACGATATTATTAAATCTCAAATTAATATATAAGCAGCCCAACTTGACATTACGCGGATAATTTTCTTATTTATGTATCGTATGTCCTCGGGGAAAAAAGGACATTTCTTTTGGAACAATCATAGCCAAGTTGCCAAGTTGCCGAGTTGCCTCATACAAGACGTACGCTTAATTCGTACGACGCCCGCGTAATGAGCAAACGACAGGATTTCTAACAGAATGGTACAATTTGTGTGCAGACGTACTTCGAGACGGTTCGCAACATAGCACCGAGAGAAGAGCTGCTCTCGGGTTTCCTGGAGCCGTTCGTCCAGCAGCGGCGTCTCAACAACGAGGACGAGAACACGAGCGAATACGGTAAGTGGAGGAGGAAGTCGATGGAAGTAAGTCGATGGAAGTCGATGGAAGTCGATGGAAGTCGATGGAAGTCGATGGAAGTCGATGGAAGTCGATGGAAGTCGAGGGCGTGGGTCGTGCGAGTTAGTTAACGCCGTCAGGTGCACGTAGAGCGCGTGCGGACGAAATCTCGTGGAGGAGGAGGAGGAGGAGGAGGAGGAGGAGGAGGAGGAGGGCGCTGATCGTGACTCGCCGAGCGAAATGCGAAATAACGCGGCTTAAGTGCGCGTACGAGCGTCGGCCGTCACGGGCTCGTGACTCCGGCGTGATTCACCTGGTCGGCCGTTGAATAATATTGACCCCCTGAACGGCCGCCGACGACGAGCGGCACAAGCCGGCAAACTCGATTATCGCGATGTCCATCCGCAGCGGTGGCGAGGGAACTTTTTGGTGATATTATTGCCGTTATTGTTCTCGCGATCGTTCGCATTTTTCTCCCCGCCTTCCCCCTTATTCAACGCCGAGGGGCTTTTTATATTGTTAAAACTTAAAAGCTGCTATCGCTCTCGAATCTGCCGAGAGAAAACGATGCTCTTTGTTGGGAATAAAGTGAGCGGTTTCTTGCTCGGTCTTTATCTTACGAAATTTATCTCACTCACACTTCGGTCCCTTTGCTCGCGTTCGCAATGCCATCGTCATCGCGCCGAAGGCTTCAAGAAAATTCTCTTCTGAGAATAATTTCTTTAATCCCTGCAGAAAATACGTCGGTATCCACGCACGCACACACACACGCGCACACAATGTTTACGATAACAACGAGTTTACTTTCCAAGGCATCGAAATAGAGTCATCCTCGAGTCCATGAAATGTGTTGTTTTTTCTATTAATTGAACGTACTTGTTGGGCACAAACGAAACGCTCGCGCATATTTCTAATGAATTAATCGTCGACGGCATTTCAGTACTTAATGAAAGAATACATACGCAAACAGGCGCAACGTTTACCCGCCAGAATGAATAAACCGTTTTAATTATTCCTCGCAGTATTGTTATCACTTTTAACGCCCATTGAAAATTAACGAAATTTTTATTTCAGAACTCGATTGCACGCACACGTGCAATCCAGCAATCCTGCAGTACATATACTTTTCAGAATAATATTTTAATAACGTTATTATCACGAAAACTCATCTCAATTTATTGCTAGAGTTATAATTATGTTAGAGAATACTTCTTATCGAAGTAATACCAAACAAATAAAATACAGGGAGATATTTCGTGTATTAAATTTTAATCTAAATCGAAGAGCACTTTTTACAAGATTTCGCAACGACTATAAAAATTAATACCTGGCAAAAGTTTTTGACCCGCTACTTATCTCGTTGTAATTTTCCAAAAATGGTTCGCCAATGTAGTTGGTTTACGGGGTGCAGAAGCGTCGAGTTGGAAAAGGTTATGCGATATCCAGATGTCGCAGTAATTAAAACTGGGCTTATTGTTAAAGTTAATTTGTGCGACATTGTGCCCTGTGCGCCGCTGTTTCACCAGTTCTCATTCACGACTACACTCCACTTGTCATTTTACGATCTTCCGTATACACAAGCTTTCCTTTTTCCGCAGCAATCTTTGCGAAATTAGTCCCGAGACGAATTTATTATCTGTTCCGAATATTTTAGAATCATCTTTTATTTACTTTAATAAACGAAATTGTTCGATTCTAGAGGAACTTTTGTGTTGCATCGGTAGCTCTTTTAGCCGATCTCGCAACGAGTTCGTTATAAGTTGCGTTATTGGTTTATGCGTTTTAAGATTTAAATGTCAAATGGCTTCCACAATAAAGACGCTATTTTAATCGTTAATTTATAATAGTTACCAAATTTATTGCTTTAAGTTAATACTACTACTCGTAATTAAGACGAGTTGCATTGCAATGCACGACGAATGCCCGAACGGCTTTATTGGGAATTGTCTTAATCATTTAAAGTTCTTTTGTAAACGCATCGTCTTTCAACCACTAGCGGCTTCTTAATTAATTTATGAAAGTAATATTGGAATACATATGCGATAAACTGCAGGAGTAAACGGCTTTATCTTTGCATTCGTTCATTAAAATTATTATCGGGCACCGATTGCCAGCGAAGTTTAACTGTACCGGAAACGTCTGCAGCCAGTTCCGGGCAAATGTTTATCCATAATTCTCTCGAATATTATTATCTACGCTAAAAGTTTATGCAAAACCGTCCGTACTCGGACAAATTGTTCAATTGGTTTTTTCGTAAAATGTAATCTTCCAGAAAAGTAACTGGCAGACTTTTGTACGATACTTATTCCTCGAGAAGATTGTATTTATTTTCTGTAAAAAAGAACCAAGGACAACGATTCAGATGCCCAAATATAATAAAGGAGTCATTTGATAGCAAAACTTACGAGGGTAATTAAGTCGGTCCTGCTAGCAATGTAAATTTCCGAAATTAATTAAAAGATTTAAGCTTAAATAGGTTACTTCGGAGGGAGACAGAACGACCTGGTAATTTTCATTCGCGATGAAATATCACGGCCAATTCTAACCTAAAAAATCTTTTCACTTAGCATTCGACGAAGCAAAAATAAAGCAAGAAAAGAAGTTCATATCATCGTTACATTTATATTTTTAGCATTATATCAGTAGATACAATGAAAAAGCCAATATTAGTAATTACTTTTAAAACGAGGCTGATATCTCATGTATTGTCCAAGTGTCATTAAGCAACAAGAAAGTATAACTATGGCAAATCCTACATTAAAAGTGCTAACAATAATGGATAATTTATCGCTCTGTTGTTATTTAAACTCGTTTTAGCTGCACAGGTTATTTCGATGTTAATAAAACTGTAACATCACGAGCATTTTATTACGGTATTTCGATAGTAACAACTTACAAATGACAAAGGCAATAATTAACTTTTACGTGGACAAAGAAATCATATGAATACGGAGTACAGATTGGACAAGTTATTGCATGCAGTGGAATCGATGGTAGAACTTAGCTATAAGAATAACGATGTTAAACAACACGGAGAAAGGAAAAGGCTGTCCGAATTGTGCAACCCTTGTAGATAGATACGTAGATAGAAAGAGAGGGATAGAGAGAGAGAGAGAGAGAGAGAGAGAGTGAGAGAGAGAGAGAGAAAGAAACACGGGGCATCTGCGCCGACGTAAAGGGATTTCCATTTTTCTTTTCTCCCAGTGGGAGGGAGTGAGATCTGTAGGACAGACACCAGAGAAGAGAATTGCTTTAACGCGTGCGCGCCTTCTCGGGGGTGCACAATGCCTCTGTTTCTCTCACTGGCTACTGGCTGCACATATATACGTAAATATGCATGCACATTGAAATGCCGACCTCAAATATATAATATTTCGAATGCGCCGCTTCGCATTGTGCCATGCGCCTTTGTACGCAGTCGGGGTTATTATGTTCCCCGTTGTTGTTCGCACTCTCTCTCTCTCTCTCTCTCTCTCTCTCTCTCTCTCTCTCTCTCTATCTATTTATGCTAGAATCATTTTCTCTCGTGTACCTACGCACGCCACACTACATATGTATTTAGATAATGCTTGCAGGATTTTTGTTCCAATATTTGTCGCGAGATAAACATCTGTCCCCCTGCAACTACTGTTGATTGACTTGTTTCTCTCTTCGAATTACAATCTTTACTCTTTTAATTCCAAAGTGAATACCTCGTTGTACTCATTCAATTGAATTTAAGCAAAATCTTTTATTATATGCGTACATTTAGAGTTACGGCATATCTATTATCTGTTATCGTAATGTTATTTTTACACGTACGCATAACATTCAAATATTTTAAGCAGAATTTTTTACAATCATTTGTCATTACCTAAAAACCTTCACAAAAAGTCGGCTTTGTATATTTAATGCAAGAGGTCGAAGTTACTTCGGGGGGAGGTCAGAGGCAGTTTAGCATGACTTATGAAGCTGATTTTCCGCTATAGTTTTTCTAGTTATGCTCGTAATAATCCGCAGGCGCATCCCTAGGTTTATCTCGTGCACAGTCGACGTCTCTATTAGGGTTTTCGATAATTTATGACTCTTATTGTCGATTAACACGCGTGTACAACAGGGGTGTGGGGATCGGCTCATAGACGACGAGCGAAAAAGTACGAACGCGCGCCCCGTTTGTAAGAAAAAAAAAGGGGTACCGCACAAAAGGGCACGCGACACTTTTTTCTTTTCACCGAGGGGGTGGCGCACGCCTGCGTTTACGATGCTTCTCTCCGTACATAACCCCATCTGATTCATCGAATCGCTCTAATGACACGACTATTTGACGTTTAGCTAAACCAAGCCGCTCGAAATGCTCATGATGCCTCACGTGACTTTACCTCGATTTACGGACAGATATTTTTAATTTATGCCACAGTGATATGCCTGCCCTTTATTTAAATACATTGGTCTTTTTTTTTTTTTTTTTTTTTTTTTTTTTTTTTTTTTTTTTTTTTAAATAATACATCGCGAAATTTCACTTCTTTCATCTACGTCGATTTTTTCTTCTCAACGAATTAAACAGCTTCGGGATCTTTGGGAAGCTCACATTCACTCCCTCTCGACGTGCTACCTTGTATTATGGCGCATAACTTAGTATTAGTAAATATTAGCAGCATCTCATAACATCAGTTTGATACTAATTCGGTAATCGATGTATCGTATGCTTGTTTTTAAAAGGTAAAATGTAGAGGCAACGTAGTTAGCATCGATATAAACGTGTTTCAACACTGACCCCATAAATTCCAAGGCATTTGATACTCGATTGTACTTTACGCGCAGTTTATCAGTCGTCATGGCACTTACTCGCATTTTTTGCGTTGAGGACTGGAGCGTCACAGCCGGTTACCAAAAGGGATGTTATAAATGCGAATAGAAGTAAGATTCAGAAGTGAAATGTATAGTGCACCTTAAGGCAAACTTGTGAAACGATAATTTCCGTTACTTTTTCCCATGTAACGACCAACTGACTTGGCCACGGGGGGTGTTAGAAGTGGATCCCACCTGTTGACTTTCTGCAGCGTAGGTTCGTGCAGCTAAAAGTTCTTATTCGTCTGCAAATTAGCATAATTTGTAGAATTGTGTACATACGAAGCTCGACGATGGGAATTCTTTCAACATTTACATCAATATCCATCGATAAATCCCTGTGGATCCCAGGCAAATTTAACAAAACATTCATAAAATGTGTATTTACGTAAGCCAATACGGGCAATAGGCTATGATTGTCTCTCTGGATTTCGTAATGAAAAACTTAACGATTAGACATTTGGCTGGTGCAAAATGTATAGTACGTGCACTATACATCGCACGAAAACGTAAAAACGCGCCATAATAGTGTTGTGCTCTGCCTTATTAGATAGAAACGAAGCAGGTAATTAATTCAAACCGCATTGTAGGGTGAATTGTCATCGTTACAGGCATCGACCAAGTGTACCTGCGCGTCGTCGCGACGCAAATTGGCCTCGGCCTGTGCGAGTACACCACTGATGGGGCGGGGATCGACCTCGAGTCGAGAGTTAACTCGCGCGGGCGGTTAGTGCCCGGTTCCCATGAAGGTCCGTTGGGGGTAGGTAGAATCCGTCAGGGGGTCGCCATATGTTACGGCGGGAAACCTCGTTGCTGTGGACTGTGGACAAGTGCAACGGGAGATTTAAATAACCGTTGGTCGCGAGATCGGAAGCTACGTCGACGAGCACTTCCCGCTCTTGTCTGCTCGTCCTATTCCTCGTGTCCCGCAATATGTCCGGGCCAGCGCCACAAAGTACGTTACGCGTTTATGATTTTCGTAACGTTCTCCACGTGGATTTCACTTTTAGAACGCCCGATTTCCCACCCCGATACACGTTCTTGTTTGCCGATGACATTACAGTAAAAGAGTGGATCCATTCAATGTTTATCTTATTCGACAACAACGTGCTTTTTCACATTTATATCGTTTTCGTTCACAATTAAAGTAATTAACCAAGTTCAAAGTAAGTTTAAGGCCCGTTTCAAGTATTTGATAGCGAAGAGTCTTCTGTAACAGTTAATACTCGGATTAAGAAACAAGTAAACGAATTCGCATTTTTGTGATTCTTATTTCTAAATATGCATCTGTCTCCATTCTTTGGAACAGATTGAGCTCGAGGCTTTTCTTAGCATTGAAATGTGCTTATAAGTTGAGGTGCCGTCGTATCCGACATGGTTTTTTAGATTTTTAAATAAAGACGAACCATTTGCCAAGTCGCTTCTCCGTCAATAAAAGCTATAGCTCTCTGCTCGAAAGCGCGACTTCGCAAAAACAAATGCAAACGGCAAGAGAAGAGAGAGCCAACCAAGGGGGCTAACCTGGCAAGAAGGTCGTTGGTAAATGTTCGCACGATTGTTATTCAAGGCGATCGGGCTTTTGCAGTAGTTTAGCGGCCACGCGGTCGACT
Source organism: Wiebesia pumilae (assembly GCA_018907045.1). NCBI lineage: Eukaryota > Metazoa > Arthropoda > Insecta > Hymenoptera > Agaonidae > Wiebesia > Wiebesia pumilae. The sequence goes on from JACCHZ010000192.1 coordinate 4,929,936, forward strand.
CGCGTTTCGCGTTCGCACGCGATGTTCTCCGCTTGCGGGAAGGTGTAGGAAAGACGAAGCGTTGCGATGGGACGCGCGGGACACGACTCGTAAGTAATGACCCCCTGCGCCGTCAACGACGTATTCCTGACTTCCTGATTTCACCTGCAGCCGTGACATTCGTACGCAGAGGGTGTGTGCACGCGTGCGAGTTGCGGGGGGTGCTCGGGACTTGGAGGGCGGCGATTGGCTCCGCTCTCGCTCGCACGAGGCAGCCAATGGCAGGTCGGGGTTCCGGTCAGCCGTCCTCGCGAGTCGGGCAACTCTTCGTCGGCACCCCCGAGCGAACTGGAGCATCGTTGCGCGCCTCGCTATTGTCTCTCGCGTCGAGTCGCGTCTGTCGGATCGCGCGTTGATGAGCTCAGCGTCAGTGTCCCTTCGTCCTGGGCCCCCGGGATATTTCAACTACTTGGATCGCACTCGGGTGTGTTCCGGGAGCATTGGATACCCATCGACCTGATACTCTTTCGAAACGTTGGATAAAGAGCGTCGGTTGATTGTTTCAGCTTCTCAACACAGTGGAGCATCTCATGCCGACGAGGATAGAGAGGAAGACGAAGACGTGGAAATAAGGTGCACGGTCTGCGATAAACCATTCCAAGATATAGAAGTGTAAGACACAATATTTTCCTTATATATTTAACGCGCGATAATGTAGCAATTCAGTTATTTCGACCGTGTATTATTTTCTTTTGTCCACGGTATACACGAGAGAACCGTTTGCAACAGTTTGCAATAGTAAACTTGTTTCATTGCGTTCGCCCGAAGCAACAAAGTGTCTAACAAGTGTCTAGGAATCGGCGACACGCGAAAAGTTTCATACGCGATAACCAATATTTCTGAAGAAAATCTTAAGTGAAACCTATTAAATTTTAACCTTGAATTAAAATCGCGCAGCGCAAAACAGTCGAGTTACAATACATTTATTTTCGTTCGAGCACAGGCTCTCGTTGAAAAATGATCAGAGTACGGCTGCAAATGCCGAGTGAGAGGTAGAATCTTTGAAATGCTTTGAAATCGATTAAAATGGCAAAGTACTTAAAGTGCTATAAATTCAAGCTCAGTCGACGCTTCTTGGGAACAATGACTCGAGCGTGCGAATGGCGGATGAAAAGTTTAGCGGTTCTGCATTAGGAAGCTTTGTTTTGTAAAGCTGTGGCGTCACTTAGGTAACGTGACGATCGGAATGATCACGGAATCAGATCATCGGCGATCGTGTGCGCAGCTCGGAAAGCACATCGAGGCTCGCGATATCGGGCGATGCAGCGATAGCCGAGCGTCAATTATTAATTAGCCACGTAGATTGGAGGGTCGGCGCGTTATCGGCTCGGGATCGGAACGGAGCTCCGCGTAAGTGTGCGTACGCACGATCACGCGAGCCTCCCGACCACTTGCAGTAGGCGCGTGCGCTTCGGGGTCGTGAAGCACTTCCACGCAACGTCAAATACGCACAACCGAAAGTCAAACGCCTCCACCCCACTCGCGTTCTAACTTCCCTTAGCCTCTGCCTTTTCGCCTTTTCGCCTCCGACGGTCGTCGGTCGTCGGTCGTCGGTTTTCTCACGCTCGCAAACACATCGCCCGTTCTTCTCGGCTAGTTCTTAGTTTTTTTTTGAATTATTAATACTCGACAATTTCGTTAATTTCGCGACATTTTGCGCAGAAGAAGCCAAGCAGTCGAATAACATATTGTAAAAAACTGCTCGCTCACGGGTTTTTATTTCAAACGATCCCACTCCATAGGCCTTGTATTATTCTTGGAGGGAAATGCCATTATTAATAACTCGGTCGCTCTGTGGCATTTGGATTTTCTTGTTTTAAATTGCAGTTTCACGATACGCGAGAAAATATAATTTTAAATTCTGAAAATTAATAATTTGACGTCATTACGAAATTGTTGCTTTCAAGGGTGTAATGCTACACTTAAATTACCAACTTTTTCATGTCACTCTCGCGAACATTAGAGCAAATTTCTTTTAATGAACCGTAACAATGGTAAGCTGACGTGACTTATACGCTCGACACCCCCGTATTGTGTGCGTTCGATGTACAATGAGAAGAGCGGACGATGAGCGTTCAAGTGCTCAATGTAGGAAGAACTTCATAAAAGCTGCCCTGCAATTGTCCTCCTATACATTTTTCGATTACAATCAAACGTAAATCGCTTATCCGTCACGCTGTTTATGTTCTAAACAGTTTTGTTGCCATTTTGTGTCGATTGGAAGGGAAGCAGCGTATGCGAACAATTATGTGATATTTACTCGAGTAAAGTTTCTTTTAACTCTGTCTAAATTTTAATCGCGCAAACACTAGCGTTTTCAACAATTTGTCATTTATGTCAGTAATGCTTGCGCGTCGTCATAAATTGTCGTAACTCAACTCGGGTGCCTTATTTGTAACAGCGCGTTAAGGACTTGCATAAAAGACTTGCTTAAACATACAAATACGTCATACGAAAAACGTGAAATTCATTTACGATAGAAGCTACGGTCGGTTAACTAATTAACCGATTAACCAATTTTTTTTGAAGTTTTCGTAATAAAAGTGAGGATAGGCGAGCATCCCCGTCGGGCAGAATTTGTAAATAAACAGAAATGGCGGAAGTGCGCTCCAAGTGCTCGCGTGCACTTGGTCGATCTCGTAGATTAACCCGTTGCGGAGGGCGATGTACGTCCGCGAAACGATCCGCGAGCCTTACGCATCATCGGGTTCGCGTGCTTTTGGCTCTTACCCGCGCAACAACCCCGCACTCGTTATCAGAGATCGCGATAAGAGCTTTCGTCGAGCCACTCTAAAGCTCTCTCCCGTCTTCCGTTTCAGGCTCAACAATCACCTGGTGATCTGCCACAGATACCCGGCCCGTGAGCACTGCTGTTCGAGCTGCCCGAGCGGTTACGCCTGGCGGCCCCTCCTCGTGCGGCACCGCGCCATCGTCCACGGGGACATCCGCAAGTACCCCTGCGAGAACTGCTCCAAGGTACGTAGGCGTCTCCGCGAATCCGGCGCCCTCCACAAGCCCACACTCTAATACGAGCCCCACCTATTCAAATTTTCGCTAATAGCCGGACGACCCGCAGGTCTTCACCGATCCGTCGAACCTCCAGCGCCACATCAGGGCCCAGCACGTGGGAGCGCGGAGCCACGCCTGCACCGAGTGCGGCAAGACCTTCGCCACGAGCTCCGGCCTCAAGCAGCACACCCACATCCACAGCAGCGTCAAGCCCTTCCAGTGCGAGGTCTGCTTCAAGTCGTACACGCAGTTCTCGAACCTCTGCCGACACAAGCGCATGCACGCCAAATGTCGCATGCAGATCACCTGCGTTAAGTGCAGCGCCCAGTTCAGTACCGTCACCTCGCTGTCCAAGCACAAGCGCTTCTGCGACTCGACGCCGCCGCCGCCACCGCCGCCGCCCCCCGTAGCCGGGATGCCCCAGCCCCAGTCCCAGCACAACCCCTTCCTCTTTCCCCGGCAGCCGCTGCCCTTCTACCCGCCGAGCCTCATCGGCCACTACTCGGCCTCGCTCTTCCGGGGCGCCGGCAACCTCCTGGGGCTGCCGCTGCTCTTCCCGCCCAAGGCCGCGGAAGAGCCCGAGCGCAGCCCCCGACCGGCGCCACCGGCCCCACCCGTGCCGCCCGTGCCCAGCAAGGTCTCGCCCTCGCCCGCGGCCGCGGAGGAAGCCACGTCCAGCCTGAGGCCGTCGCCGGCGCGACCGCCACCGGCCCAACCGGAGCCCGAGTCCGAGCCCGAGCCCGAGTCCCAGCAGCCGCTGGACTTGCGCGTGCAGACGCGGCGCCGCTGGACCCAACCGGAGTCGAAGGCCGAGTCGGCGGAGCCCCAGCAGCCGGAGAGCCACGAGGCGGAGGCCGAGCCGGAACCGGCCTCGAAGAGGAGGAGACGGCGCAGCGAGTACTCGCCGCCGGACATCGGGGTCGAGGAGGTGACGCGACCGGCGCCCCCGCCCCCGCCGGCCCCGAGCGCCGACGGCAAGGATGCCAGCAGCAGCAGCAGCCCCGCTGCGCGGACACCACCGCACCCGCCGCCGCAGCCGCCGCCGCCGCCGCCGCCGCCGCCCCCACCGCACATGGCTTACCCGCGGCCCATTCACCCGCTCTTCCTCGAGTCGATCTACCGAAAGCCCTCGAATCCCTTCCCCAGCTTCCCGAGCGAGCACCGCCTGCTGCAGCCCCTACCCGCGTACGGGCCATCGCGGGCTCTGCCGTTCCTGGGGCCGCTGATGAACGGCCTCGGCGGACCACGGCCCAGCGGCTACGACGTGCTCTCGAGACCGGCGCTGAGCGGCTTCCCCGGGGTAAAACCCTTCCAGGACCCGATGATGGGCCAGCAGTCGCCGAGCGTCGGGGGCGGCCCCTTCGGCGGCCACGGCAAGATCAAGGACCGCTACTCCTGCAAGTTCTGCGGCAAGAACTTTCCCCGCTCGGCCAACCTCACGCGCCACCTGCGCACCCACACCGGCGAGCAGCCCTACAAGTGCAAGTACTGCGAGCGCAGCTTCAGCATCTCGAGCAACCTGCAGCGCCACGTGCGCAACATCCACGACAAGCAGAGGCCCTTCAAGTGCCCCATGTGCGAGCGCTGCTTCGGCCAGCAGACGAACCTCGATCGCCACCTGAAGAAGCACGAGGCCGACGACGGGAGCGGCGTCGTGTCCGTGGCCGACTCCGCGGACAGCAGCAACGAGAACGAGCGCGAGGAGACGGCCACGTACTTCGACGAGATCAGGTCGTTCATGGGCAAGGTGACCTACGGGGGCGACGGTACCTACCTCGCACCCCACCACCCGGCCTACCTGCCGAGTAGGCTGCGCGAGGTGCACGGAAGCCGCGACGCCGTCGACGGCGTCGGCCCCAAGACCAAGTACGACGAGGACGAGCTGGACAGCGAGGACGGGCTGCTCTCGCCCTTGGAGCAGCCCGAGGGGATGTCGCCGAAGGAGTCCTCGCCCTCGCAGTTCGATCTCAAGCTGAGCGGGAAGCGCGAGCTCCTCAACAACAACACCGCCGAGCCGGTGATCGAGATCTCGACATAGTCGTGGGGCGCTCCTCGAGGGGGTTACTACTACAGCCGGTAAGGGTGAGGGGGTTGCGCGAGCGGGTGGCGCCTTAGACTCTGTGCGCGAGGGACTCTGTCCTCGCTTAGATCGCGAGGTCGCCGTCGATGTGGGAACGGTCGCTCTTTCGAGTATTATTTATTCTATTTAATGTTAATTGCGTGTTATTAGCGGCAGTGGGCAGATTCGTTGTTGGATTAGAGAGCAGAAAATTAAGATTCGTTCCTGATTAGTGACTAAGTTATTTTGTTATTCGCGAAAGGAAGCGAGCGGGGGCACAGAGAGACTAATAATTGAATCAATCGCATTGGCTAGAAGAAACGTTGTTCGAAATTAACTTAGTCAAGTGAAGCCAAAGCATTGGGTGGATGAATAATAGGGGTTAACGAGAGATGTAATTATCCGCGATTAACCAACGACTGCGAATTGTACAGATTTTAACTTTAAGCGCTATATAATGACGTTTGTAAAAAGTCTTCGTAATTTTTAACGATCCTTATAAAATATATAATATTATATATATACATAGGGAATGTGAATACAATTTGAAAGGGAAAAAAAAATAAAGCGTAGAATATTAAATTATAGTGAAAAAATGACACTTGGATCATCTTGCAATTGTTCGGTGCGACTTTATTGTGATTCAACTATGTAATAGTTGTAATTTTTAAAAACAATAAGCACCAAAATTTTTATGTACGATTACAAACACGTTGACGATTATACATTTTTAAGCTCGATATTAATTTTAAAACATTATTTACACCCTTTTGCAAAAAGTGATAATTGAGATTGCACACATTTTTACATAAAAACTATAAGTATGTACATGTTCTTCAAATAGCTCTTTATCTCTTTTTCTGTAGGCGATATATCCTTACGGCTTACGTAAGCGTCATTACAATTATAACAATTAAATAGTACATATAATTATCTATAAATATTGTATAGAAACCTCCATAATACATTAATTGCTATTAAAAAATTACACCGGAATTCTTTATTATTCTTAAATCGCTCAATTATTCCTACACCTAATTTTTAATTTTATAAACATTTTTTAAAAAATTATTATTATCAATAAATAAAAGTTCAAAAACGTATTTTTTATGACTTACTTTCTTAATAATGTCTATCATTTTCTTGTCGGAAGGTTAATTTTTCGAAAATATTTTTCATCGATTCGATTAAACGTTGATTTGAATTGATTTAAATTGATTTAATTTAATTACAAACGGTTAAATATATTTGAAGTCGATTTGTAAGAAATTTGAAAGCCTTGAAGCGTAGGCAAGCCTTTTTTCTGTGAAATACTGCCATCTGTAGGAGTGTTCCGATAGTAATAATTCGACCACTAGTCGGCAACGACAAATTTATAATATTTTATTATTCATTTATTTTTACTTATAGTTTTAATATATAATTTGCACGAATTAAACATATACACGTGTATATATATATATATATATATATATATATATAAATCATCAGCGTTTAAAAGGGTTTTGGATTGATAAGAAGGGCATTTACATTACCACGCGCAGTAGCTCGTAGTCACTAAATCCAGCAGATGGCGATCAGTACCGCATCCGTAAGTATCGCGCTTTTTTTTGAAAACAATAAATGAAAGGTAAGCGAATACAATTTATGAAATAGAATTTAAGTAGATCGAGTGTTAGCTGCATTAATTTTTACATTATTTATTAAGCTCGATCTTTGTAAGTGTATTAGCGGATGTTATCGGAGAAAAAAATCTTATATGCAAATTCAGGTAAATTAACATACGCAGTATAATATGGGCAATGAAATATGGATTGGTTTTACGTGGTTGCCGTCGGAATGAAAAGCCTAACGAGACCGAGAATTTTCAATAAATTTAAAGAATCGAATGAACGATAGTTAACAAAAGCGATTCTTGACTTTCGTGTTGCCTGGATCGACTCTCGATGAGGCAATATTTAACGCGCGAATGAACATTATTGCCAACGGTATCTTTGACAAAAAATGTTAGCGAGCTAATCACGAAATTCCAGCGCGTGTTCGGGAAATCGCACCGCCGCCGTCGCGCGCGTCATTAGAAAGTGGAAAAAATCAATCTTCATAGAGTAATAGTGTGACGCTGTTGATACACACCTCTGTTACTCTTAAAGCTTACCTTTTTTGTAGCCAACACTCCATTCCCGTATATCCAATTACTTTACTCTTTCTTTATACGTGGTTAAGCTGCCCTTTTACATTTTAATAAAACTCTATCGAATAAAAATGTATTTATTGCAGTTAAATCCAGATTGATAAACTTTGATTGAACAACCTAATGAATTCGCAAATTGGTCTTCCAAAATAGATTTAACAATATTATTAAAATCTCAAAGTTATTTATTAGCGTCCTCGACGTTTCGGCCGAAGTAAATCACGTTAAAGGGACAAAGTTCGAGGAAGAACTCAATTTTCTTCTTCAGTTTGATTTTACACGAGTCGAATATCCTGAAATGATGAAAGGATGATGTTCTCGTTGTACTATTAGGACGATGGCTCGTTTAACAAGGGAAAATCGAAAGCACCGCTGGACGAACGTTGGAAATTCAAATGAGCAGTCGTACTCGAGTGGGAGGAAAAGGAAAAAACGAGGAGAAGAGGAAAAAAAGGAGAGGATTAGGAAAAGTGAGCGGCTACAAGGCGCGTCCAGATAGCCCACCTCTTTACAATTTATCGCGGAGCGTCGGGAAAATTAACATAAAGTCAACCGGACTTACAGGCTACTCGAAATATATATTACCCGGTTAATACATGGAGAGTAAAAGGAGTGACTGATTGATTGATTGTTTTATTGTTTAAGTACTCGTTGTCTTGTTGGTCCAAGGATTATGTATTTTATGTTGCCCAGTAAAGAAAATAAATCACAGACATCGGCAAATTAACTTAAGTACGTAATTTAATAGAGTTCTTATAAATACGTATCGTGACATATATTCAAAATTTAGTTAGAACTAGAAATAAATTACAAATAAACAAGCCAATTTACTTTTTCTCAAGCTGTCGTTGTATGTCAAGTGTTTGTAGCTGTTACTAGAAAGAAATGCACTTCAAAGACGAAGTGCATTGAATGTAATAAAAATCGTAATGATGCCAAATAGAATCAAGTAAAAGAAAATCCTTTTGAATTAATGAATACAAATTGTATAATCATTTTTGCCTGTTCCGTTTCTAACGTCTACGTATGTTTTTATAATTTACAAACCTCGTGGAGGTAAATCGAGTGACATTATTAAAAGAATAAAGAATAAAACGCAGTCGATCTCAACGTTGTTGAATCTTTTAAATAATATAAATAGTAACGCGACAGATAACGAGATTATCTTAGACGGTAAACTAAGAATAATATAATTGTAAAACGGTGTATTAGAATTAAGTATTATATTACATTATATTATTTCTAAACCAGTAGTACTTTATCGTAACCTCCGCGACGATTTAATTGCATTTTTAAATACAAGCTCATTATTGCAAGATATACGGAAATCATAATTTTGCCAATGTTATAATTGGAATTTGAATAAACTGTATGTGCACAATAACGTTCGGTAATTTATATGTAACACGCACGAAACTATGAAACAACGGAAAACTATTTTCCTTTAATATTTTACGAACTTTAATGCTGCGATATTCGCGTTCTCATATCCCTTGTATACAATTTTTGAATGCACTCTTCTTTAATGCAACACTTGCTCGGTAATTTAGCAATCATTACTAAAGCTCTGTTAGCACGTAGATATTACCACGGAATGCACGTGGTTGAAACAATTTTCGGCAATTGTGCATAAAAATGAATTTACGATGTTATCACGTTAGTAATTATCGATAAATTACGTACAATTTCTCAAGATAAGGCGAGCGGACGAGTGGTTAGGCAATTTTATAGAATTCATCATCGAGTGCATAAACAGTTGCAATAATTCATAGGTATCTGCATCGAAATAAGCCAAAGAGTAGCAGATATAGAGTGAGAGAGAGGTAGAGTGAGAGAGAGAGAGAGAGAGAGAGAGAGAGAGAGAGAAATCCGCGATCGAGTTTTTTACATGCGCGAGTCTCGTTGCGTCCCCTTTCATTTCAACGCATGATCGCACAACCAATCGCCTCGGCAACACACCCACTAATCTTTTTTTAGACTTTTCTCCCTTCTCTCCCTAGTTCCTCGAGCTGCTCTAATCTGCCTCGGATCTGCCGGCTTGCGTCGTTGTCGCAGTCGTGACGCTTCCTTGACTCTCTCGCGTAAGCAGCTCGAGAGCAGCTCGAGAGCAGCTCGAGAGCAGCTCTTGCTAAAAAGTCCGGCTTTCGAAAGTGAATTCGTTTTTCCTCTCCTCCCCATTGCGTTAATGCTCGATCGTAGTGTGTGCGAGGCACTGCCGAACTCTTCGAGCGGCCGCGCTTATCAAAACAAAACACCGTCTACGCCAGTCCTGCACCCACGGGGACTTTCATTTATCACTCCGTTGCTCCGTTGCTCCGTTGCTCCGTTGCTCCGCGCACACCGACGAATACGCACCGTGATATTTTGTACGGGGAAAATTATTACGGTGAGCCTACCGCGTCATGCAAAAGTGAAACGTCCCGTGAAAAAAAATGCCGCGCGAAAATTGCAACGTTTATGAATAATAGCGGAAGATGCATAGCGTGCCTCCTTTTTATTATTATGATGATCCTAGGAAACAATGCAGTTTCCCACGTGTGGCTCCTCCCGTTTTGTCGTTAGGTTAGCGTGGCGAGCGCCGCGTCTTTTACTTTTCTCCTGACGGTAGTCTTGCCTTACGGTAGGTATGGTACACGATTGGCATGAAGAGCAATAAAACTCCTCAATGAGGAAGTTCTCGTCTTACTTTATGATTTCTTTTATATACTTTATATTTTCTCTGCTTTTCTTATGCATGTCAATATACCTGCTTAGGAACTCGCAGTGAGAGAGCCTTTTAATGCAGAAGAAACCGCAAGTTTTTTGACGCCGCAATCTTACGTCGGTGTATTAAACCTCAATGCAAACCTGCAAATTTGGAAATACGCGGTTATCGTGATTTTTCCTCTGAAATTGAGCTTTTCAGAATTCTAACAATGCCGTCGATGAACAACGTGCATTAGGAACGCTGTTAACGAGTGAACTTAAATATTTCTAATATAAATGATATTTAAGTAAAGTACGATCGGATACTGAAGATGTCTACAAGGGGCTAATTATAGACGTAGAATTACATAGAAGAAATCGTACGATCATTAGCATTGACAAATAATCAAGACGGATTACTACATTTTCAGTTTTAGGTCTTTGTGGCAAGCACTAGGTTCATAATTTTATAAATTAAACTTGCTCAGAATTTCGTTTCAGAAACCGGAACATTGCGTTTAATCAGCGGATAGAAATTTCCGAGTCATTGACGACGAAATAACGTTTCATAAGAAATTTAAGATAAATTGATATGTATTTTCTTGTTCACTTACAAATTATTAAAATCTTATTCGTTTCAAAATTTTGCTTTATAATCATTGAATTGGTAATAATTAGTTTGATTGTGCAATCTCTCCATCGTTGTAAAATAAATTGTTTATATTGATTTGTCGTTGTGACCGGGACTATGGGCGAATGAAAGAAATATTTACGACGAAATATTATTACCTTCTCTACCCATCACAGTCTGCCCATATCCATGTCAAATAAGTAAACTTCTCTGTAGATTTGGGTTGCTAAAAGCTAAAAAACATTGACAATATGTTTATAAATTGTTCCGTAAAAATCTATTACTTTTAAATAATTTCGTATGCAGATGTAATAATAATGTTTTCTTTTTACAAAAAATACACAATTTTTAATTCGAGTAGCGCCACTTTAATAGTTGATTAATACAAACGTAAAATATCGCTTTATTTTTAATTTTAAACAATAACTGGAAATTAAATAATATATTTTATTGGTATAGTATTTTTTCGAACAAGTGGTATACATGATAGAATCAATTAACTCGCAGTTAGTTTATCATTTCGCAACTAAATTTTCATATGCTACTCGCTGAATGCTTACCCAATGCATATAAGTGAAATTGACGTTACTTAAAGACAAATGGTCTGATAAAACTACTTTCATTTATAAGAATAGTTATCGCTATTAATATAAGTCCAGTAGGTAAAGAAATGGGCATGAGCAAGCAAATGTATATCGTTTCTGAAAGACTACAATTTTCATTACGGAAAAAATTTTTTAATTGGCGATTTCACGGGGCAAAGTATTTTATAACGAACGAATAATCACGTTGATAGAAACATCCGATGTTTGTACTGTTATTAAATCGAAATTTCCAAAAAGTTAATTTTCCAATGAACACGCTGTTTATTTACTGCAAAAACACTTTTAGGAATTAGTTTCCACATTGTTTTAATCCAAAATTCTCCTCAACTTTTTACCAACACATCGTGCTTGTTGAACATTCATCATCCACTTTTCGAAAGAACTGCTCAAATACCGAATTATTAAAATTCGTAAAGATAATTACCTGCTAATAGGTAATTTATTGCAAATGCTACTTTATTATCGTATTTTGTGCGATTACAAAGAAAAAATGAATGAGTTTTGTAAAAAATTATACTGCTTTACAATTCTGAAGTTGATGTCTTTCTATACATTATTTATACCAATTATTGCAAAATTTCAAGCATTAATTCCATTAGTTTATTATTAAATTTCGTATTATTTCACAAATTTTATACGATAAAACAGGTTTTTAATTAGCGCGAATAGAATACAGATTTTAAAGTTGATATGGTTATTAATATCAGGGTAAGAAAACAAGTAGAAAAATGAACAAAATACACATAGCAGTTCTGAAGGTGTTGTTAATATTTAATTGATATCTAAACTCTTATTAATAATGACAATTACAAGATTTGTAAATTTTATTGAAAAAAAAAAAAAAAAAAAAAAAAAAAAAAAAAAAATTCTCATTAGTATCGTATTTTTTATTAAAATTACCTTTATATTATCTTTATGTCATAATCATAATAAATATCACTAAGTACCCGTTTGTATAATGGATACAGTAGGTGCGATTATAGTTTATGATTTGAATTTCTTGAAATTCATTTAGTGAATAAATATTAATTGTTATAGAACTAATAAAAATTATTATTTTCACATTTTACAGATTTTTAAATCAATAGTTCAAATACCATTATCACACTTGTTCACCAATGTAACATTAAATAATTTAATTTAATTGAAAATATATCTTGCTTGATAAAGACTTTATACACATCCGTGAATGTATTTATTTTACATTTACTATAAACGTAGATTGGAAGTGTTAATCATAACAAAGAGTATTTGCGAGAAAAGATAGATATTCATTTTATTAAATTTCATTTTGAGGAAACATTCTGTTTTATTAATTGTGTTAAATACGATAAAGGGAAGAAAATTATAAGATACATGGTGTAAATGATTTAATAATGGTTACCATTGCGGGTTATCTTAACTCTAATCAACTTCACTTTCATCAAATACAATTCAATTTCAAACTATAGAATACTTTTCTATATAAATTGCCGCACTTTCTATCCAAAGATAAGTCAATTATTTAAATAATTATCTATTCAAAGTTTAGTTCGTAAAAAATGTATTAGAAAAATTAGGATTATTATCTCTTAAAAATATGTATGTGTTTCCGCGTATAAGTAGACGCTAGAAGATTAAACGTGATATAAGTATGTTTATAATATAAGAGGTATATTTTTAAAGAAAATTAGAAACATGAATTTGTAGTTTATGACGTTTACCTACCATGATTATTTATACTGTCTAGTGTCCATTTACGATAAGAGTAATAATCACATAGTGATTTATATTCCGTAATGATATGGTAGATTCAATGAAATTTAATACTTTCATGTTCGATTTGCTATTGAAAGAGTGTGCGGAATGATTTTCACTAGAGGGCATAATTTCATTAATACTTTTGAATGTAAAAGTCCTTGCGATAGCGAAAATAAAATTTTTCAAAACAACGCGATAGAAACACGTTTCGATGGATCACGAATACAAAAATTATAATTTAAGAAACCAAAGATTAGAATATTTCGTACAATCTGGCTCAATCAACTATTGGTTGTTATCTTATTTGCGTTGGTATTAAAAGTATTAATTGTGTAAATTTATTTCTGCTTTAGAACAATCGCCTATATAATTTTACGCATAAGTTTAAGAAAAAGCTGAGATTTTGTACATAAAATAATTGTTCCCCGTTGAAATGTGCTGAGATCGATTTATAAATATAAATGCAAAAACGAGTTGTGAAAATTAAGCATTAAATTATTTACGAATAAATTATTAATTTATATATTAATTTAAAAAATAAGTTGACGATGATGCAATAAACGACAAGATAATGCTCCATTTAAACGTAAATTACATCTTCTTACAAGTTTCTTTTGAAAATGCAGGAAATTAAATCTATTTATCACAAGCAGGTGATCGATTATTTTGACTTTTTTATTATTTATTCTACCTATACTATTTATGATTTACCTCAACTCGAGAATCATAGAGACACCTTTATATATTATTCGTTAACTCTTCTGTACGTTGCATTACTCAGTAATGAAGTTTTATTATATTTACGTAAACGTATATTTACGATCGTAAGCTGTATAACGATAAGAAATGGTTCTATTAAATAACGAAATAAAAACATCATTAGACATTCGATTTTTAAACAACCATAAAATTTTATAGAGAAATAGTACGTTCAATTATAACCAAATATCCATCTATTTGCTCGCATATTGGATTCATTCGGCAATGGGTGGATAATGCTTTATGTACCGCTGATTAAATTGCTCATCCTCGGTATCGATCTTCCGGTTGAAAATACATGAGTTCGTTTTACCTAATACGGTCCAAGCGATTTTACAAGGTGTAATGAGAATAATTATTCGAGTAACGGGCGGTGCGGCAGCGATAACGTATAATACAAATTCCGACGTTCGTTCGAGGCTTCGCACAATCCCTTACAATCAGACTTGTAATCAGCGATCGAGTTCTACTTGACCCCATAAACTATCGATTTCATTGCGGGTATTTTGCATTAGTTAGCGATTCAGAGAGAAAGAGAGAGAGAGAGAGAGAGCGAGAGAGAGAGAGAGAGAGCGAGAGAGAGAGAGAGAGAGCGAGAGAGAGAGAGAGGCAAACGAACGCAGTTGCACGGCGTGGTTACGCGTTAGAATGGTCGGCCCTTTAACGTGGAGTACAGGTATAGACTACATGCCAGGTTGGCCGGTGCACCTCGATTGTATCGCGATCCGCGATCTAACGAGGTCCGCGCGATGCAATGCACCCAAGCGCGCCAAGGCACAAAGATCATTGCACGGATACGACGTGCCTCCTAAAGCACGCACGCGTTCGCGCTTCGGGAGTGGTTTAGTTGGCATATGCACTTCGTAATTTCTTTTCCCCGGGCCCCCCATCCCCGCGTCCGTGCAGTAGCGGATAGCTCGCAACAGAGGCATTTCAAGGATTTTGTGTGAGCCGCCGCGCGACTTTCGTTCCGGTGCTCCACACGCTCGCAACTCTCGACGATGCCCCCAACACGCTCCCGAGGGTTCGCCCGGTCGCGCTCGACCACACCTTTCTCGCGACGAATCGCTTTTGCCAGCCGCTCGATCCGGCCATCCTTAACCTCCTTTTGGCCACTGGTTTTCGTTCGCGCACTCCTAATTCAACTCGAGCACGATCCACTTTTTCCGCAATGACCCTTTTCCTTCCTCCACTTCGGACCGACATCGAATTTCGCAAGAGCTGGTTCCGAAAATTTCGGCTCTTCCCCCGCGTTGGAGCTGCTTCTCCCAATACGCGAACGCTTTTCTTGACTTTGTTTCAGGGCGAATGTGATTTATTTTAGAAAAACGCTGGACAACGTTCGTGTACGGAAATATTTGCATCGACAGCATCTCCGAGTTGTTTCGCGCAGATGCTCGGGCGATCGATCGACGTCGATGTACGCCTCTTAATGGTACAGTCTCCTGTTCTCCCGAGTGCCACATTTAATTCGCGTTTTTCCATCCAGCGACTCACTCGTCATAAAATGTGGCTCAATCTCATCAGTGTTCTCTTCGTACCGCGTGCACTTCGTATTAACCGCGGGGACCAGCGTATCCAACTAGAAATCTTTCTTCTGACATCTCCATGCGGAGGATGTCGTCATAGGGGACTTTCCGGAGGTATGCTCTTGCAGCCGACCACTGAAGAGCTCCAGCTGTGACTTTTTTTGTTTTCAGTCTGCTCATGGGTATCACATGGCAACAGCGTCCTTCGGGTAGTTTTTTACGAAACTAACTAGGAGTACGGTGTATTAACTTAAGCTTTTCCAGTACCCTTAACAACGTGTCGTTCCATGTGGTTAAGCCAAGTGCATTCGTTACTTCTATCGTGACTAAAACGTGATATAACATTCGTCAACAATAGGGAGAAAATAAGCAATAGACCATTAATAAAAACCCAATAAAAACCAATAAAAACCAATAGAAACCATTATACTTAATAAATTGTTGTTTAATTCCGAGTTCTATAACGAGAGAAACCTGAAATTTACTCGATAGAGTTTTTGACAAGCCTCAAATATGCACAATATTTGCCTTAAGTATTATTGATAAAATTAATGCAATATTACGCAAATTTCAGTACGTTATGAAATTGCTTATACGAATAGAAAGAAACACCACTTTTTGTTTATCTCAAGGAAATCGAATATTTCAGACTCTAACGAGAGAACATAATTGTATTTTGTCTATCTGTTCGAATAAACACTACTGCACAGCAGCTTAAAAATATCATAAAAAACTTCCACATAAGTTATTTCCAATTCAAAAAATTGATAGAATAGTATATATTATTCTTGTAAATGTGGAATTTAGAAAATAATTTTTCCATATTACTTGTGCGCACTTTAAACATGCCCAACATTAACATTTACATCGATATTTTATAATTCTTAGATGAAAATAATGATTCTACTGTAAAATGATGACGGAAAAAATAATGTAAGATACTTAAAAAGTCAATAGTTCTTACATGTGCTATGTTCTTTAAATTAAAAATCAGCTAAGAAGAATCGAAAAAGTAATCGTTTGTATTCTATAAGAACTTTGAATTTCAATGACCAAAAATGCAATAACATCCTTACTTTAATAACTTCGCTATTAATACCTAATTACAACTTTCAGCAGTAAAGTGTTAAATAATTAGGCAATACTTTAAAAGTAAACGTAATTACTATAATGAATATTGTGCTTTTATTTTCCGTATATTTTAAAATAACGTAACGATGTCTTTCTGGCGATTTAAAAACATTTTATAAATCGAAGAAATTAAATTTATTCCCCATTTATAAATAGATGATGATTATAGGTTCCTTTACATTAAATTCCGCCTGTAATTATTATTACACTTAATTCATTTACAATAGATAATAAAGTCTGAATAATCTTTGGATGTAGTAAGACAAATGTTTCTGAAAAGGTATAGAATAATAATAATAAATTATCAGATAATTTATTTAAAATTATTAAACATCTATACAGTGTGTAACGATGTATACAAATCGCGTTTATCGGCTAAGATTTTTTCATGTGTAAAATCATATTTAATTATTCACGTTTATGTCCGTGAAGACTAAAATAAAGGAAAGTTACTTTATAATTTGGCTACTCGAATCACTTAAAGACTTGAGCGGCTTTGACAGAATCACATCGAATATAAGTACAAACAATGTATTCGAAATTTATTCGTCATAAAAATTGAATATCGTTTAATGTTATTGGAAAACAGTGCTTGAATATTAGTTTCAAATACGGTATGCTACGGTTAGTGGGCCTTTTCGAAGGCGTACAAATTAAATCGAGTCCTCATTCTTAAAAGTCTTTGCGTCGATAATTTCAAAAGTATTTAATCGATAAAATCGGTTTCGTAGGATATTGCATTGGTCATTCGTTTCCTTCGATGTTTGTGCCATTAAAGCTAAAACCATAGACTTCGTACAGGCTCATTAAAGTCTAATAACGTAAATGGTAAAGCAGGATTGTTATATTAAAAAAAAATTTCAAACACCTAGCATTGAATTTTTATCAGGCTCATCTGACGTTGCATTCCTTCGATAAAAAGAGTCGTTATTAGAAAATTCAAGCTGGAGACATCGGGCTTTGAGCGATGAGTGCGTACTAGATACTATCGGCAACTCTCTCGATTGCAATGGGATCATTAATAAAAAAAAAAAAGTTTTTGTTAATTCATAATAAAGCGAGATTCGACTTATTAAGAAATTCGTGTGGTCTAGAGAGCCCGAAGTCCAAGGAAGAATGTGAAAGTAGTCATTTGTTTGAAATCACAAACCATCGACATCTTCGATTCATCGATCAATACGAAGAAGGCCACGTGTACGTTATGTCACCCAAACCAATTATAGTAATGGAGTTTAGAAATTAGAGACACCGCAGCGCGATAAAAGGAATAGAAGCCGGAGGAAAGGTAGGAGCGCCCGGAAAAGAAAAACGTGCTTGCAGTCGCCGCTTGATGCGTGGGAGAAGAAAACAGAGTGGACAGGAGGCGCAAAGTCGCATTATGCGCTGTTCACCCTCTAAATGAGACCAGCGCTCGGGAGGAATAACGCCGAGAGAAGAACGACCAGAGCGCAACTAGGCGTGGTCGCTTTATGTAAGGCACATACGTTTTTTCGTCACCCGTTCCCGGTCCTCCGCCGATCCGATATACCGACTCGACAGCCGCGTCCCTCCCCCGTCGTCCTTTGAGCTGCTCCTTTCGCAGGCCTTCTAATGCACGCGCGCCTTCCTCCTCCGGTCCTTTCTAACCTATCTTCCGTCTCTCCGCGACCGTCCGAACTCTCTCTTTCCCTCCTCGCCTCCTTCCTGCCCCGCCGCCCTCCCCGCGCTCGCTCTCCCCTTAGAGAGCGAGCACGAGCGATACGCGATCCCTTGACATTTTCGCGTGCCCGGCGATATCGATCGTTACCCTCGCGAATCCCGCCCAAGCTCGCACCAGCTACGGAGTTCCGTCATCCGATACGGAAAGGGAAAGAGCTCGGCCAGAGATCTAGAGATTCCTCGTAATTTCCGAGTGTCAGAGTCGTAAACACTTATGCCGACGCTTGTACGCCGAGTGGCGATTATGAATAAACATGCCGTTAAAAAGAAGGAAACCGCGAGCCCGACACCGCGACGTTTACTTTTGTTATGCGCGAAGGAAAGTTGCAACGCGAGTAGCAACGCCCGTAGAAAAGCATCGATGTTAGATCAATGTACGGGAGAGAACGGTTGATTTTGCGCGTTGATTCGTTCGTTCGTTTGGCGAATCCTATCGTACCTTGCGTACCATGGGCTTACGGAGTATAGAACATTTCCAAAGAAGATGTCGGACTAATTCGCGCGTTAACTACGAGTTGTAGGCGATGCCCTGTTAAGGTCCGTTATTTTCGATGTAAATATTTGCATTCGCTTCTTCGCGAGATCGAGACGTTGACGAGTTTTTGGTCATCGTCATCGGCTTGCGATCAATTTAACACGGTAGGGACATAAATTGCTGACTCGGGCGGCTCGACGTTCGCGAGTGAAATTGCTTTACTTTGATTAATTTTGACCGATATTTCGAGAAGCTCGTATTACACAGCTTGGTAAAATTAATTAAAGGAAGCCAGTGCAGTCCTGGAATTATGATGTCAAAATGACAGATATTGGCGCAAAAGATAAGATCGGATATGATTGAATATCATTTGGCATCTGTTTGTTATATGTTTGTACGTTATAATAAGAGCGATATAAAATCTTTGAAAGTCGAACGTTATCTTAGATGGTTCGCGAGTGTTGGCGGAGTATCGGTTCCATCGTTGGGCATTAACGGCTCGTAAGCGATAACTCTTGTAGAGGTACCGTAGCCGAAGATCCGAGATCGATAAATAAACGTCGAAAGTGCATAAAACTACAGGAAAGTATGCGAGCAAGAAGAAAATGAGCTTAGGAGCGGCGAAAAGTTCCGAGTTGGTGGTAGGCGCACTTACAGACGAGCTAATCACGAGGACTTTCGGTTGCGGCTGTCGCGTTTCGAATCGTCGCGCAACGCGCCCGGGATCCCGTCATCCCGCATTAAAAGCATTATCGCGGTGTCGATCGCCGCCTAGCGAGAGAGTTTTATCGGTCCGCGAGGCGAGAGCTCGACTCCGAAAGAGTCCGATCGGCAACGGCAACGGCGGCGGCGGCGGCGGTGGCGGTCCCGTTTTTCATGTCCCGATAGAAATCGAGGCGGGCGCAGTCGCTCCGACAAAAATGCGTACGGCCTCTCATTCTGCCTCTCATTCCGCCTCTCTCGTCGATACAATGATTAATAAGCCGATCGCTTATGAAAGTCGCTCATATTATGTAGACCCGGTCGTTCGTAAGGACGGCTTTCTTTCTGTCATCTCTCTCTCTCTCTCTCTCTCTCTCTCTCTCTCTCTTTCTCTCTCTCTCGCTCGCTCTCTTTCGTTCTTTCGCGGCGACTCCTTCCATAAGAGCGCCGCACTTACGCCTAGAAGACGCAGAAATGCGAGGAGACACGCGCCTCCGTATTATTCGGCGAGCGCTCGATCCTTTGGCCGCTTGTAATAGCGCTCGTACGGAGCATTGCGTGGACTTCTGGGCGGAGAATTAAACGAGCGCTCGTTTTGCGAACGACCTCGAGCTATCAACCGGAATTCAAAGTACGCTTCGGTCTGCGTTCGCGCTATGGGTTTGAGCCTGGCTCGCGTGAACGCGCGCTTGCGCAAATCGTAATTCATTGCGTGCTGCGCGCGAGAAACGTGTAGCGGGGACGATAAGCCCGCGCTATTTTTCTCCGACAGATTAATCAAATATTCGATGCAATTACAGGTCGATGCAGTCGTCTGAGCGTAAATTAATATTTTATGACTCATTGCTCTTTTCTTATCGACAAAGAAGCAATTTTCACGAGCTTTGGCTACGGACGTTTACCACTTTGTAAAGAAATGAGCACACTAGTGAAATAAATCAATCGCAGCTCGAAGACGATATTTCTGTATACCAATGCCTTCTTCGCAAGGGTTATAAAGGAACGTGAATTTAAAATGATTCTCGGTAATTCTTACTTAACGCTTGACTAATACCTACCTAAATAGTTGAGCAAGGCATTTTCAAGACAATTCTCTCGATCCTTCACGAATTATACCGTGATAACGAGAGAGAGAGAGAGAGAGAGAGAGAGAGAGAGAGAGAGAGAGAAGTTTCGAGTTTTAAAAATTAACGATTTGCTGCTTAGTTTTGATACTTTGACACCGATGGTTATCGGCAAAACGTTCGTCGCTCCAGAAAATGTTCACAAGCTACTCTTATAGCCAAGTAAAGCGTACTCGACTGGATGGCTAATGAGATCTTCATCAGGATCACCAATTAAGCCTAGCTAAGTACGTTGCGTAATTTTCCAAACGAATCATTACGAGAATTAAATAAGTAGAATTTATTCGATTATACGTCGATAACACGGGTACTTACTGGGCAATACTTGTATACGTGTATCCGAACGCCACCTATACAAATTGCTCGCAATGTACGACTTATTCGCGAGAAACCACATGCGTTAAAAACAAGTGCGCGCTTAACCATATATTTGAAATAATGTTGTACGTATGCAAATGAGCACGCGAATCTCAAAACACTTACCGCTCTTTTTAGCTAAAAATACGCGCGTACTACTTTCTACGAAATTCAATAAAATTTTAAGTGGAGTTTCCCAATTTATTGTAGAGAAAACCGTAATATTTAATTTTATATTCATGATGACCTAGAGTATAATACGGAGTGCTGTATCCTTATATCAGCTTGTTGATATTATTTATAGGTACTCAATCTTATTTTATAAATTTCGCGACGTAGAATACTCGCAGAACTGAACAGTGACCCGATGATTCATTGCAAAAGTACACCCACATTTTTGTTACAATTGATCGTTGCATCATAGTTCCTATCTCCTTAACAACCCAATTTACGACCCAGTTCTCTTTAAACTTCTTTAAATTTACTCCTGAATTTTAGGAATACTGACTTTATAAAGTAGCGTTGACGCACTCCAAAAGATTGTGCCAGAACAACGTTGAAGAAGCCAAGTTTAAAAATGTGAGGCAACACCGCTAGTACAGCATGTATACGGTACAGCATCGAAGTAAAGGAATTACGAGTCTTCGGTCGAAGACGGTGTGCGGTACTACGAATATGACGAAGCCGTTCTAAAATTCTAAAATATTCGATCGCGATATTACGCAATGAAGGATCTCGAGTTATTTGCGTTCGAGACTTTTTGAGAGAAAGCCAAAGGTACCGGGAACAGCAAACGGTATAATAGCCAGAGGCGGAAAACAACGGATCGAATTTCCCATTTTCATCGGTGCAACAGTTCGCGCTAGTCCTCGGCCGTAGACACTTCATCTGGACTTCATCCGCGGAAAGGAACGTTTCTCTTCTGAGCTCGCGCTCGCTACGGGCTTTTAACAATGTCGGTAATAAACGCCATCGACGGCGCCCGCACGTAGAGTTAGGCGAGCGGATACGCGCATGAAACAGCCTCTGTACGTTCGCATTGTGCCCGATGCCGTCGTTCGCGGAAAGCGCTCATCATCTCAACCACCCGACGGCGTCGGGGTGCAGCATCGAGGATCGCTTCCGGAGCAGCGCCTCTCCGACACGTGGGAAAGTCATAAATCCCCAAGGCGGACCTACGAAAAGTCTAATGTGGGATTTGGCGTCTTCTCGTGCGATCGCGCGGTGCGATCGCGCGGTGCGATCAAGGGAGTAACTCGGATCGCGCAACGGGGTACAAGCTTCGGTCGCGCTATGCATCGATCCCTCGTGACGCGAAGGAGATCAACGCGCCGATAGATCGATCGGCAGAGGCGCTACTGCAACCTCTGGTGCTTCGCCTCCCACTTTCGCACAACTCACCGGGCGTACTACGTCATTGCCCAACAGCCTGCAACCCTTTCTAATAACATCCACGCGCGTCTGCCTGGATTCTTCGCGCTACAGCCCCTCCTCGTCCATTTCCATTATTCCTCCAGCTCGCTCGAGACAAGTTTATTACACATTAATAGCAATAATTTATTAAACGAGTCAAACGCCGAGATTTTCGACGCGGCTTTTCGATATAATGCCTCTTTTGTTAGCTTCGACTTAAAAATTTGCAGATTTACAAATTAACCCGGCAAGATAGCCGTCATGCTTACATAAGCATCTTACACACCATCTTACACACCATCATAAGTTCAAACACTAGGCAGTAGTTAAAATACTTCTCTTAATGAATAATTTTGTTTTCTTGTTTTCTTCATTATCATGTTGTATGCAGGCAAATCTTTTGTATGGAAATTTCAAAGTTTGGAAAGATATTTCATTATTTCATTGATAGTCGGCAATACAGGTTTCTAAATGTTTCACACGAGCACTTTCAGCTTGATTGTTATTTCTTAAAAATTGAGAGTATTAAAATATGGGAATAATCATCGCGTAAACGTTGCGCTGTTGCAAATTATTGCACAAAGCCACGAATCCCGAGTGGCAGATACGCGGAGGAGAACGCGAGAACGCGAGAACAGAAGCTAACGTCGTTAGGCTGTCGTTAGGCTGTCGTAGGCTGTACGAGTTGTCGCCGATCGTATTTTCGTGGTAGAAAGAACGCGTATCCGTCCCCCTGTGCCCCTGATGACCCAGGGCGCGATTTGACAGCCCACTCGCGAGCTGACACCCCCTCCCCGTCGCCCCGTGCCGGTGGGTCATCGGGGGAGGAGGCTAGGTAATCCGACACGCGGGGCGATCCGCGTCCTCGTGGAGCGGTGATGAAAAGAAAGGGGACGCGGCATCGTCGCGGCATCGTCGCGGTGAGAATCGCTCGCGGTAGTCCCGAGGCGGCCACCGGGGTTACGACCGCTCGTGGCATTGGCTTGCACTTCGCTCTCCTTTAAAGGACATCGGCCCGTTCACACGCTCCCGAGCCAATATCTGCGCAAGAGGAGCCCACCGAAAGCGAGTTACATGCGCATCGCGCTCTTTTAACGCGGAATACGTGGAATAGGAAGGTACGGAGCCACGCGGACGGAATATGAGAGAGCGCTTGAAGAGGGACGGGGGAGGGAAAGGGAGATGAAGCAGCGCTCTCTGGCTTTGTGCCTTATGTTTATTTAATACATGGGAGCGGATGCATGTTAGGCGATTCTTACGTAACGTCCTGCGGCGCGATGCCGAGGATTCTTGCCGTTGCTGCTGCCGTTGAGTCCTCCGACTCGTTCGCTTATAAGACGCGCGATTAGGTGCATTCTCACGACCGAGATACGTGTTAATTGTTCGCTCGACTTTTCTTTTTCTTTTCAGGCTAACCGGGACCGCTTTGAGCCCCTTAAGATAATGCGCCTCTGCACGCTTGAGTTATGCCGCGTTTTCCACGGGATTACCAAGCCGACGTGCACCTCCTAACGGCATGTGTATCTTTATGTCTTCTGAAGTGTATCCAAGTGCAAAAATCAATAGCTGGCAAATTATGTAATGCTCGCACGACGTTCTCATCAAACGGGATACTTCAATACCTCGGAATCGCACGGATCGCACGGGAATCGCACGGGAATCGCACGGGAATCGCACGGGAATCGCACGGGAATCGCACGGGGATTATGGCAATTTGGCGGATCTCTATGCGCTCGTGTACATTTCCTAATTAGCGGCGTACAAGCTATTTATTTGATTTATTTTGTTCCCGTAATTGTCGACTGATTAAGTCATTAATCAATTACATCCTTAAAATCACGAACTCAACGGCTATCGGTTTTTCATCGGTTTCGTATACGATTGAAAAGTTTAATGCGATAATCGTGTCTCCGCGAGGCTGAAAGTTAATAAAAGTTAATTCATAATTTTTATCTAGATGGATCTTTATAGCGCTTGTTAAGGTTGCAATATACGAGCGTATTCAAAAATATTTTATCGCGATGAAGGACCCTTGAGAAATTAATACCGAATTCTTTAGCTGCGCAAATACGGATTCCTTGAAACTGAGTTTTTCGTAACTTTGAATACGAAATTTCAGACGCAATTACATTCATTTATAATGTACATGGCTTTTGCGTATTACAATAATTATCTATTCGATAGCGGCGTCGAGAGACTGTAGAATAGTTACGATTCCAATCTTGTCATTTAAAGTTGTCAGTAGAATCTCTTGGCTTTCTAAAGGCCATCCGAGTCGCATTTCCTCCCTTTTTCGCGATTACTTACGAACTATTATTCCTCCAGTCATGCGTCGAGTAACGCATTAATCGACAGAGTTACAGACCACTAGTTTTGAATTTTTAAATTCGGATATATTTATTTCACCAAAGTGCATCTTGATATTTAAAAGAAAATAGTCATGCCAAGTGAAGTTTGTCCAAATAAATTGACGTGTTTTACAAATCTACTATCGTACAGCATGAATATTGAAATACTTTCCTAAGAAAAGATCTTCTAAAGTAGATCAAATTGTTATCTATCTTTATTATGGCTCTTTAATTTGCGCTATAAATATCGCCTACAGGCGTGTTTGTATTCGGCATCGATTCCATTGTAAGAAATTGCGATTCATTACAACTTTTTTTTATAATTGTATATCACTTAAAAGATAAATGAAAGTGAACGTACCGAGGTAAAAACGTATTTTGTTGATACAGATTTTGCTAATTTGGTCACGGGCATTATTGGAAACTACTTTTTAATTAACTTATAAATATAATTTGAAAATTAAGAGGTCAAAGTTAAATTATTCAGTTTAACTTTTGAATACACTTAATAATTGCAATCCATTGTATTTCTATGCTTATTGATTTATTTATTTATTGTACTTTTGGTAAGTTAAAATTGCTGACATTTTGAACCGAAAACAACTTTTCTTTCAATTTAATAATAAATAGCGCATAAAATAATGAAAATGGGGGACAATTTCGTGAAATAATTTTTTCGTAAGCTGCAACATTTATTAATTGTCAATGCTCTTTGCGTACAACCTAAGAATTTTTCGAAAGTGTTAAATTGCAATGGATTTCTTTTTCATAATGTCTACGAATATTCGAAATGTTTAATTTGCATCGTAGGCGCTATATTATATAAAAGTACACGTTAAAATTAGACATTATTATTTCTGAATATATCCATTAAACATGCATTCTCTAACGTATGAAATCTACTTAAACTACGTTGCTCCTTTCGAGCAAACGTCGCGTACAATTATTATTTTGCAGGCATAAAATTTTCAGGCGAGAAATCGTTTTTACGAAAGGGAAACCTCTTTTAAAAGAGGTTTATCTTTATGTAAAAATGTGTGCTCTTCGGTACGATTCAACCGTGCATTCAATCAACCGGGACTTTATGAGCATTAGTTGTAATGGCAGAAAACAACAGTTCGCGGTATTTAAACTCGCTCGAAGTTTCCCGGATTTTCTAGCGTTTTTGTGCGAAATGACTGGATGCGCGACGAGTACTCGGAACGATTCAGAGTTGGTTGCATTTAGTTGCGAGACAACAGCGAATCGCTTATTATTCTCGACTTCATAGCGAGCGTCGAGACGATGGATCCTTCCTTTCCTCGGAGGACTGGACATTCCGCGAAGCTGCGCGCGCAACGCTTAACTTCTTAAATGCCTTTGCAGGGACAACATTATGGTTTCGCGAGCTCGCGCACACTTACGTAACGTCGCCGCGTTTTAACACATGCTATTTTATGGGAAACTCGCCGCAGTCGCTGCTTATCCGCGGCCCATTATTACATCCTGCGGGCGGTGCGCCAAACGGAGACCGATGAGGCTATCCTTGTCCAACGGAGTTTCGTCCGCAGTTAAACGATTTTTGGCCTCGAGTCCGATTGATATGGGCAGGGATTTTGGTAAAGAGCCGACTTTCCCGTAGCTTTTGACAGCCAGTGTTATTTGTTCGCGTGCTCCGGTTTCACTCGAATATACTTATAAAAGCGTATCGTTGAATAAGCGATTCGCCTCCTCGACGTCGCAGCGTATTTCTCTTTCGGAAAACAATTCTCCGTAATTCCCCATTCTATGTGAGACTGTTATTATTATCGCTCGGCATTTAAAAATCGTTTCGCTAACTTTCATAAAGTTTTTTTACGAAATCGTCGACGGAGAAATATCGTCGTGCTCGATCGGAAACCGTTAAACGCCGTCCGCTTTTTCGGAAAACGGCTTCGTTTCGCAACGAAGAGCGATAACGAAGGTTGAAGGAGCTTTTCTAACGACCCTGGCGTAACTTCAAGGAAGGAATGTCGCGGGGACTCGATCGCGTTTCATTAATAGAGCCTCGCGCGACCATCGCGGCTCGTCGACACTCGCTTGGATTTCTTCGCGGAGTGAAAACGCGCCGACAAGGATGCACTGCTCGCTTCTCTCTCTAGGAAAGGTGCGCGAGTGAGCGCCGCTGGACCGCGAGCGTCGGTGTGTTGGTCGGGCGTGGTCGCGTTGCCGCCACTCGCCGGCCATGGAATGCGCTCACTTTCACCGAGAGTCGCCGTCGCCGCACACACGAGCCCATCGGCGCCCGTGTCCATGTGCGAGAGCCTCGACGAGCGCCCCTTCCTCTCCGCGTACGTACATCGCGGGCCGTGCGCTCCGTAGGTGTGCGCGCGGTTGAGGACGAGGAACGGAGATCGTGCGCGCGCTTGCGTGACTCCCTCGGAGAGAGGGACGACTATGCCCTCAAACCACTTACCGGGTGGCGAACGGCGGATTTATTGCTTTTGCTCGCGGTTTTTAGTTTTCGGAATCCTGCCTCTTCCGTTCGTTCCTCGCCCCCGCGGCACTCGTCCCCAACCTTTTGCTACGCCTGCGCGGCTGCCTTTATTTGGAACGTTCGATTTTTCAAAGGGTCTTTTCACCTGTCTTTTCTGCGACTTGTCTTGTCTTCGCCTGTCATTTTGCGCATTCCTTCGCGTTTTTCTGCGATACGTCCCTTCAGAGCCCCTCCTTCCAAATGCCGGCAAAAGCGTAAGTTCCTTGTGTGCAACTAATCGACCGATCGCTGATCTATCTTTATTTACCGAGGCACGTGAACAGCCTAAGCCGTTCTCCTGGTACGAGATAACCGTTTAAACGTTATAATGCAATAAGGTGTCGCATCCAATATCTTCGGACGTTGGTCACATTTGTAACCACGTAATAAAACAATTCTTCGGTCACTTGTAACGAACTGGTGAAAATTGACTCGCGTTCCGCTCCTAAGGATATTCACTCGTAGTCGCGAATATTTTCTTCCTTTCAGTTCCAAGGGGTATTTTGTACATTTCTTAATTCGTGTTTTTTGTGTTTTTTCTAATATTCTTCGTCTGCTGCTGAAATTATATTTACTTATTTCACGAAATAATGTCATTAACGTATTAATGATTAAGTGATTATTCGTCGATCGTTGGTAGTAAATGTTGGAAAGGCTACTTATCTTACCATGGAAATTTATTGTTTAGCGTAACTGACGTGCGTTTGTGAAAATTGTCCGAGTGCACGCGTTCGGGTGTAGGTACACGTGCCATTTTCGAGAAGATTGATCGGATAAAAGCGTTCATCTCAAGTAGGCGTTGCGCGGATCAAAAAATTAACGAACGCGACTCGGATGAAGGAACGATTTAACGTGGAACAACATTTCAAGGCGACATAAACTAAAGGAAACGTTTTTATTTCGCGCGAAACCAAATTTATGTGGCAAGAGGTTAAATACAAAAGTTTCATTCCCATTTGGAACTGAAATGTTATGTTCGGATTACGATGCTTAGAGCGTGAAAAACGTGTTTCGTAAAGGTATTAATTAAAAGAAAATTCCTTATACCGGTAAGCGTTTCTCCGGCGATGATCAATTTCATTCGAGAACACTTCCGCGATATAAAAAGTCAATCGAGGCGTTTCGTCTATTTTTCGAAAATTAAATTTACGTATAATAATAACGTAATAAGGCGGCAGAGGAGGGCGATTATCCCGCAAAGTCGTATTTCGTAATATAAAAATTGCACGCGGAGGTACAATAAAGAATGCGAAAGCATCGAAAGAGCCTCGACAAAACGGAGTCACGCAAAAGAGAATGGAAGTGGTTGGACGGAAGTCGGATAAAATGATTTAAAGCGCGTTGCTTTTGTGCAAAGAAAGTGTTGCAATGAGCGAGTCGAAAGTGCCTCGTAAAATTCGGCGCAGAATTTTTGCCGCGGCCGAGCGCCAAGACCGCGCACGTCGTCCTTAATTTTTCGTGCTCTTCCGCGTTACCATATTATACGGGAGGAACGGGACCCGAGGGGCCTACAAAAGGATGGGCCGCGTTGAACCTGGGAAAAAGAGAAAACTGATGAAACTGCCGTAGCGCACGTAACCTACTGCATCTCGCGTGTACGCGGCTTGACAGCGTATTTCAGGTCGTTCCCGAGAGCGCGGCTACGCCTCACCGGCTCATTTTAATTGTGCGCGCGCGCTCGATCCGTCCCGACCTCGATGTAAGCGCCCGAATAAATAAATAAATGATTCGCGTAATTAAATAAATAAGGGCGCGCACGAGCGCTCAAATTGCAGGGCGCCTCGTGACACGTGAGGCGTGTTCGACGTCCCGCTGCGTCCGCGAAAACGAATTATAGCTCGACTGGTGGTCTTGGGTCCTGGGCATAATTTATGGTAGCTAACGAGTCGATTCTCCTGATTTTTCCCCTCTTAATTATATACGCGCACGCGCTCGCGCTGCTTCTGCTTGTGCCTCTGCCTCCGAGCCGATGATGATAGAGGGACGCCGAAAATATTCACCACTCGTGAGTTGTTTGCCTCTCTCGTCGTAACGCAGCACCGTAACGTCGAACGAGCGCGAACGAGAGAGCAAAGCGACGAGAAAATGCGCATTTGTAATGACGTTTTAACGGGGCTGTTTTCTTACTCGCTGATACGCAGGTACGCTCGTTAATCATCCAATTCGTTAATTCAATTTAAGGGCAATTAAATGGAATGAACAATGAAACAAATTTCATTCGCGCATACCAAGAGTTGCACCGATGATTCCACCAAACTTTTACTTTTATGCAATCACTGACACTCCTGCCCCCTGATGCAGGCATTTGACAAGATTTCAAGACTTAATCGGTCATATCTCTTGGCATTTGCATTGATATTTCGTTAAGTTGGCGAATGTTGGCGGTAGGTAGAGTCGCCGAATATACGTTTTACATCATTGTTGCGTTAACTATAGACGCGAGCACATTCTCGATGAGAATTATTCTCCTAGATTTATCTTCATTCCAATTCCAATTCGCTTTTAGTTTACATCTACACTTCGAACATAAAAGCCATAGCTTTACAACATTCTGGCGTTTTAACTGTCAACGCAGGCCGAGTTGAATTTATCCGATTTAATTGTGTTTATAAAAGCAGCTGTTATATCACGAATTGATGGTGTATTGCTAAGTATGAAAAATATTTGTAATTATAAACTACTGCTTTACGATAGCGATGTCAGATTCAAACTTATAATTACAAACAAAATTCCGTAATAACGATGTCCGATAATTGTGAATATTTTTATGAATATCATAAACGTCAAATGAATTTTGAATTATTATACCTTCGAAATTGATTGCTTTTCCTCCGTAATTGTATTTATAATTGTTCCTTATATTGTTTTGGTGAGCGTTAGTACAGAAATTATAAGCTTATTCGAAGTTTAAGGTTTTAATCGGACGCTTTGAAATTGACAGTAATTTATTTCGATTGAAGAGAATATCGATGTGAATATCGTTTTCAATTGATGGTAGAAAAATGTTAGTTTCGATAATGCTGAGTCACGGCATATACATAAACATATACGCGTACATGTTTATTAGCAATTACAAAATATTCTAATATAATTGTAAAAGAATAACATCTTTGCATTAGGTATAATTACCCTGCTCGAAGGATTGAAAATGTAATATTTTTGGGACACTATTTAGTGTCACGTTAAGGCATATCGGAATATGAATGGAATTCAATGGATTAACTTGAAAATCACTAGATAATTCCATTATTTTACCACATTATTGATTACACTATTAGCTTGCATCAACATTTTATTATTACAATAAATATGCTAATAGCAAAATATCCGAATGATCGATAATTTTGATCGTAAATAATTCATCAGATCTATACTCTGATAATTCATAAATATTAAATACGGATGATTGAATAGATCAAGAGCGTTAATAACTTTCTAAATATATAATTTTGTACTTTTATAAATTAAAATTAAGTTTAAATGTACAAGTTTTACAGCCAGTACCAAAATATGAAATGCCAGCTAATTTAGTGCTTGCAATTAATAAAAATGCGGTTAATGATATAATAAAACTTCCTTTCTACATAATAAAATAATGTGTATAGTTTCAAAGATAGATTAAATTATATTAATTATAATGATTAAATACCGCACAAACCAATTTCCATTTTATCACTTTCTTACCTCATCTTTATTAGTGATATTAACTATAATCGGTACATCTAAAAGAGGAATTTTTCACGCGTGTATTCTTAATTTGGTGTATTCTTAATTTCGAATAAATTTATCTTACGGGACAAGTATAAAAATATTTAAAATTTAAAAATTTGTGGCGGTAAAAATGATTGACCTATATTAAATTTGAATCAGCACTGTCTTGATTTTGTACTTTGTAATTAATAATAACGTATACTGCACAAGGAAATACATAAAATGAAATATTTCGTAGTGGAATTTACCTCTTGAAACGTGTAAATTTTTTTTTGAGCAATTTAAATTAAAACGAATTAAATGAATCGGTGTAATTTTAATGATATCGCATGTTTGCATATACTTTATGTACACACGTGTATGCGTACACGCAGGTAAGTACACTCGCGAACGCGCACGCACACGCACGTGCTTATACTCGACAATATTAATCATACAAATTGTATTTTCTCTTTATATTACTCTTTTCGTAAATATATAAGCTATGAATATTTCGTATCTATGGTAAAATGTTCTTTTAAGTGCAATGAGTCATAATTGACCGTTGAAATAATGACAAAAAATATATAATTTATCGTTCTTGATATAAGTTTTACCCGAATGTAAGTAAATCGTTTGCGCAACGATAAGAACTCAAAATTATTATATTATATTATATTATTTACGTGGAAATAAAACCTGTATGATAATTGTACGAGAAGCAGTGACGGTCCTTTAATAATACACCAAATTATGAGCGCTAGTAGAGTTTTCTGTTAAACGAATTAGTAGTAATAAAATATTTATGCAATAATCAAATGATTAAGCAGGTAAAGGATGCGAATAACGTACGAATGCGTTGATTCATCATTGCTAAGGGTTGTGCTACAGAGTAGAAGGTATGCTGGCTGATTATGGTCTTGCTATCGCTACAAATTACCAACCGATCAATCTGTTGGTGCGGCTCTATGTGAATTGTTTTCCGGGTCAAGTGCACGAAAAAGCAAAAAGTGTGTATAATTGGCAGGAGACGTGGCCTTCCTTAATTTTGCGCTCCCTGTATGCGCGAGCTCTTTTCTGTTTGTCCACAAAACACTTTCGCAATAACAATGCCGCTCACATTAACGCAAACACTTTTCTTTTCTTTCAATGTAGGCTCATGCGATTCGCGTAATGGAGCGGAGATACTTTGTACTCTAACTTTAAGCGTCGTCAATGTACTGTAACATGGCAAAGTAAAAAGTACGTTTTAACATTTTTGAATGATGAATTGAAGTAATCGCTGAAAAAACTGGTGCGTTTCTGTTTGTAACGTGTGCGAGTGAAAGGATTCGGATTTTTTATTTATTATGCTAATGAGATCTGCCAAAAATGAATGAACAAATTATTTAAATTTTTAAGCAACCATTACTTACGAAGTTTTCTCTTGACATTATTCAATTACTTCTATTCTGCAAATGGAAATCGCATGAAAGTCCATTTACCGCGGATCATTTTAAAATATGAAAGAATCACTTATGCGTAATAATGATATACCATTTTCGAATGATAGTAATAAGTAATCGCGAACTGATCCACTCGACAAAGTTGAACATCGCAACACGTAAACAGCGACCTTGGATAATAATAAGTTTACGAATAATAAAACGTACGTTTTGATAAACAACGTTATTTCCCTACCCTGATTGGATATGGAATATTTTAGTTTCTCAAGTGCATTACGAAAAATTTCCACTTCCAATGAAATGCGCAACGAAGAGGAATGCTTACACAATATAATTACGACTAAAAATGCATCCGTTTTTTGAAAATTTTTACTTCACATTTAAGTACGCGAGAAAAGAGTAGAAACCGTAGAAACGCGTAAGCGCGTCTCGTGTCCAAATCGGAGAGTTTTCTCGCGAATGTGGCGTACCGCACGAGGGCTAATTAAACGTAACGAGTTGGCACAAGATCCGAGTGGGGCTGCCGGACGCGAGAGAGAGAGAGAGAGAGAGAGAGAGAGAGACTCCGTGATTTATGCAAGTCTTAAAATGAGCCATGCCGGGTACACGAAACCAGTTCCACTCCGATAATTCGGGACTTCTCCTCGCGCTCGTTGTCGCACGTAAAGTAAACGTAAAGTAAAGCAAACGCGAAGGCCTTAACGTAAAGGCTGCGTGAAACTCATTCGGCACTTGTGCACGATTTAATACTTTTCACGTCGATAAAAATATAATTTATATTAAGGTCTTCGGAGCGTAAGTTGCGAGACATCCGACCAATTGAAACGTCAAGAGGAAATTTCTCCCCGTTCGTAATAAACAGCATTACGTACTAAATGCCAAGTTTTTCTTTTTTCTCGCCCTGCGATCGACGCACTATTTACCTGCAAAGGAAATCAATTAGCTTTTTATAGGCACCGAGGCAGTCTCGCAAATCCTCTTTGCGAGCTATGATTTCTCAATTTTTCGTACATAATAATTGCGGCGACGCGCGACGCATAGCTAAGGAAGATTTTTCTCACGAGATACCAATGTTCATGATCCGAATGATCTAGGATTAGAACGACGGTCGGCATTTGACACGCGTTCTTCGTCTCGGTGTGCGCGAACGAGTGCGTGCTGCAATCGGTATGCATCGAGAGTCAACGTCACGCCTTACAACTGCGTAAGAGAAGAATATAAGGGCAAAAGAAAAACCATAATTAGCGTCTCGATTCATTTCTAATCGAAGGTTTGCAATCAGCGATAGTTTATCGACCATCGCTTCTTCTCCTCTACCAATGATTCGTACTTTGTTGAGAAATAACACCGAAATGCCGGTTGGAAATTGCCGGTGACCGAGTTACAAGCTCGGAATTGCTTGTAACTCGGCTTCAATTGGTTTATCATTTCTGGCATTAAACAGCACAATTACGCGCGTGAAATTTCGAAGCTCTGCAAATCGCCGTCTGTGAAATTCTCTATTTACATACGCGCGTGATCACACGTACACGCACGATTGTACGAAATTTCATAGTGCCACGCCGACGCAGCAGATGACATCTGCAGTGAGTCGAGAAGAACTCGCGAAAAGTATTCATAATTAACTGGTATATCAGGTTATTCCTCGGTTTATCGAGCACCGCACCGGTCGCTCGATGAAATTGCTCTAAATTCTAATGCGTTAGCATTTCTAGTGTATTCAGGCCAGAACGTCACTCCGAGGAATTCAGCCCCATTCGAAGAAAGGCCTCATCCTGCTGAGATTGCGAGATGTCGCTGTGTCGCATACATCTAGAAGTCGACACAGGAGTCGACGGTGTACGGGTAGTGGACGCTTCACGGTACCGTTATGATTGGACGGAGTGAGCTCGCAGCGACTCCTCTCGCCCAGGGCAGCGCGAGAGAGCCGTAGCCTACTGTTATAATAGTCATTGTAGGAAGGAAGATAAGACTGCACGCGGACCGCTCCTCTCTCTCTCTCTCTCTCGCTCGCTCTCTCTCTCTCTCGCTCGCTCGCCGAGGCCCAGGAATGCGGGAAGCAGCTTCTCTTTGTCTCTCTCTCTCGCTTCGGTGTCCGACGAGAGGGGCAACGAGAGAAGAGAGTACGGAGCAACTGACCAAGGAGGAACCAAGCCTCGGGACGGTCCGATCCGAGCACAATAACGTTATCACTAATACTATCGGAGGCCAGGGCACGGGGCCTCATCCCAATCATTATTTCGCCGGTACTACGCGAGCTATGAGCGCGCGGACATTTCCCATGGAGATACTCTCATCGCGATATTGTAATTCGTCGCGGATAATTAACGATGCGGCTTTATGTGCGCGCTATTTCGATGATTATCGCGCACGGGAGTCGCTCCACACTCTCGTGCAGCGGACGTGCCTCGACTCCTTTCCTTTTCCTATTCCATTTTCTCCTTTTTCCTTCTGGCCCCGTTTCTTTTCTATTTCGGCGTCTATAATCAATCTCCCGGCTACTCGCCCGACCTCTTTATTTCATTATTTCATTATTTCTTTATTTCTTTAATCGAGGGAATCGGAATCGAAAATTACGTCGATTTTACGTTAATTTCACCTACGGGAAAATTCATTTTCCTCGTAAGCGTTTAATGATTATTTTTCGTCGTTGCGAGAGCGCTGGCTTCGCTGATCCATAAACCAAAATTCAAATAACCTTAATGCGCTTTACGAATACTCGAGGTAATACGTAACCCAAGCAAATGGCATCTTCCTTCTTTTTGGCGCTGCGTGGTTCGGTCGTTAAGGATATACGAGGGACATCGATGAATTATCGAGTCGATAAAAAGGGGCTCGAAAGCGCTCGGGCTTAGCGACGAATTGCGAATAAAATAATTGCAAGAAACGAGGGCTTATTTAGCTGAGAAATATTAAAAGATTTAAAGAAAGTGTGCTTTATTATTGGGATGATAAAACATGGCGGTGGGGGAGAGTCGGGTAGAGTTTGATGGATAATTTTAATTGGCTCGTTGAATATAAGGTAGAAAAGTAGCTTGTAATTTTGTAATAAATATTGTGCGCATTTGGCGCAAGAGTTCGCTACGAAGCCGACGAAGGTCCCATTGCCCCCATTGCCCCCATTGCCCCCATTGCCTCACGAGCCGAACATTATAGAAGCTCTCTCGTGACTCCTTCTCGCATAATGTAAGCTCTCCAGCTAATTAATCGCCGTTTGCACTCGTCGATGCGACGACGTCTTCGGGGCAGCGGCGAGTTTTAGCCGCGCGGTGCTCGTTAACGAAAATTGGAGTGGCGTGACTCATTTTGTCAGAGTTTGCCGAGTTTGCCGAGTTTATAAGAGCCGATGTCGCCCAATTATCACAATTATATTAATTTATTCGGGCTTTTTTCCTCCATTTTTTATTACTCTCCAACGCAAACGCTCCTTGTCTGCTTTCGTAATATTTCGTCGCTGGTATGACGTGTACAGGAGGACGCGGGTCCTGCTGCGCTGTACAGCGGGAAAACCTAATTTACAAAAATTCCCGAACGCACGCGAGCTTCTTTACATTATAACGGTACGGCCGATTTTTATTTGCTAATTTGAACGATGTAATCGATCGTCGTATCGTGAATGGTTGATCGTTTCATCGGTGAAATTATTGATAAGCACGTCGCCTACAATTGATTACGAAACCCAATCATTTTATGGTTATTGTCAATTAAAGCTGCCCCGCATCATGATTTTAAGAGCGCTAAATGTTTCGAAATAAAGTTGTACAAATATTACATAACGCGTTACTAAACGTTCAACCTGTAAGCAGGAACGAGCGTAAGAGTAACGAGGAACACGCGAATCAACGTGACAAATGGAATTTTACCCGTTTATCTCGTAATTTCTTAATATTTTATGCTTGGAAAGCCAACTTCATTTTGAAAGGAACTCGTATCGTCGAAAAATCTTTTACAATAACATCACCCATGATCAATCTCGACATCGAAATCCTCGTCTACCACCGGTTGCAAGCTTCTTATCTCTCCCTTCCGCCCAAATTCGTTCGATCGCTACCTTGATTAGTCTTTCAAGAGGAGGTGCGAACGATCGCTGAGTTTTTCCTCGACAAATTTTCGACAATCCTCGCTCAGTCCTAGCCTTAACGTTTACGCATAGCGCTTACAAATTACAGTTCGAACGCATAACATTACGGAACCTGTTTCCTTTTATTTATAGAAATCGCAAAAAAATACTCCCCATTAACATTTTAATGCAGAATACTATAAATAATTTTTCAACGAGTCAAACCGAGACTCGTTTGAAAAATGTAGCGTCGCGCGAAATGTTGAAAAGCCAGCGAATACTTTTTCATCGAATAATTGTCCGTGTAATCGAGCCAACAGAGAGAATTATTATTGGTGGAATCATTATCAGGACTTGATTAATATAACAAACGGGTTAAGAAAGTGCAAACAAATTTCTAATTTATTTAAAATGCTCTCTCGATGTTATCACGTAAAAGTTAGTTTAGTTGGCTCCGAGAATCGCTCCGAGTACTCTTTCTTCCAGACATATCTTTTTGCGGAAAAGATATTTAATTCTGGCGATGTAATCAGCCCGAGTGTAGGTGAACGATCAAAATTCTTTCCCCGATAAATTATTATTAGGAAAATTAATGTGCGGCTACAACGAGCTCCGAGAACAAAAGAGAATAGTCGTACGAGAGCGTACTGAATTCTCGTTTAGAAAAAGGCTCGCAAAGTCGCCCCTCCCACTTTTCCGCGGTCCCAGCTTTTCCGTTATTAGAGAAACCAAGGTCCAGGATTCGGACGATGTGCTCGCTAGAATTCGAAAGTGATAAACAGAGGCAGAGCTCGGTTGGCGCAGGGCGACTGTCGGATGGTGGACGGCGGACGGCCGAGGGCGGCGGCGGGGCAGGGGGAGGGTGGAGAGAAGGGCAGTGCGGTGTACGCCTAGACCGGTCGGGCGTGTGTGCACGACGAAAAAGGTAAGCGCTACGGTGCAGATCCCGCGATAAGGCCGAGCGAAGATCGGCTGGCACGCGCGCGTCCCAACTCCACCTAGAGTGCGTCGTACCCGGCGACCGAGTCCGCGCGGATGACTCGCGGATCGAGGAAGTCGGGCGCGGAGCTTCCGTAGGCGAGCGGACTTTTTGCATCCTTGCCTTTCGCCTCCTTGCATTCCGGTCGTGCGCTTCCAGGCTTCCAGGCTTCCAGGCTTCCAGGCTTCCACGGCCGCTTTGACCTTGCTCGACTGGAAAAACTGGCGGTGCGCAACGGTGCTCCTTATCGCGCGCTTCAATTTCGCGAAGCCGGGCGGCAGGGGGGCAGGGGGGGGGGGTTTGGGTCGGCGCAGAGGCCCCGGACGCGGAGGAAGAGCGCGGAGGTACGTCGGTCGAGTCACCGGGAGTATGCGCCGGAATGCGAGAAAACGCAGAAAGTAGATTTCCTGGTAGACGCCGCGGAGAGTCTCTTCTGCCGTTTCTGTATCTGTCCGGTCGTTAACGCGGACTTGTAGCTCGGCTGGTTCGCTTCTCGGAAAGCCCCGACTATACGTTGCCGTACTTACACGGACGCGCGCAACAATTTATACGTACGTAGAAACGAAAAAGCGGGCGACTCGCGCAGGCGAACGTAAGAGGGACTCATAGAAAGCGATCGCCTAATGATCTCGGTTCGCGAATCCGCAAATTCGATCCGCCAGTCAGTCAACCAGTCGAGTCGGACTGCCAGGTAATCGGCGATTCAGCATCATCTTGCGGGAGATTTGATTTACATGTACCTTTCGCAAATAACCCGTGCGTGCGAGTCCGAAGGCTCGCGAGGGTCTTCCTTCTAGAGATTTATGGCTTCTTTAAGCAGGAGAGGATCGCTCACTCGATGTCTATCGCGAGACCGTCTTCTCTTTGCCTCATTTGCATCCCGACAGCCTCGGCCATTTTTCTTTTCTCTTTGCGTACGTCTTCGTGCCAAATACTTGACCAAACCCCCGTAAAAGCGGAG
Organism: Wiebesia pumilae; assembly: GCA_018907045.1. NCBI lineage: Eukaryota > Metazoa > Arthropoda > Insecta > Hymenoptera > Agaonidae > Wiebesia > Wiebesia pumilae. The sequence continues at coordinate 4,968,060 of JACCHZ010000192.1, forward strand.
GATGCTCCCATGCGTCCTAGTAATCCGGTATCGTATATATCGGAATTTGACGGAGTATTAAGAGCATACGATTACCACGTATTACCAATAACTCGCGTATAAGCCAACAGGAGAAGTTTTCCTACTCAAGAGTAAACGTTATGACACGCGATTACGAAAATTGGGAACAAATTCAGCTTGATAAACCGTTGATCGTTCACAGGCACAAGCACGAGAGCATTTTCATATAATCCTTTGGATCTCGAATAAGCTCATGATCAACGAGCGAAAAACATCGTCCCTATTCAATTTTACGAAGGTTAAACTTTTTAAACGCTCGTTTTTCATAAGAAACGCCTTAGACTCGGCACTCGAGTCTCATCGGCTCTGCTACGATACAAATTTTCTCCTGGATACGCGCCCGATTCCGATTAAAATGAAATATCATTTCAGAAACATACACATATCCACTTTTCAAAATTACTGTTACAAAGTAAACTTTCTCGGATAATAACTTTACCGAGAAGGAGACGACGCTAAAATAAAATTTCAGCTTCTGCAATTTAATTTGTAATAGTCGCACGAATGGAAATGGCGCGAATTTTAGTTTATAGAATTGTGTGGAAAATGCGCCTCGATTGGGATTTATTGTTTACGAAGCGCGTTTTCTAAGCTCGAATTCGTTTTCATCTCGCATTGGTCGAAGGAGCTAAATTTTTTTCAATTTTACGAAAAAAATCATCCGTCTACTTCCAACGGAACACCCGACATCCACCGAATCTTTAGATTTGCAATTTTACGTTGTACCGAGACCGATGCACGCGCATAGTTCTTCTAAATTGAACTTTAAAGATCGATGATAAATTAGCAGTAATTGAAGAACGAGGTAAATCCATAAATCATCCATCGATTTTATACATCATGCGTTCTCAACTAATTGCTTTAAAAAGAAGGTAAACAAAATTGATTAAACCGACGGAAGCTCGGGAGCGTCACGATTATCGATAATTATCCGTCATGTTCCAGTGTGATAAGCGTACCAACTCAATTCAATGGATTCGCGAATTCTCCATTTTCCCTCTTAATTGCGTCTAATTAGTGAAATCTCATCCGAGGAATAGCGCTAGCACGGAATTGCGGAATTCATCGGAACTGTTTCCGCAACATCGAAGTGAATTTCTTCTTCCGCGGCATTTCATTGGCGATTTCCGTGATTCTACACCACGAGCGTCCGAATTTCAAAACGAGTACGTATTTCAATGCGCTCGCGTACGCGATTTCGCGCAATGAGCCGAGTATAACATGCTTTTTTTTCTCCCCTTTTCCCTCGACGTCGAACCACTGCTGCAATGTAATGACAAATGGAGTATGGCAGGAGGAACGGGGCAATAGCAAATGAAATAAAGAGCGGAGAATATAAATCGGATTTTCATAAATCAGCGGAGAACGGCCTATATTCCCCTGTCGAAAAGAAGCAAAGCGTTGGTACTCGTGCACGTACGCATATTCCGAGGTCGCGCCTCGTGAATTATTATTATCATTATATATATACACACACACACACGCACACGCACGCACGCACGCACGCACGCACGCACGCGCACGCACGGATACTTTTTGCAGACAAGTTACTGCACGGTCGCGCGTGTATAGCATGTAACGATTACTCAGTTTTGACTGGCAAAACGCAGTAGAGATTTCCGTTCTGCCCTGAGCCATCGTCTTTCTTTGAGTGCCTCCAATCTAGGGTAACCGACTCAATTACCGTTATTTCCAGAAATAACACTCTACGATTTATACATTTTTAATGCTTCTTTTTCAGAAAAACCAAACTTCTCCCGCTTTTCCCCCTGGCATTTATGTATTTCAAGCGTTGTTTACATTGTTGCGCCCGAAGAGTCTTTTCCCGACAACGTAAAAGAATAAATCTTAAGATTAGTCATTTTGACGAAAAGTTCGCGCGTTCAAGCACACTTTAACGTACAATCGTAATCGCGAACTTTAAAACAGAATGTCATTATTATCATTCACCCGCGTTAATTGCTTTGGAGATATTAACTTTGGAGGCATTTCAAACGCATCATTACAAACTTCTCCGTTTCTCCAAGTGCACTTTAATTAAGCGAACAATCCTTTCCTCAACATTCGCAATTGTAGCGAAAAAATTTTAAGGTATTAAAATTACGAGCTCGAGCTTTCTAAAAATACGACTCCTTCTCGTTAGAAAGATAACATTATCTTTGATCATCCATTGCGAACTCGTTCCTCTTCAAAATTGACTCGCTCAAACGAATTGCATCGATGCCCGCACATCTCCATAAAAAATGATGCCGTTTGTTCCAACCAAATTTTCCAACCAAAATCGTTTCTCTCGAGAAAGTTCCTATTCTTCCGAGATTCAGCAACACGCATTGGAAATTCACAATGTCCCCCCATTCGTACCACATCACAATAACTCGTGCATTTTCTCTGCTCTACTCGTGCACTAATCGCAATTATTGAAACGTCATTCTCGTCGTGTTTCGCAATTAGGATTGCTCGCGATCTAGCTTTCAACCTCTTCCCAAAGGATGGAAAACCAAGGAAAGTGCCAGGTTCGTAGCCACGTACGAGGCTTTTAAGCGCGTTTAGCCTCTGATTGGAGGGAGTACGCGCGATAGTAGCCGCGTTTCCTAGGGAAATGGGCGAAGGAGTGTCGGTAATTGGGTCGTCCGCGCTCGCGTGTGTATCGTCGGGGCCTAGGGCCACGTCGTCCTCTGTTCCGCGTCGGCAGGCCGACCGGGCTCGCAGCGGACGCGTGCACCACTGTATAATACAGTGCGTGCTCACGGCGAGAAAGGAAAAGGGAAAATGGAGCAGGCGAAGGAAGCGGCAGCCGCGCCTCGAGAGCCGAGGCGTAATCCGAGGCGTAATCCGAGGCGTAGATGCACGAGGATATAGGTCTATAGTTGCGGCCATTAGCATCGCCTCGCCTCCGCCGCCTCGCCCCTCTCGCCCCGCCCGACCCTCGCGCTACCGTATAACCGTACAACTGTACCCACTAATGAAAGTCCCAGGAAAGGACTCTTTTCTCCAAGGATTTCAGCGCGCTCGCGCCCCTTATCTCGTTCGCTGAACAATTGGATTCCAATTGGACGATAAATTCATTTGGACGAGCGCAGCCAGTCGGAACGGGCGTTTTGGCTCTCCTCGCCGATAATTACCTTTCCGTCTCTTACTTCGAGTCGCAGCCCGATCGACTTCTAAGGGCTCACGCCTTCGAAAATGCACGCCAGGACCATTGCTTCACTGGCTACGCGCGAGCTCTTGGACTTGTCGAGTCGATCGAGTCCAAGTTTGCGCGCCGCTGTCTTGGCCGTTGTGCACCAACCGGAGCCTGTACCCGTGAAATCGAGGACGCCGGGGGTCGTGAAAGGACGAAGGAAGGGCAGCTCGAGCTTCTCCCTCGCGGAAGAGGCTTGGCGACCGGAGTCGGCGCTCGGGCGCCTCGGACGAGGAAAAACAACGACGAAAACGAGCCATTGCGTCAACGAGGAAGAAAGTGGCGATAGGGATACGCGGTAAAAGTCGGTTGACCGCACGCGCTCCTGCACGTATGGGAAGAGTCCGCGGGAAAGCTCGTCGAGCGGAAGCAAGCTGGCGATGCTCGACCCGTCGATCGCATTTTTGAAAGAAGTCGCTCGCGGTTCGCTCCAGCTATCCTCGAGATATCCAGCCGAGGTGGAGCGCGCCCAACGATATCAAGAGTTACCTACGCCTGCCTCTCTTCCTGATTTCCTACGTACTTGGTAACGTAACGCGCTTGGCTTCCACCCAGTCAAAGGGGCAGAGAGGAGAGAATGCAAAGCGAGAGGAGGATGCATGGGCGGGCGAGCGAGTGTCCATTCCTGGCGCGGTGGTCGGCGTCTTCAAAAATGCAGGAAGTCGGAGAGTTGCCGTTGCTGCCGTTGCTGCCGTTGCTGCCGTTGCTATCGCTGTCTCGTTTATTCCGCTGCGCGTGTGTCGCGCAGAATCGCTACCGCTGCCGCTTATACGCGCGCACTTTCTTCGACAATCTTCGCGGATCGCGCTCTCTCCCTCTTTAATTAATACCGCGCGAAAAAAGCTCGTGTTTTGCTGCCGACGCTTAAAGAGATATTTCACGCGCTCGCCTCTCCCGCTGATCTCCCCTGCGAAACACTGCGAGAGAGAGAGAGAGAGAGAGAGAGAGAGAGAAGAATCGCTCGCCATTCAAATTGCGCAACGTAGAAAGTAGATTAAAAGCCGAGAAGAACAATCTTCAATAAAATTCTTCTTGACGATTGCCCGTACGTCTCTCTCTCTCTCTCTCTCTCTCTCTCTCTCTCTCTCTCTCTCTCTCTCTAAATGTACTTTCTTGCGATTGCTCGCGATTTTTCAGCGGCGCTACTATTTCCGAAAGATATCGGCTTGCTGCGCTCGACGTGCATCTGCGGGTGAGCGCGTAGATGCGTTTCGCGGATTTACATCGGTTTCGCATCGGTTTGGCGATCGGTTTAGCGATCGGCTAAGGGGGTCAATTTGTTCTTTCAAATTTGTTATCGGAGCTCGTTTTCAGCCGCTGAGCGGATCTTCCACTTTTCCAAAGAGGGCGAAATATGCCGAGCGCCGGGGGCATCCTCTTCGAGATAATACTTTCGTAGGTACACTCGTCGAGTACTTATCTGCCGATCAGCGAGAAGCGTTTTAAAATTTACACCGTAAACCGAATATCGCGCTTTTAGCCACTTTAGCCACGTGGGCTGCATTATAATTTCAATTACATACCGATGTTTTCGCCGATACAGGTTACTCCGCCGAGTACGTCTCCCAGGCTTTCTGCGCAGCCGTGCCTTTGTTGCTTCGTCGAAGATCAGACCCGGGAAAGCATTGGCGGCGATCGCCGGCACGAGTTGCAGGCGAAGAACGGATTAGCCGCGGCGCAGCTGCTAACGAAGGAAGAGATAAGGATTGCGAGCGCGAGCGGGCGAACATAGGCGGGGCCGCGTTGAGAGCCACTGGTGTACACTCGCGATTCCCGCGCGGGGGGTGGTGGTGGTCGTGGGGGGGGGGTGGTGGAGGAGGAGGCGGGGAGGCGGAACGAGGCGCGGGCTCTACGAGAGTACTTTATCTCGCAAGGCGTCCGCGCGGGCTCCAGGATGTGGGTCGCGACTGCCCGAGACACGCGAGCGCGCGCGCGCGCGCGCGCGAACCACACCACACCACACCACCCCACACCACACTACACACACACAGAGAGAGAGAGAGAGAGAGAGAGAGAGAGACGGCACGCACGCACGGCGCTATCTTAAGGCTCGTCCACACCTGGCGGGCACAAGTGCTTGCATGCGCGCCGCGCTCGCGCGTATCCGGAAGGCTGCTCCTGTTTTTTCTCGGGTTTTTTTTTGCTCCGCGGTGGAACGGTCGACCCGAGCCGACGACGACGATTTCGCAGCCCTCGCAGCTGATTCATTGGTCTGGCGGTGGCTCGTTTTGTAATTCGCGCGTAGCTGCCGGTACGCGCGAAAAAGCCGTAAGTGAAAAACGAGAGCGACGACCGAGCGACGCGCGATCGCCAATACGTAACAAATCGATTGCCAACTTATGAGTTTATTTATACGGCTAAATAATATCCAGCCTTTTATTTTTCTTGCGAGAGCATATTTATTGCGCGCGGATAAAGCTTTTTCCTACCTCCGCGCGACTATTCGCTGCTTTTCTTTTCTGTTTTCGTCGGCTCGTGTAGGCACACATGCCGCTGCGGCACACACACACGCGCGCGCGCGCAGAGCCGAGCAGCGCCGATTTCTTTCTTACGCGGCTGCGATCGGCTCAATGAACGCATGTCCGCGCGCGAGATAATTTTCGCGCGCGCGCTGCCTGTGTGTGTGTGCGCGCGCGTGTGCGAAAGCTTTGGCGCCTCGCTTTTCAGCAACGAGTCGCTGCAGGAGGACGCGGATGGTTGCTTGTCCGAGTGATGAATTGATTTTTAATTTTGTTATCCTTCGGCGCGGAATCGAGAAAAAGAAATCGAGTGTCGGTCAAGTATGTTTGAGGGTCATCGGGAGCGGTAGTTGCGGCGAGAGCAATTCCGATCTGCTCGCGAGGCTCGGGGAGAGGGGCAAAAATTCTCTGCCGGCGACTCTCTGCTTTACTTTCGATACTTTCGAGGTCGTCGTATCCAGTGTCAGCGACGTCGACGAGCTCTCGGGCGAGAGTCTTCGCTTTCATTGCAGGAGCGCGTACAAACGCAAACTCCGGATGGCTGTTCGTCAGCACGGATCGGACACACCCGTGTGTTATTCTTAACTTGTTTTTCTGCAGAAGCATTCGACGTATGAACAAGAGAAGTTGGGCGATCGTATTTTCCCGGCTCGATGATTGGAAGCCTCGGTAAATCGACCGTTCGTACCTCAATTTGCTCAACTTTTTGCTTCGACTTTTCTAATGTTCGTAAAGCTGATAATTAATCTTAGCACTTTGCTGGATCGGCTTTTCATTCGTAAACGGACTAGTGAAATCATCGTCAATCGAAAGGACATTTTATGTAAATTTTAATTACCATCTGTACTAAAGCATCGTACTAACGATTCGTAGAATTCGGAGACAAATTTACACCAAAATATTTTCACGCGTAATATCTATTTGCAGGCGGCTTTTTAAGAATATTACGTATTCGATTATTCTACCTTTAACATATTAGTGTAAACGTTAGTTCCAGTTATTCTGTGTTTATGATGCGTGAACGTTTTGCACTTTGGACCAGCGGAATCATCACCGCTAATGCTACATACTAATGATATGTAAAATTATATTAAATCTCGATTCTCAAATCTTTGTAAATAAATAAATAATTCAGTAGTTATTATAATTACGTTTCTTCGCGATATTCGTTTTTAATTGCCGTAATAATTTATATGTAATGAATCAAGATGATATCATAATTCTGCACAATTAATGTTTGACCGTTCGTAAATCTGTTACGATATAAAAGTAATTTTTATTTTCAGTCAAATGCCTTTGTGAACATTATCAGGTCTGAAAATATGCGTTATTAAATAATTTATTAAATATTTTTCCGAAATTTATAATCTACTTTTGAAATCAAATATTTTACAAGTATCTATGATTTATAAAATATCACCGATCTACTGGCATATCAAATTATTTTTCAAACGATATTTTTACGTATTAATTTTTAATTTAACCTTAATTTTCAATAGCTATTTTTATCCTCTGCTATACGTATAAGCGTCGCACATTCGTAAAGTGATGTGATTCTTTGCGTATAAATGAGTTGTAAATTTATATTCAAATAAATTTCTGATCATAAAAATATTGGGCAAAAATTATTTCGCAATTAAAATACTGCTGACGAAATACCTTGTTATAACACAATTGTTATAACACATTTTTGTACCTGGAGCTAACTCTCATAAAAAATCATAATTTTATCGCGCATCTCTCTATTGTATAATGATTAGCTTAACGTTTGGCCATTTTAAATAATGTTTATATTCGACAAAAAAAAACTACATTAAAGTTAGGATTGTCTGCAAATAAGACTCCTTTTTGAGCGTAAAATTTGAAAGTCATATTGTTTTGCTACTTATATGTTCCATTTTTAGATAAAAATATACGTTCCCTCGGAGGTTTCTAATCATATTAAAAATATATATTTTTCAACAATGTTATAATAATCTAGTATATAATTATAAAAAAAATTATCTGCTAAGAAGTTAATATTTTGTCCTTGATAGCTTATACTAATGAAATATTCTTCACGGATAAAGTTATTAAGATGCATATCACGCGTTAAACTATTTTATCAGGGAAAGTTACACTTTTTAAAGCAACTTCTTAAATTCTAACTGGAGAAATCCGTGTAATGAAATAATACAAAATGCTTAGGATATAAAAATTTGATATAAAAATGGGAATGCAAACAATCCGTTTTCTGTATAAACTTATTCAACACAAAAAGGAAGAAGTGTCGAGAACGTTCAACTTAAATTTTATCCATAAAAGACCACAAAAGGAGTAATGAACATCCATTTCGATTCGAATCGTGGATCCATCCGATGTAATTTTTAAGCAAGCAGGTTGCAACCTGCAAGTTTGATTGTTTTTTATTCGATTAATTTATCACTCACTGTGGATAAAATCCTATCCTTTATGTCTAGTAAAAAATTGTCTTATGCTTTGGTGGGAGCTCAGCCGTCAATTTTAGTTGATTTCTCGCTTAGTCCACCACTTATATAACGAAGATTAAATCTATTAAAAGAAAAAGTTCCATTGACTTTACAAATAACATAAAAATGTGAAGTCTTTGCGAATTCCATTTTAAAGTTATCCAAGATTTTCTAACGTAATTAATATTTTTATTCTTAAAATATTAAATATACGTCAATTTTTATCTCGATTTATAAAATACAAATCAATGTATTTGTTTCCCATTTAATATTTATCAAGTTAGAATTTAAGATCCTTTTTCTATTGTAGTATTCTATCTAAATAGTAGTAAGTAAAAATTTACCGCAAAACGAATATAATTTATGTAAAAGTTGAATAATTTTCAATAGTTTCAACGCCGATAAAAATGTAGAATCACAAAAGGATAATTCCAGAGTGTTGCACGTTAAGGATATATTCGTACTAATAAATAACACGGCAAGTACATAAATATAGTATTATTAAAAATGAAAATATCGAATAATCTAAGTAAAGACAGGACCTCTCAAACCCTTTTCCCCGTAACTTTCAGTCTTTCGTCGGATAACCGTTAATCGCATCATCGCAGGAGGCTTCCGTTAAGTTATTATTACAGTTAACTCGCGTGGTTGCAAGCCATCACGAACGCACTGACAGCCAACAGAAATCGAAATTAAATTAATCCTCACATTTCTGAGTTTTATCTCGCGAATGTAACCAGCCTACGCGTTTCCTTCTTATTTATTTTTCTCAAGCCCGAATACGTACGCGCTGCAGATTTACAAATGTAGCAATCGAAAGTGTATCCTAGCGGTAAAGACTGCATCCGCCTGAAAAACTCGGAAGGAGCAGCTAATGATCTCTAAATTATCGACTGGTCAAACGGCATTCGTTGACAATAGAAAACACGTCGGAGGCCAAATAACACAGACGGAAGATTGAAAACGAGTAACGTGCGCGCATTAACGGACAAATGTCATTAACCGGATAAGAGCTAGAACTGCCGAAAAATATCGAATAAAAATTGTTCGCATTATTGGGCGCCACTGGTTAAACGAGTGTTGCCAGTTGCGTAAAGAAGTAAACTCGCGTATGCGTGACCTTTTGCACTGTTCACAAATTCGTAATTACAGTAGATTAAGTATGTTATACCAAACCGACAGACGTTAAAATCGACGATTTTCAAAATACGCAGCTCGGATTATTAACATTTAGGCTTGTTTATTTTTTTTTTTATTTTTTTTTATTTTATTTTTTTCCTTTTTTTGAAAAATACACGCTCAGACTCGCGGCAGTTACCATTCCAACATCGATTAGAAACGAAACTTTTGCAAAGTAATGCGCTCATTTCAATTGCTACCATAATGAACGAATTAACAAATTTTAATTGAAGAGTTAACCGTGACGAAATATTTATGGCCGACAAACCACAATAATTTATCCAATATTGCGTTGTATACGCGATTTTTCATATTTGTTAATTATTTTAGGCATCGCGCAAAATCCGTTAACTTTCATTTTTTCCAGTTATGAGTTGCGTAATTACCCAAGGCATTTCACATATCACTTAACAGATTACAACTTATTGGAAATAATGTGAATTTTCGATAGATACGGACAAATTTTAACGAGGTACTTGTTTAGTCCCGTGAAAAGAGCGTATAACGGTAATTTCTCCAATATTCGCACCACTTTACGAGCTCAAATTAAATTGCCGAACGGGGAAAAATGCAATTTCTTGTTGTTTACTCTAGTTTCATTAAACGTCGAGCTACATGCGCGCACGATCTCCCGCGATTCCCAATGACGACTCTTGGCAAAGCCACCGTTGCACACGACTCAATTATATTTTATTAATTGAAATAATTCGACGAACGAAAGTCGCGCATGAAAGTCAATATTAGTTATTAATCCGGAACACGAGCGCTCAAATTAGGCTAGAGCGCAATAGTCCTGAATCTCGCGCATAAAGTCGCTTAGCGGAACTTGTAGGTATACGTCCGTAGATCAAAAGCGCCACGATCGGCATTTTTCAGCCTAAAAGTGCGATGATGAAGGAGATTGCAGCAGTGCGCGAGACCCGCACACGCGCCCATTAAACATATTTTCTCCTCGAATTAAACGTATATTCTCTTGGTATTTATCAAGCGCTCCAACGGATCGCCTTTTTCGTTGAAATTTAGCTACCGATTCCTCGCGGATTGCCAAAGCTTTCCCCTCACATTTTATGGAATATAATCGCACGCGCGCGTACGCTACGGCTCTGAATAGCCGCTGCCGCTGCTCGCGCCTAATAAGACTTTCTAAAAAGAACGCCCCGGTGAAAATATGAAAGCGAGAAGGAGATGCACTCGCGAAACTCGTACACGAAGATGAACGAGGCGAGGCTCTGCGTCGTCTCGCCTCCCGCCTCACCTCCCCATTAAGAGCTACCGAATCGCGCGCCTCCCTGCCTTACATCCTTGCGCGCATCCTCGGCTCCGACTCTGCGAATCTTCGGTTCATTGATCCTCTATCTCCGCTCTCTTCCCCTCGGCACTCTTGCGCTGCTCTCGAGGGCGTCGATCAAATCCTTGCGTCTCGCAGAAATTACACGCTCTTTGCCGCGCACTATAAAAACCCGTCGTCCTGTGCAAAAAAACCTGGATAATTGACGGATATTACGACGGCTGATCGCAAGCACGTACATGCATTATCAGTCAACGATTTTCAGTTAAAGTTTCATTAACTAGGCGGGTATTGCGACGCCGACTCGTGGAATTTCATGAATCTTTAAGAGTTATTATTCATAGGAAATTATTTAACTGTGCATTTGCCGCTACTCCCGGTGAGCCTGGAATCCAATTCTAACAATCACCAAAATTAATTCACGCGCACATTTTATAAACACCTCGGGACGAACTCGATGTAATTGTTGAGAGCAGTTGTACGAAATTGCTGTATACGCGTTTAGTGTACCGGAGTACTAGACTACTACTACTACTACGGACTCAGCTCGATTCGAATTCAAATATTCTGTATTCCCGTGATTTCACTATATATAAAGTAAAATGATATTTTAATAAAATTTTTCATCGAGATAATAAAATCGAATTCCCTTGACAATTACAATGAGAAAATTACAAGAAAAAAATTTCCCTTTTCCGAGCGCTTATTAATTATGCGTATCGTGGACGTATGACTCGAGTGAAAAGTCGTCGCGTAAAATCAGTTTATTACGCACTTACTGAAAACATGAGATTTTTCAATATCAGTCGAATTACGTACATCAGCTACGGTGCATAAATCAATGTTTTAATGTCCTCTCAATTTAACTTTCAATGCTGAATAATATCGCGATTATAGTAATGCGGTTAATTTAAAGAGTTTGAAGAAATTTCGAGATTACTTTATCTTCTATCCAACGTGATAAATATATTTTGCTCAAAAGAATATTACGAGTGCTGTTTCGCACATTTTGTCCGCAATGTAATTATTGCTCAAGCAAAGCCGTAAATCCGTTCAAATCTTTTCGTTGATCCATGCGGATTTTTTCCCTCCTCGTATCCATCTACCTTAGCTTAAGCGTCGGGTAAGCGTAAGACCGAACCACGGCACCCGAACTCCTTAATTGAATAAAGAAATAAAATTTCGTAAAAAAATTTTGATGATAAAGAGCGAATAGCCTTTCTTTTAAAGGAAAATTGATATGGCAACCGCCACACCGCGTGGCGATCTATTAGTGGCGATTTACTACGTACTACAGCCTTACCCGCAACAATAACTGTTTCGATGAAACCGATATAATAAATTTATGACACTTTGAGCACTCGTAATATATTTTATATTAAATATCATTTTATTTATTACGAATGAAAGTACACAGAAATTCAATCCGGCATTATTGTTCGCGAAAACGTCGTTACCTGAGAAAAAGAATGCGATAAATATTACTATTTCGAGCATTCGAATGGAAACATCGTGGGTAATTCACCGAAACTTACGACTTCACATCTTCACTTCTTTTACGTTTACACGGAAGCATTTCTCTGGAAACTATGGAAAATTAAAATATAAACTGCTAACTTTCCATTGATTGCTAACGGTATCTCTATTCACTATTGAAAGTAGAAATCTTTCTTAGTGTGCAGTTTCTATAAAGTCTTTTGGGTCAAGTAATTAAAAATACACTGTCGAAATAATAATTGCAAAATTTAGAATGACTAGTTGCTGGCTAACGCCACATACGCAAACGCAATCGTATGAAAATTACAGAAATTCAATGAAACATTGTTGAGAGTGCAATGCCATCTTATTTATACAAGCGCAAGTGCAACTTTCAAGAAGCTTTTGTAGAGCTTTGCGTTTTTATTTTTCAGTTAGCTCGAGCAAATCTATGTTTTTCAAAACGAAAAACGAAACGCAATTAAATCATCGACCACTAAATAGATAATAGACGAATGAACAAATTTTCAAACTGAAATGCAAATTGAAAACCAGTAAGCAATGAATACTCCATTTACTCATTACGTACTACTTTTATACTCATAAAATTAACAGAGACACATTTTTAAAAATAATCACCAATTAGTCATATTAAATATTTCTTTCAAACTTCAACTTTTTTAACAATGATAGCTAATAATTTTAAGTACTTAAGGACAGGATTGATAGTTGAAAGCGATAGTCGTTCTTTCCACAGAATAGCTTATTTGTTATTCCAATCAGAACTCGACATAAAGAAAAAAAGCTTCTGAATTATATATCGAGTGGATAGAAATACAACAAATACCCGTTACGTAACGATTGAAAATATGTTTCAGTCAAGATTAGTCGATAATAAAGCTACTGTAAGACAAAATTCTTGACTAAAAGATTCTAAATTACGATAGCTGGAAGATGGCCTGCAAAAAAATAAAATTATATATAAACTGCAGACCTGTTCAACCTGTATAGGCTAGATATAGAACTTTCATGAACAGATTAAAATCTGAACTGTATACGCGTATAATCTGGATCGGTAGTGGATAAGACTTTCATTAAAATAGATCGTTTTTTCATAAAAACGAATTAAAATATTCGAGGAGAGACGGTAGTGTGTAAAATTTAGGTAATAAATATTTTTTGTAAATATGAGATACGCAATATAAGATTACTGTTTGCTGAACGTTTTTATACGATATTTTGTCACGCATAGAAAGCAGATAAAGAAATAATTATCGTTGTTCTTTTATTTTAGTTAATCCCTAGCGCACATTTAACAATGATATTAGAGTCCTAAATGTAAGGTTTACACATCAGCAATGAAAACGCTTAACTATTGTAGTTAGAAAGCTAACTTGCGGTAACTAAGTGCATTGGTATAGTTAAAAGAGATGAGAATTTAAGCTAACTGTAGTAACTGTTTATCTAGATGTGATGAATGATGTTGCTAATATCAGCATACATCTCTTTCAGTATTCAACCTTAAAAATCTGTGATATATGTGTGGTGAGGTTTGCAAAAATAGCCAATGATCTGTAATTTATAAAAAAAAAAAATACAAGTACTCCTGAAGCTTCTCGAGCAATAAAATATCAACGTATGGCATTTTTATGTTACTATAAATTTATAATTCGTATTATGAAAATAATAAGGATGCGTGACATTTATCGGCGATGTTTTTTTTTTTTTAACAGAGAAAAGCAATGACTTTTGCAAATAGAAAAATGAAAATATTTCAGCGAAAATAAATCGCGATACGATAAACAAATTTGTATCAACGATCGATCGTTTTCAATATTCATTGTCATTTCTATTAAGTCTTTATGAAATACACGCGAATGCATTCCCTCGTCGTTGAAAATTTGTACAAACAACGTCTTAATTTAAGGTTTCGGGTTCCATGCTTTAAATTAGCTTTATTGTAAAATGTCGAGCATAGAATCGATTTTTGTCAGCTAGCTATTCAAATAGCTATGATTTATGGCATCATAATTAAAACTAATAAAGGAATATTTTAGAATTAATATTTGCTTATTTTTTATTCCCTTCAGTCGGCTAACAGGATTAAAAACTCCTATTAAATCAATCGCTTTCGTTTTATGAAACATTCGATCAGTTTTAAACCTCTTTGCTTTAAGTACATTAGAATCAAGAATATTGCTTTATTTCAAATCAGCAATAGAATATTTACGAATAATAGATGTACGATGGAAATATTATTTGTAGACTTGAGCTTAGAATTTTCGGTATTAATACGTTAAGTGTAACTTTCCTTACACCACATTACAGAAGCAGTTATCTTTAGTTCCTAAATAAATCATTAAATTGACTTAAATTATACAACCAATTCACATTTCGATTAAAAAAGTAGAGTAAAAAGTAAACAACCGAGATCAATGACAGAAGCAATAATACCATTTGAGTGCATGATACAGAAAAAGTAATACTAAAGCCAAGAGATCAAAGGCTACAGTTGAAATAGTTGAACGTGAAAATGCGAGGAATATAATATTATCCCGTTTGATACGATACGATTCCTCAAGAAATCATAACTTTACAAAAAAAAAAAAAAAAATACGATGCACTCGGACGGTGTTCTTCCGAATCTTCACGATAATCGCAGTTGAGCTAAAGATGAATAAAACATATAATGATTGTTATTTGGAATAATGTGATAGACTTACGTTGCATGTTCTCACCAACGCCATTTTGAGAACTGAGGGAGGATCGAACGAATTGGCACTTGTTTCAAGTCAAAATAAAATTTTCGATTGCTCAAGAAGTTTGGCTAAACGTTAAGCAGAATTTTCAGTAAAAGCGGAAACGTATGGATTCACTCGCAATGAAAAGAAAAACAGATCTTAGCTGTGGCAAATGATAGCGTAAACGCTTTTACATCTCCGTATATTAAGGGGAATTAACGAATTTCTCGCGAGTGTACTCGCACACACGTGGGGACTCATCGTCGACGCGTTCGATCGTCGGACAGTCAAGAGTCTATAAAAAAAGTGCGTACATAACCGCGAAAAGTCAGTGTATAATTGAACGGAACGTCGCCGCGGTTGGCTTCGCTCGCCTTCCACCTCATCGGTGCACGAGGGCAAGCTTTCACGTAGCATGCGATACACCAACAATCCACCTTCGCGTACACATACGCAACGAGCCCAAGAATAAGATAAGCCGTCTTTGGCTTTGGCCATTGGCTTTGGCGTCGGGCGCGACCAACGTCGATCTCTCGACCGCTGGGGCAGCATAGAAAAACCGGTCGCCGATTTCCTCGTGCAGTTATTCGTTATACATATACATGCGCACGGAGCCACTGTACGTGCACTCGGGCGCTGGCTCTAACGACATTTAAATGGGCCTGAGCTGTTGCGCGACGTTATCTCCTCCTTCCTCAGCCGCCCCCTTCCGCCCCCAGCCCTCGTTCGCTCGCTCTCTCTCGCGCTCTCTCTCGCGCTCTCTCTGCGATCGGGGGCCTCCTCGTAAGTAACGTCCTGGAGTCGCGCGAGTGCCCGAGCGGACTCGCGTCTCGTGGCTTTCTGCCCGCGGAAAAAGGGAAAAAACGGCACACGCCTCTCGCTCTCCCTCAGTCCCGCTCCGCTCTTCGTGTGTGCGCGCGCGCGCGCGCGCGCTTCTTTGCATGTGTCCGTGTGCATGCGTATCTACAATTAGAGAGGCTGCAGCGGCGGCAGCAGCTCGAGAAGCTTTCTCTGGACCACCCCGCCCACAACGTCCAGGACGCAGCGCCCAAGAGGCGATAGAAGCGCGTAGCCGTTCTCCGCTCGCCGATTCCCCCTCCGTCCTCGACACCCGACACTGTGCACCACTTTGCACAACGCGACTCGCCTCGCGCTCCTAGCGAGTTTCCGACCGAGTTTAGCTGAGTGCATCATAACTAGCCTCGGCCTCGCTGAAAACCCGCTCGGCTTGGCTCTCGGCTGTTTCGCGTGTCGAGCTCTTGACTCATTTTTCATGGATCGGCTCGACCTTTGGTACGCTGACCCTCCTCGAGGCTCGTGTAAGCTACACGCTTACACGAGCTTACTGCAAGCTCTCTCGAGGAACGACGGCGAGTTTGGAGTCGTCCGCCACTGTTTACGAGTTTGAATCCCCGGAAGCCGAGCTCTGATGATGATAAGCAATTAGCCAGTAGTATAGACGAGAACGGAAAAGCCCGGACGTGGATGAAAATCTCTGCCAAGGATCGAAATCGAAATCGAGCTCGGAATTATCTCTCAAGCGCGCAAAAGTTCTCAAGGCTAGCAACGATCCTGCGATGTTGATTTATCCGGCAAATAAATTAATTACCGCGCACTTTCTATCTGGGAACTACGAAACCTGCACGTATGGAAGAACTTTAATTAGAACATCTGCGGCACCGCTGGATTGCGAGGCGGTCCGCGGTAATCGATGAGGAAGGCTTCCCTCGCTTTCGAGTAGGGAACGCGCCATAATCGTCGTACCTGCCGCGATACGGACACGCGGTGAAATTGAAGTCGTGGTCGCTCCGGTAATAATCGACGCGCCGCGGCGTCCACCTGGTCTTTCCCGATTACAGGCTTCTATTGCACGACTACTGAGTATTGAGCGGACCCCCGTTTTTGCCGGTAGATACGCACGCGCAGAAAATGCGGGCGTTGCCACCCGAAATGTACGCAAATTATAGACGCCGAGTGCACGTCCACTCGTAGTTTATACTCATGAGAAGGAAAAGTTTAGTTTTCCTTCTACCGAAACGCACGAGTTTACAATACGTATTGTCATCCTTTATGTACCCAGCGACATTGATCGGCCGTAGTTAACTTGCCTTGTACACGTATTTGCCTTGGAGTAAAAATGAGTCGCAACCACTCTGACTTGACTATTCTCGCGAATACAAAGTTTGCTTGTCAATTTTGATAAACGCTGCTCAAATCGCTTGCGGTATGCGATTATTAAGGATCTAACGTTAACGATGCACGAGTGAGAGGGGATTATTAAGATATAGTTCACTCGCGGCCTAAATGTGTAAAATATTTTATCGAGTAAGTAAGCGAGCAATTAACGCATCTGAATTTGTACTCGGGTGTAAGAAGAAGCGCTGAATTTACGCTAAATAGGCGATTGTATCGTGAGAGGTTTCGAATGGTATTTTATACGAAAGGAATGATAAAAAAGGAATCTCATCGTGATACATCGAATTTTCAAGTAGCTACGATAATATTGCGCTAGTTAACGATAATTGTGCAGAAGAATCTTTGCAACGGATAGCTCTGACAGACCTTTTCAAATCGAGTTCCGCAATTGTTGTCATTTATTCGGATCTATCGCGAAGAGATTGGATCTCCAATTCCCTTGTATCCTTATATTTGAACGTGCGAACCCGATAGTCGGGAGATTCAAGATGAAAACCTTGTTCCACATTACTGTATATAGAGACTTAAAAAAGTGTACGAGGCGACACGTTTGGACCAATCACCTTTAAATCGCCTCGATGCCTCCCGCGGTAAATACACTCGTGCGCGACACAAAATTCATTTTCTACTCGCATCACGGCGCTAACGATGTGATCGATCTCCGCCCCTTAAAGACGTAGAATTCCATTTTTTCGCTTTAACGCGATTCCCAATCAATTATCTCTAATGTATTTCTTTCTGTTTTTCTTTTCTCGGAGATAACAATCATCGCGCAACTCCTGCGCAAAAATTTACTCTGTATTATATCAATCGGTAAAAGTGAAACTGGTTTTCAATGCTTCTATCTTCGAAAATGTCGAAAACCGTTAGTGCATCGGATGTATCGCGCAAAAATGTCTTTCATTATTTTCATACGTCTCATCAACGTTATGACACCGAGCAATGCGCAATAAATTATATTAACACAATAAGTACAAATTAACATCGATTGAATTATTTTCCTTCAATTGTAATCTTTCGCTTGTAACAATTGTTGTTCGTACTAATTTACCAATTGCCACCAGAGCCTTTACGAAGCCCTGCATTATTTACGAAATTTAACGTTGATTCTATAATCAATAGAATGTGCGTGCGTGCGTGCGCGTGTGCGCGCGTGTGTGCGTATATTACGCATTGTTCTTTCAGCGAAGTATCGTAAAATTTTATGAAACAGATTATCTTCGTAAAAAATGGATTATCTATTTATTTACACGAATATTATTTTATAAACGTCATAAGGATATTTAATCCTCGGAACTGAAATTATTATTTAATAAGATTTGTCTAAACTCTGAAAATTATTTATGAATCGTAATGCTATTAGTATCGAACTTGTAGGTATTATCTATTTATAATTAAAGATCATAATGCGATTGATTTGATGGGCTGATTTAAAGATTTGAAAAATTAATTTTCTCCAGGCGAAGTGCCCTTCTAATATGGATTTTGCGAATAGATTTTTCAGAAAAAGGCTCTCGAATCTGCAACGTTTTTCAATCTTCTTTAAACGTATCTCTCGCTTTCCACGGGAAATTTCCTTGGAATATTTTTACGATATCGTAGATTAGAGTTGCAATTTGTGTCGAAAAATTGTAATATTAAAATCAGTCGATCGAATGATCCTGTTCTTCAATTATAACTACTCGACGATTATCAAAGTTCGACGTTATTCTCGCTTATAATTAAAAACGACGATGTAACTTTTAGGTATCAAGTGCACTGAGCAACGATTTCCGAGTGTATGCCGAAGATATTATTGACACAAGATTTACATTTATACGTAATAATGCTTATTAATTTTGTGAGTCGCCCTGTGTAATATTTTAAGAACGTTACGCGATTTCACTACTTTAAATTTACATTACTTACGTTACTTAATTCTACTCGATAGACAAAATATGCTTTTTGGTTTTTTTGCAACGAATGTACCAACCAACGTATTTTTCAACGAGACCTCGAATATTCGACAGATGTTAAAATCAAGAATATTACATCGGGTTAAACAGTAATTGCTCAACGCAGCGGAATCTTTTCGTTCACCGAGATTAAACAATATATCGAAAATACAATGCGGAGTTATAAATTAGCTTATAAATAAAGGCATTATATTAGTAATCGTGATACAACTCTACAACGGGCTCAAACCCGTTAAATAATTTATATCATGCGCTACATAGAGATACTCGGAGTGAAATCGAAAAGCGTTCATCCTGCTGTGCAAGGATATATTGCCGGTTGATTCCATTAGCTTTGAATTAAAAATGTTTGTCGATAAATTTAAGTTTGAGAGCGTAACTTTTGACGCATGCAAATCCGAAGAATTTGTGTTTACGTAGCGTAATGAAGCTGACCAGCTGACCTCCTTAAGCGTTTCGTAAATGCCCAGAAAAAGATGCAATGAAAATGCATGAAAAAAAAAAGGAAAAAAAGCCGGCTCATATTCACCGAGCAGAAAATGAACGCGAGCGAGCACTCGAAATGGGCAATTCCAAACTAATACATCATAAATAATTGATTTAATTATAATTACGCGACTAGGTGAAAACTGCAATGCACGAAAATTAATAAACTTTTGAAATAACCCGTGCCCGTAAATGAGCGTTAAACGCGAATCGTCGTTTTCTTTCACTCGGACGGACGCGAGATCCGCTTTAATTGGCTGTTTTGAAAAAACGCGGAGCTTCAACGCTCGTACATCGCTTGATGCGCGAGCCATCAAGGCTTTCTCAAAAATTCCAGGAGATTCATACGTAGGCGCGACCGCTCCCAGCGGGTATCCGGGTATCCGCTTGCACGGGAGCAGACGTCGACCGCAGAGGCACGCAGGGACACGAGCCGCATGCCGTGCACATAGTGCGGGAGATCGATCTCCCGTGCCCGAGGAAGCAGGTGAAGTGCCGAGCGAGGCTCGCGCGCTAATTAATCGCAGCAGCTCCGGACACTTTTATCCTTTTTAAGCCGCTCCCGAGCTTCACGAGCATCCCGAGCCGCGATAAAGAGCTATTCCTCCCGCTTCCTTATTCATCCGCTTATTTGCGAATGTGTTTCGAGGTTTATTATACGGCGCGCTCGCAAACGCCAGATGGAGGTGTTTGCACGAGAGAAAATTCACGGCGTTGCGGGCGAGGTGCGCGTTATATAGGAGGAAAAATGCCGAGGGAAATCTCTGCCGCTGCAGCCGCGGATTGTAAACGAGAGCGGCACACGGGACTCTTCCGATGAGATATACGTACGCGCGAGTGAAAGTAACAGTCATCCGCGCCATTTGATCTAATTTTTTTCTTTGACAAATAAGCGCGGATAGCCTTCGCCGAGAACGCGCCCAACAGCCTACGCGTTTGTTTGTTTGTTTGTTTGTTTGTTTGTTTTTTTTTTTGAAGTTTTTAGACGAAGCTAGAGATGAGGTTCCGCGAGTCGTCGGTTTATCGCGCGCGTGCGAGGCCGGGAGGATAAAACGATCGCCGTCTTATTTTAGAGAACCGAACGGATTGCGAAAAGAGGCGTCGAGTCCACGGGAGGAACGAGTTTCCGTGGTTTCGCGTCCGAGTAAATATAATTCGCCGGCGAGGAGAAGCGAGCTACGAGGCGCGGAGGATTAAGGCGCGCTAGCCGTGAAAGGGTCGGAGATTGTTCGGGGGTTCGTCAGCGCTAGAAGCGACAACGGGGGCAAGAGCGCAAGGGAGGCGCGCAGGTACAAAGGACGAGGTGCGTCGGCGCTCGCGCTCCAAGAGTGAAAGTAGCGTAGTTAGCGCCTATCGCGCACCGGACGCTCGTTAGGAGTGCGCTTGGCCGACGGCAGGACGGACCGGTCTCCGAGACTTCTCCGCACCTCTCGGAATGTCCGCGCGATCCCTGGCAGGACATGTCGCCGCGCGGGCAGAAAGGCGGCGATCGCGCTCTCGGGTCCCGCATTGCGAAACTCCACCTGAAACGTCGCCGCGCTCGTTCGAGAGAAAGAAAAAGATAACCGGCATCACTCATGCGGCACGTTTCTTGATTATCGCGCAAGAGGAGTCGAGCGTGCGGCCGCTGCCCGATTTTTTACCTCTCCGCTATCCGCGCGTTGTACGTGTGCGCGCGATGCCAAAGCCGATGCGGTTTTACTTATCTATACGGATTTATGCTTTACGAGCCTTAGCCAGATATACTTTCCAGGCTGCGCGAATTCTTTACTCTATTTTCTCGGCGGATTCTTATGAAACGCGCTTTCGAGGCTCCCCGACAGCCGCAACGTCGGCTTTCCACGTTCGACGGAAAAACCGGAGGGCAGCGAAGATAACGAGGCTTTTTACGTGCTTGGCGCAACCTTCGGCGCATCATCCTCGGGCGCAGAAGCATCGAGTGCGCGCTAATTGATCGAACTTTACGCCTCTTCTTTGCGAAAATTCCTCCCGAGCGCTCGACCAAGCGATATCGTATGTTCCGCAGGTCTAGGGTTACCTTCGCGTCGGGAATTGCGCCAGGAATCTATTGTCGTTGCCCCGCGGCTTAAGGAAGACTTTACATCGCGTAGAGGCTTAGCGGGACGTAACACCGAAGGAAGTCCTGGTCGCCATTGTCAGAGAATAGCCGTTAAGAGGGCGTATAAGCAGCAGCGTTTGTCCACTCTGAGCTCGATTCTCAGTTAACGCTAGGACCACCGATACTCGCGCTAGACGGTTGTACATAATTTATTCGAGTATCGCGTTCCTTGCGCTTGAATCCAGAAACCAATTATTTCGAAAAACTTTCGATTTACAGTTTCACCACTGTTATCTTTTATGCCAATTCAGTGAAGGTCTTGGACGTAAAATAATTCATAGAAGATAACGTTGAATACAATTTAGAAACACATCGTAATATAAGAAACAAACGCTGATCTTGAATAATAAATTTACATGCCATCCTCGGTTTAAAATCGCTACGAGATAAGACGCACTTTTTAAACGTAAGAGAAACGCCTATAAAACGTAAAACTACCGTCGTCTAAAATATATAACGTATAACTAACGAACTCAAAAACACGTATCTATCTTGTGTGCGCGCGCGCGCGGGTATACGTACATATTTGATTACATCCATTAAATATTACTTTACTTAGTTTAATGCACAAGGCGCGAAAAATGAAAACCGGCTTCACGAGCGAAGCTGCAAATTAATACATTCATCACGCATCCGCGAGAAAGACAAGGGTAATCAAGGTCGAAAAAGGTAATCAATGTGAGATTGAGGAAAGCCGATGTTTAAAAACCGCGAATACCCGATACGAAATTGTTATAATTTTTTCGGTAGACCTATCCTCCCTTATAGTAATGGTTGTCGATACAATCGCGATGGTCACATGCTCTGAGAAACTGTGTAGCAACGGTGCAGGGAATCGGTATATCGAGCGACCGTTCGATCGATCGCTCAACTTTCGTAAGATAAACCTGTAATTTATGCGATTCGTTCGATTGACGCGTCATGAAGTTTTCAACGAGATGCCGCCGACGGCGACGAAAATCGTAGGACTCGTGCTCACACGCGAGCGTATCTCGACTCACTCTCTAAGCCCCAAACTTACACAAGGCAAATACAAGAAAACAAGCACGCGAAGCAATTAAATGAATAAATTAGACTTGTTTGCGGCTGACGAGTTTTCTCCTAAAGCCCGCGAGGGTTGATAAGTAAGTGCATTGTCGAGGAAGAGCGCAATTCGCGTTTGTACGGCAGTTGCGCACTGTCGTGTACTGCCGTAACTTGCGGTGATACTTGACGAGACTTTATTATGCGCCCTTGTATCTTCTTTACGCGTGGAATTCGCCGCGAAAAAGTCGTTGGGATCGCACCTCACGTATGAGACGTTAAACGTGGGGCCATTGTACGGAGTCTCGCGGACTTACTCTTATCTAACAAACGCGGCGATTTTTGTCGCTTCTGGACTCCTCGTTGCTTATGCGAATTTCCAGATCTTGATGGCTTTTAACGCCTAACGTATGTTCCATATAAAGATTGCGAGATAAAAAAAAATTCTGTCAAGACGATTTTTATATCGAGACGTTTATTTGTAGAACTATAACATTTAGAATGAGCGCTGCTTTTCTTTCTTTAACCAAACCGTTCCTTGAAATTCTCGAGAATTCGCACCTTCGCGTTCGGGTTTTTTTTCATTTTTTCTTTTTTTCTTTTTGCCTTTTTTTTTTTTTTTTTTTTTTTATAAAAGGAACATCTACTACCGTAAAAATATAAAAATTTTGTTTTATTTGTAAGCGACATCAAAGTAGTTTTGATCTGTAAAGACGATAATCATGCAAATAACAATGACAAGGCATGCAAGAAGCAAGACGAATATTGCAATATTTTCGTTATTTATTAAAGCTGCCGCGAAGAAACTTAAATGTAGAATATACGGGACAATGGTCAAGATTTATGATAAATCGCTATAATATAAATCATTGAATAGTTTCCCTTTATGTCTCTATAACTGGTCATTTTTCACGCGATACCGCCAATAGTTTGAGGAAAATGCTTAATTAAGAGTTTTCATTATTACGCATGATTTTGTAAAATATATTATAATGATTGATTACGCAGTCATGGGTATATACAAAGTTTACATAATAAAATTCTTAATGCAGATTACAGAAAAATATCGTGCAAATGTTTATTTGATTTATTTTTAATTCTCTACAAGCACTTAACGGGACTTATGGAAACTTACGTAAGAGTAAATACATGTTTTTATTTAAATACATAATCTGTCGTAAATGATTCAATTCGACTAAATTCCAATCTCGCTACATATGGATTAGTCGAAAAAATTTAAAATAATATTTCGATAATAAACCAAGTACGGAAACAAATAATAAATTACTGATTCGGTTAATGCGTTACTTATTATAAAATTTTATTCGCTAAATAATTATCAAAAATTCTTGTTTTTTAATCGACGAAGAAAAAGTTTTAAAAGACAAACGTACGTTTTCGTTAGATAAAACTCTCAGATTTTATTTATAAAAGTATAATATACGCACAAGGATTTCGCTGTATGCTTATGAATTAAGAAACAAATATATACTTTCTTATTTGCTGAATATTTTAATATATTTCTCATTCCTTAAACACGTGTATCTCTTATCATCAACACTTAAAATGGATAGACACGTTTCTAATGGTAATGAAATTAATATATTCGTGCACTTGAAAAAAGAATGATCTATATAAAGTTATACGTATACGTAATTAAAATGATTTAATAACTGTAAAAAGTTTTATCGACAGCTATAACACAAACTATGATTAATAGATGGAAAAACGTCAATTTTATCATTCGCGAGCATTTATTGTAATGTTTTTATATCGCTGATTTATAATATTTATTAAAATAATCACTGTGAGGATTTTACAAAAATCCGAGGGTCGGGCTGTTATCTACTCGAATAGTAGGAATTTGAGTAAAGAAAAACTTATAAAAAAAGTTGGGCACGCAAGGAAAAGTTGGAGAAATCGGTGATACAAATAACAAGTGATTCTTATAAGCGATTGCGCAGTCGCGGAAGTACTATATGCACCCCTGATGTACTTCGAGCTGATCGGACTAGTCTACATCGCCAGTTTAGCATGAATTTAATCCACATGCCTTGCTCGCTTAGATCCTTCGATTAATCCCCTGCATTGCGATCGTTGAAAGACATCGACTTGACGTATAGTTTGAAGCACTCGGTAGTCCGTTTATTCTTAAGCCTCTCATGAAATTACTCCTACAATCTCATTCGATGGATAACTTCATTTTACGATACGGCAGCCACATGTACTTTCACTTATTATGATCGGGCTTTTTTTTTTAATTAGCGTTATCTGAGAAAGTGCGAGAGCACAGGAAAAGCAATGTTTCAACAAAAACCTTATTATACGCGATAATGACACATCGACGATAGATTAAGAAGCGGCTGTAATTAATTGAATATTCTAGAAGATGTTAATTCTTCTTACGATAATTATTCGATGTGAGGTTAATACGTATATTTGAAACTTCGCACAATAGTATATTATTAATCTGCAAATAGCGAATTAATTAATTTAGTTGAACAAGATTTTTTTAAATAATCTCGCATACTGATGTTTTGTGCAATATTTTCATTAATTCCTCGCCCTCTTGAGATGCATTCAAAACTTTAGAATTCTTCTTTAAAATTACCGAATAATTTTCAAAGCGCTTATCGATAATTGCGTAAATATTAAATAGTAGATTAATAATATTACGAATCAGTAAACAAAGACGTACGAAGCAAAAATTAAAAAATGTAAGATCAATCGATACTCGCGTCTTACTTTAACGTGTTAATCGCGATTTTTTATTCAACTTTGAAAACTGTTATAACAATTATTTGTAGTATGGCATCGGAGCAACAAAATGTATAGGTAAAAATTTCTTTCGGATAATTATGTAAACGAGTTACGTTCAGAGCATAATTTCACACTCGACGATTTCGACGATTTCACAGTGCAATGAAATTATAAATGACAGAACTGTGCAAATTTTAATATTTGGTGAGCGTTAACGACACTTTCTAATAGTGTTTCAAAGGGGTGTATTCGTTAGTATTCTCATTAACTCGCAGTTAAGTCGATAATTATTTTGATGTTAACAAACTAAATACCACTAATTTCGTGCAAACTCAGTGAAAATGCAGACGAAAAAGTGAACGTAATTGTGCGGCGGCACTAAAGCAACCTAGTCATGTTTTATATATATATATATATATATATATATATCTTTATTAAAATAATAACAATAATGTGCTACACTATTTCACCAGATGGACAGAGCTAAAAGTCTTTCATAATATCCGCGTTTTGAGTAGATTCCTGCGCGTTTCAGCGGGCAAATTAAGGGCACGCGAATACATACGCACCTCGAGGGCATAATTCGCAGATTTCCGTGGTACACGCCCAAAGTTACGAAATTTCCAGAGACCGAGTCTTGCACGCTCTCTACGGACTAGAGACTAGAACTCCAGACTAGAACAGATGAGGCTGCAGCATGTAACTGCCTTCCTTAATTCGACTGCGGCAATCATAGGCTTTCGTCGCTCCATTCTATGATGCAATTTTTATGGTATACAACTTTTGGCAAAAAACTGACAAGCAAGCGCACGCGCAGCTTAATATATTTCTCTTCTCTTGTTTATTATGGAATGTGTTTTTCATCGAAATGAAAAATCTTCCAGTCGTAGTTCGTATTTAACCTTTTCTTTTATCGTCTCCTGGCGATGAAGAAATATCAGCGGAAAATTAAAAATCTTTATCTGCGGTGAATTAGTGATTTTATTCGGCAAGCCTGCATTTTTATCGTAATTTTATTGCTTTGATCGTTCCTAGAAGAATTTGCTCCTTCTCCGCATAGACGAACCGAGGTGTTGCATTTAATACTCGTAACACTCGAAGTAATTAATAAGCAATTACATAGGAATAAATACTTTGAGAAAAAAGCAGTAATGTTGCGACTGGAAACTAGATTTGGTCGTTGTTCCTACATTTGTGGACGTTGTAATCCGACTAGCGTATTTTATAGTCGTTCTTCCGTTGATAAAACTAGATCAGCTGACTTCCACAAGGGCATCGTAGCATCCGACGTTAACTTTTTACGCGCGAATACATTTTTTATAAATATGCTGATAAAGGAAGGGCACAGGGTTCGTAAATATAATATTGCACGCAAAAAGTAGCGATAATAAAATTATAAATGTTTGTTCTATAATGGTTTTAATCAATTAGATATTCATGCGTACTTGTAAAACTTTCTATAAATATAAACAAATGTGCAAGAGAAACGTAGAATGAAAGTAGAGGGAGCGAAGTTGAAACAGCGCTTTAGTCGAGTGATTGTATCCCAAGATCTTTTAGTATCTACTTAGTGCGTAACTCCAATGGACGTCTCATCAATGGACAGACAGATACAAATCTCTTGCCCAATAATTCTGTAAATCATGATCCAAGTCGCTATCTCAACATCATTGAGATGAGAAACCGAGAGTGGCGCTGTCCTTGACGTATACGAATTTTTCTACAACGTCAAATTTTTAACTAATGATATTTTAGATATTTATCTACCGAGATTAAGTTACTTCACCGGAGAAATTTCCATATCCATTTTAAGATATTTTCATTATACTATAATCATAAATATTAAAGAAGCTTAGAAAATTAATAAGAATGAATCAATGTTACTAATGTATGGAGTGCAAGTAATTATTGTCTCTTTTATAATCTGTGAATTGAGTTGACATCGGTATCGCGAGTTAATGAAAAGGAAGTATTTATTTTATGAGCTGTTTCACACGCGACAAATTAACACTCGATTACATGAAAAAACAAAAACGAGGCGCGCACGATACGATACATTCTACCATTAGAAGACAAAAGAAAAAGAAACAAGTGGACGAGAAGAACAATGTATAAAGAGAAAATATAGGAGCGCGTGATCGACACCGTCGAGACCAAGTTTCACCATAAGAGGTGTGCGTACAAATACGCAGTAAATGCCTAATTAACCAGCTGGTAGAGCTCCAGCAATTTCGGAGGAGCTTCTCGATGACGCTGCCATTACTCGGCGTCTTTCTGCGTTCCCCGTGTACGGTACGAGGCTGCTCGCCATCGTCGGTTCGACGCGGAGGGGTACGGTGACAAATACGGTTCGCAAAATTGAAGGCACATGCACAGACATGCACGACTTGGCGGACGACGATCTGATAAAGCGACCGGTCGTCGCCTTTCCGTGCCACGGGCGATCTATTTCGCGCTGTTCGGCTTACGACTCATAAAAAGCCGCCATCGAGAGCCATCGAGAGCCATCGACTCTCCGTCCTTCCACTTTCCTCGGACTCAATGGCTTAGCACCGACTTGGGCTAGACTACCATCCGCCTGCGGAATTTGCATTCGAGCGCGAATTCATACAGACGGAGCTTACGCAAGAGAAGCCTTAAAGCGGCACTCGGCATAACTCGATTTATTTAGCGTCGGGCTTTACACGCGCCCGTATTACCTCTCGTTCTTTTATCGAGCCCAAAATGACGGCAGATCGATATTCGGGGTCCATTGCTCATGGAAATTAGCCGGCGAAAGATGCATCGCCGATTCGCTGCTTTACCATGCGAACGTACACTCCTATGCAAATTGGCGCTTTCGTCTTTCCATCATCGAGTGCACTATATTTTATGCGTGTCTCCCGCACATTTCCGGATCGCTCTCCTCGACTTTCGTCCCTTTTACCAGTAGTACCCATGCATTTACCAGTATGCATAACATCCTTTTCACGCGGACTGGCGAATTTCTCCGACCCCGCAATGGCTCTGGAGAAATTTAATCCGCGTAGTAAGCGGACTATTAAGATCTCCAATACCGGTCGCGCTAAAAATCCTGTTGCTAAAAGTCGAATCGCCGAGAAAAATAATTAGCGTCAAAGCGTTTTCTAGGTTTCGTCGGTGAATATCAAGCTCTTTTCAGTTTTCTCCGCTAGGCTTAAGCAAAGCCGATAAATTCGGGATACTTAAAATATTCAAAGAACTAGCTCGAAGATGTCCTTCGCTTTTATTTAAATACTAGGCGTAGGCTTGGATTCGAGGAGATTATAAATGAGCAAAAGTAACTCGAACATATTTGTCAGGTGAAGCGATCGATAAGATTCGAAGTGAAGTTGGGTCCGATACGTGAACGACGCGAGACCAGCAGAAATGGACGAAACACAAAATAGAGAAGGTGGTCATCATCAAAGGGCGCAGAAATGAAGTCAGGGAAAGAAGGAGGAAGAGGAAGGAAGAGGAAGAAATGCGATTAGTATTGCGGACCACCCATGTATCGGCCGTGGACCGTGTTACATAATTCTCTGTCTCTCTCCGATTCTCCGGGAGATTCACGAGCGTTCCGAGCTCGCCCTCGCTCCCTCTCTCCCTCTCTCCCTATCCCCCCCCCTCTCTCTCTCTCTCCCCCCTCTCTCACTCTCTCTCTCTCTCTCTCACTCTCGTAATAAGCGCACGCTCGTGTCTGACGTTCAAGCAACAAGTACCAAACGTGTAAGCCATCTTTAGATCTACCTCGATTTATGTCGATATCCATCGTTTATTGGCGTCGACACGTACTCAGGGCTCGTGGTTGCGTCTCGCGTTCCCTGTCCTCGAGCACGCGTCTACCCTCTCGCCCCGCGTCGAGGACATTATGCGCCTCATCGTCGTACCGCAGTTGTCCCTCATAATACTTTATACTTTTCTCGGTTCCACTCTTGTGTATTGCAGCCCGATGTCCGGGCGCCATACCCTTTCCCATCATTCGCGTTCGGCGCGTAGGAGTCCTGCTGGAGTTATGCTGCTCGTGTACTTGTATGCGAACGATAGCTACGATACGCAAGCGACACAAAATGTACCGCGGCTTTTTTACATCTTCCGCAGTCCAGATCCTTCACTTCTTCTACTTTAATCATCCTTTACTTTAATCATCCTTTCTTAATGCGCTACTTTCGTTTAATCGGATGACGCGTATCTGCCTCGTGCGACCTTTTTTATCCGATGATCGATACCTCGGCTTCGTTCGAAAAATGAAGCCAATAGACAATAAACCATCGTCCATTGATATTTCCTCGATAGCTTAGCGAAAGCAGCGCTGGTCGAAGTCTTTGATATTATTACAGGACAGTGGCAAGTATCGTTCCAATGCATCGCGAGAGTCGATTACTTCCAAGAAATAAGGGCAATTTCGTATTACCTAGGAAAATATTTACGAGAACCAGACGTAGCGTGTACATATAAATCTCGAAGGATAATTTGATAAATTTTTGCCTTTGATTTACAGAGCGTAACTCATTACTGCGCGTCATTACTGCCAATATGTCGAATAAGTAACATGACAAACAAAACTATTCGACAATAGCGAGATTCATATTTGATACATTTTGTATCAATCGGCAGATTGAAAAAATGAGCAATAACGTACGTCGACACACTTAATAATCAGTTTATACTCGGTCATGACTTTGTTGGTGGAACTTGATGGTCCATCGCTCGGCTCAAGGTATCGCCGACTGACTGGGGCGAATGCGAAAAAAAATCATGAAATCAGTCGCGATTAAATGGCGCCGTTATGAGCCACGTATACGTGATCACTCGATGCAGCCTCCAAAGCTTCTAGTCTTCCTTGTCTCTTATAAACACGTCTATGTCTCTTGGACGGCCTTATGCTCGATTTCTAAAACGGCAAAAAATTTCGACGGGTTGACGATCGAACCAGGGCTACCGTGCGATGTTGCAATCCAGAAGTAGGATATAATTGAGTCCTTGATCACCGACCAAACGAAACTTCTTCACGCTCTTAATTGACTCTCATTGTCCGTTCGTTACCTAATGCGTGCACACTGCATCCTTCGTTGAATTGTAGTTGACGTATCGTTCTCCGATATAAAAAGAAAAAAGTATCTTCGACAAGTGTAACGTATACGTCGACAAAAAAATTGAATTCCATTAAGGTTTAAGGATAAGTTTCGAGAGAGCAGCGATTTGACTTTTTTTACAAAAAATTATTAGATGCTTAACATTTCAGATTGTTACCCAATAACCACACTTACAGCAAATTCGTTGTGAAATTTCTGAGCTTAATACCAATTCAAATATAAAAAAGGCCTTTGACGTAATAAAACCTTACGAGGTGAAAACAAATAAGCAGCAGCTGAAAGATTTTTAAAGTTCTTAGATGAGTATGCAGGGTCACTGTATGATTAAGAGCAATACTAGATCGATTTTGATAATTTACAATCTCTCAGAGGACATCAGATTTTATAGTTTTCAAAATAATTGAAATAAAATAATACTCAATTCCTGCCATTATCAATTGAATATTACAAGAATATCATTGCTAATTCGGTAAGTCGACGTAAGGTCAGATAAAAATTTAATCTTTGTAAAACCGCCTATTATTAGCGATAATTTTTAAATCAGACCAAATGTCAGTACGTGAGTCGTAATATATATCGTTTTGATGCTTTATTCACGATCTATAGAGTCGTTTTTATTTATTATGAATAATGTCAATATTATAGCGATGATTCCTGATTGCTCTTGTCAATCCGTCTCAATCCCTTTTAATAGTTCAATGCAAGTTGCTCTTGTAATTCTTTAAAGAAGATATTTTTTGCATCCCGATACACGATGCTACGAAATCATCGACACGCGCTTATGTACTTGATTAAGATCTAACGTGCGTTTATTAATTTTGAGACGGACGCCGAAACTTGTAAATAAAATTTTTCAATCTGTACAAATTCATGATATAGTATCGAATAAATTAACAGTGTATTGTATATTTTTTTGTTCCTCTTTTTTCTCTCTTTTATAAAAACAGCGTCGGTATCGTTGTCCTTTTTTCTTTGTGTCTCGTCCGCGTTGACATGCGGACTCTAAGCGAAACAACCTTGTCGAACAAGTCGTAAGCGTCTAGTGAAACTAGAACGAATACACGCGAGTTTAAAAGCGGTGCACTTCCAAGTACTTGGACTCTTCTGCCTCATTCGCGCTGTACAATGTTCCTAAATCACACACAACTTTTAATTTTCTTCCGATGCAAATAATGGCTGTGATAATTATGAGCATTGGCTAGCCGGCTGTGTTTCTTTAATCCACGAACTCTCTTGTATTGGATTCTGCTAATTAAAGGAAAAGAACTTCCCTACATTCGAGTGAAATTCTAATAGCTCGGTCAGCATATTCGACGAAAGTCAAGAAATAAAAATCAGGTGCAACTCTGTTGAACAAAGTAAAACGTTCTTCTGCGCTCAACTATAATTTTACTCTACGAACGTTAATTAATTTAAGGATGACTGTCATCTTTTATAGAATAATGTTAGAATGTGATTCTGTAATAAAATTACTGCGTCATTACAGCGATGTACCTTTTATTTGATATAATATACGTATTTCCCATTGCATACAATTTTGAACTTCATCGCTATTCGATTTTTTCTTTTGAAGTATGTGCAATAATTCAAAATTTATTCAAGTAAAATAGATTTTTTTTTAAATAAGTTATAAATCCAGCTCTATTCATAATGTGCATTGTAGAGTGTAAGCGATTATTCAAATCAACTTAACAATCATCATAAACGTTTATAATATTTAAAGTTACGATAATAGCTTCCTGTAATTATTTAAAGTTATTTCTGCATTCATTGTAATTATTCTAAAAGAACGTATTTCTGTTCCTTAAGACGCATTACCTCGTAGATTCTAAAAATTATAAAAATTTATACGCAAATATTCAAGGATAATTGTTTTATTGTACAATTTGAAAACCTTTGCAACTTCTTTTCGTTTAGCTTGTAGTGTAATAATTAATAATTAGAATCTTAAGGTGGAAATACGTGGCACAAAGCTATTTGTAAAGATAATTTCAGATTTGCTAATCCCAATTTGCCCAGAATTTAAAATTTATTACAATTGTCACTGAATCAATGTGGATCAGTTACGTAATAGTGGCAAATACGCATCAGTGTTAAATAAGATTCATAAAATTGTACAAGAAATACTAAAAGGGTTATCATCGAAGCAAGTGCGATGTTTGATAAAAGATTCAAGGTTGCCCGAATTAATTGTGAAAATATTGCGAATCTGTCAAATTATTTTGATACATGCTCACAATAATACGTCAAGCAATGTCTCTATTAAATATCTCTATTAAACTAGCATTCAGTCGAGTTTAACTATTCAGTTTAAAATATGATATTTAAG
Organism: Wiebesia pumilae; assembly: GCA_018907045.1. Lineage (NCBI taxonomy): Eukaryota > Metazoa > Arthropoda > Insecta > Hymenoptera > Agaonidae > Wiebesia > Wiebesia pumilae. The sequence goes on from JACCHZ010000192.1 coordinate 5,000,873, forward strand.
AATATGATTAAGCGGATTATGAGTACAGAATTTTTATCAATCGAACGTTGTTTCATTATTTCGCCGAATACTTACCGAAATAGCAAATACGAAAATGGGTATTTACTTTTGTGAGAGTATTTCTCCATTTAAAGCATTTCTCCAATTAAAATTTCTTCCAATAATTGTCCAACAATAATTGTAAATATACAGATTCTAATTTATCTAATAGGTAATACGAAATATCCGCAAGTGAGTTATGCATTTTTTGAAAAATACCTGTATTTAATGCTCGGAATAGGCTATAAATGAATTAGCAAGAAGTTCACTCGTTAATTTTCACAATGAACTTAACGTGCTTTCCTTTTTGTTAAAAAAAACAAAACGCTTATAATAGGTATTCTCGAGCACGCACACTTAAATTACAAACGCCAAGTACAAATAAATATCCGTACACTTGTGCTCTAGTACAACAAAAGAATGTTGGCAAATAATGCACGTACGTACGTTAACTCGAATTTCGATTAATTTGATTAGTTCAACAGTCAGAAGCGTACGTATTTAGCAATGCACGTGGCAGCTCAATCTTTCAACGCGTAAGCGATCACACTTTTAAAATGGCAAAGAAATCGCGATGGAACGAATCAAGGTTTTACGGTTCAGCAGGTCTGAAATTAAAAAGCTTGCACAATTGCGCAAAAAATGATCGAATTCATAAATTTCCCGACGCATAAAACTCGTTACACGCTTCCAGAAACGAGTACGTGCGAGACTGCCTTAGACCCCTTAAACGTAAATTCACGAATCGCCCGGTACGGCTTTCGCCTTTTCATCGAGGGCATTTCATAAGATGCTACGGATTTCATTTATAATAATAGAGTCGAGCGCCTAGTGGGAATTTTTGCGGTCGGCCGGTGGCGTATGGCCAAGGCGCCGCCGTTGCCACCGCGGCGTTTCCTGGGAGAGCGTTCGCGAGTTCGTTCGTCGCTCCGTCCTTGGGGTCGTTATCCACGCGCTCGCCGCGCGCGTTCGATCTTACGAATCCGGGGTCCCCTCGCCGCGGATCTCCGCGAGCGTAACACCCACCGACACCGACACCGACACCGACACCGACACCGACACCGACACCGAGAAACGGCCCCGGCGCAAACCGACACGCCTTTCGACTCCGCACTCGTATTCAGCGCGCGCGCCAGAAGTCTATTGCCGCCGTCGCCGCCATCGCCATCGCCATCGCCAATACATTCCGCGGTTGCACCACCACCGAGCGCTCGCACAACCCGTCTATTGAACTTCTATCGGGTGATTGTAGCGTTTATGATGACTGCGCCTCAGCTCTCTTGCAAAAGCTCAATTTATTTAACAAGAGTCGAGCTGCTCCGCGTCTATTTATTTTTTCGCACCGGACTAGCCTAGTTTCATTCCGATTCCGATTCTCGATCTGATTCTGCCTCCTCGTACCTACCGACTGCCTATTTGAATTATCCGTCCAACGCCACTATGCAGGGATGTAATTATACCATTACCAAATCTACTCTCGCACTTGAGCGCAACCTGGAAAACGTATATTAATTTTTTACGCGCACTCGGTATAATCGAGCATTAGAACCTATGAATAATAATAAATTTAACGAGTTTCCCGATAATATTATTCTCTTTACGATTTTTTATGCGATTGGCGAACTAAATCATTCGCGAGCCTTCGAGCACGCGTTAAGTTCTGCCTTCTTTGCGATATACATTGCGATAGTCACTAATTTTTCGCAATCGCTCGTACGAATAAGTACGAGCCGACGTCGACGCGTGCTTCATTCCTAACGGTGGGCTTACTTTATAAGTAAATTTCCCAAATTTCTATTTCTATTGTTTAACGGCCAATTACGAATTAAAGCACCTAGAGATTTCGTAAGAGTCACGCAGCTGATTGAGATCTCGAATGCGCTAACGTCATTATCACGACTAACACGGGTAAAGTCTCACTTTGGTTTACGAATCCGCTAAAATAATTCACGCGCTACTCTTTGTTCTATTTTAACATACGCACCAAACTATGAAAGAGTATGCGAAACGGTATGCGAAACGGTATGCGAAACGGTATGCGAAACTCGCACATCGTACAACATTTTCAATTGTCGCAGCTTCAAGCTCGCCTAATATAAATATAAGAATTTCAATAGTAAATCGATCTTGGCTTCAAATTGAATATTAAATGATTGAGAGCTGTCTTTGACATTTGAACGTGGGACGACAGATCTACAGCGCGATAAAAGTCGCAGCTTAATGCTCGCAATGCGTGCAATATGCAATTCATATAACTATCGCTGAAGTGAAGGGATTCCCGACTGCTTATACAGAATTTGAATAAAATTTACTTTATACGAATAGCAGGCGTAATTGTATAACTAGTTAACCGAGGTAATTTCCATAGATGTTTTTCATGCCGATATCAAATTACGTATAACCACTCTGATCTGAAATTAATTCGAGATTCCAGATCTTTAGAAATCCTTTATATCGCTTAACCTCCCTCTGATTCTTTGTATGATACAGTTAAAGTAAGAACATTTTGAACGGTTATTTTGTACGGCTGTACATACGCATAGGAAAGCCCAAAAAAAAGTTTGGCAATTGTTACACGTCGAGAAATCCTAGGTACAGGATCCCATAAATGATAAAAGCGTAATGGTGTATGAGAAAATTGAAGTTGTACGTAAAACTAAATGAGTCTCCAATTAAGAGACGAATGAAGAGGGGGAGAAAGAGAGAGAGAGAGAGAGAGAGAGAGAGAGAGAGAGAGAGAGAGCGATACTTGATTCTGAAAAAAGGAAAATTAGTTTTTTGAGATAAAGCGATAAATTGGCGACATAACGTGGAGGCTTCGAAATTCGGTTAAAGTTTTTTTCCCCTTTCGGTTAGCAACGAAAATATATAAACTTACGAGAAGTCGTTGTCGCTGAGCAATCGTTCGGAGCTTTGCGGCATTGCTGCCGCTGCTGCGCATTATTATAATGTCGAGTGGTTAACCCATTTGAGGTAATTGATGGTAGCACTCGTTATATGGGCGCAGTCATACGTTATTCAAGCTCGGTTATTCGCATTTTCGTTAAGTTTTTTACGTGTATGCCTCTCTCTCTCTCTCTCTCTCTCTCTCTCTCTCTATCTATCTGTGCGTGCGCGAGGTACGTATTTCTTCCCGATAAACTGGAAATCTGATTTTTCCACATTGATCGCAAAATGTGGACTGGGTGACGTGCAGAAATCGAAAATCGGGATGTACGTGAGATCGCGACAGAGACGTGGACGTATGAGAAAAAGAGAAAGCGCGCGAACGGTGTATAGAGAAAATTATCTCATCTTCCCTTTGTAGGTCTCCACGAGATATTAATTTAGATTAGATTGATAAAGAATTTTACATAATGACGGGTGTGTGAGGTAATGAGAATAGGCCACGTGAAATTCTGCTCATCGTATATAATTAATATTATTTTCGATCTACTGATATAATTATAGATTAGCTTGAAACCCAAGGTTAGACAGATATTTGTGAAGCTTATATTATATATGTGAAATTCAATTACAAACTCTTAATGTACTTGTGAAACAATCGTGAAATTATTGTATTTAATTTTCATCATGTGCACGAATTCCTCAAATAAGATATACAATAGTTTGTATCGTAATTATAATTTCATTTTATCTCTCAATCGAGTAACCTTTAGCGTAGACAGATTAACAATGAATTAAAATTAATTATCATAATTTCAAAGAGCAGTAATACTTGATATACGTTATACCTTCAACTTATATATTTGCTTTATTCATTTTCGGGTTGACTTTATACAAATTTAATAATATATGCGATAACTTACAGATTCGATAAGTTTAACACGGTATCGTCAAATTTATAAACATATTTACACAACATTATGTTTCACTTTCATGTACTCACAAACTATTTTCCTTGTAATTTCTATTTTTATTAATCGTTGATTGAACTATAAAATAAATAACGTCTTGTATTTATTTACGAAACTAGTTACACTAATGACAAGTGAACTTAATCAAAATAATGTTTAAAATTAGGAGAGAAATGCTTCTTTCATTGAATATAATTTTGTAACGACGTGTGTTTTCCATTATGTGGCATCTTCTCAGAAACGTTTTGTTACAGATTTTTTGATCGCAACAAGAGCATTGAAGTACGAAGTTCCGATTATGCGTAATGAGATCCTTTAATTTCCTCAGAGCGTCAAATACAGGGTCGAACAGGCTAACTCAGGATTAAACGTTCGATTCGAAAGAATTTATGCTCCTTAAAGTCTTAAATTACCGAAATACTTAAAGAGTAACTGTAAATCAGTATAATTACTATAATAATCATGGTGAAGATCTTTTAGAAAAAGGAAACGACGTAACATTTATTTTCAATCTTCGGTAAAATTGATTGGTTAATACTAATTCTATCCAACGTTTCAATTGCATGTACATTATCTGTTAATAGTTTCTCTTTTGTTCTCTTTCGTGACATTTCCTTTTTTAAGGGACTCGACGGATCCTAACGCATTAAATTTTGTTACCTCGACATGATTCATTTTATTTCAAGGTATAGTACATATACAATCTCTCAAATATAATTTTTTTTTATTAAATCGCAATTTTATTAAAGTAATAAAAATTAGATGATACATAATAAAGTACTAATTTTAGTTGCAAAAAGTACTTGCATCCATTAAGCTTTTAAAATTAATTTAATATTAGTATTTATTAACTTAATGCATGTGCGAATAAAGCATTTTTCAATATATTTTTAATGTCAATTTTATTTATCAATGAATTTTATTTATCAAGCATGATTAAAATTAAGAGTGATTAAGGTTGTTTAAGTTTATTATTAATATTTTCTCATTACGTTTAACTATTTCGAAATAAAAAATAAATTATAATAAACTTTTTAATGAACTCATGTTTTGACAATATATGTGTATATAATTTATTTTCATAATAAATCCTCGGTATTATAAATACATGTATCGAGTATGATTGCCGAAGCGTATTATCATTCCAGGTTGTAAAATATATTATAAAATTTTCTATTCACTGCGGTAAGTCAATTTTCTATAACTAATTAACACACGTACAGGAAATGTAAAAATATATTTTTGAGAATAATTTGAAATTACTGTATTCCGGACGGAATACAGAGATAAAAGTGTAAGAAAAATTATATTTTTCAGAAATTTTGTAAACTTGTAACTAATTAAGTAAATTTTGTAAATTTGTAATTAAGTAGATGTCTTTTAAACTTATTCTTTCAACTTACAAAAAACAAAAAACAAAAAAAGAAAAAAAGAAAAAAAGAAAAAGAAACGAGCTACAACACAAATCAGATTAATGAATTATCGAGATCGATGCATGAAGAAAGATTTGAAGATCATGCGAATGATATATGCAACGACGAGGTACAGGCCTTGTAATTAAATAATAGTAGTCTGATTGAATAAAACAAATTATTCCCAATGTATTCGTTACTCAAAACAAAATTGATCATTGATCATCGTTAAAAAAGCTTCGATTAAAAATTCGATATATTATATTCAACGTTAAAATTTTGAATGGCAGGCATCGAAGTAGCTTACATAACTCTTAAACGAGTTTCTCTTCGAGTTACGCTCGAGTGTAATTTATTGTTAATATTCCCTTATACGCTGGCGGTTTCGAAGGGTGACAGAGCATATACGTATTACACGTCGCCTCGATTAAATCAAGTACGTCTGATTCAAAGGCTCGTCCTGATCGAATTGAATCATCGCACGTGGTATCATCTCAATCGCCGAGAGAGTTAGTTTTGGCGCTTGGCACTAAGGTTTTGTAAAGCTCCTTGAAAGAGTTACCGATCGTCAAGCGCGTATTCGTGTTACTAACGATCGCACGATTCTCCATTTGAAGGATCGCTCATGCGCATAATAAGCACGCCATTAACTATTGCTTGCTAAGGTAGTCTTCCGCAGCGCGAGGCCGGAACGATCGATCAACTTTCTTGCGCCTTGCCACTCCGTATCCCTGTGCTCTTTCTAGGCGGTTATCGAAGATTCAACTTTGCTTCGATGAGAAGCTTTTCAGCTAAATTCTACCTTCAGATTTGCTACGAGCTTATAAAGCGTTTTTAACCTTTTTCATGCACTAGATAATTAGGAATTCAATATGAATTCTATTAAGAATTATTGAATATTTCGTAGAAATTGCTTTATTATTGGTTTATGACGTTCGGTATAAATTACAATATTTTAAGTAGAGATCGTTTTATCTATACTTTTCTTTTTTTATATGCGTTAAGAGGACTTTATTGACTTAGTCTGTCTATCAAACCGATACCTTTGAATTCGTTCAATATCTTTTACAAAAAAATTTTGTCCCTTTCTTTTAAAAGTGCTTCGGTTGCGCATTTACAGTTTTTTAATTCATTCATTCTTAATAAATTTGACTCTTAATAAAGACTTGTAGAGATTCTTTATTTATTATTGCACCTAATGATCATAATCACTTTCTATAAACTGAATAAACTTGTATAAATTATGTAATAGCAATAAAAGATTGCATTTATAAAATGCAAATTCGTAACATAAAAGAAGATAATTAGGCGAAATATTGAGCTTCGAATCAAATTAAATAAATTTGTTCGATACCTCATTAGACTAATAATCTCCGCTTAATTTATCTGCATGGGGTTTATATTAATTTATAATGTTGTCAGCAAAGAATAACGACTCGTGTGTTGTCTTTTACATTATTGAGTTTAATGCATAATTCCCGAAGACAATTTATTCCATTTTATATTTAATAATTAAAATAAATTTTAGCATTTGTACGTAACGTAATACGTAACATAAGAATTCTTACTTCTATATTTAATCAAATCTACATTTGCTGTCGTTCGCGTCCTATCAAGACCAACTTTTACCACTTTTGGTCCATGACTGAATAACTTTTCTATTCTCTCTCTCTCTCTCTCTCTCTCTCTCCCTCTTTCGTCTTTAATTACGATAATGATTTTAAATTTAAAAATATATTTATTAGTAAAACTAAATTAAAATTATTAAATTAAATGATCAGTTATAGAATAAAGATGATTTCATTGTAAGCATGTATAGCACTTTGCTCAGTCTCATCCAAAGTATTGATATATTTGAAAAAAAGTACGTACTAAAAAACATTAATTAACCGATTGCAATATCTTGGATTTTATTTTTCACTTAGAGCACTTATCTATTCTCGCTTTTATCACGCTAATTTTTACGTATAACCACGCACATGTTTTTTATTTCAAATTTTTCGGTTTCTCAAATTTGTTTAACTATTTATTTAGAAGTGTCTGTCAGTTCCTTAATATTTTCAATTTTAAATAGTATTGTAATTAATAATATCTACAGATATACTCTATTAATCATTGTAATAAAATTAATAGTAATAAGCATAATGAAAATTTTTAATTTACGTTTTTAATCGTTCGGTCAAATTGTTTCTTAACGTCTAGGTGAATGAAATTTATTTTTACTTTTACACTTTTTCCTTTTTTGATAACTCAATCATAACTTATACACGACTAGCTCAAAATCATATTAAATCCGAGATAACCGAGTTGAACCGAATTTAACATTGCACGTAAAAATAAATAATTAATAAAGTAGATAGGTAACGCATACTTGGCTAAACAACGTACAATATAAGAACGATACATCTTCAAATACACTCTAATAAAATATTATTTAATTGTTCATACTTTTAAATAGTGCTCTGATACAAGATCATTGATAGTTATTATTCAATATAATGTATAGCTTATTTAAATGATTGTATTAGTATTTACGCGTGAAACCAATGATTTACATATAATGTACAATAACAGTGTAAACGAAGCGTCAAATTTAACTTTTAATGATTTATAGAGCCATTTATTAACTTTAATTAATATGTAAGTTAACACCTAACGAAGAGAAAAAATCATGAAAAAAATGCTCAATGTTGAATTTTGAATAACTTGACACGATTAAGTTACAATGTTAAAGGGACAAGACAGCGCTATTTTGATAAATACCATCGAGCTACTTAATGGTCTTATTTAAGTCGTCGGGCGACCTTTCATTTTGGATGAGTAGTCCAAGTGTGCGTTTTTCTCCAAAGAAAGAGAGAGTAAGAAAAACAGTTGGAGTCTCGTGCAGATGCTTTTTTTGTTGTTGTACCACTGCAACGAATTTCGCAAAGAACGAGAAAAAAGAGATCGATGCTCCTCGTATGATAATGAGGTCTGCTATTCGTCTCTCGCCGAGTCTTTTATTACAAATGCGGCGGATGTATCTAGTCAGTTAGGAATTTTTCATAGATTACCAAGATACGTCGAGAGTCAGATACGTGATTTTGATCTTATAGATCTTGTGAGAATAGTTTCACTTCTTAATTGGATATGTACGAATGATGATGATTTAAATAACGACCACACGAAAATGCACAAAAAATACTCTGTACAAAAAGAATTGCGTGTAAATATACAATTCACTTTATATGAGACATGGCATGAAAATTGTTTCAAAATAAGTAATATTATCTTTGTTATTTCTCCGCTCATGCGATAGAAATTATTATAAGATCACGGTACACAGAGAGAAATTCAGTTGAAAATTTTCCGTCGACAAATATACTGCGTTTAATATTTGGAAAAAGTGTTACTTATTATTTTCGAATGACTACGAGAAGCTATAATTTTTCCTACGATACTTCTTGATCCAAAGCACCACTAAAGACATCGCACAGGTCGAAGATAACTAAACTACTCCAGGTAGTTTCAATCCGAATCGAGTAGCATCATCGCGTAGCTAATTCGTTCCTCTTTAGTGAATCGAGAAGAGAAGCATTTGCTTGCACTCTCGTAACAATAAAGCGACAAGTTGCAACATTGGGCGTGGATGAGTGGCAGGAAAAGCTAATTGAAGAAGCGCACTCTCATCTCCAGGAGTCGCGGATGCGTCATTGGAGGGGCGAGGGTGTGTGCGCTGCGTGATATCCGAGAGGCCGAGAGCAAGAGAAAGAGGAAAACAGACTTGGAGAGCGTCGGAGGTGATAAGGCAGCTTGTAAACCGTATCCCCGGCTGCTTGTGCAATAGTGAACGTAGAGCGGATGTCAAGCCCCGCGTGCGACCGTCGCCTCGCCCGTTTTCTTGGATTGCCTGCGCGCGTCGAAGTATCCTGGCGAGCAGCCCTACGACCGCGGCTCCGTCGGCACACACTGAGCGTACACGTGCGCGCCCAACCAGGAAGTGGCGTATGCATTCGTTGGCGAAAAACTCGGAAAAACGCCGCGCGGTCACTTTCATTGTATGTATATGTATGCGCGCACTTGAGTCGCCGTTCGCTTCTGCGCACCATTGGCGGGACTTTTACGCCTTTGTCCCGTAAACATCTTTATTTTGCGAATGTAAATTAATGGATCACGATGCACTCTGATAAGTGTCTAGGCACGCGCCTACTGGATATTTCTGCTGGGGAAAAGATCCAATTGCTCACTGTAGTTAGAACGGTATGATAGTGATACACTATCGTATACACGGAAAGTCTCTTTACCGACATCGTTTGAACATTAATGGTTACTTTTTTAAAACCGATCAACTTTTCTAAAGTTCTTTCGAACGTTCATTCTCTCTTGATAATTACATGAATCGCACTTTTGTAAAATTATTCTTCTCAAATTTTTCATAAACTCAGATTTTAAAAATCTATTATATAATGGTTAATTTATATGTGCCTAAAGAATTATCTTCTGAAACACGCGGATGACTTATTTGGATACAGGTACGATAGATCTTAGATATTACAAGGAAAATGCTCTTTTCACACGAAGAAAAAAGTTATTGCATTAGACATATAAGGTGAAAACTGCTTAAATTTTAGAGGTAATAATATGGTAGTAGATGGAACCCCTTTGAAATAAAATTACTTCTACTTTTTCCTCGTGTTCTATCCCAACTATATTTATCTTGAATAAAGATGATTATTATATTTTAGAATGAGCGTTTTCGCTAAAAATAATCATTATACTTCTAAAGAAGTTTTATTTTAATATCTCGGCTAAGATTATTTCTCTTAAATTAAATGCAAATATCTCTAGGTATATAATTTGAGAATCTAAACACGTGGTATTCTCCTACACTTTGAGAAATATCTATTGCATTTAAGAATGTGTCGGAAGAGAATTTCCTTTGGTGCAAAAATATATCAAATTAATAAGGTGTATTTTTAGAAAAAGAAAAGGAAAAGAAAGAAATACGTGTAAAACGTAATTCTTTTTATCTTGCTTTAAAAATGGAAAATTTGCAAGAAGTGCATTCTAGTTTTACAAAGAGATAATAAATTTGCTCTCGAAAAGTTTCTTATCGCCAAGAGACGTAAGTATTCCACAAAGCAAGTTTTTCATGGGCTCATTAAAAGTCGTTTCTTTTCAAACAGAGCGTCCATTTTTTACTTTTTTACGATATTTTTATTGGAAAATTGAAAAATTGGTGTTAACTAACACTTAAAGACAAAAGGGCACGAAGGAAAATGTAGTTTTATAATTTGATTTAAGGCTTGTTTATGAATATACAATCTCTGGGTCCAGCAACAACAGTTGCTGGAATAAAATTGAATTCACAAGCCAATAGAAAGAGACTAATCTTGTTTTGTATCGTAATAGCAATTTCTTGGAATCGTTTAGTTATTCCGTCTTCTTTATACCTATTTGATGTAAAATTATAGTTATCAATTTCAAATAATAATACGCTTGAGTTAATAAATCAAAACCACATCAACTTGAACGTAAATAATATTTTGAACGTTTTATTCTCATTTACTCCTTCCACTTGTTGCGTGTTTGCATTTGTTGTATAAAAACATTTTAATACGATTCGAATAAATTTTACGCGAATAAGAATTACGCCATTACAGCCATAGGCGTTTATATAGATTCAAGTATCTGGCATCGAAGTATCGAACGCATCGAACGGGTCTTTTAAACAAAAGTTGAATAGCCCGGTAATACAGGTAATGCAGAGATAAAAGATGAATCTAGCTTACGGCGCTGCGGCTACTTAAAAAATAAAAGAACTATAGGTGTTGTTGATTAAAGGCAAACCGGCAATCGCCTTTTTATCCGTTATACTTCTAAATCACCTGCACGTATTGCAAAAGCTAGAATTTACGCCTCGCGCGATATAAATAAAGACAAAGTCAAGGCCAGGGTATGGTGAGAAATATTTGTCACACGAGAACAAATCTTTCTATTGGCAAACGACTATTCTTCGACGTATGTAAAGTTACGTTTGCTCGTTTGCTGTGCGCTCCGCATGACACAACGACGCAAAGTGTACAAGCAATCGATGCGGATTGAACGCTTTGCGCGAATGAAGGGTGACCCATTGAACGACGAAAAATCCGAGGAACGAATAAAAAGTATCTGTTCGTTCGAGAGAGTCGTTCGTTAAACCTAAAAAGTTAATAGGGCTACTCTTGGCCTTTCCTCGACAGATTGCGACTAGGGATCGGTCTATGTGCCAGAGCTCGAGTCAGAGCGCGCTAAAAGCCACGGGGACATGATCACCGCAGACGCAGAACGGATCACACAGACAAGGCGGCGGCGACGAGCCGGTCGTAGAGTAACAAGGTTGAAAATGGCGATATCGGCCTTGGACAGGCGTCGCTGGTGTCGTTTCGACCTGCCGAGCAGTGCAGCACAGCTCGCGCTCCTTGCATAAATATCGTAAGGGCAAGAGCGGCGATCGGAGCGGCGATCGGAGCGGCGATCGGAGCGTCGGCTATCGGCGCCATTGTCATTAGAGTAGTAGTAGTTGCGAGACTCGCAACCGCGGCTGGCGATTCGAGCGGCCAACAAGTGACCCGAATCCAGTGGCCGCTGTGCGGGACGACGAGCAGAAGAAGGAGGCAAAAAAGGCCTAATCGCGCGCGCGAGATCGCAGTTTCTTTTGACGTTTCTTCCCCCCGACCCGCGCCTTTCCCCTCGCTGTCGCAATCCTCAAAGGCGCAAACGAGCGAGTCCTGGTTGTCCGATAGCCGTCGCGGCCACCGCCTTCGATTGTAAAAATGATCGGAACAATCGCGAGTGATCGATCGGATTGCACGAATGACGTTTATCGCGCTCGCGCCAGCGCCGCTTTGCCCAGGGAAAGTGAAATAACCTTTTTTTTTTTTATAGGCTTCACGGTGTACTTGACTGGAATTCGAAGTATAGGTTTCATTGTAGCGTACGGGCATTGTTGTGCGACTGGTAATTTCAACTGTTGAAATGTAGATCGTGTTCGCGTAAGACCGGCTATCCTAAATTCTTACGAAAGGTATGCGCGATTCCTTATACCGAAGCGTACTTCGGACACTTGCCACCTTTCTTTCTTTCGCGAAGCACCAAATGATCCCAGTGCCACACGTCTTAAACGTTCTTATTCCAATTGGTAATTTGCGTTCGTTCGTTTGTTGCCGCTATCGCTATCTCGCGTATCTACGCTGTATTTGTTATACGGAACGAAAACTATAAATAATATTCCGAATGAAATTCCGAAACAAATCGACGAAGCTTACGTTATAAATAGTTGTGCAGGGCGTTGCAAGATCGGCCGCTCAAATGCCTCCAGTAGCATTATTAATTGTTATCGAATGATCTTTGAAATGGATGGAAATGGATTGATATATTTTATGTAATTATGTAACGTAATTTACGCGAATACACGCGCACGCGCACCCACGTACACAGATGACCAGGAGTCTAAGGTAGTGGCTGGAGCGCTGGTCGACCTTGTCAAGCAGAATCTTGTAAAGGCCGTCTCTTAACCTAAATTATTCCGCATTCTTCTCGGTATTCCACGGAATATATCGATTAATTCTTACGCAACCGAAATATCGCTATCGTTCTGCGCGTCTTAAAATGCTTTCATCGTGAAAGTCGCATACGAAAATGACTAATGATCGATATTCAAAATTAAACAAAACTCATCAAGATCGATTTTATTTTTCCTCTTGGCATTCGTCGTTGCATCTACCCTTCTGATCTCAATCGATGTATCGAATGTTTTAAAAATGAAATTACTCTAGAAATAAGTTTTCCTATATTTGCAGAACTGCAGAACCTTATCTTGGTGCTAGAATTATTACTTTTTAAATAGATTATTTTTTCTTTTTTTTTTTCGCTTAGATAAAAAAAATTTACGACTCATAATCGAACAGAAATATACCTTAGAAAAAAGTGTAACTTCAGAAACTATAAATCCCTGTCTTCGTATTTACCGAGACCAGAAGTACAATTACAATTTTAAAAAATAATTGCCTCTGCAAAAACGGCGATTATGGCGTTATAAACCACAAATTGTTGCAAAGATAAGTTGCAAATGCCGGACGTTCAATTACAGTTACCAACGCAAATGCTCATGCTATGCTTTGCACTAAATATCTTTAATTTGCGTATAATTATTCCCTCGAATCTATCGCGTAGATGATATTAAAATTACACTTACCTTTAAAAATACTTACCTCCAGACAATTACGATTTCTGGATACTTTTATACAGATTTCATTAAAAGCGTTTTAATCCACGTTATTATTGCGAATGACGCGATCACTTAGAGATTGAGCGCCGTCTCTGTTTATTCACTAGGTTTTAAAAATCTCTCGTAGTCTAGAGCGAGGACCACCTTAGCCTCCAGCTATGGCATCCGAGTAATCCTTCACGAAATAAAATAACGTCGATATGTAACGAACCACGTGTAGTTTCATATAGAAGATGAGGTTGAACACTCTTATGTAGGCTTTCAAGGTCTTTTAGCTCGAGGATCGACAAATCTTATTTTTTTTTTTTTTTTTTTTTTTTTTTTTTTTTTTTTTTTTCCCTAGCCTTCCGCGTAGACTGCATTATGAGATTTAAGATACCGGTATCTTAAAATAATAATTAATAACAATGTACAAAATATCCATTAATCTATCATCGGCATATTTTAAAGGTTATTTTTGTTAAAAGTTGTATCAAAGTATAATAATTTTATTATTAATTCACTCTTGTTTTTTTTTCTTTTTTTTTTCTTTTTTTTGTTTTGTTTTGTTTTGTTTTTGTTTTTGTTTTTGTTTTTTTTTTGTTTTTGTTTTTTTGTTTTTTTTTTTGAAAATCCAAGCCTTTTCATACACATAAAAATATCGAGATCACGTAAGATATACGTGATTAAGATTCAGATCTGTTGCGTTTCTTCATATTTCATTAGGATGGACAACGTTTATTCCAATAATAAATCGAAAAGGACAGTAATATAATGAATGGAGGCATGAGTTTTAATCGATATCGTTGATTTGCAGATTCATATAACGATATCCTTGTCGCGTTCCGGTCTAAATCTGCCCGAGTTCCTTTTTTTCTTACGAATAAGGCATATAGACGTACAAACGTCTCATGAGTGCGTTCAGGATATTGAAAGCGCTGTTGTGCGATTAAGTACGTGGCTCTGTGCCAAGGAGATTGTCGATCCAGGCGTCTGCAACTAGATGCAATTACCGATATCGAAGCCGTATAAGTTTCATTGCGTATAGATAAGTTAGTCTGTATATAGTTTATAGACAGCCTATAAAGTTCTTGCCGGTGATCATAATCGAAGTAAATCTCGTAAATCTCGTAAATCCTAGGATTTTATGGAAGTACATCATTTTTTCCTACACTTTCTATTGTGTTTAGGTACAGTTTTCGATCGCGCGGAATATGGATTATTCATGGCGTCAAGCTATGAGCTACTTAATCTAGTAGTACGAGAATGTACAAATATTATCTTTCACTTTTCAATGATTGATGAATTTTTTATTCTTACTCTGGTTGGGTATGAGCTATATTCCAAGTAACTTCTTTTTTCGATATTCCTAAAGCATTTTAATAAACCGACTCCTGCAATAACGTTAATTAAAGATGCTTATCTGCATCGTGAATTGAATTATTTTTCAAGCGTAGAAAAATAGATTGTCGATTGCGAATTTAAAGAAACAGTTATCGGTATATTAAATCCAACAGGACAGACGTAAAATATTAGACAACTAGAAGAGAGGAGGAAAGTCTCTATTTCGGTCTAAACAACTCGCTTTTACAAGATCGTACGAAAAATAATCTTATTTTGTAATCGCATTAAGAAAATAATTGGGCACTGCTAAATATTCTACAAGAGAGGGATGTGGGATATTGGATGGCCGTTAAGTAAGTCAACGAACGAGAGATCGATAAATATTAAATTTAATCCGAATAATTTAAAGAAAAGAAATCATTATTATTTAAGCGACATTAAGTGAACGTTGTAAATTGCCTATCGTTTTAAATTCACAATGTATTCATTTGAGTTTATATTTGCAATATTTTCAATCCAACGGTTTTTTACTTTATTATCCGCGTTGACTCGGAATTTCACAATTAAGTTTCAGTTGAATTTGCAGCAGCATCGATGCTTTAAAATTTATACGAATTATAAGACGACCAGCTTGTAGATGAACCTTCGCTTTTTCTAGGGCTGGGCTAATGGCGAATGATTGTAGGTATGTGACTAAGTGCAAATCTCTTAACGAAGTATAAGTGAGTCTAAAAAATAGAGAAAGTCAGTCGTTGGACGATCTGTCCGGTTCTCCATTAGTTAATCCGGATGAAAAACTGGCTGTATTAAATATTAAAAGGCTTCAAATCAAATAATAAAAGATACTTTTGTACCAACGCAATAAAAGGCCGGCATATCGACTTCTGAAATTAACGAATAAATTTGGAGTTAGATTTTATTTTTTGTACGCATTATCTAATAATCCATTTTTTAAGCGCAATTAAAGCATAAAAAGTTGTTCACGAGTTTGGTCGCGATAAAACGAAATGGCTCGAAGCTATAAAATATCGCGCAAGCACGTGGTAGTTAGGATGTTTAGACACGACGCGAAGTGCAGGAACACCTGCTTGGAAAAATTGCCAAAAATATGTAAAATTATTAACGATCGAGAACGAGGGAACGGAGCTTAACGTACTGGTCATTTATAGGGAATGGCGCGGTATTATTTGGTCTAGCACTTTCCTAGAGCCTTTATCGTCGGCACATACAAACGAGCCGAGCGCTAGTTATTAAGGATAGTAGCGGAGAGTATTTTACAGCCACGAATTGCCGAGGCCATTTATTAAATAACCTAAGCCCAATAACCGATCTAATGTTGCGTAAGTCACGTGGGGATTTGAGGCGGTCGAGCGGACAAAAGAGGACCAGTGGAGCTCCGTCGACGCGACGAGCAGTCGATGGTTCTGCCCCTAAATGTCCGAAAGACCGTTGGTGGTGGACGAAATTCTTGCGACACCCGCGAGGTTCGCCAGGGTAGGGGCGGCGCGGGATCATTTCGCGAGGTAGTCGTCCAATTTTCCGAGCGTTTTAATGCCCTCTTTAACGACGGCGAAACGATGCAACCGTTGCACACTCGCATAATGGACTCGCGCTTGCCAGACCGCGGGAGAGTCTAGCGCCTCGTAAAAAGTTATCCTGGATAAGCCCACCGAGTAACGTCGCTTTCCCGCCGCGATATAGGAATGCCAAAAATCCGCGGTTATCGTATCGAGAGCTGACGCCCAGTCTGCTACTTTATATCAATAACCGCAAGGGGTTACCAAACCTTACGGGGACTTTTAGCCGCTGTGATTTCGATGCGCATTCCTTTCTTCGGGCGCTTTTTATGGAACATTACACGAGCGGAAGAAACGCGTTGTTTGGAAGATCTTTTAAATTAATTCCCTTTTTATATTATACTATTATTACGGCAAAAGCTCCCATAGTCGAAGAAGTTTTAAATTCAGGTAATTGAAACTCTACACGTCCACGCTAATGAGGAGACTCAACTGGAACCAAGTACTAAATTTGAGTATCTCATCAAAATCAGCATTGAAATCCAACACCAGTCCTTTCACTTTAGAAATTTCCAACGCTATCCTGGGAATAAATGTGACTCCAAATATTTTTCCGTGTAAGAGACTATGATTATTCTTTAAATGCTTATTC
Source organism: Wiebesia pumilae (assembly GCA_018907045.1). Taxonomy (NCBI): domain Eukaryota; kingdom Metazoa; phylum Arthropoda; class Insecta; order Hymenoptera; family Agaonidae; genus Wiebesia; species Wiebesia pumilae. The sequence continues at coordinate 5,017,921 of JACCHZ010000192.1, forward strand.
CATGCCATATAGTATCAAAAACACAAGGCTAAATTGTTTAAAGAAACAACTTGTGTAAGTGTCCATTTTATTTGAATAGCGTTGCTGTATTCTTTATAAAAACTACCTTTCGTGCATTACCCGTGCCTCAGAAACAACCACAAAACTTGTCCGAAGAATTCTCGGGCTCAATTACGTGATTGATTCAACAATATAAACGTGCTGAGGGGGCAATACGAGATGAGTAAATAATAGATCAAGTAAATATCAAATATATAATTAAAAAGCCTAAGTAATATTAAAACGAAAATGTTTCATTTATCCATCAGTCCTGTTTGAATATGGGAGGCATTAATATTTAAGTGATCAACTACGCTCGTTTGAAATGAAATAGGATAGCTTTGGTATCGCTATGCAGTCTTAATAATTTATAATACATATTTGGAAAATAGGTATACATTTTTAATTTTATTGTACACTACTCGGTTACATTGTAACTCTAGAAACCATTTTAACGCCTTTAAGGGACAATGTAAAATTATGGTGTAAGCTGTTTAATATACACGTAACGTAGATATATGTAAAGAAGGAGAGAAAACAGAAGCGTCCCCTTGAATCGTTGAGGTAAAAGTTGAAATAAAGTAGAGAAAAAGGAAAGAAAATTTTGCAAAGAGCATCGTAATTTTCTCCTGGACCTTCTCAGGCTACAAATCACTTACTTCAGTGTAATTTGTTTACATCTGAAAAAGTATGTCGCTTCAATGACTTTGTACGCTAATTGCTTATTATCATTTCCAGCGATAAAAGTGAAACGAAGTTCTGGTAATATCATCGAACTCTCTTGGCAGTTTCTTCGCTACGAGACGGCGGTGCGTGCATTGCTCGGGGCGGCGACGGCGCGGAGGGGAGGGGAATCGGGAATAATAAGAATCGGCGCGCCGGTCGGTGAAAATTGAAGTCTTGTCCCTCGAGTCCCTCGAGCAGTCCAAGTGTCGTAAGTAGGGCCTCTCCTGCGTGGCGACTCGTTGGTCGAGAAAGACTCGCTGCGGCGCAAAAGAGGTCCGCGGACGACGACGAAGCCATGGGAAGAAAAGCGAAGGAGAACGCGAGTACCGGGAATCTCGCTTTGCATTTGGCGCTCGTTTCGTTTTGCTCGCGGATACGCGCCTCCGCTCCGACGGCAATTACCACGCGTGGAGAGAAACTCGGTCGTGTAAGAGTCGATGGACGCGCGCGCGCGCGCACGTCCATGAAAAAAGGAGCATAGAAGAGAGGAAACGAGAGATCCTCGAGGAAGTTGCCTCTCGCTCAGCGACGTTTTCACACACCCGCCATTGAAAGCCTGCGCAAATATCCGCGCGAGCGTACTCTTCCGTTTTACTTTTTAAACGAGCCTGTCGATCGATTTGCTCCTTAGCAGTAACTTGCTTATCGTTCTCCAAGGAGACTTCGTATATCTACCCTCGAGCTGCCCCCGCGTTAAATTTTATCGCTTTATTATCTCCCACGTCGCTCTCGATCGCTTTCTTTTTCATCGCGCAAATGAATTCTTATTCATCAAAGAGGAGACGCAGCAAGTACGCTTTTAATAAACAAACACGGGCTTACAAATGGATTTCCTCTGTATGCAAATGCTAAGCGAGTGTTGCATTCGGTCGCAGCGAATCGCGGGCTTCGTGGAAGAAAAGCCCAGTCGCGAACGAAATTGCAGGCTTTACGAGGGCGTCATTAACGCATCAGATCCACTTCCTCGATATCAGTAAATACAGTGTATAGGGTTTGAAATGCCAGTTAATAGAGGATGCAGGTCGAATTAATAACTAGTCCGCACTACAGGTAAGTGTATGGGGACGCTTGAAGCAACGTCCAATTGTCGAAGATTCCTAATTGAAAAGATGCTGCTTGTGTGGTGCAGCACATGTGGCGTCAGAGGAAGACGAGGCCAAGCCTAAGTTCGGACGGATGATTACCCGAAACGAGGTGATCATACGCTGCACGGAAGGGCTTGGCATTTAAAGAACAACGCGCGACAGCGAACGAAGCAAATAACATGATTTGCGAAGGACAAATCGCGGTGGAGCCCCGGGCTAACAATCCTTGAGTAGGCTAACACACCTACTGTCCGGAGACTTCAAGATTTCGCTCCTTGTCTTCCACTGGTCATCGTTCGATTGGAAACCTTACTCTTTGCTTTCCCCTTACCTCGCATCTTCTCGCCAACCTTCCATTGTACTAAGTCGTTGATGACCTTGTGCGCTTATTCCTCGACGGGCTATTGTGTACGCGCAGCGTTGCTCTCGTTGACATCGGTAATAAGAATAGCGCTCGGAAATTCTGCGAGACGGCCAATTCTCATATGCGCGCGCGCGCGCGCGCGCGTTTATTCATCGCGTCCTTTCACCGAGGCAAAGAAGAACCCGCGACATTTTCATCGCTCGCGAGCAATTAAGCGATTCGACTCCAATGATCCAGAGATCATTGTCATATTTGATATCCGCAAGTTCGCGTGCTGTGAAAATGGCGCGTCAAAGCCTCGGTCGCCGCTCTTTCGCTCTCGCACGAGTCTTTCGCAAAGCCTAACCAATTATCGTACACTGATTATGGAGAATTTTGTATTCAAAATGTCCCCTCGGCCCCAAACCGTCAATCCGTGGACTCCGGATCCTCTTGCGATCGACGTAGCCCACATTCGCAGAAAGTGAGCCAGTTGTACGGAAAGGTAAAGAGGATCGTGCGTTTACACGTGGGTAATTATTTGCGGTCAATCGTAGTAACTTCTTAAATTATATTTACGTAATATTTTCCCGTGTACATCGGCATCTTTTTGTTCTTGCACGAGTATCAACTCTTACCATAAATCCATGGAATGTCTCGAGCGTTCTTATAGAACGAAAAAGAACGTATCAGCGCAAGTGCTTTACGTAATGTAAGAAATGTGCAGGATATCGCAGAGAAGAAAAATGACTTCTGTTCGAATAAGTGTATCGCGAAAGATTGTTCACGAGTTGAAAAATGTGTTTTAGGTACATGGACAACGTATCGTTTAACTCGATATGCATCAATTTTTGCACAAATATATAGATACGTCGATCGTATTACGCTATGAATTCGGACAAAGTTTTTCTCCCACTTTTTTTATCGATCAGGGGACTGTAATGTTTTCTTAAGCTGGAGGTCGTTTTACGTTTTAGAGAAGAATTTACGGATAACAAGTTTTTTCAAAGGCTGAATTTAATACTAGACGCTATAAATGTTCATATTTGCCTAAACTCCTTTACGCGATACTTTTCCACACGCGAACCATACCGCTCGTTGTAATTTTGCATTATCCAGCATTTGTAAAAAATTTCAAACCACCGTTGCATCGAATTCGTACTCGTATATTTCGTTGTTGGCAATCGGCGAATGCTTCGATTGAATTAGTTATTCTTTACGATTTCATAAATACGATTTCATAATGTTTAAACGAATATTTAACTAGTTTACTACTACGCATTCGCGAAGTAATTTATACTAAATGTCTATTACGTCTCTATTATTATATTTTTATTCGCGATTATTAAATTTTATAAGTCATCAAGAGAAGAACGTAAAAGTATTAATGGTCACTTTAATAATGCATTATACGTATACAAGTATGCCGTTGATAGTCGCAAATGGTGCATTCGAATTATTCAAGACATTATCACGTGGCGAACAACGTACTTATTGCATAAAGAATATTAGGAAGCTTATCGCATAATGCAACTCGTTCATAATTATGGACATCTTCGTTAAGAGTCTTGGAATGTTAAAGGAAATTCTTGACGTGCGGTCTATTAGTTTTAAGTTTCGAATGGTGCAATTTTTCGCGAAATAATTAGGTCTGTCGTTCGCCTACTATTTTCTTTCACCTCGATGCCACATCGGAATGATGCGAGAGCCGATTGATTAATTATCAAGGCAACGACGATAAACGCGCGATAAGTAGCAGAGTACAATACCGCATAATTCTCGTGGTTATTTCATTTGAGAGAAAGAGTTGTAGAGATCTATGCGAGTGCCCGTAATTTAATTTTGCTGTTAGACAGTTGGCAGAGCTGTAACGACAGCCAGTCAAAATGCAAATTTGTCTGTTACGCTTTTTTAGCCGTCCACGCGCTACTCCGGGGCAGACACTCCCATTCCCATTTAGCACATGCGGTACGTTACATACGTTACGATCCTTAAATTAAGGCTCTCCGACGAAGTTACGGAGCTGCGAAGCGTCCGATCGACGCCTCGTGCAACGCCGGAATATTTCGTTCTTGGCTGCTCTTGTTCGTTAACGTATGTTTGTGCGTGCGCGTTGAGCGCATGCGAATCCGCGTTGCTGCAGTTGTTTCAACTTCTTCGGCGTGCAAAAGCGAATGGAAAGTTCATGCTGCTAAACAGCACGAATGTTGCATAATTTTTCATTCATCATTGTTGCTGCACTCGGTCGTTGGGTTAGCAATCAGAAGGATTAGGCTACTTTACGGAACTTGCGGAGATGAACTAAAATCAACGAAAGATAAGGGATAAATGAAATGTACGTAATCGATGGTAACGGGATTTTAATGTTAACCGCGATTTTAATGGAACGCGGCAAGTGAGTCACTTTATAAATATTTTGAAAATTTGATTACATTTGGGTTAGAAGAATAATCGATGAAAAAGGATATTACATTAGGTAATATAGTTTTGAATTTAAAGCACATTAATATCAAATTTTACTCTTATAAAATCAATTTCATTATATAAGCTATTTACCGAAGTACTATCTACGCATTAATTCGTAATCCAGTTACGATAAGTTAAGGAATCTCTTTTGAAGATCTTGTCATACTCAATTACGAAAAATAATTTCTATGTTAAAGTATTTCCGTATTCTTTAAATCGATCATTTAACCGTAATAAAACGAAACCTGTAATGAAAACTTTATGCGATCAATTAAATTGTACGTGTTTTTGAAATAACAATAAAATGAATTTTGTAGGAGTAGATAATTTGTACATTTGCAGGTATTTGTATTCGGTGTAAAGTAAAACAAGCATAAGATTACTGCAAGAGAAGCTCATCCAGTTCAGTGAATTGCGATAATTTTACCAGTTTCTCTTTTACGCGTAGGTAAAGAAATGCAAAAATCTTATTAAAAGAATTAAAAAAATTAGATTACCTATCTCTAAAATTAAATGGATCGGACGTATTTATATTTTTTAAAAATAGCACAATAATTTCCTTTTTAATTATTGATCACGTGTTAAGTGCGAAGTTAATTTCCGTATAAAACTTTAGAAAGTATTCTCTAACGAAAAATTAAACGTTAAATGAACTAGAAATAAATCGAAACATTTTTAGTCTCAAAAGTATAAGTTGTTTTAATGATGTTTCATAAGATATTCAATAGAAATTGATTCCAATTTGATTAGAGATAAATCGGTAAATGTTAAATTTTCTAGATTTGAGGATTAGGATTAAAATTAACCCAATATCAGGAAGCCCAAAATCAATTTTTTTCCAATTAAATGTTTACATACAAGTTCTCTCTAATTCGAAGATTTGTACAACGTTCTTATTATAAAAAGAAAAAGTTTTTTAATCTAATAAGCTACGGATTAAAATTTATTTTTCAACTTTCATTATCGGTGCGGAACTTTTATCAAATATTTCATTTCATAAATTTTTATTACACATTGAAGAAGCACGCATTAAGAAGATGTGCGAATAAACAACCATGTCAACCATCCCAACAGAAACTTTTCTACTTGGTGTGGAAGCTCTTTATTTTGTAAGGAGTTGCTTCTTGTAAGTAAATATTAATTCGACAGGATTTATTTTTAATTTCATCAGTTATGAATGTGAAATTAATGATTAAAATAAAAGGTAGAAATATATTTTTAGTTCGTTATGAAAAATATAACCATTACAACAGACAAACAATTGTTATTAAGAGTCATTTTTATCATTTGCTGGTTCTGTGGAAATGCATTCTTCGTTAATATTATACAAATGTCCGAATAATTATAATTCCTCTGACTGTAATTTAATATTAACCACTCTTATTTTTATTTATTCGTTTATGCATGCGTATTTTTGTGTATGTAAATGTGCACGCGAAGGAGAGGAACAGCGAAAAGGTGTTGGGAATAAGCGAGTTGGGGGAAGTGGGAAAAGAGAAATGAGAAAAGAAGAGAGGGAAAGAGAGATTTGCTCCATAATTCAAAGCTATTTTGTAGCTTTAATTGAAAAGCTTTCAACGGAGTTATGACATCGCCTTATAGTATGTAAATGGTGGTTGAATTAAGGGAAATAATCCTAATTCAGATGTACAATACTTCAGTCTCTACAATAAATTGCCTCTTAAATTAAATTCTTTCAAAGACAATGTATTTAGTGTCGTACGAGTACACAAATTAAAGAGCTTAATAAATTGTTTTTGTTATATTGTTTTTATATATAAATTTATATATAAACCTATTGTTTTTCTTATATGCTTGAGAAATAAAAATGCCTTTAACGTTCAAACTTTGTATCCGTATATATTTCATCTTCGGAAGAACTAAAAACCAGTGCATTCACTTGAAATGCAAAAAAAGTTTTACTACTTTAAAAGAAGAAAAGAACGAGATACTACGTAATTACGAGTAATTTCAGTTACTTGGCTAAGTTTAACTCGACACACCACATCCCGCGGATACAACATCAGTGCTCTGTTTTTAACAGGATCGTGCATCAAAGATACAGTCCAGTGATTACATAGTCGTGAGAAAAAATTGTCAGGTTTATTAAAGAGCCATCAATCGACATTTTTCTTTCGTGAAAATTAATTACGAAATGAACGTCATTCATGGGCCGAAGTTACGGTGAACGAAGCTGCCGAAGAATAGTTTTTATTGCGCTCGTCATCGTCTCTCTCTCTCTCTCTCTCTCTCTCTCTCTCTCTCTCGGTTTCTCTCTGAAAACGATAAACGTCGGCTGGAGCATTTAACGAACCAAAGGCACGCGGCGATGCCTTTCTATGTTGGTGAATTCGCGACGACGACGACGACGACGACGACGACACCTTTCGAAGAGAATTACCGACGGAATTCCGCTGATTTTAGAGGAAACGAAGTGGAAGGAGTTCGATGGTCCGGTGTAACGTCTTCCGATCTAACGCTAAGACTCTGACGTCTATGGCTTCAGCTAGCGGTTCTTCAAGAATATCTTCGAAATCTCGGGAGATAAATATTCGAATCATCTTTATTTTGGAAGGGGTATATGAAAATAAAAGTAGGAACGCAGGCTACCCGCTCCTTTTCAACGACTGAATAACGCAAGAGATTCGAAGAGAAAACTCTGGCGGCCGACATTTTTTATCTTGCCGCTTGGGTTCTTTGCACGGATGTTGTTCGCTTGGTCCATTGATCGTAGCTCTTTGCAGTTCTTTTCTCTTATTTATTACTTTCGTTGATTTACGCGAGTGCACGACTCCGCAGCGAATTCTTGAGCGTTACACCGCGCGTGACAGAATTATTTCTTCATTGATAAAGCACGAAAAGGATCGCCCGCCTCGAACGCTCGTCGATCCGCGATGTATTTGTTCGCGAAGAGGATTTATTTGACGGGTAAATTGAGTTTTTCAGCCAAGAGAGAAAAAGGTCTTTTTATTTAGACAAATTCTTTTTGGGAAAGGTCGTACGGAATGGCGTTTTTAACGCAAACACATTTTTCGAGATTTCGCGAGAATGAAATAAGGTATCTGAAACGAAATTTAGTGGGCACCTTTGATACGAGAATGCACAATTTTAATATTAAATATCGATGAGTGGCGTTTAACTTCTACATACGTAGTATTATAGTCGAGTAAATGGTTTATGATTTCGTCAAAAATTGTCATCTGTCACAGATACCCGCGGAATAAAAAGTCACATAAATTTTATTTGCGTAGCTAATGTATATTGCTATATTGAATGCTATATTGAAATAATTTCTTTCAGCAACTGAGGCGAAAACCTACAATCATTATAACGAGACGTTATCATGTAAATCATCCTTGATTTCAAAAATTATTCGGTTTCATTTACACTACTGTATAAGTAAAATTGTATAATAGGAGGTCACAAAATTATTATGACAAATGTGAGGAATAAGATGCTTAACAATGAACGATCAATCACGTTCAAACATCGAAATCACGTTTCCATTCTTAAATCCTGAAGTTATTGAAAATTCAAGTGAATATTTATACTTTATACGCATAAATCGAGCGAGAGAAATTCAATAACAAGTTGCACATGTTTTGGAGCTTAGCTTATGTAATAATAGGAAAAGGATATATCTTCTTCCTTAAATAAATTAATACGGATTTATAAAATATTACTTTCTTAAAGTAAGATTCTTTTTACGACGAAGCTGATTTTATTCTAATGTTTGAATTTTTAAAAATGTTTTTAATAAGGAAACAACTATAATTATCACATAGAGTATTTCGTAGTCATACCAAAGGGAAGTTCACATATCTTAAATTTCGGATCATTCGCTCGCAGTGACATTCATACAGCAATCATCGTAATTGTCGACGCATTCATTCCTATTCAATCATCTATGAGGATCGTCGCATTGGCAACGGCAGCAGTCACTGGTATTAACGATTTTTTTACAAAGCCCTGAGACGTAGTCAAGGATGCTCACTATTCTAATTTTTAACGTTCGCGTTAAAAAAAAATTAACCAGGAGAAAGATAGAGGGGGAAAGAAAAAGAGAGTGGGAGTGAAATATGAGAATTTTTTAATCTGCAGTTCCCAAAGTAATAATGTTCGAATATTCCAGACATAATTTTCTGAAACATTATTTTAATCTGCGTGTAACAAATATATTATGGTAAAGATCCTTTATATAAATAACAAAGGATAAACTTTATGTATATCCTCTGGCTCAGTAATTTAACAACATTAAATATAATTGACAGTGTGTATAATAAGTTATTTATTATAAAAATAAGACGCTTCATATACTCTATTCAATTGATGAACATACAATTACTAGATCAATCGAATCTTATTCAAAGATAAAAATGTATAAATAAAGTGTTTCAATCGGATAGATTGTAACATCATTTTAAAAAATTTTCAATAATCATACAATTTTTTGCTTAAAAAGTTGCAAATCTTGCAAAAAAATTGTGTTTTCTTATTTTTTTAATAGAATTAACTATTTGTTCTGTTTGCTTTATCATCAAATTATAATATCCATGGATAAATGAAGTTTTTTTTTAACACACTATTATCATATTTTATCAGTTGTAACGATTAATTAAAAGTTGTTCATTAATACTAATAATGCAAACTGACATATCGATAATGATTAATAACATTGTAGAATGTTGACAGTACTAATAATTAAGCAAAATAATCGTCTTTTTTAAGTTGTTTATAAAAATATAATAAAAGTTATAAGTTTTTCTTCATTTACGTGATACTTTATCCTGAGCATATAATTTTAACGATATAAACTTGTATATGAAATAGTTCATAATTATTAAAATGTTGTTATAATTACAAATTTTATGCAAGATCTATTGCATTATTCTAATGCTTAATTTCATAAAAAAATAATAAAACAAATATAGTAAATAATGGAAAAACTCGAATGACATATTTGTTGTATATGGAAAAAATTGTATAACGCTATACAGTCAAAAATAATAATTTTAATTTAAAAAGTTCTACATTATGCAGTCTGTGTTTAAGAGCAGGTTTATTTATCTGGAATTGTTGAAGAAGTGGACTTTGAATGTTAGGTTACAAATTATCTTTCATAGAAAGCAGGGTTTGATCATTGCGCACTTATAATTTAAAAGCAAGGTTATAAATCCACCTTTTACGTATAATTTTATTACTATCAAAGTTAACTTGACAATCGTTTTGTCAAGTTAATCGTTTTGAATAAAATTTCTTCGAATCGATAAATTTCTTTATTACAAAATACGACAGTTATTCCTTGATTATTTTGCACAGGATGAAATTACTCAACTGAAAGTACAGGAACCATCGTGATAAAATATGTGTTTTATTCTGTATGTAAGAACTTCTTGAAAATTTAAGAAATTTAATTTAAATCTCAATTAAAAAATTTATAAGCAAATTAAAATTAAAAAAGTTTAATTGAAAATAATTAAATTAGTCATTGTAAATTCTTTTTTTTATTTAATATTTAATATCAAATTGAAATCATTTCATCAATTTTGGTTAAACTTTTTTGCATTTCGATAACGTAATTTTTACATTCATAAATTGTATAGTTAAAAAGAATCATTGAAAGTGAAATTTTCTTAATAATAAAACAATTCAATATTTATAAATGATATTTATATATTCCTTAAGTATTCCACATCATAAAAAATTAAAGATTCGGTGTAAGATATTTTTAGAAAAGTTTATGTACAAAATTATGTTCTTGGAAATGTTTATTACGCTTCTAATAATATTTACTGCAGAGAAACCTCATAAACAATTGATAGAATGCTTAATAAGTCATAATAGTATACAATATATAAATAAATAATCATTTATATTATAAAAAATTTTTATACTTTAATTATACGTATATAATCTTTTTACAAAGCCTTCATAAAGAAAATCCATACTATAAAGTACGTAATTTTATTTAATTATAATTGTATAAGGTTATGATTTTCGTTTTACTTTAACATTGGTATACGTACATATAAAATAATACTGTGTAAATAAAACTATATAAGTTGAAAATTATCAACATAAAAATATCAAAGTTGTGAGCAAAGGAATACAATAAAGAAATGAGAAAAGTCGAATGTATTATACGTAGAAAATCTGTTAAACAAAATTTGAAATAATACAGTTTATAATTTTATGTACATTATTAATATTAATGTGCATTTAAGTCATGATTTTTATTTTATGGAGTTTCATTTTATAAGTTGTTATTAATTTCATTTCCTATTTAAATTTTAACGAGCAATAGACCTCATTGTAACTCTGTATCTTAAGTTCATATATGTTCTGGCCTTTGGATAAATAGTAAATTAAAATTGCAATTTATCTTCATATATAACAGAAGTTTTTTAGCATGTAAAATACAATTTAACTCGGACTTACATATTAATTTGGCTTTACTAGAATATTATATTTCTACCCATTTATTACATCGACAGATTGAATAGAAATTATGCGTAACTTTATTGCAAAAAGAATTTGTATGAAATTTATATGCCACGTTATATGACATTTTAAACTGAAATAATTCCTTTGATAATATATTGCAATTATTACAATTTTTAAACAACAATCGTTATAAATGATTAAAACATATTTTTAAGTACCAAATATTAAAAGAAAAGAGGGATAACAATTTATTGTACATTTTAGACATTTCAAAGAAACAATTATCTTTTCCACGATATTTTCACATTTGTCTAAAATATTTTTATTAATGCCAATTTAGATATGTGAAAAATATTAGAATTGTTTAAGCTGGCTTTGTCAAATTAAATGTTTATAGAAATCAAAAATTACGAAAAATTGCGATCTAGGAATAAAAAGCGTTTGAAATATTGATATTTACTCGTATGTAATAATTTATTTTTATTATTAGAAAATTTTGTGTTTACGACTTTTGCTTAAAAAAATGTATCGAATATCTAAATATTAAATAAAATTGCAATTTACTAAGTCGACTTTCACATTCAATTAACAAATTAAGTTTAGATTTTGTTGTTTTTACAAATTTATTCAAACACATATCAATGTGCATATTTACATATATTATTTCTTTTAAATGTATGTGAACAGTTTCTTATTAAATTTCATGTATATGTAAAAAATTATTTTTTATCGAAGTATTTAATGACATTTTGGATAAGGAAAAAGTTGTTTTATGAATTAAGACTTTATTATAACAATGTTATCATGCAGTAGATTTTAAATAATTATTCCACCTCAAGATTAAAATTTTCAAGGATACTTATTCTAAAAGAACGTGCGTTATTTGTACAAAAAATGATCGCAAATTACGCAGTAAAAGCTTCTTTGATCTTTTTTAAATTCATAGCGTTACAGTACGAACTTCATATATATATATATATATGCCGCTTTTACTATTTTTCTTTCAAAATCTCATATACGTATATACTTACATTAAAGATTTTCTTGCATTTTTACAAGGTACGTTAAATGTGAAAGTGAGTTTACTCAGACTGTCGTAAACTCATCGAATTTTCCAACCTTGAATAAAGATTATAAAAGTCGCGAGTTTACTTACATTTTATGCATCATCGTTAAAAGTGTTGCAAATTCTCAAAGACGTCGCTTTAGACGCGTTATTGCGTAGGTGATAATAGCCCCAAGGCTAACGTACCGATCATCCTAGTACTTTCATTATTTATATATCTATTCGGTTTATTTTGATCCTTGATTCCAAGGATTTTCCGGATCCCAATGACGATAGCCGTTCGTCATTGGAGTCGTTATTTAATTAGTGTTTTTCTAATACCTCGAGTTTTACTATAACATCGTTTATAATAATAATAATTTCGAAAGCCTACGCACGCAATTTACAAGAACCATTTAAATATCGCACTGTAGGATAAAAACGGATATTATACCCATTCTGAAAATTCATGGTTTTCTTTTAAACAAACAAACAATTACCCGATTAGCAGTGAAAATAAAAGTGTTAAAATTTTCAATTTTGTTACTCTCGCTTATTCTTTAAAGTAAGTTTTACAGGATTTAAAATTTTACACGAGCTTGTCAAACGATAACGAACGATAAATCTGTGTAAAATTTCAGAGAAACGTTGAAATATGAAAGTACTTTACCATTGAAGCTACGCAGTGCCGATGTGTATTAGTAAGTAGCATAATCTTTTTTCGTATTTATGAAAATGAAAAAAATGAAAAATCTATCGAGTACCGTGCAGTTGTATCAGACGAGCAGACGAGGATGGTACGAGACACGCAATGTACATAAATGTATAATATCATACCGCAACAACTTCATTACTTTATATGCACTTACATGCAGGCCTATAAATTCAATTTAAATATAAAGAGATACGAGTACGCATGTGCGCGTATACTCACACGTAATATACACGTGAACTTTTTATCGGTGGTTAGACATTCTTTGTTATGCGAGATATCTTGCTCAGCGCTAAAACAGAAGATGACAAAAGAGTCGTAGAGAGCAGTAAAATCGAAGACAAAAAGAAAATTAATATAACATAATTGACGTATTGCATGGATATTAAATTTGCATGCGAGCATTGAGCGTTGTTCGGTAATGAGAAATATTGGAGAATGATAAAAATAGCGGCTTGTACAAACGTTGTAATTCCGTTGCAATCGCAAGGGACGATTGTTTATAATGTTTGTGGGAGGAGAAGGAGAAGGGTGAGGTCGATGTGAAATCGTGGCCGACCAATGAAAGGATGCACGATCGCTAAGCGACACGTCGCTTAAACTTCATCGGACTCGCCTCGATATGTAATAATCGATCGTATCGATCGTATCGATCGTATATTGGAGCGACTCAGGCCTTCCCGTCAATGGCCTCAACGCCCGAGAGTTATTCGTTCAACCAAAGCGCTTCTAGTCCTGGCGTTCATTACGCGAGCGGTCCTTTGGCCCCGTTCGTTGTCGTCCCTCCTCGTCGAGTCGTTCGCTTTAACGGTGGCACAGCTCTGTATGCGCAGCCACACTTCGCAGTTTCTTAATCTTGACGGACGCGGTAGCAGCCTAGATTCACGCAGGGCCGCCCGAGTCGAGCCGGATCAGGCCTTCTTCTGCCGACTGATGCTGCGCCTTTTCCATTTTTCTCGCTAACTGTGCCGACTGCCGCCTCCTTTACATTCCGGACACGTTCATTTTTTCACATTACGTGAAAAATTCACTTTTCTACTTTGTTTTCCGAAAAGTACACCGCAGAAGCTTCCCGGAGTTAACTGTTCTTTCGTGTCGGAAAGTCGTAGTGCCGGTTTTCGGTGCTTAACTCGGCCTCGAAACTCCTCGCGAGAGAGATGCAGTTTTTTGCATTCTGACGAGCCAACTGCTCTTCGATGCTAAATTTAACTCGATTCTCGAAATTGGAATATTTGGCGTCTGCTGCTGGAACTGAAAAGTGTCCCAACGGAATCTTTAGCTCGCGCGCGACGAATTAATCCCGGCAGGCAATTTGACGGAAGTCATCGTCGAATTCAAACCTTAGACCTTGAGGGGGCCAAGAAAAAATTCAAATGACTCGTTATCTTTTTACGACTAGTACTCTTTCACTTTTGCACAAGTTAATGCAATGTTATTCCGCTTCTGATTTGGTTGGACATACTCAAAACCACGACTTCTTACATTTCTTTATTTACCTGTAAAATCGAGTTTTCGTACAGTTTCCAAATACTCGTGTGTATTTCGCTTGAATTTAATAGGCTATTTGACTTCGGAGGAGGAATGGTCAAACGTATTTCCAAACTACCCAATGAAATGTTCAAACGGTAAACTAAATTGCCAGAGTGTAAAAGGCCCTGATACAGCGTAAATTTAATTAATGGGTACTAAAAGAAGTAATTTAAGTATGAATTTCGACAGGATACACTTGTTGCCGTGTGACTTCTTTTAATGTTTTGCATTTAATATTTGGGCTTGTTGAAAGCTCGTCATTTGTAATTTAATAATTTGAAAAGAGGTCGATAAGAGAAGTTCAATTATGCGGAGTATCGTTGTGGCGAGAACGGCAATTAGCGTTTGTAACGAATGGAAGTACGGTGAAAATAAGTCTACGGTGGACTACGTAATTATTATTTCCTTAATATTCCAGAGCATTTTGATTATTTCGTGTTCCGTTCAGCCGTCGGTCGAACGCTTGAGCGGAAGAGGCAGAAGAAGATTTTATGGTCATCTACGTAACGAGAGCGTTAAAGATTAACGAGGCAATGGACCGCGCCACAAGACGATATATAGCTTGCCCGCTTCCCCTTGGAAGCGTCGCGCCATCATCGCGGCACTTCCGCGAAGAAAGTCAAAATAACGACGAGGGTAAAAAATGCGCGCGTGTACGTACGTAATTTCGAGAAAGATAAAAGAAGAGGAAAAAAAGAAGCTCGTGTGCGCCATCGTTGTCTAGAAGGTGCTCGTGAGGTAGCTAACGGCTGCTGGAAAACTTGGCGTTACACGTGTGCACCAGGAGCAATCGCTCGTAAAATAGTCTTGACAGAAGGCTGATTTTCAAAATGAGCGCCCCAAGAGAATTTGCCAGAGAACCAGCAGCCTTAGGTCTTCAAATTTTCGACATACCGCGTTGCGCTGCGCAAAAAGCCGTTACAACTAAACGCCGCAATGCAAAACGGAAATTCGATCGCAACTCTCTTGAGAAAATTCCTTTTGCAGCTTTGACTGCAGAGCGGACCGTCTATCGTATTATTTTGCACGATCTGCGAGTGAAACTTACCTTTTTATTGGCCTGCTGTGATAAATTGCTTCCTCTGGGTTCGTACGATTAAATAATATAACGAGAACAGTAGCGAGAAAATATCGGGAGATCGTACAAGAATTCAAAGTTCTAAATATATTTGTATCAACGATCGGCTCGGGGACAAAGCAGTTTTTCAGTTGCGAATTTATTTTTATTACGTAGACCTCTCTTATGTTTATATAATTTGCCTATTACTGTTTTGCCAGAATGAGTTTATTTTATTTTGCAAGGGAAAGCGTTACGTTATCGTAATGTAATGCTTTATTGTCATAATGCTATATTTATTTTACTTTATAGCGTCATTTAAATCGGCTGGCGTTGCAAACGTTGAATGTCGCAAAAATTCCTCGAGGTATCGCATGGAAATTGAACGATTCAGTCTAAATAGTTGCACGGACGAAGAGTAAGTTCGGTCCTGGATCAAAGAAATCGCCATTGAAATTGATGATTTTTCAAATGGTTTTCACAATTGTCGAAGATTCTCAATCGCGATCCATCGATAAATCTCCCTTTGTCCATCATCGGGTGAGATTCACAATCGAAGACGTTGACGGTTATATAAGGCTTTTACTAGGTATTTACTTCGCTGCAGCTCGTTATTAAAATCTACCGAACAAACCGCCCCACTCGTGACATTTATGCGTACAAATCGCATGAAAATGGCGTAGCAGCATTAGGCCGACGAAAACTTTTTAAGGAATAATGGGACATTGTCGTCACCACGTCACCACGTCACTCGGGGACCAGCGAATAAAGCAGACACGTCGACGTGAGATTAAAACAATACGTAATTAGGTGAGAAAATCCTCGGGCGATCAATAAGCGCTTCTAGAGTGTGAGATCGGGGTATCGGTATTTTTGAAATTGCCATTCGGCTTGCGAGCGTCGCGTCTCATAATGCGCACGACCTCCTGAATGAAAAGCGTGCCCTTCCCTTTCGCTATTGCGTCCGATTGATCGCGGAGGCTCATTGATTGTCTCGTAGAGGATAAATCGCGCGAAGGGGCGGCCGATCCCTCGCGTCCCGGGGTCGCCGAAGGACAGCCGCGAGTGGTTAACCCGCGCCACGTGAGAATTGGAACGCGCGAAGACGCGCGACAAAGAGGGCGACGCCTCTCTCGGTGAGCCCCAAGTGCACCGATGGCTTTTCTCGTTCGCGCCGATGCAACGGTCCGCCCACGGACTCAGGCTCGATTCCCGTAGCAGATCGACGAGCAGCCTTTACGTAAATGCAAGCCAAGCCGTAAATATCGGCGGTGCACGACTGACGAAACACCAAATTGAGGAGCAGAAAACGAAAAGGGGAATGGGATTATAATGTAAATAATGCGTGGCATTTATTTGCCTTTATCCACTCGGACAGTCGGAGTTGAAATTTATCGAATATGCGCCAGTTACTCGCGTCTCGTGTAACGTTATAGCTTTTCGCTTTAACGTTAAGCCAACGGAAATTACCAATTGCTTCGCTAATTGAATGAAATTAAATATCGATACTTATGTGCACGTTAACTCTTATGCGTTTATTCGCGTTCGACAACACTTGTCTCGTCCACGGACTTAATTCATTCTTATATTGCATTTATTCAACATCGGTAGTCGGTAGCATATCAGTACTTCGTCTTAGTACTTCAACCTCGCTATTTATGTAATTTTCGATATGCCTTTCGTTCGATCCGTGCGATTATAAGGACAAAATTCCCCTTTTTACGGAATATTTGCATTTTGCGCGATGTAGGCTCCTTTCGGAGCGACACGCTTAAATCGAATGGCTTTCGAGTTTTCTTTAACCTCTTTCATATAATAGAGCACCTTATCTAATTCGGTAAAATAGGCGCGTGCTGCATCGATTACTCGAGCATCTGATTCGAATCTCTTTTCTGCGATGATTCTTACGTTTGGAGGCAAATCGTATACCAAACGTACGAAACCTGAAGAATAGGGATGGCATAGAGTGATTTCGCAATGCAATTGCAATAATTTCGCTGTCCCAATTGCAGCGAGTTAGAGCATTATCCCGACGAAAAGTAACCCGAGCAACCTTTTCCACCAAACCTCGTCGTTTTCCCCTTGTTTTATCTTCAAACGATCCAATAAAAATCCACAATTCTATAAAGTCACAGTTCTGTCTTTTTGTGAAAAGTCAATAAAGATTGTAACGAGGATATTCCATAAAACGTAACGATAACCGTTTTAGATGACGTAACTGTTCTTGCTTTCTTTCGTGCACGTTCACCGGACTTAATCCCCTATTTTAACTACTATTTTACCTCCAATTGGTCATCAAGAACCCGTGATCTATTAACCATCAAAAGATGTAAAAATACTTTTAGATTTCGGATTATGGATGATAATCTTTTACAGCTGAATTATAGATTATTCCTATAATTCTTGGAGTAATGACCGCGGCCAAGTAATCAAGAGTTTGTTTCAGCGTCACTTATACTCATTCGGCCACGTCGGAAACCATTAAATTACTCATAAACCGTTTTAATGAAAGCTCGATTTTAGTTTCCATCGACATTTCACCTTCGAAACACGCCTAACGCGTGGAATTCATTTTTTTCTTTTTCTTTTTTTTTCTTTTTCTTTTTCATTTATTGAAATCAGAAATGCTGTTGATTGATCATGAGGTGAAATTATTGAGGCAGATAAAGATAATTGACCGAGGCAAGTGAGCCCATCGCATCGGTGCATACATCTACGAATCCTTAGACAATAACATTGACTTATATTCTATTGTTATATATTTCATTTTAACCGGCTTATGAAACAGTTATCTCCCGCATAAATGTTCGTTTAATTTACTCGAATGCATTTTCTAATTAGGAATAATTCTGTAAACGGTTTCAAAATAGCAAAGGATACACCTTGCTGCTACTTTCTTTTTCGGAAGAGCGCAATTAGTATAGAAATAAATAAATCCGACGCATGTGCTTTTATCGCCTAAGAAAAAATAGTACCAAAGTATTTATGTTGCTTGCATGATTCTACGTTACATGCATTTTCGACGTCCCTCGAAAAATTGCAGAATTTCAGCTGATGTTATAATAACTTATTTTCCAAAAGTAATAAGCGAATGCAATGAAGTTACTTTATAGTACTGTTCAAACTAAATTCGAGTGGTAAAATGAACATTCGCTCATGTTTACGATACGTACAAATGCCTCTTTTAGAAGACTTCAACGTTGGAATTACAAGCCATATGGTCTTTTATGTTTCCATGAATTATTACATTATTACTGCAAATTACTATTATAAGCTGTCGTGCATAAAGTAGACACTGTACCAGTAAAAAGCCCCGGTGCAAGCTATCATCATTTCTCGCTTGTTAAAAAGTTCCCTCCCAAATTAACAGACCAAGTTGTTGATCAACATTCTAAGTGCGATAATTTCTATTGGACGCATAAACGCCTGCTACGGAACAATTTCCTTTTAACAGGCAAAAACTGTTGGAATCTTTAAGCGCCCAGGGTTTTTCCTCTCAGCCAGCCTGAGAAATAGCGATGCTATTTGTATATGGGAAAAAAACTGAAACCGAATTGCCTACGGGGAAAAGCACCGGAGACAACTCGGGCAGAGCGGAAAGCAGAAGGGGAGCCGGTGTTAGCGCGAGGCGTGGCACCGAGGAGTCCGTCGATGTCTAGCTGCTCTCGCGGATGCCGCTTTCGGCGCGGTACCTCGCGCTTACTCTCTCCTCGTGGCTCCTCGTCGAGACTCTTTCGCGCTGGAGATTTCCGTTCACCGAGTTTCGGTTTCACTCGCCTCGCTCGCCTCTTTGCTCTTCTAATAGATACTTCTAATGCGGATACCTGGAAGGGCGTTAATGAGTCGCTCGGCTTTTCAGGAAATCGAAGCCTTTTCCTCGTTTCACTTGATTTTTCAAATCTCTTGCTTTCTTCAGTTATGTAGCTTTTTGTGATAACCGCAGGGATCGCTCTACTCCGCTGCTTACCATGTAGTTGCAACATACACACCGACCTATCGCTACTTTAGAGGTTTTCTATGCTTTCCAACGAAAATCCAGAAATAAATAATATGCCCATTAACCATTTGCATTTTATAAACTTGGAAATGTACTGGCGCATGACAAGCGAGCTCGATATGTTTCGATACAAGTGTAAAACATTGCGCGTTTCTGCATTTCTGAAATGTACACTGTGGGTAAGAGCTGTAAGCGTTAAGAAAGCCAGCTTTCTTGTCCTGAGTTATACGTACGACCTTTAAAAATTAAAAAAGAGGATTAAGTTTCGATGAAAGTCAAGTACACTATAGGGACCATTGCGTGCGCGTTTGTAAACCTGCGAACGTTTCGATTCGCGAGGTTCACAATCAGTGCGATTGTGATTTGTAATGCTACATCTCGCTCTCGGTAATATTTATTAACGATTTTTTAGTTGAATTTGTAATAAAATGTTGAAGCGAGCATTTCTCACGAGTTAATTATTTTATCTTAGTAAATTCGATTGTTCTTAATGTGTACTACACTCGTTTGATTGTACATTTACGAGCTAACGCCAATGGAAGAGAAATTTTGATAAGACGAATGAGATACTTGGATAACAGTATTATTTGAATCTTTTACAATGCGAAACGACAACCAATTTATTCCTCATACTTTGTGTTACTTATTCGTGTTTCTTACTATTCGTGCCTGTGCAGCGTACACGCACGCACATTCAGAAGTACATGTACATATTTATCTTTCGATCGTTTAATTCTTATGTCAGATATGACTCTAGAATTACATGAGATTTTGACAAGATTGGACGAAGCGGTTTATCTATTTCAAAGTATTTTTTCATACATCAAAAATACATTGCACAAAAATTTCTGACATAATAATGCTGCGATTGAATCATTTTCCCTGTATCTAATTAAAAATTTATTCATGCTTTAAGTAGAGCATTAATATTCTCTGTGCATATTGTATGTATATCGCGAGTTTAATGGATTTGGATATTAACGCTTCTATTATATTTAAAATGTTTTTATTATATTTAGAAATGTGCATAAAACTGTTATTGGCTGACTTATCAAGTAACGTAGTTACTTCGTGTAATATATAAACAACGTATTATAGTTTCCTTAACGAATAAAGTAATATCTGCCTATCTGTAGACATTCTCTCTCTTGTTCGTTTACAGTGACTCAGTCGCTCTCGGCCTCTCTCTCTCTCTCTCTCTCCGTTCGACTGCATCTACAGAATCCTAGTCCCGATAACGGCTTAAAGCACTATGCAGATTTCAACTTATTCGAGAGAAAGAAAGAGCGCGCGTGTGCATGTACGCGTGCTTATGTGTAAGTGTGTTTTCTCGCTTAGAAATGCCGATAGCGGTCGCGGCTCGGCCATACGGACGCTGATTCCTATGCTCTTACGAAAGAACACGCGCAAACGAAAGAAGGATCTAACGACGCAGCTGCATGCGCATTCTGCTCCAGAATAAACATGAAATGGCCTACGCCCACGCGAAATTCATCCATCGAGAGAATGTGCTGAATGCGAAGGACTCGGCGAGAGCGCGCAGTTGTTTTATTAAGTTTTTCGTTAATATATTTTTTCCTTTATTCATTCCGTACGAGGATCTCTCTCGGCGATAATCATTTGCGAATCAAATTCAGCTTCATTCGAATCCTTAGATTCGAAACTTGGTATATAACAAATATAATTTTCTTTGTAATGGAATTAACGTCATTTATCTGCAAAATCAGGCGTCCTCTAATTGGCTAAAAGAACGGTATGATGTATTTTATGGCATTTGTCGAGGCGCTGCAGGACAAGGTACAGTATATAATATATTGTAAAATACAAAAAGTACGATATGGCACATGCATTGCACAAGTGTCCATAGAAAATTTAAGATTTCATCACAGCGCTAATTTTATTAAAATCAAAGCTTTTCTGTTTGAAGGCAAATATACGAATTCAAACGTTGTACATTTATGTTTGCATTATTTATTTCAAACTGTTTTCCAGTTTTCATGAATCAGTACCAGACTTTCAGTTTTCTAAAGCTCGTTACACTGTTTAAGAGTTTAAAAAGCGACACTAAATAAAAATGAATATTTATGACAAAATAACTAATGGATAAATAGTTGTGTTCATGCAGTCTCATCTTTCTTTTATTATTCACCCCAAAAGTATTGTATTTATCATTATTCGAGAATACTTAAATATTTTCCCCTTTTATCGTGACTTTTTCAAATACAATTAATAATATTGGCTTCATTTTTTCAAGTTACAAGTGCTGGATACCAAAATTCAAGACTAGCATAATGCTAAACAATTAAATATTTGTCTGCGCAGAGTTATAGATCGATGAATTACGACAAATTAAATTGACACTAAAAATTATAATTAATTCCGATTGGATAAGTAAAGAATTTGCAGCAAAAGTTCGCGAAATCGACAATTAATTATTCAGCTACAGTAGTCTTCTAATTGTCAACCGTATGCGCGTAAGATTGGATAATTACGTAATAACGTTAAGTAACGTTAAGAAGAGTGAAAATTCCGTTGAAATCAAGTCACCAACACATCATCATTTAGATATACATAAATACATTTTGTAAGACGTGTAAACCTTGTTGTCGGTCGGACAACGTCAGTCGAGGGAGATTTAATTTTCTTGTCCATCGAAATTACAGCCATCGAAAGAATTAACGGGGGAGTTACGTCATTGTTACGGCAGCTACGGATCTTTGAGCAACGGCATACTCGTCCAACTAAATAACTAAATATTAGGGAGCAATTTTTCGATTGACGTAAGAGCGAGGAAGAGCGCTCGAAGGAAGGCACTAGTGCACAGAAATGAGCACCGATCGCAAAGTCAGTTCTCCCGTCGAGATAGAATTTTTGAAATTCGCGTAGGTGCCACGTGTACCGGGCTCCACCTAACGCGAAGGATAAACACTTAGATTACATAATGTACATTGCGAAATATTCGTTTGGATATTAAACGTTTGTTAGCATACACTTGCATCCCATCGAACCATAGAACCTAAGGAGCTCGCGCTTAACGGTCGATTCCGCGGATCGAAAAAAAAGGGTTGGCTTAACCTCCGATCTGCACGGATCATTACAAAAGCAGGTTGAAATAGTGATTTTATTAGCGGGATCCTCGACATCGCGGAGTCGCGAGTTTAGGGCGAGGCAGAGTTGCCGCGCTCGTCTTCTCCTTACCTTGTACCGACGCTCTCGTTCCAGTTCTCACGCGCGCCTTGAACTTATGGCGCTTATTATGCATCGTTACGGCATATCTTCCCTCTCGAGAGAACAAGCCTTGCTCCACAGCCCTCCGCGCTCCAGCCTCTGTCCTCTCCCTCTCCCGCGCCGTCGAGCGCACACTTTCTTCTTCGGTCGACTGCTCCGAGTGTGTTTGCACTTCCCCCTTCGGCTTCGCTTTCCTCGATCGCACTCGCTCTCCTTCTCGCGCTGCGTGCACCACTGCCGCGATTCTCATTCGTCGTTCCTCGCCTCCCTTTCCCCTATTGATCGTCCGATTCCACTGGCTCAGTGTCTGCCGCTCCGACACAATTGCACGACGTGCGAATTTTCGAGCGCGAGCGCGGGAAGCCTTAAGTAGCCTTAAGTAGCCTTAAGTAGCCTTCCATCCTTCTGCTCGCCTTCTGCCATTGCACTGCCGTTCCCCTCGATCAAAGCGCAGATATTGCCGCCTTTTGCAGCGATTTTCTCCCTCGTTATTCGTCTTTTCGTTTCACAAACGATCGCTTTTCAAAGAAACGTCGGCCACCTTGAGCCTACCTGTACGAAGTGTCCTTTACATTGCGACATCCTTCGAAAACTGATCCGAATAAAACGGTATAGTTGCGTACACGCGGGTGTATTCAATTATCGACGTAATATTATAGCACTATTGAATTCCCGTCCGAGGCGTATCATTCAATCTTGTAGTGGTAATTTGCGCGCTTGAAACAACTTAAAAACAACGCTTTTCGATATTAAAGGAAACATTAAAGAAACATTTTGGGTTTTGGGAGCCGTACGTTGTTACCGACCGCTTTGTCTATCCTTCGAATTTTCAAATTGAAATTACGACGCACCGTTGTAATTTTGCTCGGTTTTCCTTGCAACCGCTTGTCCATTTTCTATTGATTACTCAAAAATTGCTTTTGAGCGTTATTTTGATCCGCATTATTAGCATATCCCTCGTTCGTGAATCATGTGTAACGACAGATACGTGCCGAGAATAATTCTTCGAGTCATTCATTCGAAACAGTCGAGCCGACGGCAATTTATCCAACTAAATGCAAACTTTATACTCCATTCGTCGATATAATCCATTCGTAATTGGCCAAAAACAAAACAAAGCGAAAATAATAAAATAAACGAAGAGCTTGTTACGAATCGCGTAGCTCTTTCATTTGTCGAGGAAAAAAGTGACAACACCTTTGCAAAAAGGTGGCGGCGAACCGTCGTTCAAGTTGTCTGCACCAGTGCATTGAATGCAGAATTTGGCGAGAGCGGTTGAACCTTTGAAACACTTGGCGCACAACGCACGCATGCCCGATTAACTTATGCAGAATCTATTTATCGCGGTCGTGGGCAACCTTGTGATGCTGTAATCGAAAGACGTCGATGCCGGTATACCGTGGGCGAAATGAAAAGGCGCTTTACAATGCCTTTTTACAAATCCTCCTGTATAATTATCGATACACGCGACGTAATGGTATCTTCCCGGATACACCAGGCGTACTTACCAATACTTCGAGTATTACAATAATGTCACCACGCGGGTAATAAGTATAGTCGAGGAAAATACATTATTTAGTAGTCTATATAGATTATATTACATCGATAGTACGTATGATTTTTTTAATTTTGGCGATGAATATTTTGTTATCGATATGTAATCACTTCCGCGCAAAAAGTAAGTATCCCTTTTATTTTGTGTTTATTCATTAGTACTTAAGAGAGAAGAGCTGATATTAGAGTCGTCTAAACGATAAATAACACATTTAAATACTTAACTCGGGGTAAAAAAACGTTTGCATAACTTTGATCCGAATGCGTAGCGGTGTCATTTAATTTGAGTTATTTGAGTTACCAGGTGTAACTCTACATCATTTGCATAAGAAAAGGAAGTCGTATAAACTATTTCAGAGTTTCCGATGTACCGTTACGAGTGAACTAATGGAATTCGCGTATTATTATTTACTAACAGAGGTTAGCCGATCCACAAAAAATGCATTTACGCTTAAAGGTGAATTCGATTTTACGCTAAATAAAAACTTCATTATGCAAAATAATCAATTTTATGCCGTTGGTGGCACTTCACTAATTACAGTGCTACGCGTTTCAAATATTGTGTTTCAAATAGATATCTAACCTTGAATGTACACTTAATTTCTAATCAAAATGTATATCGCTAAAGAATTTTGTCATTCGAAAAAATACTACTTGTCCTCTTATGTGCACAAGGTTATGTGATTATGTTTGCAATGCCCATGTAGGTATCCATAGTGATAAACTCTGATAGCCTTGGTACTTTTCGTAATGAGGTATCGGCGTTTCGAAATTTATAAGACAAATATACGTAGACGTTCAGGTTTTATTAAAATATCCAACAAAGATTAGATTTTTAAGAAGTAAACTTTAGCGCGGTTTACGAGGCTTTCAAACTTTCAATCTCTACCACGTTAATGCAAATAATCATTGAAATAGAGATAAGATTATTTTAAATTCCAAGACTTATTTTTATGAGAAATAACAAGAAATAATAAGAAATCTACGGTTACAAGTAATCAATTTTAAGTAATATTATGAAAATTACAATCCGAGTATTATTACAACATGTTATTCGCTCAGTATTGAATGAAAATTGCCTGCAATTACGTAGGATCTAGAGAAGCTTCCAATCGAATCTCACGTATTATATTTTAATATTATATTTACAACGATTACTCGTAAATATTCATCAACTAATATTTAAATCGGAATATTCAAGTGCGCTAGCATATACATTCAATGATGTTTAAAAGTATTGTAAAACTTCTTTAAAAAGTTTGCCCTGTTTTGGATGAAAATTACTTGGATGAAAAGGTTTTTCGTACTCGTACGTGTCGCGAATGAAAGAACGCTCGTGTAAACTAGGCAAAACTCACCGAGTGCCTGATACATAGATCAGAAATGCTCGTGGAGAATTTATACAAAAGGCTGTAAATCACCGAAGAGTCAATCGACTCAATGGGAGCTTCGGTATTTAGCGATTATTGGAGAAATTTTCCCGCCAAGTCGCGGAAGAATTGAGACGTCACCTCCGGCATAGGAACAATGCTGTCGTTAAAAAGAGCAGTTCTCGGTATGACGAAACCAGAGAAAAGATAATGCCTTGTTCTATCGAGTTTGCACGAGAGATACGCGATATTTCACACCACACACATTCGAGCCTCTTTTACACTTGTTTTTAGAAATTTATCCCTCGAAGAACATACGTAATTTACAATTTCCTGCATTTGCAGTTTTATTGGCTTATCGCGCGCGTAATTAAACGTTATTATACACACGGTTGGTAAATTGTAATAATAATATACATTCATATTATTTGCATGCTCTTGTCGCGAGAGTTGCGATGAAAAACCGAATTGAGAAACAATATAATTCAAATGTAAATTAAGTGTATGAAAAAATGAAAGGACTCTTTCATTGAATTAAACAACGATGAAGATGCCGTACCTTAGAGTACATTATTCTTCATCCATCATCGATCTAAAATGCTAATGTATTTTCAGAAATGAATTTTTCACGATAAATCAAAGTTGTTTTCGTTATTTACTTAAAACTAATTGGTACAGAATTAAATACAAACATGCCATTATTTAGTTTACATCAATCAATTTAGAATCCGACTATTATTTTCATTAATTTTTCAAATACATTCGGGACATAATTTCGTTACGTTTTTTTTTTCTTTTTTTTTCTTTTTTTTATTTTTTTTTTTTTTTCCCCTTTTGTCTTTTGTCGAATGAGATTACAAGCAGGTAAATTGAATATACTTTACAAGTGGAGCTTTCGAGATCGATATTTTAAGTGAGTTTCTTTCGATTAAATTCTATTGTTGAGCGAGATACAATGAGGATAAAGAATTCTTTTCAAACGATCCGAATAATAGCGATCGGACGAAAGTCGGCGAGAGCGAGATGGATTTTTCTTTTCATCTTCGATCTTTTCGATCTTGTAACCTCGTGGCCCTGATTAATAGCGATCGCTGATCTCTAACGTCTGCGTACACAGACGTTTCTCTGCCGGCCCACGTAATCAAGACTCATTGAATAACAAAGTATGCGCGAGAATTTCACGAGCGAAACGCCAAGAGGATGTTACTTCAACAATCGTATATCCCAACGATGATTTACAGTTCCGGTTGCGCGCGCCCGTACGGAATATCGCCGAGTGACCCTCGGTATACGGGGGCCAGGCAAAACACAAGTTTTTTGTTCGTTTGCTCGAGTGCCGCGTACGTTTAAGTGCGAAGGCACGCGCCCTTGATGCACCTGCGATCCGCTTATCACGGTCGAATTATCACGGTCTTTGGGATCGGTGATCTCGGGGCTGCGAAGGCGAGCGGCATAATTAGGATGGCGAGCAGGAGGAAGCTCGCGAAATGATAAGCGGCTTGGGCAGAGGAACGCATTTAGGCGGCGAGCGGCTCATCTCGCCTTGACGCTCCTGGGAATCGCCGAGCCTCTTTACTCTCCTCCTTTCTCTCCTCCTCGCTCTCGGGCAGAAAAATCGAGGTAGCACCGGTCGGTCACTGTATTACGAGCACTACAAGATCGCCTCGCAAGACCAAGGGACCTTGAGACACGCCGTTCCTTTTTCGCCCTCTCCCTCGATGCGCCTTTCTTCTGCAGCGCGTGCATACGCGTACGTTTCTTCTTTCTTTGACCTCGCACGAAGATGCGGCCACGTCGGCTTTTCGGGGAGGGGCGATCGAGTGCAATCTTGCGGAAAGTGATTGTCGAAAAAGTGAAAGTCCCGAGCCGTTAAGAAAGGAAAGAATTAAACTGGCTGGGCAGCGCTGCTCGAGTGCACGGCGTCGAGGGGACGCGGGAGGGCTCAAATTATACGCTACGCCCCGGAGTCTACACGGATGATGGCTTATTAAGCATTTTGCCGGCGAATAATGCCATTTTTACCTTACGTGCGCAATTATTTCTGAATTACACACGTACGTTTTCAGTTTCTTCGATATTTCTTCATTATTACAAACTAGTTAACCGTTCATTACCCTGATGCCTCTTGTTTAATGATGGATGTAATTAAAAAGCCGGCTTATCACGGAGAAGCTTTCCCCACGTGGTGGTAAGTCGCCAAACCTTCGACATCGCGTAATTTCACGAATTGCAAGAAAAATGTTTCACACCGAGAGAAAACTTGATAAATGTTCCGTCAACGTTTCTAAGAGCTTTGGCTAAGTTATTATGCTTTTACGTTATTACGAGGACTTTTCCAGATATATTTGAGTGATAAAATGTTGCTCCACTTATAGCGGTATCGATGTCGAACGTTCATGTTTCGAGGAAAAGTTTACAGCTCGATGTAAGAAATGCCTAAGCTATCGATGACTTCTTCAGCTTCATTCGAGATGAATTGAATTCAACGTATAAATATTAAATATATTTATAACGTTACTGCTTTTCAATCTGGAATATAATCTACAGCCTTTCCAATCGTGTCGAATCATCTTTTCATCCAACGAGTACCATAAAGTTAATCGATATCCTCTTAAAGTCGCGTAAACCAATTGTTTCTCTTCTACGATTAATGACGTGTCCAAATTTCGTCACTGAGTATCAAAAACGAAGAGAAAAAGTTAAAACCCAAGTCCAGATCCATCGTCGGCCAAAGCCGACGATAAATCCAGGTATTAATGATGCTCGAGCGACGTCGGCGAAGGGATGTCGTCGTTACAATCGATTGTCCGCGATGACACCGCGTCGTATCTACGTTACGCCATCGTCAGCGACAAAGGGTTCGCGACAGGACTTTCGGCACCGTTACTCTCCTTCTTCCTCTCTTACTCGGTCGGTTCGCTTACACCTTTCAGATGCAGCGGACAGAGTTAATAAGCGATATCTAGCTCTGCTGATGCGGCACCGGATCATCTCGAGTGCGCGTCACTGTAGCGGTGCAACAGTGCATGATAGCGGGTGTAATGATCGGAGGCACAAAGTGGATTTTCTCTCGTCGTGTCCTGATACGCAATAGCCGCAGCTCTCGCTCGGCCTCTACTGAATCAGATTGTTTGCCAGCCTCGACTCTTGTCTTTTTTGAGAAAACCTCGTCTCCTCCATTGTTGTCATTACTGCACTTTGAATCAACCCTTTTGATATATACGCTATCGAAAAGCAATTTCGACGCACAATCAGTACCGCGTTAATCGAGTAGACGACGAAATTTATTGGAAATAAAACTTCCAGGTCTCTTCTTATAAAAACGCACCGTCATTACTTCAGAATATCGACGATTACACAAATCAGTGTCCGATTGGATGAAATTTATGCGGATGCTGCAATACTCTTAAGGAATGTTTAATTCTATAAAAATTAATTCAAACCCGATCGAAACGCCCTGTCCTTAAATGCTCACTTGAGATCGCCGCGACAGATATCGTTAAAAAATCGGTGGTATCGTTATAGAAGACGGTCGAGTGAAAGTGTGCAAGGCTTTTAAGACTGTGAGTATTTCAATTGAAGGAATATATAATACCTTGAACAAAAATTGCACGTAAAGTACTGTGACTCGGTGTATACCACGTTTGTTAACTGTCCAAAAAATCACGGGAAGGTCATTCGAATGCGATGTTTGCCGATGTTTAATCGCAGTGTGCAATGCATTTTGCATTAATTCATGACTGGGGTCGAAACTTGCAACGAGTAGATTTTACGCATTTGAAATAGCGGTCAAAGCCGTGAACGGAAACTGATGAATACTCATCGAAGAAAAAGCGGACTACTGAAATTGACGAAATGGAGAACGACATTAACGGTGAAATTAGGAAAACGAAGAAGCTTTGGTTCTCAAAGATGACATAAGATTTCACGTGTCAACCATGTTTCGGTGTCAAATTGGCATAAATTGTCGCAAGGATAGGTAAGCAGTTGAATCGGTTATGATTCAAGATAAAAGTAACGTTAAAAAATAATATTGGTATTTAAGTAACCGGCTCATGGGTCCGATTAATGCTCTTAAAGATCAGATACTTTAGTATCTTAAATCAAGAATTTGGAAAAATTATACGATTATTTTACAAACCTCGCATCAATCACGAGATAAGTAATTCATTTGGGTCAAATAGCATCCGCTTAAAAGTAAAACAATCATCTGTTACCAAAGTCGGTCGTTATTCGTTAATTATACAAAATTATGTATTGAAAATATTCTTTATTTAAGAACGGTTATTTTTATATATAAAAGAATCCTGTAAAATGTTATACCAACTGATGTAGCGGTTCTCGAAATATTGTACCGAACGATTTTGAAAATGTACAGCCCCATCAATTTTAATTTTATTAACATCAAACCTTCAGGGAAATTTTTAAGGATGATAAATTTCAGAAAAATATGAAAACTTCAAAATGAAATTTTACGATAGTTATAATTACGAATAACTTATCACGAGAAAGTATGTATCCACGCAGAAAAACTTACGTAATTGAGAGTCGTAAGCTTGACTGAAAAATATGTGGCTAGAAACTGTATTAAAAAATTCAAAGAAGTAAAAACTGATTTTTTTTGCAACAAACCTTATTAAATATTATTTGATTCAAACCAGAAGACAAAACTTTGACATTCGCCTTCAATTTTCGAACATTAGCATCGCCAAATAAAAACGTTAAATCTTTGATTTTACTTTTTGAAGACGTTAAATAAATGATTTATGCGAATGAAAGAGTTCTCTTATAATTTTATTATTATCGCATAACATACATCAAGTTTTAATTTTATTTAAACAATTGGCATGGACTTGGGTATTCATTCTTTACACGTTAATCACAAGTATATCCAGTTAAACGTATTAAAACCGTTAAACACTTTACAGAAATTACATCTAAATGTGATTGTGTATGTCTTATTTTGAAATGTGACTTTGGATGTTAGAATTTCTATGTTACAATCTCTAACGAAATACTTTTTCACTGCTAAATTATTAATATGCATCCATTTTATTTGTAGATTTTAACTTTGTTCGTATTTTGAAAATCTTCATTTAATAATGTTTTAAACAATTTGAATACTTTTAATCGGTTAAATGAAAAACCATTTGTACGCATTAAAGTTTTTATTTATGTGATATATTTAAAAACCTAATGAAATACCTTTTCTCTCCGAAACAAGAGCCTATTAGAATGAATTATGGGTGGTGCATTTCATCATTTAGTGTTAGAAAACACCTCCTAGACTTTTATTAATATGCGTGACTCGAAGGTGTGACTTTCCTTATTAGAAACGCTCTTGCTTAATGGTTTATCGAGGGTGACAAATTCTAATAAAACTAATTTACTAGGTGAAAACTGTTAATACTAAAATGATAACTTATAAGCGAGGCAAATCTCCTTGTCGAAAGCCAAAAAATTTTAGTTTAGTAAAGTAAACTTGCGTTAGTAACTTCTGATCGTCATTTTCGATCTTCCCGATGAGAAAAAGCGGCAACGTACATTACTTGCAAATATTCGTCAGTTCATAGTTTATCGTAAAAGATCCGATGTCTTTTAAATGTAATACTAAATTTGCAAGAACATATGTGTAATCTGCTGCGATGTAGCTTACCGAAAGAAATTATTAAAGTTTTTCAAAAATTTTCTTCGACGTGATCGAAGAAAATTATTGTTTCAAAAAATAACGTGGAAAATGGAATTACAGCGTACGAGTATACGAACAGCCAAAGTAAATGAACGAAACTTAATTTCCTTATTCCATTGTGAAACTGCATCCGTCGAAGAAGAAAAAAATCTTCTACTATCTACATTTTCTGTTTCAAGAAACAAGGATCTATATTTAGCGAAAGTTCAATTTATTACCCGTTCCTTACAAATAGGAAAATAATTTTCACGAGTTCAGTTCGAAAAAAAGGAAATACATATCGCGAACATTCGAAGACTCGAGTCCGTAAAATCATAGTTACCGAGTAAAAGCGTATAGAGTGGGTAAAAGTGCATAAAACGCAACGAACGGAGATGTAGTACAAGAGCG
Source organism: Wiebesia pumilae (assembly GCA_018907045.1). NCBI lineage: Eukaryota > Metazoa > Arthropoda > Insecta > Hymenoptera > Agaonidae > Wiebesia > Wiebesia pumilae. The sequence continues at coordinate 5,049,596 of JACCHZ010000192.1, forward strand.
AAAGAAAAAACGAAAATACGCTTGTTAGAGCGCGTCACGAAGAACGTAAGCTCCAGGTTGAAAAGTGGCAAACGTCTACGAATCGCAGAATACGAGACGAAAAGTGTGCGGCACAATTAGTGGAACGAGCAAAGAATGCAACGACGAGGCGTATTCGTCATCGAGACTCTTACCGAACCGCGTAACTCCTAACAGCCATGGCGAGAAAAGTCTCCATTTCTGCCTTCGAAACGAAACAATGCGGATGTCAAGCAGTACTTTATAGATACTTTTGAGTCTCATTGAATTTTAAATGATCAGCGTGGCAGTTCTCAGTCGGGAGTGTCGTGAGTCGCGGGCGCGCGCCTCTACCACTCGGATGTGATACGTATATAATCAAGGGATCGACGAGTGGCGGCTGTGATTCTCGTCTCGTGCGACTCGCCTCTATCGAGCCGTAAATCAGCGATCGCTTTTATCGAGACGCGCAGAATTCGATAATGATTTCCATTGCGTCAATAGAGCAGCATAGGAGGCGCCGCGTCGAGCTTAGATCCGCGGACAATAACGGCATTGTTACTTTCGTCGTCGTCAACGTCGTCAACGTCGTCAACGTCGGCGTCGTGCCCCTTCTTCCCGTACTTTGGACGGACCTATTTCGCCTTCGTTCTTAAGCGCTTTTCTAGCCGAAAGAAATTTTTCTTTCTCGATTCTCGGCGAGATCCTTAGGTCGACTTTATTAGGTTAACGGCCGTTTTCGTCGGACGAAACGATTAACGCTGTAATAAATACCCTTTTAAACCAAAGAAACCAAAGAGCGTTTTCGAGTAATTTTTCAAATTATGACGTTAAGCACTCTCGGTACCCGTGCACCCTACCAACCAGCGATTTCTACAATTTTGCTGTAATTGCAAGAGGGAATACGCAGCGCGATACCAATTTTATAGGCTACTGCTTCGACATTGTTCCAAGTGGTTTGCGAATCGTTTTCTAAAACGATTTTATTCCAGTACTATTCGAGAAAGTTAGCATTATGATATAACGCGCGGCCATATAGAACGTCAAGTGTACAGCTCGAACGCTCGATAATTTTCGTTAGTTTCTCTCGCACGAAAGTGGAGAAAAATAACAATTAAGATAAGCCGTAATCTATCAATTACATCCTACAAGCACGAGGGCAGCGTGCGCAGGTAAGTGCGGACTTAAAGAAGGGAGAGCAATGGAGAGCCTCGGTAATCCGCGGCGGATGAGGAACCGAGGAACTTATCGGAACTTATCGCTAAACACTCGTTATAAAGTAGTTTAAGCAACAGTACTCGGCGATAAAGGAGCGCGAAAAGGAACGGGCGATAAAAATGAGTGGAGATCTCGGGATCGCGCACACGTGCTCGTTCGGCTGAGCGCATTAATGTAAGAAAGGCACTCGCTCACTCGAGGCTGCAGCGTGTGGATGGCAGGAGTGAAAGGTCCACGCCCGTGCCTCGGGCAGTCCTCGGTTTCCCCCGCTGCTCTGGCACAAGGGCGAACTCGCGCACACGGACGCGCGAGCTCTCGCACCTACACGCAGAGACGACCGGCACAGAGAGAGAGAGAGAGAGAGAGAGACAAGTGTTACACCACATTCGCTCTCCGCGCCTGCATTATCGACGCTTTATTTATGTATTCCGATCCGCGTTCTCGGCGAGGAGCGCGCAGATATGAGCGAAAATCCTCGGTACCGCGCAGCTGCGAACCTCGACGAGCGATCTATGGATTTCTTCGGAACTGGGCCGAGTCGCAAGAAACACCGTGAAATTATGCCCTCTCTGGCGAAATCTCGTTGACCGATTAAATGCAAGGCTTCGTGAAAATTCGCGCGCACCCGGACACCTACACGCGACGAAACGAGGATGTTGCGAAAGAAACCGCGAAAAGGAAGTCCTTTGCATCGAGCTCTTACTCGTTGCGCTTCATTCGAATGCGAATAATGGAAGTAACGTTAAGTTAGCGGTGGTTAATAATAATTTAATAATAATTTACAAGTTAATAATAATTTAGGTATTCCACGCGTGGACGAAACGCGTGTGGAGGAAACGAGACGCTCGTCACGTTTGTACGAGCAAAAGAGATCTCTAGTGACGCTTCCCATTGTTTCATCAATAAGAGATGCAATTCGAACGATTCGTTCTTTGTCCAGTGTTACGTTACACTTGCGTGATCGGTGACTCGTAAACGGACATTATCGTTCTCTTCCAGTTATCTTGCAAACTTTTGAAAGAAACTTCGTAAAAGTAAGCGGTTGCAACGTCCGCGTCTCTCACCACTGACCAACCGCACTCTCGAATCTGTCGAAGACTACGAGAAACTATATCCGATTGTTCGGGGGTGAAGAGACACGCGGAGTTCTACCACAGAGATGGTCCGATTGTTGTGTCGTAAGTGCGGTAAGTGCGCCACGAGTCGCTGCAGTTCGTGCAAGTGAAACATACAAAAGGGCTTTTGTACCGTTACTCCGGCTACTTTTCTCGCTTCTGTTCCACAATCGTTCATGAAGCTTCGATGCTATCGACTGTGCAGCTTTTTTTATACCCTCCTCTTAGATCACCTCAGCAGCTATCTTATCCTTCGGTTCTTTTGTCCTCGAGATATTCTTTCCCTTTTATTCTCGGTTAAATGATGAATCGATCAATTTATTCTGTTTTGGATTTAAATTCACGCGCGGGGCAAATCGATGTTTCAAATCGATTGTACGTTCGCTATGAGAGTGCGAGTAATGAGGAGTCTCTATCGATAATGGACAATGAAAGTCACCGTTCAATTTCCTTGATAATGTGGGTTATTATTACTTTGTAATTGCATCGCGAAGATACAGTTTGTTGGAAATTGAAGCGCATGAGATAAAGTTGCTCGGTTCTGAAAAGGTGGTCGAAAATGTCACGTCTTGAATGGTTGTTAATACGCTAATTTGTCTCTTTACAACGATGAATTTCGGTCCTTGAATTTGCATCCACCTTTCCTTAGAAATACAAGCTTTCGGTATACAGGACTCCTACTGTCTACCGCAGCGCTTCAAACTACATATAAAGATAACGGGCACCATTTGTAAGGCAATACGTCTATTAATGACACACGAGCTCTGAATACTCCATAAAATACAAGCTGTAAAGTGGTACAAGAGCTTACGCGCACTTGCGTAGTAAAGCGTAAACAACATCCAATGGCATACGAGCACTTGATCGCATACACTCGCATACACGTACGTAACAGTAAATTTTCGAAATGCAGATCGTCCGTCGTTGTCTGATCCTCCGTAATTTCATCTCCTTCTCGAGCGATTCTCCTCGCTCTCTTCATTCTCCAGGATTTATCGACGAATAAAATGAGCGAGGAATTTATCGCGCGGAAGTAGACGTGGATACATGCTCGAGAGCACGAGTTCTCCACTCCTCTCTCTCTCTCTCTCTCTCTCTCTCTCTCTCTCTCTCTCTTTCTCTCGCGTACGGATGCGTATTTAAGACGCGCATTCCCCGCGAGGCGTATTTTCCACGTGGCGCATCGATGAGCGCCTCCGCCTCGTCCGTCCCGTTTAACCCGTTAGCGAGGCATCGAAAAAATACCTCCTCCGAGCTGCCGCTCGTGCATCTTCCTCCGTGCCATCGGACACGCTCCTCGAGTAGCGCAACCGCCGAGATTATCGGATTATATCTAGGCTCTCTCGACGTTCTTCAAGCGCCCGTTCTTACCTCGATCTCCGCTCGACTCCTCTGGTGCCGCGTCGGTCGCTCGGGACCCCTCGGAACGACCACGTAAATATTCGGAACGATGATATAAGTACATCCGAGAGAAAAAGTTGTACACTCCCGATTGGGAAGCCCCGACTCTAACCCGCTGAACCGCTGATCAGTCTAATGAGCGTCCGAGTGCTTGCGCGGGTTTCGCAACGAGATTTCGTCAGTCGATTGCCGCCCAGTCGCCGTCTACGCCGTCTACGCCGTCTACGCCGTCTACGCCGTCTACCGTCTAGTTCGTCGGCAGTGCCGCTCATCGGAAATCGCGGAGACCGTGCGAAATCCGTGCGAAATCCGTGCGAAATCCGTGCGAAATCCATGCGAAATCCGTGCACCACGAGCTCCGTGGCATCCGCTAGGAGGAAGAGCTGTTGTGGGTGGAGCCGTTACGGGGTGCTGCACTCCAGGCACTTGGACGTCATATTTATTGCTGCATTAATTGCATAAGCTCGTGGGCCGATGTCCGCGACTTATCGCGATAAGCGAGGTTATCCCGAGGACAAGCTACGAACTCCACTGAATGATACAGGATTCACGACGGGATAAGGATCGGGACGTTTCGCGAGGGTGCAGCACGAGTTAACTCGTTTCGTAAAAATATCGCGAAATGCTGCGATCGCGAACATTATAATGATACACGGCGGATTATACTTTATCGCGATGAAGAAATGGGAATTACGCGAAATTAGTTCGGAGATTGGTTTGTCCTATCTTCCAGTCGTCATTGCTGTGCGAAAAATTGATTTATTTTTTCCATCTCTCCTCAAATTATATAATTTCACGTAATTCTGTAGAATTTTGTGTAATTTTATTTAATTTTATTCTACCGATAAAATTAAAATTCAACCTCTGCGACTAATCTTCGGCTTTATTTCGGTCAATGAAACTTCATCATTTTTAGATCCGAAAGTACCGATTGGAAATCCGAATCCGACTATTTCGCTAAATTGATTTTAATTACATTACAACTCGGTAGAAATTGCAGCATCTGAGCAGAATCTTTAATGCTGGATTTGATGAGAATTCACTAAACTACTTCAATGTTTGCCTAGATGTCACAAACGTCATTCAGGAATAATAAAGAGTTGGAATACTTAAGGATTTCGTAATCGTATAATCTGGTTCAAATTATTTCAAAATTAAACGTACGTAAATATACGCGTTACGTAATCGTCGTTGAAATTAGTTTCTGGAAATGCGATAAACACAAGAATACAATATACTTATCAACGTGTAATTCGTATACGGATTTATTATTGTCGTATAAATGTTAATGTGTAATTTAAGTTAAGACTTGCCGTATAAATATGGCATTGGAACTTCTTTACGTAATAATTTGGAATTGAAGTCGAGAAATGGACATGTTTAATTGCTCGAGTACAGTTTGTAATGCTGAGATGATATCGTTACACGTCTCTCCTGATGGTTGGCCTTTACTAAAACGAACGAATATCAGTCCGAAACTCGTAAATCATTACCATGGTACAATCGATCATCGAATTCTAAATCGCCTTCATCGCGATGACATGACTTTCACAGTATGCGATCCCTGAAAGATTGAAATATGAAAGTGGAAGGAATTAAGAAATTATTTAATAACTTCATAAATATTTTAAAAAGGCAGTGATAAATTTAGGCACATGCACAGGCAAGAATGAAGATATTGATTTACAGTACACTCGGCTTACAACTCCGAGGATTGCAAGTATTAAAAGAAACGTTACTTAAACTTACATTATCATCAAGGAAACGTCATTATTCGTTTGTCATCGCAATAATGAATAACAAATTGTTTTCGCCACTCATTCGGTATTGCGCGTATGCGAGTGTCAAAGAGGAAAGGCGATATGCTTTCTGTGACAATGGAAATGGAAATTCATCGTATATCCTTTCCATCTACTGATTTCAACGTAAATACACGTGGACTTGGAGTACTGAAATGCTGAGTATTACGCCCGTCGAATTCGATCTAAATTCATGAGATTCCTGGGAGAAGATCGTCAGCGCTCGCGTCCGAATATTCACTTGACGAGAGCGCGTGCGTTAAATCTGGGTCGCCTGATACGGCGGATCCAATTCCGTTTGATGAACCGTTCGATCTTTACAACTTAGATATAGGTCTCTCTCTCTCTCCCTCTCTCTCTCTCTCTCTCCGCCACTCTTCTATTTCCTCTCCATCTCACGCTCTCAAGACTTCAAGACTTCATCTTTTCTTTTTCAAAGAATTGACTTTGTCTTTCTCGACTAGGGTGCTACACCTCGGATTCTCACTTTCTTGGAAAGGCCTTAGCCTTGTCACGAAAGCGAGGATAATTTGTTAACACGTGGAACAACTCGTCCGAGACGAGTTAGAACACAGAAGCCTATTGCAATGCTATAATTCCAGAACGGTATCTCGATCGGTACAGAGAAACGAAAGTATCCTTATTGTTGCGGGGACTATAAAACTGTTCCGCTCCTCCCCAATGACTCGGATCGCTTGATTGGGCTGGAAAAAGCGTTCAAGGTAATGCGTTTTTTGCCCGAATCAAACTCACGGGGCATTTGGCTCGCGTTCGCTGAATCGGAGTACTTAAGGGAACTGAAACGCCGCTACGCGATTTTCACAATTATGATCTTCTTTATTCGAAGCATTTACGGAATAACGGTTTTTATACAGAAATACGTGTGCGGGATGTACGTTGTTTGCCAAATTGTATGCCATTCTCATCGTTGACCTAAATTAAGGGTAGAAATTGTATTTCTCCAGGAAAATAATGTTCGATTGCACTGATTTTGTAACATCGAATCTCCGACATCTCTGACATTTGTTTACACGCGAGGCTGATTGTTCGGAAAATCTTCAAAGTCCTTTTAAAGTTCATTGCAAGTCGATCAATCGAGTATTATTTTTACCAATGATTTCGTGTGCATCCATCAAATGAGACTCGGCAAATGTTTAGATAATGAATTTCTTTGATTTTGAAAAATTGTGAATTTTCGGAGCGCAATACTTTTAACATTAGTTAAAATCTTCAATTTTATAAGTCTCCTGAAAAAAGACTTATCGTGTTTATAAAAAATGCGTTTCTTCACTTTTGTTACTACCATTTAGCTGAAATTATTGTAGTGCGCGTTGCGCATAGCGTATCACGTACAATCACGACAAAAACGCTGCTTAAAATGAAATGATCACAAAGCGAAACTCCCAAGTCTTAAACGCAAGAGCGACCGGACATTTGTTTCCCCTCTCTACGTTGGTGTATGAGTCCGAATCGAGCTGCGAACTCCCTGTGTATGTGTGTACAGTTCAGATCTATAGGAATCATCCTTGCGGCAGGCGATAGAATAATAAAAAAAAACAACTCCGATGTAGAGCATGATGTATTGGGCAGTACATACATACACACGCACACACACACACACACACACACACACACAGAGAGAGAGAGTGAGAGAGAGTGAGAGAGAGAGAGAGTGAGAGAGAGAGAGAGAGAGGAAGGGAAAAGGTATGGATTACCAGGTCTGAGAGAAGAAGCGCCGTGCAAATCATTAGTCGTGCCATAGGCAATAGTGGGACGAGTATTACCACGTACTGTTATCGGGGATCAATCACCAACCGATGCTTGCGCAACACTTTTGTACGAACAAATCCAAGGTAGAAAAGTTTTTATATAAATCGTTATAACACCAACATTTTACTATCAAGCGCAACACATTACTTTATAAACACTCGATCTTATTGCGCATAACTGTCTAAACTTTATGAGCGGCCACAGTTTGTAAATATTATTAATGCATGTAAGTATACATAGAGCTAAAAACATTATTAGTGGTTCTTTCAATCGCAGATCAGTTACGATATTAGACTTATAAATATAAATGATTTCCGTAAATATCCAACGTGGTTTCGTGCATTGTGAATCGTAGCTTATAAATATCGCTTATAAGCATCAACGACGACCAAAGCATACGTTGTACGTAAGATAATAAAAAAGAATAAAGTAAGAAGATCTTAGCGCTCCGCTAATACTCGGAAAGGAAGATGACACGTTAGTTGGTTTAAGTGCCTTAGGTCTCTGCGAATGCGTCGCTAGATCAAAGAGCTTGATCAAAGAGGAAAATCCTTCGTTAACCGAGTTATGTAATGCCCTGGTACTCGTAAGGTAAGCCCAATATCCCAATCGCGTACCTTTGTCCAAAGTATAAGAAAGAGTCCGAGTGCATAAGTGGACACTTGGAGTATCCCATAGATCGATGAAACATGGGCGATCGATGAAACATGGAGAAGCCGCAGGGCCAAATATATCAACGACACTTGCTTTCCGTACCAGTTGCATGCAAAGATCGCCGAGCAGTGGCCTATGGCTCTCCACCTGGATATAATGACTCGAGACCAGCGTAGACAGCGTAGACCGTCCGGAGTCCTCGAGCGCTTTCCCAGTCCTGATCCATCAGCGATGCCCCTGGGCTGGGAAAGGCGAGCGGCCGTTGCCGTTGTCGATGCCTAACATGGTGCACGAGGAAAGAAACCGAGTTGAGTGAACGTCGGGAGCGCGCGACGACGATAACGACGAACGAGGAGAGCACCGATCAGCCGTAACCGAACCTCCGGGAAACGGAGGTTTCAAGGGGCACTCGACTCTCTGCTTATTCACGAGGACTCATTCCTCGACTATTCGATATATTAGCAAATTACACTGCTAATGATATACCTGTTAATAAAAGTCGTTGGCGTTCCAACCGAACGAGTAGATACGATCTCTACGATCTCTACGATCTCCGTCGTATCGCAACGATGCGCGTCCTTCTTAAGGATGGCTACTCGCGTCTGTCCCGTTCGATTCTGTTTACGTTAAGAGAAGCCTGAAAAACGTTTAGAAACCAATTGTATCAACGAGTTTTACAAAGTCTTGCGAAGGACATAAAATTACACGAATGGCTTAACCGCGATAATGTGAATTTTAAGTTAAGTGGTGCGTGTGTCTAGTAACTAGATTCAAGCGTGAATATCGTTGAACGAATAGCGGTGTATTCGTAATGATAGACGTTGGTGCTCTTTAGGAAATGACGCGAATTTCGATACGAATTTTGGTACGTTTGCGTATCGATGTTCTTAATCCTGCATACTTCTAGATTTAATATTTTCTGCATTACATTATACGAGAGCTCGGCAAAAGATTGGAAATTCGCAATATCGTGCCCGATGTTACATTAAACGTAAATAAGAAGTTACGTTCGCGTACTCCGAGATCATCTCATCATCGAGAGGTTGGAAACGCAGGGTAATTTCACTATCCCAGCTTTTTAGTAATGAAAATCATTTGCCACAACGGTAAATGATTCTTTGTAACAAACGTAAGGTCAGAGTACTTGTACCGGTAATTTGCCTCCCTTCGCAAGCTGTACGCGTGCCTTAAAGCACTCGTCCCTCTACTTTCTTTACCGCTCTTGGCGCTCTCTTCTTCCCTTTCCCTACCCTTCGCTAGTCGGGATGACGTTATGCAAATGCTTTTCGGACGACTCACGATAGAGCCCCTGGGCTTTTAGTTACCGAACTAAAATCGATCGGCTTTACATCAAATTACTTGCCTTATAATTTTGCCCGTAGCACAGTTTCTCTTCGTATTGTACCCTAGACACGAGGAATTTCTCTCCGTCTCTTTTTCTCTCGAGTATCGCGGAGCTTCGGGCTTGGCAGTTCAAAACATCCTGTACAGCATCAGATATTTTACGTAACAGTAGAGTGAAATATCCGATTGTATCAAAAATGTTTTTGGAAAGTCGTTTCCTTAACTACATTGTTGGTCATAGAGTTATTCCGTGTTCGCCATACGAGTGAATTCGTTGTTTTCGGATCATATTAAACGAGTCATTGAGTGTATTTACAATGATACGGCAATCAGGCACAAATTATATCATTAGCTGCGGAAAATTAGGTATATATTTTCACTGGCGTTTCGACGCGTTTCGACGCGTTTCAACCTCCATTCGATCACACTTTAAACATTGGATTGTTTAAAATAATCACGTTATACGATACGAAAGCTATACGAACGATACCGTGTATAATTTCAATGTACCAATTTTTTCCGAAATTGCATTTGATAAATCGAAAAATTCGTATTAATTATGAAATAAACCAAGTACTTGTAGAGTTCGGGGCCCGCGAATTAAGATGTACGTAACTAGTATTTCTTGCGTTAACCATTGAATACGAAATTACCGCGCGTGGATACACAACGTCAGGATACAAGGAAAGGATAAGCTGCAACGCGGTCCTATTTCAGCGATCCTTCCAAAGGCGACTGCAGTTTCCTAAAAATCCCGACACACGCACATACGGCGAATTGGAAGGAATCGCGGCGCAAGTGGCTAAAAAGAAAGGGAAAGATTGATTTCCGCTCACACCTCTGAGCGCGGCAATTCGCTGCCGATCGGCAAAGGCGGAAAAGTGCGCGTCGGCATTTACGAAAGAGGCCCTAGGGCCCGGAGTCGTAACCGGCGATGCGCGCGGGGATGTTGCCGGGGTATGCGCTCGACGACGACCACTCGTGATTGCCCCAAGAAGGGAAAGGTGTGGCGGCGGCCACGCCGTCGTGCCGCTGATTTATAAGGCTGAATTCTTCGCCTCGACGAGCGGACGGCCGATGCAACCAGCCACGCGCTCTCCGTCGGCCAGCGACGCCCACGCGCCCCGCTGCCAGGACTCTCTGGTACAAGCGGCTCCGTCTCTCTTCCGCGCAGCCGATCCTTCTTCTCTGGCTCTGCGAGTCCGCGCCCGAAAAATCCCGGCTAATCGTCGCTGCTGTTCCGCTCAGCTCGGGATCGCTTTAGCTTCGCAGCGCACTTTTCGAGGAGGTCCGTTACTTCGTACGCGCGCACGAATACCGAGGTGGCGATTTGGCTGTTTATCCGTGGGGCCTCGTGCGCGGAATATCGCGATGGCAGAGACGTGGGTGACGCAAGACGAGGAATCGCAATTTTCAATAATTTTGCAAGAGCTTCGGTGCTCTTGCAGAGTTCCCAAGTCGGCGTCGGCTAACTTTTCTCTCTCAACTGGCTTAATTTTTAATAGCGATCGCAAACGCGAATCACAATGAGCTGCGGTAGCCTGCGTATCACTGACAAATCTATCGACTCGTATCCCGCGCTTGGAGGTACTCGTGCGATTGATATTGATTGCGTTAAGCATTAATCAGCTCCGCGGGCAGAGCAATGCAATGTAATTCGCGACTCCACGCGTACACGTTCGCGTACCCCGTCTATCCCGAGAGCGGATTAATATTTTGGATCAATATTGGTAACGCCGCGAGTGACGGCCTTGGACGGCGTTTAGCGAAATAATGAAATAATGAATAGAGGCGTACGAATAGCGCCGGCCGGGCACAGACTTATGCATTATCTTTACGCGCGAGAAAGCCACACGCGTGTGCACGTGTACGCGTACGTGTATCCCCGGCCTTACTCGACCGGAACACCATGTAACGCGCGCACTCGATTGCTCGCGTATGAGTAACTGGGGCGGAGTTCAGTTGCATCACTGCAACGAGTAGACTCCATGCGCCGCGTCTTGCTGCTGCTGCTGCTGCTGTTGTGCGCTTGAGCGCGTGTAATTGCATCTATGCTACGTTGCGGCGCGAGTGTGTGCATAAGGGGACAACGAGCGAACGGCGCACTTCAAAAGAACCTCGTTCTCACATCCGTGTCAGAGAAGCCAAAGGCCAAAGCCAAACTAAACTTTGGTGCATACTTTACTAGGTTATTGAATTAAACGATTTCAATGCTTTAACATCTCTTTGATGCGAGCGATCAATTACGCGAACCTTACGAAATGTTCCCAAGTTGCATTATTTTAGTATACGTAAGAAGTTGGACGAATAAAGCTATAAAGTTTCCTATTTTACATCGAGCACCATTTCCTACGAATTTCTACTATTTTCTGCGACTACTTTTTAATCGCATTCGCAATTGCGTGCAACAGTTGCGTACAAATATAAAACTGCGTGCAATCGGGAAAACTTTGATTGTCAGCGATCTTAACGTTTACTCAACGATTGCTATTTTGCCACGTTCTATTAGCGTGCACAATTGTCAAATAACCGTGCAATTTGTATAGAAATATAATCCAAGCGTCCGTTAACCACAAAAGTTGACAAAGGTAAGTACATTTTGCGTATAATCACGCGGATACTCGCTTGACGAATTGCCAATTTAGATAAGAATTCTGTTTCGTTAACGCTAGCTGGTCTGCCGCTAGTCGAATACGCTTGTACTCGTAAAAGTACGCGAAAAACCTTAGTACATACAGATGATGCGAACGCCGATCTACGAAATCATAAAATTTGTAATTCGAAAATAAACAGGTGATCTCGAGTGCATTAAGAGAGTCGGGAAGCCTCGCGGGGTCGTCCACATCGATAGGTCGCACTCGGACTTTCGAGGGGTTGCCGAGGAGGCGGAAATGGAAGGGAAGTTTTCAGTGGCGATCGTGACCGCGACTCGCGGTATATTTTATCCAAAGCGGATCGTCGTGTCGCGTAGTGGGCGGACTTTCTATACGTATAGGTGTACGACTGCTGTTACTGGCTGGTGTACCTACGTGTGCTCGTGTTTGTGCAAACACGACGAGACAAACCGAGCAGCGAACAAGAGACAGTCAGAGAAGTAGAGAGTGCACGACAAGATCGCTTCGCTCTCTCCCTGTCCGTGTGTGTCTGCCTATGTTCTTTGGTACGTACTCGAGTAAAAAAAAAACCGTACGTACCTCCGCACGCGCGCCCAGATGCATTGATATTTGCACGAGTCCGCCGCGCGCGATCCGAGCTCGCGAGAGTCCTTGCAGCTGAGATTCCCGCGACAAGTCCTCTTGATATTACACATGAAGCGTGCTCACATGCATTCGTGCATGCGTGCATCCGGCCGCACATTGTCGTGGAAATTGATTATAAACTCGCTCTCTTCGCCGCCTCCATATGAGCCTTTATGTACCATCCCCGGTTTATTTCTCTCTCTATTTGCAATTCGCAATCGCGATCCTATTATTTCATAAGGCATAAATTGCGCGTGATTGCGAAAAGAATCGAGAGGTCGTAAAGAACTATTTTCATTTGCTAAATCAATGATGCGTCTCGGGAAGTTCTCGGAGAAGTTCGTACAAGTTTGAAATATCGGAGCGATATTTGCAAAGCTCCGAAGCTCGAACTCCGAAGACTGGTTTCCATTTATTTTCGCACGTCGTTCTAGGCGTCTTACATTGCGTCGGTCAACAATCGAGAACTGATTACCACATAAATATTTTATATGATTTTCGCTATAAAGATCTTGTCTCGCGCATTGCAACGATGCTCGCGTATCTTACGCTTTACGGAGTGACATCTGAGAATAAAGTACACGCATGGGCTTATGGTAACTAATAATACGGTCTCCTTGATGGATGCGATGCGTCTCTGCTACACCCATGAAACGAATAAAAAAAAAAAAGAACACGATACGATCAAGGCTAAAAAGATAGGCCGATGATAAATTGCTAAAGTTGCGTAAAAGACGCACAGCTTCGAGGAAATAGAGCATCATCACACCTATGCTCGTTGCATTTGGTCGATGGCGTGGTACAGCGCAAGAATACGAAAAAGCGAGGAGCTAACCGTATAATGCGCGATACACGAGCGAGCGCACACCGACGAGACGAGAGAGACTTGCAACGCGTGCACGTAGCTTCACGTGTGAGTAATCGGCCGACGAGACGAGAGCGGATGATTGCGCAATGCCGGAATAAAATTATGCAGATCGGCGTCGTGTGTCGCGCACCAACTCTTACTGACGCTTACCTTTGGTCCCTAAGCATGCGGTTTGGAAATGACAACACTTACACTTGGATACGTCAATGCTGCAAAGGACGAAGAAGAAGCTCCCTGAGGCGCGAACGACCCTGACCGAGTATGCGCTTAGGCTTTTCGTGAATTCTTCGCGCTCGTCTCGATCGATCCGACTTCGAGGGACGCCGATAGGGACGCCGATCTCCGTTGAGTAAAAGCGTCTTCAACTCGCTGGTACAACAACCTCTTTTGTTCCAATAGCGTAGGTTCAATTTTTCAATGAATACACGGTACTCCGTCATCTTCAATCTTATGCCTTGAGAAACCACGATCATTGAGCTATTTTTGCCGAGGAGAGCAAAGCAAAAAGCTTACACGGACTTACTCGATTCTACCAAGTGAAAAAAGAAAGACTAAAACCTAAACTATTATGATATTATCCGACAAGTATTTCATCAAAATTAAAATTAAGAATATCAACTGTTACGGGATTATCGAAAAACTAAAACTCTAAGCAATTAATAGAGATGCGATCTACGTGTTATTAATCGCTAATAACGGCAGAACTAAGTAATTACAATAAATGGTACTGTTTGGTTTGTAAAATATTAAAGAATTTATTTAATTATTAGCTTTACGCTCGAGTTAGATAAATCGAGGGATTTTTTCAACTTCGAGTTTTCTTCAAGCTGATATTATGTTGAAAATTTAAAGTTCTCGAAGCTCGTAGGAAAACATTAAATGCTCACATTTTACAAATAAGAAATTCCAAAGAAAGCTTTTTAATTTTTAAATTAATAGTTAATCAATCGTAAATTGTCGACTGTCTAGCTCTTTATTTTTTAATGTTGAAAGTTCATTTATCTCATCATGGACTAGAAAAATACAATTGTCCCAAGGAATATTGCATGCTGCAACGAATTTAATTAATTAATCGAAAAATGGAATAACAAAATGTCTCTTCAAGTTATTTCTTATTCGATAAAATTAAAGCGAAAGATTTTTTTTTTTTTTTTTTTTTTTTTTTTTTTTTTTTTTTTTTTTTTTTGATCGGAATCTTTCTACAAACGCGCAATGATGTAAAAAGTAAGAAGTACGAGCGCGTTCCGACTCGGACAAAAGCTGTAATTCATACCCGTATTCCAGGAACCATGGCCTACTACTCCAAATTCCTCATGCTCAAAAATAATATCGTTTCCGCAGACAATGCTTCTTCAAAAACAATGCCACCGTGCGTCCCTCAAAAGTTCATTCATAATCGAGATCTCGATTTTAATTTTAATCTGCCGTTTATTGCTTCGGATGACTCGGCCGTTTTACGTTGTATACAAGCGTATCCTTGCACGCTTCTCGATTCACTCGTGAAAAAGAGCAGACTCCGAAATTCAAGTGAAAGGACGCGCCTAATAAAAAAAAAAAAAAAAAAAAAAAAAAAAAAAAAAAAAAACCACGTACCAGAAAGACTCCCGCGCTAGTGGACAAAAGAAGCCTAGTCTTTAATTACAAATAAAAAATAGTATTGTACTGCTATCGCTCTGTAAGAAATAGAATAATAAGCCCGCCATTATTGGTGTTTTTTAACACCTAAGATGACGTTTTTGTAATACGGCTTTTCATAAAGGTGTTCACCGTCAATAAGCGGAGAGAGAAAAAATCTTGACATTATTCGAAGATCTATAAAGAAAAGCCTTGCATACGTGAATACAGCTTTCTCTGTATGTGCTTACGAAAATACTCGTGAAAGCAGCTGCCACTACAAAGCTGATAAACATACAGGCGATCTATCTTCCAAGTGCACGGAAAAGTTGCGCGTCTCGAGGAAGTTAAATATATTACGGGGATAGAAAAATGCAATAGCAGGCGTCTGCAGTACACGTATAGACGCTGGGAGGAATTGCAAGTCTGGCTTTAAGTGCATTCAAATCAGCGCCCGGGAGAGGAAAGAGGTGAATCGTATGGTTCCAAAGCATCTCTCTTGCTCTCTCTCCCTCTCCCTCTCCCTCTCCCTCTCCCTCTCCCTCTCTCTCTCTCTCTCTCTCTCAATGTTAAATAGAGAACGAAGGCAAGAACGAACGAAGGGTTATCCTGATAACCTCCCTGTCTCTCGTCCTCGTGTATCCGATAGCTCGGGCCTCTAACGGGCGGAAATACGCCGGCGTTCTCTCTCCCGTTCGCTAACTTCTCCGCGAGTACTGCGAACTCTGCACATGTGGTAATCGGCTTTGTCGAAGAAGGAGGAGGGTTAGAGAGGGGAAGAATGGAGTCACGTTGCAGCAGCGGAGTCGCGAAGGGGGACACGCCCCGCGCCCTGATAACACCCACACCGAGCCAGGCGAGCGCGAGCGACTAAACGAGGCCCGCGTGTGCAGTTTGCGTCCTGACAGTTAGAGAGAGAGAGAGAGAGAGAGAGAGAGAGAGAGAGAGAGGCAGAGCCAGAGAGCGAGCCCGCAAATGTCTAGCTCTAGAGAGCGACGTTGCTCGGAATTTCACAATCTAGGGCTGCTGCCACTGCTACTGCTAGTGTGTGTGCGCGTGTGGAGCACATAAATGTAGAAATAGTTGGACCTGACCAACACCGCGAGACTCCCTGTGCATACACCTTCCTTTTCCATTCTCATTCTTCTAATCAATTCTATGCTCTGCTGAACCTTTGTTTATATACGTACTATACGTGCACACGCGCGAGATCTTTAAATTCCATTATTTCACTTGCATACCTCAAAAATGTCAACAATTATATAAACGAATTCTTATGATCGAAGAATGATCAAACGTCCATATCGTAAAGTCGAATCGCACTGAAATACCTTTGGAGTACTTCATTGAGATAGTCGCTTTTAATAATAGGAGAACTGCGAAAAGTAATCGTACCCACCGAAGTCTACACTCATACGCAATCCATTGTAAATTATAACAGAACCATGTAATATATAATATACATTAAGACAGAATCAAAGATAAGACTTCTGAATTTTGAAAAACTAAAATGGATTTCTACGTATTCTAATAATGAAACGGTATCCCGCTGTTTCTCCAAGTCGACTCTACTTTTGAAATAATTAGTTCATAGAGTGCGCATTATAAACGATTAGATATTTCGAAGAATTCATACGTTATTACGACTACTGATAGAAAAAAATTGAAATTATTTTAAACTACATGTTTATATGTAACGAAACGTAATAATTAATAGATTTAATTCTTAAGGTTACAAAAGTTAACACCGAAATTTATTTCACGTTACGTATATTTGAAATTAATGAGAAACTGTATCTTAAAATCATTTAATTAGAAATGATAAAAATAATAAGTTACAAAAACTAATAAATAAAACTCAGTAGAATAAGTTTTCCCAGTATTTAATTATAAGCATTGATAAAATGAAGCAAATGTCAGCCGGTAGATTACAAGAGTTTGCGTTCTTTACTTGTAAGATTTGATTGAAAATATTCTTTTAAATGACTAGTTTGAAAATATTTAATATACATTTCGTCACAACTATGTTTGCGAATACTTGTACACAGCATCTATTAAGTGCTAAGATTAATCTTACTGTCTTAAGTAGATATTTAAGATGCTCACGTGGTGAAAAAAAATTTAAGAGGTTGTGAAACCGGATAAATAACCATTGTTAAATTTTTTCGTCCACAAAGGACATTTTAATCATAAAGGGAAAAAAATAATTACGACTGCGATGAAAATAATCAAGTTTATTATAAGAGTTTGACTCTACAGATAATAATCCTAGATCGGTAACAAAATAATCATTGCTCCAATGACATACGAATTTAATTTCTTCGCTAATAATCAATTGTAAATAACAATCCGTCAATTGCCAATCATTATTATTCTATTACAAATTGTATAATAATTCTAATGATCTCGGATTACTCTTTACAAATAAATAAATGACCTATTGAACTAATTCGTTTAAACGACATTCCCGGTATAATAACCACTCTAAGTGGTAAGTAACACTGCATCGAGTTTACTAAAGGTTTAGTAAAGTTGGCATGTTCGCGATATTTAGCCGCGTAGTTGAACTCGACGGAACGTTATTAACATCTTACAACTATTATTTCGCTGTCTAAGCGAACGCACAAATAAATGTAATCACCGTAAAGAGGGTGTAGAGCAAAGCCCTTGTCACTAACGCTTGGACCTCGTGCAAAGACAAGTGCTTGCGAATACACGTAGTACGCGGAGTCGAAGCAAGAAAACGTGAAAATCCCACTTGACGTCTAGAATGACTCTTGGACGACGTGTACTCGTGACCGCGACACCCCGCCCCCCGCCTCTCACTCGCTCACTCTCTCTCTCTCTCTCTCTCTCTCTCTCTCTCTCTCTCACTTTTATCGCGGTGCTTTTTCTTTCCGCCTCCATCTGCGTTCATTTCGCAATTAAAACTTGTTATTTCGTTATCGCGGGCGTATCGGCATGCATGCACATGTGCACTCAAACATGCAAAACTTGCGCGCGTATACGTTTCCGCGTACACTTGTCTCTTTCACCGATTAAATGTCCGCCTAGCGAGATAATCATGCGCCGGGTCACGCAGGCATTTGCACGTCACAGGGCGATACATTTGACACGCCACGTTATATAAAGTACCGCTCGTGCCTATGGACGCACATCCGTCCGCACTTATGTGTGCAACTCGAATGAAAAGTCGGAAGAGTTGGTAGTTTGTCATTTTTCCCGTTTGGCGTCTTCGGATAAGCCGTACTTCTGGTATCGTTGGTGAACGCGAACACAAAGAATAATAGACAAGAGCCAGGGCCCGG
This sequence comes from Wiebesia pumilae, assembly GCA_018907045.1. Taxonomy (NCBI): domain Eukaryota; kingdom Metazoa; phylum Arthropoda; class Insecta; order Hymenoptera; family Agaonidae; genus Wiebesia; species Wiebesia pumilae. The sequence goes on from JACCHZ010000192.1 coordinate 5,067,923, forward strand.
AAAACCGGTAGACACCGACGACGTAGCAGTACTCGAGCGACCGCGATAAGTCGCTCTCGTCGAGGCTGCGTGTATGTGTGCTGCAGGAGCCACGCCGAGAGGAAGGATGCCCACGTATAACGGAATATCAGGGTTGCGGGCCACAGAGCTCGAAGAAGTATACCGATTAAAAGGAATCGCGCTCGGTTATCGCTCGAATCGAGTTGGTCGATCTCGCGAACGAGCGCGCGTTGGTGCATCTTCTTTTTTTCGGATTCGTTGCCAAAGAGTCCGAGGGAAAAAGCAGACGAGCCACAGCCACAGGTACGGGAAGAATAAAGGAAAGTGCGAGCACCGGTATAAGTAAGACCTATCGAGCGCCGATAATCTTCCTCGATAAAGCTCCTACGTCGTGTGCGAATATGCGAATACCAGTGTACGAAAGCTCGAAGAGGTGCTCGGGAGATTTTTTTGAGTACCGAGAGGTTTATTATCTTGTATTATCATTAGCTCTGCATCGATGCAAAACCTTCTCGCATTTTTCTGTACAGATGTTATTGTGCACTACTAGACACATCGATTATTCATTACAACCAAAGCTTACGGATCTTCTCATTATTCTGAAAATGGATTAAGTTTAATTACGAACCACTGAAGTGGTTAAATTGATATTTTAATGTCTTTTCTGTTAAAAGACAGTCGTCGTTCGTATAATAGAGTTCGTAAAAGGCGATTTTAAAGTTTAAGCGATAGAGTAAAGAAATTCATCGATACTCCACTATTTGCTTATCAATTTCCTCTTATCGACCTCTCGACGAAAGTTTTGTCCTTCTAATACATCGATGGTCCATTTTTTAGATCATTGCTTGAACTTAAATGCGTCGACAATTATCAACTGGTGCATCATCGTGGTATTGTGCACTCGTCCGTTGGATATATTTAGAGCCGCAACAATTTCATGCACTTTCACTCGATAATTTTTTAACGCGATACCGTGAGCTTTTTCAATGATACCTGTGTTTTATTACTCTAAAGCGTTTACCTTGAACGTGCTTCATCTTTAATGCAGAAACGCAGTCTTTAACAATGCTGCACAGTTCCCAAGGTTTCCATCTAATCTAATATTAATCTACAGAAATTTCCGTTTTCTTAACGACGAATATTTGGTCAGTTTTACTTCTAATATCCATTGATGTAAATGCCGCATTGCTTTTAATTAAAATTTAATCTGGACTAGTCTAAGGGATGGATTTTACGAGTAATTTTACCGGCTTTTATCACATCACTTCATATAAGTTCTCCAAATTTAATTGAAGAATCTACGTATGGGTTTTCAATTAAGCAATTGAAATTGCAAATTTTATTTGTAATAAAATTAATTCGCCATTAAGTAGATAATGCTTCTGCCTTCATTTTGCTCGATAATGAGAGGTATACTTGATTACGGTTGCTCTTAGTTCTCACAGAGTGGTAATATGGCTGCGCTTATTTGTCATTAATTCTTCTTAAAATGAATATTACGATCGTAAATCCTTGACTCAAAGTACGAGATAAATTGTCACTTCCAGCTTGTTTCCCAAGTACAGAAGAATTTGGACAATAACGAGGACTTGAAAATTCTCAATTTTTACCGATATTGGGATTTTAGTAAATGGTGATTACAATTAAAATACGCTCGTATTGAGTCAGCTTATAAGTATTAGTCTATAAAAACTTAAATTGAGAACTGATTGCATGGCTTATCAGCTTGAAAAGTATTCATCGGATTTGTGGATTTTGAGAGAGAAAAAGTTGAGGTTTTACACGTGTCTTGAAAGGGTATTTCTTTTTTTTCCTTCTTTTTTCTTCTTTTTTTTTCCCTTTTTTTTCTTCTTCTTCTTTTTTTATTCTTTTCCTTTTTTTTTTCATTTTTACGAAGAGGCAGACTCGCAGAAAATTGCTCGTTGATAATAAGAGAGTACGTGGGCAAATATTTACACGCATACGCAGCAAAGGTCGTGCGAATATCTGTTGCTTGCCTATTCTAAAATATGGAAAGAAGAAGCCCCGTTGGAAAAGGTCGAAGCTCGCGAATGCGTAGGCGTAGGCGAGAATGCGCTGGCAAAGTGGTCGCTAAACGCTGTAATTGCGCTAGAACAACCGCTCGTCGTAGACGGCGAACCTGAACTTGGGATACTCCAGGCGGGCCTCGTAAGCCCCTGAGGTTATAAAGATACACGGCGTCGTAACTTGCCGCTCGAGTTCGCGACTTTAAAGAGCGGCTTTCCTAAGAGCGGATCAACCGGAGGATGATTTATCGGCCGGTTATTTCGTGGCAGCAGAGGCGCGAGCGCATGAAGATATCAGGCGCGCTCGTGCTCCCGAAGCCGCGGCCACAGCCAGAAAGAGAGGGACGACCCCGCGGCTTACTTGGGGGGGTAGGTGCAATTATGCATTCGACCTTTCGCGCCTCTACGCGAGCTATTATGGCGATGGCATGCGCCGAGGCACGCGCGGGGACTCGAGTGCGTTCGGGGAGCTCAATCGAACGAGTTATACCTCTGCGGACCGAAGATGCTGCGGCTATTATTAACCGCGCGCTTCCCGTCTTTGATGATTTTGCTGATCTCCGGTCTAATCTGCATATTACGAGGGCCTGTATAATGGGCCCTGGGGAGTTTACTGCGCTCAAGAAAGCTGTGCCCAGAAATACGTTGATTTTATGGATCCTTTCAATGACGCTTCCAGCACCTTATTCTTTGTTAACCTTATTCTTTGCGTTACACGAAGTATGCACATTTACGAGACGACAAAAATCCTCGATGCAGATCGAGTTTACGTGGATACTTCAAGAACTTCAAGAACCCTCTTCTTTTCCCGGTGGGACAGAATTACAAGATTCTTATTGATATGTCATACGATTGATATAACATCCAGTGGAAGATTCGTCGATTAGATTTATAAGAAAAACATTGTATTCGCTCTCTAAGATTCCTTGGATCACATTTTACTCTACAGCTTTTGAAAAACGGATATTGGGTGGGATAAAACTTTGGGGAATTATTATTAAAAACTAGATGGATTCCTGTCGACGTGCGGCATATTCTCCCTCTGATTAATTAATTGCACAATCGATGTATTAATTCGTAATTATTAATTACTTTTCTTAAAAATTACGTAAAAAGTATAGAATAATTTTAGTACCAAATGTTACTCTTTAAAGAATATTTCTCTCAAATGTACTAATGGCAATTCTCGTTAAAAAAGAATTCTAATTAAAAATGATAAAGACTTGTGTACAACTGCAAATTAAAATGGACGAGTGGCAAAACCATCTGTTTCAATCTCTGGAAGAAGACGCAAATGTCATTTATTATTTAGTGTTTATACATCACGATGATTTGTTAATATGCGTTATCGAGTTTGCAAGCTTATTTTCATATTCTGTTAAGGCATTAAGCGTACGACAGCTGCATCGGTGTTGATGACTTTCCTACCGTATATTCGTCAATATGCATTGTTTGATCAACCGATGAATGATGTAAATAACCTTGGACGATGCACCGATTCAACGATTCGGTATTTCAAGCTTTGTCTTTATTTGCCTTATCAGCCTCAAAAAATGCTGATCTAACAAAGTGTCTTGCATTATCTTCTTTTTCTCGCATCCTAGTCATACTGTAAATTACTGAGAAGTAAAAAAAAGAAACCGAACTCGCGAGTGTTTTACATTTAAAAAATTAACATTATTTTACAAATACGTGCGTTGAAAATAGGTGTATATAGGTTCTGATTTGTATATGTACATAGGTTATAGATATATAGGTTCTGTTGTACTTGTTGAGATCTCAGCTTTGCTAACGCATATTGAAAATTTCAAGCACCTTACTTGTGCAACCATCTCTCGCATTGCCTCAAGTTAGACGTAAAGTTTTTCACGTAAAAGTATACGTATTGAAATCTCTGGATATAAATTAGTTATTGGAATTAATTGCATTGATCAAACTGTAGATTTGCTACATTTTTTAACATAAAAGCGTCGGAAATGTTTCGAACTGTTACAATCTGAGAAAAGTAATTCATTTCTGTAACATGCATGTCTTAATTAAGATTTCTGTACTAAATGAAATTCTTTGTATAAAAATGTATCGATGACTTTATTTTTGTAGTTTTCAAATGCCTATATTTGTGAAATTTTGAAATGTCACTTGTTAAAGATCAAATTAATTAAGGTTATGCATAAATCTCTTTTCGGAAAAATACTATCTGGATACATGGTTAATTAGTTTAGTTGCATCAATTACGCAAACATATATCTATATACGCAGGTATACATATGTATAATAAATAATATTGTAACAACTACTGGAAAACGGAATCGACATGCGTTCAAATCCTCGTAATAAGTATTGGATTATCAGCTCTTTACAATATGTAATTATTGCTTTGTGTAAATGTGTATGCGCGCACGCTATAAACAACCGAGCATTTACATAAAATTGCGTTTTCTTCAAATTTCTCAATACCTTTTAATTTTTTAATTCGTAAGAGAAATTTTCAGAATTATCGTGAAATATTTATCCCTTTGATTCAAGAGTTCTGCAAACAACTTTTTATAATCTTTTTAAATGTACAAGGTAATACAGATTAAACTACAGTTTCATCACCAGCGACTCAAAAACGTACATATTTTCAAAAAACAACTTAAAAAATAATTACCACTTTTGTACGATACGACTATTAAATCTGGGCAATAGTTGCGTAAAGTATGTGCTTCGTATAAATAAAAGATTCTAACGATAGATTTATAATACAGTAATATATCCTTCAAGATAATTAAAAAAGTTACTTCTGATTAATCTAAAGAATTGTTTTTTCTGTACGAAATACGACGACTCCGTTCTTAAGTAGCCATACCTTTCTAACACGGTTTTTAAAAAGTACTGGTAAGAATTCGTATATCTAAATAGATCTAATAAAAAATCTGCTAAACTAGATAATTTCCTTTATCTGCGTCCTTTATTCTTTTAAAATGGCCTAACACACATTTGCGATATTACGATTTTGTGATAATACAATATCTCAAGAAAAACGTTATACTTTACACAGACATTTCTTGCGTAAAACGGGCTTTACGAGCGATTAATGAACGACTATTATAGGCTTATATAGCAGACATTTTTCCTTTACAAGCGCAATCTAATTATACAGCTTACTTCCGGTTTTTTTTTTTTTTTTTTTCCGTTCGTATAGTGTGACAAAACGACTCGGCAATTTCGTTGTCAAACAATTCTCGCATAAGCGTAGCTGATCGCTCTGAACCTTCATAAAGTGAATCTCGTAAAGACTACAGTTCGTTACGGTCGTTAGTCGCCCATCGATGTTCATATGAGTACCGCTCCATACGCGTCCAAGTTCTTTTAAACCAGCTATATTTTATGGTTCTCGTCGATTATTCCTAAAATGGAACATTTGCTTTCTTCTTTGGGGGGTTTTTCATTTTATCATCGCGTACACCCAAGCAAAGAGGCTCCTTACTGTGTTTAATAAGTTCTTGCATCGGTAATTAATGATCGATCGATCTTTCTTCGAAGCTTTGTTTTTACTTTAAGTATGTATGCATACTAAGCTGTAGGTACGAACTTTTAAGGATCCAATTTAAATATTAATAAGTAAGAAAAGAGCATCTTGCTTTTTTCAGGGTAGAAGAAGTTGTAGAAGCGTTTATAAGAGATATTTTATAATTGAAATTTTTTCCTCGCTGGACGTACCATTTAGACGATTAAGTACACGATTAAATACATGGCGAATAATTAACTCCTTGATATAAAGCGCTCTTTGATTAATTTCCCATTAATTCTTTGATTAATTAATTAATAGTGAAAAAAATTACATGACATTTGATAACTTTAATATCTGCAGGTACTGGATTATAATAAAATCTGTCGTACTAGTAAAATTAGGAATCTCGCATCGGGATAAATTGGCAAATATTATACTTTTCAAAATGTTGTTACGATGAGACTGTGTTTCGCTAAGTTGAAAAATGTTCGAAAAATAGTACCTAAATTTTTGCATCGTTGTTATATTACTACCTTCTTAATGTTTTAATTTATAGTGCTTTTTGGTAGAAATTTTTGAATACAATTGAGTAACATTACTTGATATTGTAATATAGACTTCATTTTTAAAAGTGAAGCGCACAGTCGTAGTTGTATTGAAAAAGAGAGATTTAATGATTTCGTCAGTTGAAATAGAGTTTTGACAATTCGAATGGCTACACGCGTAACGTTACCTGTTAAAAAATGAAAAATGTGGAATTAAACAATATTAAGAAATAAGCGAGGAACTACCTTAAGGAACATGTACAATCAAAAAAAAGTAACTGAAATGTGGACTGAATATACCGAGCCACTTTTTTCCTCCTGTCACAGTTAGTACTTCTCCGTCTCGTGGCTCGATCGAAAGCACTTGAGAGAGGAGAGCCATAACGACATTTAAAAATACACGTAAAATAGCCTCGCTATACTCGTTAGGCGTCTATTGGAGAACAAGCGATGCGGAAAACTTGCACATTTTAACGAGCGTTGCACGCGCGAAAATTGGGAGAAAATAGTGAGTTGAATTTTCTCAATGCTAATCGAATTACTTAGTTTCCACGCGCTCGTGCTGCGCGATTGATTGATTACTTTATTTTCCCAGCCTGCGCGTTCCTTTTTTCTCCATTAAAAAATTCCTTTTAGCCTCTGAAGTTCTTTCAATCTTTTCTATGAGAGTTCAACTTGTTTTCGATTTTATCCAAATAAATCTGTACGATGGTTAAAGAAAGACCTTATCATTATAATAAAAATACTTGAAAAAATAGTGCTGCGGTTATGTCGAGTCCTTTAAAATTGAGCTTATTTTTAAATACATTTTTAAATAAGTATTCGTTATTGCTCGTTGTTTATTCAACAAATTTCCACGTCATATCTATAAGACATTATAACTTTCGATTGAGAGGCGTGAAATGCAACGAAGAGCACAAGTGAATTAGTATCCAGTAGATTTTAAATATTTTTATTAAATATTAACTTGATCCGGTTTAAATAACATCTAAATTTTAACATTCTCTACGTACACGTAAATACAACCAGAAACTTAAAAAGCTTTTTTCCCAGAACTGCATTTTCAAACTCGATAACAAAGATTTCTCAACTACCATTTCGTCGATCCGATCCGAGATCTTGCTCATTTATTTCTCCGAACATTTTATGTTAAACGAAACCTTTTGATTTTATTTTACGTTATTCAACTCCAGTATTTCGGCATATGACAGTTGTCACTGCAAGATGTAGATGCTCGAGGATAGATTGTAATATTTTATTTGTAACTTTTAATATTTCGACTCGAAAATGTGAAACTGAATACATCTACGTGTAGTAAAATACAGTACCAATGGTTGTAAAAATAAATACAAAACCGTGTCTTTTAAAACACTGTAAAAACGTCATAAAAATTTTATTCCAATTCAACCACACGTTAATAAATATTATTTATAGTTTTTCTAGTGCTTCGGACTAACAGTTTCAAATAGCTAATACGTGTGATTAATATGTGACATTACAATAATCGGAATTGAAAACTTCAGGCTATATATATTGAATATATTGAGTTCATCGTGAAATGTACCGTAAACTTAAGTAATATCTTATTGCAAAACTTAACTCTGTAAACCAAGAAACTATCCTTCCTATATTTGTTTAAAATCACGTAAAAATATAATAACCTCTAATCTATAAATAACATCTATTTGGCTTGAGAGATTAGTAAGTGTGCTTCTCCAAATTGTAATTTTAATTTCTTAAAAAAGATGTAACCACCTCGAAACACTTTTCTCAGCCCAGCATTATTCTAGAAATCGCAATTATTTCCGAGCAGACGAAAGTCACTTCGATTACGTTTGCAGTGAAATATAAAAATGCTAGTTTTCTACCTGTATTCAATATCTCACCGTCAGCTACAAGTCTACGAAAAATTGCGTGGAATAATTGAAAGTAATTATTAAATATCGCGACCAACGTCTATAATGTAAATGGCTATAATGACAGGGGATGCTCAAACGCTTAGAACTTAAAAATTCAACTTTGTTGAATATCTCGGTTGAAATACGTAAATTTCTCGGTCTGGATATTTCATTTGAAAATGATGACTACGTCAGGGTGGGTCTAGCAGGCGTAACTCTGTGAATGCGAGGGAAGAAATTTGAGGAAATTGTAGGAAGCGAGCGTCGAAGAGCTGGAAAAACGCCGAACGATGATAAGCTCGAGGGTGAAAAGCGTCGCTTGGACTTGGCGGAAGTCACTATAGTCGCTATAATTCACGGTCTCGGCGAGCAGAACTGTCGAGTGCGCGCAAGACACCAGCCTCCGTCATCCACGGCTGCGTAGGTAGATAATGAGAGATATACACCGGAGGATGCAAATGATATACTAATGCAGGAAACGCTAGCCACGGTCCTATGCATCACTCGTCCAGGTGCTGGACAGGTAGATACAGCTCGAGAGCGCAATGCGTCTTTGGCCATTGTGTGTCACGCACGCGTCCTCCCCGGACTCGCGCGCTCGCTTTTTAAGGCGAGTGGCTCTGACCTCGTGCGCCCTTTAGCGAATGGCGATTGCATTCTCTCTCTCTCTCTCTCTCTCTCTCTCTCTCTCTCTCTCTCTCTCTCTCTGTCACTCACTCTTCGCGGTCACTCTCGATCGCGTCGAGCGCGGATGACTTGGCTGCCGGTCACTGGCTGAGCGCCAACTTGGGAGTTTGTTGGCCATCAGGAGTTCGAAGGAGGGAAATCAGGCTCTTTGTCGCTGCTGCGCTTTCTTTCTTTACGTCTTTGGCTCTTTTCTTCCTCGAATTTACGAACTTGGGAAAAACATCGGAAGTATTGGAATGCGAGAGTGACGCGTCATGCCAATGAGTGTCGGGAAATGCGGCGCACTTTTTTTCCTTTTCATCGCTTGACTCTTGCCGTCTCCGATATTTATGAATTTCCTAACGTTTTTTCGATTAATTTTACTTTTATCGCTCGACTAAGTGTTACGCAACGCGACACTTTTCGATCACAATGCAATTAATCCATTCGATCGCTTGATGCTTAATTGATTTCTTTGCTTTTATCGGTGTGGCTAATGGTCCAACGACGTCTTTTAAAACGAAAGACAAAATTACAAAACAATAATTGTTGAATTATTTATATTTAGAATCGAACCGAAACTTATCCTACTCTTGCGTAATAACCAATGGCTGAAGTTTTATCGGGCGCGATTAATTACCTGCTTATTCGCTAAATAAATAATGCGAAATATAAAGTCTCTACTGGCACTGGAAGTAAATAAGTTACCGAATAGATCGCCGGAGTAGAGAAAAAATGCCATCCTCAAAATTACGCTTCATTAGCTGATCGTTCGTCGCCAATTATACTCCATTACAACACACGTGGTTTGCCTTTAAGTTACGTTTGATTCATGAATAATATCGAAAGACTTTTCACTGGACTCGCGCCATTTTATCGTCTAGTTGGTTTACTTTCTCCTTTATAAGGAGTTCTCGGGTATTAATTGTAAGGCCTTATCGACTCAGTATCAATTATAATTGAGAAGCATACGGGGAGCGTAACATCTTGCGAGTATCCGATCGGTCGTAGGGCTTCGAAAGCTCAGCTTCGGAACTTTTGAGACACTTGTTACGTACACAGCGACATTTGTTAATGAGGAAAAAATGCGAACACTCGGTATTCATCGAGTGCTGGTACAAAAGCACTTTTATTTCCTATTTTATATTCGCGCTTAAAGTCGATGACTACTATTTTTTAAGCCAGGGTGCTTACCTCGAAGTACTCGCGAGAATACATAAATTAGAAATTCTACGTATCGGATAAACGTCCCCAAGAGAAATGCAATGCCTTCGTATTGAGAATTACACGTTGAATGAGATAATAGATATGGTATACGAATGCTTTACCTACAAGCTAGAGCCATAACGTCGCACATTTGACATAAGTGGAAGCCAAGCGCAAGTTTGTCAACGCGCATGAACACGGAGAACCCACTTTCCGTGCAACGCTTTCATGTGTGCAGACGAGGGCGTTACATAATGCAGCCGCAAATGCGTGCACCTATAAGACAAACGCGATCGCGCGCACCTCACTGGATTCACGACAAATATTTCATTACGTAAGAACGCGTCCCGCCCGATCGAATATCCCACTCACTCTCTCTCACTCTCTCTCTGCCCGCCGCTCCTGCTCATCAGCCGAGAAGATTTTCGACACTCGAAAGTCGCCCTCGTCGGTTCTCGAGCGTCGGAAATAATTAACCAAGATAACAAATTGCGAAGATGGGCTTAAAAGTGCTTGGAGCTCGCGCTTCTCGTGAGAATCGTACATAATTTACCTGTACATTACCGGTAGCACGTAATAACCCTGGGAGAACGTACCACGAGCAAATGCATTTGTTCGCAATTATAATTAGCTATGAAAAATGGGTACATCGATGCGCTAATAATTCAGTGCGCTGGTATTAATTTCAGAAGATTGTTATCAGACGCAGAAATTCTGAAGAGTGTGTCGTGTTGGCGGCACATCATCTTCCGAATGGTTCGTACATCGATAAGACGAATTGAACTTCCGCTTGCATCCGCTGTTAATTGACGTTGCTATCAAAATTACGTCCAGTTGATACAATGGCTTGTTTCATCGATAACACATTATTCATACGGTCAATTTGAAAGCGATGCAAATTGCGAAGAAATTGCGAGTAAATGAAAGCGCAGCTTTGTTACCGCGGATGCAATTAATTACCGAGTCGCAAAACTTTGATTAAAGACACTCGCTCTCTGAAGTCGTTAGATGGATTTTTTCGGCATTCATAAAGGTAATAATGAACTTTGCAGAAAAGTTGGAGACGAACCAAATGGGCATTGAGAGATACGTATACGGTGTGTACGAGTACGTGCGAGTACGTAAGCGAACAAGGAAGGAAAATATATTACACGCTCTTGCGATCAGCCGTCGCAAATCAATCGTCAGTCGGCCCTTCCCGTTGATGTATATGGGAAAGTATTAATGAGAAACAAACGGCTGCGCAAGCTGCTTTTGTTTTTAAATTCTCCGTGGCCAAACGAACGATCTCGAGTCTCGAGATTAAAACCTCTTCTCCTACGCTTTACCTCGCTTTCTCCTCATTTCTTTCTTATCTGCTCTTTCGTAGGCGAACCGCTTTGCAGAAGCGGCGAGAGTCAAAGGCAATTCTGCGCCAACTTATTCTTTGTTCGCAACATTTGATTAGCAGCATAGGTTGCAGGATAAGTAAATACACGGATAGCTATCGGGTAAAAAGGAGAAATATCAAAGACTCGTTCTGAATTAAAAACCGCGTCACCCGTGCTGCACCTCTCCCTATACGTACAGTGCAGCTGATGATTGCGTATTTTCAGCGAAATTTCAACGAAATCGCATAAAAGTCGGATTCCACCACCGCGCACGGATAGTCGTGATCGTGATGCTTGAGCGCATTCCGCGGTAATAAGCTGCTCGCTTGTATGGTTATCGACAAAAACTAATCACGCGCCAGTATTTTAATTACCAGAGATTCGAAACTAGCCTGAAACCGCTCGATGGAACCTGAAACCAACGATTTACTCGGATTTTATTTATAAGTTTGGATTTTTCGGGACGAGATACCGCTATTCGCCTGTGACAATCGAGCGTCTACGCGTTAAAACTGTTTTCCCAATTCTTATAAAAAAAAAAAAAAAAAAAAGAAAAGAAAAAGTCACAAAGGTTTGGATCGCGATGCGTGACAAGAAGAAGAATTAGTCGAGCGAAACGCATCGTGTTGCGTTCTCGCGGCGCTCCGCCGAGAGTGCACTCGAACTTTCTCGAATTGAGCAAAGAAAGGAAAACGAGCGATCGCGAATATAAATAACGAAATCGAGCCTCGATTGTCAAGCGAATGATCCAGCGCGAAGTAAAGAAAGTCGCCGCGCGTTTGTGCGCGCATACCGCGATACATGGCCACGGATGAATCGCGGAAACAAGCGCCCAATTACCGAATGACTACGCCGCTGCACTGTTATGAATGGCAATTTTATGTAAACTACGCCCTATAAACATTTGCGCAATGAAAGAAAGAACGAAATAAAGGAAGAAATAGCAGCCGAACGGCATCTTTATCCTCGCAGTTAACTTTTACAACGCGAGGAGCTTCCGCGGCTTAAATCACCGAGCACAAATTTTTCCGCGGCCTACAACACCATCAACCGGTGCAACCGTCGATCGAGAGCGAGCCGAGCTTTTTGCATTTCCAGGAGCGCGCACCACCCGCACCACCAAAGGCGGCGACGACGTGCCGAAATCGATGAGGTGGGGTGCCACGGTGATTCGGAGTCGTAATTCGTAATTGGCAATCGCGCCGTGCAGCGGTGAACCGTAATTTCTCGTAGAAATCTCGCGATTTCACGCGTTCTCCCTGAAACTTCGAGGACTGACGAAATCCCCGTGGAACTTTTCCTATTTCGCGACACCGCTTCCTGCGAGTTTCCGAACGCGGAAACTCTCGAACGCGGCAGCGCTCGATGACGAGGCAGCGCTCCTAATGCGGACGGGGATCTCGAGCTTCTCTTGCCGTCGGTGACGCTTTTCGGAGTCTCCGCTAAGCGCTCGAGCCAAATCCAACAAACGGAGGTGGAGTTTCATTGCGCTGGTCCAAGAGTTTGCGACCGTTTGCCCGGCGTCACGCGCGCTCGGACGAGGAAATCTAGAGGCGGGGCGGTACGTCTTCGGATAAGCGCTCGTTGTCGCCATTTGTCTGCCCGAGTGCGATCAATTGTATGCCAGGCGTGTGGAGTCGACGCGGCGGAGAAAAAAAAACAAAAAAGGATACGCCGAGCGCCGCGCGTCCGTCTCCTATAGCTTTTTCGCCAGATTTATAGCTTTTGAAAGTATTTTATTTCTTCGTGCCTTTCGCGATTTAAACAATCGTCTCGAACTTAAAAAATGCTCCTTTCTTCGCGAGTATTATCGCGTTACGCAACGAAACTCAAGTAGTTTTCGACAAATGCGTTTGACGTAGCAATAAGGAAAATCATTAAATCCAAAGCGTTATCCAATAGCTGGATAATCGCCACTCGTGCTTCAATTATTTTGCAAGATCGGCGGCTGCTCAAGGGTTCCCCATCTTTTTTTTTTCAACCACGACCATCGGGTTGAATGCCGAGGAACTCGTTGACAATTGATTCGGGCGCTGGACGCTCTTCTCATGGCTGTAGAAAACTCGTAAAACTCCTCGAACGCAGAGGAGTTTTCATTTATCGAGCCAATCGCTGAAATGGTAACGCGTTAATTCCCTCGGTGGCTGTTGGTTATTTTACAAGGGCATCGTCGTCGCAAGCGCTCGAGGGAGTGACTGCCCGACGACGGCCTGCGAATTATAGCCGAACCAAGTTTCCATCCGAGCCGGAGCAGCACCACCGAGGAGCGAACCGAGGAGCGAACCGAGGAGCGAACGGACGCTCTCGATCGTGTACCTCCGCTAATCATGAATCACCGGCCATTACAATACTCCAAAGTAAACAATCGAAAGATGCACGCATAAAGAAGTTGCCGAAGAAGGAGAGTAGGCCGCGATAAGAGCCAACGACGTACAAGACATAACGGAGCCGCCGGTCGCTGCGAAACTAGAGTGCGGAATGAATAGTCAGGACAGGAGTGTAGGGCGGCTGTGGCTCTCGTGGCACCGACACACGGACACACCGAGAGACGCGGCGTAGATCGGACCCAGAGGCGTAGAGGGAAGCGGTGGCTCGTCCAGAAGTAGGGGAACGTTTAGAAAGTGAAACTGAAAAGACCAACTCGGATGCGAGAGCGAGCGAACGATCGAGCCCCACCCTTTACTAGCTATATGCTCTCATCGTGCATCCGTGCGAGTCGAGCGCTCGCTCGAGGACGCAGGAAAGTTTGCGCGCGCTATCGCGTCTAGTCGCTCTCTAATGCAGCCTTCTTTCCGCTTCTCTCGCCTACTGGCGGGCGAGTTGGAAAAAAGCTGCATGCATCGGACGAGAGGGAAGCTCGCGCCGAGAGCTTTTCCTCCTACTCCGTCTGCCCCGTCGCCACCTCCTCGAGCTCGTGTCGGCGGTGGGGTGGGGTGGGGGTGGGGGCACGCGGAGGAACGTGGCGTAGAAAGTAAAACCGAATTAAAGAAACGCAAAGAACCACCAGACTCCACCCTGCATGCGATGCGAGCCAGGGTCCGGGGTATAATTGCCTGGAGGCCAGCCGATTATCCTGCCGATTATCCTGCCGATTATCCTGCCGATTATCCTGCCGATTATCCTGCGCGTGCAGATACGAGAATGTCCCGTTCGTTCGCGCGAATCCTGTTGAGGTCCCGTCCTCGTTCCTCGCTTCCACGCCGGATATTTCAATCGCGACGTTCCTCGCCGACTCGCGAGGAGACTCGCGATGAGCGCGAACGCAAATGTCCGCTGTTCTATTGTTATTAGCGACTAATGGCCTTTATCGGCCAAATGCCACTTGTAAGATGTAATGCGCCACGCGCGCTCCACGTACTCCGCGTACTCCGCGTACTCGAGCTCGCGGCTCTTTCTCGTATATGGACTTTCAAAGGCTCTTCTGAAGGAGGAACTCCGTGTTTGTAAGAGCGCCGAGAAATATATAGGCGAGTATCGCTGTGTCTCCCAGCGCAGGTGCGAATACGGGTCATTCCTTTCCCAGATTTCTGAGGCTCCTCCTCGTCCTCGGCATCGTCGCCTTAACACATTATATACACCTGCAAATCTCCGGTGCGATCTGTATCAACGCGAGACACAGTCTTTATAAATTTAATGCGCGCACTTCGGACTGAGTTGTTTGACATTGAGCCGTATTGGTCAAATAAAGATCGTTCCGCAGAACTGCGGCTGTAAGTATTATTACAGTTGTACGTTGTACGTTGAGTCAACTTTCGTTAAATAGAGTACGTCGGCAAAGTAAAGTTTTAAATACGTTATGATTTCTCTTTGGAATTCCTGCGTTCTTTCGCCTTTCTTAACTCTCGTTGCTCACGAGAATTAAGAATTTCATAATTTCGATTACAATGAGACTGCAACTGCGCTTCAAAAAGGCAATATATCCGTATTCTTTTACGAACCAAGTATTTTTTCAACTTGGGAATCGTCGTGACAAATTAAAATTTTCTCTATTAATATGACGCTTAAATACAATATTGCGTGCGTGTACGATCGATGGAAATAAGTACGTAAGTTCTTTAGGTACTCGTAACGTCCCTAAAATTACAATCTCAAATTTGAACAATACACGTGTAGAAAATTGCTACACTCATCGATTGTTCTCTACTTAATGTACACTTTAACTCTTTCGACTTGGCAATCAAATTCTTTCTATCGGTTCACTGCAAAGTGGCTGATTTAATCGTAAAACCGCTGTCAATCATGGTTGTCGAAGCTTGTACATGCCTTACCCTACCTTGTAAGAGAAAAAATGTCGAATGAAAGTTACGTATAATTCAGTCAAGCCAAAAATTCAGCGTCCGTCCGCGTCCGTCCGCGTCCGTCCGCGTCCGTCTTCTCGGGCCACTTGCGAACGATATCCTCGGCCTGCGGCAAACTTATCGATAAAATTCTAAAAGGAAGGTAAAAATCTGGCTAATCTGCGCGTCATCGGTGCGGTGTAGATGAAGCAGCCGTGGTCGCGAAACGGTTAGCAAGTAAAGCGAAAGTAAGAGGGCGCGAGGGGCGGCAGTCCCGTACACGGTAAGGATGGTCTTTGGGCCATACATGGCCAGGCCACCGAGAACAGCGGTATCGAAGAAGGTGTATCGAGGCTGGGATCTGCGAAGGGAAGGTCCGCTTCTTGCGCACGCACATGCGCCTACGTACGTGTGCGCCTCGCGTGTGGGATGAATGTGTAATACCTTGTGTGTATACGCGTAGCGCGAAATGGCGGGAGAAAGAGAGAGATGGAGTGAGAGAGATGGAGTGTGCGAGAGAGAGAGAGAGAGAGAGAGAGAGAGAGAGAGAGAGCGCGTGAGTAGGCCGCTAGAGAGACGAATCTTCCGCTCGCGGGCAACGCGTACTCGCGTGATTTACTACGAAAAAAACACCGTCGATTATGCCGACTGATCTTCCGTTCGAGCGGCTCTTCTCTCACGTGCGCATGCATCACCTTGGCTATATATCTGTATCTTCTTTGCCATATAGCGGAGCTGTTCACTTTCCTTTTCGTCGGAACGACGATGCATTTATTGGCGCGCACATGCCTCGGAAGTAGCGTTTATACTTATTTTCATTTTATTGCACTTACTTTGTCTAATTATTCGACCGCCGACTTTCTCCCCGACGCACGTTTCTGATTTGCGTTGATTTTCGCTCAACTTTTTTATACCCTGGCTTTTACTAATTCATAATTTATATTTCACGGTGCGTTATTTTATTTGCCGACTGCGTTTAAAAATTATAACTTGATAATGAAAGAGCGCGTAATTATGGGCTCATCGAGCGAAGAAAGAAAAGACACTTCCTGGATGAAGTTTAAGATAGCGAGAGCTCGAAATATCAAAAACTTTGTTAAGCCCCGGTTTCATAAGGAATAAAAATACTTTTAAAAGAGAGCAGAAGGATTTCCTTTCGATTAAATGCAGCCTTGTACTCCGTCGTACTTTGGTTGGACGAATTCCTCGGCTGTTCTACGTAAATCGCGCCCCATTAGCGTACTTCTCGCAAAGGCTTGATAGGCGAATCGTGTACGCACGTTGCTTCAAATGGAAGTGTTTCAGAATGAGCCTCGTGAAACAAAACCGTAAAGCGTAGTTTCCGCTAATTGCTAAATACAGTAAGGAAAGACCGGGATGTTTGTGTGTAAACATTACTGAATTCGGCTCCTCGTACTTGTGTCGCAAATCTTATTGTCGGGACCTCCATCGTACGTTTTAGTAGCCGATAATGAACGTGTAATATTTCATTGCCTTATAACGTCCCTTGGCGATTCATTGCTTCGTTCGATTATTTTTAAATTCCTTTACGCATTTACGAATTATTTTTATTGTGATTTTAAATGGAGTAACGTTGCTTTGTTTCATTCGCTTCGTGAAAGTGAAGAACAGTTGATCTATTTTCGGGTAAATTACTAAAACGTACGCTTAATAAACTTCTAGCGCTCGATCTTTTCCTAGATTCGTTCCAATTTGTTTGTAGGTAAATTAATTTATGCAAATATTTACCAAGCTTTGTAATAATGATCAACCTACTGTTAAGTATTTGTATAATATGCATTGCACGTAAATGTTAAAAAACATAAATTTATACTTGCTTTTTAACCGTTTGTGGTACTTTCTAATACTTAAATACGTTTAGATATTATTAGATAGCGATTAAACTCGTTTAAGGATGTGTTTTTCGGTAAAAGAAAAAATGAAAAGGTTAAATTTAAAAAATATCAACCTTAATCGTAACGTTTCAAAAACTATGCGGTAAATTACCATTTATATTAAGCCGAGGTTTTACTTATAAATATAAACGCATATATTATACATATTATTAATGCACCAACAATGTAAATCAATCGGAAATAACTAACCAACTACATTGGAAATTATACGAAATTCACCAAAAAATCTGCAGATTTTACTTGTGCATCGAATAAGTGTTCGTAATGTCTTACTCTGTTTCGCCTCAAAAAAATATATTTGCATATTTGGAATTCTCGGGCTCATGAAAGAAACATTCCGTGCACCATTCATTCGATTCTCTCACGAAATATGCTATTTTTGTCGAACTCTAACTTAAAGATTATACCAAAGAATATTTAAATAACAAATGTGAAAGTTTAACTTAAGATTTGAACATTACAAAAGGCACTAACGAAGCAAGTAACAAACTAGAGATAAATTATTTGACTCTATTCAGCACTAATATTAAATAAGAATTTTACTATTTTAATTTGTACATTTCTTCCGTTTGTATAAAATAGCAAGAAGTAAGATCTGAACGTTAAAACAAGATAACGGATTCAAACGTATATTTCAAATAATAACGCCGTGGATGAGTCGACGGTATATACATACATATATACATATACATAAACATATACATATATATACATATACATATACATATACATATACATATACATACATACATATATATATATATATATATATATATGTATGTATGTATGTATATAAAACTAATTGCACGTGTAATAAGTATCTAAGAATTAGCAGAAGTATTTTCACACAAGATATAATTACGAATATTCTATGTCGATCTCGAATCTCATAATAACGTTATTGAAGTACCACGTGAAAAGCGGATTTTGGATTTTTTTCTTGTCGCAATTACACAACAAAGCTTCATCCGTTGTGCCGCTAGTAGCCGCTTTTCATTTAAATACCATCCGAAATATCTCCAGGCAGACGACGCCAATCACTCCAACGTGCACTTATTAACAGGCGCAAAGGGTTCGTCGAAACGATTCGTCGCTCATACGACATTTGGAGATTGGTGAGTGTCGATGATCGACAATCGCAAGATAGAGGAACATTGCAAAAGCATCATCCGCACTTGTCACTTTCCCTTTGGTCGCCGCGTACTCGACGACGAGAGGGAGAGGAGAGGCGAATGGTCGCGGCGTAGCAACTGGCCCAGTTAGCCGATAATTACCGAACGATCTCGTAGATTAGGACAAAGTCGACAAAGGCGAAGCAAAGTCGCTCGGCGGTTGCGGTGGGTGGTACACCGAGTCATCGCGTACGCCGTCATACCGGGGCAGAGTTGCAACACGTTACACGAGGCGAACGCCTTATGGGCTTATGGGTTCTAAGTTATACGAGGCCCCTCGGGCGACCTGACAATAATTCCCGGACAGCGGCAGCGGCCTTTAGACGGGCCTCCGCGAGATATTAATCGCTACCGCACAATTGCGACGATCGTAAAAAAAGACAGGGTTATTCGCTCTCTCTCTCTCTCTCTCTCTCTCTCTCTCTCTCTCTCTCGCTGTACACGTACGTGTGCCATACACATATTGGACGATATGGACTTTGCTCCCCGGACGGAAAGATCCTTTCCCTTTCATTTCTCTTCTCTTTATCTTCTTTCCTCTTTGCAGTCGACACTAGCTATTGCCATCTCATATCTCGGTTTTTCTCTTCTATTTCATGCTCCTCCTCGCGCCTCGCGCTTTTTTCCTGCCAAATTTTCATTTCCGTTGGCCTATAACTTTGACCGCTCGCTATTTCACTCGACTTCTGCCGAGATTGTCATAGCCTTTGAAACATTGCGACGCATAACGAACGACTTTTTCAGCGTTTCTTCGAGTAATAATATTTACGTTGCGCTTATTTAAGCGGAAAGCTTTAACGAACGGATGATGATCGCAGCGTCAATTTGCTTCGCGGATAAAAGTCTAGAAATCCCGTTTCATTATCCGAAAGATAAAACTATTTTCGTACGAAACGGATGCTTCAAGAAAACATCGACTAAAGATTATTCGGATTGGGGGATTTGCTTTGGGAGAACGACTTTCATTCGTAATATAAATATATTAATACTCGTATAATAATTATAAGCACATAATTTTCACCGGTATTTATTCGCGTATTTATGACATTATAACTCTTCGGTTACACACGCGCGACTAATGAACGTGAACTCGATCATTATAACACCATAAACATACGGATAAATATGTACGCGATTATTTTTCACTTTGTAAATACGATAAATTGACTCTACCAACACTGCTGTTCGGTAAGATATCAAAACGAGAGGAATGATCGTCGAAGTGCAATATAGGAAATGAATAGCCTATCAGAGTTCGCTTATAATTCCTTTAATTCCTTTGTAAGCAACGTATTCGCGAGCAATACGCGTACAAGTTAGAAATTGGCGTAAAATTTATGAATCTTTCGAGCGAGTGTCCGTCAACGAAATTAAAAGAAGGAAAAAAGAAAAACTGTCCGTGCAACTCGCGGATACGCAGAATTCGATGAAATTCATAGTCGTAATTGCAGAATGGGCATAATTATAACGCATAAAAGTTGCGAAATTATTTCAGCGTAAGCTACGTGCAGTGTTTCTTTTTATTTAAGAAAACATTCGGCCGAGCATCGGAAGGCGCAGGAATAAAAATAACGCTAATTATTTTTATAACGTACTCGTTACCGCGTGTTTTCCTTATAACCGGAATAATAAGATAAAGAAGCGGCCTTGAAATAGCTTTATTTCGCAATTACCTATCGACGTTTAGATTGCCGCGTAATCTTTCGAAAGTGGTGAAAGATGATTTTCTTTTTTTTTTTTTTTTTTTAGAAAGTGCATAATTCGATGCTCCAGAGACGCTGTAGCGTCCGGAGGCGTGGAACGAATCTACTACGTGCACCGAGTCTTGGCCACCAGGATTGACGACAATGGCCGAGAAACCGTCGCTCGCACTTACACTCGACGCCGAGGACAGACGCGAGCGTGCGAATTCGAGTTGTCGGCATCTCGCGAGCCAAGGACCTGAAATTCCCGTCAGCCCGCTGATCCAGTACCGTTTGCTCCTGGAATCTTGGGCGGCTTGTAAAACGTATTAGTATTCTCGGTTGGGTACCATAAAAGACATCGTTCGCAATGCTCTCGAGCAATCCGCTTGTTATTGAAATTTTTTCTGCTTTCCTGCTCCCTTTCTCGTTTTTTTTTTTTTTTTCTTTTTTCTTTTTTTTCTGTCCTTTTCCCCGTTGCGTTCCCTTTTTACGCCGGCAACTCCACTTTCTTAATTTTATAACATTATTCTTCGCGTTTGGGTGTAACGCCACTCGCAATCTCGTTAAGAATTTCGGGAGATGTTGCCACTCGTTTTCTTTATCCGGACGTATATTCTCAGCGGTTTTTTTTTTTACCCCTTTCCCCCTGATAATGACAAAAGTCCAAGCGCGTTTTCGTAAAGCTTTCGGTCGGCTTCGGGACTCGTCGATTAGCTGCGAACGGTATACTCGTAGATAACAACCGACCTTTCGGCGACTAAACGTAGTTTGTGTAATTGTGCAAGCATCCGCGCCATCTGCCGTCGCCAAGTGCAGCCTTGAGGTCGCTCGTGACGCACACGCGTTCGCAATCACATGCTTGACTGCGCATCTGTAAAAGCACTGCATATGATCAGTAGCACGGAAAAATGTTGCGCTTGGACATTTAAACAAAGGCTTGTGGCTTGAAAAGTATTTGTCGTTGAATACGCGGCATATGCTACATGGATTGATATTAAGCGATTGTCGCGACTCAAAGTCTCGTTGTAATTTGTATTCGTATTATTGAAACCGTTAAGCGAACGAGGATCATTAAAATTATATTCGATCGTTATCGTTCGGGCGTCAGCTAAAAATGTTTCTATAATATTTGGATACAATAGCTCATTTACGTTGCAGTAAGTGGTCAAGCTCAGAGTGCCAACGTTGTTTATCGAATATTCCCGAATTTACTTTTCCCTCGGAGGGCTGCTGCGAGGAGATTTCGACTTTTTCGATTTTTTCCGCACAATTACACAACGAGAGAATAGCATGCCTTTGTGGAAAAACGAGAGAACGAACGAAAGAAAGTAGAACTTTAAGAGCAGATTAAGGCAGGTAGTACGTCGATAGGCAGGATTCGTGACAAATGATTTAATAAGATCGAGGAAACTCGATGAGCGAGGTTCAGCGAACGGAACTCGTCCATCAAAAGCACGTGGCGATCGGTTGAACATTCCGCGCGCATCGAGCGCCAGAGTTCAATCTCGCTCGGGTAGTTTAGCGCACCGAGTGTTGCGCGTAGCCGCGTATTATGCATACCGAGTGTGCATGCACATATGCCACCGACAGGCGCTTCTCACCAGTTATATTTGTGGCCAAGGAACTCTGCTCCTCCCACTGTGACGCGTTCGACTCTTTCTCTCTCACTTGACCAATCGACGGACGTTCCGCATGTTACGCGCCTGTTAGCCCCGCGCTAGGTCTTCTAGGATCGTCCGTTCCATTTCGTTCCATACGATGAGCCTCGATTATACGGATTCTTTACTCCAGTGTGTGGATTTTGTAAAATGGCGTCGAATTATCGATGCACAGGTGTCAGAGCGGCAACCTTCGTACGCGCGTCCGCGATTCGACTCGACAGCTCTCCTTCGAGCTCGGTCTTTGAAAAGGAATGAGAAAGCGATCAACCGTAATTACTAGGTATTGTACATACATCAACGACGCGTAATATTGTAATGATAATGCACTGCCTTACATTAATACTCGCTTACTTTTCCGGTATCATTAAAGAACACAATCGTACGAAATCGGCGCTTTCCGAAGCCGTACGTAAAGTTTTTTTCTTTTTTTTTTTCTTCTTTTCTCTTTTTTTTCTTTTTTTTTTTTTTTTCTTTTTTTTTCTTTTTGTAATAAACACGCATACCTAATTACTCGATGGCTGCGGCTCGCTCGATCTTAAATACGCTTTAGTACCGCGCTCGAGTATCGACGAACCGTACGTATTCGAAACAATAGCTACACTCGAGGCATAAACGTTAACGTTAACGGCTTGGGATGTGCATTCGGTTCTTTCGAGATGCGAGAGTCTTGTGGGAAGTTTATCGGAACGTAAGCGTACGAGATAATGTAAGGAAGCTGGAAAAGTGGACGCGTACCGTTGACGTATGACCGCGACGTGTCCAAGTTGATCGGGACGTCGCGCTCGCGTTGCGCGCTTAATTTCCATCCGCAGACTCTACCCCGTATTTTCGAAAAGATGAAAGAAGGGAAGTTTTGCAACGATCGTTGCGAATTCGCCTAGTTTTGCGAGGTTGCGTAAGCGAGGCTCCAGAGCCGTCGAAAAGGTTAGTAGAGAGTCTCGAGCGGTTCAACGCGGCCTCTTGCACCGAAGTGCGAATCCACCGCGAATCCACCAGAGAGGCAGGCCGTTAAATAAAGATTTAAGACGGCAAAAGGCGACGGCGTCACGGATTGCCGGCGAAATACGCCCGGTGACGCGATGCCGCGAGAGAAAAAATGCGAGAAAGGAGGGCGCGAGCGCGGGAAGGTGAACGATCGGTAGTAAAGAATCTGTGAAATTACGACTTGACGAAATCTGCCAAGTACGCCGCAGTCGTCGACCGGCAGTTTCAGCCAGGGGGATCTGCACTATTGACACATCCTCGGGCTCGTTGGTTAATCCGCTGCTTTCGATATGGCCCGACGATCGATTTTACCAGCGGAGCGTGCCGCCATTGTCGTTTTGACGAAACGCCAAAGAAAAACGTACTGCCTGTTCCTCGGTGTTGTAAAGTGTACTTATAGTTTACGATTCTCATAATCCCAATAACAAATCGTCGTAAACGATTGTTCGTACAAAATTGAATATTATTAAAAAGTGCCGATACCCGGACTCGAAGCGATAACTACGATTTGCCATCCATTCATCCGACCGCGTGAGCTTCGCGCCATAAAGAGAGGTATGTTTTTTTTTTTTTTTTTGAAAAATTGGTTGGAAAATTGGTTGGAAAATTGGTTGGAAAATTTGTCACGAGGTACAAGAAAATTCTAAGATACCGTATCAGCTTTTGTCATATCGCGATCGTTTCCTCACTCGGACTAACGGACATCTTTACTTCTGACGTATAATTCGTAATGATTTACGGCACGTACGTTACGCTATTGATACCGTTTGTATTTTTCCATCTCCGAGCTTCCAACGATAGATGCTTATTAATTTTTCGGATTTTTCGCACAACGAGGCGACAGATTGCGAGAACATTGCTCGACTAGCCGACATTGCGCAACGGCCTCCAAGTGAAAGAGAAAGAAGGAATCCACGAGAGAACGAGAGGGTAGTGTCATAATGGATGCTCAGGGTCGATACATTGTCACACGTCGTCGTTGCGCCATCGGCTTTTGAATCAAAGGCGGGTCCTGGGTCGGGCGCATTCTATTCTCTTCGCACATCTCTCTAAGGAATAAGCGAAAAGCCATAGCACTACCCGCCTACGCGTCCACGTGAACGATCTTCGTGCAGAGGATGAGATGCGTCAACGAGAAGGACTCTCGAGAAAGACGGACCGGAAACGATCAATAGCCAAATTTCGTAACCGCCTGGCAGACGCAATCCAAGTCAGCCGAAAGTCTCGACGTTTCTTACGATTTTGAAAGCTTACGACCCTGCGGAGATTCGACACCGAAATCTCCTCTTGCGATCTATTATTTGCTATTCTAGTCCTCGTTACGCGGATTACAGTATTCGTAAAGTATTCGTAAAGTATTCGTAAATACTTTAGAGACTTTTTAGCATCCTGCGTGCGCTCTTTAAATTGCGGTACAATTGAAATAAGCCTTCGCGAAACCGATCTTTCATCTTTTATAGCGGCATTATCATATTATCGCTTAGGCTCTTATTTACGATACTCCATAATCAAGTCATGAAAGCTTCTCTTTCGTTCGATCGAACGTTTTGCGGGATTAAGTGCGAAGCTCAATTTAGGTAGGGATATTACATCGATGGTAAACAGATTTAGAAATGATCTCTATGATACTGCGGAGCGTGATCGTAGCGAGAAGAATCCTCACGCTCTCGAATGCATCATCGAGTTCTCCTCGTGAACTGTTACTGTTCTTCGCAACGCCCTACTCTTTCTCTCTCGCTCTCTATCTCTTTATTTTTCTCTTCCTCCCTCCTCCTCTCTCTCTCTCTCTCTCTCTCTCTCTCCCGGCAATGCCGGGAATTATAACTGTGTCAGGACAACGAGTCTTGTGCAAGCCCCGCATTACTATCTGGTTAAAACAGATCACGAAGATCGGATGCTATAAGATCGCCGTATCTCTCTCTCTCTCTCTCTCTCTCTCTCTCTCTCTCTCTCTCGTCCTCGCTCTCGTCCTCGCTCTCGTCCTCGCTCTCGCTCTATAGCGGCTTCTCGATTTACTCTCGTAGAGCCGCGGGCCTTTTTGGTAAACGCTCGGTACTTCTCTTTGTCTTTCGCATCCATCAACTCTGCCGATGAGTAGCTTTATGTTCTAGGATTCAGGTAGTTTCCTCTCGTTATTCTGATAAATTGAGTTAATTGGTCGGGTTCGTAAACTCAATTCGATTTAATGTCAACGACATTAGCTAAACGCAAGCCGATATCTAGTTTAAACTTGCAATAGACGCTGAAAATTCTTTACATAAATTCGTGAGAAAATTCAATGGTCGAAAAAATGTACAACGAATGTTTCAATAGGTTGAAGCCGAGGTTCGGAAGATCCTACGATACATCGACGTATTTTGTTACACAACAACAAATTTCATGATTCGCACTGAAGTAGAATCTCGGAGAATAAAATTCGCGATAATGTTTTCCCTCGGAGTATCGACGACAAAATCATCTAGTGTTTATTTATCTTAAAATAAATCGCCTTAGTCGTGCTACATTTCCAGCGCTCGGAATAGTTTGGCTGGGAAATGCAAGTCAGGCTTGAATTGCTTATTAGAGGCACAGGGGCACATCCTCTGCCGCAGGCACGTCCTCGGTGTAGATACAAAGCGAAAAGGTGCGTGGATCGCGGGCAGCTCGGCAAAGGTGCGTAAAAAGAGCAAAAATGTGGTAAGGATGCGGAGTTGGCGGTCTCGGGGAGAAGCGGATGGGGGCCGCGAGGGCGAAGAGCGAGGGAGAAGAGCGAGGGAGAAGAGCGAGGGCGAAGAGCGCCGGTAGCGCCGCTGAAAGAGAGCGCATAGGGCGAAACGGTAATAGCGGCTTTCCTTGCGCAGTCCTACGGTGATGCCCGGCGTCGTGGCGCGTGCGAGTGTGCTCGTCGTGGCGCGCCGGTGTACCCGCGACAGTCGACCCTGGAGGGGGGTTCCGCTCCCGTGGACTCGCTCGCGCTCCTCTCTTTCGTTTTTCCTCTCTCTTCTCATCGAGCTCTCGATCGTCGCGCGCCAAAGGTGGGAGTAGGCCGAACGCGGACACCTCTCTCGGGCGCTTCTCCGTGCCACGTGACTTCGACCACGCCGAACTTTCCTCTCCGTCTCTCTCGTCGCAACCTGCTGCATCCGCGCGCTCTCTCTCTCTCTCTCTCTCTCTCTCTCTCTCTCTCTCTCTCTCCTCTCCGTTTTATTCATCGATGCGCGGAGCCTGTGCTCGGGCCAAGCTTCGCCTTACATTTGTATACCTCGAACGACGAGCAAAGGTGCTCGAGACATCCCTCGGATCCAAGAGTCACTTATCTTTACTGATTTATTGCCGAATTTTCCGCGCTTTCAGCTCCGAGTGGATCTTCTCGAGTGCAGTGCCACGCAGAAGCCAAAGGCTCCTATTTATTTATTCCACGGTAATAATATCTTCATCGCGTTAATCGCGATTCATTCTCCGTAGGCTACGAGTGAACGTAAAAATGCCGAGCGCCGTTGCTGCCCCAGTGATGCGGCAGATGCGAGAGATAGGGGAAAAGAGAAAAAGGGGCAAGAGCGAAGAGGGAAGAGGGAAGGAGGAAGAAGGAAGAAGGAAGAAGGAAGAAGGAAGCTTCTGGAGATTAGAATCGGAGGATCGTCGGAGTGTTGGAAGGGATGCAAGAGGTAGAAGTAGAAGGAAGGAAGGCGTAACTAGAGAGGGGAGGGTGAGGGAGAGGGCAGCTGGTCGCGTGCCGGCGTGGTGCTCGCCGTGCGCCACGGTTCTCGAGAGCGTACACAGGTACAGCGAGAGAGAGAGAGAGAGAGAGAGTGAGTGAGAGAGTGAGGGAGAGGCAGTGAGAGAATGAGAGAGCGAGCGCGGGCGGAGGGAGAGGGCGGGAGGGAGAGATCGAGAGAAAGAGCGCGACTCATCTACCAACCTACCTAGCGCTCCGACCGCGGCCAACCTATACGCTCGGAGAGGAGGCTCCCCGCCCATCGGCGCCCCCCGGTTTCGCGGCTGCGGCTGGCTGCTGCTCCCTGCCCGCCTGATTGCTCACTCACTCTTACCGAGAGCCGCGCGAGCAAGTACACGGCGACGCTCGCTGAATTACCGTAACGAGTCACTCGCGACAATGCCCAGGCGGACGTTAGCCTCGCCGCAGCTCTTCAACTCTTCGGCTGCTCGGAGTCCGTCGGTGCGACTCGGCTGTTACCACTTCTGTCACTGATCCGAGTCCTTCCACACAGTGCTCAGTGATAATAATTGCCGACTGCGCGGCTTTGTTTCGTTTGTCCGCGATTCCTCCCTCGATCGCGACACAAGTGCTCCCGGTCGCCGCCGCGCTCACTTCGCTCGTGTGCATATTATCGACTGGTTTCCGCTTCTGATCCGGTGCTGCGGATGCCACGCGAATGCATCGACCAGGTGACTAAGTGATTCGGACGCAGGATCCTTCACGGGGCAGCGGAGAATCTACGAGGAGACGCTGCACTCGCTCTCTCGCTCACTCTCTCACTCTCTCACTCTCTCACACACTCTCTCTCTCTCTCTCTCTCTCTGTACACACGTACACACTCCTTCTCGCTCTCTTTCTTTCTCCATCTTACCGAACAGCACACAGTTTCCGCGAGATCATCAACTGCGCTTCAGCTTGTGGAATGACAGAGAAGGTAAACGCATCGATATAGCATATACGCAACTTTCCCTGACAATTCGAAATTCCCGCGCCAGTACTCCCGCTGAGTCGCCCTTTCCCGCGGAAGCGTGTCTCCGCGACTTTCCCGACTTTCCTTCCGTTTCCTTGCTTCCGGCGAGGGTCCGGGCCACCGACGATTAGTGGTAACGGCTCGGGGACCCGCGCGAAAGGATGCGCGCAAAGCAAATGGCAAAAGAGCGGAAGGTGAATTTCTTAGGCTCCGTTTCGAAACCAGTTCCCGGTGAGCTTGGCTCCGTATGCAAACGCCCACGCTCTCGCTCGTCCTCTTCGTCGTCCCCTTCGTCCTCCTCTTCGTCGTTCCCTTCGTCGTCGTCGTTTATATCGTCTCGCGACGGGACGTTCGGGCTCACGCGAAGCTGCAATTCTGCCTCGCCGGCGTTTTCCGGTTCGTGAATTTTAATTCTCTCGCGCGTTCCCTGCCGAGACGAGAGAAACGTTGAGCGGCTCGAATGCCCGCGGGATCGCATTAGAATCCTTCCTTTGATGTCCGTGGAAAATTATTAAGTCACACGAGCCGGCTATTTTCTCGGATACGCTAATGGCATATATGCCCAGTTTCAATCTCTCTGACAGTTTTCAATTCGTAAGATTTATTATTGTAATTTTGTTTTCGTGAATTAAATTTCATTTCGTAGTAGGTCTAACGTTTTCTGCAGTGGCGTGCCACTTAAAGTTTTTTTTTTCTTACGATAAGCGAACGAACGGTTAGAAGAATTTTTCTCGACAAAAGCACAGGAATCTCTGTAACTTACATTTGTAAATCATTCGAGCGATTTCGCAATGTAAATGTTCGTCAAACGCTGAACCTGCTTACTGCATCGGTTAACTGAATATGTAATTCTTCAATTGCCAAATTTGAATTCCAATTTTTTCACATTTCCTACATATATATATATATATATATATATATATATATATATATATATATATATATATATACACGCGCACGCCCACACACAAATTTGACATCCCGGTATTATGTCGCCCGAGAAACTGGGACAATTAGCGCACCTACTTAGATTTTAAGAAAAGTGTCGCGAGTAGTCGCTTTCGGTCTTTCGTTCGCTCGAATCAACTGGAAGGTCGTTGTTTCGGAAGATTCGCGTGAACGCTGCGTAAAACGACAAAGACCCGCGCGAGAATTTTCGAACCTGCGAGTGAGTTAAGTAGGAGGAATCGCAGTCGTCGCTTAGCCTCGAAAGTTGATGAAGTCGGCGTTGTATACCTCGACGTTTTTCCCTCTGCGGTTGCCCAACATCGGTAGAACGGGCAACCGAACGCTAACGCAGCGGTAGTCGAACCCGGTGCCGGCGGATTTGAATACGCGCCAACGCTATTACGAGAATGAGGAGCAACCGGACAATCGTGAGAGACTCCCAGCTTGCGCGAAACAATGTCGTCGTTTACGGGGACTCCTCGACTGCGTCGATGAGCTGCAAAGCGGTAGTAAAACCCGTCCGATGTGAAAGACGGAGAGAGAGGCGTCATCTCTCTCTCTCTCTGTCTCTCTCTCTCTCTCTCTCTCTCTCTCTCTCTCTCTCTCTCGCAATAAGTAGGCCTCTTATCTGTCAAATGTCGTATCAATCGAATTGGCCGTTATATATCGAATACTTCGTTTGCTTTGGACCTGATTTAACGACGATATTACGCTGTATCATCGTTTCGTTAAATCAGGTGTCAGCGAGAGAAATTACCGATTTGTTGAATCGAAATTACATCGGTAGGGAAGCATATGCCTTTCGATTGAAATCTTTTCCCTCCTCGAACAGGAACGTGATCAGCTTGGGTTTTAATGGTAGGCGTGAAAAATCGTTAAATTATTAGCTTTCCATGTTTTTCTTTGTAAATTACGCCCTTATTTGGGAGACTGCAGAACGTGGGAAGTCTAATAGAGATCTTTTTTCTCGTAAACTCCGTTAAACTCTGCTGGTAATACGCAATTACGTTGATTTAAAGAAATCTCGTTAAAATCCATAGCTATTTTGCAAAGCTTGTGAGTTTCGAGCCTC
This sequence comes from Wiebesia pumilae, assembly GCA_018907045.1. NCBI lineage: Eukaryota > Metazoa > Arthropoda > Insecta > Hymenoptera > Agaonidae > Wiebesia > Wiebesia pumilae. Next base: position 5,097,510 of record JACCHZ010000192.1, read on the forward strand.
TTACGTTCAATTTCTGTAATTTACAAGGGCCGCGAATGACGTTAGCCGGAGCAAAGTATTTGCGTCGTTCGTTGATCCAATTGCCTTCGGTAACTTGCAGTTAAAATCCTTTGAGGCTCGAATGTCGGCCCGCCTACGGCCGCATTAAAGCCGAGTAAAAATTTCCGAACGGTAGCAGCTGCTGCTGCTATTGCGATTCGATCGTACCAGCTGATGCGCCAAAGAGGAAAAACGTCGAAATGAACGAAGAATACACAAAGAGGAACTCGAACAAAAGCTATCCACGCGATTTACGCGAATTGAGTCCGTCTCCTCCTTTTTATCGGACGTCAGTTCTACCACGTATACATGTGAAACGTTGGAAACGGTGTGCTGGTGAAAAAGTGATAAGTCGATTTATAGCGGTTGATAGGTCGTCGGTAAGGCTAGGGAGAAACGGAATTTTGAGGCCGCAACCTACATTCGTGACGTAAGAATGAAAATAACATTCGATCGAGGTACCACTCAAATGTTAAGTTCACCTTTTAATATGTCACCAAATCTCCGAGACCGTGGCTTCTGCGTGAACTGCGTGAACTGCGTGAACGAGAGAATACGTTGGATTGCGCGCATTCGCTGATAGGTTTGCTGCGTATTATCTCCGTGTAATTTCAGGCGAACGTTGTTTACTCGTTTATCGGTTCAGCGGAAGAGCGAGTTAATTCGTTAATTCGTTCGTTCGAAACGTCGTCCAACTTCGCGCGCTCATTTGAGAAAAAATTGTGCAATACGCTGCAGTTGCAGCGCGGAATCCAAGTGGTTTCCAAGTTTCTAAAATGCTCGCCGCGCGTACGCGGGTTTATTAATAATGATGTGCTACCAATTTCCGAGAACGCTGTCCAAGAGGCCTATTTAATAAGCGAGCTAACGAAATTTTAGAGTCCGCAAAAAGTAAGTGGCAAAAAGTTCGGCTGCTTCAGCGAATAAGTTTCTATTCGCGAGAGAGGGCGCAGCCACGTTCAACGTTCACCGGTATCGAGCAACTGCATCGATGATCGATCGAGTATGGCATTTCTTCCGAGAGAGAAAGTACGCGCCGCTCGCCGGATTCGCACTGTTTCTTTTTTTTTTCTTTTTTTTCTTTTTTTCACTTTTCCTTAATAAAGACATTGATCAGCTTGTATGTACAGCTCGTAGCAGCAATAATGCGCCAAGTATGAAAAAGCACTCGATAGAGGAGCGACTTTGCTCGGCGCTGCCGCCGATCGCTCGGGACTCCTGCAAAAAGGGCTTGGCTGCGCCGACACAGTCGGCCAACGAAATCGCAAAGAAAAAACCTCGCGGATCCTATACACGCTAACCTGGAAATGGGGTAAGGGGCAAGAGGGTGGGGGGTGGCGGCGGCGGTATTTGAAGCGCGCCTTTTTCCGCCTGTGCGCCTCCTTCCTTTTTCCCAAATGAATCGCCTTTCTCGCGAGCCACTCTTCTATATCGAGAAGCTTGTAAATCGGTATATAGTCCATGAAAATGTTCAATCTGTCGCACTTTTATTTCGTGAGCAGCGAAGGTTCTTTCACCAATTACTTTGACCGCGCTCTTCGCTAAATGGAGAGTTGCGTCGAACCTCGGGCTGAAATTCACTTGTAACAAGGTTAAGCTCTTGTACGAATTCAATGATGCGTGCAATATGTGCAATATGGAGGATAAAAATACGAAGGACGAAGAAAGGAAAGGACGAGATAAGGAGAGCTGAAAAAGCGTGCGTTTCGCAACCGATGTAAATACGACGAGTACGCGGAGAATCCTTTGCATTTGCAATTACGAGACTCCCTCTGATAAATCAATCAAAGTTAAGCCACTAATTAACAATTAAACGTTTCATTGCGATTCAACGTCCATTCCAATTATTGATATTTGTCGAATTATCATAAGAATGCTAATATTACCGTATTAAAAATGTGGGATATTAACAATAACGGCGGTAAATCATTTTAAGAAATACGCGACGCTTGAATTTAATCATGAAGCAAAACAAGTAATACGGTGAGCGCGCACTATACGCGCGTAGGTAATTGACGACACTTTTTTACAACTAGTAAGATCTTTTAATTGGTAAATAATTTCAGTTCTTTCAAATGAGTGAAAAAATTACGATATTGTTCGGATAAAATTACGATCGAACTGCAGGCAAATACTCGTGACCTTAATAACCACTTGATGCTACAAGGTGTTAACGATTAAATGCTGAAAAAAATGTCGTTATAACGGAGGGAAAAAAGCGACCGAAAGGCCAAATCGAAAGATTCGGCAAAAAGATACCTTCGCGAGTTGTCCGAGGCTGTACCTATTTATAAAGACTCGCCACCGGAGAAAAAAAGTTTTATTCCGTAGGTCTTTGCATTCTCGCACGAATGGTTTCGCTAGCCAAATTTCTTTTCCACGTTCCATCGATCAACCACGAAGAGGATCGCTCTCGCGCTCCTGGCTCCAGAGGTCTTACTCTGATAGTGACTCAACATTTTCTGCGATGACAATAAACGAAAAAACTAGGCTAATCGAAGTTTTCGAATCTTTTTTTTTCTTTCTTTTTTTTTCTTTTTTTTTTTTTTTCTTTTTTCTTTTTCTTTTTTTTCTACGCTCATTTTCTCGACGCGAACAAAGTTCCACGTCTGTGCGTATGGCGTGCTCTCGCGCGAACTTAGAGCTAAAAAGCCTTACTGCTCTGGCTTTCGGAGCAATTCGAAACAGATTACAAATAAGCCTTTTGCATAAACATTACGTTAATGAGATAAAATTGTAAATAGACCAACTCGGCTGGCTCGGCACTTTGAAAGTGAAAAAACCAGGATTTCCGAAAGCCTTTCCGTTACATTCGATCCAATTCACTCGTGCGTATCTTTTGAACTTTTCACGTCAATACCCGTCTTAAATCATTTGCTCGGCCCACGAGAGGAGAAACAATAATAAGACCAAAGGTTTACATTTGAAAGAAAAAGTAATCAAAGTCGATAATTTGAAAATGGCGACATGAAAAATCTTTTACGTTTAATTAAAAAGAAAAACACACGTCCGGAGCTAAAAGAAAAATGTCAACAATATTATAAGAAGCTAAGAGTGCCATTAAAAATAACAGATTAAAAGTGCTTTAGAAAGTTACTCTTTTCGAGATTTGATAATATCGTGCTTACACTAGTAAATAAGAAACAGAGATCGAAAAAGTTTATTCGCCATTCAAAAATTCTTCTCTCGATCATTTAATTTTTTGCCAACGACGAACCTTTTTAGAAATAAATTTTCTTTGAACCAAAATAACATTCGAGGACAATATGAGAACGTACGAGCGTCGTTGGCATTCTGAAAAGCGAAATCGACTACGATTATTGACGTAAGACCCCTTTGTCAACGAGGGGATCCTCTTTCACAAAGAATTTCCTCTTGTAATTTCAAATTCTTACCTTACGCGTGTACTGCGTGTCTCCGCGTAATTAGTCTGGGATTTTCGCAGAGATTTATTGAAATTAAGGTGACGTTTAACGATGCCAACTGGAAAATAAAGTCGCTTTGCAAAGAAGTGCATTAAAGCGGAGAGAAAAAGGCGCGCTCGTAGAAATGAAGAAAGAGAGGATGATTGCGTTGAAAATGAGAGACAATGATCCTCGTCACCGTGGCAGCACACGTGAATATTTCATGAGCGCATAGAAATGGCTTAAGGAAAAGCGCACTAGCGAGGGAAAACAAAGATGCGCGACTTGCGCTTATCGAATTACTACGTCCATGCGAATTAAGGCGAGGCCCCGCGAATACTGCACCAATGCACTCGCATCTTGACTAATAAACGTCGACGTGAATTGAAAAACTTACGGATTCTCATGGAAATGGTACAGTACGCATTGTCGATGAATCCGCGTGGTCGTTATTCCTTAAAACCACAGACGAGGCTTAATATATGTATATTATGATATCGCACACACGCAGCTCACAAATTCTGTTTCATTTGTCGTGGCTGTACCTCTTGTAAAAACAATAATAAGCTCTACAATCGTTCTTAAGACAACATCTCTATCAGACTTAAAACTATTTTATAAAAGAACAACAACGTGTCGTTTAATACGCGTGTGCTGCTTAATAAACGATAAAATTCTTATGCCTCTATTTTTCTTCAAAATATACAGAATCTTCTTCTTGGGTCAGTACTTTTATAAGCTGATATGAAAACATATTTTTACGCGAGGTGTTAAAAGTGTGCGGTGATGGGTGCCGCGTTAGAATCTAATGCCAGGTATTCCTTATGATTTCGCAAATGATACGCTTTCTTGCGTTTATCATCTTTGGAGATAAAAAAAAAAAAAAAAAAATCAAATAGAACTCTTCTAAGCAATAAATTCTTCGGTAAAAAAATAAGCTGAGTAAGGAGAAAATACGCTGGGCCAGCGGTTCGATAATTTCAAATGAAAGTATTAGCAAACAAACATCCAATAAATTCTATCGATATTTTATCAAAGAGATATTCCTTTCGATCATCTGTTCGAGTAAAATTTATTTATCTACACAAGAAACAATAGGACACAGTAGCTAAATTAACTTTAATTTCCATACAATTTACTTTGAAACAATCGCGCGTTGTAAAGAAAAATTGAAGCACGTAGAAGTCGCGAGTCGAACTCCTTCGCGTTTTGATTCGAGAAATTGTTATACGTATGATGTTCTTTCACGCGCGATCATAACTTTGCTAATAATAGAGTATGCTGCAGAGATCAGAGTCAAACACCGGTTCACTAAATATCGACTGCAAGCGAGAAGAGCCAAACTGCTTATTCAGATTACAGGTTTAGCGTCCGCGCATTATGCACTCTCGTGAAGATGAATGCATAGTCTACACGAGCGATAACCGTTATTTTTAGGCGAACGACTTATTTTCGGTAATAGCGATGACCTTGTCAGGAAATTTGTAACGTCGCGTACATTCGAGTGCTTTTACACGCATGTAAAGATTTCTGAGGCGGGCAGTTTATTTTAGAATTAAATGTACAATCCAGATGTCAGGAAGCTTCGTTCGAGTGGATTTTACCTCGCACTTGCTATTTCCACTTATGCTGAAATAAAATTACAAGACGTTGTATCGAAATACCGCCAAAGTGGGATAAACATTCTCCGCAAATAGAGCAAAAATGCATTTTAAATATAACGATAAATGGACTTTTATCGTTCTTGGAGCAGAAATTGTGCAATCGCGCCATTACACTCCTTCCGTGTAAACTACGTAAATTGAAAAATTTTCAGATCAATATTGAACGCTCGTTATTTATATCGTTGATATCGTACAAACTGAACTTAAATAAAATTATACAAAGTTACAAAGTTACCAAGAAAACGCTGCGCAACGTCAAAAACATTAATTAACTCTGACGTCTACATCTAAAAATTAGTGAAAATGTTTGTTAGGAGTTTCCCTCGAAGCTCGTTCAACGAAGAAAACTTAATCATGGCGGCAAAAACTCTAATATATCTATTGACGGGTATATTAAGTACAAACGCTATTTTATAATCTTTAATAATTTTTATTTTGTCGCCCTTTCGTGCTGTAGCTCAGACACGAAGTTTCTCGCGATTTGATCATTCACGTTTTGAAAGAGTATTAATTATTCATTCGGTTACTCGAGAATAAAATGGAAATAATATTAAATAAATGATCGTCATTCGGCTGAGTTGAAATATCGAGCAGATTTCTGTATCGAAGCTCTCGAAAACGAATCAGATCTGTTAATCACAAGTGGCAAAATCTAAAATGTCACCTCTGTAAGAAGTTGTATTCTAGATTTAGCAAAAGAAACGATCGAGAGTCCATTGACTCTTGTGCGTGTCGTCGACGCGGCGGCGATCGGACCTGAAGAAATCGGACTTGAAGAAATCGGACTTGCCGGAAAGAGTCGAGCGACAAAGGCGTCGACGTCAACGGGTTAAGACTCGGTCTCGCTCGGACAGAGAATTAAACGAGAGTATTGCCCAATGGGCAGTCGACGGTTCTACGATCGCGGACGCGGACTAAGAGAAATACAAGCGAGTTGCGCAATCGCGTCGCAGCTGCGCACCAATACCTGGGCGGATCGCGCTCGCGACCGTCGGAAATCTCTTTTCTTTTTTCGATACTCCGGTCTTCCTTTTAGCCGGAAAACTACGGATCCGAGTACCGCAAGCCGCGCCTGCGCAAAAAATATAAAAACTTTCTCAATAATCCACAGTCGAGTGTTTGCCGAAGATTTTACAAGTCAATTATAAATATTTCCCGAAGAACTTTCGACCAAACTTCTTTCCCCCCGTACGAGCGCTCCGGACGAGGAAGCAGAGGAAGGATAAGGATAAGGATAAAAAACAGGCAAAGGTGCCGATGAAAATATTAAAGTAAACGTAACGCTGGTAAGAAAAAGTCATCGCCAGCGCCCGTTGCCTCGATTTTCATTCGGTCACACGGAAAGAGGAAAATATCCATCCGTCGGATCATCGAAAGCGGAAGCGAGCAAATTATGAACAAAGCGCAAAGTTTTCGTTGAAGTTCGACCAAGTTCGACCAGGTTCGACCAGGTTCGACTGGACGATCGATTGCGCTGTTTCCTTTCTACTGTCTTCTTTCTGCTATTAAAATTCTTGCCGAAATAACCGAGCGTAAGAGAGACAAGTAGTTGCTCATCCCTCGTGATCTCGTACCGATAAATTTCGTGAATTTGACAGATGCGCCGGTCGATCGTGATGGCGACAGTCACAGCCTCCTGATTCGTGGCAAATCAAAGACGCGTGAATTCGCTTCTAGAATAACAGGTAATCTCCAGGTAATTTCCAGGTAATTTCGAGGACAACCGAGAACGAGAAGTACGAGTAGAAGGACGAGGTTGGCGGAGAGGAAAGGGAGGAGGAGACAGGAGGAATGACGCGTTCGTTTTCCTGAATTTCATTAGGGATAGACCGCGAGCGTACGAGCGTACGGCATTGTTCGGCACATCGCGACTGCCTCGCAGACACGCGCGCCGCACACGCACACAAATAGGAAAGGCTTACGAGTGGAGAAGAGGCCTCCTCTCGGACGCCTATTAGGGTCAGGACGTCTGTAAAAGTAGCGGAAGTTGGAGCGCAAATCGATTGGTCTCGGCTTGGCGCAGGCTGATTACCCCGCTCCTCCGTATTTCTCTCGGCGAGCAGCCGCGCAACAGGGACGCGCTGCGAAAAACAGAGGAGTAGAAGCCGATTTCTCGTAGAGGCCAAAGATAAAAGAGAAACAAGGAGAACGTAGTGGGCGCGATAAAAAGGTGCAAAGAGGAGCCCGAGAGATGCTCGTAGTCCCACACGCGAAAGCCGATTTTCGATGAATCCGTCGCGAGAGTTGCCGATCCTGACGAGACGAGGACTCGACGTCTCTCGCACCGACGCCATCTCCAACGCCTTTCACGCGCTTATTATTCAGAGAGACGAACGGACGTCTCTCAGGGCTTTTGCAAACTTTTCCTTTTTCCTTTTTCTTCTTTCCTCGTTGCTATCGGAGGAGCGAGGCGAGTCCTTAACGGTGCTTCGATCAAGGATGGACGATGGAAAAGTCGATAGAAATCGGGACTCTGACGAGAAGTACGTACGCGTATGAGTGAACACGTGCAAGAAATAAACGAAGCAAAACGAAGCAAAACGAAACAAAACGACCGCTATCGGAATACGCTGATGCCTAATCGTATGTGCTATGTTTTTCTACGTACAATATCGATGCTCGATATGTCCGAGAAAAATAGCTCGCATTAGATAAGTCACGTGATGCAGGATGTAGCCTCCGCGTGGCTATCTTATCTTACTTAGCCTCGATCTTTGTATTTAAATTGCATTCTGCCTTACGCTTCTCTGTGTGCAGCCCCGTGCGTGACAGCGAAGGCTTGTGCTAGTGTCTGGATCTCGTCGCCGCGCCGTAATTTGCGTATACCGAAGATCGTTTTTTCAGATTATTTCTCGCTTTGACGTTCATTAATGTACAAGGAATTTATACAGTCGAGCCCCTCTTATGCTTGGACCTTTGTCTTGGCTCTTGTTAACAGTCTCTAATGATTATACGCGTGAAAAGTACACCGCTTCCTCGATATTCATTCGGCGCAATCTATGATGTCTTATTTAACGGGTAATTAAGCTCTTCCCGTGTGTGTGCGTGCACACGCGTGCGCGTGCGCACGCGTGTGGGCTCTCGGAGATAACAAGAGCTTGTTAAATAATTCAACCAACATTCGATCAACGGCGCGCAGCACTGCTCAAGCACCCGAGGAAATATAAACATTTTAATTAGAAATGGCATCGATAAGCGATCGAACGAGCAAATTAAACGGATTTCAACAAGATTGAAAGCAGCGTCTTCATCGAGCAAATTAAAGGGCAGTGCGCCAAATGACGGAGAAACAAAAGAACATGGAAGAACAAGGAAGAAAACGATGAGAAGCGATGAGAAACGATGAGAAACGGTTAGGACGTTATAAAGAGAGGATCTCTACATTATCGAGCGTGTTCGCAGAGGCGCCCGTTCATAAAGCTTCGTGTATTACGAGCTTAGCGATCATCTCTCGACTCTTACAGCAAAATGGATATTTAATGTGCGCGGCATTAGCATGCGTCGCGCTTGTGTGCGCTCGAGGTTGAATGTAGACGCGCAGAAGACGCGCAGACGGCAGAAGAACGTAAGGCGTGGGCCGCGTCGGGAGAACGGATGCTGACAGGGGACATCTAGCCTTATACGTCGCGCCAGGAAGAGTGGGGCAGCGCATCGTAAATAACAATCGCGATATGCCGGGATCATCTCCTTAGTAGCGGGTTTGCCTCCTCGAGGTGTAACATAGCGGGTGTAAAGCGCGGATCATCGCCGATGCGCTCCCTTATTGTTTGCCATCTCTGGAGCCTGTGGATGAGTTGCGTCATCGAGCCGATAATCGGCGATTCGTACCAAAGACGATCGATCGCCGTCGCTCGCTTAAGTGGGCTCCGCTTAAATTGGACTCCGCGAGATTTGAATCATCGCCGGGACGCGTGAATTATAAGACAATGGAAGGTCTGCGCGGGATTTCACGAAAAAGGCCGCGACGCGATCGACTCATCGCCGAGAATGGCACGAATGCGCGACGATCGACTTTGATGCGTCAGAGATAATGATGAGTCGATTCGTTCCTGGAAGGATGCTCGACGAGATGAAACAAAAATAAGTCCCATCGACGTAACTCTTCTTTCTCGCTTCAAAATAAACAACGCTTTGAGCGGCTTATTAAAATCCGTTGAGGGAAGGAGAACCGGCTGTTTTTGCAGCTTCTCTCAAAGCGTCTACCGCATAAATTCCAACGTTACAGGACACGTCTCTATAATGCCCACTCTGTCGTGCAGCCGTCCGTGAAAGATACTTTTTCAATACTGTGCGTTCTTATCGACCTTGTGAATAATGCTTTATCAAAGCACGACGCACGACAACGATGCTTTGCAAAGTACTTCGCAAAGTACTTGCGATATATGCCGCAAGCTCGACAAATGTCCTCGTTTTTTCTTTTAAGGCCTAAAGTAACCAAAGACAATATTCAAGATCCGATTCCCAATACGACGTATTAAACGAGTGGGAAAAGGGATCTCGTCGATGCATCTCTAGTTATGCATCTATAGCTCGATTCCCTGGGGTTACTCGGGCTGTGCGAGTGCACAACGTAAGGCGCATCGACGGCTCGAACGACGTCGAAGATCGTCGTGGGCATACGCGTAGACGCGTCACAGAGGATAGGTAGTTCCGGAAGAGCAGCTCGGACCTTGCATCGAGGCCACTTGAATAACGAATACAAAGTCAGCGAAGGATAAGGAGAAAAGGGAGCACTCGCTAGAGCGTCGGCGAAAGAAATCGGTAGGGTACGCGCTGCTCGCCCTGGCGATTGAAATCTTCTTCGGGACTCTTGACGAGCACGCGGGACCTCTTTCAAGTGTAACGAGCAGTGAGCGACGCATTGGCCAAAAGAGAAGGGCGCAGCCGCGTTCGCTCGTCGGTGCTGTGACGCGCGCGCGCACGCGAGAGAGAGAGAGAGAGAAGAGAGCAAGGACGAGAGACACCACCCCACACGCACACTTGCGCGTAATGAGAATCCCGCGAGAGTGCAAGCGGAGCCAGCTTTCTAGAAGCCGAAAACTGGATTTACTCGCGCGAGCGACCGGACGACCTGCCTTCACTCGCGTCACTACGCGTAACCCTGAAATCTCCTCGCCTCGATCCATGATGCTACGCGAAAGATGGTCCACTTTACTTTGTGCATTATTATACGAAACGCACTTGTTTCCTTTGCGTTCTTCTCTCTCTCTCTCTCTCTCTCTCTCTGTCTCTCTCTCTCTCTCTCAGTCCCCGAGCAGCTTGGCCTTTGCGGTACGCTTTTCGACCTTCTTGTAGCTTAAACCGTAAAATAATTCGAGCGTCAAGTGCAGCCGTTACTCCTTTGGTTATCTCGGCTCTAGCGAGCGCTTAATATCCTCGTTTCACCTTCTTCTCATTAATATTAAGATAAGATAGTTCTAATGTCTGTTCTAGAGTCCTCGACAATGACATTAATTTTCAAAGGTCTCTGTCTACTGGTTATGCAAAGCTTTCAATGACAATTTTCCGCTAGAATAACATATTGTTGCATAAAAACAAATGATATACTATGATACGATAGTAGGAGAATGGTGGTTTGTAGGTGTGAAAATCAAACGCGAATCAGCTGTTTAGCTTCTGCAAATTAAATTGGACGTAAGACGTATCTCTGAGATTTCTAATATACGCATAATTATGATATAAAGCCGATATGGAAAAATAATCAAGTCGCGAAAATTGAGCAAAGCTTCTATAAGTATTTTACAATTTCTTGAAATAAGCGATCCTCCGTAGAAATCAGGGTTTCCTCCAAGAGACTTCTGCCGTAAATCTTAAATAATAGCGTCGAGGTAGCGAAGCAAATAAAAAGAAGATGTGAAAAGTCTAGAGCAGCGTAGTTTTAAAGATTTCCCGAGGAGCCGGTTGGTTTCGTTTCTTCCAATCCTGGTTGATGCGCCCGAAGAAGCGAGCGATTCCCGACGACATCGGCGAGGTTCCGGAAGGAGGGGCGCGAGAATCGAGGTTGAAAGTGGATGCGCGTACTTTCCTGCCAAACTGCGCAACCTTCGAACTTTCACACCTTTTAAGTGATCGCGCGAGAGCGTATCATTTATGCCTTGAAAACGTATCGCGTGCAGCCAGGGCGTTTTGTATTCTCCCACGCTCGCCATCATTGAACAGTCCTCGGCGAGGAGCGTCCGCACTCCTTCCACTCGTTAGAGCGGTTCCCGTAAATTTGTCAGCGGCCGCTGGGGACGGGGTGAACGGGGTGCAACTTAATGTCACTCGCGCGGTGTAATAAAGCAGCCCCCCGCCCGAGAGATCGAGTCTGCCGATAATAAGGCCAACTATAAATTTCAATCAGGGAAATTTGGATGTACTTTTCAGTGGATTCTTAACAGAGACAACGAATGACTCTGTAATTTTCATTACGAGGGATGACTTTGTATCCTTCGCGGATGGTTGTAATTTTTAGCAGGTACTAAGCGCGAGTTGTCGAGTCGTTATATTACTCTTCAAATACTCTTAACGACACACTTGCAGTTCAACGAAACCAATGAGTTTTTAAGGACGTTAAAATTCGCATCGCAATATCGTAATATTACGTAAGAAATGGCTCCGATTAATTTCCAGTGGATAAGAGCTAACTTTGTCCAAATGTGCATTAATATGTCCTTACGAATAACCGTTTGTGCCGCAGATCCGTCTGCATTACAAACAACTGATTTGAAAAAATTAATTTACGGCAAAAATATCCCGACCACGTTTTCCGCAAAATTAAAATTGTAAATGTCGATTCAATAATTACGATCGCTGAATGGTTATTTTACCTGTCGATTAATGGATAAGTAATAGCGATGTGCAGAATAGGATGTCACACGTGATAGTACGTATATGTTTAAACTTAATTATACTCGAGCTATTCGTAATTTAAGTATGCATTACGGGCGTTATTCATAACGTAAGTATATATCATACGATCCTCGGACTTATTAGTTATATCGGTACAAGCTTATACGTTGAAACAGGATTTCTACTTCGTTCGCACAATACCTAATATCGTTGATGTATCACTTTAAATTAATGTGGCATAATAACGTATATTAAATTCAAAATTCGTTGTAAGGCTGGCCAATTTGAGGAAAGTGCAGTGGTACTTTTAAAGTCGGGTGCGTATGAAAATTAACGTAACAAGATAATTATATGAGCAAAGGCTAGCATTTTAAAATAATAATCCTACTCGCAAACTCAAGAAAATGGAAAAGAAAATGACGGGGCCTTTAATCGATAATTTATACGGTCCTGCATTATTAAAGTATTCATCTAGTACGAAGTACTACACTTAAGTGGGCAGAGATTTTGGTGCGTCGGCTACACACGACGACTACTTTGCGTTAAAATGCACGCGCGATGAATAATCCAATGATATTTCAACCAGCGGTGATAGTGATCGCTTTAGACTAGCCTAAGACGACAAACGATAACAATGGGGCGCAAACAAGAGGGCGAATCAAATCCACCGCGAGGATTTTATGAATTGGTCTCCTTGTCGAAGGGAGCGCGAAGAGGAGGTAAAAGAGGCTGGTAAAATTGCCGTGGATAAACAGAGAGCGAAAATGGACGTGGTCGTGGAAATTACAGATTGTCGAAGCGACGTCGGGCGGAGCGATTTCCAAATGATCGCGGTGATTTATGCTCTCGAGGAAGCGCATGCGCCTCGACATCGATAATAAAGCGCATATAAGAGCGACTTCGAGGAGGGATTCGGACTACGGATCCGTGGATGTGTATCGGCAATACGGCGCAGGAGTGGTCGGGAGAGTACCGTTGCTTTGCTCCAGTTAGGCGAGGCATCCCCGGCTCTATTCCTTTCTCGCGTCGGCTCGTCTTCTGGGACGCGCGTTGTCTTGTGGGGAGAGCGAGAAAGGAACGTCAAGAGACGTGCAGCCGCTCGCTCTTCGATGAAAGAGAAATTTATACTCGTCTCTCCGATCGCGCGCCCCACCTTATCTGCTGTCTTATCTTATCCCCCCGAGAGGAAGGAGTCGCGCGTTTTTCTTGTTCTTTTTCCTCTTCACAATCGAGTATACACCTACGGAGGGTATTTCGCACATGGAACTCTGTCTGCTGCGTTTGTCGAGCTTGCGAAATTACGATATTAAACGTGAATATTGCGCTTTTCCCATCCACCTATAGCGTCCAATGTACTTGATAATAAACGTGATGTACTTGATCGTATTACTTATGGTGTTACTTATTTTATGCTTGTTTGTTGACGTTTATCGCAAGCACTCTTTCTCTGTAGATTCATTATCGAACAAACAGCTATAGAATTTGTTTTTCATACAAATCGTACTTTATTTGTTTCTCGTAATTCCCGATTTCTCAACAGATGTACAAATACAAATCATACGATCGATTTAGTACGATCAATTCGCTTAAATATAACTGAAATTACAAATACTTCGTGAGAGTTTTGGAAAATCGTTTTGAAATACTGCAAGAGTATGCGTGAAAATTTGAAATAACAATGAAAAACATGTTCTTCGCCGAAATGTTTTTTACACGACAATAACCGTAAATCGACACCCAGTAAATCTAAAATCGTTACACAATACCCTTAATTATCCTTACAACTTACATCTTTCACGACATAATATTCAAAAGGTTGTTGTTTTTTACATTGTATAAATGACTCTTGACTAATAATTATAAATTGTAGGAATCGTTATCATTCGTTTATACGGAGAAGTAAACTTATCTATCTACAAATTACTATATATTAGAAAAGAATATTTATAAACAAGGAGACGATTCTATTGAAACACGTATATCTTATTTGAAAAATATTATCTGTGATGCACAACTACATATTTTCTTGATAAATGCAAACTTAAATTGAGTTACATACTTGTAGAAACATTTTGCAAATAAATTGAATACAAAAATAATGTAAATATTTAAGATCGTATTCTTAAATGTCTTAATGCTTATCGAGTATATTCTTCAATTAAACTTTGAACACATTTGAATACTTTGCATTTGACGATGTAACATTAATTTTTTTAATAATTAACTAAATAATGTGATGAATTTCTGATGTGAAATAAATTATAATATATAAATATATCAACCATAACACAGTTTATACTCGCATAGTCCTCATAGATTAAATTGAACGTAATATTTATTGTAAAATATTATATGTTAATTAGCGATTATAAATATCATCTAGAGAAAGATATTAAAAAGAACATATTCCGGTTATGCAGGAGAAGTAATTGAGAAGCTAATTGGGTAAATACGTAAATTAAATTTTCACCACCAAATTAATAAGCACGTTACTAATAAGTAAGCACGCACGCACGCACGCACGCACGCACGCACGCACGCACGCACGCACGCACGCACGCACAATTTTGTTTTGGAACATAAAAGAAAGTTTACTTGATAAAAAAAAATTTCAAGTACCCTGATATCTCATAAACTCTGTTACATGTCATCTCGCTTCATAATAAAAAGAATTTTTCCTTCGAGAAGTTCCAGGACTTTTTAAAATATCATTAACTTTCATTTATCATAACTGAAAACATAATACCTCAAAAATGTATAATGATTTTAAGATTGAATTGCGTTTTTCCAAGCAACGCGTTATCTTCTAATAGCAGCCTTAAAGAAACGTATTTTTTATTCGTGTCTAAAAATCATTACGACAGCTAGTTTTAGTTTGATTCATTATGCTGTCTAATGTGTCGGTATATAAAAACATACCAATAACATACCACAAGTAATAACTTACTGCTTTTATAGAAAAAGGCGATGTTGAATTTAAAAGAAAATAAAGTGCTGACTATATACTATTACCAAATTAAATGACACTTTGTTTTTCATCTTAAGAGTTTCGCCAGAGAACCGATGCATTACCAATCAAATATATTATCATACACGCAGCTTTCCATATCTGAAATGGTAGTCTAACTTTGAAGAAATAAACTTATCCAATCGACGTGGACAAACGCTTTTCATTAATAATTCTTACGAAATGAGTATCCACTGTCAAAATTTTACAATACATCTACAAAAAAATATTACAGCATCACAGACATAAGAAAACCATAACATACAAAATTATTATTCGTAAAAAGCAAATATAAACAATAATTATCATAATTAATTATATTATGTAGAATTGGTATTTACAATTTTATAACCCATTAAAGTCGTGCAATAAAATATAGCCAAGAGTGCAACCATTAACAATGTAAAAAAATAATATTATATGAATCAAATGTAATAATACCTTTGAAATATAATACGGCAGAGATAATAAGTAATAATTCTTTTATTCCGCGTGAGAGGTATAGCAGCTACCGAGGGTTGCTGTTACCTATCGCACTTCGAATCATCGTCATCAAATCGTAATAAGACTTACCCATTCGGTCTCTCTATCAATTTTCGACTACATTAAGGCAAATACTCGTTGTACTTTCGTACAAAACCCAAGCTCTGCACATATGCCTTGGTTTCTTATTCGCTTTACCCTTCTCTTCTACCTCCTCGTGCAGCGAATCTATAGAGACATCAACGCGTGAAATGCGACGCTGGGAGACTTCGATGCGGTTCTCGCGTTAATTCCACATTAAATTAATACCTGCTCTTCTGCTAATGTCCTTAGATTTTCAATTTCAGTTTCCCCTGCCTTCTTCCACAGTCTTTTGCCTCTTTCCCTATTGAATCGCTTGCAGAAAAAACACGACTCGGTACATTCCCGAGAGCATCGTTTTTTCTCGATGATTGCCCTATCGTTAGGAATACAAATTCAATTTCAATACAAAATCACTGAATTACTGCACTCGAGCATAAGGTAAATTTTTCATAAATCCGAGGAGTTACATATTTATAAAGTGTGACCCTGACGTAATCGCGCGATTTTTCCAGCGCCACGTTATTAATCGGATCATTAAAAAGATAAGCACTCAACGTGCATTATATTTAAGCTATATTGTACACGTACAGCCTCATCTGCGATTAATAAACTTTTATTAATTTACTTTGCCTAATGCAATCGTAATTAAAATTATTAATAGGATTATAGTGCTTAATACGTATAAGAGACTAATTATCAGCAGCTCTTGGAGTTATCCTAGAGTATCACTTAATGCACTCTTATTATCAGTTCTTAGAGTAATCGATTAAGATTAGCATTGCTATTAAGAATAATTTTCTGTTTACATAGCAGCCGTCAAAAGAGAAATCTTATTAGCACATGTCTCACGAATAATCATTATTCATCTTTGACTATCAAAACTTTGTGTGGGTTGTTTTTCCATAACTTGGAAGCACGAAACAAGTGTGCCTTCGCTCCAAATTTGTCTGCGAGATCGCGCGTCATTCCAACGAAAGACGCAGTACGTGTGCGCGCATCGCATTTCACTTATTAAAAATCCCGGGAGTTCATCGGGCCTATTAATAGCCTCCTACATCTATCATTCGAATAATTGGAAGACGCCGCGGTGGCGAATGATCGATTGGTCGAAAGAGAGAAAAAAATGCAGAAAGGAAACGGATTGAAAACCCACGAACGAATCTCCCCGTCTTACCGACCCGAAAACATCCCGAGGATCTAAACGTAAAAAGTGCAGAGCAAAGCGCGCCCACGACTATAACGTCTAATCGTAGATGCTTTGTGTTGCAGACCAAGGCGTTACGTCGCGCAAAGGAGCAAAGCCTCTGTGGCTGATCGTGGCCGGTCCCTCCAGACCGGCGCCTGTGTGATGAACCAATACCTCGGCCCAAGCAGCCTGTCCCCAGCGAGCAGCTCAGCAGCAGCAGCAGCGCCAACCAAGTACCCGACAGCCATGCGCGAGAAGGACTCGAGCCCGCGCAAGATGCCCGGTCACATAAGCCCCAAACAGGCCAGCATCTACCCGCTGGGGGCGCGCGCGAGCGCCGCGGAACCCGAGCCCGAGCTGCCCTACGACCTGAGCCACAGCCAGGTCCGAGGGAGCCCCTGCTCCAGCTCCCGGGAGCCCCAGTCCCAGCTGGCCTCCCAACTGGCCCAGCAGCAGCAGCAGCAGCAGCAGCAGCAGCCCCACGCGAGTCCGGCGGCCCGACCCGACCAGAGCCGACGTCGCCGCAGCGGCCCGGACCTCGACAGCTGCGAGCCCCTGGACCTGCGCCTCGAGCACAAGAAGGAGAGCCTGCGCGACGAGAACCAGAACGAGATCGAGGCGCTCAACCAGAACAGCCTCGAGCGCAGCTACCACACGGTCCTCTTCCCCCAGCACCACGCGGTCCACCCGCTCGTCCTCGAGGCCATGTACCGCTCGCAGCAGCACGGGGTCCCGGCGGCGCCCGAGCTCCCGGGCGTCCAGACGAGGGCGCTACCGACGATGGTGCCCCTGCCCGGGAGCCGCTTCTCGAGCCCGGCGCCCACCCCCGGTGCCCAGAGCCTGCAGGCCGTCAGACCCGCGAGACCCGCGAGTCCCGCGGTCTCGGTGCCGGCCCCGGTCGCCGCCGAACTCGTGCCCAGCCAGCCTCGGGCCCCGGCCCAGCAGGCTCCGGGTCTTCCGGCCTACTCCTTGGCAAGCGGTCCCGGCGCGGCCCTCAAGCCCAAGGACCGCTACTCCTGCAAGTTCTGCGGCAAGGTATTCCCCCGCTCGGCCAACCTCACGCGCCACCTGCGCACCCACACCGGCGAGCAGCCCTACAAGTGCAAGTACTGCGAGCGCAGCTTCAGCATCTCGAGCAACCTGCAGCGCCACGTGCGCAACATCCACAACAAGGAGAAGCCCTTCAAGTGCCCGCTGTGCGAGCGCTGCTTCGGCCAGCAGACGAACCTCGACAGGCACCTGAAGAAGCACGACGCCGACGGACCGACGATACTCGAGGAGGTGCGCTCGAGGTACCACGGGCAGCTGCCGCGCGCCGAGGAGTCCTACTTCGAGGAGATCCGCACGTTCATGGGGAAGATAACGTCGCGGGGCCAGAGTCTGGCCTACTTCCCGGGACTGCTGGGGGCCGCGGCCGAGGATCGGCCGACCTGGAGCGAAAAGCAGCAGCTGCGGCTGGAGGAGAGGCGGCAGCAGGCGGTTACCGGCCAGGCCGACGCGTCCTACTTCAGCGACCGGGACAATCTGAGCTCGAGGTCGAGCAGCAGCGCCAGCAGAGCCGAGAGCTTGCACGAGGAGCAGCAGAGGGACGCGGGCTCGCCGCCCTTGTCCCCGGACAACAACACCTGAGGCCCGGGCTGCCGATCTCGGGCTCGCTCGATGATCAAGCCTGCCTACCTCTCTCGAAGGGACTCGAGTCCCGCTGAGCAAGGGAGCTTCGCTGGCGGCGGCTTGTTTCGGAGGGTCCGAAAACAAGCGCTGATGGTTACCGAATTCTTTGCCGAGCTGCACGTATGTCGGCGAGAAGAGCGGCAAGGACGACGACGACGAGCAAACGCTCGCGGCACGCCTTCCGGATAAGCAGCGACAAGGGAACTTCGGAGAATCGATCAGGCGATTGGCATCGTTCGTTTGGAAATTAGGGATTTATTATCGAAGGAAGAGCCAAAGGATCTCTTGTGAGAAACGGTCTGCGAGACGGCGAGTCGTCGTGTATCTTGATGGCAGTTACCAGCGGACATTCAATGTAAATAAGGCCGGGCGGATTCCCCGGGACTCCGATTCCCCCCGTTCGTCTCGTTTGCGAAAAATCGGCTGCAAGCGATAGGAAATGAGGCGAGGTAAGGCATGGAAAAACGAAAGGAGCGAGCGAGAGGAAGGAATCCTCCTTACAAATTGGTCGCGCTGACGTCTTTACGAGACCTGCACGGGAAAAAAAGGAGTCGCGCTTTATGTCTTCTCTTTCCTTTTCTCACGGCAGCCGACCACGAATCTTTCCCCGAAACGAGAGTGGAGACGTCGATTATATCCGAGGATAGTCCGGCGTAATAGTCGCCGAGTCGACGACGTGTAGGGCGCTTTTTCTTTCGAGGGATCTCGATAAGACGGCGGCGGCGGCGGCGGCGGCGGCGGCGGCAGCTCGGAGGAAGCAGCGAAAAAAAAAACGCGAGCGAGAGAAAGAGAAGCGGAGAATGACAAAAACGGTTGGGCGTTAAGCTGGAGAGCGATTGGTCGTGGGTAGGAAACGCGCGAGGAAAGGCTCGGGAAATGCGAGCGAAGGAGTGATCGTGAAGGAGCGCGATTTTACGACCTAGAAAGTGAATTTGAGTTATGTCGACCTAGTAAATCGACGCCTCTCGAAGCTGGCAATCAACGCCGACGAGGACAATAGAGTCGCTCGCTCACTCGCTCGCTCGCGATGAAAATTATTAGAAATTGCCTGGACTGCGACTCTCGTTACCGATCGAGATCGCGCGCGATTTCTCGCCTAATCTTCTATTTAATAATCGTTAACGGTTCTTGCCGACCGACAAAGTCAGATGCGCGTCTGCGTGTGCGTGCGCGTGCGCGTGTGTGGGCAATAAACCCGTTCCAGACGATCATTCCGCAAAATACCATCGCATCCTAGCAATCCTCGAATTTTCAGAAAGGAAGCGCACCGCCACAAAAACAAACGGAATCCTAAAGGATTTCCCGGAAATCGTGCAAATAAAGAAGCGGTGCCTCGGCATAAAATACCGCGAAGTCGTATCGTCTGACAAAATCAGATTTGCAATTTAATACATAAAAACGCTGATTCGGGAAAACGATGAGAGGATATCGGAATGGAAATATATCGGTATCGATCTTACTTTCTAACTCGATGGGAGCTCGTCTTGCGGCGCAAGTCAAGTCGAGTGGAAAGTCCAGTTACGCGTACACTCCGGGCAGGCGGTTGTGCTCTACGAGGTGAAAATGAAGCTCTAAAGCGTCCGCTAATCCGCTATCTCCCTTTTTTTCATCGAAGAATGGAGGCTGTTGCCGTTCGTAGTGCTGCCCCTCCTTGTACGTAGCTCTGGGTATGCGCACCTACTCGGCGATGACCTCGGTCCTGTTGCGTTACACTTTTGTGCCACGCCCCGGGCTCGATCGGGCGCATCGCGAAAGTGAAACGCAATAAAGAAGCCATGCCACGTGAGAGAGAGAGAGAGAGAGAGAGAGAGAGAGACGTTCGTGCCGCGATCGATCCTCTCGATTACCGTCTTCAATTATCCTCCTTTCTCTTCTCTCTCTCTCTCTCTCTCTCTCTCTCTCTCTCCCTTCGCTTCGCGTTCTCTATTTTCCTTTTTTATTATTTGTAATTTTATTGCACTTTTTTTCTTTATCTTGCGTTCCACCTTTTGCATTCTTTTTACCGCCTTATCCTCTCCTCGATTGCGGCTTACATTCTATTTTTAGTATAACTCATCTGGTGCGCGCAGCTCAATTAGCTTAATTCTTTTGCAAAGTGTTATATTTTTTCGTAAATTCACGCGATCGCGGTTAAAAGAAGCCAAGGTGTAAGAGGATAATTAAGAAAATTTACTTGGCGTAATTTACTCGCTATCTTCGATAGACTTCATTTATTATCCTTCGAGTCTTCAGTCCTCTCCGAATTGCTTTATATCCGATAAAAGCGCTCGTCGATTTTAATCGAAAACGAAAATGTCGTCAGGTTTTTGCGAGCCATTTGTTTCGTACCCTCGTTGAGTCGCCGATACTTTATGTAACGTAATGCTCATGTATATCGCGCAAGTCTCCTTTTTCACTGTTACATAGTACACTCTGAAACAGATGTAGCCCGATAATTTCCGACTGTAATTTACGGGCGTATATAATTTTTTCTCGTGTACTCGCTCAAAATAAGAACGCCGAGTTTTGCAATACGACAATTTTGTCCCATTACATTCATCGTGGTAAATTTAACTATTTGTTAAATAGGGGGATAGCTGTAAGGCCTGCTTTTATTACTTTTCCTCTAACGAAACAAATACCACTCGATTCTTTGCGTTGGTATCTTGCTACTCCGTTGCATTCCAGTACGAGGATACGTTTTTAAAATGTATTAACTTGATATTATCAATTCGTATAAAAGAGCATAATTCCTTTTTCTCCTTTATAATTTCTTTGTTAAAGCCAAAAGAAAAATACATACATTTTTCTGTCCGAATGTAGAACTTACGTAAACTGCACTCCTCGATTTTAGCCTCGCATTTAACGTGAAGCTAAAAACGAATCCATAAGGAGAAAGCAAAGCAAACGATTTAAAAGTGAAATAGCGCATAATAAGATGGAGTCACAGTGGTTTTTTGAAGTACCGCAAATTTCTCGTAATATTGAGAATTTAGTTTGAAACAATTACAATCCGAGTATCGGTAGAGATATTTAAGCTGGTAGGGGTAATAAAGTCACTCCTCGGGAGATAATTTTGCCAAGATCATTAATTTTCTCTTAAACCCTAACAAAATCGATTTAACGAGCTATACTTTGTCCTTCAAACGTAAATATCAATTTGCTCGAGGTACGTTACGAAGTCTTCATCGTTATCAATAAAGCAAACGGTAAAAATGAAAAATTGAAAAAAAGGAAAAAGGTATTCCTCGCGAAAGCTTGCCACGGCGCTTCGCGCCTAAGTATTAGTCCCTAGGTTCAACGCACATTTATATGGAGTGATTAATTTCGCGGAGGAAGTAAAGAAGCGAGTGACTTTTGTACCGGTACCAGCCTGGTCGGTTCTCTCGACGCATCGGCAATAAAAATCTATGAAAATGAAAAGAAAAACAAAGTCTGAGAAAGTTCGAGCAGCTTTTACACCCGAGAAAAATCACGGCAACTCCACCTCGACAACGAGAAACGTGTTTAACTTTTTCATCGTCGAAATGCTGTCGTAGCGCGCAATCGCGAGAGATCCACACGTGTAAGAGCAAGAAACCTTGGCGCGAGGGGCTCCCATGTAGCCGCACACATACGTAAGGCGTACGTGAGAAGAAGCCGGCGCTCGTTGCTGCTTCTCCTGCTACGCCCCGATCGCGCATACAGACACGTACACACGTACGGTAAAGGCGAGGTGGTTCCCTTCGCCGTCTCCGAAAGTGGAACGCCATAAAGGAGCTGCTGCTGCTGCTGCTGCTGCTGCTGCTGCTGCTGCTGCCGCTGCCGCCGCCGTCGTTGCTGCCGTCGTTGCCGCCGTCGTTGCCGCCGTCGTTGCCGCCGTCGTTGCCGCCGTCGTTGCTGCCGTCGTTGCTGCTTCGCGAGAGCTGCTCGCGCCAGATGAGCCGCAAAGAGAGCGAACGGGCGAAAGGAGATAGAGCGAGAGAGAGGGGGGGCGGGGCGGGGGGAGGGGGAGATCTCGCCGATTACGCTCACGTGCTTGAAATCGTTTCTTTTTCTCCCACGCGTCCACGCCTCGTATATATAGACAAGAGGCTGCCGTTGCTTCTCGTCGTCGTCCGGGGATCCTTTCGAAAGGGGATTACGCGAATAGTAGGATTATGCGCCCGTTCCCGAGATATGATCGAGTTAACGCAACAAGTCGTAGCCGTTGTCCCGGAGGGCATCGCGCGCACGGGCCCACCAACTAATTGCCATGCTTCGTGTACATAATGAACGCTCTCGTCGTGAGCTACTACCGTTCCGTCGGTTTCAAACGGCCCTCGGTGAGTCTCTCTCTCTCACTCTCTCTCTCACTCTCTCTCTCTCTCTCTCTCTCTCTCTCTCACTCTCTCTCTCTCTCTCTTTCGAGCGGCTCTTTCGGATACTAGCTTTTTTCTCTACTGTGCCGAGCTCCGAGAGATGCTTCGTAATGCCGAATGATATCACCGGTGTCGTCGCCGACGGTTTCACTTTGTCCAGTAATTATCTCGTTGGTGTGCGTTGAGAAACCGCTGCTGGGTTTCGCTAGACGCGCACCGACACTCGCTTACTCGCGTACTCGAGAATGAAATCTTTCACTCATCCATCGAAACGAGCGCACGCGAATCGGTGCTTCCGTTGCACGCAGCGATGAAGATTCTTGTATAACTTTCGATAAAGCGAGCTTGTTTGAGGCGAATTGTCGCCGATGTGGAAGCGTCTCTCGCGATCCGATCGAAACGATAAGAAGCACGTTATCTCCGAGATCGAGCTCTTGGCGATCGTTCGTTCTACCGATTCTAAATTCAAAGCTTATTCAAAGCTCGATTCGTTTCCCGCGTATAAACACGACGAGGAACGTCGCGCGATTGGCCGCGCGACAATTGACGTTATTTTCATTTGAAATTTGATCGCGCGAGTTTGACTCTCTGCTTGAGATCCACCACTCGCGACCACTGGCGCATTTGCCCGTAGCTTGCGAAACGCTAGACGATCTCAAAATGGCTTGCGACACGCGGTGGTGGGTGGTGGGCGGTGGGCGGCGGCGGGGGAGGGGGAGGGGGAGACGCGAGGGGAGGTTCGGAGAATTCTTAGACTCGAATTGCGATACGGTGTTATCGCGATCGGAGAGGAGAAGTTCGCGAGGGAAAAATGGAGTTTTGGTCTTTGCGACGGACGGACAAAATGGACAATCGAATGCTTTGATTTGCGAAGTACAGTCTGTAAATAATCATTGTGAAAATATAAGGTATATCCCTGAGGCTTTTTATAAATTGCCTTTACGAAGAGCGCGGATGAAATTCTCCTCTCGTCGCGGCTTGTGTATCTGCGTGATACGACGATGTAGCGAAAAAGAACGAAATTGTACAGGTCTTTCAATACAAGTCTGTGTGTAGATAAGTGATTCGACGATTGAGCGCAAGAGTAATATACACAGTACATCGCTGTATACGCACGTTATACAACGAAAATGAAATATCACGCATTCCTTTATTTAATAACAAGATTTTAGAGTCGGGTAAAGGTAATATATATATATATATATATATATATATATATATATATATGCGTGTGCAGGCATCGGCGTATGTCATTGCATCGGATCGGGATCCTCCTGAGGTAGGACATCATTCGCTCGAAAGTCCTTGATAAACGACACTTTCTCGGCGCTCGAGCTTTTTACGCGTATATGTTATTGCTATTTTTATCACGTATTTTATCACGCGCGAATAAAGAGTTCGAGCGCGGAGAAATTATCGTTTATCAAGGGCCTCGGATCGAATAATTTTTTACCCAAAGAAGAACCTCTGAGACACGAACGCAACGAGACACGATCGCGGCCCAAGCACATACACACATACCTAAACATGCGCGTACGCGTACCACGATACGTAGGCGATGTGAAACTTCGTAACTAAAATTGAAAAGTCAATCTTAGTTACTTCGTATTGAAAAAGTGCGTAAAATTACTATTTTTCTAGCTTAGGTATAAGACAAGGCGCAAAATGCAAAATGCAAAATGGAAAATGTGAGGCGCGTGATCGCGGTGGAATATCGATGCACGTAAGCGGACGCAAGATTTTTCGAGCACCAAGATCATCCATCATTTAGCTAGAGGAAAAAAGTTCCTTTCTAACGGGAGATAATGGATCGATATTGCGCCTTGGATCGCGCGCGCGCGCACCTTCTCTACTTCGTAAACCGAGTCTCTATACGGATACTGCACACTCGAATCGAGGGCGCCTCCTTCTTAAACCTTTCACAGTGGTAGTAGCCCTTATGCAATGTAATCGATCACTCGTCATCGAATAGAAAAGCGAAACGAAATACGTTCCTTACTCTTCAAGAAGAACGCGTCTCATCCGGTCTAGCTTCCTCTACATATATTATACTTTATCTCCATATACTTTTGTTTGACAGCGGTCCACCTCTACACTCCCATCCTCCTTTAAGCTAATATCCGCCCACTCCGGTGAACATGTGCTCACGCATCAGTCCGTATTGTAAATGAATTCAAAGTTCTGTGCTAAAACGTATAAATCCCACCGATACAGAATTTGCTCGAGGAGAAAAAAGCTGTTTCGTCGCCCGATAAACAGCAGTTTGTGCAATCTTCCAACTACCTGTGCAGCAAACGGTTCTCATTACTACCCATGCAAACTTCATTCGAGTACTTCCTTTCCTTCGGCAAATCTTTCTGCGGTAAAAGTAACCTCTTAACGTTCTTTTTTCTTCGACTATTTTTATTTTTATTAAGCATAAAATCTAGTGCGAATGTGATTTCATCGAGGTTACCGATATATACGTACCTAACGTGTTACTCGAACGGCGCCCGAGAGCCAAGCGATAAAGCCTAGCGCTCGTTACCTTTAGTTTGTACAAGTTATTGAAATATTTTTAAGGTCAAAAGTTTTAAGCTCGCACTGACGTTCAACCTCGACCCTTCTCCCTTCCTCGATTGTACAGAAAGTGTCATACATATAATATATATTTTTTTGTGCGCGGACGAAAGACGAGCCTTATGCTATGGATCGATGCACGGATCGCTCGTAGAACGCACTTTATTTAAAAGAAATTGGAAAATGTGCAATTTACGACAGGCGTAGTTGCGAGCGTAGTTGCGAGCGTAGTTGCGAGCGTAGTTGCGAGCGTAGTTGCGAGCGTAGTTGCGAGCGTAGTTGCGAGCGTAGTTGCGAGCGTAGTTGCGAGCGTAGTTGCGAGCGTAGTTGCGAGCGTAGTTGCGAGCGTAGTTGCGAGCGTAGTTGCGAGCGTAGTTACGAGCGTAGTTACAAGCGTAGAAGTGCAATGAAGGCCAAAATTTTATCATATGCTTCGCAAGCGAGCCGATCATTGATCAGTATCATCTGTCTTAAGGTTTTATTAGCGTAGTCGCGTATTCTGTAGCAAATACGTATAGTGGTGACTGTATATATGTCGATATGTAGTATTCGATGAAAATATACTAAAAACGATACGTTTTTAAAAAATCTGTGTTCTCTTTCATTTAACTTTTCCTTCGCCGCTCGGATTAATATCGAGGATGCTGTCGGCAACCTACGTAGTAATGATACATGCCCCTTTTGTCCTGCGGTTCACTCTGTCCTTAAAACAATTTCCAGCTGTAAGTAGGTAATAATTTCTACGAATTCTTAGTCGAGAGAAACGCGCATATTCGGCTTTCGCAGTAGACCAACGTCACAGTAAACAGTCGTTCTAAAAAGAAAAGCACACGTGCTCCAGAAAATGAGTCCAGAATAGAGAAAGGAGTGTGTGTCGCTGCGATGGAGGTATTTCCTCAAAATTAAGCCTCGGCGCAGTGCCCTATGGCAATTAATGTGAGACGGAGACTTGTCCGCGTACAGGGTCATAGAGGTGCCCGAGAACCAGAAGTTTCACGCCAGAGTAAGAGATAAAACGGGAAAAGGAGAGAGTAAAAAAGGAGAGAAATAAGGAGGAAGGCTGGTATCGCGAGGAGCTGTCGCGTTGATGCGAAGACGTGACTGAGTGGACAAATAGAGTACTAAGATACATCAAACGATATTTCGAGCACTCGAGAGCTTAGCCATTTTGTATTAACTCAGGGGATGACGTAATTCTTGTCTTTGTCTCACGGCCCGAATTACAAAGGTAAAGTGTTATCACCGAGCTGCGTACGACGTCGAGTAACGCACCTTGAATTTGTAACATTTGAAACATTTGTAAACATCGCAAAAAATTTCACGCGGAATTTAAATTTCTGCAAATAACTGCAGCTATTTTTATGTAAATTATGACGCCAAGGCATTCGAAAAATTACACGTAGCAGAGAAAACGCTAATTATTAAAATTATTATCAATTACTTTTAGGACATAATACGCCTACTTTTATAAAGATTTTAAATAGTTTCCGTGAACACGAATTAAGGAAAAACAATGATGCAAATATCTCCGTAGTTCTCGGTTGCAAAATTGTTTTCGATACTTTAGAAATATCGGAGCTACGCAATAGAAAAATAATTTCACGCTGTTTACCGTAATTCAATATTAAATAGTGATTTTTGCAAAACACGTATTTGAAATAAATGTATTGGAAGGATTGGTAACCGACCGATGAGCCGCTGGTTAAGCCGATACGATTGTGCATTACTTAAATTTTATAACTACCACCGAATAACTTCAATGGTAAAAAAAGAGTTACGCGCGTTGAGGATATCTCCGTCTCCATGAAGCGCAAGAATGTCTATCCCAAGATAAAAGAAAGGCAATAAAAAGAATACTTTTCTCGCCCTTAACTTGCAATCTCGAGAGAAAATCTAGAAAAACTTCGCTGCGATATAAGCGCGCGAACGATTTAACAGTACTATAAATGCACAGAAACTAGTTTTTTAATAGTACCGGATAGTTGTGAACACGTGTGATAGGCAATATCATTCTTGTGTCCGAAGTCATCATTCCAACAGCTTTTTTTCTAATTAGAAGGTTTAAAAAATTGATTGTCGTGTCGCGTAAGAATGAACGTCCTACTCCTCGCCCCCTCCTCCGCCCCGCCCCGACAATGCCGTCAACGCCTCCATACGATCGCACTCGCGAGAAGTAGCAATTTTCTCGATCGCATCCTGCAAAATTCTTAAATAAACACTCGAAAACCAAAGATACAAAACCAAGAATACATAAAAATATTTTACAAGTGGAGAGTAATTGGTCGTTAATGAAACAGATCCATAAATAAATGATTGCTCATCTCGGTCATGTCGCTGAAATCGACCGCGTGTGATCGAAGGAGGGAAGGTACAGAGCGAGCAAAGCAGCATAGGCCGTTGTTCAAGTATTTTCTCGGCCTCTTAGAGGACATGACTTTGACCCAGATAAAAAACTGTGTCAGGTATAAGATGCAAACATCCTAAGGCGACTCACTCCCATCGTCGACGCTCCAAAAATCGTCCAACGCCGGCGTATCATCGCGTGAAATATTGAACGCTCGGTTTCGCGAAGTGCACTTAGTCTTAGTGTGCGAGGCAAAATCTGCAGCATTAGTCTGCAAGGAAGTACGCGGATCGTGAAATGCTCGAAGCAGGGTCGCAACTCTCGTGCTTTTCGCGTACTTACTACACTGCGAACGAATATGCGCGTGATGATGTCGCGCGAAGGAAAATCGAGAATTACGCGCTTTAGAGAGAGAGAGAGAGAGAGAGAGAGAGAGAGAGAGAGAGGGAGAGAGGGAGAGAGAGAGAGTGAGAGAGCGACGTGTCGTGACGCGAGACTCACCTTCGCTGAGAACGTATTTACTTGTCGATGATTGTCGGGAGGCCTGGGGTGAAAAAGAGCCGTAGACCTTGATCGAGATCGGTATATAATTAACTACTCGCGTAAGGACCATCGCATTGTAGCTATGATGGACGCTGTAAAACTTTTCGAGAGAGTCGACCAGCATACTTTGTCATTATTCCTCGAACAGGTCATTTTTGTGCTATCTAACTCGTAATAAATTTTGCAATTATTTAAATTCTAATGATACGAGACTAGGTTCACCTTCTTAAGTTGTAACGTGCATATTCGAATTTAGCATTGATGAATTAATTATTACGCGAGAAAAGTTTTCTTTTGTAGTTACATTACTTTCATTACGAAAGAAAAGACTGTTGTTTTATCAAATTTTTTCAGCGTAATTTACAACTTTTATAGGTATCTAAATTGTGAATTCGCTTCTTAATTAATTATATTAATTAATGAAACTGCAAAACAAAAATTTTATCTCTATAGCGAAATAATGTCACTCGTATTCTTATGTAATTGGTTTTTCTTTTTAGATCATTTCACTTCGTATTAGAAAAAAATGTTCGGATATTAAATTCTATCGATCCAATGCACAAATAAAATATAGCCGCGAATATGTAATTATTAATAATTGTTTGACAAAAAAGAAATTTGTATCGAAACAAAGTATATTCAACTATAAAAACCTTCTCTGTCTATGCACGTACATCACGAATCGGTATTTATATATCAATGAGCATTTTATAATAACGAATTTCTCGAATATTAAATAAATTTACGTAGCCTCGATAAAGGATTGTTAACGTACCAAATAACTTGCACATCCGCTTAAGCAACTTCACTGATCAGCGAGTATTCAAACAATTGTTCTGGCCCACTCTTTTTGCAAACTGCAAAAAGCGATGTAAGAAAGAGAAGAAAATCAGGCTCGCAGGTGTCTTACACTGTTAGGTCATTAAGACATCTTTAAAAAGCATTCTAGTAATGGTAAATTGGAATACATACTCGAATACGACCTTGTGCTTCTTCTACACTGTTAGTGCAATAAGTAAGGCTTGTTTAAATATCTAACATTGAATAATGTTCAAATGGTTGAGGTCGTGCATATCTTAAAAATTTCTAAAATCGAATGATATTATTTCCGGTAAGCTTTCACTTGCCGCTTAAAATTATTAAAGACAATATATTTCTTTGTTTACCTACCACACAGATCTCTAAAGATAAATAACGCAAATTTCATTACTCGTTATAACAATGATTGATAATTCGGAGAATGGCCAATAATTTTAAAAAGTTATTGCAAATATATAAATATTATAATATTGGATAACAAAATAATACTTCTCATGGATAAATTAACCCGTTTGTGTTTGTGTAAACAAGAACCTCGACAATGGCTTCTACAAGAATTAATTATATACATACCATTATTTATAGCGCGAAAAGAATCTTTGATAATTCATTTAGAATTACTTATAAAACAAGTTCATCATTCTAATGCACAAATACATTATAATGAAAAGGGTTGAAGATATGCTAATTCTACTTCATATGTACGAGACTCGCAATTATGTAATTTATAGTTATACATTTTTTCGAAAAATGAAATGTCTAATCTTTAATTTGAAAATGCAATGATAAAGTGTTGCGTCAATATCGATCGAATGGGAAAAGAATGTTTCATCAATTATGTTTTTATGAAACATCTCAATATTGGCTGATATCGTATATCTTAACACGTGCCAACGAAACACGCGTTCGATTGAAGTTTTGGGCCGATATGAAGGCATTCGTTGATCGCAGGGCTCTACAAAATTTTCATCGATCCTTTCAAGTAAAATTTAAAAACGAGTCAGAGACTCGTTTCATGCTATTAAGTTATTAGGTTCTAGGTATCTTTCACGGGTATTAAACCCCGTGTGGTATGTAAAGCCCGTTTACGGAATGTAAGACCAGCGAATGAATAAATCTTTTTCTCGGAGGTGCAACATTGATTTAGATGTTCAGAAATGCGATCTTATTTGTACTGTAGTCTGATTGCGTTAAGAACGGTCTTTATTTCGTCTCGAATCTACAAGTTGATGTTGGATATTTGCTCAACGAAAACTTTACAGGAATATGTGGTACTTTGTAAGCGCGCGTATTCTTGTTTACGTTGGTTCGTCACCCGGATGTGGTTGACAACAGGCATGACTCCATCTTCAACGCCCTTATACGATAATATCAATAGATTCTCGACCGTTACACCCAGTGCATGGGATAATTGAAAATTATTTTAAACTTTTAAATCATTACAAAATACCGTTAAAAAAATTAATACGTACAATTAACGATTTATTACCACTTTTACCTTCTGAACCGTATGATTTCATGTGGGATGTAATAGAGGACAGTGACAACGATAAAGATTCGATCGCTTTGATTACTAAAACAATCAATGAACTTAATGCTCTACTTCCTCCTTTGAAAGACTGTGTTCGATTCAAACGACAGATATAATTACCTTGCGCAGTTTATAATCTGTCAGCAAATTTTTATATTTACTTTTTTTCATATTCATGTAGGATTGCTCAAGTTCGATAAGGTTGGTGTTGGGATTCTCATACGAAAGCGTATCGCATAATACTGTTGACGCTAATACGAATATTCGCACTGCTTCGTTGTGATCGTCCATCTTTTAATTTGGACGATCGCGAAAGTCTTCCGAATGCGCATTACACGAGAGTTGATTACGTTAATTATAATTCTAATTATAATGGCCAAAAGATATCAAAATTAATTTGAATGCATTCACTATTAATCGTACGTCTTCAACCAGTAACCGGTAAAACGAAACTGAATTTACACTGCGCATTTGATAATTCAGCCTGATTTCTTCATTGAGAAAGCGAAGGCTACGCTTCGTATCATCATCCCGTTTACTATTTAATGCGTTTACCGATGAATTTCGTATTAGCAAAACCTATTATGTTGAAGCCATTATAGATCAATAATTCTCAATGAAATAATTTACATATGGATTTGACTAAGAATCGCAAACATTCTCATTTGTAAAATCATAATGAATTTCAAAATAATACTTCTTATGCATAAATAAAACTCAAATTGTGTAATTATAATAATAAAATATTTATTTCATCATTTTCGACGCTTATTTTGAAGTAATCGACGTGGCATTCTTAAAATGTGCCTTTATCTACGTCAACAAGTGAGATTGATACAAATCTTTTAGCGAACCAGATTTACGGTATGTATATGCTACAACACCTCGTAAGTGTTCTTCCAACTCCCCATGATACGAAGAAATCCCATTGTTTCACTGATTCTTTATATTATACTAGACTATCGCTTTAAAATTATTGCAGGTCGTTCGAGAATGTTCTCAGAATTCACCCTCTCTTGTAACTATGATTTGTGATTATAAATTTATCACGTACGTAATATTTATCTTCTAAAATATCCTAACGCGCTACTTTTCGTTTAGAAAAGTCTTTATATCGCAAAAATTAAAAAATGTTCTTGTCAATTTATCGATCGATCTTAAAATATAATTTTGATGTAGGCTTCTTCTCTTAAAGTAAACACTTGAATTGAGTAAATAATCACAACTTTTTGAACTTTCATACTACATATTTTCTTACATATTAACGTTTCATTGATTGTGTAGTTGTTTCTTTCAATAGAAATCTAAAGCTTCAAAATTTACACTTAGATTAAGTGCAATTTTTAATTAACAAAGCCAATTTGAATATTACGTTTTACTTCTAATATTGTATTTAATTTTATTTACATTTAATAGAATAATTAAAACTAAGATGATATATTAAAGAATTTTACGGAGGATTTTAACTTCTCGTCTTAGAATTCTATTTGAAAACAATCTATATCTTACGGACTAAATTTTTAACTTATGTTTGCATCTTTCTGCCTAATTGTTCCAGTTACAACAAATCATTCTAAGGTAAGCACTATAAGACTGACATTAGAACAAAATATTTAGAGTATTAAACTTATTGGATATCATTAAAGCTTTGGTTAAGGAACTTTGTACTCAGCTCATATAGTACTTGTGTTTAAAGTCTTTAATTCGTCACAGACGACTGAACTTGAAGTATTTGAGGAACCAAAACATAAATTAATGTCATTTAAATTTAATCCATATATTATATATCATGAGTATAATTATACTTTCTAGATTAAATTTAAATGTATATTCACTTTGGTTTTGACATAAATACTAGACATTAAATATACATTTTACGTAATGATAATAATTTCAATAAAATATTTCAAGTACGAATTTACAATTTTTTCGCCGCATATATGCAATGAATAATAAATATTTCAAATACTATTGAACTAGTTGCAACTTTATAGATATTTATATTTTTATATTCATAAAGTTTAAGTACGACTATGAAACTTTCTTTAAATCACCAAAAAGAATTCATCCTTAATATTTTTATAAAATCAACAATTATTATGTTATATACCAATAATATAACTAAATATAACTAAACTGTACACTACTTATCAAATAATACAATAAATAAAAACATGGTAAAATTTATCGCTAAATATAAGAATGAGAAAATAAAATAATTTCATAACAATATTAACACAAATCTAGGAAGACCTACAATCCTTTTATATACTTAAAATTCAATTATTCTTAAAATTATTCTTAACGTAATGTTGCTTAAGCCCTACAAAATAAATAATTAACAAATTGTAATATTTACTATTAAAACTATAGTTAATGCCAATCATTTAATAATTGTAATTGCTTTTGTTGAGAAGTAAAATAACATGGAAAATAATTTATATGTTGTATTTTAACATTATAATCTTAAATTAATTATGCCAGATAATAGAAACTCTATATTTAGACCAAATATTGAAAATTTCAAAACTAAACTATGTTAGGTTTATGTCTATGGAGATATGTATACTGAATATCAGTACTATATGATATATCATTTCTTCTTCAAATTTTCAATTTTTTCATTAAAGACAATCATAAATAACAAAATACTAATAATTAAATCTCATTGAATTTCATCGTTTCCATCTTTCATCTGAGGTATAATTATCACGTGCTTTAAACGAATTCATTTTCATTGGCAAAAATACTATCACAGTCTAATTCGACTAAATTTTATTCATATTGTCTATGTCCATTTTCATAACTTTCTGAAACTTCACGATATTTTGATATATTCTTAGACTTAGATATATCTCTAACCAGTGTACTTTCAAGAACTGATTTTGCATTTAGCGAATGAAATTTGTTCAGAAAAACATTTGAACTCAAGCAGAAAAGTTTATAAAGTAAAGGAATAAGAAACAACTGATGACAAGTTGCCC
Organism: Wiebesia pumilae; assembly: GCA_018907045.1. NCBI lineage: Eukaryota > Metazoa > Arthropoda > Insecta > Hymenoptera > Agaonidae > Wiebesia > Wiebesia pumilae. The sequence continues at coordinate 5,130,978 of JACCHZ010000192.1, forward strand.
AAAGTCGATAATTTTGTCCTTCAAATGGATCCAAAACAGCAGGACATAGCATATGGCTTAAATTTACTTGCACAAGCTTAAAAACATTTAAAAAATGTCAATTAATCTATTTCATAAAATAGTAAATAATTAAACGTACAATTGTAATTTACCATTCCAACAATTTGAAGTACCCAGAAGTGATATGCTAAATTTAATGCATATCCAAATATAGACCAGCTCATATCAAAAAATGGTTCTATGCTATAAGCACCTACAAGTAAAGATTTTAATTTACTTATAATATACAAGTAATTATCATACAATTTAACAAAATCTTTTTTATATGTAATTGATTAAATTCTAAATTTATACCTCCGAGCCTTATAAGATAATAAGGGATTACAGCCATGAAACCATGTTGAATGTAGTATACAGCTTTATCCATAAACATCTACATAAGAAAGAGAATTTTAATATTAGATTATATTGAACCTTCATTATTTAGTTAATAAATCATAACCTACTGGTCTGCAATCAGTTTCTGGAAAAGCATACGCTAGTACTGGTCCATTTAATCCTGATACTACTAATCTAAATATAGCAGTTATAACGGGACTATTTGGTTCAGCCGCAAGTAAATAAATCTAATATTATAAATTAAATTATGTATATAATAATTAAAACTGCTATACAATCAAATATTTATATAAAATATATTTAAAATACCTCGGCAATTGTAAAAATATGGCACGGATTTAATATATATACAAAAGTTTTTCCTGATAGCTTAAAACCAATTTCAATTCCAAAAACTAGACACATAACAGTTAACAACATGATTTTCCCGCATCTTGCTTGTTGAACATAAGGTACTGATTTTGGTAAAGTCATTCTCTTCAAACACCAAATCATCAAGAAAATGATATATAGAGAAACTAATAAGGTTTCAATTATTCGTCTTTTCATAGAAAGGTAATTCGTGCATTCTGGTCCTATATTTCTAGGAATAGAAGCATTTATTCCAGCATATGCCCACTCAAACATTGCAAAATCTTGTTCTCTTTCGATAACTAAAATATATAAGAAATTTATACATTTATATACACTCTAATAATTAAGTAATATTTATAAAAATGTATTAAGCAAGTTTGTACACAATGTTATAAATATCAAATGTTAATAAATAAATATATTTCAAGAAATTTTGTAAAAAAGACTTTAAAAAATTATTATTATTATTACAATGATTAATAATATTAAACTTGTAAAAAAATTACTTTATTTCTACAAGTATAGAGTAAAAGTAAAACATTGATCAATCACTAATTAATTTATGTTATTATTTACCAAATGTAGGTTATAGATTTCTAAGTAATAAAATTTCACAATTTATCGGACTAAAAAGATACTGTACTATAATTATCATGGTAATGTAATGCTCTTTACTTTTCAGCTTATATAATATTTACCTTAATTTTAAAAATCAATTGCCTTTAAGAAACCGCCAAATTACACACCAATGCTCATCGTTATATCATAGTGTCCATTACTTGTACAATGTTTTCTGAAAAGTACTAAGAAGAAGTCTATGCAAATGCCTTGACAGTATAATACTATCATAGCATTTGTAGTGCTGCCGCATGAGAATATAGTATAATTATACACATATACACATATACAAGCAGTAATCTTTTGTAAAAACCCTTGACAATGCACACAAACAAATTATATTAAACTTTTAAATTACCGACATGCAACTCATAATTGCATTAAAAAAATATTTTATGTGTATTAACAATCTTTCATTTATATTAAAATTATTCTAAATTAAAAGCAATCTCTTTCAAAAGCTTTTGACTTGCTTTGTACAAATCACATCTTTTGATCTACAAATGTATACATACTGACCTTACAATCATTAAAATATAGAATAATATTTAAAAGTTACAAAATTACGTAAGAATGAAATTCTTGATTAAATAATTGATAAATGGATTATAAAGCTCCGACGCAATAAAATTGGTTAAAAATTACGAACGTAGCAGATAGTCATTAGTCATTGTATAATAAACTTGAAACAATTCATGAATTTATGAAATAGCGTTGCACATCCAACACTCATTAATATTATAGAAATCAGTATATCATTCAAAAAATTAAAGGCATTTTAAACGAAGTCTTGAAATAACAAAAACTGTGCGTAATTTATTTTGCAACTTTTGAAAAACAATTTGCAATACATTGGTGTTGTTTAGTCAATGTCGTTTCAAGAGTTTATGGCATATAATGGCACTCGCATATCAGTTTTAATAGCAAGCCCAAGAAAAACGATAACTCTTCGACATCTACCGATTCGCAGGAAAATCTTTGGCAGTTTTGTAAATCAAACTCCAAATTATGCAACTACTTTAAACAATTGTGTGAAAACAGCTTAGTATGTTTTCACATACATTACATGGCCATTGTAAGCAGAAAACGTCTTCTAGGGAATATATTTTAAATAACAATCCTTATAAATTACAAGAATGAGATTTAAAATTTTTAAACTTTATATTTTAGGATAAAAGATGTATAAATACGATAATTTGTGATATAATTAAAATTTTTCATTACTATAATAACATTTTTTATTGAAAATCGTTAAGGACAAAATAATAATTTTTTAACATTTTTTGCTTATATTAGTTTACAATTCCACTTCTTTATAAACTTAGTTTCAAATAATTTTCATATTCAAATAGTTTCAAATAGTTTCAAAGAATTCAGCAATGTGAATTTTTTAAAAATTTTCCACTATACAAAACAATTCATTGCTGTTAAAAATAAAAATCACTGCTTTAATAAGAATATTTCGATTACAATAATCATAAAAACAATAGCTCAAGAACGCAATTAAATTATTTTTTTTTTTTTAAGCACCAACACTACAAAACAAAGTAAATAATCTTGGGCTGAAATCGTAAGTATTTAAATTTATACACAAATTTTTTCATTTCCAAAAGACTTCACATAATTTATCTTTGTCGACTTCCATTTTGTCAGTCTTATGACGTTTGTTCGTGATGCATCACGAAGAATATCACAATTTAATTCGTAAGCCTATTGATGATAAAGTGAGGTCTTTATTAAATCACAAAACTCTTATAATAATATAGCTCTCAAATAGTTTGATGTTCTATAAATTTATTGTTATTCGAAATAAATAGTAAACTCAAATTATCAATGAAGCAAAAATATAATAGAAGCGGAATAGATTTAAAGTTCCGTAAATTTATATTTTCAAATTTTAGAAGGGAATGTTAATAGTACAAAAATTATAAATTAATGTTAGATAATAAGTATTACTTTTAATATTTGAATGTGATAGTAGCAACATTCATATTCCTTCATCGATATCGCAAATCCTACATATCGCTAAATATATATTTTAATCCATCTCCTTAAAGTATAAGAAACTGTTACATATCTTAAATTAATCAAACACAATTTTTTTTAATTATAGAATAATTTTCACTAGATTTTGGAGTAATTAATATAGTGAGAAAATTATGTTATAATACAACATAGTTTTTAATTGTATAAACAAATTTATGCCCTTTAAGTATTATAATGAATTTGAAAAATGTTATTGGTTATATTTTTAACTTCAATAGTTAAATCTAAAAGTAATCATTTTTTTTACAGATACAAATTATTTTTTTTATCTAAGTACAACTAAAAACGCCTTTTCAACTAATTACAAAAACATCTTAAAATTATATGGCTCTTATGTCATTATAAATGATTAATTATATCTTAATAGATCCAATATACATAACCTAAATAGTTACGTTTTAACAAAACAGATGAGTTCTTGGCAGAGATTAAACATATTTTGGATACAGAATTCATACAAAGAAATATAAGTTTAGTAATATAAAATATCAGACGAAAATCCGGATTACATACTGTGGTAGCCTCTAGCATCACTACGTCTGCGACTAATGAGGTATGCAGCCAACACAATTATTACTAGACCTGCTAGAACACATCCTACTGCTATTGGTACAACATCAGGTGTATCAAATGCACAATCTTCAGCTAAAATAAACGATTATTTGTTTACTACTTTCAAATATTTTATAAAAATATCCATCAATAAAACATTTGAATAAAATTCTAATTACAACTTACCAAGACTAAAAGTTGTTTTCTTATCAGTTTTGAAAGCTTGGAATTGAAGATCAGACACCTGCAAGCATCCAACAACTGCACTGGAATTTTCTCTTGTCAAATTAAAAGTTTGCAATCTAATACAACGATATGAGTTTCCAACTGAAGTATTGAAATGTTCTTGTGTATGTACAAGCTTAAAGGTAGAATCTATAATTCAAATATTTATAATAATAATTAATCCTACAAATCTTACATAAATTTTAAACATAAGAATAAAATATACTTGATCCATCCGGTATATCTTTGGGATTTATTGAAACTTCTAAATTATTGAGAACATATGTATTCATAAAACGCATAAAATGAAACAGTACATAATTTTTTTCATTTTCAATAGATTTCCAAGAGAGCCTTAGAGTCTCATGATACTGAGTAAAATTGCCATCCACTTGTGTATCATTATTTGCTGGAACATCTATTTCCATAGTTGCATTCTGTAGCAAAATAAATGCAAATAAAATAATAATATTACTGCTTTTATTTAAAAAGTACATTTTATCTAATAATATCTCATACCTGTTTACTTGTGCTATTGTAATATGCAACAGTCAGTCTTGCAGACATTTGTATAATAATACTACTATTTGTTCCATTGAGTACCCATTTATATGGTTTAGAATCTAATACAGAAGCAGAAATAATCTTGCCTGTTGATTTTGGAACTTCTGTTATACTACGAATGGTATTATTTGCTACAGTAATATTATTACTAGTTTTGCTAGATGTACTTGGAAACTTGGAAGGTTGTGTCGTGGAATTAGTGGATACTGTTTCTGCCGTCGTGGATATAAAATTTCTAATTTTATTATTTGAAGTTTCCGCAGTTTCACCTACAAAAAAATTTTAAGTTTTGCTTATTAAACATAAACATTAACACAAATAAAATATTAAACAATTCCTAATATGCTAAACCCTATCAATAAAATTATATCAGATGACTCATATATAAATAAAGCAGATAACTTATGAAACTTTGAATTAATTTGAATATTATATGAATTTAATTTAAATTTAAGCAATTGGAATTTGTCAAATTCATCATTTCTTTATTACTAGTTAATGTAATTTGTTATAAAGCTAAACTTACTTTATCTACTATTTAAATTAATTTACTAAATTATATATGCACATGTATGCTTATATATGCTTATTATTATATATATATGCTTATATATACTAATTATTAATTTATTAAAAATTCATCTCAATTTAATTCTTTTTAATTTATAATTATGCAAAATATCACTTTCAGTGAAAGTATATCAATAGAGATTAATATACATGTGATAGTAGTTGCTTATCTGGTGCCTGGCAAGGAATGTATAATTGCATCCCTACTGATAAAAAATTGAATCTGAATTTTAACTATGCCATGTCATTTCTTATCAAAGTTAGTAAAAACAGAATTAAAAAAACAATATTCAGCTTTAATAAAAATAAATAATATAATAAAAATATTCTTTTTTCATTTACTTATAGAAAACGAACTATTTGAAGCAAATAAAAATTTTAATAAAATTTTATTTAACAAAATATATAAGTGTGTGTGCATCTGTAGCCATGTTCACAAAGCTTACATGCTTTATATCAAGAAGAAAAGTTTCCTTTGTTTAATTGTTGTATAATACAATAAACAAATGAAACTGTAATATTAGGGAAAAATATTTATGATATAATAAAAATTAAAATCTATTAATTACAATTATGATGTTAACTTGCAGTGGCTATTTTTTCATATAAAGCTTAAAAATTCAAAATTAGCTTGAATATAAATTTCACATAATAATTTAATATTATTTTATATTATAAACTATAATAATGAAATCTTAGCTTATGAAAAATCTAATAATAGCATTCATTATCTTTTAATTATTATGATTGAACGTAAAAAACTTTAATATCGCTGCTCAGTTATAAAAATTATATTAAAAAAATTTTTTACTCAACATTTTTTCAAATAAAAAATAAAAAATAAAAGTTTATTAAAACGTCCGAAATTATATCAATGAAAAATGCCGTTAATTATAAATTTTTTATTATCATAAAATAACGTATTTTGTAAAATCCACTTTTTTCTCCATCATGAAATGAGTGGTGAGAAAATTGTGTCAAACAAAGGAAAAAATGACGAATTACACATTAATGTATCATTACAACTACTATTTTGTTCGCGGATGATGTATTATTCTGAAATAAAATATGAAACAATAAAGCATATCCTATAAGTACAATAATAGTGGAAAATATAATATTATTTCCAACGGATAATGTTTTAAAAGAATCGTTGACGAATGTTATAAAATAATCGTCGACCATTCTTCTAGAACCAAAGTCGGAAAGTTCCATAGATGCGACAAATGCCTTATGCGAAATCAGTAGAAATAAAACGGTGAAGATACACTGCGAGCGAGGCCAAGAGAAAAGAGGTTAAAATAAAAATACAAAAAATATCTACCCGATACACAAATTATGGTGCAGCAAAGGACCAGAGCAATGAATTTCTTCATTTTTAAATTCGGCTACTATCCTGTCGGTTCCTAGATATTGCAACTCCGGCAGAATTATTAAGAATGTTCAACTGTTTCAAGTTTAGTACGAAACAAAGTACGCAGATTATATTCATACAATTTACTAACTTCACAATGTCGTCACAGAACACGAGCTACTTATATCGCTGTACAAGCATAGACAGTACGCACTGTACCACAGTATCCGATCAAATTAATACGAAAATAGCAGAAGAAAGCTTATGTGAACTAAGCACTGTTCTCTAGTCTCAATCTGAGAATTCTTAATTATATTACAGCCAGAGATGTGATTCTGCCTTATGTTAGTATTAATCCTTAGACCGCGTATACCTTAGGGTCTAAACGCAGTCTCTCTCGCTCTCACTCACTCACTCTCTCTCTCTCTCTCTCTCTCTCTCTCTGTTTCATCATGACTCTTGAAGAGATTGAAAATGGCGAATTTACAAGGATCCAATAAGCGATAGCTTCATTTCAGCTCTAAGATTGGCTGAATTTTATTAGAACCAAGTCCAGAATGAATAAATTTAAACTGAATATTACATGACTGTATATTGCTTGCTTTTACAATCTAGACAATTGACTAACGCTATTATATGATTAGGATAAAAAAACTAATATTCAAGTTTGTGTAAAAATAAAATTTATTTTCATAATTAATGTAAATGCAATAAAAATTGTTGCATTCAGATCTGTTTTTAAAGTTAATAAACGATTAATTGACAGTACAAAAACAGTAAATCAATGCATTTGAATATTTATTTATATTTTACAAAATATGAACATTCAATTTCTTGTTTTTTCAAATTATTTATATAGTTTTAAAAATATTAGTATTTAAAATTCAACCAATTTCTTAAAATTATATATTTTTTTAAATAAAGATCAGAACTATAATAAATTATTGTAGAAAAATATTTTTATTCTATAGCTATAAATAATTTTGTATTTGTTTAACATTGCTAAATATTTCTTAAATGGAATATGACAGATTTCAAAATATATTTGCTTATTAATTAAGTAATTAATTTATAATGAATATAAATTACTATGAAACTTATTAAACTTATTAAACTTATCAAAGTCTTCTTCAAGCAATATTATCTAAATCAATGTCATTAAAAGCATCATCATCTACGTCCAAAAGATTTTTTAAACTTTCAGAACCTGCATGCAAAATAGAATTTCCTTTTTCATCAACATTTGATAGATTTATTGATTTTGAATTTGGTGAGGTTTCTAAATAACTGTCAAGTGTTTGTTGATCATAAGGAGATTGTTTTGACACATCTGCTTCACTTAAATCAAAATTTTGATCCAATCCAACTTCGTTGAGTACATCGATCTTTTTCTGAATTGCAGGCCATAGATGGTCATCAGCTGTATGTTGTGCAAGTAAATAGCGAATTACAACATTGTTGGTTTGACCAATACGATGTACTCTGTCTTCTGCCTGAGACAAAATCTGTAAAACAATAATATAAATTTATAATACAAATAAAATTAAAAAATGTGTCATTAGAAATTTAACATACGCCAGGATTCCATGATAACTCTGCAAAAATAACAAGCTGTGCTGCTGTCATTGTTATTCCTGCATTAGCAGCTAATATTGATAAAACTGCTACTAATACCGTATCGTCTTGTTGAAAAAGATCCACAAAATATTTTCTTTGCTCAGATTTAGTTTTTCCATCAATTCGTATAAATCTAAAAAGTTCATTTTTTATTACGTATAAATAATAAATATTATAACATATAAAATACACATATTTGTAAAAATGTAGTAAATTATAGATTACAAAATTTTTTTTGCAGTCAAAGTATTAGAAATGGCATCCAACATATTTTTATGATGAGCAAAAATGAGAAATTTTTGTCGATTTTCAATTAAATCACTGATGTAATTACTGAAAATTAATAACATTAAATAAATATAATTATAATTATAAGTGCTTTTTTGATAACAAATTTGACTATTACCAAACTGCTTTTTCTTTGGCTTTACTTGTTTCAGAATAATACTCTAGAAGGGCTTTTTTTCTTTCAGCACCATTCAAGCTATTCTTTTCCAAATTTTTAGAAGCAGCTTTCAGTTCATCAGTTCCACCTTTTATTAAATGTGGATCAAGTATAACCTTTTGTCTAAATAAAAGTAGATTTTTAGTGTAGTGATTTTCTCTTCATAAATATATCTTTTTTTGATCGTTATACCTTATTTTCGATGGTAATTGATGCATAACATCACTCTTAAGTCTCCTAATCAAACAACAGGCTTTTAATAATATTTCTAGTTCCTTTGAATTAGAAGAACCTGTAAAATCCAATCCATAATTTGTTTGTACACCCGCACAGTATCTAAATCCAAATTCTTGATAACTATAAATGAAATATTTTATGATATTATTTAAATTCATTTTAATTCCTTCCTCCCTGTCTTCTACTAACCTCATGAAAGTCGGGATTAACAATTTAATTTGTGAATATAATTCTATTGGACGAGATAACGCTGGCGTACCAGTTAATAAAATTACATGTGGACAATTCTTTACTAAACATTGTACTGCTTTTGCTCTTTGTGTTTTTGAACTTTTTAAATAGTGTGACTCATCCTAAAATAAGAAATTATAAATTAAATTAAAATAATTTACAATTTTACCAATGATTAATATTTTTAGACTTACACAAATTACAACACCATACTTTCGTTTGGTAATATCATCAATTTTTCTTGTAAGTAAATCATATGACAAAATTATAATTTGACTATTGTCTATATAATCTTTGGTAGTTTCAATATTTTGTATAAACTGAACTGGTACTGATGGTATATTATTAAGAATAGCATCTAACCATTCATATCTAAAAATAAGAAATTTTTATTATTACTTAAAACACTATTAATATAAAATTCTAATTAATACAAATAAATTGAAATATTGTATACAACCTTATGGAGGATGGAGTAACAATTATAAGAGGCCAATTTTTTCTATAATAAGAAGCAATCCCTAAAGCTTGTCGTGTTTTACCAAGTCCCATATCATCAGCTATAAAACATCTTCCATTCATTGATATTCCATATCTACATTTTATAAAATAAATGAATGTTGCACTAAATATTTACAATTAAAATAAAAATATTTTCATACATACTCTATTCCTTCTTTTTGAAAGGGATACAATGAATTCATTAGACTTGCATCTATTCCAGATAGGTTTAGGGTCTTCTTAGGCTCTTTATCTCGTAGTAACAAATCTTTGTAAGTCTTAAAAATAAAAATAGATCAAGTTATAATGCATAAGATATAACAAAAGAAATGTCTTACTTTTATTATAAAACTTGGTAATCCTTTGAATCTAACATCAGATTTTAAGCTCATTGTTTTTTGACATAACATATCATAGTCATTAATATGAAAATTCCATACTTTATTTTTGACATCTGTAAAATAAATATTTAAATGAATACATTATCCACAATTTCAAAACTATACCCACAAAATATGATTAAAAAGAAATTATGTGTTACTTTATATACAATAAATATAAATTTTTGACAATAAAATGTTAATTAAATCAAAAATGTACACAAAATGTAAATAATAAAAAAGTATCTTTTTGTACTTGCCATATAATCTGCTCGGAATAGTTTTAAATATATCTATCAGTTGTGGATTAAACATTGACATATCAACAAGAAAATGGCTATTACTTATCATAGAACAACTAGCTTCACATATTTGCTCAGACCCATAAAATTTACTGGTATTTCCAATTGGATGAAAACGATTTGCCGCAGACTTTAACTTAATCATACTTTGACTTTTGCCTTGATACTTTTTATAAGAAGGATATTTGCTTAAATTTGGCATTAGATTTTGACTTTTGATATTATTCATAAAAGGTTTGGAAATACTGCTTTCTGAATTTACTGTTTTATATGATTTTATTTGATTACTTGTAACATTTTTTGAAATATCCACACCTTTTTTATTTATAATGTTATTGAATAATACTTTTTTATTTTTACGTTGCAAAGCCTGTTGACGTTTTCTTTCAATATCTTCTTTAGAATACATATCTATAATAAGAAACCCTTCACATAGTCATTAGAGTATATCAACAATGTTTGTATAAAACTTGTTTATAAAGACTTATATAAATTAACTAATATAAATTAATATAAAGTGAATGAATATAAATAAAAATATAATTAATATAAAACTCAATATAAAATTAATTAACATAATTTGTACAGAATTTTCCTAGAATTCTTAAAATAAAAGATTTTTAAAAATTACGAAATGAATAATCAAATTTTACTCTAAAAGGCCACTAAGAATATTAACTTCTATAAAACTATTAACTTAGTACTGTGTCTGATAAACAATACATATCGAGTAAAATTTAATTTTAACAAACTTGTTTAAATTACCTGAAATTTATTAATTTAAAAATTACAGCTGTTATGTATGAAAAATGTAAACTATTTTTTAATACTCTACAATTATTAAAGTTAACGAACCAAACAATGATCTACATTTTAACAACTATTTCAAAATTTAAACTGAACCACAACAAAAAACAAAAGTATTCTTAACCTATAATTAATTCATGATGTTTATATCGATAAGTAAAAGCGAAGAAACCTATACTGTACTGTATACTATACAGTAGCCTGAAAGGTTCATTTTAAAGTTCGTTCTATATATATCGAACCTATCATTACCTTACTGTACATCGTCTGCAAAATTAACCTTAACTGTTTTCCAAATATATAATACAATTTAGCGAATGAATTAAAGTTTTTTTACAAATCTTTATTATTGTTACTTAAAAAAAATTTAATTATTTAACATTTACTTGAGATTCTGCCTTAAATAAATTATTACAATTTTATTAGTTAAAATATTTTAAATAAGATCTTATAAAAATGGTTACAAAAATTGGCAACATTGTTCAATGTACCCGTATGCCATAAACTGAACTTAAACGGTTAAATTTTTTCCATAAAAATATTTGTATTTTTTAGTGTCATGTTATTTTATTATTTAAATTTAAATTTAATGCAGTAAAGCATGATTTATGAGTTAATCAAATTTCCAAGTTGTGAATTTTTGTCAATATATATACTTTTAAATTTATTTATTGTAAAGCTCTAAGACATTACGCTTTTTATTCTTTTTATTCAGTACTAGAATAAATTTATTACTTTCAGTTTAAATATACAAATTTATAAATAACAATGTCATCGAGAACAAGTTCTACTGCAGAATTTAAATTATCTTGTAAGCCTTAATTCATACAAATTGATTACTTTTAAATATATTTAAAATTTTTTTAATATTTAGCTGACCATGAATTTGTTGAACCAAAGAAAGCCATAAAAAATGGACAAGATATGGTAATATGGCAAAAATCAGAAGCTTATTTCGTAAGTTAAAATCTAATAGTATACATTTAGTAAATAATTATTTAAGTTATAAAAAAATATATTTTTATAGGAATATTTTGGTTTTTTAATGGCTATCAACGATGCTGTTAAAGGAAAAGCTATTGATACAAATTATTCTTGTTCATTAACTGTAAATAAAGTTATTGAAATGCTTAATAAGTTTGATCAATGGATTGATGAAATACCTCCAACTGAACAACCGCAGCGCTTTGGTAATAAGTCTTTTCGTATTTGGCATGAGAAACTTCATGATGTAAGTGACTACGACAAAATAAAAAATATTAAGAAATTGAATAGGGCTAGATAAATAAGAAAACATTGAGTTTTAGTGTGCTGTAGGAGAATTGAAACAAATTTTACCTGAAAATCTTTATCCAGCTATACCGGAGATTGTTCAGTATTTATTAGAAGGATTTGGAAATGCAACACGCATAGATTATGGAACTGGACATGAAATGGCTTTTATTATGTTTCTTTGTTGTATGTTTAAAATAAGTGCTTTTGAATATAGCGATAAAACAGCTGTTGGTTTAAAAATATTTAATAGGTAATATTTAAATTTATTATTATAATTATAATATCAAAATAAAAAATATAATTTTTAATTTCCATTCAGGTATCTCGAAGTAGTACGTAAACTTCAATTAACATATCGCATGGAACCTGCTGGAAGTCACGGAGTTTGGAGCTTAGATGACTACCAGTTTGTACCATTTGTTTGGGGTAGTTCTCAATTAATTGGTAATTACAGCAAGTGCTATTATACACTAATAATGAAGTACGATAATTACTTAACATAAATATAGGTCATCCTCGTATCGAGCCTCAACATTTTATTGATCATGGAATTGTTGAAGCTAATAGTAAACAATATATGTTTCTTGGATGTATTGAATTCATTTCAAAGGTAGTTTAATAAAATATTGAGTTATAAAATCATTTCAATTTTTATTTTTTGTGCTGAAAATTATTCTTATCGATTTAGGTAAAAACTGGTCCTTTTGCTGAACATTCTAATCAACTGTGGAATATTAGTGCTGTAGCATCATGGTCAAAAGTTAACAGTGGCTTAGTTAGAATGTATAAAGCAGAAGTAAGTTTATGTTATGTACATAGCGTTTATTGAAAATTTGAAATAATTTATTATTTTAGGTATTATCAAAGTTTCCTGTGATACAGCATGTTTTGTTTGGATCTTTATTTTCTACAAAACCAGTACCAGACACTGTAACATTTAAGACACCACAACCTCCAAGCTCATCGGGTCCTCGTTAACAATGTTTTAATTGAATGCAATAATCACCTAAATTGTCTGAATTGCGCTATAAATTATATTTTATATTTACAATAAAATAATAATAAAATTTATTATGAATAAACTATTATCCTTTAAGTAATTTTGAAAAATAAATCAATTATATTTTTCATTTTTAAATTACGTTTCATATATTTTTGCACTTTATTTACGTTATAAATAATAGAGTAATTTTGTGTGCGAGCGTATAAATATCGTGCAGCTTATCGCAGTGAAATCACGTTAATACGAGAGATTTCTATATTACCACCAGGAGATATCGAAATTTATATTAAAATAGTTTATTTTGCAGATGTTAGATGGTGATAGAAGCTCCCACTACAGAAACTGGCACGACACTTTTGATGGCCCGATTCTCTTATATCTAAACTTCACTTTAATTAATCCATATATATATATATATATATACCGCATGCCTAATTTCTTATATTTGTAAATGTTGAAATCATCGCCTTCTTTATACGAAAAAAGCGTATACTAGCAGTCAAACTACTTGCACTGAAAAGAACACGAATAAGAAATGCTACAATGTTGATACATTATTTTTTTTTAAATATGCTTAGTTCGATATAATATACGTTATGGTTAACCTAATCTTCTTCGTCGTATCCTAATAATAAAACTGTCTGCAATATTTTATTAATAAGTTAATGAATAGTATCATAATAAAACGCCTTCAATTCCATACATTAGCAAAGTTGAGCTTTTCGAGAAAAAGAAAATATTGAGTTAAGGCTAATACATTTAAAAAGTACAATTTCATCTTTGGATTTATATTAACGTTTGTTTAGTTTGGAATCGTTATTCCAAAGACTTATCACTTCACAAAGACAATTGCTAAGATTTTAAAGGGCTCGTAAGAAACTTTTAAAGTTAAATCATGCTTTTCGAAAGTTTGCATATTATAGTTTTAAGCGATGGTACATAGAAGATTAAAAATAAAAAAAAATAATTTTAATACTGCACACGTTATACGCGCTCGATTTCACGAAGATCCTTTCAAAATCAGTACAACGTAATAAAATGAAAATCATATACGAAGAAATAAGAAAATACATTTAAAAGTCTGCTATAAAAGGCAGTCGATTTCCACGCAACGTTACTTTTCCGAATATTAGAACACGCTTAAGCAAAAGTGAAACTAACGCACTAAGAGTGAAATATTCGAAAGCGATCGTCTGCTGCGGACAAGTAGAATTAATCTATCGATTCAAACGTAACGGAAAATTTGAAAAAATAGTCAAACGAGCTCCTTCGGAAACAGTGTTACGAGTAGGACACGAATGGATCCGCGCTAGGCATTTCAGGTGCCTATGAAATTTCGGGCACACGAAGCTCTTTGACGAGAGCATATCCCCCAGGAAGTGCGCGATAGCTCGTCTGCGTCAATTAATTAACCGACCGCGAGGAAACATTTCATGCATCCTTGGTTCGGCCAAACGAGTCTCGTCGATACGAGTAGCGGAGATAGAAGAATGATAATCTTGCCACTTGACTACAGTAACTACGCAATTTAAAATTAATTATCTTTATTGCGCTACAAAATCGCCAACTAAAGGTACTCCAAACATAAATGCATATTTACATATTCTGTCCACTTTTCGCGTCTCTCATGAATTGTTTATGTATTTTTATTATATTATATTTATTACAAGCGAATAAATTGTCCGTTAATCTTTTCAATATTTCGATAATTTAACTCGGAAAAGCGCGAGATTATCGATATTTTCTATTAATCACTACGATTTAAATACGAACTGAAATTGTGATAATAACAATCTCTGCAACAAGTTCAAAATCGTAATCAAAATGGCAACTGCCGAAGTATTCTCAAAGTAGGATAAGCACAAATTTTTGTGTTCATAATTACAATTTTTAAGGCTATAAAGGTATTTTTTAATGAAAAATGCCATCGACGATTTATGTTCTTACATCTTGCCATACGCGATAATATTACAGGACGGTACAATACTATTGATTAGGCGAATATTTTTTAATCGAGTGAATTATATTTAAATGCACTTATATATACGTATATTTAAAGCGAAGTAAGTTTACAGTTTAAGAGTTTCCAAATACTTTTATCCACAAAAATTTATAATTACTTTACTTGTATTTTATAGATTACAGTCTTAGTTTTTCTTATTTATACTTTATTCGTATTACAAATTTTATCCATTAATAGACTTTTCATTTGCATGCAGATGTACCTTATTTTGGAGTAAGTTTACACGTAATTCCTTTTGTAATTTAGAATTATACTTGATAGAATCGATTTTTACTTTCATAAAATTAAAAGTTATGCCAATCAATGGAACTTATTTCCTACTTTATTTTCGTAGGAAAAAAAACTTCTTTCAAGTAGAACATATATAATGCAGAATACAAATGTACTCGAATAAGTTTTATTGTTTTGTTGTTGTTGTTTTTTTTTTTTTTTTTTTTTCCAAAAATACTTAATAAATTACAGACTGAATGACGCCGCTGATATTGACTTCGTGGACTTAAATAAAACGAAAGCAAGTATTTCCAAAGTGCGCATTTACCGTTTGTCCCCTAATTCAATTGGCAGATATATTTCTCTTAAGAACAAACGAATAATTACATAACAACGCAATATTTTCATACTTTCCGTACCGTTTTTTTAATAAACTTATACGTCCGACAATCCGTGCCAATTACTATTTTCTTCTCTTTCCTTAAAACGATAGATTTCCTCAGCGAGGGAGATAAAAACTTTTCTTATTTATCAAACTCCTCTTTTTCCGATCTTATTTCTTATTATTTGTTTTCATAGCACCATCGGAAGGTACTGGTGCGAACCCACGCGGCAAACTCTCCTCTTTCCTTTATTTCTCTCTTCCATCATCCTCTTTCTCCTTCTAGAGCGTTTTCACGCTCCTTCGATATCCGCCGTACTATATACATTTTCGCAAGCACAGAGTCGTGTCTAAAGATAAATGTATAGGTATATTTGCAGGAAGGTACGCAGCGCTCGTGCGCTCACCTATTCGTGGAAAAATTCGATTTTTACGATACCCTCGCACATCTCCCTCTTTTACTTTATGACCTGCCGTCGCGTACCGACAACCACTTCTTCACTACAACCTCGTGCTCGCGCCTTTTGCGCGCATTCACTCGTGTGAGAAAAAATTTAATATATATCTTGATGGTCGCTAAGTATATAGGTTTCCCGAAAGAAGATCACTGACTCCGTAATTAAAACCGACTATAAACCGTACCATAATCATCGTCGTTAACGTATTTTTCCGGATGTATTTAATAAGCACGATAAACCATACGCTTTTAGCGCGAAGTTTTCCAAGGAGATTTTTGATTACGCTTGATAATAGTTACTCGAGCAGATGTGTCACCCTTGATGGTCCATTTTATTCCTGTGGCTAAGATGGAAAATCAATTCTAATTAAAATTCACCCTACCGATAGCACTCCGAGGTACTTAACTTGTCAAATTTAGAGAAAATACTCGCGCATTTGATAGAGAATAGAAGAAGAATCAATGGAAGATAGAAACGAAGTGCTGGTGTTTGAAAGAAATTTAAAGGAATTATGCGAAGCTTGCGTATGTATCTGCGTTGAATAGGAAGACTTGAGAGTATAGCAAAAGATGTAGAAGTTTATTCATAAATTTTACGCACTGTCCATACAGATTTTATCTTAATTTCTCTCACGACGAAACGAGCTAGTTTTCATAATTTGATCGGTATGCTAAATATGCTAAAGTAGCCGTTAAGATTTTTCGCAGTTTATAAAAATGTTCTCGTTCGCGTTATTTCGTTAGTTGCTGGTGCTTTTGGAATTGGACTCGTGAAAATCAAACGCTTAAAATTCTAACTCGTCACTCGTATCAGTAAATAGTAATATATAAATAGTAATATATAACAATGACGCGAGAAGAGACTAAATGTTAAGAAGTCATTTAGAAAACTGGAGAATGAGGATCCACGTTCTTCTGACGGATACACACTTCTCTAGGTCTCTCGTACGTTATCAGATTTTCCATATCAGTGGAAAAGTCGACTCAAGTGACCGAGCTCGTTGAATTCACAGCGTAGTCATCGGATGAGATGAGTTGAATTTTTAATTTCGAAGGCCAAGTACCACATCCAGATTGCAAAGGTATTTGAAACAATGCGTCGGAGTGTATGCGCTAGATCGACGAGGCATCACCTCGAACGACGTATTCTGCAGAAATCAACAGCAATCAGTTGACTATTTCGGCTGGAGTTCTTTTAGCTCGATAAGTCGCGCTCGGATACGCTTATCTCTCTCAAGTCTTGGCCTCTCGAATGAACTTATTGTTTGTCTCCCGTGTAATTAAACGGTCGCAGCGAATGCTAGACACATATACTCGTGATAGGTTTAATTAAAATTTACATCGGCTCAAGCTCGAAGCCTAAACTATTCCCACTGCACAACAGATATTTCAATTGCCTAATTCCGAATTGCCGATCCTGTGTGCTCTTTAATATAATGACGGGCTGATGATTGTAGTGGAATGATGAGCTTTGGTGCGAATTTCCTTGTCTTTTGTCTCGGAAGCTTTTCGAATGCGACTGCAGCATCAATTGCAATTCAGCATGCAGGCATATATAACGGAAAGAAGCCTGCTATCTTCAACGGGTAATTCCCGTCATTCCCACATTTCTCGAAGCAGCGATAGACGTTGGGAAATGTCCAAGCTAGTCGGAAAGTTTGCGGTATGTACGAAGTGAAAAGAGATAGAAAGTGGGTAGGTAAAAGAAAAAATGCTCCCGAAGGTTCTCGGCAAAAAGTACCGGATGACATCTAGACGAAAAACAGACGGGGGAGTCGGGAAGGTGCTCGGGACGCATGAAATGAGAGTGAAAAAAGGTAAATTGCCCGTCGATATAGAGCTGCGTATTTTCCAAGTGACGGGACTGCGAAAGCGAATATTAATAGGAAAGTGGAAAGACGGGCACTGCCGAGGTCAGAGAAGTATAAGTTGAAGAGTATTCCGCCTTTCCACGGGAACACTAGACGCACGGGCGTGGATGTACACTGTTTGGGTGCTAGCCACAAGTGTCTGCCCGGGCGCCCTCTCTCATTAATTCTCCACCCTCGGCCCCCTTGTTAGCAGCGGGGATGGCGCTGGCACTATCGCCCCTTCGCTTCGCTCTTTCTCGCCTCGCTTCCTCTTCCCCTTCTTCTACCTTTTCGCTCTACAGCTTCTTTCTTCGTCGCGCTCTCACCCGGACTCCAACTACGGTGTGTGTCGTCGTGCGATGCCGACGGTGCTGCTGCTGCTGCTGGCGCCGCTGCTCTTCGGCCGCCCGCTAATCTTTTTTTCTCGTTCGCTTCCCGTTCGCTTCCCGTTCCTACGTCTTATTTGTCACTTTCTCCCCCCGTAACGACGATCGAGCAAACGCCTTGCCTCTAATTCTCCTAACCCTCTTTGACCTCGGTGCCCTTGGCTGTAGCGATTTCTTTAAATCACCCTCGAAGAATAAGTGGAATTACGAGAAAACCTTAAAGTTGTATCGTAAGACAGATGAGAACACGATCGTTATAATCAGACGCTTAACCTTATTCTCATCGTGAGTTTTTCAGGTATTGAAAATATCAATCTCTATAGATATACATCCAATACCTTTCCCACCTTTCCCGTGAATTTAAAGCAAATTATAAAAATAAAATACCTGCAAATTTTATTATACGATTGGGTGCGATGTTTTAATTTCGTCTCCCTGGGAATGACGCATAAAGTAACAAGAACAGTTAATTGCACGCGTTAAACTTTTATTTTCAGAATATGTTAATTCGAGAAACAAGTATTGATCAATGGAAATGTACGTAATTAAAGTTTTCCCATTAAGCCTTGGACTTGGAATAATTTTTAACGATTGCCTGCTACTTCTTTCTTTTTCTACGATAAAGTGCTTATAATCACTGCATTACATCAATCGAAGAGTGTCAACGAGTCAACGAGAAGAGAGAAAATTCTTACAATTAAATTTATATCGAGTTGCTAGGATTTGGAAATTTTTCATTCGGAGCTGCTGCAAACATTCCGCGACTGCTTCATTCGCCATTGTTTTGGAAATTAAAACGCAATACCGTAAAAGTTGATAACATTTTGCGCTTGCAGTTAAAGCACGAATCACCTACAATCTATAATATTAAAAAATTCTGATACACTCATCTTATTTATTTCTTTTGTCTCTTTTCCGTAGTCTTTGCCTCGAAATGCATATCTTTCATTTCGGCTTTTCCCAATGCATGCTACGTATCTGAATTTCAGAATTTCAGAATTTACGATTCCATACGCGACCCTTTCATAAATGTTCCCGATAGCATAGAGTACTTGTAATCTGTACTGGAATATTACTAGAAAAATAAAAGAGCTTTTATTTCTCTCTCTCTCTCTCTCTCTCTCTCTTTTTTTCTTCTTCTTCTTCTTCTTCTTCTTCTTCTTCTTCTTCTTCTTCTTCTTCTTCTTCTTCTTCTTCTCGAAAAAAGAAAAGAAAAACAAGACGAACGATTAACGATAACGTTTTTTAATCGAATAAAATATTGGTCAACTAACGAGAAAACCTGTACTGAAAAGTCTGTGCATCTTACGGAAGTAAGATAACAAAGATTTAATTATCACAGCTTGTTTCTATTATTTTTAATCTTATTATTTATTATTAAATTAAAAGCTCTAACGAGTTGGGATGTTGCAGGAGCATGTTGAAACCACCTGAAACGTCGATAAATCAGCAACTCAGTTATTCAGAGAGTATTTGAAGTAAAATACATCAGTGTTAAAGGACGATCCACTTATCAATCGTAACGCTTAAGAGTTCCTTTTCTTTGTGTTCTTGGTGTTGCGAGATAATAAACCAGGAATGAAGCTTGCATTAACTCGGCTATTGCAGAATGTTGCACATCTTTTTAAGGTAAAAAGCGTGCGCGTGAATTTTTGGGTAAATATTTCATCGGCTCTTATAGCTGTAGTTTAATGAAAATTACATATATTTACACACAGTTACGTAAGTTCTTGTTGTTTATCCGCGTAAATTTTCTACGTTATCGACCTATGTTGTACCGTTGTTGCTCATGAATTAAGAGTTACTTATATTATCGAAAGGAAAACCGAGCTAACAGAAGATTATCGATTCTTTATTAATTATTCACGACGTCCTGCGCTGAGCCCAATGTTCTTATTTTTAAATCGCCTCGAAAATATTATCTTTTTATATTAGACTATTGATGCCCGGAGCGGTATTACTGGCGCAAGGACGCTCTCCGAGCAAAAAAGACTAATACGTAACGCGATCCACGAGCAGTAAAGACTCGCGGTTAAAATGATGCTTTCAGAGCAACGGTGCGGAGATATTGTCGGAAAAGCGCGGAGGAAACATCGGGTGTCCAAGTAAGAATTTAGCGTGTACGAGCGCTCTTCGCTAAAAAGTTCCGTGTTGAATTTATTAGCGGCTCTCGTTGCCTCCCCACGTTCCTCGTCTCTCTTTCGTAGCTGCTCTTCCCCTCTGCTCCTTCAGCGTCCTTCTCCCTCGACCACCCATCATCATGCAAGGCGCGTATCTTCGCTCCGGATCCCTTTTCGCTCGTTTAAACACTGCTCGGGAACATTCGGTCCCTCGATGCAAACGAAGCATTCTGCTCTTCTCTCCGCTTCGCGCAGTTCCGAGAGGGAATTAAGGAATCCGTATCCCCTCCCTCTTGGGTTTTTCGTTGTAAGGACCACCTCCGGTCGCTCGCTCGTTCGGCTAGTTTCAGCGAGAAGTCGTCGGACCGGCTCACCGCCGGTACTCCTCGATACGCGCACGCGTATATCTATAGACATCGGGCGAGCGAACGAGCGAGCGAACGAGCGAGCGAACGAGCGAGCGAACGAGCGAGCAAACGAGCGAGCGAACGAGCGTGAAAGAGGAGCGAGAGCTTGTTATCGAGCCGCTATCTAGCAGGCACACGACTCAGGTGGAGAGGATTAAGTCTTCGAGGATTATAATACGCCGAGTTCCACGAACGGGACTACCGCGACGCCGCCGAGTTTCTTCCGGCTCTCTACGACCTGCGAGCCCGTTCAGGCTCGTCGGCGGTGGTCGACGGTGGTCGGCGGTGGTCGGCGGTGGTCGGCGGAAAACCCCGTCGGCCGTGAATTTGCCAAATTTCCCACCGAAACTCGCCCCGAGAGGCAGTAAGCCGATCGGAAAATCCTCGCGGATAAGGAGTCCCGTTTTCGCGGCGAGTCCTAGGCGATAAAAGCGTCGGCGACGCGTCGACCTCGATACATCCGGCTGTGAAGCAGAAACTGCCCACCTCTCTCGCTCCCCCCCTCTCACTCACTCACTCTCTCTCTCTCTCTCTCTCTCTCTCTCTTCGTTGGCTGCCCTCGGATCGGATGAGCGCTCGCGGGGATGAGCCTCTATTATTAGCAGATGGGAGATTATATCGATTTTTTGTTGGCATCGCTTCGCCCGTATACACGCGTGCGGCCGACCCTTTGCGCCGAGCTCGAGCCTCCAGCCGCCGGCGACCACCGCCTGCCCCGACTCCCCTCGACGCGGCTTAGTCGCCCGCCCCATCCGCACTCGACGCCCGCGCGCTTTATGCCCCGATAAACGCATTCCCGCACCAATTACTTCGCTCGACTCCCGCGCTCCCCCTCGCGCCCGTAAGCACGGTACTTTTCGTATTAATTGATTTTCGGCGCCGATAGCGGACCGCGTGACAGATGAGAACACGCGCATCAGTCTTTAATTATGCGCGCGGAGTATTCGTCGACGGCGTTCTCGAGGAGTCGCTCGGAGTACGCGTCCAGCGATATATCGACGCGGACTTTTGTGCGCCGCCTGCATCGATCAACGCCTGACTTTATAACTTTCGAATCGCCCGAGGCCCTTTTTCACCCCTTGTACCCTAACTGTATACTGCCTCGTCTGATCGACGCATCGAGCTCTTGTATTAACTTCTGTTCTGGCGATTGCTCGCCTTCTCCCTCTCTCTCCCTCTCTCTCGCTCTCTCTCTCTCCCTCTCTCCCTCTCTCTCTCTCTCTCACTGCTTTTCCACGAAACGCTAATTCCATATTTCCCGAGGATACAATAATTTTAATAACTGTCATTTAGAAATACGCGATGCTGCGCTGTAATCGCCGGAAAAATTCTCTCGCATTTTTCCGATTGAATTCTCAAGTTGAATACACTTGCCAGTACTTTCCAGTGATTTTTCGATGATATTTCATAGACTTTTTAGCAAAAGTTAGGAAGAATATTTTTTACCTAATTTAACTGGCATTGGCTCAAAAGTCTGAAAATTCTTTGAAACTGCTAACGAGACATGTCAATATATATATATATATATGAATTCAAGGTAACAAGTTTAAAACTTACTTACTAGCTTGTTTTCCGAGCAGCTTTGAAAAATCTGCGATTCGTTTTCATTGAAAATGAAAAAATGAAATGTAATAATCGACCGATCGAATTCCTTTGATGTTAATCAGCTCTATTCCATTTTAGTACTCGAGTTTCAAGTTGCGTGTTAAAACGCATTCGTAAACATTTTACTACTTTTGTACGTTTTTTCGGTATTATTATATGACCTATTTGTCCGAGAGCTGTTGATCGTGGATGAAAATAAGTCCGAGTCAGACGAATTACTTTTTTCTCTATTCGAGCGATAAAGGCAATCGATTGGATTGTACTCGAAAGTCTCCAAAAATCGAA
Organism: Wiebesia pumilae; assembly: GCA_018907045.1. Taxonomy (NCBI): domain Eukaryota; kingdom Metazoa; phylum Arthropoda; class Insecta; order Hymenoptera; family Agaonidae; genus Wiebesia; species Wiebesia pumilae. The sequence goes on from JACCHZ010000192.1 coordinate 5,154,183, forward strand.
TGCAAAGACGTACGAAGCGAATAGATCATGCACCGAAACGGAAACCGAGTTAAATATCTTTAAAAAACTTATCTTCGTATACTCGTATGTATAGCGCGTAGGATAGGATCTCTGCAATATTGTAAGTCTATCGATGTTTCAAGAGAACCTGAATTAACAGCCAGAATGAAAGAATCTAACAATCTTATAATCTTATGCTTGAGGGTGTTAGTTGTTGATCATCGACGGAAAGGCTGCGAGAGCAGAACCGGCAGAGCTAAAAAAAATATGAAAAAATTCGAATTAAATATCACTCAGGGAAATTGAAAATACAAGCGGGAGTAAATAAGAGCGGCAGTAAACGGTTAATGCGGCTAATCCGGCAAAAGCTTCGCAAGAGCCGGAATGCCCGTAGAAGCGAGGCAGGAAGGAAGGCAGTAGCGCCCGGGAGCAATCGACGGCAAATTAATCGAAGGACTCTTCATGATCGCCTCGCGCGCTTACACTTCGCTAACACTCCATCTCTTCTTCTTTCTAACCCCGTCGCCCAATTTTCCTTATTGCAACTCATCTCACCGCGTTTTACGTTCACGCTGCAATTAGCTGATTGAACGATAATTGACGCGCCCAAGAGATACGCCGAGCGCGCGAAAGGGGGAACTCGGCAAGAGGCCGGTATAGCTGTGCCTATAACACGAATGACGAAGGTGGTGTGCGGTGTGGATGTACAACGAAGGTCCCGATGTAAGGAGAAAAGAGATAAAATGGAAAAAAGTGAGGGCACGCGAGTAATGCGATAGGCTATCGAGGATCTCCATTCAACAAGGCAAATTGCCTCGGAAATTTACTGCAGCTTCCGTCAATTACGAGATTGATTAACAATTGCACAAACGTACGATATCCTTTACAACCGAAAACTCTGCTCTGAGAATTGCAGAAACGGGTAAGATACGAAAATTCGTGTCCTGTTTTGTCAAATTTGCCATCAGATCTATAAATATAAATTCCCATTCTTATTTCAGGGTAAATAGGGCGCTTCGCGAATGAAAGTTTCATCGCCGGCAGAATTTCTGACAACGGAGACGAGATTCTACCCTAAAAAATCTACTTTTTCAAACTTTACGTGCATTTTCATCAGATGTGCGTACACGCTTAGTGGATCTACCGTGGATTTATTAAATATCCGATTTACTTTATTGCAATGTATTTTAGGAATTTTAGAAACTTACTTTAGAAACGAATATTTTCGCGGAATATACGCGAAGAAAAAGGATTAATAATGTTGATATAATCGTAGAGGTCTAAAAGTTAAATTTGAATATTGCTTGGATAATATATTTCGTTACGAGTCGAACGATCGACGAGAAGAATTCTTTATTTTTCCGAACGAAATCCCCTGAAATTTCATACGAAGTACAATCGATACACCGAACGGCCCGAGTTCTCGGTTTATTTGTCAACGAGGATAGACGTTTCTTAAAAACTTCGTACGAGAATTCGTCGTACGTTAAATTGTGCGGTATCAATTTGAGCGAGAAGTCGTTGATAGTTGGAGTGCTACGTTATAGGGAAGCTGTATAAGAGCATCGTGGTTAAATTGAGCGCGCGAGGGGAGAAAATGCGAGAGCTACGAGAAAGGGGTCGCGGGGCGGGGCGGGGTGGAGGGAGAGACGTTTGATGCTGGCAACGGTTCTGCGAAAATACGTTGGTGACCATACCCTGTGAGCGTGGAAAGCCAGGGATCGTGATTTCAGTAGTAGTAACACGCCCCGGGCCGGGAGAGATGACCCGCGAACCTCGTACAGCATCCCTGTTTCATAGTTCGTGCATACATGCATATGTGGCTTCGGTTCCGCTGGGGATTCTCCCATGAATGGCACTTTTTTCCCTCGGAAACTCATTTCATTAAAGTGCACTTAAATTATTCAGCGAATCTTTACAATTTATCCCCAGATTTCTCACTGCATGACGACATTAAAACTACGAGCACAGGTGCTACGAGGAATGATGCGGCTAGGGTGAAAAATTTACGGACTTCCGCGACAGTTATTACCGCGCTTACAAGTAAACTTTATTCCTTCGCCGACTTAATTGCATTACTTCAAGAAGAACGTATCATCGCATCAATGCATGAATCCTTTATTAGTCCACGAATTAAAGAAACTTCCTTCGGCCGAAGATGATTTTACTAAAATTACTCCTACTTTTCATTCTTCAACCAAGTGTACGTATGCTTTTCGTACGTTATTTTTCGAATTCGAGTTCAAAACAACAAAGTGCTACTGCGCACAAATTAACATAATTGATGCCGTTTAAGTATAGAGGCCTTGGCGCAACAAAAATTCATCCCTCCACTGACAGCACCAATATTTCATTAATATTTTACTTTAAGTAGTCTATCGCTTATCTCCTCCATCGAATGAAATAACACACGCTTAATATTTGGTAGCGAGTAAACAAGATATGATAAATAAACGTAAGCAAACCGATGTTTAAAGTAAGGTCGCGAGTAAATTTAAGTTTTATAAATAATATTGTTAAAAGTAATTGAGACGAGCCAGAGGTAGCCGAAGTATCTGTAATGGTACTTTTTAAAGGCTCGATGACGCGAAAAATTCGTTAAACTATAATTAGAGCTCTGCCGTATACGAAAATAATCCACGTTAGTCCACGTTAGTCCACGTTAGTCCACGTTAATCCACGTTAATCCACGTTAATCCACGTTAATCCACGAGTATTAAATCGTGTAATTACGGAATATTTTCATTTTATGCCAAAAAGTGTCGTTCGTTCTATTTGAAGAAACAATTGAAAAACAATAATAAACAACAATGATAAACGTTAAATCGACTGTAATATTCGCGTAGGCGTTTGCTATCAACGACAGATTCAACAATAAGGTAAGCCTCAAAAATCTAGCATACGACATCATTACCAACGAGAATTATTCAGTTGCCTCGTCACAAGATACAGTACCCGAGGAATACCCAAATCCGTGGATCTGCAGGCACGGATTAATTACGAAGGAAGCGCAATTATATGTGAATGTTTGCCCTTGCGCGCCTAATTACATTATTACGATGTTTAAGAATAAGCGCGATTCGTATTAGCTGATTAATACCGCAAGTAGCCCATTAGTGACACGCCACTCTTCAAAAGCGCTAATCGGCTCTCGGCGCTCGCTCGCAATTGCTCGTACATCTTTGTTCGAGGTGGAAGGTACGAGACAACATCTGCATGCGCGTGTGTGCATTCGCTGTGGGTTTGCGGCTTCGATAGGATTGCGCGGCGGCACCGAAAGCCCGTAATCCCGTTAGGGAAGGGGAACGGAATCGCGCGCATAAATACGCGGCGACCGACGCCACCACCCGACCTCAACCGCTCTAATTAAATAAGACCCGAAGGCCGCGTCCACGCGGAAGAACCCGAGAGAGCCTTTAGAACGCGCTTACACGCCTCCTAGGCCGACGTCGAACTATCGCATCGGTCGTACGCGCTCTCATCCACTCGACTGACGCAAAAGTCAATTTGCTCTTTTACAATTCAGCCCGACTCGTTGTGCGTTGCGCGCGCGCGCGCAGGAGCAACTGCTTTTATTCTTCGCACGACTCGCGACTCCACCGCTTCCATTTAACTGAATTCCAGTTCCCAGTTACCCCGACATCATGCTCGGGCGTTGCTTACGCGTTTATCGCGCGCCCACGTTCTCCTTTTCCTTTTGGTTATGAGTACTTGGAAATTACGAGCACTTTATAAGTGGATCGTAGTAGTAGGTATCTTGAAAAGGGAGGAAAAGAATGTAGCTACCTGCGGAGTAATAACTTGAATTATTATGTAACTTGTCCCTGGAAGCAAACGTAGATCTGGCCATCCGAAACGACACTTTGCCTTTGTAGTTGAAGACTCCCAGCTCCCGTTGGATGTTGTGCGCTCAAAAAACGACATTTCAAAGTTAAACGTTTGAAGGGAAATGCGCACCGAGTACTCGCGGATATTTTGAAGAGCTCGTCGAGTTATCTCCGCGAAAGATTTCAGTACTTAAAACAAAAAGATAAACGTATTGACTTTGTAGTTTGAGAAGTTTTACGCTCCTCTTTTTTATTTTATCGTCCTAAATCCCAATCTCATCCTTGGTAGATTCGTAATTCGCTATCGCTTTAGCATTTCCTTCGCGATTCTCACTCACTTGTAATGAGACATGTCGCGTGATAAAATTGCGCGATCCACAGCGTGGAAGAGCGCGAGCGAGAGAATTTTATTTAAATAGAAAAGGGATTGAGCGAGAAACGAGGAGTAATGCAGTGCGAACGTATGGGTTGCATCCAATTAATTAATACAGCTGACATTCTTTTAAGTGGCTGCCGACGTACTGAAGCGTAGAGTGCACTCGTGAAATGCAGCCTTGGAGGGTATGCTTGATATCGCAGGGAATTTAGATACAATATCGAGGGAAAGGCTTCGAAAGAAGCAGGGGAGTATCGACAATTATATTCGTAAAATTACGTAAGCAAGATGCTACGTGACCGAGTATTCAGCAGCGATTCAACGTTCTCTCGAATGCCTCGAATAAAGCTTGCAAAATTCAGTGTCAGTGCGCAAGAATGATTGATATTTTGAAGCATTATCAAGGAGATCACCGAAGATTATCACATGTTAACGGGGAGGACAAATTCCAGTATCTGTTACGAGTCGTAGTGTCGGATTTTCGAACAGCGAACTAAAAAGTTTCCTGCCAACACGAGTGCCATAAAGTGCAAAAATCTTTTTATTTAGTTGTAGGTCGAAAAATGCTCAGGGCTTGAGCCACCAGACGCTCTAAAATTGAACGAAAAAGTTTTTCTGCCGAGTTTCTACGTTTAAAGTTTACGCAGGTATTTTAGAATCCTAAAAAGTGTAAGAGAAACGACTGCTAAGGGCAGAGCCTCGTTACATGCCGCTGTGGAATCTTCCTCGCCAATTAATCTATCGCGTGCACGGCAACGCAATGGCAAAAGGTAATATCTTCGTTGACTCCGTATGAACGATAAGTTGAAAGAGAGTTAAGAATATCAATGTCCACGACAGGGTTTGCTTAAAAATATATCCGAGGATAATCGTGAGAATTCACCGAGAACGTGGAATTTTGCGGCATTGAACAGCAAGGAAGATTTATGTTTCTTTTCGGGTTCTAAGGGGCATGTTGCGACTAAAAGCTGCAACAACGTCGGAAACACGAGTCTATCGGAAAGACAACAGTACGCGCAAGACTCGGGCAAAAAATTTTAATGTAAATTTAAAATATTCAAAGTGCACGTGGACTTGACGCGTCTTCTAGCGAGAAAATCTCGAAAAAAGGGAGTATTATTTCGAGAGTATGTGTAATACTTTACGTACTTTTATGCGGAAATTTTACCGCATTTAACGCTATCTACTAGAATTTAAAATTATAAATCGATCGGGACCAATGAGCCAGAGGGGAATTGCGTGCAATCGTAAATAAAAGTTGTAAAATTCTTGTACGCAAATTAAGAAATTACGTCACTTGTAATCTTTCCATTTATTCCTCGCCGAGTCGGGGAATAATTTGCGAAGGATCTCCGGCGTTTAGCAAGAAGAAATTCTACAAAGAGATCCGGATATGTAATTAACGGATTAGTTTTATAGTAAAGAGCCCGTTACAATTCTCATTGCAACATTATTGTTAGCAAATTACTCACGCAGCGATGGTTTGAATTCCAATGTAGATCAGTAGCCTTCAAATTAATCTTATAATGAACAGTTACGGAGTTGGCTTACACAAGGAGAACGCAAAAACGTGTTCACGGCTGCACGTTCTTACTTACACGTGCAAAACTCTGATATAGAGAAGCTGCAGTCCTAGGATATTTTGAGGGCTTAATTTTATTAGCGACTCGTAAGAAAGTAAAACAATAAACGGATATAATGCGTTGCATTCTTGGGCAACGTAAATTTGAAGGCTCCGAGATGCTAAGAAATGAAATTACCGTATCTAGTATCTCCAGTCCACCGTGAGAAAATTAATAGCGAGAGACGCGTACACAGTTGTTATAAAGTTGCGTTGCCCAGATCGATGACTTGCGATATTACGGAAGATATGCTAAGCGCGGAAGACGCAGAATAGGGACTTTATGTTTCTCAGCAGTATGTGCACCAGTATGCAAATAAAGAAAACAGCATCGCCGTCATTGGCCTAGTGCTCCACCAAGTTGACCGATTCTCAAGTAGTGCCACTATACAGCAAAATGTACTCGTACCGCAGCATAACGAGTCTCAAGTTATTAGCTAGAATATTCGACCAATCGCTAAAATATTAAAATCAATTAGAGGGTAGAGCATCAGTGGAGTCCTTGGATCGTTAAGGATCGTTAAGCCTCGTGGAGAGGCTACTTCCTTGCGAAAGTAGCTCGAGTAAGTTTGTTTATAATGGAATAAAAGAAAAAGGTCGATTCTCAGAACCAAAACAATGGGGACACGTTCCAGGGCATTTAAATCCTTCCGATTTACCATAGAGATGGTATATCGCTGGCTGGACGATTGTTAGCTTCCAACTGGTGGAACGGGGATGAGTGGTTATTGAAAATGTCGGAAGACGGCCTGATCATAAATTATTATATGAATTTAAGGAGTTGAGGAGGACCGCTGTAAAAGTAGTGTCGCAAAAGTCCCCATAAGCAATATCTCTGCCATCTCCTCGAGTCCATTTAAAAATGTCCCAAGTATAAAAAATGTGCGCGTCACAGTTTTATATATAGCGGCGAGGGTACTTTCGAGCATCGAAAAAAGGGTGAATTAACTTTTAAGGAAATGAAGAATGCCGAGATTAATATAATCAAACGTTGATTTTCCACGGTAAGCGCTACGCCACGCTGTAACAATTGATTTAATTATAAAGGAGAAAGTTTTATATTTATTAAGTTCTAATCGGACAAAAGTTCAAGCAACGCTAAATGTTCCTTAACGAAATTTTTTTAACAAAATTTCTGAGAGAAAAGTGCGTCGTGTTTTTAAGACTCGTAGCGACTGATTTCAATGGCTCTATCTACTCGAAAGGAGGAGAAAAGGACTATATTTGCATGTCTGACTGTACAATATTCAGCAGGTCCGTGTAATTTAAATTAATGAATTCTCGCAAGGCCTTGTCCTTATTAATAGCACTTCGACGTAATATTGGTCGTGCATGGCCGAGTTTCTACGCTCAACTAACGTTGAGCGACATTGGCACTAATTTTACGGGCTTATATAATAGTGTGAAACCCATGGATTTTCACGAATTCGTGTGTAATATAGCTAATATAGCAGAATGCCAAAAGATGTATTCCAAAAAGGGCATATTTCTATTATGAAAAAGTGTCTACGCTACGTTAATCGATGATGAAGTAATTATTGATTCACGCTCAATTACCTTTATATCTCAGCGAGAGTGGGATTGTACCCCTTATTCTATCCAATTTACTGCAGGAAATAAAGGAAATCGGTGTTTTAGCTCTTGATTAGATCGAGACTTTTTCACTAAATAAATGATGCATTCGTAGAGAAAACTTGGGGAAGATCGAAGACGCAATTTCAAAAGTGCGAATATTCAGGTGCTTCACAACGATAAAAGCAGGATTTAAGAATCGTGCAGGATGCGCAGATCGAAGATATTTTACGATTAGTAACAACGATTTGAAACTGTTACATCGGTCGTTAGTGCGAATGATAGATGGGGGCGATAGGATTGTGCGATAAGTCTCGCGCGTCTGGCTACGATTTAAAGTGAGCTTGATGTCAAACATTATTACCCCTAGAGATAAATTTTGAGAACTCGTACGCTTATTTCTTAAGGATGTAAATAGCACGTGTAAAAGAGTCGCCCAAGCGAAATAAAAATCATTGCTCGGAAGATGGAAGCGTGACGAGAAGCGTAATGCCAATCTCATAGAGGTTGCTTTATTACACGATCGTGACATTGTTCAAGATTTTAAACATCGATCGAGATGAGTTTAAATTCCTCTCTTAACGATGGGATTACATTGCACGTCAACTGCACAACCAGTCAAGAGACAGTTTGTCTCTGCGATAGAAATATCTCCGTTCGTTATCCCGCGCTCGAAACAGGCATATTTCGAGGTTTCGATCCTTAAAGGGAAAGCACCGAGTCCCCACTCGGACATTTTGAAAAACTCGTCTCTTATCTCGGCCGCGGCGTTCACTACTTAAAAACATATCGATTTTCTTTTAAGAAGTCTTTTCCTCGAACGTCCACTGTCACCCTCGACAATTTTACAATTCTCCACACCTTTCTACTATTTGTTCCGCGATTCTCTTTCCATTCGAACGATGCACTCGGCTTACGCGGATACGCGCGACCAAAGTGCGGTATACGGTACTCGAAAAGCGCGCAGTGGCTCTCAAATTCAGAGCGAAATCCCAAATTCTCGAGTGAAAAATCTATTCCTGCATCCGTCGAGATTGTGTAATGTGGAGCTGAAAATTAGAGGAGGGGATAGAGGAAGTCATCGAAGTCGCGAGTTATCAACGAAACCGTTGATAACAAATGGGAGAACAAGAGGAGTCGGCCAACGGAATCCACAGCGGCGGTCGCGGTCGGTTCGCTGCGCAATACGCGACCAATAATGCATCCAATAAGCGCGTGCCTCGCCCCGTCCCCCGTGCATACCCCCGTAATTACACGTTCATTAGCGCGCGGTGAAGCCGACAGGCGTGACGTGGTGCGCGACGACGTCGGCTTATCCGACGCAGACGCGCACGCCTAAGCACACCTACGCACACGTACGCAGGCGTTGCAGCTGGCGGCGCCTGAGTGTCAGAAGAGCCCGGCGCGGAAAGACAGAGAGTCGAGCCGTGCGGCGAAATTAAAAAGGGGGCGCGCGCACGGCCAGGGTTGCGGGGAAGGGCTGCAGAAGTAGACGGGGCGGCTGTGCAGACGCGCTGCGAATATAAGCAGGCGGCGGCAAGGAAGAGGGCGAGGGGCGTCGAGTAGGTGGGCGCAGGATGAAAAGAGGGATCGATGCGTCGCGCCGCCACCCCAACCCTCTCCGTCCGACGCCGCTTTCACGCGAGAGGGATGTTAAACTCGATTCTTTCTCTCTCCTGCAGCGACCGCCGCCACCGCCGTCCTCGCACTGACCCGCGGGGATCGATGAAAAACCCACACACCACCACCACCACCACCACCACCCTCCACCACCCAGCCCCCCGGATTAATAACCCCGTTCGATGAGCGAGCGCCAAATAAGTGCCAAACCGAGTCCGCGCTGCGCTGCCCGATCTTACCTCGTACCTCGCCAACCACTTGTCCAATTCCAAGGACGAGAGAACGAGAGAACGAGAGAACGAGAGAACGAGAGAACGAGAGAAACTCGACGGCGCCTCAACCTGCAGAATCGCGATCATTAGTAACCGGGCGATCGGAGCCGCGACGAGCCGCGACGAGCCGCGACACACGGCCAGTTGCGGTTTGCGGATTCGCCGAGGATTGCGCTTAGGGAGAGGCTAGTGCGAGGCATTAGCCGCAAGCTTGGAATACCCGTGGGCAACAGGCGTCCTTAAGGATTCACGGTAGAGAAGAGGACATTAAAGGACAAGGTGCCGAGGAGCGTCACTCGCGGTTACCGCCGATGTCCGTTTCCTTTGTTGTCCCTCTCGTTTATTACGTCGCCAGGTCGGGCCAACTCGAAAAGCTCGCTCGAGCGTTGCAGATGCTTGCGCCGGAGGAACGCAATCGCCCGGGGCGTGCAAAGCGGAAATCGTATTCCACTCACCGGAAAACCTCTCTCGCGTTTCACCGCCCACAGCGCGGGATTTACACGCGAGTGTAACGGTCAAATCTGCGACAAAGTTTGCGTGCTCGTGGGGGAGTCTGCGCGGAAGGAAACTCGTTCGCGGGAAAAATGATTAAAGTTCGATCCTCGTGTTTTGAAGCATTCGCTTCGAGGAATATTCCTCTATTTCACGACTCTGCGCGCTTGAATGTTTCAGCATAAGTGTCCGTTCGGAGAGAATTATAGACAAAATGCGTCTCAATGTTCAACGTTCAATCCTCTCTGATTTGGACGTAACCTAGGCGTAAAACTCCACGAGCTAAGCGTCGCGCGCTTATCCGACATGTGCATCATCGAAACATTAGTAATTGATCATTTGGCAAACGCGTTTCTTTTTGTGAACGCACTTTCGAACCGATAGACTCGATGTTGGATTTTCTGTAAATTAATGACTCGGAATACTCGTAGCGAAACCATTTCCTTAGCTACGATTAACAGGAGCAAAAATCAAATGGGTAATTTATTTCGCATTTCTGCGCGCGAATTAGGAGAGAAAGTGCCTGGGAAATGCATTAATGTGGATAAAGCAAGGTTACTCGGGGAGTAAAAATTCAAAAATTAATTGCTGCGCTTGTACGTTCGAATAAAGTCGATTCGATAGAATGGAATAAAGCGAAGATCCGCCGTCGAAACATGCGTTAAAATTCATTGAAATGTAAGGTGCACTAGGAGGGAAGAAGCTCGACTAGCGAACATTCGAATATCGAAGTCCGGAGGGTAGATCGTGGAATCGGCGCCCACCAATAAGCAGGTTGTTGACCAAGTTATCGAGGAGCTGGTCATGACGGTGGCTTGTCGATGATCAGCGAGGACGAGTGCAGCCACGAAACGACGAAATGAAACTTCTCCGTTACCACGGACAAAAGAGCGTAATGGTCTATGGTAGCAGAGCTTCCTCTACCAGTGTACATGCCACTGCGTTAACAGAGCGAAAGAGGGAACGAGTGGGAATGGGGGAGGAAGGTCGCTTCGAAATATACAGTCAATCTAGGAATCCGAGATTGGGGAGCAGCCGTTCGATAAGGGCTCAACCCCTTCCCTCTTTCCTTACTTGTTCACTCTCGCTCCCGCTCTCGTGCTATATATGCAATGGTTTCTGCCTAGCGCTTCAATTGATTTTTCCCCTTGGCGAACTCCATTTCCTGCCGCAGACGCGCCGTTGGAGACGAAGCCAAACCGCCGCCTTCAGTTCCGACAATACGAGAGAGAGAGAGAGAGAGAGAGAGAGAGAGAGAGAAGACCGGCCATTTTCAAAAACGTCTTCATCGCGCCCTTTATCCCCGTGTAATTGGCCGCCGCGAGGATAAAGGGACTGCTTGCCGAATTATTCGCACTGTAGGCATGGAAGCCGTCGTTTCGTCCGCGACCTCCGCATCAATCGTCGTCGTCGTCGTCGTCGTCGTCGTCATCGTCGTCGTCGTCGTCGTCGTCGTCCCCCCCCCACCCACCCACCCCTTGCCCTCCACCGCCAACGCCGTCACGCATCGGCAATTTAATTACCGCGAGCGCTCCAACGTCTTCGTAAGCGAAAATACCGCGAGTAATTTAAGGTAAGGACGCGCTCGGAAGTATTTTTAATCTCGTCTAGTCGTAAAAGCTGTCGACAGCGCGAGTAACGTCGATGAGACAACCTCGGTAATTGTTTACCCGGTGAGCCTGGCGCGTATCATTGACACTAGCGAGTGCACGCGCACGAAAAAGTAAAGCGCCCGAGCGCTCGGTAATATAATACCGCGAGCGTCATCCGTGACAAAGAGACGTCGAGCCGCTCGGGTATGGAAGAGAGAAAATAAGAGAGGCGAGGAGGACGGAGAGAGAAGAACGGCGGCCCCGTCCCGTAACGAAATCAAAAGTGTAATGGCTCGAGCGATCCGACGTTATGACGCACGACGCTGAGGCGACACGAGGGAATTTTCAGCGACGACTTCGACGCCGTAAAACCATTACGCGTGCCCCCGGCTGCTGGGGTTCGCGAGTCCGCCCGTGTCCGCGACTCCATGTATAATGCATCCTCGGGGCGAGGCGGGGGCGAGGCGAGGGCTCGTTTCGTCCGAGCCGCTCATGATTAAGGAATGAGGAGCGCAAGGGGAAACTACCGACACGAGTCAAACTCTTAGATCGTTGGTGCGCGCTTAACCCCGGCTCTGCGGCTTCGGCAAACAAAGCTCGACTCCTAGTGTCCGAATCCACTCGACATCGGGAGCTTCTCCCTTTGCTTTCGCCAGTGCGCGTCGTCGGCGCGATTGAGTGGTTCTGACGAAACGGGTCTCTTCCTTTGTCGCGTGAAGCGTCGTCCCCTTGCGATGTTTGTTGAGCGATAACGAATCGACCTCTGGATTGGCTTTCTGGGCTTCCCCACCTTCGCTTCGCCACCTTCGCCACCTCGCCACCTTCGCCACCTTCGCCACCTTCGCCACCTTCGCCACCTTCGCCACCTTCGCCACCTTCGACACCTTCGCCACCTTCGCCACCTTCTCGACCTTCGCCACCTTCGCCACCTTCGACACCTCTGCGCTGTCTTTGCCGTAATATTCTCGACCTACGCTTTAACGAGGCGTTGAAGCGCGCGAGGTAAGACGTTTTGCATTCAAGTATGAGAATGAAAAATATAGACGTACGAGTTGCGATAATTCCTTCTGGAATATTTTTCGCAACAATCCTGTAGAAATTTTCTCCATTACTTATAAATACGTCTATTTTCAAAACTGAACCACTTAAGTTTTTATGCGAGCACGAATGAAAATATACTATAAATGGAAAATATCTTTATAAATCTCTCGGATCTATCCTGAAAATTTATATTTTCTCCTTTTTTCACTTCTTATCGTGATATACCGATGAACTTCAATTTTTTCAGTAATGTAAACCACGCGAAATTTAATTCTAAAACTACTCGAACGTAGTCTACTTATTTTAGTACATAAAACGTGTACTAAAAGCTAAAATGTATAAATATTGTAGGTAAACATTTTTACAAAGATAGATTTATAGCGTTTACTAGATTTTATTTTGACAACGCACACGCCAAGGACGAAAACGAAAAAGAAAGAATGTACATTAATATTTTATAACGATTGAACGAACGTTGTTTGAACTCGATTAATAATACACTAAATTATTCCGTACGCTATACGGAGGAATGCATTTTCGGATGAAAAGATTGTTTCGTTAAAGAATTTTGTCGCATGGCTGCGGTATTGTTTCTTGTTAATAATCAAACTGTCGATCTCGATAGTGAAAAAGTCATACCGCGCAATGGCTTTCAATAGGATTCTCCATGTTCAAATTACGCGAATAAAAATTAAATCTGAATTTGAATAATTGAAATAACGCGCCCTCGAATACATGCACATGAAAAATATCATTTAAATCCTCTCCCATGCGTACTTTAACGATGTCCTTAATTATTAATACCTATGATCTCAAGTTTAGAATAAAAGTTGTACGTTCGTGGTTGAATAATAGCGCGCATTAACAATCGGTGACCATTGATTATCGGTCGGCATCCTGCAGCACAAGGAGAGTATCCTAATCTTCCTCTCATTTTTCCTGGCGCTTTTCCGTCTGGCTTTCCACATTCGCGTGTACTCACTCGGGCGGGAAGTTTTAGCGGCTTCTGCTTGCTGGCGCTCATCCAGAGACGCTACCCTTCCGTTCTCTCCATCTCCATCTCCATCTCTCTCCATCTCTCTCCATCTCACCATCTCTCTCTCTCTCTCTCTCCATCTCTCTCCATCTCTCTCTCCATCTCTCTCTCCATCTCTCTCTCTCTCTCTCTCTCTCTCTCTCTCTCTCCATCCTCGTTACGCGCCAAGGTACTTTTGCCGGAAAACGAGCAAGTTTCAGCCAGCAGCTACGACGACGGCGGCAGTAGCAGGCAACATCGTCCCGCACTCGTTCGCACAGACGCGAAGCTTCGCGCTCGCTCCGCCACGTCTTAGGTGAGCCTCCGGGCGATACGCCGCACACATGTGCACGCACACTCGCACACCACCCGGATCCCCGATGTCCCGTGTGTTGGCTCTCGATGGCGTGACTCCTCCTCTCCTCTTCCGCCATTCCGGTAAATGCCCCTCGTGCTTTTCCTTTTGCTCGTTCTTTTCCTCGCTCTTTTCCTCGCTCTTTTCCTCGCTCTTTTCCTCGCTCTTCTACTCTCTCCTACGGTCGATGTCCCAACCGCAGCCCTGTAACCTCGACTATACCTCCTTTTTTTGCACGTTTCTTCCTCCACCGCCACGCTCGCGTGTTTACGCAGACTCGGCGCTACGCCGCCGATTATACGAGCGAGTTTGCCCGGAGTCTCGTTTCTAGCCTCTCATCTCTTATATCTCATCTCTCAACTCTCGTCCCTCATTTCTCTGTCGACGCGTTCAACTACCGTCTGCGCGCGTATGCAGAAATAATAGCAGGTTTTCTCTCGCCTACTCGCACTTCCAAAAAATATCTATCAAGTGTTGCACTAAATTACTTAGCGGAGAGGCTACTAATAAAGCCCAGAGGACAATCTGACAAAATTACTAGTCGACAAATGCACCGTTCGGCTATTACCCAATTCTTCTAAGTGTCATCATTGCAATTCGTCAGTGTTAGTTATCCGATCGCTAGGTTGAAAATAAATTCCCACTTGAAAGTAGACGCAAATCTATCGACGAAAGTAGGCGCTGGAGAAATCATTTTCCAAAGCATCTACGTTTATTATCACGTTTTACAAGGAAAAAACTTATCAAGAATTATCATCAATTATATGCTTATCTCGGGAAAAATTAATCGTAGGCAATGCAGCCACGAGCAAAATTTCACGGCAATTTCACCGATTGACGCAAGTGCCGTGGCGAGTAACAGTTGGAGCGCACAAGGTGTACGGCGCAAGTAGCCTTTACGTCGTAATTCTTAGCTGCTCAGTCGTAAGCACCGAGCGAGACTATTTAGCGGACGTTCCTGGCGAAGCATCCAGTCGATCAATCCGTCGCTTATGATTAGCAGTATCCGTCGATCGATAGTCTCTCGGCTCGTTGGCGAGTGCTTAAATAATTCGGCGCGTCAATAGCTACGTAACTGAAATAGAAAGTACGAGGTCAGAGCCGTAGAGGCCGATCGATCGATCGCTCCTCCGACGAGCGAGAGGCAGGGAGAGCGAGAAGGTGTCCACTCCAGCTCCCGGCATCTCGTTACCCCCGGCCGATAATTTCGGCTTGAACTTTTATCGCACTGGTCGGGAGCGAAAACGCGCCCCGAGAGCCAGTGGCGGCTGTATTCTCGGACTCGGGCCCTGGGAATACGAAGCGAGTGTGGCGAAAGAGCGAGACTCGGATTCTCGAGGGGGCGAAACCAACGCGTTTGCTCGCGCCCGTCGAAATCCAAAGGGAGCGCTCGCCCCTCGCCCCCTTGCTGCTGGAGCGACGCGCCTACACGCGTATTTTCCAGCCCGAAGAAATCCCGTTAACTTATTAATAGCCGGCCCGTGAACAGCGCCGACATCGCGCCCCGGGACCTCGCACGAACGCTTCCGCACAGATACAAGCATCGCCAAAGGCTGGATTTCACCCTCGAGAGGTCTGTGGAATTGCTTTTTTCGACGCCTCGGCCCCTCTCCCTCTCTGGATAAGCTCCACTCGACGTACCGCTGCAATTACGCATTTTTGAAAGCGTCGGCCACTGTACTCTTGAACGAGGTCGATCGAGAGACGTCGGATTTCTATTTCCGCTATAAGATTGAAAGTCGCGGATGTCGCGGATGTCGCGTCCGTAATCGTTTGCACATGCGGTTCGCGTATACGGAATTTGCCGGGGCAAATTCAATCACTTTTTACATTTTGCCTGTTTTATGGTTTATCGAAACTTTGTTCGAAAATGGCCTTTTTTACATTTTCTAGCTGAAAAATCTTTAATTGGAACTGGCGTAGCGCGGCGCTTAAATAATCCAGAGGTCATGCTGCTGTAATGCTATCGGCACTGATAATTGCGCCGAAACGGCTTGAAACGGCTTGAAACGGCTTGAAACGGCGGGTCACGATTATATTTAACTTCAGAACCTCGTGATTCTTAAACGAGATATCGTTTTTAATATCCAAACATCTGTTACCAGTGACACCTCCGCCTATTATGGATATTCGCTGATATGGTAAAGCGAAATAGTAAGTTGAAATCAATTCTCATTGCCTTCCCTTGTAAATATCGGTAACAATTGTAGCGAAAGCTCGGTCTCGTTATCGGAATGCGTTGTTCGTCGTTATAACGTTCTCGTAAAAAACGCGATCGCTGTATTTAGTATACAGACAGCGGTACTAGCGGCGTACGCGGAAAAGCTGGAGTCATAAAAGTTCGGGGCACAAAAGGAATTGATCGGTAAAGCGTATGCCTCATTAAAATTGAGCAATCAGCGATTTGGAATTTATCCGTCTCGAGAGCAGCGAAAGCTCGCCCCGTTCGAGCTCGAGCCCAAAGAGGTAAAAGCGAGGTATCGCGAGGCGTAAAGTGCAGCGCGTACATGCGCGAACGTGCGCGTACATGCGCGTAGATCGGAGAGGAGAAAAATGGGGTTCGCACGGGGCAAGAGGCAACTTGCTGCAGGCGAATGTGCGAGCAGGTGGCAAAAGGAGTCGAGTACATGCGCGCGGGACCGTTTATCGCTGCACCGCCGATAATTATTTCACGCGCAAGCTCGTTAATGCAACGAGCGCGAGCCGTTTATTCTTGAATTCGCAGGCAGTCGGAGGTTGGCCTTGGGCTTTGTATCGTCGTACATACACGTACGGGCGCTCACACTTGGCCGCTGAGCTGCTCTCGTGAACCATCGACTTCCGGCTCCGCTCCGACGTCAAGCTGCGATGCTGCTTTGCGCTACTTTCGTTTCACGCGTGACTCAGACGTACCGAGAAAAGAGTTCGTTTATGTGCGCGAATATACGCTCGCGTATATGCCTTAACGCGACTATCGAGTTGGGAATCCTCTCGTTTTGTAAAGCCAATTCTCGATTCACCAACGACTCGACCTCTGCTCGGTATGCCCCATCATTCCGTTACATCCGTAAAACTGAAAGGCATCGCGTTGGAACGTGATAAATAAATCAGTCTCGTAGGCAAATAGATTGCGCGAGATACGCCAGAATATTAAAATATATGACGTCGGCAACGAACTTTGAAAGAATCGCCCCCTGCGATACCCACTTGACGTTTCACAAGCGATTTCGCGTGATTAACACGTTACGTCTCGTATCGTATTATGTACTTACCAATCGCTTGTTGTCATTCCTCGCTCAATCTTAAACCAGTTTCGATGCAAATGCTCGCTAGACTTTCAAATTTCGAATAATCGCCTCGTACGCGATCGGTGATTCGTAATTTCTTCCCGTGCAAATTATGATCGAATAAACAAAGACGACAAGAAAATTACCGTTATCCGTGAAACGGCCGAATCGCAAAATAGTTAATTTCGTTGTCGAGTTCAGTAATTAGCTGTAACGCCGCCATCTTCACCGACTGAATTGCTCAAATTTTTTCCAATAATAATTTATTAAGACAACGGGTTGCTATTTTTCAGTATTTTTAACACAATTATCAGTTCTTTCCTTTAACACTGTACTTCCATTTCACGTAATCCACCGTATCGCTGATCACATGTGCACACATGCGCGCTCGCACGCGCGCACACACACACACTTCATCTCGGAATTGCGAGTGTTGCCTTTTAAAAGAACAAACTAATAAAAATAATTACCTACTCGTATAAGCGACCGGTCTAAAGCGGTTAAGATACGAATGGTCATAATTGACATTTAAATTGAATCCGCGAAAGTATATTTGTCATAGTTTATGGCAGCGGATATTTAAGAATGCGGAATAAATCACTTGAAAATTTATTTTTCACTTGCAACTTTCAAAACGATATTACTCTCTGGATTTTTTATCGTAAATAAGCGTACACACAAGTATTTGGAAATGCACTACGATCGTCTCACTATAAGTAATCAAATTTGTATTCGAGTCACGTTTCTATGACACAATGTGTTATATGCAAATTAAGTTAAACAACTATTTACAGAAGTACGATTAAGATTCTCGGGAACGTAGTCGATTATTAAACGACGGGTAAATCGTACTTTTAACGCGCGCTCGATAAATTACGATCTTTATTAAAGATGATTTTTTAAAAGAATAGAATTAAATAATTCGCTTAAAATGTATAGGGCACCGAGGCGTTATAAATTTAAAAGTACTATTAGTAGGGCATAAGTGCCACTAATACTGAAACGCAATAAAAGCGCAGCCGTAGCGTTTGATCAAAGCCGCGCAACTCGCGATAACATCGCAACTTCGTCGAATAATCTCGAGCGCGAATTTCTCCCTCGAACCTTTCGACGGCCTCTCGCAACGGCGTCCGCGATTTCCTACGCCACCTCCTCTTCCGTCCCGCCCCTTCCGTGCTTCTGCCGTCGCGCGTTTTATCCTAACGGCAGCTCGTTAGCGAGTGATTAACGAAAGAACTCGCCCCGTACGTTTTTCGTGCCCCTTGCATCAAGAGGGCGCATTCGTTGCACACCCTGCACACTCACCACCCCTGACTCGAACACACCAGCGCGACTGGAGAAAAAAGGACGATGTAAGGAACGTATTATCACGTGCGTCGTTACTCAACCCAGGAACGTGTTAATTTGTAGAGCGCGCGGTCGCCCGACAACGCAGTTGAGCCTCGTGTCAATTTTGCGTGGGAGTGATCGTCCCTTTCGGTCCTTTGTCCGATTAACGGCCTGCGACCGGATCAACTATTTCGTGCGCGTTCGACGTCCCGATCATTCAAACCTCACGGATGGAAAAAAGATCGCGCTTATACTCGCTGGAATGGCCGTTGTTTACGGTATTTCGTTAACTTTTATCAAGCGCGCGTATTTATTAATGTCCAGCGTCGGTTCGATATTTCATCAATACTGACGATTCCTTCTTGGCTCTACTACTTGACTCTACTTGACTCAACAAACGAACGGGCGTTTAAATGTTCCATTCGATTTTATAAATAAGTTTGAAAAGAGACCTACATGTGCGTATCATCGTTAGTCTTTAATATAGCCTTAGCCTTTAATATAGACGAGCCATTGGTAATGTTAATTTTTATGTCGAATTTACACGACAATCTTAGCCATTTGTTACGCTCCTTGGCGCTATACTATATATTACAATATATTAAAGTATTTTATAGTTTACTACGACAACAGAAAAAAAATCTACGAATTTCGATTTGAAAATATCAATGTACATGAAGTGCGAACTATTAAATGAACGTAAAGGTTTACGCACATTGGCATCGTGAGGTCAAATTTGGAAAGTTATTCTCCGTTGCGAAACCGAAATTCTTTTAAATATACGAATTTACACCGGTGGACTAATTGCAAAACTTGCGGAGGTTTTCGTCGATGAAGACGAAAAGGAGAATTGAAAGAATTGCACATTCATTAAAGAGTTGGCTGCTAAGCTTCACCACAAATGAAATAAAAGGGTTATAATATTTGATACGGTCGCAGATGCGCGTAGTTAACCGAGTTCAATTTGATTTTTTAAAGCGCGAATTAAGTGCTATTTTTCGCTAAAAATGTTTCAAGTTAAAAGCACTCGCTCGAAAGATTATCCGGTTCTTATCCAACGAGCAATTATAATCGATGCAGACATTGCATTGGGATTCTATCCACTAATTCGTTTATGACGAAAACGGAATCATTGCGATGCAAAAATGTTAATCACCCCCGCGCAACCCGAATGTCCCTAATCGACCAGTTCATTGCATCCGCTCGTGTAAATAGTGAACACCCGACATTAAAGGCGCCCGGGAAGGGACGGGGCCTTGGGTCTCGTCAAGGAGTCGCTGTAGCAGTAATGGTGGCGTCGCTCTGGAGTTGGCGTCTTCGACCCCGACCCCTCTGCTTCAAGGGTTGGAAAAAAGACGAAAAGAAAGGCAGAAACTAGACGTCCCTAATGACGCAGTACACTACCCTATCTGTACGCGATCATTGTAATCGATAACCCATCCTCTTTTTTTCTCCTTCTTCTCTCCTTCTACTCTCCTTCTTCTCTCCTCCTTCACTCACCTTCTTATTTATTTAGACTTTCCTCTTTGCACTTTTTAAATGGATTTTACACGTTCGATTCGTTTCTCGGATCAATATAAATGTTGAAATTATAGATCACTGTTCCTTTATTTCTCCCTAATTAAAACTTGGGAAAGAATTCAATTACGACGGCAGAGGAATTTCGAAAGAGCTCCCTTTTAAAATTTTCAACGCCATGAATATTACGGATTACAAAAATGCAATTCATTTTTTAATAAGTGAGGCTAAATCGCGTGGGACGTAATATTACGGCTCCACTTACAAACGAAAATTACCCAAAGATTAATATTCGAATTAGAATTAAATTACGTAGCGTTATAATCACCTCGGAAATTTGAGGCAACGAAACGAACATAACGACGTTCTTTCCTCTTTCTATTTCGAGAGTAACACATACCGACGTAAAACCTACGACTATTTTTATATAACGATTTGCGGTTTACATTTATTCTCGCATGCTAGAATCTCGCTACGTACGTTACGAGCAAATCGAAGGGAATAAATGAATTATATCATTTTCGGAAAGTCGAGGTGTACGACCGTACATATTCTAAGCGAAACGCGTTCGTCCTCGAGGTCAATCTTTTCAATATATTTCAAACTTTCGCAAAAGTTAGAGGGTACGCAGTATAGAAATAATTATTTTTATTTTAGAAGCGAACGGTACACGGGCAGATGAAGAAATTACGGTAACACTGGTTAATCAGACAACCCCCGAGCATTCGCTAATTTTTGCAAAAAATTAATAAGTTAACGAGCTTTCAAACGCTCGCATTTTTCACCCTTTCTACTTTCTCTTATATGGTATTATTCGAGCGATCGTTGCGCCCGCGTCTACCGTCGCGGAATACGATGTGGAGCAGGAAAGCGTGGATCCACGAGAGAGTCACGAAGGAACTGCGAAATTAAGTTCGAGGCCCTGAAGTGCAGAAGAAGCCAGAGGAGGGAAACTGCGAGGCGGGTAACTGCGACACAGGGTTACGGTTATCGTTTCTTTACAAGCTCGTAAGCAAGCCGCAAGCTCGCCACCTTGGGCTTTAGTCATCCTCCTCCCGCACATCCTAACCTTCCTTGCAGCCGCCTCCTCTGGCCTTCCCTCTGGCTCCAAGGGAAACCACTTTGCGGATTTCTCCCCTCTATCGGCTGCACATGTTGAAGAACTCGAGCGCGGGCACATTGATCGCAGCGCGACCAAGAGCGTAACCGCTCCAAGGATATGCAGCAGCCCTCTACGCTACGCCGCACACCAACACCAGCCTCGATATCCTCCTGCGGCCTCGTCGCACTAAGGGGAACGCATTATCTGGCTTTACGAGCCATATCGATCGAATTTATCTTTCCAGAGCCCCGCGCTCTATCGCAACCCCGACGCTTTTATTCGGTTTTTCCGCGACGGCGTTTCAATGATTATCCGGGTCGATGACGAGAAGCGCTCGAGCGCTTTTGTCCCGGCCTCCGGAAAATTCGCTCGTCGCGCGCGACAGGACCGAAGGACTGCAGCTCGCGCCGAGGGCCGGGGAAAGGAAATTACGCGAGCGGCGAGAGACGAGCAAATTAAGTTTAATGGGATGAATTAGTGGCCGGGCAGCGGAAATGGGAAACAAACGTGTTCGGCATGCGCCGTAAAACGCGAGCGAGTCGGGAGCGATGATTACACGGCGGCTCCCCATAGACATTAGACGACCATAAATATTTGAAGCGCGGTGAGTCGCGCGCGGGCCGCGTTCACTTTCCGTATCCCGATCGACTCGGAGCTAATCGCCGTCGCGACGGGGACGCTGCGCGTATTAGCCCGCATGCGACACGCCGAGGTAACGCGGGCAGTCGAGCGTCACGGCGGGTATGCGCTCGTGAAGCCGAGGGGTGGCGCCGCCGGATTCGCCTCCCTCGGGCTTTACAGCTGTCGCCCATAGCCAACACCTCCCCCGGGGGGCCGCGTCACGAGGATCCGTCGGCGCGGGCCCACGTAAATTAAATACGCGCGTCGTCGATAAAAATGCGCATTTATGCGGGGCGTGGCGCGAGGGGCTCGACCTGTGCAGGAAAGCGACCGACGGTTACGGATCGCGGCCGCGGGTGAGCGAGTCGGATTTTCCGCTTTTGCGCACGGGGGAGTCGTCCAGGGGGGAGCTCGAGGGAGAGCGACGGGGCGCACGTGTATCTCGTAGATTGGGAGTTCGTCAGGTGGGATTGGGGACGCCTCGTCGAACCTCGAGATAGGCGACGATTTATTTCGTCCGCGCGCATCGAGAGTCCGCGAATGTAACTGCCTACCGAGCACCGAGAACAAAGTGGTTCAATTCATCGAGGAGTTGCCATTCCTAAGAGAGAAGCTTACGCGTCGCCGGTAATTTACAACTTGTCAACGAGCGGGCGTTTTAACTACTTTCGAAATTCGCTCTCGCGTCCCTGGAGCTGCTCCGGAGGCCTCGGACGATCGCCGCGGAGATCCGCGCTCATTTTTTTGGAGAAACGGCCTTCCACGGCACCGCGCACTCGAGGCGACACGAGCTATTAACCGGGATCGCGGGCGAATCCGAACGCTAATACCGAAACGGAGGAATCTTCGTTATTTAACGACGAATAACGTCGTCGCGGGTGTCGAGCGTGGCTGGAAGGTCCTCGGTAACGGGGAACCGTCGCACACAAGGCACGCGGTGAGCCGAAGAGAAAGCGCGGCACTTGAATTTCGTCTATAAATAATCGCGAGGCATATTTAACCAGGGGAATAATTAAAGCGGTAATCGACGTTACGTAATGAAATTCGCGGACTCGATATACGTGGATGGATAAAAAGGCCTCGAGCACCGCCTGAGGAAATCGCAAGGACCTCCACTTATTCGCTTATTGATATTCCAAAGCTATCCGTCATTCGACACGAGAGCAATGGCAGAAGCACGCGCGCGCACATACGCACACGTATGGGGTCCGGTTTTCTCGTGGACAGGACTCTCCATCAATCCACTTGGGCGCCATGCAGGGCCGGGACGTGGAGAGCGCGCGGCAGAGGGCGACAGGGCAGAGGGGCATCGGGGAGCCAGGGTCGACGTTGCGTTACGTGTCCGGAATGGAAGGGGGACCCTACCTACTAGCGCTCCCCCCAGGCCGACCCAAGCCCACCTATACATATACCGACCGCATACAGGACGCAGGATCGTGTGGGCGCCAAAGGCCAGGCCGCCTCGATGCCAGAGGGATCGTAATAGGGCTCGGCCATCGGATTATCGAGTGTGCGCCGGCTGCGAGGGAGTGCGGGGTGGGACGCGACGGGTTCAGGCGGGTTGAAAAGTCCCGGGACCCGCTCGCTATTTCCTAGCACCGCAGGCTTTGTCATCCCGCGCGGAATCCACGAGAAAAGGGAGACGCGGAGACACTCGAGGCGTCGGACCCGAGCGGAGAGAAAGCAGGAGTCACGAGCGAATTCAAAAGCCTCCGACGGCTCGACGCGCGAAAGCGGCGTGAGTGGTGAGCGACGCGGAGGGTGGCTTTGGACGGCAAATTGAGAGACGACAGATGCAGCCCACGACAAAGAGAGAGAGAGAGAGAGAGAGACGGTCTGTTTAGAGGGAATTAGCTTCGGCGAAAAGCCCCGCCGAGAGGAAGAAGGAGAAAAAGCTGGTAATCCTAGTGGTTGGCTTCGCTCAGTTCCGTTCTCCTTTCCTTATGCCGACTTTCTTCCGAGCGACCTCGCGACCTGCAAATACCAAGAGTGCGTAAATTGGGCTTCCGTTACCTAGGAATTCTGACCTCTAACGCCGCTGCTTTTATATCTGCTTTCACGAGCAATTTTATTTATCTAAGTGGAGATGTTAAGCCCAGCTTCCTTCTCGACTACGTTTCACCGTTCTTCAAAATTCTCTTACCGAGATCGCGCGTCGAGAAATTTCGTTGGCCGACGTCTTTTTTTTTTACTTTCTTTGTATCTGCACTCTTTGCATCAGTGAGGGAAAGCAGTGAAAAATCAGCGATCGTTTACGTCTGCGTATGCATTTGTTTATCCTAATATCTGCGCTATCTTCCATGAATGCCAGGTGCCTTAATCTAATATCCCTATCGATTATCGAAACGGCTTGAACTATCGAGAATACAGGAATTCGAAAAGTCCAAGGAAATTACAAAATAATGCACTTTACCTTCGCTTTACTCGGGCATTAAAAATCAAAAGATTTTCTGTGCACTTTAATTCCATTTTTCTTATAAGACTGCAGCCTAAGCGCCTAAGCTCTTTTCTATCGTTTTTCAATTATCCTAACAGGGTATTTATGATACGACTGGTACTAAATAAGTAGGACTATCCCTTGATAACGAAAAAAAATTAATGCGAATATAAAACGGTTGAATATTTAAAATCATTTCGTCTTTCCAATATAAGATTTATGACAGTCAAGTTTAACAAAGAATCGGTTGGTTTAATGTCAATTCATTCCATTTCGTATTTGAATAAAGAATTTACATATCGGTTTTTCCCAAATACCGATGACGTTTATTTGCCGTCGATTTCTTTTTTTTTTCTTTTTTCTTTTTCCTTTTTTTAAATTATCATCTCCACTTGTATAAATGCGCTTTTATTTTATTTTTATTTTTATCTACTCCGGTAATTAGCGCGCTAAACTCGAGTTTTAATGCACTAAATCAGAGTAAGATAGTTAGAACGCTATGGGCGAGTCTAATTTTAAATTATAGTTTAATACGCGTGTGTGCCACCTTGCAATTAAAAGACCAATGAACTTATTGGTGTGTGCAGAATTAGAGAAAGAAATTATCAATTATAAAGAGAAATATAAAAGAGCGTACTTTAAAGAGGATAAAATACGAGGGGTTTATCAAGTTTCTCTAGGTAAATGTAAAAGCTTTACTATGCGTCAAAATTAAAGTCAGTTTAACTAAAGTTCCTCGTTTGTCCAACAAGTACGAACTTTTAGAAATATGGTGTAAATGACGTATAAATCACGTAGCGGTCGTCGGCTCATCAGAAAGTATTAGGCTATTTCGAATAAAATTAGATACTTATCGCATTATACGCGTAAGTGTGCTAAGACCTTCCGTTACTTAACTAATATTCATTCTTTAGCGGCTTTAGTTAGACTTCAATTCTTTTATCTTTCTTAACAGTCGGTCGTGAGCACATTGAGTAAATTAAGTTTTGGCGAACGGAAAAAGTGCCAGAAAGGGCAAGTATTATTTAACCCGGGCAATTCTCGGTACGTTGTAATGGGATTTTGTCTCCGAGAGCCGAGAAAGAATGTTTTACGAATTTTTGCGCTAGTGCGACAAAATAGTTCGATCGATACGTTCGATCGTCCGGCGGATATTTCCTTTGGCGTCTGATCTGGCGTCTGATCGATAACGAAATACCGAAAAGTGAAAGCACGAGCCGGTACTAATGAAATTAGCAATTCAGGACGTAACAACGTACGGAGTGAAATAACAAAAAGGAGCGGAGCGCGTGCATCTGTATACTTCTCCCCTCCACACACACACACACACACCCCCCCCCTTTTTTTTATGGCTATAAAGCCGAAGCCGCGACGCAATTTACGCAAGCGGATATAGTTTATGCAGGTGACGCGCGTGTGTGCGAGCACGAATCGGAGCGAGCTAAAATTGGCGGTTCTCCGATGTCGTCCTTCGACGCGCCGTCGCCGTCGCTCTCAACCCTCCGACGCATCGCGCATGCGACGCTGCAACGAGTGCGATATAAACGAACGCCGACGAGGACGTCGAGCCGTCGAATCAGCCACTTGACGTGCACGTTATATGCGCATTATACCTACACATGCGCGATGCTTCTGTTCGCCGTTACGCGCGCACCCGTTGCATTTTCGAGGTATTTCTCGCGTCTAGTGCGAACTCCAAAGCCCGTCTCTACCTTTTATTTTTACCAACGAATCGCTCGATCTGACAATGCAATTATTTTGCATGCCAATTTCCTAAGTTTTCGCTACGACTCGACGACAATTGGGAACTAGTTCGTTCTATCCCGCTAATTGCCGATTAGGATAGAGGAAATGATACGACGCGATGCAGCAATAATAAATTGAAACTTTCGATGGAGAGATGAATACTTTTCCATAATTTCTTGCTCAATTTTTACAAGTGGCTGCTGACCGATAAAAGGCAAGTTAACGCTCGCGTCATTTCACGTGACAAGCATATTTTGGAGTTCGACTACGAATTCATCGGGTACACCAATACGGTATTCGCGGACTTTTTAGTCACAAGTACCGACGAATTATTAAATTATAGCTGGCTTCCGTAAAGGAGCGATATACTTCGTGACAAGATTACACATCTCTTATATAAGTACAGATTCTTACTAATCACGAATTATAATCCGAACGATGGCATTCGGAATAAAGTGTTGCTTACCAATGTATTATTTATTGTACAAGCTGTGTACGTGCAAGGAGTACTAGGTATGCATTCAATACGCGCAACGTAAGAATGTCGCATTCGGAAATAAAATCCAATTCCCGTATCTTGCATAATGACATAATGAGCGTACCTAATGAGCAAACACAGAAGTCAAGACATAGATTAGGATAAGGAGGATATCTCGAGATCCTTTCTACCAGAGATAAATGCTTTATCTCGATCGCTTTATCGGGATTCTCGGCACTAGAGATGGGTACCTCGCAGGGCGTTTTCCCCCATGTTATAGCAGCCCAGGCCTGCAGGCTTTGTTCGAATCATCCCTTGGCGCAATTACGAAAATTCAGGCGCGCGTCGAGGGTTGCGCCGATTGAATATGCATGTCCGTGTACAAGCAGCGCCTCATCGACCATTGCAGTTTCGCGTACCCACCAAAAAGTAAGACGTCGGGGCGGCGAAAAAAGCGCGCAATCCAACTTCCCGCAAGCCCCATTCGTACGGTTACCCGGGCACTCTGAGCGATTCCCTATCTTCGTCGGTCTTTTGTCAAGGCACCCTCGAAGCTGTCCCGCTCGATTCGTCGACAGCCCCTCCCATTGCTTTCCATCATCCCTCAAAGCCTCGTGATTTTGGTGAAGCTGGAACGTGGAAGAGGGCGAGAGAGCGAGAGACCGAGGAGCGAGGGAGCGAGAGAGCGAGAGAGCGAGAGAGCGAGAGAGCGAGAGAGCGAGAGAGCGAGAGAGCGAGAGAGCGAGAGAAAGCGGGAAGCCAACGGTACGTACAAGCACGAGCTTAGTCTTAACAATTCGCAAGCGCGACGGGCTTTCCAGCTTGAAAGTGATAGAGCGAGAGGGGGAAGAAAAAGACAGAGATAAATTTGTGTGTGTGTGTGTGTGTGTGTGTGTGTGTGTGTGTGTGCGCGCGTGTGCGCGCGCGCACGCGTATGCGCTAGAATTGCCTGGGATTCAACCATACCGATGAATACGTTTTCGAAAACCCGACACAAAGAGAATCGTTTCGGTCTAGCCTAGCCCGACCTGGACCAGCTTAGCCCAGCTTAACGTACATCCACGAGTCGCGAGCTTTCACGTACTCTTCGGATATTTTTGTGGTGCCACAGATTTCGTTAGCAGTGACAAATTGTCCGGACGAACCGAGATTGACGCACCAGCCTTTATTATTATTGAGGCGAAGTTATACCATCGAGTGTCTTCTCGTACTAACTTTTCGTTACGAGGCCTTTACATTGAAATAATATAGGAAAATAGGTCAATCGGAGAAGCAACGAAGTAAAAGCATAGAAAAACAATCGTTCCGACTGTATTCCTTGATGTAGCACTGCCTGTTTGTGCGGTTGTTCCGTTGTGCCGTCGTACACATTCAGTTCCAATTACACTAGCGATAATTAATTTTGGATCTTGTAAACCTAAATACAACTGCTAATACGACTAGTAATTTAAGTAAAAAATAATCAATATATGTAAAACGAAACGTCATGTACTGCTAACGTTTCATTAAAATCATTCGACACATTTTCTACTTATTAACGTGGAAATATTGTAATTAAAAGCTACGTCTGAAAGATGACAAAGTAGTTTTATCGCTACATCTAAGCGATATCTATTTATATCTAAATACCATATGTTGTAAGATTTTTCTTACGCTGTAAATTGAAGCAGTGCTAAATACAAGTATAAAAGTGCGTTCCACTTAATTATCCAATTAGTACAAAGTTCGTTTACATGAAAAAGCCAAGTATCTTAGAAACGTAAGATATATCGAATAGCTTCAAACATGGCCGACGAATTTCCGCAGCCCAAAGGAATCAACTTGCGTAACCATTTGAATTTCCCCGGACACGGAGGTAGCGTTAGAAGCATAGAGGCCGGTCCAGGGGTGAAACAATACGCAGAATCTCTCTTCCGCCGTAGCTTTTTCTCACGCGATGTGGATTTGTGTATCCCCCCGCTCGGATGAAACCAGAATCTCTAGCCGAGGTGGAACAACCCCTTCACTGTTCACGATCTTGGAAAGAGTATATCTCGCTTGACCGTTGTCCAGTTCTCAGCATCCCCCCGACAAGCCCGTGAGAGAATGCGAGTGTCCGCTACCGGAGGTGAAAAAAACTGGTCCAGAGGACCGCGATCTTCGGCGATTCGAATCGAGCAGAATGGAGGGGAGGGGACAATATCTCGCGGAATACTTTCTGTACTTCCGACTCCTCTCTCATTTTAGTTTCGACTTTGGTTTATTTCAAACGTGCAAGTGTAGTTGGTCTTCGGTTGACTTTATCATAATTGGGAGTAACGTTCGTCTATGCTATTCGTATAAAATGCGAGTGATAATGATCAATGTTTTTTTTTTTTTTTTCATGCGGATTGCACAGTTTAAAGAAGAAAATACAACCTTTATCGTTAATTTCTAACGAGGCTAATTTTTGCGTGCACTTTTGAACGGTGAAAGTTTTAATTATATAATTATACGTTTAAGATGTTGCTCGTTAAACTCCTTTAGAAGCTTATGCAACGGCAAAATCATTATTGCGCGTTTTGTATTATTAACGTTTCTATTCGAAATGTCGTTAAGAGTCGTAAATGGTTAATAAATCTGTGCAGTGACGTAACGATATTATACTCAACCTACGAAGATCTCATTTGTGCTCGTTTAGATACATTAGCAATTATAACATATGTATAATAGTTTCTATGAATACTTCCATAAAATTAAAACATACAAATAATCTAATAATAAGGATCGGTTTGAGTTGCTTGCCAGATTTATCATAAATTACCGTTGACGTAAAAGCCCTTATCAGAACTAGAAATTTGGTATTTTCCTCGTTTTTAAACACATTATTCTTACCTTAGATAATAACTGTTAATAAGGAAACTCGGTTAAAAAATGGCTCCTAAATACAAAATTATATTAAACAAGAACTTCAAATAACTCGAGTAATTATTTGCTTTGTTGGCATTTTGCGCTTTATTTTGCGCTTTTAATAATTACATTACATACTACCTTTGCCTAATTAATTAATTTTTCTCGAATGTAAATTAATATAAGGAAAAATTCTGAATATTTCGCATGTAAGTGCAAGCCGCCTGGATGTATCGGGTAAGCGATATTAAAGGGAAAGAATAATGAAACTAAAAACGCCAATTAGTCGAGTACGTAGTAAAAAAGATCTCGAATAAAGCAATTATCAATGAATTCACGGCTCCGTAGCTCAACGGACGGGAAAAAGGCTTCGGTAAGCGGGAGAAGGCACGAAAAGAAATCACGAAAACGGATAAAGTTTTAAAAGGCTTTAAAAGAGATCAGACGGCAACGGTGAAGGAGAAAGAAAAGCCATCGCGCGTAATACGCGACTGCCCGTGTGCAGAGATTTTTCGACGCCGCGACGCAATTGCGCGCGCGCGCACAGGCGCCGCGGCGTTTACTGTTTCAGGGCTTCGATACTACGAAGAAGCGTAAGAGCCAACCAAGAGCAGCGGTAGCGTGGAACGAGGAGAAAGAGCTTTTGATCTGCCGGAGACTTGGAGCTGCGCCAAAGAACGCCGCCACCGCCGCGCTGCGGCAGCTGATACAGGATATAGGATATAGGATACAGGACACGGGAGACGCTGGAGCTAGGTATTACTACAGCTTCCGCTTTTCCCTCGTTTACTTAAATGGCATCGCTGCTAAACGAGACCTTCTCTCTCTCTCTCTCTCTCCCCCCCCCCTCACCCTGTCCCTCTCTGTCGCCGCCACCACCACCACCGCCACCGCCGCCACCCTATTACCACCTTGCGCCTCTTTCGCACTTTTCAGGTAAAAAACGTCCTTCTTGATCCATAACTACGGCAAGATCTTTGACTAGCACATTAACGCTTTGTAAACGGAATGCGTAAGAATATAACATCTGCTTTAACAATTTTCTTTCTACGCCCGAAGCGACGCTCAGTTTTATACTTTTTGAAAATACGTTCCGTGTGATTTATTCATAAAATTTCATCGCAGGAATTATTAAATATTACCGAATATTACCATTAGAGTGGATCAATCATTCAACCATTCAACGAGTTTTCCATCTAATTGCCTTGGGCTACAGATGGTATAATTCGTACGATAAGAGTACACCAATAGCAATGATTTTATTATTGATAAAATCATATTTTATTCATTGATAAGAAATTCTAATAAATCGTATACTCACAATAATCATTATAAGAAATATATTGTAAATGAAATAACTAATAAAGTTAACTTGAGTGAACATCGTATAATAAATTCGGTTACTTGAACTCTAATTAAATTAATTATTGCAGTAAAATAAGCTATTCAAACCTTACTCTCTATAGGCTTCTGGCAGTTTTTTCAGTTAATTAATTCCGAACTATTCTTAAAACTTCTTATAATTAATTAAGCGTTTTATGCCAAAAGTGTTTGCAAATGAATTTTTTTCAATACTTTGTGTTCGAAACTGCAACCTCGATTACTTTGTCCCAACCATTACGAATTTTCTCAGCTTCACCTACTTCTTTAAGATATGTATTAACGCTTTTCCTAAATTTCCTAATCAACGACACTTCAAATACATGATAAAGCTTTCAAGTCTCTTTTACTCCAAACATTGATGATGCATCTCAGCTAACCCAATTCAAAATACAATATTATAACAAATTATACCACTAAGAATATTGATATTTTTCAGTCATAATGTGGACTTTCTCACCTGGATGGACGCTGATTCTGCCCAATAAGCAAGGATTTTAATACCGAAGATACACGAGGGTTGAAGCATCGCGCTTTCCTAATACTATCAAGTAGATTTATCGTAAATCATTAATAATTAGTACGTATGAAATATTATAATCATTGTCTAAAGGAGTTTCAATGTTACAAATGTAATTGGAGAATTTGCAATAATTGAAAGATTAAGATCGGCCATACAAGCGGCTGTTGAATCGTTATGTCAAATACTCAAAATTGATTTTTATTCAACGGAAATATTCATTATAAGTTGATTAAAGTTATGCGAAACTGAAATTCCATTCGGCGTTAAAACTTACAACCAACTTAATGGTCTTGCGTTAACTTCATTACGATGAACGATATATCCAATTTTTTTTTTCTTGTTACTTCATATGTAACGTAATTTTGTTATAGCTATTCATTAATACATAATCATTTATTGTCCGTTTTCATAGCGTCAGTATAAACGACTTTCAATTGAACCAGACCAAAAAATCCTTATTGATTTCAGGCTTAGCGTTTTAAGTGCAATACTTTAATACCCACTGCCTTCAAGTGCTTATATACTATTTATACGTAAAAATATTAATTTTTCCACCAAATTTTTAAATTTTGACGACTAATAAAATAGAGTTTATTAGTCATCAAAACTATTGTTTGAAAATACCATTCGATATTTAATACGAAGCCTCGCATTATATACAACTATACTATTTAGTCTTGAGCCTTCGTATTAATTCGAATATTTTTATCGAATACATTTTTTATATCTTTAATATTACACCCAAAACTAATTCAACGCACTAAATAAATACATATCCTTGTCGAAGATAATGAACAAATCCACCTACCATTTTTATTTATGAGAAATACGATCGCGATAGTTATTAAAAGTGAATTCAGAATGTGTAATATGAATTTATTAAATGTAGTACAATTAACAGACTTGTATATACCTTTCGTTGTTGCACAAAGAAGTAAACATCTTTCTGGCAAAAAATTTCTTAATGTCGATCTTTTCGACATTAGCATCAGGTTGGTTGTTATTGAATTACTTTGTGCAATTTCACAGAGAAATAATTTACTTCAAGTCCTGAGATTTTCGATTTTAGAATATTATTATATTCGGATAAATCGAGCAGAAATTAAATTTTCACGTACTAAAACTACATTTGCATTTTGTCAGTCAAAGAATGTCACAGCTTCCAAGTTGTAACGCAATAAAACACCTTCGAGAAAACTGGGTTCAAGAGAATTGGGTTGTAGATTCTCCTTGACGCTCGTTAATTTTAAAAAGACTTCATTATTAAGCGCGTAGCGTTGGAAATATGAAAAAATTGAGCAAAATGTGTGTCGGTATTATTTTATTGAAGAGTGCGCTTGGAAAGCTGTGAAAACGGGCATATCACTCTCATTACATATTGATTTAATGAAAGAGTTTTCGTATAGAATAGTAAATGGCAAACATATGTTGGCGAATGCATTGCATGTGATAAATCTGCCATGACAGAAGGCAAATGTTACCAACTACATTTCTTTTGTTGGAGAGTAGCTTGTAAATACTAATCACCTCTTTGCGTATTACAAAACACAATGAATATGAAATTGAAAAGCGATTAGTTCAAAGGCTGATCACCGATATAAATATAAAATTTCCAAAACGGTAGGATGAATGGATCGCTCTTTCAAAAATGGCCAACGATCCAATCGAATAAAGCACCGAGTGTCGAAAAAATTACCACGCCAATTCACAGATGCACGACATTGGTACGATGAAATAAAAATTTAGAAACGTTAATACAAGTTGTCATTAAACACTCCTACGTAATAGATACATATAAGTATCTATTACGTAGTGTGCACATTTTCAAAATACCGACAGGACTTGATAACTTTTCAAAGCCGTGCATCGTATCGAACGTATGCGTGCAAAGGTGTACAGTTCGCAAGAAATGATATAAGCCGCAGAATATCCACCCCTCTTTGACGAGACCTTGTAATTACATCAATTAGCGGGAAAGGCCAGATATAGAGAACGTGATCGCGCACAGCTACGAAAGAGTGCGTGTGCGCCTGGTGGTCGCATCGCTTTGTCGGTAGTCGAGCTCGCGTAAACTCTTGGGGGTCCGGTAAGCAGCTTCGAGCAGTTGGGCACGTGTTTCCTTTGCTGCCGCTTCGCTCGCCCGTTGATCCCTACCTTTCTTTCGTCCTCGCAAACGTTACTACCAGGAGTTCTGGGCCAAAATTGCCGAAGCGTTACAAATGCTCTTGCATTCCACCTTCCTTTCAATTTATTTTGTATACATCTCTAAGATTTGAGAGATTATAAGGATTATCTTTGTTTAGAGAGAGAGAGAGAGAGAGAGAGAGAGAGAGAGAGAGAGAGAGAGAGAGCGAGAGAGAGCGAGAGAGCGAGAGAGAGAGAGAGAGAGACTTTAACTGTTGCGAATACAAGTGGGAGCTCAGTCGACACCTGGTGTTAAGTTTTTAAAAAAATTACGTCAACGAACATTTAGCTCTAGCTACGATAACGCGTACCTTATTGAGTAAAAAATATTGATTTTCACGACTCTAATAAATTCATTCAACAGGCAATAATTTCATTTTTATTTCATTATTAATTTGTGCAATTACAGTGGAATTCCATCAATAACTTACAAGTGGAATACTCCAAGACGTGGATCGTTGATCAAACGCGTTATGCGCCAGAAGTTATCCAGTTTTTAGGTAAGGATTATTTAAAACGATAAACAGCTTTCCCAAAACGAGTTTATAGTTTATTCAAATAAGATCTGGTGCAGCATTACGTCGTTGAAATCGAAAGAAAATACAACGAACGTTTATTCGATTTTACAAGGACTCCTGAAAACGACATTGAAATACTGCAAAGCGCAATGCTAGAATGTACGTGGTGATTACATTAAAGAAAACTTATTACTAACGGTTATTTTTGTGAGCTTATTGTACCTGTAAATATAAAATTTGATTTGAGATTCATCGTGTACGTATAAATATAAGAACTCGGTGATTACTCAGTGTACGAAGAAAAGATAGATTTAATTATTTAAATTTCTCGCTTAATATTTAAAAATTTATACCTGCTCGATTTAATTCTTGTACACCGGTGTGGCTTTCTTAGCTTAACTTGATAAAAGAGAGCAATTTGTAAAACTCGAACATTCGCTGATTGCAATTCGCTCCTTAATAATTTTGTTTTTTGTCTCGGTTTAGATCCCCAATTACGTGTACTACTACTAGAGTGCAATCAGATAGTATTTCAAAAATATTTTAAATTCCTCAAATTCAAATGCAATGAAAAAAATGAGTGAAAAATCTACGGGAGACTGAAATTTCAGTGTTTTGGATTAGATTTCAAGTATTTGCGACTACACCGTGTATAGTATAGCGTAATAGCTGATTTATGCATGCGCAACGACATTTTCATAAAAATTTCAAATGACTATATAGTTAAAATTTTACATTAAGTCCTGTTAAAGAAGATTAAGTTAGCCATTACAAGCGATTCATGAATATTTATCGCTGACTATCAGTTTCGTATTTATCGTAGTTTTCGGATTTTATAGGAAGTAGCGTGATATCTGGCCAGTCGAGAAGATGAAATGCGAGTACTCGATAGAACTGAATAAAAATAAGAAGCAAATTATTAGAAAATAATATAAAAAAATAATAAGAACGTGAAAAGTCGCGTATAAGTAATTACCGTGGCTTATCGGAATTTACAATAATTGCCCGATGCTTATTGGCCTTCGACTCTTTTGCGTTGGTATTGACCGAATTAGCTTTCGGTTTTATATTAAATTCATGGAATATATCATTGCATTTAGACTGAACTTCAATTTAATTTTAACGAGTAAACATAATTTTTTCACAGCAGCGATTTACCTTTGAATTTACAATTTTTAACCAAGTATGACGAGCGCAGGCCCGGTATGAAAAAAAGTAGACGCAAAAACATAAATGTCTTAATTAGTCACAATATCAAATATTTATGCTTAATTGCATTAAATAAGAAATTATTTGAATTCTGTCGATTTTTAAAATTGTCATATGAGTATTTTCAATGTTGCAAGTTGAACGTTTATTTATAATTCAGCGAATAAGCCG
Organism: Wiebesia pumilae; assembly: GCA_018907045.1. Lineage (NCBI taxonomy): Eukaryota > Metazoa > Arthropoda > Insecta > Hymenoptera > Agaonidae > Wiebesia > Wiebesia pumilae. Next base: position 5,189,316 of record JACCHZ010000192.1, read on the forward strand.
ATGTTGGCTGTACTTGGAAATTAAATGTAAAAATTCTGTTTTTTACCTTTACCGTTGCCTTTACAAATCATGGACTTTTAGCTAATTTCGCGAAGCAAACTCCATTGTTATCACATTTGTAATCTCAAAATCATAAAGATATAATTCTCTTGTGTTCACACGATCGTGTAGCACTATGCTAACTTTACGTACAAGTGCATAAATAAATATTTTTAACGTTGACACTAAAAGGTTCCAATGTTTTACATCTATTTACGTATACGATAAAAATATCGCTCGTATAATATAGAAATTTCATAGATAATAAAAATTGTCCTCGCCAATAAAAGGTATTAACACGAGCGAAGGAAGCGTATGTTTTTTACCATCGCATGGATTACAGTTAATAAATTTCGAGCCAAGTGTAGAAAATGAAGCAGACAACGCAAGGAATTTAAAAGTTCTTTAAAGATGAGTTTAATTTTAATTTTAAATTGCGCTTAAAAAATACGCGATTTAATTACATGGAACACGCAGCGTATACCCAACTTTTTCCCCGTAATTCAAGGCGACCGAAGCTACCGATGTACTTCATCGCGTACGATTCCGAGTAGTAATAACGTATTTAAATCCTTCGAATCGTACAGTTTGGTTGAAATACCTAGTTTTTGTCCAGTGATCGTTGGTTGGTAAATATGGGGCTCAACCGACACACTTTTCGGGCGAAAATATCAACGCCCAAACCCTCACCAGCCCACCAAACGCCTGCATTTGCAATTACAAGGAAATACTATTTATAATAAATAAAGTTGCACTCGTGACTGGGAATCGCGATGACGGTATTCGTTTGCGGTAGTAGCGCTTTATCGATCATAAAAGTTTTTTCTCGGAAGCGTTAACGCGTAGTAGCCGTGGAAAGAGCCCGTTACCGCTGCTAAGACAAAACCTACGATCGAGCATTCGCAGCGTTAATAGATTAGAACGAAGCTCTTTTTCCGCCATTAAGTGAATTTAAGAGACCGAGCTTAATTGATAAATTGTACAGCCGAGTCGTACGATCTAGCGATTAGAACGCTCTCGCGGTCGCTTCGTTTCAAGCCTCGTTTCGCCAATTGTCGAGCAAAGGATGCCCACGTGCAGGAGCCACGGATCGCGACGCAAACTCACGAATAAATCCTCGAGTGAAACCGTGTGTGCAGAAGCTCCGACCAAGTACTCGAAGCGAGCGACGGACGAGCGACGGACGAGCGACGGACGAGCGACGGACGAGCGACGGACGAGTGCAATTCCTCGCATTACTCTGCGGATGCACCGAGATTTCGGAATTCCTTTGTGTCGCTACGTCGAGAGCGTAGAAGACGTCGAAAAGTCGGCGCTGGTAAAGAACGTGCTCCGAGTACCTTTCGCCTCGCACTTCCAACAGGACAGAGTCTCGCTGTGTGTGCGCCTGTGTGCGTGTGCGTGTGTGCGTGTGTGTGTGTGAGAGAGAGAGAGAGAGAGAGAGAGAGAGAGAGAGAGAGAGAGAGAGAGAGAGTGGGACGGTTACCGTGCGGGCCAGCATTGAAGAATGGGCATCACCGTGGCTGCTCGCGCAGAGTCCCATCCGGCAACGGCTCTAGAGTGCCCTCGAATCTCCCCTTCCCCCAACCGCCCCCCGCCTCCCTGACGATCCTGCGCCGGCGGTGGCGGCACATACAAGAGCCGCACGCGACTGTGTGTGGCCGATCCCGAGTCATATAAACGTCGACCCCGAGGTGCACACGTGCGTCCGTTCCCCGCTGTAGTCGCGCCGCGTCGGCGATACGCGGGATCCGGGCCGGTGCCGCCTGCCGAGATCGTCCCGTCCGTCGCGCGCCCGAGAGTGGGAGCGTGAGCGAGAGCGTAGCGTGAGTGAGCGTGAGTGAGCGAGAGCGAGCGTGAGTGAGCCTGAGTGGGAGAGAGAGAGAGAGAGAGAGAGAGAGAGAGAGAGAGAGAGGGGCTGCCGGCGGCGCGGCCACCCGCTATCCGCGCGAGCGCTCCGCAGTGTCCCGTCGCACGCCGGGTCGCTCGCTTCTCATTGCCGCAGTCTCGGCTCGTTCGGCGCCCGGTGCACTTGCCCCTTGGTGGCGCACCCGAGGGATAATCACGCGGAGGCCCGTCCAGCCCGTCCAGCCCGTCCAGCCAGTCCAGCACGGGCGGACTCTGTTCGCCGGGGGGAGGATCAGGCAGCGTAAGTCTCGTTTTTTTTTTCGCTCTCCTCGCACCGGTCCCTCGGCCTTCGCGGCCCGGAATCTCGAATTTCTCTCGCGGCTTTACTGCGGCTCGTTAAATTTTTACGGCGGTGCGCCCGCCGTGGTTGGACCGACGCCGCGCTCGTCGCAAGACGCCCGTCCCCCGCCCGTCGCTTCGAGCCGACGAGGTCGCAAAACGAGCCGCCCCCGTGGTTGGCCATTCGGAGCGACTCGAGGCGTCGCTTCACGGCCGCCGTCGCCGACGAGCACCTCGTAAAATCGCGGCCGAACGACGGAAATACTTTCACGATTCATCGATCTTTCGTCCCCGGCAGCGCGCTGACGTCGGCGGTCATTGTCACAGTTCCCCTCGAATGCGCTCGATGGATAATCGTTCGGTGGACGCGGTGGACCTACCCGTGGCGGTTACATCGGCGGTTACATAGCGCAACCTCGTACCGAGGAACGTACCGAGGCTCGTACCGGGGAACGTCATTTGGAGCGCGATGAGGACGTCGTTGCTACGAGTTTTGCGGCTCGCGCGCACTTTGTCGGTCTCGGCTTTGGAAAACGTCTTTTTTTTCCTCGATACGCGCGCTGCTACGACTGACGTTTACAGTTGTTATAAATCTAAATCTCTTTTCTTTACTGCAACCGTTTCCAATAATAAAGCCAGTTCCGTGCGTACTTTATTATTATTAGCGCGATACGTGTATCGCGTAAAAGCAAGTAAGAATAAGATTTCAAGATTTCAAGATTTCAAGATTTCATAAAGTGCGTCGCTCGGTATAAATAAAGATTTCCGTGGAAAGTGCCCGCGTCATAACGCCAATGGCAAACTTTTATTTCCTCGCGGTACGTACGGCTGCATTTTTTTTATCCACGATTGCACTTTTTAACGTCCGATACTCGTGATCTTGTGCGATGATCGCAGGGGGGAACTGATAAATGAGCGTCGCCCAGCTAAGATTCCTTGCGCTGGATTAGGCTCTCGTTAGACCCGAGGTAACGCTTCCTCGAGATCCCACGAGTATTTCTTCTCGGGCAGGCCTCGTCTCTCCTCCCTCGTAAAGCAGATATGAGATTTTTCGCCTTCCCGCCGAGGTTCATCGGAGGGTTTTCGGCTCGGAGGGAACGAGCCCTCGGCGGAAAATAAAGGTGCCGCCGTTCTTCTTTATAGTTCTCCGCGGTCGAGCGGAGATCGAGCGACGGCAAAATGTGGAAAGCTACTTGGCGCGCGGGAATTTTCCTCGGCCGTTCTTCTGTTTTGCAGCGTATGTCTCTTAGGTGGGTGTGCGTGTGCGCGCGCGTGTGGCGTGTGTGTGTGTGGGGTGGGTGGTGGGGTGGGGGTGGGGGGAGGAAGCGTGAAAATCTCGTCGGGGTGTCCCGCGTTCGTCTCGGTCGCGTGTGCCGGGGAAACGAAACGAAACGAAACGGCATCCCGAGGAAACGGCGGGAGGGGATCGTCGAACGAACGAGCCGGGAAGCGAGAAAGTAGACGACGTCGCTCCGGTGGTGGGGGCGGCGGCATCCGTTCCGGTGGCCGGTGCGGGCCGGTCGCCACACCCGCCCGTTTGGGAATTCAGCTTTGGCAGTTTTAACGGCGCTTTCTCCTCTCCGCCTCCCGTCGCTCAACGCTCGCTTTCCTCTCGACCGCGTTCAGCCTGCCGCCGAGTTATTGTTTCTAGAGAATTAAATATTGCTCCTTCAGCCGTCGCCGTCGTCGCCGTCGTCGCCGTCGTCGTCGTCGTCGTCGTCGTCGTTATTCCGCCGGTGGCGATCAACGTCCGGGAGACGTTGAAGTTACAGCGATGGACCTCGCGTGAATTTTAATTCGATCGAACGAACGTTCGTGCCGCTCACTTTGATCGGAGCGTGATGACCTTACGAATCATTTGTCAACTTATTCCGTCGTCTGTTATATAAACTCTTGTTAAAGGCAAACAAACTCTTTTGTTGCGCCGTAATGTCCAGGCTCGTAACGTAGGATGCGGCCTTTGAAAAGCGTCTAACGCGGCTGAGAATTATATAACGCGTTGCACCGTGAAAATGCACAATCGAAAATCAATATCCACTTTTGCGATAAAATATTAACGTTAACGCAGCGGGCTATCGACGTCCATCGGTCTCGCATCCTAGATTCGCGATATCTTACAGAAATAGCGCTGTATGCCGCAGACTCCCGATCCGAGTGGACGCGCGTCACTCGCGCACACAAACGTCGGGTAATTTAATCCAGTTATGCCGTGCGGTCCCCGGGCTTTTCCCGACGCGCATCCTCAGCCGAGTTTCGTAAAACTGCATCAATCCGTGTGTCGTCGCGACGACGTTGGCCGACAAGGCCGATAATCGAGAGGTCGTCGCGGGGTGTCGGTAACACCGGGTCGTAACGCACGCACACTCGAAAGGCGAAGCGTCGTTAAACGCGCCGTCGGGGGGTGCGAGAGGGAGCGAACGAGCGCAATAAGTTCGAGGCGCTCGGGTGCGGCGTCAGCTGTACACGCGCGCGTCATACGTGCGGCTGTCGGCTGCATACGTGGGCATACGGGGGCATACGGGGGCATACGGGGGCGGTTCGGGGCGCGGACGGCTCACCTTATATTCAATTAGCGATCTGTCCCGCTCGCAGATAGAGCCGCCTGTGCGCGTACGTGACTTTGAAAGTTCAACGGCGCGGAGGGGTGGCGGCGACGCAGCCCTTTTCGCGTGGGGCGCACAAGCGGGAATTAAGGGCTCCGATGGGTTCGGAACGGTGGCGCAACGTCGCCACGGCACATTGATTCCGAACAATGAGGGCTTATTTTATTCAGCGACTCCGCTCCACGACCGCCCGCCCCGCACAAAGAAGAGCGCACGGGGTGCACGAGCACGAAATGCGTAAGCAACTATAGGTATCGAGTGCGATCGGGGGCTATAATCGGAGAGTCCCCGCGGTTATAATCGCGAGCGAGGCCGGGAAAGGGGTTCTTTGAAAGTATGTCGGCGGCCGTGCGCGCGCGCGTGTGTGTGTGCGCTCGCGTGGATGTGCAGCGTCGAGCCGCAAGGGAGGGTGATACGGCGGGCACACCTACGTCATTAGACCAATGGACTCTGTCGCTCTCTTTCTCACAAGCCTGTGTTTTTTTCTCTCTCCCTTTTGTCTCTCCCCCGGCCTATTATTTCGCATGCGGGTACTCGGTCGCTTTACACGCGCCCGCGCGTTTTTAACGCTCTTAATGCTGGTCGATTTTTATAGATTTCCTAAGCTGCTCTTGCCCTGCACTCCACACTTAATCCATACACTCGGGCTCGTGTCTCCTGTATTCCCCGACAACTTTCATCGATTATCCTCGAATACTCGCGCCAATTAACAGTTCGATAAAAAAAAAAAAAGACTTCTCGCTATAACGAGGCGAGCGCCACGTTCACGATGCACGAGAATTTAAACAGACGGAAGCTTTAATTGCTTCTTTTGAAATAGCCAATGAAAACCTCGCGCTATAAATAGTGCCAAGTCGAGGTATAATTGCTCCTCGAGCACCTACCGGTTAATCCCGATTTCCCAAGATCTTTCGAGCGAGTTAGTGTATTGTAAAGGGAACGTCACGGTATTTGCAATAACGCTTCCGAGGTAAGCGATACGCGTAAGCGCGTACAACGACGTTGGAGACCGCTTATTATTACAAGTTGACGCGCGGTTGCCGTTTACTTTGTACTCGAAGACAATATTGAACCTCGGCGCGCGAGCTTCGGAGGTGCAGCTCGACAAATCCGACTAAATTATCCATCCGACTTAAAATCCGCGAGAATTTGCGTTGGGCCGCGAGGTAATTCAAGGCGCGAGACTTTTAACGGCGATTCGCTCGCGAGGTGCGCGAATCTGAACGATCCCCGTTGTTTTCCGTTGATAGGAAATAGCGGCAAAGGAGCATGACTCGCAGTAGCGGACTGTCGACACGGAAAAGGACCGCAACGGCAGCCAGGATCTCGAGGCGTCAAAGTTGAAGACGTAGCGATAGATTTGGGCGGATAATCCGAACGGCACTGGCGGATCATCACTAGCGGCCTCGCAAGCGTCGTGCGCCAAAGTACAGGACGACCAATGGCGACCATTACGATGGGCCTACGTCGACGAGTGCAGGTCGGCAGCTCGTCCAGCGTCGCCCAGCCGAGCGGCAGCAAGCGCTCGCGCTCCGAGAACAACAACAGCCCGTCCCAGGGCAACCTCAATTCCCCGGGCTCCGAGCCTGCCCCAAAAAAGTCCCGAGGTCCGTCCTCGAGCGCGGGCGCAAGGACGGCCAAGGCGAAGGAGCTCGAGCTGGCGAAGAAGACCTCGATGAATAATCCGGGCCCGCCGCACTGGTCGGACCCGCGGCCCTACGCCTCGATCGCGGGCCTCTCGCTTCAGGCCCAGGCGGCGCTCTGCCCCGATGCAGTGGGCCTGCCCTCGCCTATGTCCTACATGTCCTCGCAGATGGCCACGTTCGTCGGCACCGCGACGAATCTCGGTAAGAGCCCTTCGGTCTCCTACCTCGACATCTCGAACATGACCGCAAGACCTCCGGGCTGGCCGACGGACGATGCCAAAGGCCCCATGGGTCTGCCGTTCGCGGCCGGCTCACTCGCGGGCCCCGGGCCCTACGGGACGTCGGCTCCAAAGGCTCAGAACAAGGAGTCCGGGGCGCAGTCGAGCTGCCTGTCCTTGGGCGAATCGCAGGCCTCGAAGCCGGCCCAGGTCACGCTACCCAAGAACTTTCCCAATGACTCGATGTTTAGCGCGTATCAGCCCTGGGTCATCAAGACCTACGGTGACCTGGCCAAAACAAAGACCATCACCATCAGAAAGTACGCGCGCATCCTGAGGACGCTGCGGGGCGAAGAGGTTAACAGCGCGGAGAACAGCAAGTTTCGCTTCTGGGTGAAAAGCAAGGGATTCCACATCGGTCAGCCCGAGGGATACGAGCCTAAGCCCGCCGACAGGATCATCGGCCGACACGCCGTGACTAATCCGGGACTGGATCCGCCGCTTTACGTGCCCACGCAGCCGCCCCACAACAAGGTGAGTGCCGACGTCCTTTGTAACTCTCGACAGCTGTCCTTCCGCCGCTTGCCTGCTAATAGTTTCTTCCACTACTTGGATTATCGATTTCCTTTCCTCGCCGCAATTCATTATTATTCTCGCTCTCGAAAGCCGCGCTCTTTCAACGCGAGTTTCCAAAGTCGCCTGCGGACACCGCCGCTAAAGCCTGGACCTCGCGCTTAAAAATCCTACGACTCGTAAGTCACGAGGATGAGAAATGGCCTCGCGCGTACCCTACCGAACGTCCCGTCGTCCTCGAGGACGAACGCAAAGTCGGAATATTGAGATGGAGGATGGGTTTTTTGTCGTCGGCAACCGTTCGGTCCATTTGTCGAACGACGCGACGCGTCTCTCGTGCCTTAATCGCTGCGACTGTCAGATCTTCGCATTTCTGTCCCTTATTCTCGAATTCTCACGGAGTCGTTGGTTTTGTATATCGCGCGAACCGAAGCTTCAAAAGAATACATAATTCAATGGTGCAATAGAGTAATAGAAACGTCGCATTCCGTTGGCGTAACGAACGCGAGCGACGAACGCGAGCCGATAAACTGGATTTTCGAGTAAAACTCGCGTTAGAACGATAATTATTTATCGATTAAAGTGCTGGATGCGAGAGCGCATAGTCAGCGAGCGGCGATCATTTCGTTTGCAATTGAAGTGGCCGCAACCGCTACTGACGAGGGCGCTACATTACATATTCCGCATATCCGAGTGCGCGGTAACGAGGCGGGCCATAATTTTAAATTTTTTCATTTCTTCGGGAAGCGGATGCGCAAAGGGAGAAAGCGTAAATTCCATCGGACCATTTAGAGAATTTGGCGTGGTATCGACGAGTGGCTGGCGCCCGTCGAGTGGATCAGTCGGACTGGCGGTCGAGCGACTCCAGTTCTCGTTGGTGACGAAATTCACGTCGACGTCGTCGGGCTCTTTCGCAAAAATCGATGCGCGGTCCCTTTTGTGTGCGGAGCTTCGTTCCTCCCTCCTCTCGCTCGCTTTTGCGCGCGCGCGCATTTTTATTATGCGCCACCGACGCTCTTAGCGCGCTTCAAAGGGTCCGTAGGATCGGGCGCCGCCGCTGCGCGCGTTGAATTAATCAGGTCTGCAGCCGCCACCGCAAACTGCACAGACTGCAGCGGCTCGTCTCTGTCTCCTTGCGAGTCCGTCGCCTTTCCCGCTTATGCCTCTTTCCGTCTTAGCACTTGCCAAGGTACCGGAGCTGGCGACCGACGCGGATAAGGCGCTCGCTTCATTAAGTCTAATTATACGCGCGCGCGCGCGCGCGAGCCACGTATATATGCAGGCGCGGACGCCCGGATGCGTAGGAAAAGTATAAAAAGGGGGGAAGGAGCCTGCGAGAGAACTCGCAAATGCCAAGTTGGCGTGCCTCGGTGCTCGATGCGCTTCTACTCGCGCGTCCACGTCATTTTAGAAAATTATTATGATTATTTTGCGCGGCTTAACAAAGCGTTTGACCAGTTGGCTGCGCTAATGACTCGTGATCCTTTTCCCATTTTCCCCTTTTTATCTCCTGCCGATGTAGGCTACCTCTACTGAAATATTCTAATTATTGAGGAATCGCGCGGTAGGTAGGAGGAAACGGATTTTCGAAACGAGCCACTGTGCGCGTGTGGCTCGAGTAAAAAATTAATTTGTTTTATTCGTTCCACGCCCAAGTATCGTAAGTAACGAATGGTTTCTTTCTCGGGATTGTGCGAATGATTTTATCGTTAACGGAATGTTCGATAATATTGTACTTCCTTCGGTTCTTTGTCGAGGCTCGCGGATCGTATCGGGAATCGGGTTAGATATCATTGAAGTAATTAAATGACTAATGATATTTATGGAGGAGCGTTCGCTGACAGTTTGCGAGAATGTCGATAAATTTTTAAGCGGATATTCCGTTTACAAAAGGAGTTATCATTTGGTTAAAGTTAATCCGAAGACGATGCAGCAGCGCACCTTTAATTACCAATTATAGGCTCGAGCGTGCGGGCGAGTCTTGCTTCGGCTCCGCATTAAAGAATATTTCGTAAAATGAATTTTTATACGAGCGTTTTATAAAACGTAGGGATGTCGTGTTAGTCCTTTGGTGTTGCGGGAGGACGCGTGCCGAAATAAAGGATAAAACGTCGCTGCTGAGAAGTAGGAAGACATAGGCAATGGTTGATATCGGAAGAAAGTTTGAACGGCAAATACGAGCCTCGGATATCGATTGTAATAAAGGTAGTTTCTTCCAATAGTTGGAGCTGACGCGCCGTTTTTAAAAAATGCGTAGTTACGAAAGAGTTGGAAGGAAGGAAGGAAGGAAGGAAGGAAGGAAGGAAGGAAGGAAGGAAGGAAGGAAGGAAGGTACGAAAGCTGATAAATTAGCGAGGTATTTCGAGAGAGCGAGTGCCCCATTAAGAGAAAGCGCTAACACGTAAAATATGAAAATATTACGGTAATCACCGGCATGATTTCGGAGAATAAAGCGCGTCTCCGCGTCCGGCTGCGAGAGCCGGATGAAAATTGGCGATCTGCGGAGGGTCCGGACTCTCCTTATTAGTGTAAAGAAGCGAGGGAGAGAGGAGATAAAGAGCGGCGATGCGATGCGGAGGTGCGGAGCTTGGGAGCGGCCCGTAGTCATTTTTCACGGTTGACCGTCGACGGCGGCGAGCGAGAGGCTGGGGGGCAGAGGGAGGAAGGTAGAGCGAGAGAGCGAGCGAGCGAGCGAGAGAGAGAGAGAGAGAGAGAGAGAGAGAGAGCAACGGGCCAATGCGCGAGATAAGAATGAAACGGCTCGGCTCGGCTCGGCTCGACTGTGAAGCCACGGGCCGGTGCCGAGGGGCCGGGGGAAGAGCCTCTGCTGCTCCCCAGTCCCCAATCCCCGGGCCGGCCGGTCATTAGTCACTTTCCGAAGCAGCGGCACAGCAGAGCCATGGACAGGCCAGCTTCGGCCCTGCTCGTAAAGAGCTCCGCTTATGCCTCCGTATATATAGCTATACGCAGTTGTGGCCCGTTGCGTGCGTGTGTGGGTATACATGGACCTCGATCCGATGTTCTTTCCTTCTCTTTTTCTCTCTCGCCTCGGTATAGAGGAGCGCGGCGCCTCGACGGCGTCCCGTCCTTTGCGTCGCGCAATTCTCGAGATGGAGTCAGCCAACTCCTCTCCTCTCGCCCTCCTCCCCGAGCGGCCTCTCACTCCTTATACCCGCAGAGAGAAATTCCGAGAGCGCAGCTCTCGCCGCCTTGCCGTGCTCGTGTTTATCTCCTTCCTTCTCTCCCTCTCTCTCTCTCTCTCTCTCTCTCCTCTCTCTCTCTCTCTCTCTCCTTCTTCAACTCGTCGGGCCTTTTTCTTTATTATCCGATCCTCCGGCTCACTCCGTCTGTCTGCCGCTGCCTGCCTCGCACTCATCCGACTTTTACCATTGACGTCTTTTCTACTTTTTCGATCCTCTCGCTCTCTCTCGCTCTCTCTCTCTCTCTCTCTCTCTCTCTCTCGCTCGCTATGCCTCTCCTCCACGCCCCCGCCGCGCGATCCCGTCATCCGACGAGCCGCTGCCGAGGCTCCGGGCCTCTGTCGACACGGCGCTAAGCCTCTCTTCGGAGAGCGCGCGCAACGCCTATCTTGATTGAGAGAGGGAAGCGGCTGATGGCTGCCAACGCGGAGAAGGACGCCGGGAACTTGTCATTGATCGTCGTCCCGGAGCGCCTCGTCGCCTGCCGCGAGCCGCTAAAGGTCCCGTACAAGTACGGCGCTCCTTTCCTGCCGACCGGTCCCTCGTTACGGGGACGCGGGCCCACCGCACGTTTGCATATTTACACGCGATAATCGAACCGAAGGAGCAACGCTCGCGCGTTAACGAGCGACGGCCTCCGCGATTTCGCCGACCTTTGCCGTTCGCTGCCGCGTTCCATCGGATTTCACGACCGAGCGACGGCCGAGCGACGAGCGAGAGCCCGGACTTCTTTGTTTTCACCGGGAAAGCCAAGCGGATGATCCGCGCCCACACTAGGCGCCGTCTCCCTCGGGTAACTTAATTCCCGAGCCGCGCGTCGACAGTCGCATCACCGGTCGAGCTGAATTCACGCTGTTGCTCCTCGGGGAACGTCCGGGGTTCACGACGGATGCGCGCTTTCGCACACCGATGCAACACCCGCAACCTCGTCCGACACATCCGCACCGGTACGCGCTCCCGACTTTCCCGACTTTCCCGACTTTCCCGACTTTCCCGACTTTCCCGACCTTCCCGACATTCCCGACCTTCCCAACTTACCCGTCAACGTCGCTTATCCGAAGGTGACGCGTGTGCACGTCTATATTCGGCGGGCGGGCGGACGGCACACTTTATAATCGGCGCGATATTTTTAAACGCACGAGAACTCGGATGTTCGAGCGAAAACGAGGGAATTCAAAAGGCGTGTAACGTCTGCGCAGGGACTCGTCGGTCCGAGTATCGCACGATATTCAGAAGCGTTCGAGCACATTCCGTCGTGTCACGCGATTTAAGCATTTTAGGGTGGCCTCGGCAATACTTATTAACCGAGCGCCTCTGAAGCCTCGACACTTTTCGCTGCACTCGGAAAATTTCCCTCGATTCGTGCATTCCTCGATCGATTACCCATTCCCGTACTCGCACGAGATCCGGACTCGGCGATCGCCAACTTTGGCCATTATCGCCGCGCTTATCGCCGCGCTTATCGCCGCGCTTATCGCCGGGCTTATCGCCGGGCTTATAGCCTTGGCCAACGCGTTTCGCGGATAAAGGAGGATGCTGCTGTCTATATAAATTATTGCGTAAGGAGCGGGAAGGACGCGCGAAATTACGGTAGAGGTACGAGAGGTCGAGAAGGTAACAAAGAGAAACCGACTGCGTTAATCGCCAGCAGGAGGAATGAAAATGGCGGGCAGGTATAAGTTATAAGAGGGCCGAGAGACGAGCTAATGGGACGAGAGCCGCCGAAGGTACTTTATCAGGAGGAATGGTTGCGAGGCGCGCGAGCCCCTCGTTACCGCACTCTCGGAATAATCCCGAATGCCGAGGCCTCGACTCGAGCTCCCCGCGACGATCGTCGCTCCACGAGAAAAAAGGAGCTGCTCTCGGAAAAGCCGCTCTTCTCCCTCTTCCTCTCTTGGGAACGCGCGCATTATAGTTGGAGCGGTCGCTCGAACATAATAGCGGCAGAGCGAGCGATCGCCCGAGCTCGGGGAGCTTGACCCAGATGCAACGAGAAGCCAGCCAGGACCCGCAACAAAAGAAGCGGGAAAAGTCACCTTAAAGCTGAAACGCCGACTTGGAAAACGCCGAAGCGCGGGTGAAAAATGAAAGAAAAATGAGGGGGCTGAGCTCCTTCCTTTCTTTGACGGCCGCTCGCTCCTGATCGTACCGAGCGATAACGCCGACTTGGCTTTTTCTCGCCGAGCGTTAACCGTACCTGTTACTGTCATTTTATAGCTCTATTTTACCGCGGTTGCCGTTCTCCTCAGCCGTGCTCGTGTACCTACACAGCTTACATAATTCATCGCTAGCCTTCGCGAGTCGTTACGATAATACGCATAATTTAGAGGTAAATCAATCTTTCGCCAGGCATCCACTTTATTGCTCTCCGTAATTTTCCTTCGCTTCGATAATGAGTTCTCTTAAGCGCCTCTCCTTCCGACGCGTCCGTTTCGTAATCCGTTCCGTAGTCGCCGTTACTCGCAACTCGCGAATCTACGAGTAGCCCGTAAAATTCCGAGTTCCTTTGATCAATGTCACTCGTGGTGTCGCGCGACTGAGGCTTATATCGAGAGGGAGCTTAAAAGGAGTTGGAACGCACGCAACCAGAGCTCGATTAATTACCACTTGGATCGAAAGCCGCGACTGGATAAAGATAATCTCGTCCGTGGCGAGCGACGCCGGGAGAATAAGTTGGCGTGAAATTTCGTCACCAATGGCAGGAGGATCGAAACCGCGAGACATGCGCCCAAAGAGTCGAGTCAAGGTAAAAGGAGGCTAAAAAAAGGCCAACGTCGAAGGAGGGAAGCCGCGCGCAACAAGTAAATCTCTCAGCTGAAATGAGAAATCCCATAACAATCCCAAAGCCGGTCAGCATTCTTCGTGTCTCTCTCTCGCTCTCTCTCTCTCTCTCTCTCTCTCTCTCTCTCTCTCTATATATATATATCTCTCTCTCTCGCGCGCTCTCTCTCTCTCGTTCTTCCTCGTGTACCGCGGCTCTCGAGAAGCGGCAGCGACGACGTTCGTTAACGTCGTCCGCGAACTCGGCGCGTTGCATTCCTGCGTAAATTTGCGCGCGCGGCATAATGTGGCGGCCAGAGCCTGTATCTGCACTCGGAGGCGTGCGGGCGATCCCGAGCCGCCGAGAGAGCGGCGAAGCCAGAAGCGGTCGGCGGCAATTAGTAGCGGGCCACCGCGCCGCCAAGGGAACGCCGCCGTCCGCGTCCGCGTTCTCTCTCTCTCTCTCTCTCTCTCTCTCTCTCTCTCTCTTTCTCTCTCACGGAGGCAGAGGCTCAGAGCCGAGCGTTGCCGTGGCGGTGGCGGCGGCGAGAGGCAAGAACGCCGACGTAAAAAGAGGCGCGCACGGAGCGAGAAGCGAGTAAAAAAGCGAGAGAGGGAGAGAGACGCCGCGGGCTTTTTGTCCCGCCACCGAGAGCAGCGGCAACAGCGAGCGCTCCGACGGCGCTACTATACACCCGACAAAAATAGATCCTCGACGCGTCGGCGCGTCTCCGGTCGTCTCGTTCGCTCCTCGAGCGTCGGAGATGGGGCCGATAAAGCACGGCTCGGTTCCCCGGAAGTGGATTCGGGCATTTCGAGGAGTCCCACTCGGTAGTTGAATGGGCGCGAGCCTGGATGCGTCGCTCGGGATTCGGTTTCCTAGAAGGAGCCGCGAGCGGGACGATTATCGCCACGAGCGGATCGGTTATGGAAATTTCTTTGGCTGGTCGCGCGACCGCCTCGCTCGCAATTATGCAATCCGGCCACGGTTGCGTCTCCCTCTCTCTCTCTCTCTCTCTCTCTCTCACGTGCGCGCGCGCGCGCGCGCGTTCGCTCGACCTCAAAACTCGTTTTTCCGTCGCCGCGCGGCTGTTAGCTACCGCCGAGACGGGGGTTCGGAAGGCGGTGAAACGCCGAGGGACTCGGACGTCGCCAACGGGATGACGCGCGTTGGATGCGTGGACGCGCGTCGACGTGCCCCCCCCCCGTCCACCAACCCGCTCGCCGATTGAAACCCGACGAGGCGCGACAGGTCGCGCGACTTTTTTTCTCCCTCTTCCGTCTCGCCATGCCCTCGACGTCGCCGCGGGCGTCCGTGCGAATATTCGATTGGCAATGACGGGAGGCGCTCGAGAAGTAGGCGCGCGTCCTCGACGGCGGCGAGGAGAGCGAGCGATGCCCAATCCAAGTCTAACGACCGGACACCGCCGCTGATAGCGATCCGGTGGTTAATCGCGCGGTCGGGTGTCGCGATGCCGGAGCCAACAGCCGGAGCAAGAGAGCGATGGAAAGATCAAAAATGGGAATATGGAAATGATAAAAGCTACTAGAAATCTGGACGCGGATAATTGGAGGTTTGCGGAATCCACTGGCCTCGACGTTGTTCGCGATACAATAGGGCGCACGGATGCCGGGGCAACGAGAGGCGCAGTTGCGCGTCTGCTAAAAGAAATAGCCGGGGAAATTGGAGGAATGAGAAAAAAGTTAAAGAAGCGGGATAGTGGAGAGAGAGAGAGAGAGAGAGAGAGAGAGAGAGAGAGTGAGTGAGGCGGATGGAGGCGGCTTGGTGTGCGCGAGGGAGAGAGAAGAAGGCGGCGGAGAGAAATGCGAGAACAAAGAGGCGAAAGCGAGAGGATTTAATGAAACAGGTTCGTAGATTCGCTGACGGGAACGGGAAGAGCGGAGGCGCGCGCTTCGCGGATGTAATGGGCCGTAGGTGCGAGGTTTTGCGTGAAATTAGATTCATTCCCTTCCCACACCCCGACGTACGCACCTTTTCCACTTTTTCTTTTAAGCTCTTTCATTGGCGCGTACCTCCATATTTTCCATCGCGTCCGCTCGCAGTGTCAATAATCTTCGCTCCTCTCTTTTCTATCGCGCCTGATTGGATTTCAGCGCTCGTCAAGGATCTTTCTACTTTTATCAGCGCTTTCTTCCTATTTGTGGCTTCGCTTTGAGCCGGCGCTGCCGCATAAATTAAACCACTTTTTAATCAAACGAAGTTAAGTCGCAAACAGTTGGCTTTGCCATTTTTCGAAAAGTCAAGAGTGTATAAGAGGAGAAAAAAATGTTCCATCCACCGTAGCAAAGATTTCACTTGGTGAAAGCGCGCGATTCGTCTGCCGAGGAAAGCTCGTTATCTTCGGTGGCATAAACTCTCTGGTCGGGAAGGATGCGCGTTAAAAAGAAGACGACGAAGGGCGGCGGGCGGGCGGGGGGAGGGAAAGGAAAAGTTGAAGGAGCGCGATGAGCGGGAAGTACGCCGGAACCCGGTGGAAACGTCGCAGAAATTACATCGAGTTTGAAGGAGCGAGTTGGAGTATCGCGGTCTCGAGACTCGACTTTTTCGCGAGACGTAACTTTTTCCCAGGTGGCGATTTCCAAGTACTAGTTTTCCGTCTCGCGTCGTCCCCGCCATCGAAGCGCAAATGAACCTTCGATTCCTACTCGGTGCGCGCGATGTCGGCGGTGCACCAGGTTTTCCCCCTCGCCGAGTCTCGGCCGACTCACGCTGCAGCGCTACGCTTATCCGAACTCTCGAGACTCGAGAGAAAGCAGGAAAAACCCGATGCGTGCTGTACGCCATTGAGCAAGCCTTCTCGCAAAACGCATAACAATAGAAAGGTAAAAGCAATGTATCGAGCCGACGCTCGCAATCGCCGAATCTATCTATATTTTGCAAAATAACTTTCTCCACGGTGGCTTTGCGCTATTTACTTTTTTGCATCGGGAACATTCGAGGCCAGTAGTTTCGCCAAAACCGACGCGATGGATATCATTTTCACAGTGCCGAATTACGGGCAGTAGCTGTGTAAGTTTACCCTCACCCGGAAATACCGGCGTTAGTCATTATTTCCCGAGAAAAGTTCCGCAATTTCGCGCCCGATGCACTACGGACAACCAAGTGCATACGCGGCTACGTCCCCACGATGAGCAGCCCTGAGTAATTATCCACTTTGCTCCTCCGCCTCGATCGCATGCGCGACAATACTTTCCCTTCGGCGCGACTCCGTGTCTTGATTTTAATCAACGATAAAAGGGAAGAGGGAGCGAAACGAGAGCCTCGATAAAGCGTTTGCCAGCGCAGATTGTTTCGGAATGGTTGCGCACGTACGAATAGCGAGACGCGTACGTGAGACTCTTCGGTTTTCTCCCTCCCCGAGGTCGCTGCCGCCGCCGCTCTCCGCCTCCGCCGCGTCGACGGGGTGGTGCGGAGAGGCGACGGTGTGCTCTTTCGTGTCTATATCAGCCTCGCATCAGGCTGCAGCAGCAGCAGCAGCCGCCGCCGAGATTATTATCGCCTTTCGAACCTGACTACCGCAACGTAATGGCATCGCTGATCAATGAGCCGACCGAGCGACGCTCACCGCGCGGCTCCAACCGTCCGCTAATACCTTGCCCCCGCCTTCAGCTCGGAAATAAACATCCTAATTAGGCTCTCGCTCGAATTCGTTCACGGGCATCGCCCGCCGCGATATGAAAGTCGCGCGCGTTTTCCTCGGCCGGGACGACGTCAAAAGTGCCGCGGGCTGCGTCGAATCCTTATCCGCGCTCTACCTCGTCTCCATTTTCACCGCGCTTTCACTCGACTGCTTTACCGAAAACCCCTCTGCCCCTCCAGCTTGCGCACAAATTCCCGATGCCCCGTTAGCTCCGTTAATCCTCCGGTAACTCGCTCTACTTTTAACGAAACTCGAGCGCAAAGACAAATCCCGAAAGCTGTGCTTAATCATGGTTCCGCGTTGCCTACGATACCCTCTCGACTGTGCGGGTGGTACTCTCTCAAATCTACTTTTACTTGCTGCTGCTCTCCGCGTACTTGCCTTGTAAAACGAAGGAGTGACGGTATGTTCGCTCGAATAACTCGATGGATTCCAACTAATTCCTTGTAAAGATGCGATTCGAGTAAAGCCGGAGGAACGCAAGATCGCTGGAACAATTATCGTCGTAATTGTTCGAGAATGCACAATTTTCGATACGATGTACTTCCGACTTTTTCTTTTCCCCGAGTAGCCTGGATTATTTAGGGCATTATTACGGGCCATGAAAATCTCGCGATAAATCCCTCGTACTTTTATTGCGCGTAACCTGCACTGGATTATACGAGCGTGGGTCTGCGTTCCACTACACTTACGCACAATCGTGTGAAAATTCCCTGTCCTACGCGGATTCGCGCAACGTCGCACTCGTCCTCGTGTCCCGATCCTACGACCGTTCCGCCACGCGTCCTTTCCAATAATTTCAAGTTGCAAAAGCTACTCGTAGACGATCGATATTTTCCAACTCTTCGGACGCGACGAATTTGCATTCGTTTCTAATTTTAGGCTTTTCCAGACTCGCCCGAGGCCTCGAGATACGCGCGCATATATAAACGAAGCAACGATCGCATTTATCGCGGGCATAGCGAGAGAAAATTTGCGAAAAACACCGTTTGCCGTGACTGCAGCTCGTTATTCCGGATTTGGCGATGAGAGATCGGAGTCGCATTTGCGTAATGATTTTCTGCACGATAATTGCAATTCTAAGGAGGATTTCTTTTTTGCGTTGTGAAAATTGTCAAATAACGTTGAAGGCTCGATGAGCTGTGAAAAGGCGCGCGCCCAAAGCCTTGAAAAGTCCGTTTTGTAATGGTAAGGCGTACATTAGCGCGGAACAATTGCGAATTGCGAATTGGCATCTTTTAAATTAGTAATGGTGCCGCCGGTATTCCTCGAGCTCCTACGGAACGCGACGCGTCCATTTCACTCGTAGGAATATTTTCACATCGTCGGGGTTATCAGCAGACCTAAGATTCGCAATATTATCCGAGGTATCAGGGTATATAGAGAATATTCGCGTCGCGGAAGTCAGTCGCACGCGTATTTGGTTTATTAGGAGAATTCGAGGGTAGAGCGACGGCATCCCGAGCGCGAGTACGGCGTCTGGGAAGTTGACGTTAATCCACTAATGATATACAATTTCGGAACTAGGCGATGCGACGGACTCGAACGCATGTAAATTCTCCAGGTACGTACAGAGACACTGCGTGAGCCAGTGTACGTGTGCAGGACAAAGAAGCGGTTTTCGCGGTTATGCATTCGAGTGCAAAGTCACCGAAGCGCCAGTCGTGGAGTTGGTGTTTGGTTTCAATGTATTTAAGCGCGAGATAATTCAGCGCGTCAACGGCGGCAAACACTTTTTAGCGAATGAGTAGCTCGAGCGCTCCGAGACAAACGATCGGTAGTACGCGATAATTTAAGAGCTTATTCGATCGCTCGATGCTTACATTGAAGTAAGCTTGGTGGCTCGCCGAGCTTTCGCTTTGTCAACGGAGAAAAATATGGCACAGGCCGTATAAATTTTCGGTTATTAACTCGACGCTTGGAATTCGAAAAGATAACAGAGGGAATAAATTAATTACGAGGGCATAATTTATGAACGGTTACTCGACAACTGCTAACTTCTCGAGAGCGTAGGCGTCAAACAATTACGACATCTATTTTAATCCATCTCGGATTTCATAACGTACTTTACGTTCGGATTTTCTTTCTCACTCTGCTCATGTGGAGAAGCCTCGGCCGCTACGTCAACAACGCCGGAATTATTTAATTATTTATCGTTATATCGCGCGTTCCAATAAAGTTCTTTCCTCGATAAACATCCCGACTCTTATTTATCATCCTTACGTGTCCAACGCGTCGACGTTTCACGACTCGACATCAAAAACGACCGTACACCTTTACGGTACGTATCGAAATTAAGCGAATCTCCCAAAGTCGTCGATTTTTACGACACTTCTCTTCTTACGCTCCGAAATGACGAATTATCGAACGATACACGCGGATGCGGCAAGAGAACGCAGCGCTATAAACCGCGTTTCCAAAGTTAATCCGACCGATTAACGCAACCAAACGCAACCTAAGCGATATCGCTGAATTAGTTCTCTCGAAGGAAGAAAACTAGCTTGGCAGGCTTGCGTCATTCATTGGATTCCGATGCGGAGTTTCGAAGACTCGCGGTGAAAACGGTGAAATTTGGCGAGTCTCGAAGCCAGCGAAGCGGAAAGGGCATTACAAACGAGAATCACGAGGAAAATAATGCGGCGGTTGATGATTTTTTTTTCTTTTTACCGTCGGTCTTCCGGGGAACGGCAGCAGTCCCCCTTTTTTGCGACCTCGATAATCCGAAAACTTCGACGGAAACTCTCGAAAGAGGAATACAATTGTCAGCGCTCCGGAGCTATTTAAGAGCGCGAACTCGATGATGCGGAAACTCGATGATGAGGAGGAAGCGTGGCTCGATAGCGCGGAGCGAAATAAATCGCATTAGCATTGCGGCGGCGGCGGCGGCGGCGGCGGGCCCCTCGCAATTAGGAACTCGACGAGGTTGGCGCGAAGGCGAAAAAGAGCGCGCCTCGCGTTATTGGCGCGAGTCGACGACGATACGTCGACGCCCGTGAGCGGGACGAGGGGGAGCTCGAGGGCGGACCGACTAAAGCAAACAGAAACCCGAGATGCCCCGAGTCTGGCGGTCGAGCAGATTGCCGTTGACTGCGGGCGGCCACCCTCTTTCTTAGCTGGCGAAGAGGAAACGCGAGCCCCCCACCCCACCCCACCCCGCCGCCCCGCGGTCGCAAATCGACCGGAAGCCTTTAGCTCCGACCGCGGCCTCTTACCATCGTTACCTTCGGGCGGACCTCGTCCTCGCTGCTGGTCGCGCGACTTTTACGGCGTCCTGGGGGAGGCATCACGCGGATGTCGCGCGCCGGGGACGAGCGCGCGGATGCCAAGTGCGCCGAGCAAACAATCCGACTTCCATTAATCTTCTTTACGGCCTTACGCAGGCGGAGCGTTCCCTCGGTCTCGAGAGGTAAAAACTTTTGCGGCTAAATGAATTTGTAACGCACTAATTAAAGTCCCGGCTCCGTTTTATGTCTACCTTCGGACCTCCTCTTGTTTCTTTTCTCTCGCACCCTCCGCAGTCGCTTCTTCCCGGAAAGATTTCGGTTTTCGGTTCCGGCGCTCGTCCCCCTCGACCCCTCGTCCCCCTCGACCCCCTCGTCGCCCTCGTCGCCCTCGTCCCCCGCCACACGGACGCGCGAGAAAGTTTCAGACGGCAAAGTTTAGCCGAAGCGAAGACCGCACAGCGCTTCCCAGCATCGGTCGTGCCACTTGCGCGCTTCCGAAGACGCGCGAGCCTGCGTGAGAACGTCGAGGACTTAAAAGTCGTCGCCGCCGCCGCCGCCGTTGGCTTTCGGCGCGTCCACGACCAGTCGGAGATAAACTCGGGTCGATTAAGGCGAACGAGCGGGAGAGCGAGAGAGCGAGAGAGAGAGGCAAGTCCAGGACGGATAAGTTTGGGAAATGGAGAAGGAAGGATGCCG
This sequence comes from Wiebesia pumilae, assembly GCA_018907045.1. Classification (NCBI taxonomy): domain Eukaryota; kingdom Metazoa; phylum Arthropoda; class Insecta; order Hymenoptera; family Agaonidae; genus Wiebesia; species Wiebesia pumilae. The sequence goes on from JACCHZ010000192.1 coordinate 5,210,124, forward strand.
TTACTCGAGGGGCGTGAGCGAGAGCCGGATAAAAAGGAAGGTATAATCCGAGCAACGTCGAGCCGACAGCGCTCGTAAAGGACGAGAAGGAATTAAAGGAGCATCGCGGCAAGTGAAAAATCGCAAAAAGGCGCAGACGTAGCCCAGCCTCTGCCCAGTTCCTCGCATATTTCGGCGTCTTTCTATTTCCGTCTATCCGATATCCCTCGCCCTCGCCGCGCTGTCACGGGCCAACTTGCCGAGAGCCAAGTATCGAAAGAATTGCAATAAAACGAGGAGAAAAAGAGCGCGAGTAACGGGGCGGGGAGCGAGAGGGAAACGGTCGCCCGTAGCGATTCTCGGTAAGCTCCTCTTTCCGTCCTGCTCTCGCTTCTTCGATACGCAAGAGCGGTAAGAAGGAAGGCGCGTGAGCGGAGAGGAGTCTCCGAGACTCCGAGTGCAATAATTTATTCAGTTTAGGCCTGCTGTCAGACCTTCGTGCTCGTCGTCGTTGTGTGTGTGTGTGCGTGCGTGTGTGTGTGTGTGTAACGTTGGTGCTCGCTCGCGCGGATTTCTCTCTTTCTCTCTCCCGGTAGTCCCGTTGCCGGGTTCGCTCGCACCGAGCCTCCGCTCGATCGTCAACGGTAACGTATACGTGGAAGTCGCTGCTGCTGCTGCTGCTGCTGCCTCCACCTCCTCCTCCACCTCCTCCTCCTCCTCCGCCACCTCCTGCGCCGTTCGCTCTCGCTCGGCTGCCTCGCCCCGGGCCGTATAGGTGCGAGAGCGCGCCGGAATTATTGCGGCTTCGGCGCCCGGCAGCGCCGACCAAGTGGGTGGAGAGGAGATGGAGCCGAGCACGAGAGTCTGCCTAATTTAGGCTAAGGCTTCCGCCGACGGAAGCGGACTCGGCCTTCTTCTTCGCCTTTCTCGGACGAACCGCGCGACTCGCGAGCGAGTTATCGAGGCGCGTGGGTGGAGCGGACGATAGGCACCTCGGGATTATCGGTTGCCGATAACGAACTATCGACTCGGCGAGCTTCCGTGCGCCGAAAACCGCCGAACTCTCGACGGCCCCGTTCCTCTGCATCCTACGAGCGTCGCCGATCTCGGGATCTCGGGGGACACCGACGCAATTCTCGAGTTCTTTCTTCCGAATCGACTTTACTCGTTCATACGACTCGCTTTATTAAATCGTCACACTCGAGCTTCAAATAATTTTCCTTCTCTGCTTTGGCAAACACGCGGTCGGAGAGAGCGATTTTCCATTAAAGAAAAAAAAAAAAAAAAAAAAAAAAAAAAAAAAAAAAAAAACCTAAATAAATAATCAAACTAAATAACGAAAGCCGAAGCGGAGGGAGATTGGATTGGGATGTCGCGATTGGAAAATGATCGGAAAACGAGATCGGAAAACGAGATCGGAAATAGATCGATGCGAACGTGCACTTGGGTAATCGCTCGGATGTTCGCATGATCGAGTAAGGAGAGGTTCGAGACGCGGTTACTTGCGAGGAAAGAGTCCGAGTATTTGGCTGTCACCGATACCACGTTCGGTCGACTGCTCTGGTTTATCGCTCGGAGTTGAAATTTCGAACGAGCGAAGCGTTTCTTTACTCGCGCGCGCGCAAAGCTACAACGCACTTACGACGGCTACGAGCATTAAAGCAGCCCGAGCGACTGACAACATGCCGCAGCACTCAACCTGGACCGGTTGTTTATCTAAATGACTACTGGGTGGTCTAACATCCCTTTGCACTCGCTTCTCTCTCCTTTTCTCTCTTGTTTTTCCTCGCTCCTCTTCACCACCGTCTTCCTTCCTTCCTTCCATCCTTCCTTCCTTCCTTCCTTCCTTCCTTCCTTCCTGCTTAGCGCGTCCCTCTGCCGGTGTCTGGGTACGTGGCTTTGTCTTTCTCTTTTGTTTGCCTCGTGCGTCGAGTACAGTAGCAACGGCGCACAAACACCGAAACTAACCCAATCAACACCCCGTCGTCGTCTTTTGCGTTACAGCTGCAAGAAAGGATCACTTGGTTTGCCAAAACAAACTCGCTGATAGCTCGAACGGCTCGGAGATTACGTCGCACCGTATTCTTCTTTGTGCGCTTAGCTCGGGATGCGGAAAAGAATAACTATTGCACCACCGTGATGCGCGAGATAAAACATCCCGCTGTACTCGCACCGCGCGTCGAGCGATACTTTCCCGCGAATTTTCACTCCCGCGAGCTGCCAGCGAGGACGGCAACGATTTCTTCTCTTGCACCTCGGAGCAAGAAAAGGAAAATACTCGTTCGCCGAATAAAGCGCAAAGTTAAACAGGAGTAATCCCGTGCAAAGCTAGTCGCATATATCACTTCTGCATCATTAACTTGATGAACGTTATTTTTAAACTTTATTCCTACGGTTGAGAAATATTTCACCAACTTTTTAACCAACGGGCTCGAGGCGTCGCTTTGCCTTTGCAGAAATTTTTCCGATTCCGCGTCTGCATTTTCAAATTAATAATTGTGACTCTTTCGCGGCATCGAGAATAAGCAATTGCGTCGTATCGAGTCAGCGAACGTGATATTTCACATTTCTTAACCGAGTGCAATCGCGTAATAGCCTTCAAACTATTTGTAATTACGATACGCGTAGCTGAAACGTAAGTTCGGTGCTTAAAGTTGCCCTTCTCGAGCGATTTGTTTAAATATTGAGAACGCAAAGGCCGAGATTGCCTGTCGAGCGGCAAACGAGGCTTCCAGAAAAATAAAAATAGACTCGGTATTCCCCTATAATACCAGTGCTCAAACTCCTCGTAAGCAATTCAAAATCCGCAGAAGCCCCGCAGAAGGATCGGAAGAAGGGCTCGAACGACGAAGGAGAAATAATCAACCGAGTGAGGGGCAGGGGGAAAGAGGACGCGGAGGAGAGCGAAAAGGACCAAATTATCGCATGGCTGCTAACATTGTCGAAAAAAGGAAATGCTCGAGTTGCGAGCTGTCGATGTGCGCTCTTCGGGCGCTCGTCGGGCGCTCGAAAGAAGTCGACTGCTTTTGCGCAGAGCGACTCGAGCGCTCGATAAAAATGGGTCAGCGCGTGCACGACCTCGAGAAGTTAACGACGCGCTCCACGTGCGCGATCTCGACTCGCTCGCGCGCCTCCTCGAGGCCAAAGAAAAAAGAGAAAAGCCCGGCGTCGATCGCGTCGGGCGCGCGACGCCGATCGACCGCGGTCGAGTCACCCCCGGTGAATTATCCCGATAATGCATGCGTGCCAGAGCGGGACAGTGAGGGGAGATGTTATCGATGCTAGGCGAGCGCCTCGGCCCGATTCCACGCGCGACGTCCCGCTCTCGTGACGCCGGAACAGGAATCTCCGTAATCTCTTAACGATGCCCCATAAATCTCGCTAATGCGGCTGAGCGAGTGCGACGCCCGCTTAATCAGTCCCTCCTCGCTCGGATCGTCTCGACCTGCGCTTTCCTCGCTCGCTCCCTCCTGCCGGCCGCCCGATCTTCCCTCGCGATCCTTCGCTCCTTTCTCCCATCCAATCTTCACGCGAGCTCCGCGCGAAAATAATACGAGCGCTCCGATACAAGGACCGACCTCCTCTCTTTAAGGATTCGGATTACTTTCCTTCTTCGTTAACTCGCTGCGAACTTCAGCGAATTAACGAGTCTCGAATTAATGATTCCTTCATCCGCCAAGGCTGAAGATAAGGCTGCCTCGCTAGGAATAAGAATTGGCCAATTTCGTAGGATACCGGATCGCCCTTGGCTGTATCGCTGGTCGGCCTACGTATTTTTTGCGTTTGATCGGCGATACGATTCATCGAAAAATCGATTCTTCTATCTCGTCCCGCGATGCGGAGTTTGCTTTCGTCAACTGCAGCATCCGTTTCAATTGGAAACGTCGATTAAGCGCGATGCCGACTCGTTCGGTTTACGTCGTTATGCCGTGGAGTGTCCAATTTCGAATTGAGAATCGGCAATTAATGTGGAATTATTCAGCGAGGGAGTCTGTTCGATAAAAATTCTGTCTCGATAAAAATAATACCTGAAAGTTTATACCACGCGTGTGTACCTACCCAAAGTTTCAAAGTTTCTACAGATTTCTTTTCTACGAATAGAGGGTATTAAAATTAGACCGGAATCCGAGTTCTCCAATACTGCGAGACTCCGACACTCGGTAAAAAAAGAAAAGAAACGAAAAGAGGAAAAAAAAACCGAGCACCCGACGACGATAATAATTGTGCAGGAGCTTGCTGGAAGGCTTGGTATTTTTCCGAGAAAAGCGAAAATGTCCCAAATGGTCGTGAAATAGCGCCTCGATAATTTTGCCCATAAATTTGTCCCCTCGTTCGCTTGGCTTCTTTAATTATACCCAGCAGAGCTTGGGCACCTCGATTCGCCTCGATTGCCTGCAACGTTGCAGGCAATCGAGGCTCGGAGGCTCGGATACGCGAGTCCAACGTAAAGAGCTCAAAAATACGTTTATTAATTAGACCTTTGTATTGCGCTCGAGGAGCAGCTCGTTAGACGATTTCATCGAACTGCAGACGTACGAGCTTTGCCCGAGGTTATGGTGCAGGCGATCGACATCGTACGCACACGCGCTCGCGCGCACGGATTAGTCCGTGTGTCAAAGCCCTGGAAGCCGTGCGGGTCGCTCACGCCTATATAAATAGGTACACGCGTGCTCGCCCTTTCTTATTTTCCGCCTACTCCACGCCTCATTCGCTCCTCGTCGCTCCCTCCCACGTTCGCTCTTCCTCTGCTCTCGCACTCGCGCGGGACAAAGAGTCGACTATCGATTTTCCATTTTTTTTTTTTTTTTCTTTTTTTTTTCTTTCTTTTCTCCCGCCCTTATTTACGAAACTTTAAAAATTCCCTTGCGCCCGTTAGCGCATCCCTTGGATCTCGAAAGCGGAGGAGGAAAAGGATGCCGCTCCGTGCCTCGGCTCGCCGCTATCGCCTACGGTAGCGGTCCTGCACGGCAAAAGAAAGTCGCTTTCGATGAGATCCTCGATCAAACATAAACCCCCCGTTTAACTTTATCCCTCTTTCATCTCGAAAGAAAAAATATTAAAGAAAAGATGCTACTTAAGCCGGCTCAATCTCTCTTTTTCCGACTAGTCAACGCCACTATTTTCAAAGACGCGGCGAAGACGTTACCTTTCGTCACGGGAAAGTAAGTTCCTTTGCCTGCTCGTGCTTTTAATATCTTGGCTAAGAAAGTGAAACGGAGGCGTAAATAAAGTTGATAAGGATAGACGGAGAAAAGGAAAAACGAACGAAAAAGAAAATAATCGATAAAGAGTACGACAGATGGATATGGGGCAATAGAAGCGTTTAACGCTGAAGAAAGTGCACGAGATTGAGCTTTCGAGTTGCTATTAATGAAAACAATACTTCTCGCTTAGAGAATCGAGGTCGTTTTTCCGTCTGACCACAATTCACTAATCAAAGAGCAAGCACCGATTCCCTCGTCCTCATCCACTTTTATTTTCGTTTCCTCCATGAGTTCAACTTCGCCCTTCAACAGGTGTTTATAGGAAAATACAATAATATCGCGCATGCGCTACGGCTGTCACACCATCGGGCCAAAACTCGCACTGCTCGCCTAATCTCTCCTGACATTCCCTTAATTCTCGGGTTTCACAATTGCACATCTGCTGTAGAAGACCTTCCGTCACGCCTCTGATAACAGTAATTGGGTACTTTACATTTGCGCGCTTCCTAACACTTTTGCTTTTTCCTATACATTTCTTTCGACCGCTTCTGCATTACGACATCATTAACACGACACTTTGATGTCTTTCGGTCTTCTCTAATTTTTTATTCATTTTATTGAAGATTTCTTTATTTATAGCAACTGACTTGTATTATCTTCGACCTTATTTACGGATGATTTTTAAAAGTACGAAATCGAGCTCGATCGTTCGAAAAATTTGAAAAACTATAGAATTTGTTTGATTGGCGAGAAGTTCTGTAACTCGAGTTCACGACGGTAAAACGAAAGACGACGTTACCGGCAGCTCTTACTTATCGTGCGCCGGTTTCCGAAGATGATTTCCCATAGCCGGTAATGCAGAAATTGCTTATTGGGTAAGATTGGGTCGGCAATGCTGTCCTGTATGACCTGTGGATTTTCTCGACTTTCCGAATCCCTCGAAAGATGGCGGCTCGATCGAAACATTCGCCGGTTCTCGTTTAATACTATTCAAAGCGTCAACGCGATTATAGACGACGGACGTTTTTCTGCATTTAAAAAATGTCAAAATACCTGCATATAAACGTAGAATTTTTTCTTCGCGTGTTTCAGGCACTTAATGGAGCAGAAGGTACTGTGCCACCAGGAAGGGTGTACAAAAAGGTCGCCATAGTAGAGAATTTTTTCGACATAATCCACGCCGTCCACGTCGATCTTGAAGGTCGCCCTGGAAAACATGCTGGCCAAAAGCGCACCTACAGAACCGTAAGTTTATTTTCAAAATACTGTTTTTAAATTAATTATTACGATCTCTCGCCTATAAGATTCACAAACTTATTCGCCTTCTAAGATCTACAAACTTATTCGCTAGTCAAATGAGAGCGAGATTGGAATGTGATAACGAATTACTTTATTCTTCCGAGTATATCCATTTCGCATGTTTTCATTTACCTCGATTATCCGTACATCCTTCCACTCGTTCACCGTATCTCAATCTCGCTCTCTTTCTCCGGTTCTGCTTCTCTCCCTCTTTCTCGCTCGTTCGGCGCGATCTGCTTGTGATTCAAAACCTCGGGACACTTGTTGCACATTGCCTGCTTACTCGCGCACTCGCACACTCGAACGCGGCAACGTTGACTGCGCAGCTTTGAAACTGTTTTACGTTAAGTCGACGTTACACGGGCGCGCAATTCATCGAGCCGAAGATCCCTCGAGAATACACCCTCGGGAATCTTAGCGTGTCCCTCCTCCTACTAAACCCTGTATGTGCGTAACGCCTTCTCTACCAATCGTCGTCTTGTCGAAAATCATAATCTCCGTGGCAAACTCTCCAAGCTATGTTAATCAACTCTCGAACTTATATCGGAATTATATCGTAATTGCTCAACGTATAATGATTGATAAGATCATCAATGTTATTGAAAAATTAAAATACACGAATGTACGTGATTCGGTAGAGTTCTCGAAGCCTTAAAAATGATTTGCGTTATTTGTTCACAAGTAATAGTACTTTCAATGCAAACCTCTCGATCGTGTCAAAGCTGACGTCGTTCTCACGATGTAACGGAAATATCTTTTTGTAAACATCTAACAGGTTTCATTAATCTTCTAGCATTATTTTAAGTATTATGTTTTTTTACATCTTGTCTGTTGACTATATATTTTTTATAATTACGTTACAAACCGTATCGTATACGTATACTCTTCGAAGGTCTAACTAAATAAACAAAGAAAAAAATATCGATCCGACAATTTTGCTTGGTTGCAAGCTTACGAAGCCGAAACGGTTCGAGCATTAACGATTTTAGGTCAGAGACATAGAAACTTTGCAAACGCGTAACGTCACGAGTTTAGACTAGGAAGACTCAAATATTCAACTTCTCGTAGAAAAGCCTTCAAAAAAATCCTAACCAATTATCTACTAAGGTTAATCCGTTTTCCTTCTCTTTCTCCCTCCCTCCCTCCCTCTCTCTCTCTCTCTCACTCTCTCCCTCCCTCTCTCTCTCTCTCTCTCACTCTCTCCCTCCCTCTCTCTCTCTCTCTCTCTCTGTCTCTCACGCCCTGATCGGGCGCACGTGAACATTATCAGCAACAACTTTAATCATGCTTCGCGCGTTAGCTTCCGCTCGAGATCGAATAACGCACCCCCTTCGGAGGCGACGACGATTCGACCCCCCAATTAAAATACCATCATCCGCATAATTTCAGATCACCGAGACGTATGCTTTCCTGCCGCGCGAGGCCGTGACGCGCTTCCTCCTGGGCTGCACCGAGTGCCAGCGACGACCACGGACGCCCAGCCCCACGAGCCTCGCCCCAACCCCGACACCCAATACACCCACGACAGCCGCTCCGGCGCCAACGCCGACGTTGACGACGAGCGCCCCCACGGGCACGCCGCCCAGTCCCAGACCGGCCACGACTCTCTCGAGCGGCGCCACGTCAGCGCGGACCGGCGCCGAGCGCCCGAGGGAGGCCAGCCATGCCCCGGAGAGCGAGAGTCCGCACACCGGCGGTCAGCAGCGCCCGCAGCAGCCAAAGAGCACGGCGACGCCGAGCGCGACGACCGCGACGACAGCGACGACCGGGACGCCGAGCAGCAGCGCGAGCTCATTGCCAAAGGCCCCGGTCGAGGCGAGCAAGTCCAAGCTCAAGGACGAGAAGTACAATCCGCTGAGCATCACCAACCTGCTGAGGAAGGACCCGATCTCGAGGCGGCCACCACCTCCACCCCCGCCCCCAGCGGCGGCCCCGCCCGCACCCGCAACCCTGGCGCATCTACCCGAGTCGGAGAACCCGGCGACGTCGGCCGCGGGACCCACCAGTTCCGAGGGCGGCCAGCGACATCTCCGCATCATACCCGAGGAACACGGCTGCAGATCGACCCCATCACCGCTGGCCGGTCTTCCACGACCCTGGAGCCCAGTCGTTGAGCCCAAGTGCGCGCCCATCGACTACAGCCTGCCGATCGCCGCGTCCTTCCCGAAGCAGCAGCAGCATCAACAGCAACAGCAGCAGCAGCAACAGCAGCAGCAACAACGGCTCGAGACCGCGAAGGAGACCCGCAAGGAGCGGACCACCGAGGGACAGGACGAGGACAGCAGCAGCGACAGCGACAGCGAAAACGAGCGCGGGTTCTCCCCTGCGGCGGGCCTCATCGACACGAACCTCAATCTGCTGGCGACGATCCAGCAGCTCCACTGCCAAGTGATGCTCGCGCTGACGGAGCGCCTGCGTCCCCCGGGTCCCACAACGACCCCGACCCACGCTTCCGGAGCCCACGACGCTGGGCCCAGCGGCGAATCCTGAGGTACGGCGCCGTCGCCGCCGCCACCGCCACCGCCACCAGCACCACCGGCGCGGTGTAATTTCAGCATTGACTCTCTTGTAAATAATCATTGTAATATAGGAAGCGAAGAGAAGCCTAACTAATTGTACGAGCAGAGGAGTCGAAGCTTTTGGCGCGGCGGCGAGCGCTTTTGTAATTACGACGTTAATGCACCCGGGACTCGGAGGAGGTTATTTAGCTGACGTAAAGATTATGTCCTAATGTAATCTAATGTAATGTAATGTAATGTAATTTAATGTAATTTAATGTAATTTAATGTAATGTAATTTAATGAAATGTAATGTTATGTAATGTATGTATTGACCACTTTCTCCAGTGACGTACCATTGATTATAATATATGATGCTATATTTAAAAGAATTGCGCATGACGCTCCAAAAGTAAATACATGAATGTAAAGCGACAAGTGTCTCCGTAGTTTTCATTCGCTCACCGCACTTACTTCCCGTCCACTTTCACTCGCAATGTCCAAACGACTTGCAGAAGCAGAAGACGGAACGAAGTTGGTTCTGAAAATCTCAGGAGGGACGTGCCGAACGGCAGCTAATGACGAATACGTCGTCGAGAGCTTGGACCCGGTGCGCCGGGACACGACGGTGAATGAGCTTGCGAATCGATTACGGAACCCTTGGTTCCTGTCGCCACCTGTACAATGACCATGTTATTGAGGTTAAACTGCCGTAACTCCATTGAGTGCCGCTCCAACGGTTTGTTGCCCAGCTGCTTTGTTCCACGCGATGCCCTCAGCCTCGAAGAAATTACCCTACGTTTTCACGTACGGGATATTTCGCACATGCAGAACTCGAGTGCGGACGAACGATACAAGAGGAGTTTCGTCATCCCCTAGGGAACGAGGATGCAATGTCTGTAACGGGTTAGCGTGCGATTCGCAATTTGTAATTTGAAACTTGCAACGGGAAGAAAAGCTCGCGCTTGGTAATCTCTTATTTTTACGTTCCAGCGGATCTCCGCATGCAAGAGAGAACGAACGAAAACCACGCTATAGTCGACCCCTAAGGACATAGCATCCGTGCCACGAGAATGTAGGGGATCATTTTGGAGATAGCTGGAGGTTTTCTCATTCTCTCTCTCTCTCTCTCTCTCTCTCTCTCTTCCATTCTCAACTCACTCTCACCCTCCGAGCTCTTCCTGTACGTAGAAGTTGTCGGATGCTGCTGCTGGATGAAGGGAGAGGTTTTAGGTAAAGGCGAAGGTACAGCGGCAGCATCGACGTAGATAGTCGACGGGGGGTGGTAGAAAATGGAATGGGGTGAGTTGGTGGGTGGGCTGTTGGCACAGAGCAAAGGGAAAGAGAGGAGCGAGGTCGATGGAAAGAGAAAGAGACGGAGAGACAGAAAGAGTCTCTCAGGAGGGTGAGTTTGGCGCCGAGGTGTCGCACTCCCGCCAGGTCCTCCCTCTCCCGATCCCCCAGCACCTAACCCTCTTGCAACCCTCGGTATTCCTTCCTTCCTTCTTCCCCTTGCCGAGCTCTGACAGTCTTCTCTCGCTCTTTCTCTCTCACTCTCTCCCCATTCTCCTTTCGAATCCTCGTCTGTTTTATCCCTTTTGCCCTGCGTCGCTTCTCTCTGCCACAGCCGCCGCTACGACGGCCGCACAGTCTGCTACGACTGCGCTCTTTTTCCTTTTCTCTTTTACCTCGTCTTCTTTATTCCCTTTTCTTCATCTAAATAAATGGTTCTCTCTTGAGCAAAAAAGAGGAAAAGTCACAGCAAGTCGAAAGAGGCTGAGTATGTCTCGTGCAGCTTAATATCGATGCCATGTTCCTTGTTTTATTGTTTGATTTCGTTATCAACTGATTTACGAAATCACGGGAATACGAGCATTTAATAATAGAATCGTAAGTGTATAATCAAAGACTGACCAAGTGACACCGTTTAAAATAAATAAATTTCCTTTTTAAATTCGTCTCTATCATGATGCGCAGTAATACGATTTACTCTGCTGACTGGCACCGCTTCGAGAAAAAGAATAAAGAATTAAGAATGCATTTCTAAAGCAAGTACAATTGAGAATGCATTTTTAATTTTCTATCGTTTTCTATATTTAGATATTTAACATTCTCAAATTCGAAAGTGAATGGCAATTTACACGGACTCTTTTCGTCAGCGACACCAAACGTGTATTACTTATTAGGTAAAATATATTTTCGCATCTTTGATATTATCAAAATATTTTAAAAATCTCGATTCATATATAACTACTATAATTACTAATTACTATAATTACTACTACTATTACTACTACTATAACTACTATAACTACTCGATTCATCATAACTACTCATCGAATGAACAATTAACTTTTTCAAAAAAATTTCACTTTAAAGCTTATATACATAATGGTTTATATTTACATAAATATTAGACCGAAATTTATAAAAAAATATAAAATTTCAATAAAATATTTAGTTACTTTTGCATTTTCTAACATAACTTAAGTTCTTTTGCATAGAAAGTCTATATTCTCTTCTATAGACTTGTACCTATAGTCTCTTATAAAGTTCCAACGTAATAGCGCTTTGTTACCTATGAAATAAAAAACTTAAAAACTTGAAAATTAACTTTGCATTTATGAAAATATCAAAATCTCATATATTATTCAATTTTAATTATTACGGAGGGCCGCTCGAACTTATAAGACACAAATATATAAATTATAATCTAGGATAAATTCACTTCTTTTAATATTATTATTTTACGTAAACAAGTCTAGAAACAAAACTAGAATGACTTTTTTAAAGTATAGCAAATATAGCGACATTTAATTACCAAGTGGTTCTTCAAAAGTGAATAGTTTCATGTATTGTACATATTGTCATAGCAATATTTGAAAAGGACTTATTTTAACAAGTTAAAATTATCTAGATACCGTAAGCAAAGCAACATGTTTTTAATAAAAAGTATAACTTATTTATAAATTTATGGACATAAAACTTGAATTATCAAATTTATTAATATTTCCGTTCAGGTACTTTATTTTACCATCATTCATGAACATTATAGAAGTAAGAAAACTAAATAATACTCAGTTTTACAAAAGTAAAAACGACTAGATTTACTTTACTAATTTCAGAATCCTAAAAAGTTGCTTTTACTAAAACTTTCATTGTAATTTTACTTTTTATTTATTAATTCGTACACTCCTAAGTACTTAAGCACCAATGTAAATATATATATATATATATATATATATATATATATATATATATATAAGTACGTTTTAAAAAACAAAAAATAATAAAATTAATAGAAACATTATTAGGCCTATTGCAATGCAAATTTTATATTTACTTTTTATACAATTTATTTGGTGTGATTTTATTTCAACCTAATTTCTACGCATTATTCGGACATAAGAATATCGTGAAATGAATAATAAGTTTAGTTAAGCTTTCAAGGTAATGTACTTATAAAGTTTTTAAAATACTAATAAAAATAGCACATAAAAACTACAGAGATGTTGTAATGTGTGTGCGCGCGCGTGTGTTTGTGTGTGTGTGTGTGCGCGCGCGCGTGCATGTGCGTGCGAGTATTGATAATAAAAAATTGTTATTTAGATAATTTAAAATTTCTATGAAATAATTTACTCCTCTAAATTGTATTAAAATCTTAAATTTTTTGGACTATTTACGCGTGAAAAAATATATAATTCATTGTTACGTCCACCTTTGAGTTTTATGATGTTTAAATTTTTGATCATATTTTTTTCTATATTAGAGAGCTTGTATAATCTCTTATTTCTGAATAAAAAAACGTTGCATATAAATAAATTAGACTTTGTTATTATTATTATTATTATTATTATTATTATTATTATTATTATTATTATTATTATTATTATCTTTATTATTTTTTTAAAAAAACATACTTTTTATCTTTACAGCATTTTACTACAATTTCTTATCCAAACTTCAAACTATGTATTAAATATTTATAAAATTGTATTGTGATAAATATTTCAATGTTTTTTTAAGTGCCCTCAGAATTATTGAAAATTTAATTTTACATTTGCATAACATGATATTAATAAATTAATAAATTGTTTATAATTTTATTTACATAACCGATAATGAATCGAACATCTACTTTTAAATAATTTATACCAAAAAGGCGCTGGTAGTCGAATATACGCATAAATGCCGTACTCCAACTTAATGTAATACAACTTTGATGGCTGATGATAAGTGAATAATAATATTGGATTAATTACTGTAAATCTAGTTTAATGTCTAATAAAATAAATAAACGAAATTAGCGTTTTATAATTAAAGTGAAATAAACGATTGATAACGAAAAATTTGGTTTTTCATTTGCTTCGTGTCAAGCAAATGACTGTTTAGTTTAAGCGATCGTGAACGACTAGTTAGTCGCTTCAGTTAGAAAATTGACTAAACGCTTATTAACTCTGGTAATTCAAATTTTTATGCATGTCACATGCTTAGTATATAGATGTGTCGACGACCAACAACTTCGTTACGCATCCTACGCTGCGTAAAATTATTCGCTGGTTAATTGTAGGGCATACCCAAGCGTTATCGGAGAAGTGCTTCAAAACGTGTGACTTAATTACGCGAGGAAATGACGAATTTTCTTATATCCAATGCAGATTAATTCAAAACATTTTAACGCGTTATAACGATGCATTTTCTTTCAAATTTATACGAATATCTCATAAATAAACATTTATATTATACTCCAAATTTAACATATCTACGCATTCGAAATATGTTATCTATAAATCTAAGATCTGTAGTTCAAGTCTTCTTAAAAAATTGTATGACTGACAAAACAATTAATTCAAGAAGTGTACTTCAGTTTAATATCTTTACAAACACGCTGGAATATAAAACAATCACTCCGTCAAGTTTAAAAAATGTAATTATCCCGTGTAATCGAGTCTATTACTGTTAGAAAACTGAGAAAACCGCTGCAGGGCTTCTTTCTCTATCTACGTACATTTTTCATTTAAACTTGGTTTATCGCGCATAACACTTGCTATCTTATTATAGATTCAACGTTAAGACGAATTAATCCTGAAATGGTGGATATTATATTCATATAAATATACGAAGGAAGATTATATTATATCGGTAGTAGTGGATTATTTGAAAAGTTTACCCAATTATGCGACCAGTGGCATTCACTTTTGTTAAAATATTCACAGTTCTCCAAAAATAAATGAAAAAAATAATTAGAATAGTTAGTTGTTCAAGTAAGAGATGATCGTGTTGATAAATTAACTCGTCATCGATACAGATAAAATATTTTCTCAACACACTTTGCTCTTTGGCACGCGTATTATCTGACATTACTATTTATTGTAATTGACACGCTAAAAACGCTAAATACCTTAGGCTGCGCTGCAAGAAGACGAATTGGTTCATAGAATTTGGAGCGAGAGAAGGAGCACGCCATAAGCTTCTTTATTGTCGTAAGATAAGGGCTGCTTTCAAGTTCGAGCTTACATCGGCGGCTCCCCTAAGTGTGCCTTTGTACTTTTCACTTTTACTAATTTCAGGAGGGTCGCAACCGTACGTAGTGGCTTGGTCGATGAGCGGCTGCTTTGATAAATGGCCTCGTTACCTTAAACTCCTGTGACGTAGGTGAAAAACTTTCTTTGGTCGAGGTACCCGAGTTTAAACGAGCATCGCGTGAGATTCCTCTTTGTTTGCATTGCAAGCGAAGAAAGCTTATTTACATGCAATAATGGCGTGGGTCCGATCATTTTCAGAAAATTATAGACTTTTATGTCGCTCGCTCTTAATATCTATCTACTAGCACTTGACACACCGAAACCCATTGATACAGTTATACCTGTGCTTCTTTTTTAAGCGAAGCAGACGCCATTTAAAGACAACAATTCTTTACCTTTTCCATTCTTCGCCAATATAAACTTATAGATTTTTTTTTCTACAGCGTTTCAAGCAACATTTTCAAGCAACATTTTCAAGCAACATTTTCAAGCAACGTTTTCAAGCGAATTTTAACCTTCAGCTAAACGAAATTTTGAAAAAATATACAATCACCAGCTCACCCTTACATTCACATTTTAGAAAAATAAATATTCGATTGTGAGTTATGTGCAGAATGTTCGTAGAAAGAAAAGGACATCTATTAATTAAGGAACTTTATCCTTGAAACAATTTGTAACATTCAATCAAGGGAAAAGAAATCCACCCCACTTTAAGCGGGGAAAATGATTAGCACTTGGTACATACAAGAGTTGCGTCGCATGATTAAAGAAGAATACGAAAGCTTTCGCGTGGAAGAACTCCAAGGTATGTATTTCGTTAAAGTCACTTGAAATCTGGTTTGACTGGGCGAGAATTGAAGTATTGGCGCAGCGTGTGAGGGCTGCACCCACCAATGTGTCACTGCTCTTCGAAAGGAAACCATATTTACTAAGAACTGAAGCCCCACCACCATTGCATCCCTCGACCGCCCATCGTACGTTCGGCTTAACTTGGTTTTCGAAATCAATCTTGAACAGGAAACACTTCGCTCGATAATTCCGTTATTGACGCATCGACCAATTTATCAAATATCTGAGAGGGCTTTTCATAATTTAGTTTATCGTAAATTATCTTTTTCAATCCGCTTAAGCCGACTTGCTTTCATTTTGTACTCTCGGAGATGCGCCATTATCCGAAGATATACGAAATTGCAAATGTTCCGAAAAAGGTCCATTAACATTGTTTGTTTAATTAATAGCTTTTCGATAAACGATTGACCGCAGACAATCAGCGCTCGGATAATTAAACTTTTTATATCGCTAGTAAATAATTATGAATAAAAAAGTGAATTAATAGAACAACAATTTTCATTGGAAGGAATACCACTTAATCTTTTTGAACGAATCTTGTTGAATCTTCGAAACCTAAATATTCCTCTAAATCATGAGAAGGTATGCACGGATAATTAAAAGCTCGGTTGCTTATTCAAAAATAACGATAAAGGAAAGTATTAACGTTGGTTAAAGATATTTTTCAACCTGAAAATGTACCCATTCGTCTAATTGATAATAGGTTAAGTAATAATTCGTATTACTAGCATCAAAATGATATCTTATAGACCTGAAGAAATAGTTAAATTTCATTACAGTATTTTGACAATTTATAATGATGTTTAGATTAGAGATTTACATCAAGTACGCGTAAAAGCAAAAATATTCTTCTATTTACTAAGTTCGCTGTTCAAGAACACCACTAACTTCAATTTAACATTTATCGAGTAATTTTAATTTTGTTTCGACGACCTTTTATTGAAGCGCGTTACGCTAATTACGTGTTCACTATCGTTCTATTGCTGTTACATTTGTCCAATAATAAGAGAGCGTTTAAGAAATTCGAATCGCAATTTCCGTACATAAGTATATAAAAATAATCAGTGATCAAAATAATAAGAATCTCATTGTTCTGTCCCCTCAACAAGAAGACGATAAAATCTCCTAGGTATAAAAATTCACTTATACAATGCCACTGCAGTACGCAGTGTACAGAGATGATATTACTTTCAGTCAATTTCCTTTAAGGACTGTGCGTCTGTAAATTATTTAGAAAATGAAGCTTAAACGGTTTAAAATCTTAACGGTCTAAAACTTATTAACTTCGTCGCGAATGAAATGATGCAAATACTTAAATATATGAGTACAATAAAATTGAAGCACAAGAGTGAATGAATTATTTAAATGATCGCGTGAAATTTCATTTTGTTACGCTCCGTTACGTAACAAAACCGTGAGATTTGTTCGTTAGCATAATTGCTTGCAGGTTTCGAAGGAAACATTAAAAAGTCATGTTCAATGAGAAATGCTGCTTAGATTTTAAAACAAGTACTCGGAATTTCTCGTAAAATCGTCCGGCTGTCGATAAGCTTCGGATACACGAAATGACAAAAAAGGAAAAGCACGATAGAAGGTAAGAGAAAGGTGAAATTCAGCAAAGCCAAAGCTAACTCGTATACAAGTGCAGACAGTGCGACTGGAACTCAGTTGGTGAACATCACCTGTACAAAGTGCAGTTGCCGTGTGTACTATCTTGCGAGCTCGCTCTTTGAAGTCGGAAAAAGGGAAGAGGAGCGAAGAGAAGGAGAAAGGGGAGCAAGACAGAAAAGGGAAAGGACGTAGAGGCGAGGAAGAGCGTACTAAAGGAAGGTGCAGTAGCGAAAGCTCGCTAGTATAGCGCGGCCAACACTTTTCCTCGTATTACTTAAAGGAGAGGATATAGCTTGCACACGGGTCTAGGGCTATATCTCAGGGTAGAAAGCACCCTCGGTGCGAGAGCGTATTATCCCCTTTCCGCTCTCCCGTTTGCTCTAGTCTCTATCTCCCTGCCTCTCTCTCTCTCTCTCTCTCGCTCCCTCTCGCTCCCTCTGCGTTTTAGCGTTCCCTTTCCACTAGTGCGTCGACGGCAGCTCTCTTCCCGCCCCCGCGTGCCATACTACCCCGACACACTCTGTTTCCCCCAATTCCACCCGTCCACCCACCTTCCACCCTCTATCCTCTGCTGGGTTCTGCTCGTACTCGTTCTCGCTCTCTCTCGCTCTCTCTCGCTCTCTCTCTCTCTCTCTCTCTCTCTCTCTGTGTCTCTCTCCCGCGCTCGCTCGAAGGTGGGTGCGCCCTACTGGCGCCTGAATCATCCTGCCTGAGGCCAGAGTGAGAGCGAGCGGGATGTCGAGAGGGGTGGAGGACGGGGGCAGTCACGACTGTGAACCGAGGGTTTTGGCTTTGGCATATTCTCCGTCTCTATCTGGCGCCCGGAAGGTCGGTGGTTGGCCGGGAAACGCGGCTATGGGTACGCGCTTTGCTCGGCTCTCTCTCTCTCTCTCTCTCTCTCTCTCTTTCACACACACGCACGCACGCACGCACGCACGCACGCACGCACGCACGCACGCACGCACGCACGCACGCAAGCATATACACATACAGAGGAATAGGTAGACAGATACACGCGAGGTACGAACAAGAGAGAATTCAGAGCTCAAGGTACTACGGCGTGTACACGTGAGCTTGAAAGCACGGGGGTACGCTAGAAAGGGGAAAGAGAGAAAGAGGGTAGAGTAAAGTATAGTAGAGTAGAGTAGAGTAGAGTAGAGTAGAGTAGAGTAGAGTAGAGTAGAGTGGAAACCAAGTTGAAACGACAACGACGACGAAGACGACGAACTACGTCAACGATGAGCCCAACGAGAAAACGAGAGAAAAAGCAAAAAAGGAAAATAGAAGGGGTGGTTTGCAAGCTACGGAGCTGGAAATCCGAGGGGAAGGGAAGAAGGTGCAGGTTTGCGTTAGGCTTCTCTAATTATTTTTTGTCCGCTGCACGACAAGGGTGTGCCTGCTTGCCAGCAGCGACTCAAATTAAATGAATAAGTGTCCGAGCTGCTTGCACGAGATTGGCGCACGTTCTATAGATGAACGTCATTCAAAAGAGAAGTAAAACTTTTCACGCCCAGTTTTATTTTCATGTTCGTTTGCTTCTTCATTTTTTTCTCCTTATTTTCATCCGAATAGTAATAGCTTTAATGGGCTGCAGGATGGGTATCATTAGACACCGGTTAATATTAGCGATTCTCCCGGTTGATCGTTCCACGACGATTTTTAACCCAGTAAAGCTGTTTGTAATAATCCAATGGTTAACAATGTTCAGCCTTGCATCAGTCGCATTCGAAGCTTAATCTATTTTATTCTAATTTGTAATGTTATCGTATCAGATTAATCGAGAATGAAATCCATTTTATTTGTTTGGAAATCGTAAAATGCATTTGCCAATTTTCTTTCTCACGAGTGCATCCATGTGTTACAATTACACATTATCAACTTATCGATTTAACTTAATTGTTGATTGACATCGGATCATGCCTTATGCAATTGTAAACACATTTATTACCGAAAGCATTTACACCATTTTTAAGCGTGTAATATCAACTTTTTATTACATTCGTCAATTTCGAACATTTTTGCTCTTTATCCATTCCACTCGCAATTTTCAAGTAGTAAACTTTTCGAAATTCTCTAACTCTCGCAAGAATTTTTTTGCGTTAAGTTTGAGACGATCGATATTCTTCGAATAAAAATGTGAAAAATACAAACTTGTATAAAGCTTCTATTGTCTTTATTTACGAGAAGAAATGAATTAAACTGCAAAATAATGACTTTTAATCGACTAGTCTCACTTTATTTTATCGTTACTTTCGAGTGTATTCTGATATCTATTATAATTTTGTAAATTTGCAAATTAAAGTTGTACTTTTAAGGTAACATGAGGATTGTATCGCCAAAAACACTTGATGAAATTAGTTTCCCTTTAAATGCTTCGAAATTGTAAGTTTTATGTTTCTATTCTTGTATAATTATCTCTATATTGAATTCTCAAGTTTATAAAGAACCACCCTTACATGCTTTTCGAGATATTAACAGTCGAACCTCGAAAATACTTAAAGTAATAAGCTTAAAGGCGAAACCCGGTCAAATATTTTGAAATATTCGGAATAGATCAGATAAAAATTGTTTCAAAATGAATAAATTCGCGCTGTAGTGAGATGACGATTATATTACAGTTTTAGTTATAATTATAACTATAATTTTTATTATAGTTATGATAATAATATAAAATACTTAATTATAACACATTTTAGGTATAATTTTAGTCATGATTAATTCATTTATTGTAATAAATGAATTAAATTTTTAAAATAGAAAAATTAAAAATTAAAAACTTCTATTTAGTAAGATCAACGAAGATATTTTTAAAAGCCTTTTTAGTTTATTACCTAATTCTATTACTGCATTCTAACAAAGATATTCTAAGAATTGAACATCAAATACTTCTATTAATAAGAGAAATACAATTTTATGAAGAGCACAGAACTCACAAAAGTATGTGTTTTTTAGATTTACAAGAGAGACTATTTAGAAATATCATTCAACTTAATGATATTTAGATACTATGGAATTTTTTAAGTACAATCGAAATTTATTTTTGTTTTCTTATTACATAGCTAGGCACTGTAATCACTTCCAACAACGTAATATATTATACGCTTCAAGATATAATACAATATATAATACATGTATAATGGAATAGAAGGAGTTTACTTACTATCGAAACTTTAGACTAAAAATATAATATTAATTGTATTAACATATTACGTTTTTACTTACGAAAAAAATTAAAAATCAAAATAATAATTATTTCTTCGAATCTTTTTAATATTTTTAATTTTAAGATTATTTAATATTCTTGTAAAAAATTAATATCAATTTTTATTAAGCGGTAGTTGTTTACCTAGTTGAATAAAGCACACATAATAATAATGATATAATAAATAATAACAAAAAATAAAAAAAATATTATTCGTCTTATTAATTCATACGACTTTTTACTTTGTCACGATATTAACATATTATTATGTATTAATGTTGTTAAAATAACCATTCGAATGTAAAATTATTACAATCGAATACCTTGCAAAATAAATTATTCAAAAAATTGTATATTTCGCAAAAATATGACATGAATACGTTTAAATAAATACATTCCGTGTTACTTCATGAATTATGATTCGGTAAATCTCCACTTTTATTTAATGCTATTAGTCTAAATTTATTCGTTGAGTTAAAAACAATTGCAACAAATCGAACTTCAAACAACATATAATTTAAAATACTTATACTTATAAAGAAAATATTTGTAACAATTACTCTAGCATTACAATTGTAACGATTTAAAAAAGTTTTTAATATAATTAAACTATAATTAATATTTGAGCAAAGAATGAATCATAATAAAACTTAAAAACGAAATATCAACAAAAGCGAAGATTGACAAGAAAATTAAAGTTTAAAAATTTGATTGAATATTAAGTTATTATTAAGTTCATTTACATATTTTTTAAGTTGTTTGAATTTGGATTTTAAATGCTTTCTTAAATTCAATCAATTTGTATAATCAGCTAATTAATCAGAGCTGCTTGATGTGAAATAAAAAAAGTTTTTCAAGAAACTGAATAACTTAGATATAAAAGTATTATTATGAAGTAAAATAACTACGAATTAACCGTTATTATTAATAAAATGAAACTGTCTTTGAATGTATTGTTTTATTACTCGAAATCATTTCATAAGCTGTGACGGTTAAAAATCCACTTTTTTTAGCAGAAGAAAAAACTTTACACAATAATTCAAGGGGTAAACAGCATTTTATCACGTTAAATTATACCGTTAGAACTTTCTAATTTGTATTCTTGAACAATTGAAATAAAAATATCTGTTTGTATCCACAAATTTGTACATTTCCGTTTAATATCGTAATTCAGCTCTTCGTTTTCTAGCCATATATATATCTGATACACGTAAAAAATCTCATCCATCGCGAGAGTAATAAAATGTTTGTCAGATTTTATATAGTTTGAATTGTAAAACAAAGTTTTGTAGCAAATGAAAGTTGGTCACGTTACAGATGCATAAATATATTTACGCGCGTATACAGTTGTGAGTTCACTCTCTCTCTCTCTCTCTCTCTCTCTCTCTCTCTCTCTCTCATATATATAAACTCATACGTATGTAGTAAGGGTAGAAGCCGAAGATACGATACTTGAGGGTTAAAGGGGGTTGGCTCTATAGAAGTAGAGGGTGGAAGTTCAGAAAGAGCTAGAGGATGAGAACAAGGATGAGGCGGTAAGGGGAGTTGGAGAACGGCGAAGGGTAAGAGGAAGGGTGTTTGTTCGAAAGGATAGCGTAAGACGTTGACGTGAACCCTCCTCTCCACTCGTTCGCAACCCTCTACCGCCAGCTCGGCTGCCAGTCCGCCAGCCTGCCAACTCGAATACTGTTGCTATTGGAACTACAGGAGAGTGAAAAAGAGTGGAAAAGGAGAGTGAGCGAGAAAGAGAAAACGAGAAGTGAAGAAAACAAGGGGTGCTAGGGAGTGGCGCAGGAGCAAAGTACAGGCTCCAATCTTGGGTTTGGGCATAGAGACTAGAATTCGAGAGAAAACTAGAGGATGAAGCTTAGAAAAAAAGTGGATGTTACGAAAGCGAGAGAGAAAGATGATAAACTTGCGAGTTACGCAAGCGAGTGGTCAGAGTATCCGAGCGTCGAGAGTACAAGTGGAACAAAATATGACTTGGAAACTCGCGCACGGACGGCTTCCGCTTCTTTCTTCTCCTATACTTCGATTGTTGCATCTTGATATTTTCCTTGATATATTTCCCTTGATATATTCCTTCGAACTTACACAGAAGTACAAATGCGTAGCTCATTATGCTTATTGAAATGCACAAAATTTGATAAAACGGGGACGATAGTAAAAGAATTTCAAAAACAAGGTTATCACAGGTAACGATGCGAGGTGAAAGGAAAAACGGAAAAACGGAAAAACGGAAAAACGGAAAAACGGAAAAACGGAAAAACGGAAAAACGGAAAAACGGAAAAATGGGAGAAAGCTTGAGGTACGAAAGGGAAAAAGGGAAGGCAGCTGGAGAAGATAAAGTCGTCGCTGTATGTTATAGCATGTTCATTTTCGTGCGAGGCAGTCTCGAGCGAATTTCTGAATTTCTCGTTGACGAGTTCTGAGTCTATAGGGAGAGTGAGAGCGAAGCAAAGCGAAGCGAAGGCGGCGCAGGAAGGTACGATGTCAGATGCGGGTGTAGTCGGAGACACGTGAGGGGGTTGGCAGGGGGCGAGAGAGGGTGGAAACGGTACTATGGGCTAGAGAAACGCCAACATCGGAAGGAGCGCGACGAAGGGAGCGAGGAAGAGCGAAAGACAGAGACAGAGAAGGAGATAGCGCTCGTCGTAGTCGAGGGTGAGAGGAGGTAAAGGGGGAGGGTGGGATTGAGGCAAGAGAGAGAGAGAGAGTGAGAGAGAAGCGAAGTGAAACGGGGCTGAGTTACCGAGGACTCGGGATACAGTCCCCTTTTCTGGACTCACACCCCTGTTTCTCGACCCCATCCTTTCCAGTTCCGTTATCCGAGCGTTCACTAGCTTGCTCCGAGGTTTCGCGCTCTCTCTCTCTCTCTCTCTCTCTCTCTCTCTCTCTCACTTACTCTTTCTCTGCCTCAGCTTCTGCCTCTGCGCTTGCTCTCGCCTTTCTAACCACCCTCTCAACCCCCCGAACACCCACCCAACGACTCTCGTCCTACGTCCCTCGTCCGTTACCCCATCCTACTACACCCCCATTTCCTCATTCCCCAAACTACCTCCCCCCACGTTCCAGGCCTGTATATTCCAAGGCATATTCTACTATGCGCGCGTTCGTCCTTTCTAACGTCTCTCTGTCTATCTGCCGTCTGTCTGTCGTATGTCCATTTTTTTCTCTTTCTATCTATCCATTCCTCATCCCCCGACTTTTATGTAAATAAACTGTATATAAACATCTAAAATCAGACGTGCATACAATAGTACATCGATACATTTTACAATTTTCTGTTTCTTTACAACTATGATGTTATTTCTAATGCCTTTCTTATCAGCATTTTCCTAATCTATTTTGTCGTATTAGCACCTCTGCTTGCGTCGGACAGTTTAGTAAAACGACTTGCAAGCTAAATCGTTGCTTTCAAGTTTGCATTTATCGGTCACGTTGATAATGGCAACAGGTGATTACCAAGATATTAATAGAACAATCTTTATGTACTTACCTATTCTTAAGGATCTCATTCGAGTAATTTGAATGCTCCTTTTTATTATAGTTATGCTCATTTTGTATATTATTATACGCTACATTGCATAAATTAACGATTTTTCAAGATAAATTGAAATCTCGTTTAAAGAAACTATTTATGAGCCATTTTTTCTGAAAATGAATGTCGAATATGAAATGAAGTTGCAGGTGATCCGCGCTTGAAGATCATTGCACCGCCTGTTTGGATTTGTTGATAAAGCCCGCCAAATCTAGGCGTCTTTTTGAACGGCTAACGTGGGAGACGGTATTCCATGGAGTCGCTCGGCGCGAGAGCAAAGACGGTGAAAAAAATTAGCTCGAAGTGAATGCGCTGCCGCGGTTGTTAGCATATTGAACACTGGACTTGCAAGGACAAAGAGAAGCGCACACACGTTGCTCCAACTCGTGTGACGGTTCGTCGAGTCGAGGCCTTGATTCACTCGCTAATCCAAATCGGGCCGCGTCGTACCACCAACGCGCGCCTCATTTCCCGTAGAAAAGTCAATGTAAACGCGATGATGCACTATACTTTGAGCCAGGTTCTATCGCTCTGCCTCTCTGACCAGTAGCTCTGTCAAAGAGAAACGGACAGGGATAGCCGGCAGACCCACGGATATACAGAGAGAGAGAGAGAGAGAGAGAGAGAGAGAGAGAGAGAGAGAGAGAGAGAGAGAGAGTGCACTGGCGTACGAGTGGCAATGGAGGGTCTCTCTTGACAGCAAATCGATCGAACGGTATAATTTATACCACCCCCTATGCCACCTCGGTTGCAGTGAGCGCGTTCCACACACCAGACACCTCATGTCCCTTCTCAATTTATCTGTCCCTCTCAATCTATCTCGCTCGCTCTTGCGCGCTGAATACATTGTTCGTGACCGCGTGTATGTGCAGCGATGGACGGCGGTGGTGGAGGGCGTTAGGCGCCGGGCGGCCACCGCCCCAAATAGTCATTGCCGACTTGTGTCGCGCATCGATTCCCTACCACCCCCCGACCCTCGTACCTAGAACTACTCCGTTCACGAGGCCGCGTGTCGGTGTCGGTGTCCGCATGGTGCGGTCTCTCCGTGCCTCTCCCTCTGTGTCACGCTGTCGCCGGCATCGTGTGGCCGAGTGGATAATGACTCGACACACTCGGCACGAGCACCGTCCAAAGAGAACACATAGGTAAGCTACGTGCATGTACATGTACATGTAGGTGCTTTTTCATATACGCATACAGAAATGAGTGAGAGCGCGAGGGGGGGGGGAGGGTCCACATAGTCGCAAATAACAAGCTCGGGGAATATCGTGTGTTAGGATGCTTTCATGTCCTTGCTGTGCACCGACAGTGAGAGAGAGAGAGAGAGAGAGAGAGAGAGTGAGAGTGAGAGAGAGTGAGAGAGGTGCCAGGCCTGTGGATAAAGAGCTGAACTGAATGTGGCGTTCGTGTATCATAATAAATGTACACTCCGCTGCATTATCCCTTTCTCTCTCCCTCACTCGTTTCCTGTCACCCACTTTCAATCCCATTCCACCCACACCCCCTACCTTTATGTATGACTACGCGCCGATTCCTTTTCCACGCGATTGCAGCCTTTTCGTCCTGTCATTCCCGCGTGCGCTGTTTCTACCCTCGTTGCACCCCATCGCATAAACCCCTTGTCCCAACGATACCGAAGCTCCTTCCTTAGCCTCTTATACAATCGTGTTGCTTCGATTGCATAAGCAGTCGAGTTTATTGCATTGTCCTATGAAGCATTTGTGTTTAACAAAAAAATATATATAATCTTTTGAAAAGTGCCAAATCTTTGATTCAAGCTAATCTTTCACTATTCTAAACAACTAACTCATCCAACATTGCCGACGCAATTTATTTTTTTCTCTTAAGTATATCTATTTTTTCGAATCATTGAATATTTTTGTCGATATATGACAATTTCACAAAATCTAATACTGACAGACAGTTAAAAGTTATTTGTCACTTGGAATCATAATTGAATGACGATGCCGAGCTTGATGTTGCACCGATTTTAGTATCGATTTTATACTAAACAATTACAGAATACAACAATTTGAAACTGTATTTCAAAATAGTATGATTTAGAGAATAGGTACTGTGTAGGTACTATAACTTACTACATAGATTTTCATTCTTGATAAAGTATAAATCATTTGTCTTTTTTTTTTTTTTTTTTTTTCTTTTTTTTGACATAAATGCCATCGTACACGAAGATAATTGACAATTAAAATAATTTGAACAACATCGATTTCTTATACATCGAGATACTCCAAATAAAATAAAACTAATCAAAATAAAAGGACTATAATTTTTATTCTTCAAAAGAACTAGTGTTCAAGGCTGAAACCCTAAAAGTAAATTACTATGGAAATTATAATCGTCCTGATTTTATGTTAAAGACAAATGAAAGGAAATAAAAACATTTTAAGCCTTAACTAATATATTTGAGTAAATTTAGTGTAAGCCACAATGTGAGTAAAGGAGAAAATGATTTTTATATTAAAAAATGAAAAAAATGTGAACATTTGTATTTGATGTAAAGTAAAGTGAATGTTGTTCGTAAAACAAAGACAAATAACAGAGAATGAACGGCTTAGTGAGAATGAGCGATGGGAATCTTTGTTATAGCAAAGACAAAAGGAGATGAGAACTTCAGGCACTTGAAATAGATTCTCAATCACATTCTCAATTGCGAGGATTTATAGTAAATTAATTTAAAATACCATGAATAATACTTCGTAAAATATAATTGATTGTAAATAAAGTAAAGTTTTGATTTTCATTCTATAATGTATAGGAGCATACAGTAGTAGGGAAACTGTAATATTTTCAATACGAAAGGTAAAAATCGAGGAAAAAATGGTGATAGATTAAGTGAAAAATCTATTGTAACTGAATTATGATATGAATTATCAAAAATGATGCAAATCTAAAAAATTACACAAATTTAATATGTATAAATACGAAGAAAGATAAAAATTAATTTATAATAAAATGATATGCATCATTTCATGGGTAAATAAATACACATGAACATAATGTATATTAAAGGTTAATAAGAACAAGCTAGTATTGTACAGTTACAGTCATTATTTATCTGATATGCTATTTATAAAAAGAGTTAAGGCGGAATAAATGAATAACATTCAGGTTGAAATAACATTAAAGAAATGCACGCAGACGTTATATCAGATAATGTCAATGTCAATTCAAAAACTTTATTGATACATAAAAATATAAGACTTATAAATGTAAGTAGATTTAAATTTCACTTTGTACGTGAAAGAAATTTCGTTATTAAAGATAGACCTAAAACTTTCTTTAAGGTGAAAAGGAGTGGCTGTACATAAGGTAGATGCTCTTAGGCAAAGAGTATCGTTATATTGTGACACGTAAAAGAGTATCGACGAACCCGAATGTAAGTACAAGAATATTTTTAAATTCCTGAATTTTTATTGTCATAATGTTACGTGCAACGATTAGAAATTTTCTAAATAAGAATGTTCTGTTACACGCAATATTTAAATTATAATTGTATTTGAACATCTGATAAACCAAGTTTAAACATGTGCGCTATGTAAATTTCTTAGAAGAATTACGCATCTACATATGTATGGTGGAATTGCGTGCATTTCATTTGTAGCAAATATTCACTTTCATTTTTAAATAAATTGTTTTGAAGTCATCTTACACTGATACACCAATTTTAAATAGAATCAATCGAATCTAAACCAGTGTATTGGCGTTTATTTTAAGATGCCATTGTAAATTATACGATTTATGACATTTTTAAATGACGTATTTAACGAGTATGTTCTGATAAGCATTATGTCAGACATACATTTTAATATAAAAACTAAAATTCATTACGTTACAAACAAGTTGTAAACTTAAGCGAACTTACAGTAGCTCTAGTATTGGTTATTAAATTTGAGTATCGTATGACAGTCCGCGTTATACATTTTAATATCGATGTTCCATCTACAAGGTTTTACGATTTCTCCTCAATATTCTTTTTGTTCATAGTAAAAACACTAAATTGAATTATGCAATACGATTGTAATTAAAAAAATCGAAATAAATGCACGTATTTTATTTCTCAAAATTATGGTTGTTCTAATGAGACATTTCACGTAATACAAGGAGAAATGTAAAATAAATAATGTCATGTTTATTACCAAATGATTTATTTTACAAAAAAATTTTATAAAATACATAAAGCCTTCTTTTTATAAGTAAACTTTAAACAACAATATTTTCTGAAGGTAATTTAATAAAGCTCATGACTTTTTTAAAAAAATATTTAATACAAAAAGGATGAAGTTTAGTAATAAAAATACAATGCAAAATGAAACAGGTAAATAAGAACTTGCCTCGCTTAGCTACCGACTAATGGTGTACGGCTACCGGATCAAGAGATGAAGCAGAAGAAAGAAGAAAGCCCGAAGCAAAGGGGTGCAACTGTGGAGCGGAAGGAATGAGATGGGGCTGTAATTATGAATATAAATCGATGAAAGGGTGGTGAGTTTGTGGCACAACTAAAAATCAGCCGCGTGACGGGAAGCAAGAGAAATAGAAGAGCAGAAAATGGGGGAGAGAAGGAGGGCGAGACTGTCGGAGAGATAATAACGAGTGAGTGAGAGAGAGAGAGAGAGAGAGAGAGAGAGAGAGAGAGAGAGCGGTGTCTTTTAATTTTAATTAAAATAACTTTATATAGCTTCGAAGCTTTGGCGGAGGTAGTCTGAAGAGGTACAAGAACTGCGGATAAGTCAACTCGTTAAGCCTGTCCACGATGACGTCTGATGTTGCAAGAAACTACGTAGATATTAATAGAGTTGGCAGCTCAATACTGGTACGTATTTTTATTCCGGTATTAAACTCAGCGTATTTTTATTCTCAGCGAAATATATTAATCTAATTACATTGGAACGACAAAAACCGTTGCGGAGTATTAATACCCTCGGTAATTTTGACGTCCTACTTCTGATGAATCGATGATAGCAGCTTATTCATTACATGGAACTCTAATAATTTAACATTGATACATATTTAATAGACTTATGGGAGGAGTAGCGAGAAAGCTCATTCCGTAAGAAGGTTATCGTTTAAAGTTATCGCTGATTCTTATAAAAAAAAAAAAAAAAGAAAGAAAGAAAGAAAGAAAGAAAAAGAAGACAACGCCAGGGATTCATTTCAAACAAACTTTCACTTTACGAATGATAAAAATGTTCCACTTAGGATGAATTTTTACTCAAGCTAGAGTTCGCTTCCATTCTAGTCGAGATGACTTTGAGATATCTCGCAGTTCCATTATATTCTTGGTTGAGCGAACAACGGCGAGCCGAGTGATACCTCTAATCTAAAATATCAAGCTCGCTAAGGAAGTTTATCAGAGAACGTCATATTAACATTCGCAGACGGGAAATTGTTAGAGCTTTGGCCAGAGTAGAGGAAAGTTAGAGAGGACCTCGGCAGGGACGTTTATAACTGTCCACTAGGGTCGTAGAGCCTTAGGAGCCGCACTTATAACTTTCTATAGTATCCTATTAACAGTAACAGTAAATGTTTCCCAAACACAAGCGATACCCTTGAGTCATAGTTCGGCGTTACTCTCTAATTTCCTTCGAAACTTTTTTCTACCATCGAGCCAACATTGCCACCCCCGTCCACCCTTCGCCTCGTCCGTCCCACGCTCTTATCAACCAGAAAGCCTCGTGCCGATCCCCGCGCGCGCACCGCACCCATGATTGCGCAGCCCTCGGGCTATATAGGGTGGTCTGGTCGAGGGCAGCGGGGGAGGCCGAGAGATCCGCCGCCCTCCGCTCGCCCGCACCCCTCGATCGCAGGGTCGAGGAGGCTCGCGAGAGCTTCCTGACAATCCCGAGCAGAGTGCACAAATTACTGATATTGGACGCTGCAACGGCACTCATCGGCGGAGGCGATGAGTGCACCGGCCTCGGTGCATCCCGATCGTACATTTTGCCAATTGCGTGTGCAGGCAGAGACGCGGTGGTCGTTCGCCACTCCCCCTTCCCCGCTCGCAACCGCCCCTCGTGACGCACCGGCAGTGGACGCTCGCTATGAAAATTAATGTCACGCCGCGAGCTTCGTTTCGTTCCTAGGGCTTTTACGCCGGCGCTACGCTGTTTAGTTAATGACGATTTTATCGGGGCAGTACGGCCGAGTCGCTGCTATTCGAGTATAACCGCCGAGACCAGCCCCGGATGCGCTATTTTTCCGCTGTCTTTCCACCCCCACCCCCTTCCTCGCAATCCCGTGCCAAAATGCGCGAGTGTAATTATCAATCGGCAAAGTGATTTCGTGGCGGATATCGATGACTGGATAATTGCCTCTTTCGAACCCAAATGTTATTTAAATAATCACCGGCGTTGCAGATTTCCATGTTTTCACTGTTGTGCAACGTTGGCTTTGAGGGATAAGCCAATCAGCTGTGATTGCCTGAATCATAATGGTGTCCATTATGATGAGAAAAGGTACATTTTCAATAGCTGGATGTCCCGACGCTGCTGCAGCCAAGCTTCAAAGATATAAATATTATTTTCTTACGAAATTTACATTTTAAGTATTCGGACTAATAATGGTCACTAGATTCAAGAAGATTTATAAGTCATTTCGTCAGACTAACTAAAACTAATTAAAGTTTTCGAAAGTATATGTAAGGCGTTAAATCTTCGAATGCACGGTGTTAGTTATATAAAAAAAGTATGTAATTGGAAGAGGCGTGAGATTATCTTTGAGTTTAAAATATGCAAAATTTACAAATATTTAAATAATATGCCAAATGGATCAAGAGTCTCGTAGGATGCATCCTAATTAAAATCAAGAATCAAAATAATTTTGAAAACGTTAAATATATTTCATTTGTTAAGTCGTTGTGAAATATAATTTCA
The DNA here is from genome assembly GCA_018907045.1 of Wiebesia pumilae. Lineage (NCBI taxonomy): Eukaryota > Metazoa > Arthropoda > Insecta > Hymenoptera > Agaonidae > Wiebesia > Wiebesia pumilae. The sequence continues at coordinate 5,240,723 of JACCHZ010000192.1, forward strand.
TAATATAATTATTAGTTTTACGGAAACCGTTTAGCATGTCACAAATAAACCAGACTCCAGCGATTAGTTCGGGTATTTTAATGAGCTTATAAACTCAAAGAAAATGCAGATGGAAATGCTTTTTTATATAAATAATTTTTATATAAATATAAATAAAAACCACGCAGTTAAGCATTCACTTTTCGAATGTTTTGTAAAATCGATTTTGGACGCTTACAATTGCAACGAAATACATAATTTAGAATTAACATAGTTAAACAAGAAGTCGGTAATTCAAAAACTCTTTTATTCAATCCAGATTACTATAGTTTCCATATTAAAATCACCAACTGACAATAAATACACGAAGCGAAGCATAGTTATAAAATATTTTAGAGATACATTAGACTTTGCCTATACACAGTTTGAAGCTGACACGAACCACTCACAGCTCTGTACATTTACGTTCATAATGGATGTATTGAATGGTGACACGTTGTGTATACCGTATACATTCGCTCTCGCGCGCCCACATACGCCCACATTCACTAATTATCTCTCTTCCTCTCGTTCTATTTGCTTTCTGTGTACCCGAGAGTAAAGGTGCGAACGTAAGATAGATCGGCGCGATCGCAGGAATAGGAAAAGACAAATACGAAGAGGCATTCTGAATAGCGCACGGCCCACCGAAGAACTGAGAAACAACGAAGCAAAGAAGTAACCCTCCTAGTCATTCGTGTATGTAGTTGAAATGTCCGGTGAAGCGTTAAGAATTGCAAGAGCAAACTGGGCTTTTGCGAGGGTGTAATCGAGTTTCAAGAATCTAAACATATACACACATACACATACATACATACATACATATATATATATATATATATATATATATATATATATATATATATATATATATATATATGTATGTATGTATGTATGTATATGTATATATTGAACTTATTTATTTTTTATCGGAAACAAAAACTCATCCCCATTATAATAGATGAATGCCCTTATTGGGCTTTTCGCAACATTTCATATTTGGAGATATTTTTGACTTGGTGCGTACGAGATAGAAGAGGAAATGAGCTGTAGTTTAACGTAATTGTTAATATGGTAGGTCGCATGAAACGCTACTCATTCGAGTGAATTATTTATAAGTATTTTCCCATTACGAATATTATTTTCTTACTTTGAAAGCTATTAATATAAATACACCTATTATAAAATTAATATACAGTAAAAATGCGGACTTGCATTTTTTTTTTGCAATACCGTAAGTTAGTTTAATAAAGTCTTGTAAGATTGCGCTAAATAATATATTTAAAGATTTTTTAATGTAAAAGTATGAATTTGTTCACATGACGTAGTTATATGTGTACACGATTTGACTCGGATCAGTTTACTTGGAATTGTCACTAAGGCTGAGTGTACTGATCCTGCCTTACGTACTTCCTACTAGAGCAAACGCGAAGGATTCGTCTGTATACTAATCAAACGTTATTCCTGTCGCTTATAAACACCATCGTATCACGTAGCCATTTGATGGAGTATCATTCCGTTACACCTCTGCTTACGTATACCGAACATTTCCAGATATGCACAAAGCTAATACAACGTTATATACACACGATCACTTACGATGATGACATAATTGGTAAGCATAATTTATAAAATTAGTTGAGGTTAAATGTCAAATGAAACAATGCATTACTCACATACGACCAACGAGACACGAATCTGAAAAACATGCGGATGATTAAATAAATCAAAGTTATATCGAATAAAATATTGTGTATTTTGCAATCCCTCGAAAAATCACAGTTTAAATCTAGAAAATAAAATTCAAGCAGATGCTTAAATTTAAATTGAAAATAATATCATAAAAGGTTTTTAAAGGTAATAAAATATTGTTTTTCTTATTATTAAATTCATAAAAATAAAAATTTGACTATAATTCATTGAGCATTATAAAGCGAATTGAATATGCTTTAAATTGTAGTATTCTATGTACGTATCTAACGATCAGCGCTCACATACGCACACACGCGCACACGAATGCATATAGATACGCGTAGGTACGTTACTATCATAAATCCAATCAAATATAGCACACCGTTATGTATTTCACTTTCAAAAATTACGCGTTAAATTAAAGTTGAAACCAATTAATCTAGTATTCCTTTAATTCTCGCTATACTTGTTAGATATACTTCTTATAAATTGTATTTTAATTAAACTATTTGTAAACAAGTTGCGAACCAGTTTTGATTTGCATTATCAAAATATGCGTACGTAAAAGGTATCTAGTATTATATTCCATACGCCGTTGAGTAGAAAGGCGAGCCATTGTGGCTATATCTATATTGCCAAAAGCATCCAATATCTTCGAGAGATCACAACAAAGATTTCCTTGAAAAACTTCTAGCAGTACTGCAAAGCATAAAAAAACTCGGTGTACGTGATATTCCAATGCATTTAGAAGCATATATTTCAGATGTAAACAAAGCAATCAATAGTGATTCATGACTGATTCAAATGACTTTTTTCAAATAAAATTTTTATAAGTAGATAATACTGTAATGGATAATGGTTAATAATGTTAATTAATAAGATAATTGCAACTTGATTAAAAAAGCAAAAAGTACTCGAAACAGTAAATGTTTAAACTTGAAATGAATCATAGACTCGTATTTATATTTTATATACTTCTAATAGAATCTACAGATAATCAATTGGCTTAAATTAATAAATAAAACTACACGTATTAAATCTTTTACCAAAAAAAATATTTTTCCGCGGTACTCTACACTTTTTAATTTTAAAGCTTTACATACTCTGGCAATTCTCAAATGCGTAAAAAATTTCATAATAGCGATGTAAAATTTCAATTCCATGAAATAAAATTAAAAAGAGAGAAGAAAACCCTTAGAATTCCTATCAAATGATGTATAAATTTCAGGTTACAATTTTTTTAAAGCTAGACTTTTGATTATTTTCTGTAATATTTGCTCAATTATCGTAAAATAAAAGATCGCCTACTCTTTTTAATAGACGAACAAAACTCTGAAGCTTTTTGAAAAAGAGTATACAAAAAGGTATCACTCGTTGATAAAAAAATAAAAAATGTTTATTAACACTTGGAAAATCAATATTTCAGATTATAGAATCTGAAAATAAAGATGCTATAGTTGAAAGAATCCAAGATATACTCAAGTTTATCAAATAAATAATATACAATTTTGCGACAATTTTTAGAATTAGTTATTTTTTTTCTGAAGTTTAAACAAATTACAACTTTGAGAAAGACAATAGCCAATTTAGAGAGCTTGAAACGTAAAAAGTTCATTTTAATAGCCAATGAAGTGTAACAACGTATAAAATTCTTTTAAATGTATTTTAAATCAGTACTACAACGCTACTCACTTAAGAATAGAAATCTTGAAAAAGAATAACAGGAAACTTTAGCTCTCACGTTTATTCAGATATTTAAAAGAATTATTCTAATGATATTGATACAATATTTGAAACTCACTCTAAAATGCTCATGTATGTAATAAAACATAAGAACTGCCACTTTTACTGAAGCTCAAAATTAATTGCAGCTGAGTTAATTATAGAACATACATATTGTTTAAAAATGCATGCATAACTTATAAATTACAAGACATTATTACGAAAATCGATATATTATTTCAATTTTATTACAAATCATTTTTACAAATCCTAAAAATAAAATCCATGAATGCTCTTGCACGGAATTTTCCATTTACTAAGTCTACAAACAACAAGATATATATTTAAATACATTCAATGATATTTAATTATAAAATAAAGTACATTTCTTAAAAGTCATTAATTTTAACAGGAACAACGGCACAGCATCCGATTGTAAACTAAGATAACGTTGATCTCGAATTCGAAAATAAATCCGGAGTGTACAGCACTCTTTTTTTAATTAATTCTCCGACGTAAACAACAAGAATTTGACCTTTTTTACAAGATAGTAAACTATTATTTTATTGTTAATAACAAAAAGAATCAACCAATAGAGGTCTTTTTTTATTTCTTTATTAACTCAAAGATAATATTTCTTGTACATAAAAGCTTTTTATAAAAAGCTTTTTTGTATAAATGTAATAAATTTGGTGAAACGGTTGAGAAAAGATTTCGAAGCAAATAAATTTCTCCATTAAATAAAGAGTAACAACTTTAAATTCCTAGGAATATAAAAGAATTTATTATTAAAAACTGAAATGCATGTAATTCCAAGGCCGCTTGAACGTTGATTAACGCTTTCACAACAGCTCAACGTTGCTAATTCCGAACTGCAAATGCATACCTCAAGGGAAAAATAAATAAATTGTTTGCCGAGTTTAATCATTCAGAGACATTTAGAATTTAGAATTCGACATTCCAGTTGATGTCTGTGAAAGCGGTTCTGAATAAAAACAATTATATAGCATAATTTTAATAAGTACGTTACGTCCTGAATAACGTTTTTTTTTTTTTTTTTTTTTTTTTTTTTTTTTTTTGTAAAACATCTGCCAATGAAAAACTCTCAAAATTACCAACTTTGGTTGCCAATGTCTGATTAGAATTCGATTAATTTACAAGGATAAAGTTATTTTTTAATTCCCAGTAGTTGACGTTAAAATACCGCGTAAAAATAAAAAAATTGCTTAGAGCTCTTATTAATAATTCGCTTGGATAATACGGACGATCGTTATTACCGATAAGTTAACCAATAGAAATCATCCAATATGTTTCTGAGGACAGAAAAAGGATGATCCTGGCTAGAAATCTTATTCTCAGTTATAATAATAATATAAAATACCATGAATACTTGATATTTTAAAGGATAAATAACGAAGGATTGTTCTGGATTGGAGTTTTATACACAATCACTTAAGAAATTCGTAAATATTTCAGTCGCGTACGAAACCAAAACAAATGGTAAATACATATGCATGAACAAAAAAAGAAATTTTCGAACGATTATTAATTATTATTTTATGACGCTTGAGCGACTCGAAAATAAAGGTAAAATTTGATACAATATTATTGACACCAACAGCGTAGAGAGTAGTTCCTTAAAAATAATTAATTATTTGTAAACAACGACGCCTAATTTTACAAAAGTCATTTAATTTGTAGTTCGAACTAATTTTTGTAATTAAAAAATTTAATACCAAAAGCATAATAATTTCCATTGTTACGCTTCACTGTATCATTTACATAAATGAAATCATAGAAATTGTTACTATTGTTTATGGCATACTAGAAATTATAAGAAATGACTTTCTTGCCTAAATATTCATAGAGCAACAGGGATATGATAAACATTAAACAGATTAAAGGTGCTCTTAAAGGAAGAATAAATTTGAATTTAACATTACTGATTGACGGAACTACTTTCCTCAAAAGTTGCAATTAATTCGCAAAGTTAATGCGTTCATATAAAATATAGAAAAAAATATCAATTCAATTATGTAATGTAGTTACTTTTGAATAGTGTAATTTTATTTCTTAAAATGATGAAACAGTTGAGATTATCGTCCTAATATGCAACGATGCATTAAAAAGTAATTTAAATCTTCAACACGAAAATGATTTAATTAACAATGTCTCCGTTTACAGAGAAATAGGCTTGAAAAGGTTTGAATATCGTTCACTTTAAAGACGTAGGTGGCGCATGAAAAGATCAATTTTATTACCATATAATACTAGTTACAATCAGATGAAGAGATCGAATGTCATAGAATCTTTACGTGAATCTCATTCCATCTAAAATAATGGGAAAATAGAAATAAATCAAATTGTTGATATTAATATTAATTATCAAAAAAATTATGCATCATAAAATACTTTACGCAACTAAAATTTATGCGTTAAGAGCTAATTGTATCAAAGCCTTTATATAAAAAAAATTCTAATGATATAATAAAAAAACAAAATTATATACATTTATTAATGATATATAAAGATAAAGTGAGAACATACCTTTGAATAAGAACATTTATATCTCAATTATACGGAGTTATAGCAAAGACGACGACAACTATGAGATAATATAATAATCCAACTTACTTGAGATATACGGAAAATTTAATCTTTATAATATATTTGTATCTGTTTGTATTTGTTAGTTTGGAGTTTATTTAAATTTCATTATCTGTCTACGACAGTATATTAGATTAACTAATACTTAAAATGTGTTAATCTAAGATCGTTACATTACTATCTGAATCAGAATCTAGTATTATTGTCATTATTATTCGACTTTAATCTATGTATGAGACATATCTGTCTACGCAATAATATGTCACGTAATAATTTAATATTTTTATGTAAGATCATTCGCTAATGACCTTCTATAATAATTCTCCCATTGTTGTCCCGTTTCTACGATTAGAACAACCACACTAGATTAACAAAAAAGGTTCAACCAACTATTAGAAGATTATTTATTCGATGGTAAAAGATCATTCGAATTCAAATTCAAAGAACAAGTTTCTCTCTCTTACATTAGCTGAAACTGCAGTATTAATAAGAAAGGAACTCTTTATTCTGGCTCCACTGCTCTTAAAAAAAAAAAAAAAGAAAGAAATAGAGAAGAAGATGAGTAAAACATAATTTACTTACTTAATGCGAGCAATAAGAAAATCGATATTGAAAAGAATTGCCCGTCGTATTTCTTTCGTCTCTTCATATATACTAGTATCTCGATGATCACTGAGAATTGTTAATATTTTTCGTACAAATATAATTTTATTAAGTATCTCCATGAAATTAAATAAAAGCTGTCTCTTGAATGCGATGCAATAAACCTATGTAGGCTCCCTGATGTGCAAGAATAAGGGAATATTGCTATTTCATATTTAAAAAATGAATTTGTGCAAATTCGACGTATACGTCAAGAACATTATAGGATTTATTTAAATTACTCGATCTTCTCAATTTATCTCTATTTATTTATCCTCCATTTTTCAATTCAGTATATCTAATTTAATGTTAAATCAAATATTATTTTCATATTATATACACGAGAAATGTACCGAGCTAGTGCAGAATTTTTAAAATCAATAAGTAAATTATACCGAATCTGCCCTTGAAACCTACTCTGTACAGAAGTTTACTTTTTGTCTCGATGATAAAGGAAATAAGCAAACAGTCTTGTTTTCGAATAAATTATGAGGTAGAAAAAAGCCGAGTAAATATTTGCGGATGTGTCTGACTACTGTCGACATCAACTACTTATCCAAGTTTAACGTAATTTTAACGTAATTAAATTTGCGCACTTATTCTCCGATTATTAACTAGCGGTTAAATTCAGTTTGTGTTATACTCAACAGTTATCGTTGATTGATACAACATAAACGTGCTCGCGAGAGAAATAAAAAGTAATGAAAGGTAAAAGTGAGTGCGGCAGTAAGGCAAAATGTATTTGAATTTTAGACGATAATTTGAGCAGGAACTTTCCATTATTGCAAGCGTTATCTATGAAAAATATCAGCTATTCATAAGAGACATATTTTGTCAGATCACAATATGATCGGGGAGGATGTTTTGTATCGATGGGACCTACGCCGAAGCCTTAAATGACTTGCAAGCATTTTAGCATTTTAACCTTTTAAACGTTCTCTCAAAGAATAGGTCAATTTCAACCAGGAACACTCGACTGTCAATTTCGACGGTCGAGCGTCGCAAAGGAATTTGGAAAAGAAGCCTTGCAAGAAAAAGGATGTCTTCCGGTATGGATAGTTTCAAAATTGAATGACGGCTTAGGATCGATAAGCGCCACGAAGCGCGTACAAAGGCCAGAATTGGGAATATTACAAGCGTGAAAGAGAGGAGGAACCGAGCCACTAGAGAAGTGCTACACTGCTCTTGCTATGCGGTGTATTTTGAAAGTCCGCGGACCCTTAGAACCGTGGGTGCTCGCTTCTCTGGCACTTTCTCGTTGGCGCGCGCACTTATACTGCGTCTCGCATACAGAGGCATGCGCGCGCGTGTGCGTACGAGCCCGCGCGCACACTCACCTTGGAGGTTTGCCGAGAGCCGAGTGCCGAGCCGCCCACGTCGATGTTGCGGGCTATGCGAGTCTCTTGCACACGTGTGCCCTTTTTCTCTGTCTCTCTTGAGAGGCGCGGTTGCGAAGAAGGAGAGAGAGAGAGAGAGAGAGAGAGAGAGAGAGAGAGAGAGAGAGCGAGTCGGGGAGAGGCACGGATATAGAGCGCCGCCGCTGCGCTGCTTCGAGAGCAAAGCAACACCCAACGGGGAATGGGCTTTTCAACCCACTGTTCATCAGGGAATGCCAACGAAAATAGATTTCCCTTAGCCGAAGGAGAAGCGGGAGAAGAAAGGAGCACGCGAAGGCGCAAGAGAGGTAAACGCGCTCTCTCCTTTTCTTCCCGATCAAAGAAACGCTTCCATGAATACGTAAATGCGTGCGCACTATTCTCGAATCATTCAAACTTTCTGGCTTTTAAAAGCGCATTTTTCTATAGCTTCGGTTTTATATGAGCAAATAACAAAAATTACGGAATTTTTACGAGCAACGGTATCGATATCGTTGCCAGCGTCGCCAGCATGGAAAAGTGCATTCGCGTGATGTGACATTTTATTGGGAAAAGTGCAAAGAATACCTCAGGTCTGATTATAAACGAAAGGAATAATTAAGTGATAAATCTGAGCAGTCATAAAGTACGATATCAGACTCGAAGCATTTTTATATGCTCTTCGACTAATTGGAAGCTAAACGAAGCTAAACGAAGCTAAACGAAGCTAAACGAAATGTGTTAAGTTTTTCTTTTTTCTTCTTTCTTTTTAAACGAGGTCGTAATAAATTAAACAATAGCTTTAAGTTATTGAATAAAAAGTAAAGAGCATCGTATAAAAATAAGGAGAAACGTTTTATTAAATATGGTTTTCCGATCGACATCGAAAAGTCAGAAAAACGTGCAAAATTTACATAATTTTGCTTATCAATAAATACCTATCTTATACCTAGTTATACGTACAAACGATAAGAATTATTCAAATTTTTGTAAGAAAATCAACAAGATCGTAGAATTATTAAAGAACCTATAATTACAACGTCATCAATCGCTATTTTAAAAATATAGTAATAAGTTACGATAAGGATCTATTTTCTTACAATATCCACCAATACCATTTTGTCGATATCAAGCAACGCCAATTTAAAGTTATGATGGTGTCTATTTCAATATCTACACGTTTCGTTCAATCTGTACTGCGAAATTGCATAAACTGGTTTGTCACTGTTTATTTAAAAATTGCATTACCTTGTTAGAAAATACTCTAACAAGAGAAGGTCATCGTGTAAGAAAAATACATAATCGTTCTTAGACGGTGTATTGCATTTGTTGGGTAAGCTACATAAGCTATAAAGAATTTAGATTAAAATGTCTAAAACTTTAAGCATTGAATTCTAAAATCATGAAAATATCAAAATTCACCGATGATTGGTTATTATATAATTTTGAGCCAAGATAGAACCTGCGATCATTAAGGAATAATAACATCTTTTATTTCCGTATTCACGGAAAGAAATTTATTATTCACCGAGAAAATTGCTTGATTTGTATCGATCGATAATAGCAGTTTTTCGAAATTTTTCTCAGAATACACTTAGATGGTGATATTATATATGTCATACATGATAGATGGTACATATTTAGACACGCTTCCTTGGTTATTTTTAGTCGTCCATCTTCAAATTATGCTACATTTAATTTATTCACTCATGCAAGATCCAATCAGCTTATAACTTATATCGAGAACCTTCTTTTGTCCTTAAATATTACAGTGTGAAATAATCTCTAGAAAGTCTTTAATGCAGCCACTACAACATGAATGTTTTATATCATCGTTTTTTAAAATTATTTGAAGAAGCGTATTAATTGATTTTAAAAAATTTGTGTTGATTACACATATGTATTAATATTTCGTATGAAGAATACGTTTGATATCAATCGCCATAATTGTAATGTCTAATGTTTAGTATTCCTCGGAACGCCAAGGAATTAAAAAAGTAATTTCTACTCTTAATGTACACTTAATATACGCATGAAAGATTTGGTGTAATGGGATATTGTTTGATAATGCGTCCAACCTATATTTGAATTTCAATATACGCCTAGATCTGCGTACGATTATTAAATGGCTCTTTTTTAGCGCACTTTCTTTATTTTACTTGCTCTTTCAATTTCAAATTAGGATGCGCCGAAAAATATTAACCTTTCGAATTATGGATTAAATGGGAATGTATATTCGATCTCTTTTAATCAAATAATGAATCTCACCACCCACAAAGTTATCGTCAGAGATTCCAATCTCTGCCATGATAAAAATTATATGTCATTCACAAAACGTGCATTTTATTACATATGATTATAAAATCTGTTACAAATTTATGCTCACTGCATTGACTTTTTTTAACCTTTTTTATCAATATAATTTACGACGTCTTTTCTACGAGCGTAGTTCTTATTTATTCTCATGGTTTTATATCCATGTTTTTTTCGATATTAATATGTTGTTGCATAATTTGCATCCTTACTTTTAAGAGTGTTATGCAGTTCTTTTTCCAATGGATCACTGAAATTTATATTTATTTCGTATTTTACAGAGAAATGTACTTTGTGTCGCTATTTTTGTTCGAGATAGTTCGGCCGAATCAGTGAACCGTATTTGAAAGCGAAGAACCACACTTTTTCTTTCGTCCATCGTCGTTCAGTCTATCAGGTCTAGAAGAAACACCTACAAAGCAGAAAACATAAGAAAAGGTGAGGGTGAAGGGCAAAGGGCCGGGGATAAATCGAGAAAAGCAGAGAGGGAAGCGACCCTTTACGTTGAACCTTCATCAAGCGGTCCGCAGCTACCCCAGCGACCCCAGCAACCCCAACGAGAGACGCGAGAGCCTACCTTTATCAAGAGCACCCAGCCCCAGCTAGTTTAGTTGCTCTCTTTCTTTCTTTATCTCTCTCCCTCTCGTCTTTGCCCTTCATAGCGCGGTATTACTCCGGTTCACCTGCATCTCCCTCTGGCGTTCTCTTTTTCCCTCTATCTCCTCAGCACCCCCTTTGCTATTTCTTTAGCACCGCCGTCTCCGCCTTCGCCTTCGTCTTGCGTGCTCTAGAGAGCACAAATATCTCACTCACTCACTCTCTCTCTCTCTCTCTCTCTCTCTCTCTCTCTCTCTCGCTCGCTCTCGCTCTCGCTCTCGCTCTCTCCCTCTCTTTATTCTTGTTTCTCTTGTTTCGCATCCCTTGGACCCCAGATTAACAGATCCTTCCTGACGCACGAAAAGGGAGTCTGCATTCTGCTTTCTGCCACCCTCTATGCGCATATATACGTACACACGCACAAATTTCTGCTCCGTTCCATCTAACTTGGATCTGACTTGCCTTCCCCCTCTGAATAGCACGCCTGGATACTGCTGCTCTATTTTTAATCTTGTCCATGCCAACATCTTGCGGACATTCATTTTATACCGAAGATGAAGTTAAAATAACCAGCGCAAAAAGTTTTTGATTGTTATATTAATTATATGAATATAATGCGATTATGCGCCAAAAGGGAGCAGTCTGATATCGTGTCATTTAATTTCCTCCATTAGTATCGTGAAAGAGTTTTGTTCGGACAAGCCCGTCTAAAAGTACAGTTTTTACAAATATTTTCAAAAACGAGATTCAAGCTTCATTTCTTATATTTCTAATGATAGTAAAGGTAAATACTCTACATCAAAAGGGTCGGTTTTATTCTAAAATACGCATTAATTTATAACAATGGAACTTTGTTATTTATTTAAGAAATGTAAAATTAAAAATAATTTTTCAAACGATTTATCATGACTCATGAAAGAATTAAATAAACGAACTATACATATATTACATCTGCTACACATATTATTATACAATTACCTTAAATATATGCACCGCAAGAGGACATAGAAAAAATAAAATGCATTATAAAGATCAATTGCGGTCGTTCTAATTAATGTCTTATCCACAATACGCTTTCTAAAATACTTCAAAATATATATAAAATTTAATTACCTATATATCTTGTACTCAAAGTAAAAAACTCAATTATACATATGATTTAAATATAATTTTATATAATATCAATCTATGAAAGATAATTTTTAATGTATCTGCATTGGTAAAATTTTCCGATGCTTAAAACGAATTTCATTCAAATTAAAATTCTCAAATTATGTCGAAAAAAGAAATTAATTTTTCCATGACGTCGGTGAGTATTTTTATATTAAAAGATAGTACTACGTACTTTTTATGCTTCCTACAAATTTAACGAAAGAAAGTCTATTAAAGACTCAGTCGAGTGCATTTCTCCTTTAACTTTATTATGTCTATTTAGGAATCATCAAAGAATTAAATATGAAGCAACGTAATATGAAAATTTTCAAATATAATCACTGCATTGAATCAATTCTAAAGAATCGAAAGAACAAAAATAAGTTCAACTTGATGATCAAAATGAACGAAAATTCGTATATAATATAAAAGAAAAAATGCACATACGTTAACTCTGTAGATCTATATCTGATTATTTTGGTTTACCACGCGATTTCCGCTGTTGCTTTGTCGATGTGATATATGATATCTGTTTCTGTTTACGATAAAACGAATGTATTTCTCATTCACATATCAATTTCTGTCATCGATATCGTTAAATTTTGTTGAATTGTTCTTTAATAAGATGAGATTTTTCTTTTAATCCATATTCTTTTTAATGTTTTTTTCTTTTACAAACATTGATGCGATGAAAGATATTTCCTTGAAAGATTGTAAATAAACTAACTTGTTTGTTTACTACATACACTTTTTTAACAATAATTTGACCTGAATAGCGAGCCTAGATTTACTTGATAGCAGATAATAAATAATAGTCAGCCGTTAATGTATACACGTTAGGCGATTCCCTACGCGAAGATGTACACTACTTAACATTAAAGTAAATTATTCATTTTTACTACTGTACATAACGTAAAAATATAGTTACACGCACTAAATATATTGTGAATCACTTTTTAAATATATATATATATATATTAAGTACGGAAAAATGCCGCTAACGTTTGAATATAGAAACTTTTTGACGAGAAAATTCTCATTATTGTACGGTTTTTAGATACGAAATTTTTAGAATACATACGCTTATACAACAGAAGAACTCGTTATAAATTTTATACATTTTACATCGGTATTAGATGTAAGTTTGAGTCAAGTACCCGTCATAAGAGTGGCAGAGATCGAAGACACGTTATTCTCATAACTTTAGAACGTAAATATACCGCTTTTCGTATTTTGCCGCTCATGAGGGCGAATTGTAAAAAACTATGTTAAGAGTAGTAGTGCAAGGATGATCTTCGATTAAAAACATTGATGTGACAGTGCCCTAAGTAAGGCCATTACCGATCCTTTTTGAAATATGTACATTTAGCTCAACCACCTTTGTGCACTTGATTCAATGTCCACAACAAATGTGACTAAGTTGACGGTACCTCTAGCCGACCTTTATTAGATAATAAAAAGTGCAATCGTTACTTTTCTCAAAAATTTACGGCATCCTGTAAGTCGGGGATACGTGTATGTGTAGGGGCACGTGTATAAGGTAGGGGGCGGGGGTGAAGGCAGTGACAGCGACGGCGACGACGTATACGCGCGAAGTCGAGAAAGCCGCAGCAATCGTATCTCTGAATTATTTAGAACAGTGGATGCTAGTCGACGATGTAGTTAGGTGAACTGTGGTGTCCAGCAGACGAGGCGAGCGAGCGAGAGAGGAAGAGAGAAAGAGGGAGAGAACCCATAGCCGTTAGTAGCCTCGTGGTACGCCTCGACGGAATTATCCCCAGTTCGTCTCAGTCCGTCTCTCCTAGTTTCGCTTTGCCCTTTGCCGAGCAGCAGTGAAAGAGCGAGAGCGAGACCGAGAGCGAGAGCGAGAGAGGGTTTGCCACTATCTCTCCCTCTCCCTCTTTGGCTTAGCTAAAGCAGCCCCTCGCGTGCTCGACTGACTTGCCAGCTAGCCATCCAACTAACCCAACGCGTCGCCCCCGACCCTCGAGCCAGCCCACCAACCTCCCCCAGACCAACTTCCACAATCCTCCCGGACTCACCCACCAACCACCCCCTCAACACTCGTCCTACAATCTACGAGCAACTCGGCCATCCACACTCACCCGACAACCCGCCGCGCTACGCCGCAAACCCCTACATCCTGAGCCGCCGGAAAACACAGCTGAGCCAACGCGCTTCTTTTCTCTATCCTTCTTTCTCTATCTTTTCTGTATTCTCTTCTCCTCACTTTTTCCACCCTATCCCTCGTCTCTTTCAGTTTCAACATTTTTTATCATCTCGGTGGCCTTTTTTCCTATTTCGTTTCAAACTCCTTGAGTGCCATAGCCTTAAAAACACCTGGCGTCGAGTTTTCAATTCGAAAACTCCAGTCCAATTGTTCGCGATAAAAATGACATGGCCTTTATCGTTTGATAAACATTTTTCGTCGCTGCACTTTTGTTGATAAGAGACAAATGTTGGATATGAAATTAATGAAACGTCATAGGTTACAACAATTTTTGCCGAGACCAAAAACGTACACGGCATTAGCAATGAGCCGGTGATTAGTCAGTAGCAAGTATTTTGTAATTTCTTTAATTTCATAATTCAGCAGATGTTTATTTATTACATTTGCACATGTGCATTTCGTGTAAAGTACATAAGCTTCTGTGTTTGAATAGACGTACAAAATTTTCCCAGATAAATGCACATTTACCCTCTGGACCGTGTCTTTCCAATCGTGCTCTTGTAAACGAAAAGAAATATTTTCTATTTTCTATTCGTACAATGAGTATTGACTGGAAAAATTACATTCTTAATTTGAAGCGTAATTTATTCTAGACAATAACGCAGCACCGAATTCCGACGCTTTTTTAAATCGGTTACGTCTATTGGCAATCAGAAATAACTCAAAGCAAATGTAATATTAACTTGAAATGCAGTTACTAAACTAATTTAAAGGACATTTACTTTTATTTGGTGCTGACCGGAACAATGGAGCATAGTTCAGTAATTTGCATAAATACATTATTTTACAAAAAACAAGCAGCCGATCTTTTTTATTGCTTATGCAGATGCAAAAGGAATTAGTTACTATCGATGTATTTCGCAGTATCAACAACTTTATGTAAATCCGACATCCATTTTTCCAGAATTTTTGTCGGAAAAGGTAATGCAAAAAAATTGTGACTTTGTTCCATTATCGAAGATCAGACCTTTTCGAATGTTTTTGTACATCACGGTAAACTGTGCTCTGAATTATATCACAATTTCAGGAATAATACCAAACTGAGTCGATAGAAATTCGAGAATAAAGTTGGACAACCAAGAGTTTTCATTTCTTTCCGAGAAGTCATGAAAATTGCATCGCCTGCTGAATTAAGTTAACGGATTAATGATGTTTTTGTACTGGAGCACTTACCTTTCCGTAATTTTTGTAATTTTATCTCGAACAGAGAAACAAAAACGAGAACGGATGCTAAAGCGCACGTAGTTCAAACTATAAAATTATACCAAAGACTGGAGAGAACTGCTTGCTTTATATCACAGTGCGCACACTTGCCTACTTAAAGTAATAATAATCTGCAAAAAAAAAAAAAAAAAAAAAAAACGAACGAACGCACGCAATACCTTAATAACGAAGAGGCTCTCCAAATAAAACGATCTCTCAATTGTCGTAATGAAAGTAGTACAACTAATTATCGTATGAAAACATATAAATTTAAAGGAATGATAAGGTTAAAATTAGTTCCAGTTACTTAACCTCTTATCGAATAATCACTTTTACACTTGTTTACAAACACGTAATCTATATGGCTCTTATATCCGCATCGCGGTAATGAAAAAACATTTAAAGCCTCGAATAAATTGTTTTCCAACGTGGAGTGGAGAGCGCCGGCGAGAATTAAATGTAAACAGTATTATAGGATGGAATTTGACGTGTACTGGTAATTGGTCACGGAAACCGTCCGCTTATAATTCGATCGCATTCGAGCAACTTTGCAGATTATCTCATCGAGCGATTAGAAACGCGATGTTCCAGCAGTCGGTCGTCGATCCAACATCGCGTATATAGATCATACGGGGGAGCATGTAGACGTTTTCGTTGTACCAAAGCTCGCGCACAGGGGGAACAAGACCGAGAGCTCCGTATAATGTGTAAACGGGAGCGGGAGGGGAGATCGACGAGAAAGTCCGTTGCCGTTTTCCACCTTACGCTACGGGGCTCAACGGATACAAGAGCGAGGAACGAGAGGAATGAATTCGGACGAGTACGGGAGAGAAAGAGAGAAACTGATAGGAGAGGAGAGTATCGCTGCTGCTGCTGCTGCTGCTGCTGCTGCTGACACACGACAAACCAAGCGCGAGAGTCACCTTCTCTCTTCTCTTGCGCTTCTCCTCTTACTCTCCTTCCGCCTCTAAGCTCCGAGTGAACCGAGTGAACCTCCGCGAGAGCGCGACATCGTCCTCCTCCTCGCTCGCACTAGCATTACGTATGACTGAATTACGTGGCTAGGATGTACGAAGCTGTACGTGGACGCAGTGCCGTGGATAAAAAACCAACGAGTCGCACGAGGCTGAAACCGTTGCTGACCGAGAGAGATAAATGCAAGCGCCGGAGAACCGAGGGAGAAGAAAAATTCACTACTTCTTCCAAGCTTTGAGTCGACATTCCCACTATCTACCATCAAACTTAATATTGCCTTTTGTATTCTTTCAAAGCTCTCCGTAAGATTGTAATTATTTATAACGACGATGCTCGTTGTATTATTTTTTACTTTAAAATTCCCATCTCATCGAATCGCTGCGGTACAAATTTTCTTCCTACATATGATATTAAAATCAAACTTAACGTTACAAAATGGTTAATGCAACAAAAGCGCTACAGTACTGGTGAAAACTCGTGAATTATTCATCGGATTGCACGGAATGGGTATTCAAAATCATCCGAAAATCACGAGCCAAACTTGATCGTAGCTGCACACGCGAAGAATAATTCAAAGAAGAAAAAGAGTAGCTCGCTGTGACGCTGTGACGACGACGTGGTGTACATCGTACACGTAAGCGTGTGTTGGGCTTTTCGGGCAGGAGGGGGGGGGGATCTCGCGCAGTCCTCTCGCTTAACTCTAAAAGCGCAGAGTAAAGAGAGATAGATGGAGCGAGAGCGAGGCGGGAAGGGAGTGGATGCGCATCTACCTGCACTGGAGTTCAACGCACCCTTAAGGTAACCGCGCCTCTCCGCGCCCTGTCTTTGCCTATGACGATGCTGCACCTCGTGCGTGCAAAGCTGAACCGCGAGCGTTCGCGCACACGGATACCCATAAATACCAGAGCGTGGACGTAGGGCGCGCGCCATCGATCGCCATCGATCGCCATCGAGCGCCATCGATCGCCATCGATCGCCATCGAGCGCCATCGATCGCCATCAACGATGGCACACTTATCGAGTAAACTTTCCAAGCGTAGCCGTTTTCGTCACTTGCGCCCCCGTCCTCGTAATGCTCGAGCAACGGGAGCAGCGAGGGAGCGGCAACAACGCCCACGCACCGAACGGCGTACGTACGCCGCTTACTTATCGGTGACAACAAGCGGATAAAGTCTTGCTTGCGTGGCCTACCGAATGCGTATTCGGAAGGAGCTTCGCGGCTCGAATCCTGCGGCTTGCCGATGTCTCTCAACCCTCTACATGGGATCCCTTCGCAGAGGGTTGACGACGACTATGGCGACAGAGATGACAAAAGCGTCCTTCGCCTATTCTTCTCCCTTTTGTATGCGATATGCGCGCACACTCGCGTACGTGGGTGCGCACGTACATATGACCCTGGGCGGAACGACCCGGCAACTCCGTCCTCCTGTCCTACCTCTGACTAAAAAGCTTTTTTCGTTGCTGCGATATCACCGCGGAAACGAGCTACGCGGACATCCTTGCGAATCCGATCGAGGAATTTGTAATGCCCATGGAAATACTGAAGATTATTTCAAACGTTGCATTGAAACAGTGTTGTCTCTAGCGAATAACAACGTGGTCTGGTTGATTTTGGAAACGTAAGACAGCTCGTGAAGAAACGTGATTCATGAACGAACATTACATTTCCATCGATTTCTCTTATTCAGAAATACATATTTAGGCTCCTCTGCCTATGCACGCGTGAATTTGTAAAATGTGCTCTGATAAGATATTTTACAAAAGCGCACGCGCAGCCGAGGATTCTGCGAAAAGCTTAAAATGCGTAATCGTATTGCAATTATGTACAAAATACGCGTTGTAAATAAAATTGCAATAAAATGTCCAAGAGTTAAGGTACTCGAGCGAGAGGGCTTGTGCATTTCTATCCGTGAAAATCCCAGATGTACGTGCCGTATTTTTGTTGATTTTTTGATAAGAAAGCAGTAGTAAAATGACGGAGAAAGTCATTTTACGACATAAAATTTCCATTCATAGCGGTTTCTATGTACGTAGAAAGAGAGAGAGAGAGAGAGAGAGAGTGAGAGAGAGAGGCAGAATGGCGCAAGGCCCTCCTACGCTTGTACTTCGCCACAAAGCCAAGTACCCTCCTTGGCCTTTGCCTCTGCTTTTGTACTGCAAGTTCTCTTGGAAAACGACCCCGGTATACCGGAAGTGGTAGTACCTATACCTACGCCTAGCGTCCTTCAATTATAAACACTTGCTAGCGGTATAAACATTTGGAACTACCAGTGGAAGAGAGAGAGCAGAGAATACATCCCTAATGAAATTATTTTTCGAGAGAAAATATAATCGAGAGAAAATCAAGAATTCAAACTTTCCCTTAATGTAGAAGGTTGTTGCTAGTACAGTGTACTGAAATTATTTCTCATAAAGAGTTTATTATCTCTCACCTGTTGAAAAATTGTATACGTTAAAAAATTCTTTTTAACCAAATGTTAAACCCAATAACCCAATTAGAAGATGAATGTAAATAAAATGTAATATTACCCTCGATATTATTATAAATCGCACAATGTATTTCATTATTACTGAACCACGAAGTACGCTGCGATAACAAAATAAGATACAAAAAGTTTTCAATTCTTCGAACGAAAATTTAAAACATTTATAATTTAGATGAGAGGAGGAAATGTTGTCTCACCAAGAGGAAAGCATCCGCGAATAAATCTTATTTACATAAGACTTGTTAACAAAGACGACATTCGTTTTTTTTATTGTTTACCTAGATAAAATCGAATTTGTCCACTAATTTTAGCGCCTCCAAAATTCTGCGTCCTGTACACACAAACGCGCGCGCGCACATATATATAATGCAATAGCATTTCGAAGGATCAATAATGAAACAGCAGGAGTTTGTTAGTGTTAACGAAATAGAGAAGATCACAGGGAACCGAGAAAAAGTAAATAAGGGCAGTGCGAGTAATAGAAGTAGCGAGAGAGAGAGAGAGAGAGAGAGAGAGAGAGATGATGACGACGATGCTGCAATACGATAAGGGAAATTAATATCAAAGAGGATAACTAAACTTTATTACCCTACAAAAATTTTTTGTTCTTATAAGAAAGAATTTGAAAGGAGACAAACATCGTATTTCATAAAAAAAAGAATTGATAGTTTTATTACATTGTGCAGGCCATGCGAACATATCAATTTTGTGTAAATAGGGAACAGTTTTTAACGAATAAAAAAATTTTACTTTAAGTAATACTTTATTTAATTTTTCTAATCGATAAATATCGATACAAAACGTGACTGTTGTTTAGGAATCTAACGTTTATCGTTTGAACATTATGTTATATATGCTGCTCCTGAATCAATACTTAGATATACATACGTACATACGCACATAGGTACAAAGAATTTAAATTTTAAATAAGAATATGATGGTACTCATTATTTTGAAGTTGTAGAACTTGACTGCGCTAGCGAATACAAAGTAAACGTATTTAAACTCCATTTCTTTTAACATAACTACAATAATTATCTTTGACAATGATGAAAAAATATCCATCATAAGGGACGAATTCTAATGATAAAATCTTCGTGCGCGTAAACTTATTGTCGGAGAGCGACGCTAATTAGTCCCGAAAGAATCTCAACTTTCTGACAGTGTAATGCACGTTTACAATTACAAGGCACCAATTTATAAGGATACGTCGGAAAAGTGTTATACAAAGTGATAACGGAAAGCGATCGGAAAACGCTAGAAAAACGGAGACGGTGATGAATGCGTGGTTTTCCGTAGTTCCTGAATTTTTAAATATTAACGTGCGTTGCCTAATATTTCACGCGACACAAACGCTAACATTTTTCGCTACACGTTTCCCTCTCGTTTTACACGTTTTACATTTCAAAAAAAATGCGAGTCTCGCGTAATTAAAAAGTGCTCGCTAATTATACTTGTCGGTGAGCGTACGTATTTCGAAAAGCTCAAGAAGATTGTTAGCGAGGCATTTGTTAGAATTTTAGAATTTAAATTCAGACGACGAATGATGATTCGCCAATCCATCGCCTCCTCCCTTCTTCGTCATTCTGGCTCGAAAATGCGAACCTTCTCCCTCGCCACCCTCGGTAGCAGTCGTTCTCGCGGGCATCGTCCCTTTGACAGTGCTCACATCCGTGGTACGTACCTTACGGGTACCTACGGATTCTCGCACACTTTAAGTTTCCTGGCGCAGCGTACGAGACAGAGGGGAGGGTTGCCGCGTTACGGGAGCTCCCGGTTAGCGCGCAATACGAAGCTCGTCATTGGTGCAGTGCGCCCGCGAGTCTCACCCAGCTCGCCCAGATCTGAAATATGCAGAGAGGGACGACGCTGCCTCGGAGAGGTGCACTTGGTCGCGGACGTCACGCACCTCGAGGAATGGACGAATGGACCGAGAGACGAGCTAAGAAGGAGAAGAGGCAGTCGGTTGTCGATCCTTGTATTGCCGCAAGAGAGATTTTCTCCGCGCATCCTCCGCCGTCGATCGACCTGGCGGATCCTCGCAACTTGTTTATAAGAGCAGCACTTGGCAACCGCGGACTGCCCGCCTCAGCGACACACGGACGCACAAAGGCAGAGAGCTGAAAAGCAGCTCCAAGGAGACGGAAAGCGTAGCGAGTAATAGAGAAGAAGGAGAAACGGAGAGTCGCCAGTGCGTCTGGACCCTAACAAGAAACTAACCCTCCCTTTTCGTGCCACAACCCCTCTGGGCCTCGGCTACATTAAGTTCCTTCCTTCCTTCCTTCCTTCCTTCCTTCCTACCTTCCATCCTTAACTTTGTCTCTCTCTCTCGCTCGCTCGCTCGCTCTTTTCGGGCGCCTGCTTCCCCTATCTCTCTTCGTATATAGTGTGCCGTTCATTCGCTGGAAATGGGGTGAATCTCTTGGAGCTTGAAAGTAGCGGAGAGTAAAAGGGTAGGAAGGCACGAGGGAGCCGGAGAGAAGAAGCAGAGACTTGCTAGAACTTAGCTTGAAACGGAATTAGTACGAGGAGAGGGACGATGCCAAAATCCAAGACGCAGCAGTTCTCACCGAACTCGCATTATCAAACTGCGTAATACCAGCGGAAAGTGCTCTCACGTATCGGTGAAAAATAAGTATGCGTGTGAGTGCGCGAGCTAAAATACGAACGGTAGGGTGCACACCTCGATTTAGTTTTGTAAAAATGTGCTAAACGCAGCTCTTGAATGTAGTAGGTATCAG
This sequence comes from Wiebesia pumilae, assembly GCA_018907045.1. NCBI lineage: Eukaryota > Metazoa > Arthropoda > Insecta > Hymenoptera > Agaonidae > Wiebesia > Wiebesia pumilae. The sequence goes on from JACCHZ010000192.1 coordinate 5,262,456, forward strand.
TAGAGAAGGTATCAGTCCACTCGAAAGCAGCCTATTTGTAAATAAAACATTCTACGAAAATAGGATTCAACTCGAGTGTTTTCTGTATGGAATTGAACGAAAAAGTAATACAAAGAGCAGCAGGTAATGTCGCTTAAAAATAACATTCCAAACACGAGATGGAATTGAAATTTATTCGATGATTTTAGCCGAAGTTAAAAGTTATTTGATGACTTTGCAAAACACCTCGAGATCTAACTTGCGGAAAGAAGTTTCTTAAGACTGTACTCGTATCTACGAAATATGAAGTTAAAGTATATTGCGCAGAATTTGTAATTGAAGAGTAGCAAATAGACAATACTTACGAATGATTCGTTATCCAAATGAAAATTTTAAAATAATTGGCAAACAGTGTCAAAGCGCACACGTGCATGCAAGAACTTTCAATGAGTAAATATTTATAAAAATCTGTCGCGCGATGATTAATAAGGTAACAAGCGAAACACTTCTAATTTGCCAGGCACTGCCATGTTCTTGCATTTTAATTAAGTTCGTACATCTGAAAAGGACTGTCCTACTTAAGGATAGTTATTCTACACTTTTCACCTTTTATCTTTGTAATTAAATAGTTACAAAGGCGACCGCTTTCAAGATCTCGTCCAATTTCGTCCAACTTCAAATACAGTAATTCGCTTTATTAGGTTACAGCTGAATTCTTGGGAGCGAGATATTTCTATATGAGAGTATTTCACGAGATTACCTAAAGATTGATCGATATCATACGTTTTTTTTCTTCCTTCAATTGCGCCAGAAATATTCTACTTCAATAAGTCGAGGAAGTATGACGAGGGTTTGTCTCCGTCGTCGTGGAAGGTCGAGATATTCGACGATCCATGATCGAAAGGGCCAACGCCAAGTTTTCCGTATGCACGAGCTCCGTAAAGGCTGTGCGTTATGAAAGAAACATCGAAATGTATCTTATTTTATCGGCCGTCCCTTAAGTCTTCGAGCATCGCTTCGAGAGGTATTGGCCACTCTCTACCTATACATTTTCTTTATACGTGTACATTCGTTTGCAGTTCCCCTTTGGACACCGACGTATATATTTCAATGAAATCAACCAAGCAGTCTCAGCGCCGAGCTTTTCTTCGATGACGTTGCATTACTGTTTTTCCACCCTTACTTAACAAAGAAAAACAATGAAATACAATTATGCCTTAATGCATTATTTTACAGCGACTATATTTTGCAACTGCAGCGCGTTACAAACGCTAAACGCGCCAAACGCGCTAAATGTTGAAATCGTTTCTTCACGTCCAGTTACTTCACATTGTACTAATTGATCAGAAGATCTATTATCCGTGAAAATATTAGCGCGATACTTATAATTAGTTGTATAAAAAGTTCGTACGTTACGGTGACTCGTAAGTGAAATTGACTATTTATATACTCGATTTTTTATCCCTCAAGGAGCTCAAAATGACTTGTTTTTGTTTGAATGTTGACAAGCGATAAACAAATATTAATATTGATGAACAATGTGTGTTTTATTCGAGAAGAGTGACGTCATTTGTAGGCCTCAAAATTTCCATGAAAAATAATTGTATTTTAGTGTTCAATAGTACGCATTCGACAAGTTTTACCATTAAACAAGCAGGATATCATATAAAAGTAACACGAGCATCTTCGATAAGTAATCGACTATTTAGCAAATGATCATTTAATCGAAGGAAAGTGTTTAGCTATCGGAATATCCACAGAATACCATCTGAATTTATCTCGCGTTATCTAATCAATTAATTTACCTTTTCAGTAACTAGATATAAATAGTTGATTGCTTTGCCCTTACTTCGGATTTTAGTGAATTCCGAGAAATAAATGCACATGTTATCGTATAATGGAGTAATTGAATTATTTGCCCTCGATTATACAATCCAATTAGTCTCGGTTACAATTGTTTGATATGTGCTAAACTACCCGGCTTTCCTTTCGATAATAGTTGGTGACTATTGCTTATCGAGAGAGTGTGAAGCAAAGCAGCTTTGACCGAATCAAAAAGTTCTTGTATGACACAATCCAATTAAAAAATACAATCTGATCATTCGATTCTTGTGCACATTAAAATTTATTCCCAGCTATTTTAAAGGGAAATACACATTGAATACAAAATTTTTATAAATTACAAATTGATCGCGATACAAGCTGGGAAATAAAGAAATTCGAGATTCGATAAAAGAAATTCTCGTGTGAGAAAAAATTTTAGTATTTATTGTACATTTGTAATCTTCGGAGCATGCCATTAAAATATTACATTCTACACGATGTTCCATTACTAATGTTTTATTACTTCGAAATTTATTTTTCGAAAAATAGTTCTTACAATGTTACAAACAAAGCTGTTATGACTGATTAGAGCTTTTGTTATAAAAACGTAATAATATAATGCTATACTTTCGTTTGCGCCAATGTAAGTATTTCGATTATTAAAAGCTTTTAATTTTTTAATTTAACATAAAAAACAGAAAGAACACGATAATTTAATAATTTAAAACGAATTCTTCAAATGATATGCTTTCAATGGCAATCATATTTTTTTATAACGTTATCAACAAGTACTTACTCCATCTATATTCATACGTATCGATTGCGCAACAGCCTATAAAATTGAGAATAATAAAAAGTACTTGTACAGAATATAAGAAAATTAAAGCTTATATCGTAAAAAGAATGAAAGAGCTAAGGTCAAGTATCGAGCACTTAACTTTCAAATTAATAGATATATATTTTATTAGTCTCAATTTTCTATGCAAGAATTCCTATTTATTTTCTCTGCATACGAAATAAACCGAACGTAAAGTCCCTCTCATTCGCATGATTATTTCAATTATTTACGTTGAATATAGTGGCTTATCAATTTTATTCGTGATAAATTAGCTTAACGATATGGCAATATGGTAATCGATATGCATAAAAACGTAAAGTAAACATTTCCTTTTTTTTTCTTTTTTTTTTTCTTTTTTTTTCTTTTTTTTTTTTTTCCCGTTTAAATTATTCATTTTTAAACTGACATCTTGTTAGTAGTAGGTTTCACCTTTTTTCCATAATACGAATATCCAAATATATAAAAGGATGAAAAAGTCTATTGTTGCAGAAGAGGATCACCGTCGTATGGATTTCCACTGCCCAGAAAAGGGTGGGTGGATCATTGAGCAAAGACTCGTACAATAGGGACTAAACGAGCGTTGGCAGTTTTTGAAAATAGTAAATCGTCTAAAAATCTATGAAAACCATCAGAGATATAAGGTCGCTAAATTAACTCTCGTATAACGTGTGATGAGTACCTACAATTTACAATTTACGCAATATCAGCGCGTATTCGTTTTTTGAGATTAAGCTTAATTGCACTTTTTCAATCCGATAAAAAAGGCTCTCAATTTTTATTTGGTTTATAATATTATAAAAGGTACATTAACCACATTGTTAGCGAAATTCCGGAATACTTGCGCACGAGCAAATATACTTCTTCAACGTGACATTATGTATTATTCTGCGTGTTTATTATACGTGCGCGTGTGTGTGCACGACGCGTGCAATTAATATTTTTAACATATACTAAATATGAGTTAATTTTTCCGCTTGTTTTTTTCCATGTCTTTCCACAAAATTCCACAAATCACATGTTCGTAACGATAAATTGAACTTTATGACAAAATACGAAAACCTTTCTCTTTGCAAATGCGATTCATTGGAAGTTTTTGAGTATAAATTAATCGAAACATTGGAAAATTTACGAAAAAATTATAATTTTCGAAGAAATATTTTGAGAATCTTGACGTATAAAATTTATCTTCTACTATTTCAGAGTACTGTCTCGTATAGCTTTACGAATAAATTAGTAATATTAAATCAAAGATATTTTTCTAAGAAATCAAATAAGAATCCACTAAAAGTCAAACGTGTTCTTAAACGTGTACCTCGTCGTCTATTTATTATAATTTATATTCGGTATATAAAAAATTAAAACAAGTTTAGAATACATTTGATAATTTACAGACAAATTATAATGTACGTTAATCTGAACTGTGGTATTGAGAATAAATATGTCAGTCGATTTGGAAATTTTAACTTCTGATATATAGAGTAAGATGCTTTATAAGCAGATTTATATTCGTTTTTATAAGGATTTTCCGAAGTTATACGATGTAATGCGCAGGTAAGGATTAATTTTAATTTTGATCCTAATTAATTAGATTGCATTGTGACCAATATACGTGCTCGATTCTGTATTTGTTTCAAGTCCAAAATTCATTAGGTATGCCTTATTTTTCAAACTGTTAGCGATCATTTTTTATTCACTACAACGTTAGAAGATGATATAAGCCTACAAATTGGGAATTATTTGAGCCAGAAGTATCGTAATATTTCAACTAAAATTAAATATTTTAAACACATTTTTTTCTATCGATTAGAGAATTAAAATGGACTATTTTTAAATGACTATTTTTTTATCGGCATAAATTTTCCAAGCAAAAGTACGTTGTAGAGTTTAATGTATATGATATAGTAGCGGAAAGTACGCAATAGAATTTGCACAAAAGCAAAATCATTATTCCTATTGATTGTGAAGGAATATCCTTGAAACTTAAGCCGAGATGAATGTTAACAGGATAAAATAAAATCTTTAAAAAAACCTGATGGCAATTATAATTATTTCCATAGTTCCGAGGTAAATTTATAAAAACTTTTGCATGTGAGATTGCGTTTAATAAAGATAAACACGTGTTTAACATCCAAATGGTATCTTAAGTCGTATAATGCAATATACTTAGAATATGCAAGCTAATTGAACGTTAACAAAAGAGAAAAGCTATGGAATAAGAATTGAAAAATGTTGTAAGGAGGTACACGTACCCGTATTGAATGTCTCTTTGTAGCAAAATAAGTTTGTTAATTAAAGAACACGATATTATTAATTAAACGAGCTTTGGTTTTCGACGAGTAATTAACTGCTTGGTAAAAAATTAAAAAGCAATAAATAATAGTATTTTTAATACTATCATCGATAATGTATGCGGTGACTTAAGTAATATGTAAATAGTGATATATAATATTATTAGAAGACGATAACCGCGGTTTCATTTAACCCGATCCTTAAGCCTTTGCTCTCAAATAGCAAATACTTGGAAAGTCTACAAGATCTTGATCGGAGATAAGAGTGAATAAAGTAGTGAAGGGTGAGCAATAGCTGTGCTCCGGGAGAATATGGAAACAATGGTAAATAGAAGTGAAGAGAAAGAGAGACTGAGAGATAGGGATCATTCGTTTAAAGTTCGAGAAATTCGAAATGGAAAGACAGTAAAGTTCCTCACGTGGTATAAGGACTTACTCGTGGCAGAGAAAGAGAAAGAGTGCGTTAGCGGGGCGGTGGGGGGAGATTAGGGTCAGAATCTCGGCTTAAATTACCAACTCTATACATATAACTAGTTGAAGCATTTGACGCTCTACGTGCGCCTCTCGGTTTCGGTCCCTACACATACGCATATACACAGAAGCATTGCTGAACACGATCGCGCGCCTTTGGAATTTACGTAATCAAGCCATTTCTGCTCAGTGTGCATATACATATACATGTACATATATATATATGTGTGTGTGTGTGTGTGTGTGTGTGTATATATACATAACAAACCTGCAAGAGCTTCTCTTTTACCCAAGTTACGCAAACTTCCTATACCTGCTCCGAATTCCGGAGAACACACGCGTATACTTGGAAAAATTTGAACGTAATGAGCATCAATCACTTATAATAAGCGAGATGTTAGGAGTACATGTGAACGTTTGCTCGCAAGGTTTCTACTGTAATGAAAATGTGTCTGAAAAATAATTTTAATGACTTGGTTGACGCTTGACTCGTACTGTCCTTGAAAAACCTCGAAAATCCACACGCGCCACCCCCCGTGATTTATCCCGTTCCTACTCGTACCTACTCGTACCTACGCATCTAAATCTGGATGGAAATCGCGGTAGAAAAGCGGGAACTTGCGTTTCTCCTTCACCTCTTCTTCCTTTTACCGCCCTATTTGTCAGCGCCCGCAGTAATTCGGTAAAATGCCCGAGATGTAAAGAATTAGTAACCGCGGACGTTACGGAAAAGATCAAGCCCTTAACTCTATCAGCTAAGTGCAAGCCCGTCGGCAAAGGCCAAGAAAAGCGGAAAAGCACGTCGAAGCGAAGTGCGCTTCTCGTCCCTGTGGAACGGGGGACGCGAACGAGCATCTCTCGCACGTGTACACGTGTGTATGCGAAAAGGGCCGGTTGGCCAAGTTGTGGATGTAGTGAAAGCTGGGCGAGAGTGGGAGGAAGAGATGGAGTACGAAGAGGTCAGACACGTTGGAGTTTCCTGCAGAAATTAATATCGAGCTGCCGCTACCGCCACTGCTACTGCTCCCTCTGCTATCTCTTTTACTCTCCCTCTAACTCACAGCCCAGAGCACTCACAAAAACTAATATAATACGTCGCTGTGTGCGCGCGTGCGTGTGTGCGCTTCTTCTGCCGACTAGTTGGCGTAGTGTGTATACGCGTCACGAGGGGGTCGGGCGGGCGGGCGGTCGGTCGGGAGGGGGGGGGGGCAAGAGCTCCTCTGTCTCTCTTCCTCGAACACGTTCCTCTTTCCCACGTTCTTCCGTATCTAGTCCAAAGGACGACTCGTTGCTGGACTGTGGAGGTACGAGGCGCACTCTTCTCTGAAGCTCGGAGTGTGACTGTGGCGAAAGAGACATAGAAACGAACGGAGGGAAAGAGAGATAGAGAGCCCAAGTTGGTTTCATCTCGAGGGCTTAGGACGGTCTGAAAGGGAAGCTTTCAACCAAGAGGCAAGTGGAGCGAGTAGAAACGAGCTCAGCGAGCTACTGCTTCTCTCTCTCTCTCTCTCTCTCTCTCTCTCTCGCTCACACACACACGCGCGCACACAATCTCTATCTGTCTATCTTCTGTCCTTCCTACGTAGGAGTAGAGAGGATGGCCAGAGCGACCGGATGGCCTGCACTGAAACTCTCCTGAACGAACGCGAGTTCTCCCCTACAGCAGAAAGCCCTGCTCGCATACGCCTGATGTATGTGTATATACATGCCCAAGGTATAACTATATACGCAAGAGCTCATTCTCTTTCAGAAAGTCTGCGTTTTCTGTCTTTTTCTCTAAAGAACTGCATATGCAGTTCTTTACGCGCCCGTACACTTTTTGGGAACATCAAAAAAGATAACGTTTTATAATCTTAGATATATGATTTCCACACTTTCGGTTATCTAAAATGCACAGTTAAAGAAGAGGCGCTCGAACGATCACCTTTGTACTCTAACTCGATGTACAATCGTTGTACAGTGTACAATTTTTAAAAAATATTTCTGTACTGTAGGTAACGCATGGCTAGTGTAAAACAGCTTTTGTCTGTCAGTGTTGAGTAGTAACTGCGAATGTATAAAATGATTGATAAGCCCTACGTAACGACGGAAGAAAAATGGTAATTTCTCTTACCCTTTCGATGACCGTGTATAAATCAATCGATGTTTGTCGATATATTGATGCTGCTGTATCGAGGATTTTTCTAAATAGCAGCAGACTTCTTAATAAATAATACAAATGCATCGCGTGCTTCTGAAAAGAAACTGACACACTTTTGGGTCATATACATACACGACGACCTTATAATATTCACGTAGAGGTTTAAGACTTGTTTCACGAGGACCTTGCATTTTACTCTTCTACATCCGTTTGTGTGACATGTCATGCAATAGTCGCGTAAAGTAGATGAATAAAAACATTTATGCGAATAAATATGTAGATGTAAAAAATTCCCGTCGTTAAATTCTCGTTAGAATTGTTATTTTAACTTAGAAATTGATAACATTGACTTTATTAATGTCGATAAAGTATTTGCCTTGCTTAGGTGTAAATATGAAAAGCAAAAATTTTCTTGAGATTTGGTATAGAATAAAAGTTTTTTACAATCATTCTAGAAATTAGTTTAATAACGTATAACTTATTACCGTTGTTACTACTAGTTAAGAAAAGTTAATTGGATGCTTCGAGTAATCATTAAGACATTTTCCACAATATTTGAAATTTATTTTATTTTATTTTAAGTTTATATACCTCATTGATCGGCATAGGACCGAACGAGCCTACTTATGTTTTAAAACGATTACTACTTGACGAATGTTCGAATAAAAAATTAAAAAATAAATTAGGAAAGTCGACGTTGTTCTGGATTATTAAAAAAATAATACTTGTAATGCCGATGATGATGGTGACGATGACGACGACGACGACGACGACGACGACGACGACGACGACGATAATAATACTGAATACGAGTATCTGGAATACCAAGAACAAAAAAGTTGCACCAAGTATTAAATAAAATACCGCTACACCTAGAAGTCCACGTCGAAATTTGCCAGGTTCATTGTATCACGATTAAATAAAACCAAGCTGGAGGAGATACGTGCATTTTCTTGTTTACGCAAAATTTTCAATTACAATTCCATGATAATTTAGTAAATATATGGTGAAAAAATGCTTTCGAAAATGCTTGTACTATTAATTTTTACAAATGAACATTTGGATGTGATTTAAATATCCTTAATTAATCTGGGCTGCTGCATTTCATAATTACGCTTATTTTTACAATCGTATTAAACAAGTATTCCGACGAAATGCCATAAATATTAATACAAATATTATCATTCGTTATAATTTATTAAGTTTACAGTCATTATTACGTTATTATTTAAATTCAGCTTATTCTACGTTATACTAACTTATGATTAAAATAATAATTAACTTCTATAAAGTAAGAATTTTCTTAATTACACCTTTTATTTTTACAGTTTAACGTAAGCTCAATTTTGTAAATAACTACTCTATTTGCACACTTATGCGTTACGTACTACTTTATGAAGGAAGATAATGATACTGTTTACAAGCTTATACGTAGCTTGTATCTTCTTTTGTTTCCTCTTTAAAGCATAAATAGCTTAACCAATATCCATATATCAATCGCCAATCGATTAGTCATTACATAAAGATTGGTATGATACACGAAAAAAAGTAAAGGAAAAAAGGAGAAAAAATAGCTGACACTTATCGGTATAATATCTGTAGTTACCAATTTTAATCGATACGATACGTAAGTCAATTTATCTCGATCTTACAAATGATGCCGAACGCAAACTCTTTTCAAAATTCTAGTGGTAGTTTTCCAAATACGTGTGCGTGTATAATTAACTGAAAATTGATGTTTTGATAAAGTTATAAAAGCGAAATTTTTGAATTTCTGTTTTTGACGCCAAATTATTCTTATTTCTAATACACAACACGATTAGACCGCAAACGTATAATTCCTCGCTAATTTTAAACGCGTTACTGTCTTAGTCAATGTAGCAATTAATGAAATATCCTCGATAACATACTTTCTTTTACGCATTATTACACCAGCCTGATAAAAATGCATGCTATAAAATTTTTAATTTTTAAAATATTATCTTCGTTTTCCGACAAATCGTGAACAACGTGTATAAGAAATTATTTCAAACGATAAAAAATGCACATGTTATAGAAAAAAAAAATACGTAAAGTGATTACTCAACGAAGTATCTTTTATAACTATTATTATCGTTCCTCTTGGATTTTTGGAATTAAATCAAACTATTTCGAAGTAAATAAAACGGTACACGATGATTCGTTAAATACTGGAAATACTCTGTACATTGAGTAATGCACGCGAAGAGTAATTGATTTAATGTAAAAATTCTTATATTTGCAAAAGAATGATGAAAACTGAGCGTTTCGAATGACTGATTTGACCGTATATGCAGTACGTTTAATTAACAATACGGATGCAGTTTAGGCTACTGCGTTTATGTAACATATAAAATTAAAAGTTTCCAAGTAAATGTGCCTCAAAGATAACAAAAAATCAAATCATCTTATAACAATATATTCTGCGACTGTTGAATTAGTCATAGGTTTCGCGTCTATAGGTTTATAAATTTAAAAGGAGCAACGTCTTAAAAACGAGGTCGATTAATGAAATGTAAAGAATTACGAATATCAATAACGGAAGGTTTCCTTTCGTTCGCCGATAAGCACGAAAATTCACTATTCAGCATTTCCGATGAGCGATTTAGCGAGGTTGTACATTACGCGACCGTTGCCCTTAAGGACAAGAAAGTGAAAAAAGAGCGACTGCTCTGCATCCATATTTCGAATAGACCTCTTGCGTCATCACCCTAATGCGATTAAGTTATTACGCATCGAACGATGATTCGAGCGAGAAATTTGGCAAAATACGTGCCCCCTCCTTGCCCCGTTATTCTTTAATCGAAGCAACATTCGAACAATACGGTTAACAGATAAATGCAGCCTGAAATTTATTGGCTTTTCATTGTCATTGTTTGGGCGTGTTGCGCGAGGCGCAGGAGTGTCGCCTTATCTTTCGGCGTCGATACGAAAATCGTCGGCTTCCAGCGCGACCGATGCGTTCATTGTTTCACGTTGCGTCTCTCTCTCGCTCACGCTTATCGTTCTTCTTTATCGCGCTCCCGAGGGCGTCCGCTCTCTCTCCCTCTCTCCCTCACTCTCTCTCTCTCTCTCTCTCTCTCTCTCTCTCTCTCTCTCTCTCTCCGCGTCTCGCGTAGCTCCCGATTCCCGACTCTCACCGCCCCTTCGAGTTTCTCGTGTTCCTATATACCTCTTACTCTTTCGAGCGCTCGCACTCTATAACCGTAGCCCTACGAGCTTAGCTGGCGTCGCTGCCACCGTGAAAGGACAATACATTTACGGGCGCTCCTTGTTGCCTTTCCCTTCTCGCCCCTTCCCATCCCCGTCGCTCTTTGCCAACTATCCTGTCGCCTTTGCGCCTCGCTATTGCGCGCGTCGACGGATTAAAAGGCCGAGTTGCATCGTCGATGGGAATTGCTGTGCGACGTTGGAGGATGTTGAGAAACCGTCGGCGAGATATTTCCTTAGCTCTCCAATGTCGTATCTTTCGAAGGAGTCAATTAAAAATGGCTCTCGCTACGAGCGTTAGTCATTCGAGTCTATTATTGTACTGGCTGAAGGTGACGCGAGAGCGTTTTAACGAGTTAACTTGGAATTTCGAACGAGTTTCATATTCACCGTCAATTGGCAAATCCTTGCGTCTTTCTAATTTAAAGTCCTCCCCGCTGGCTTTACCCACCGAAAGCTTCGTATTCTCGGCTGTTACTTAGCGAGTGCCTGTATCGCGTACCGCGCACCCAAGCAAAACAACGCGTCGGCCTACGAGGCCTAACGACAAATTCTTAACAAATTGTTAATAAAAGTCATCTGGCGCTGCATTCGCAATTCCAACTAAGAATAAATATAGGCGATGCGTCCCTTGGCGGACATCGTGCCTCCAGGACCGAAAACGAACGTCGCTCTCTTCCTCGTAGCGCGTTTGTATCTATAAACTAGCCCTCTGACGTCTTAAAATAGTTGGAACAATTTATACATCCGCTTCGGGTCCGTGAGGTACCACCAATTCCTGCGGGTACTTTCCAAACCCGTTGAAGAAGGGTCTTTGGGCGTCCGCTTCGAAGCCTTGCGTACCCAGGCGTACGCGCACAACGGTGTACCACCGCTTCACCTTTTTCGCCGCTCTCGACGACGAGTCCTCGAGACACGGGCTTAGCGGGCCGAAAAGCAGCGATCGATTGGAACGGGGAAAAACCAGGTAAAACGCCGTTGTAATAATCAATGACACGGAGGATAGAGATTGCCGATACTCATAGGGGTAGGCACATTGGTGTATATCCATGTAGGTTTTGCCCAGGCCTGCAGCCGATTCCATCCGGAAATTTGAGCTAGTCGAATTCCAACGAAGACCAGAGGCAGGCACCAGGTACAGCTAGACGTATACATCGGGAGTACGTTGGGGGAAGGCAGGGGAAATGAGAAAACACGAGCTAGCACGGCGTTCAACCGGGTTTGCGCCGGTGTGCGTGCGTGCGGGCGATAGAGAGCGAGCGAGCGAGAGAGGAGGTGGAGGCGGAGGAGGCGGAGGAGGAGGAGGAGGAGACATAACCGACCAGAGCTTTCTTTCTCTCTCTCGCGTCCGCGCGCGTATACGCGTACTCGAGCGAAAGAGGCTGTAGGCGGAGGCCACGTGTCCGTGACGGGAAGCTGTGAGATGGTCTGCGGTTATTTCGGTGATTGCTTTTATCGCGTTGGCAACAGTGTGTGACCTCTCTTCGACTGCCTCGTTTCTCCTCCTGTTTTCCCTACTTTTTCCACGTTTCCATCAGCCTCTCCACGTCCCTGGCCCTGTCGTGACCCTTTGTCCGCCCCCTTCGCCCCGAACCGGTCGACCAGCAGCAGCGCGGTCGACAGCTGCGTTCCCATTCCCGACAAATATCCTCGAATTAATTTGCGTAACTCTTTTCACGCTTCCGCACCTTCCGCTCCTCCTCCTCCACCTCCTCCGCGCACTTTCACCTCTCGTTCGTAATTACGCTTCGCTCCTTTGTCGTCGCTCGTTATTAGGAGCGAATCGGCCAATTCGCCGCCAAACCCTTTAAAATCGATCCCTTTGATTTCTCGGTTTCGGTCCAGATCCTCGACAAGAGCTTCAGAAATTTGACATCGAAGGAAAGAACCACCGCTGCGTGCGTGGCAAACGAGCGGCGCTTGTGGGAAAAAGCGCGCGTAAGTTGATCGCGCAAACTCGTCGGCGGATAGCATTGGAATTAATTCTTTTAGCGGTTAGCGGGACGACGTTGCTCAGAATGAAAAAAGTAGGCACCGGCGTTCATCGTTACGTTTTCAATATCCGTTAGCGGTCGAAAATCCACCTAATGGTATTACGCAACGTTTGATTCGCGAACTCGTTATCTTGCATTAGACGGGGCTTAATTAGAAGGATATATCGGTAGGCCGGTTAGAAGCCAAGCGGATACAACGATATTTTACATCTCGCGGCATTAATGGGATGCATCCCGTACGAAGTGTCACCTACGATCGTTCGTTACCGCAATTACCACGAACGAAACTCGATTACTTCGACTCGACTTTTCCCTGGCGCAGACGGTCCAAGTGCGCTCGCAATTAAAGTTTGCGCAACAACTCTCCTCGCCTCGCGTAAAACTCGTCCGCCCGAGGACTTTTAAAACAACGAGCAGATCACCGACGTTAGCGCTGGGAGCGTTTCGCTCGGTGAGCATCGGTCTCGTCGCGCACCCGCGCACACATTCGTCGTCGGCGTCCCATTCATTCGGCCCCGGCGCAAATGCGGAGGTAGTGCCGGGCCCTCCCCCGCGGTGCCGGCTATCAACGCAGCGGAATCGTCGGGAATGCATCAGCGGGGAGGCGGCCGAGGAGTGCGCGTGCGAGGAGGTGGCAACGTGGCCGGCACGCGCGTCTGCGAGGGAGAGCTTCTTTTCCTGGCCTCTCCGCGCTCTTACGGGCCTCTGCCGCACATCCGCGCGGCCTCGCCTCGTTCGTTGCACTCGCTCTCTCTCTCTCTCTCTCTCTCGCTCTCTCGCTCTCTCGCTCTCTCGCTCTCGCTCTTCAACGCTCCACGGAAAAATATAACCCGTTCGTTGCGGACGATTCCGAAATATCGTTACGCGCGCCGGTGCCTCGACGAAGGGGGGCGGCGGGGAGGCACGGGGGCGTTCGCGCGAACGGTACCCTCTGGCTTTTCGACAGGGCCGGTATTGGACGTTACCGCAGGCTTTCGCGAGCCAATAATAGCCGATTTGCCGCGCATTTTTGTCCCCCGGAAAAAACGCCCCGGATAAGTTTAGAATTGATCGGTGAGGCTCCGTCGAAGCGCGCGGTTGCGTTCGCACGAAATACGAATTTGTCTACCTTTGCGCTAAGAAAAGAAGCGCGCAAAATGAATAGGAGAGACGAGCGCTCCTCGGCTCTTGGGCTCTTCGGTCTCCGCAAGACGGACAGAGAGGTAAGAAGGGAGGAGGAAGGAAAAATTTCGAGGAGAAAAGAGCACGAACGTCTTACCGCGGAGCGTCTCGGAGTCTGCGATCATCGGAGAGTCCCCTCGGGAGGTCGAGTTCCTCGCGAGAGAGCGAGCGAGAGAGCGAGCGAGGCAAAAGAAAGACCAAGGCGAACACTTTTTGCAGCACCACGGGTCCACCACGATGACGTGGACGATAAGGGGGACCAGAGGGGGCGGTTGCGCGGCAAAGGAGGAGGGGCAAAGAGCGAACGGACGGCCGAGCGAGCGAGCGAGAGGAACGGGGCAAGAAGGGGTACGTATGGACGGCAGTCGTGGCTGCGAAGGGGGATGGGGACGAGGCCGCCGCTCAGCGAAAGTAGTAGTGGTAAGTTGAGAGTCACTAGAGAGCCGCAGGAGCGAACGAACGCCAAGAAGGTATACGCGGCGGTGCGAGGAAGTGAGACGGAGGCGGCGGCTGACGGAAGACGGAGAGGAACGATAGCGAAAGAACAGCGGTACGATGAGACGACGGGCGTCTATGCGAGGGAACGCCGGAACGGGCAGCGGCGGCAGTGCGGGTGGCCGGGCGGGGCGAGGGGCGAGGGGCGTGGGGCGGGGGGGGGTGAGAGAGGGTGATGCCGCAAATAAGGGACGAGAAGCGAACGAATGCCGGGAAGATGGTGGACGAGTAATGGAAAGAGGGTGAAAGGAGTCGTAGGAAACGAGAAACCTCCCGTTGCGCGCCCGTCCTGGACTCGGTCGTACGTTTTCTTTTTCTTCTCTCTTCGCGTTTCGCTCTCCTCTCGTGTTTTTTTTTTTCTCGCTTTTTGTGCGCCGGAGCGCCGCTGCAAGGGGAGCGCGTTCGAGCAGGGCACGGGCCGCGGAGGGAAAAAGAGAAAAGGGGCGAGGGGTCTGTCAGCCGTATTTCGCCGGAGCGTCGACGCTAGGGAAGAAAGAAGGCGCCCCGGAGGTGAGAGCGCAAAGTACCCCCCGTGCGGGGGTGGCTGTCCGGTAAAGTGCGCGGGAGCTCCGACGACGCTCGACGTCCAGTCGCGCGTCCAACTGCGCAAATTCGGGCCCCGGAGATCCCACGTTTACGCCCGTCGGCGGCGCTTATCGCGTACTCGTAGTCCAAACTGTTGCTCCCGCGTACGATCGAATCTCCCGCGGCGCACTTCTCGGCGGCACATTTATTATCGCTGAACGCGCGCCAGCGAGCGATTCGCGGTCCCGAGCGCGCGATCCGCTCCGTGATTCAAACGAAGGTCCAAGAGCGCTTCGACGAGAACGTCGCCGAGTTTCGTTATCGCGGCTTCGGTCGGGACCGAAACCGATTCAGCGTCTCGGAACCGCGAATTCGCTCGGCTGCCGCTCTTCTCGAGAACGCGTAAAAGCTAAATTACGCGGTACATCTGCCTCCTCCGCTCATCCGTGTAAAGGCTCCGCCGGAGCACGTGTAAAGGCTCACGGCGGTTGGTCTCCGGTTGTTCTTGTTGCGTTGAGTACTGGCGCCCCCGCCGCTCGGTCTCCGACGAGGCTGACAGGCCCTTGCGTTGTCCTCGACGCGGCGCGAACACGCTCTCCACCTTGGCGCGACCGCCGTGAAGGGGTGGGTGAGCGAGAGCGAGAGCGAGAGAGCGAGAGAGAGAGAGAGAGAGAGAGAGAGAGCGAGAGAGAGCAACGGAGTCGTGGGCTCGGGACCGCGAAACGGCCGGAGGAGAAGACTAGAGGGCAGAGAGCGACCAGCGGGTACAGAGCGCGCGAATAGAGTTGGTGGGGGCCACCGCCGCCGCCGCCGCCGCCGACGACGCCGACGACGCCGCTACCGCGTACGTCGAAAACCGAGACTCGAGAGTCGGGTCGGGCTCGGGACTTGGGGAGTCGGCCGCCAGTCGCCAGTTCGCCGTGAGCGCTCGTCACACGAGGTCATCGATCCGACTTCGTCAGTTTGGCGACGACGGAGCACGAGCCGCATACTCGTACAAAGGAGGACTCGCGAGGGGGCCGAATCGCGCGCCGATCTCTCCCTGTTTCAGGGCGAGAAACTAGTCAACCGCTGTGACGCGTTGGTGCCGACGGCTTTGGTCTCTACGACTTGGACGAACTCAGGAGGCGAACGTACGTGCGGGCCGCACTCGTCTTTAACGAGGGCTAGCGAAAGAAAAAGTCAGGAAGGGTGTCGAGGGGAATAGCGCAGTGAGTCGCGATCAGCGCCATGTGTTGAGCGTCGTCGTCGTCGAGGAGGAAAACACGAGGACGGAGACGGTGCTGGCACATTTGTGTTGTACTTGGCCGTTTTGTTTTGCTTCATTCGGCGCGCGGCGTGTAACAGGGACCGGCAGTCGCGCGATTGGCTGGCGCGCCGCCTAGAAAGAGAAAGACCAAGAGGACTGGAGAGCGTGAGAGCGTGAGAGCGTGAGAGCGTGAGAGAGAGCGAGAGAGAGAGAGAGAGAGAGAGAGAGAGAGAGCGCGTGAGCGTGAGCGAGGATTTTCCACTCGACTCGTGAGAGGACAGGCCTGAATATGTCCGCGAAGCGAAAGGCCACTGCCATCATGCAGCACCACAAGGTGAGTAACGATCCTTTTTTTGCCTCCTGTGCCGCTTCCCCCTCTCCCCGGGCACCCCTTGCCCTGGCCCGCTCCTCTCCTCGTGTCTCTCGGATTCTTTTTAGCCGTGCGCGCCTTCCCTTGTACGGTGCCGCAGCCGCAGTCGTTTCAACTTTTACTCCACCTCTTCCCCGCGCGCTTCTCTCTCCTGCTGCTCCCCCTCGTCACCTCGCCCTCGGTGTGTTGCTGCCGCCGCTGCTGCTGCCGCTGCTGCCGCTGCTGCTATCGCCGAGCGGCTATCTGCTTTTCAGTCGTCCCTTCCTTACTTTTGTCCTTTTCTCGCTCCCTCGCTCCCTCGCTCCCTCGGACGGTCGAGCACAGTCCTCTCTTTATCGTCGACGACGACCACGACGCTCATTCACGCAGCTCGCGCAACACTCGCACGTACGAGCGCACGAGTGCACCGACCGATGTGTGCAGGCCTTGGACCTCGAAGCTTCAGGGCTCGTCTTCTCTTTTCCTTGTCTCGGAATGGCTTAAAGGGAAGATCTTTAAGAGCGCGCGAATCCTTTTTTATTGCACTAGGTTCGGTGCGTGTGCGAGAGATGACGAGGAAGTTGGATTATCGAACGGGTGGGACTTGGTTAAACGCACTTGGAATTCCTTGGGTACCAACGAATGTACTTGTGCGTCGTTCGATAGAAGCGAGGACGATAATCGTCGCGGCATGCTGGCATACTTTTACGTATATTCTTCCCTTCCTCGTTACGAGACATTTGTAATTGTATATGCCCTTGTACGAGGACGACCGAAAGTTAGTGGAGCGTCGAAGAATGTTATCGATTGTCAATACTTGGCCCTTCCCGCCCCGATAATCCTTACGCGTTTTCGGTTAATGTAAGATTTAATAAAAGACGATGTAGCGTTGCTGTCGCCGAGTTACCGAAACCTACCGTTCGAGCGATGCGCGATGCGCGATGTACCGATAGCCGAAAGAGCCTTCGGTTGATTGCATGTCAATTTTGTTCGAGTTCTTTATCAGCGGCGAGGGGCGCCTCCGGCTAATTAACTTAACGGCCAATTCCGCGATCGTTTCGAAGGGAGGAGAGAAGAAAGGAGAGATCGCCCGAAGAAATGGTGCTCGATATCGATTTTCGGGACAGGGGCAGCGCTCGACGATTCGGCGTCGCGCCGACAAATTGTCGATGCAACAGTTGCATTTGCGCAGCGGTGCTGGCGATCCGCCCACCCCCTCCCGGCCCGCGGCCAGGGCGCGACGGCTGCACGCACACGCACGCGTTCGTCGATTTGATCGAAAAGCATTAGAGAGCGTAACCGCGTGCCCCGTTATCGTCGCCACGTGCAGAGTCGCCACGGTACCACCTAACTTACGTCATTCCTCGTCGATTCCCCTTCTCTCCCGCCCTTCTTTCTTATTGCGTCTTTCGCATCGACGTTGCCCCGCACGCACTACCTAAGACGTAAATAAAGAACCTCCTCTTCGCGCCTTTGTAGTACACGCCTTCGAAAATTCTCTCCTGGCTTTTGTGGAACGCTTGCCGTAGTCGCGATACGGATAAACCCATCGAATGGGGATTGTTTGTTCCTTTCCGCGATAGAATGTCAAAATAGCGGTCCAATCGTAAATTCGTTGGGATAACTGTAATTGGCTGGATAAGTGGAAAGAGGTCAAATGCTTTAATCCTACTGTCTTCGGGGCAATGCGAAAGAATTTCGAGAACGGATTAACTCGCGGTACCTTTCGCAAACAACCTTTGGTACCCGTTTTTATCAAGGAATTTTTCAACGCGACAACTCTGATGATTCCCTCTTACTTAGGCTATATTGTGACGCGTTACGTGGTATTGTGCATTGCGTTGAACTTCGGGCACTCTTGGCTTTTATCGCCAAAATCGATAAATAAACGTTATATTTCGTCGCATCGAAATCAATCGCCCGATGTGCATTTCCAAGTCGATCGTATTTATAACTCAGTTTTCTGCGCTTGCTCGTGTCGTTGCGATATATTATCTTAATATTGATTTGCAGCAATTAACGCCTTCGGTCTCGATGTAGTGCGATATTGATTTGGAAAAGATAAAATCAAACTGTCAAAGTTGCATCAATGGGTTAAAAGGCCTGCAAAAGTTTTTTGCGCTATTTTAATGCGTCCCGTTAGATTCATTTGAAATTACGTAGAAATTCATGTTCACTTAAAGGATTACAAAGTTGTGCGTATATTTTATTTGCGCACAGGGAAAAGCAAAATGCTTTCAAATTTGTTTAAGTAAAACCTTTAATTACGGTAAAAATTAAAAGCCGCATTAAAGAGCGGCGCGTGTTTTTGTATATTATTTGTGTACATTATGTACAGGCCGTATCCGTTAAATCGCGTTAAATTTTGCACAAAATATATTTTTAATGCCATTAAAATAAATAAACGACTCGAGCAATTTTCACGCACAACGCAATCAATGCTAACCGTAACTTTTGATTAGCTTGATAGTTTTAAACAACGAATAACAATAAAATCTATCGGAATGATATTTTTTAAAGATTAAAGTAGTGTGTTGTTGGTTTAGACACTCGATTTCAAAAATGTGAGAATCAGCGTAAGTCGATGTAGATAAAATTCAACTCATGAATATTGGTGAGATCATTTTTACTCTCTTGGTAGAGTTTACGTTATGCCAAAAATTTTTTAGAATTCAGTTAATCTTGTGAACATTTATTTTCTTATACTGAAATCGTGATCTATAAACAATTGATAATAATATTTAATGGTTAAGTCAATTATTGACTGTATTCGTGTCGCGATTTAGGCCTAAAAGTGCTTATGATTCAGCATAATTTTACTTAAACTAAATAATGCATTTAATCCAAAGTTACCCAATAAATGTCATTGTTTAATTGTATTATTTTGCAGCATTTTTTATGTTCGCAATTCGTACGTTATCACTCATTGCATGTGTGAAATTGTAAGCCTAAATTGCAAAGATTTCAATTTCCATCTAAAAGGTAATAAAATATTTCACTAAGAAAATATACCGACTGTCGACGTAACTTGGATATTTTCAAGCTTTTATCTGTCATTTAAAAGCTTAGAGACAAGACAAATACACACACACGCGTCCACGCACGCACGCACGCACACGCACACGCACACGCACATGCACACATATTGATGAAGATATCGCTGCCAAACGATACGTAGGAATAATACAAGGTAATTGTAATTAATACATGATTAATAATCGACCGTTAGACGGTGCTTTAATTCGTTCCTCCTTAGATTTTTAAGATGCGTAAAGTGTAGGTAAATTATAATTGCCCAAGACTGGAAATTTTCTATTAAGATCGGGTCAGTTAATCTTTAATCGCACACGACCATTTGTAAATTTCACTCATCGGAGAGCTTTCTTCAATACTTTTCGTACAACGAGTATAACGAAGAACAATACTTTCTTTTGTTAAGAAAAAATAGCTAGTTATCTGACACTTCTCGAAGACTATAGGCGATAAAAGCGATAAAAGCATTAACGCTATATAAATTTTATTACGAAATGTAATACATCTTTTTAGGTCTTTCATGTAATATAATTGTTATTTAAAAAAATAGCAAATATAATTAAGTCATTTATTCATTAAATATAAATCAATGTCGGTTGATGCTTGTATTATTAAATTATCAATTAAGATTAGAATTAATTCTTATGTCGTTAGTAGGGGTTTCAATATATACCGAAGTAATATAAAATCAACTTGCAACTTACATAATTAAATTAATTTAGAATAGTAAATGCGCAATGAGATACATTTGTGAAACTTCAAATGCATAATATTATGACATTGAACTTAATTTAATGATATAACTTTTATATAACATTGAGTACAGTCCGTTAAATTTAAAAAGGTTTTATTATATTATAAATTATTAAATTATATGTTAAAGTATTTATCTTTATAATCCCCCACAATATTAATTATCATATAAATATTATTCATTGCATTTGAACTATTATATTTACCAAGTCAGTAATAATATCAACGGAACAATTTTCAAGTAAACATTATTTAAATTGTTTTATTCGGTAATGAAATGAGAAATGGAGTTTGTCGCTCGTTACAATGTTGATATTAATGTATCATGTGAGCACTTATATACTCTAAATATAAAATAAAAGTACATTTCAGTCTGTAATATAAATTAAGCTGCTTATAATCGAATTGAAACCTCAAAATAAGTAATGTGTAAAATTTGATAATTAATTTCAAAGTAGCAGAAATGTTGTATTAATAATACGAAATTTATCTATTTCACGTTTTAGAAATAACGTAAAAACAATAATGTGTCGAAATAAATATGTTCGTAAGCTCGACATTTACAATTATACTTTAATTTCAAAAAAAGGGTATTTTCTCAATCTGTATTATTATCATAGTCTAACAAATGCATTTTGGGAGTATTACAACTGCTTCCTGAACAAATCTGTATTTAAATGTATTTTTGAAAAGATAACATTCTATTAATGAAACAATATTTAAATTTGTGTAAACCCGGTCTTCGCGTTTTCAGCGCAAATAAAATCGATATTTATAACGTAATAATATATCACGATCATTACATACTATGTTTCGAAAATTTTCAAATGTTTAAAGTTTTAAATTTGAATAGTTAATGTGCTAAAGAAGAATGATTACCATTGGGGCTCAACAACTACAAACGTTCTTGAGTACATAGTTATCATGTTGTTGCTTAAATAATCTAAAACAAAACAAAACGAAATAATTAAAAAATCATTATTTTTACGTACCGTTATCGCTTAATTATTAAATACATAATACATATTTCGCTTAAATTTGTATTTATTTGAGTCACTGTAAATTAATAATTCTTGTACATTCATTAATACGTATAAAGCATTAAATTTCAAACTGACTGTATTTATTTAATGAAAAGATATAAATGATTTTATTATAATAATTCGCATTAAAAGGATATTTGAGAAAAAATTGAAACGACCACGAATGCTTAATACGTGTCCGCATTGAAGTTTGATATATGCGTAATGGGGATAAACGTTTATTTATTTCTGCATCGATATAAATGCATTAATTTTACATATTCGTATTTGCAAAAGTAATTCATGTAGGAAAATGAAGTTTTACATAATACTTGACTATTTAAAGGATTTACAAAAGTTTATCTAAAAATACGAATTACAATGAATAACAGTATGAAATTGTTATTTTGTCATTTCAGAATTGAGAAAAAAGTTTTAAATTTACTTCTGATTTTATCTCCCCATAATACAATACGATCTTAAATTTCATTGATTATTTTGCTATTGAAACTTAAAAACCTTCTCAATTTATTCATCTGTAAGTAGTTGCACTAATTAGTTAATTTTTTCATTTTTTGAGGAATGGTTTTTTTTTTTTTTTTTTTTTTTTTTTTTTTTTTTTTTTTTTTTTTAAATAATTATATTCGAAAAAGTTTGAAAAAATACCGTTTTACACTTTAATGTAAATTTGCGTATTATATTTTTCGGCGATATATTTTCACAAATCTAGGTTCACATGTGAATAATGCGTCAGTAGCGGCAAAATTATCGAGTAGTTGAGTTTGATAACCTCAATTCTTTGTCAAATGTGAGACTCCGAAAGTTTCTATTTTTAATAAACTCCGGCTGAAAATCGCGTTTCCGTATGAATGTAAGCGGCCGTTATCATTCTTGGCAAATAATTTTTGCAAAGTTAACTTTAAAAGATAAATACATGTACATCACCGCAAAATGTAAATTTTACAATTGTGTCAATTCCTCCATGTATTGCTTTTACGAGAATAAAATTGGTAAGGTGTTATACTTCTGATCAGGTAAGCGATAATTATTTTGGTTGATTAATTACTTTTCAAAGTTAGCACGTAAAACGAAGCATCATCTTTTATTACTAACGTCGATTCTGCTGATTTATGAAAATTGTTGTTTTTATTGCCTAAACAAATTTGTCTTTGAAAATTATTGCACCGATCAATAAATTAGTATTCACAAATAAAATTTTTTATCGATATTACGGATAATTTATCATTAATGATATTGAAATTCGAGTAATGCTGTCAATTAATTTTACGTAAATATGATGTATAAGAATAATAGAATATTCTTATTTAAATAAAGTGCTGTATAGTAAGGACAAAGTTAGAGAGTAAAATCTCAAATCGCATTTGATTGATTCGCCATTAAGTAAATCTAAAAATGTATCTAACAGCTTGAAAAGACTTTTTTGAGATTTGTATTTTCTGGCAGTCAAGTGGTCAAGTGCCAAAAATAAGTTAGCAGAATGTGATGCATTTATTCAGTTTTCGAGAATATCGATTGAAAATTAACGTAAAACTCGACTCGACGAAAAACTCTAAATATCCATTCGGTTGCAAAATAATTCAAGTGGCTTTTTAATTTATAAATTTTTCCCGCAGTTTATTATGACATTTATTCAATTCAATTTAATACGATGTGATTAAGTAAATCACATTTACTTAAATTTTCCACCTTCTAATAAAGTACTTTAAAGCCGCTTGAATTTTGTTAAAAAAGCGTCCTCGTAATAATTTTTTAGGTCTACGTACTCGTATGTTTTGTACGAAAAATATTTTCTTTATTATCCCATCATACGTGCGTCACGCTAGTCACTACACAATTTTCAGCGCATTTTATTTTTGCCTCGATAACCTTTGCTGCCTTCAATAATTCGTATTTTTATAAATTATTTTACGTTTACTGTTTTTTATCTTTCCTCGTAAATTCTCTTTTAACTTTATGCCTGCGTTTACGTTTCTTTTTGTAACTTCATTTTAATTTATGGGACACTTCCTTTACCTAATGAACAGCGTCCTTCGAATTTTATGATATTTTCATTGAAAGAGAAACGTTGATGATATTGAGCGTACAAAATCCTTACGCACGTTTAAAAATGTTGAAAATGTTAATTTTCATTCGATATAAACTTTCTTTTGGCACATCAAAATACTAACGCCACTAAATGAAAAAATGTAGTACGATTAAATGTTTGTATCGTTTGTATTGTACGTTATCGATTACTGCCGATTTGCACGTACAAGAACCTCCTTTCATCTATCCATCGCGAAATGTAAGAAATATGCTTTATGCGATATTAGATCGAATTATTTAATGACCGTTTAGCGTTGGCATACAAATTTAAACTTACTGTGCGATACGATATTTAAGAATTACAATCTTGCCAAATGGATTCCCCGGTCATTCCAATACAGAGTGATAACGCCAATAAAAACAACAATAACAACGACAGCAACAGCAATACATAAAGTGGTCTATTGCATTCGTGAAAAATGATCGAATTACCCTACGGAAAAAACGAAAAGTTTTGAAAATAAATCCGAAAGAATAACAGTGTCGTTATATAAGTTAACTCTTTAACGCGAAATCGCAACAAATAGAAAAATATAATTCTTAAGCTCTCGCGGGTAAAAGACAGGAACTCGCGGTACAGTGGATTTGTGAAATTTCTGCGACGGACTGTACTGGTTTCTATTCAGGGTCGGCCGCTTGAGGCACAGCAGGATTGTTGCTTATAATTTCACGAAAAGAAAACAGAAAAAACAAGTAAAATTATTACAGATTTTTCCTTTACACTTCCAACAAAGTATTTGCTCGGATTTTACCAAGGCTTGTAAAATTCCTTAACCAGATTATTATTCCAGTCCGAAGTCATTGGAGAACACAAATACGTGCAAAATATAATATTCGCGGAAGAAATAATCAAAGATTTCAGTCGCGCTTTCTTTCTCACCGGTGAACAGAATATTATTCGCAGCAATTGCTTAAGCATACGGCTGCTATCCCTTTTATTCGTATTAACAAATCGTAATATCATCTTATAAATTCAACCGATACGACAACTCCCAATTCGTAATAATTCATTCGTAATCATTTATTTAATTATTATTGTTTATGAACGAAGAGATTCTATATCGGAATATCGAAGGAGTCAATTTTTTTAATACGCGACACTGGTATTTCGTGGATTAAATGCGGAAGGTATCAAAAGCTTCAAATGTTAAGTAAAGTATGTTTAAAGTATACTTGTGCTTGTTTTATTGCGTGATAAATATGCATTTATGCCGTTATGCGTTGTAACAGTAGTAAAGAAAATGACGAAGTGAAAATAATAAAATTGCCCAACACGTCATAAGTGCGCAGTAAAAGTGTCAATGATATTTCTTCTTTAAAGTGAATTAAATTAAACTTCTGGCGAGAAAAGTAAGATAGCTATACGTATAAATGAAAAAGGCAGATAAAGTAAAACGATTGAGAAAAAAAAATTAAAGCAAATGATTAGCCTGGATTTCGTAGTGAGATATAAAAATACTTCACTAGACTTTAGGAGCACAACCCATTGGAAATTATCCCGTTTGAGAAAATAAAAAATCTTCCTTCTTTAGGACTTTTTTAACACGAAGCGGTGCTCAATGTTCGTAAGTCTTGCGAATATGATGGAATAAATTTCGATAAGCTATTGAAAAATAAAAGAAAACAATTTTTCAAGATAATGAGGAATCGGTAGAATAACAATATTTTGCTTTATGCATACACGCGTATATTGCAGTTAAAATGTGGTTTCATAATATGGTTCATAATATGTGGGCGAATGATACCCATTTTTATGAGGTACAACATTCCGTAAAGAAAGCTCGTGAAAATCTCAGGTTACTTTGTTAATCTGCAGCAGATTAACGCGATTAGGAAATATGCGATAAACGGAATGTTGCGGCTCGATTTTCGATACAAATTAATTTCTTTTAATGATTATTTCATACATGCACAATAACGTTTATGGAACGAGAACTCTTTTTGACTGGTAATTGAAAAATTGAAAAATGCTCCTCCATTCTCCTTTGGAGTAGATTTTGTAGAGCGGAAGTGGGGTCAATTATTTGGTACTTTTGCGCGTTAATCTACCGAAATATAAGATTTTCAATACGTTCAAAATTATTTCCAAGCACTTCAGTTTTCTCAGAGACTCGAATGTTATAAACCGCAAATTCATAACTTGATTATGATATCGAGAACTTTTACGAGTTTCCTAAACGTTTTATCAGCGCGAACGGTAGCAATATTGCGCGGTAAGAATGGCTAAAAGTTCCGAGTTAACATTTTCAGGAGCACCAGACGCACGCATATTTATTTATAAGGTTGGCCGATAAAAGCGTGAGTCAGTGAACTAAACACACGCAGGGTTACTCTTAATGACACCGGTCGCAGTTGCACAAATGGGGGTTCGCTGTATAGTTACTTGATTCGCAGTCGGGTAGGGAACGTGGGGTGCCCGTAAGAACAAGAGTCCTGTTTGGGCACTTTTGGAGAGAGATAGTGCATTAGCCACGTGGCCACAGCTGTTGGGCCCATGAGGGTTGTTTACGTATCATCCACCGACCGGAGAAGTGGATTCGAGTTCACTCCTGGTTAACAGGAAAGAAATAAGGGAGTTTGCGACTCTCGAAGGAGAGCTTTTCCCTAGCTACAGCCAGGCATGCTTTTGTAAAATGTATATACCAATAAAAGCAATGGACATAAGTTGCGCGGGGATATAAATTATGCGAAAATTCGCAAAATTCGTTCTTACGTTCTTCCCACGCTCGTTGACAATATCGATGCACGCTACGATTGGTATTTCTCTAACGAATTCTAACGAATTCTAACGAATTCTAACGAATTCTAACGAATTCTAACGCTCGCCGTTCTTTTTCATCGAATAAGTTCGACGAAAGTGTCCACGTAAAAAGATGTTAGAACGCGTCTAGCTTACCGAAAGCTGAAAAAAAGGAGTCGAGAGGCGGGGATATCAGTCGTGACCGCGAGGGCGTCTAGTGCCGCAGGTGGAGGACTCGGTGATGCGCGCCTCTGACTCCTTTGCCAACCGCCGCAGCTCGTCCTGCGCGATAGAGCAGCGATACCCCGAGGTGTGCACTATTCGCTCGACACGGCGGCCGTCGACTGATTCAGGGAGTCATCCGTGAACCATGTCAAGGTGCACTACATCGGATGCCCGCGAGGGACGGCCGCGTGCAATACGTGTCTCGTATGGCTTTTCAAACGTGTGTTCAGATGCGTGCGAGTGTTCATAAACGAGGACGCGAGCGAACATTGACGGGGGGAACAGAACAGGGTGGGGCGGGGGGGGGGGCGGTGTGTGTCTTCTGGTATCGTACTTGGACGAAATTCAAGAACTGCATTTCGTACGTCGTTGTTCGTACGAATATTCATGCTTAACGCGTCTTTGTACTAACCGACGGTTGACATTACGTTTGCGACATTACCGTGGACAAACTTTGAAGAATCGATACAAACGCGATGACAGCTGCTTTGTAGGAAAAGAAATTGCAACGAGCTTTGTTTACGAATATCGAAATTTAATGTCACGAGCGTAGAGCGGGGTCTCCATTTCGTAAAGATTCGCTTCGTAATAATGGAAAAGTTAATGTTATCGTGGATTAACTTGCAAACTTTGTACGAACTTTCACAATTATATTTACCGTAAAATTAATTTTTGCAATTACCTTGTCACATCCAGATTGATTTGAAAGTGTCGCCATTGCAAACTCCCGATAAAGATAAATGTTTCTTTTGATCACCTAGAGATTTAGAAGAAAAGCAGCGGAATAGAAAATATGAATATGTACGAAATAAAAATCCGC
The DNA here is from genome assembly GCA_018907045.1 of Wiebesia pumilae. Classification (NCBI taxonomy): domain Eukaryota; kingdom Metazoa; phylum Arthropoda; class Insecta; order Hymenoptera; family Agaonidae; genus Wiebesia; species Wiebesia pumilae. The sequence continues at coordinate 5,289,696 of JACCHZ010000192.1, forward strand.
GTCATCGGTTCCAGTTTTTCAAATACTCGTTAATATTCAAGTACTTTTATCGAGGTGTGTGCGCGCGCGTGTGTGCGCGCGTGTCATAAATAACATGTAAAATCCCGTTTAAAATACTTACAAGTTTCACCGCGATGCTTAAACTGGTTTTAATGAATTTGCAATACAAAAATCTGAAAATCTGTGATTATAAATAAAATCTAGTTAGCTTAGCAATATATTGGTATGAATAAATTAAGTTTATAATTCTGTAATGGTACAAATGTATTTATAATTGATGTAATAACGATTCACACTTGATGGTTTAACTAAGATGCTCAATTGAGCGCGGTGATTGTCAGTGACGGAAATTCAACTGTACATTAACCACATAACCACGGCTTGTACTTCGATCGCACGTATTCAATTTTAGATTAAATAACACAGCACGGTATTATTTAGCTTTACAAAGTGCTTCATAATTCTTTATAATTCTAGATTTCGTAGTTATGAGATAAGTACCGCTAACGTCAATCAAAGTAACAATTGATGAAAAAACCAATATCCACCAGAAGAGAGAAGCATTGACCACCTAGTCTGATATTAATTTATATTATATTCCTGGAAATATGGTCCTAGATTATCAAACAAGTACGGTAATTGTATATCCACGTAGAGTGACGCACGATTAAGATCGAGAGATAGTAGTTTCTCTCTATCTCTTTATCCGAATCGTGTTGTACTCGACTTCATGAAGTTGTTGTCGGCTGTAGTGACAAATGTTAAGGTTGACCCTTGGTGTAGTTACCGCTTTAAGCACGTAATTGGGACACCACCTGAGATACTTTATTACGTATTTTTCAACATCGATGTCGCTCTTACTATATAAACTTTATAGGATTTCCAGTGCCAGGGTTCGTAAATTATCTCGTTTTGTTAAAAATGTCAGCGCGTTAGAATAAATGGTTTATGATTCATCGGTTACGATTTACAGATACTACGGATACAATTAACCATTCAGCGTTGGGAAAAAAATAAAACATAAGATATAAAATGTAAAGCAATGATCGACCCAAGTTAAATGGCCTTTCAATACTGACAATATAGAAAGAACTCGCGAAGCGAAACCGTGTTTTGAGAAACTTTTTTGCATTGACGCAACGCGTGCAAAGGCGCACGCAAAGGCGCACGCAAAGGCGCACGCGTGTGTAACAAGAAGCACGTTCACACGGAAAAGTATTCGGATGCAAAAGTTTCTAAAATAATTTTACGTTTCATTGCTTGAAAAATGTGAACATGTCATAATGTCATTTGTAACGGTATCCACGTACGCGATGGTATTTCAGTTAATCTGTCGGTATAAAGATGGTCCAGTGACATTAATCGGTCGGTTGGTTATTTATTTCAGAGTCCGTAATGTAATCGGTTTCGCGCGAATCGATTCAAAGGACAACGCGCAAATTTTTAACTTTCGATGAAACATTCGCGAACATTATATGAAGCCCGAACGATGAGTCGCTTCAAATGTCACTTTCAAACGCACACAAAGCACACAAAGAGATTCGTATATTTACGTTCGTAGCCATTGGTTCTTCTACCTTGATTCTGCTTTATCGATTGCAAGTTATTTGCCCCGCTATGGGTTCGCGCAATGCACAGGTAGCTTTTGGTCAAGTTGTGCACACATTATCAGAGCATAAGTAAAAAGGGCTTGATTCGTATCGACGAGTAGCGGTGGATAATGGCCGAGCGGGTGCGCGCGCCCGTATACACGAGGTTGCCAGTGTGCGGATGTACCGGGTCGACTCGACTCCGTCCAGTCGGACGATAGTTTATTCAGCGGATTATTGACGGGCGGCGGTATGTACCGGTATATACCGTGCGCGGGGGCTAGCAAGCGCACGTACACATACGCCAGGCTAAAAATAGCCTCTGGCGAAGGTCCGTCGCACCGTTCTCTCTCTCTCTCTCTCTCTCTCTCTCTCTCTCTCTCTCTCTCTCTCACGCACGCACGCACGCACGCACGCACACACGCACACACTCAGTCCTCTACTCTTTTGAAAGCTTTGCTGCTCCGCTCCCTCGTGACCATTTCGAATTTGCTCGCAAAACAGTCGCTGGCGATGGCGACAATCGCCGAGGTCGTGGCCGCCGTCGGCGCGACTGTCGAAAAGCCGTGCGCCTCTGTCGTTGCTCGTTGCAGGCTGCATCGCTTCGCGTATCTCAATCGCGTTACTGCTTTATTTCCGAGCTTATTGCCGCTTAACCCGTCATTAGCGATTTCACATCGAATTCCCACGCAATATCGCGCAATTTTGCCTAATTTTGCCTAATTTTTTAACAGTCCGAGCTTTAGTCCAACGTATCGCGCGTACTCTACCAATTCGCCGATACGTCGCATTGGTATTCAATGGAAGAGACAAAAGCGCGTACGTTTCCACGACATAATTTTCCAAACAAACGAATAAACCGTATAGAGCCATTTTAAATGATTGTCCAACAACGGTGGCTTTAAAGTTTTTAACAGCAAAACTCCAGGCTGATGCTCAAAATTTCTCTTTCCGCTTTCGTACTAAAATAAGCTGTTATCGTGCATTTACTATAGTTTTTATCGAACCTCTGAATTGAGGAAAGGTTACTTTTAATCTTACCCTTATCATCTACTTGTGCTAATTCTCTCGTTGAAAAGGAACATTTATCTTTATTAGAAGTACACAGGAATTAAATTTAACGAGGTTCGTTAAAATACTGGACTACTGTCGCCTTAAGATTCGATATTATCGATATCGGTCGGTTTTCAAATGACACGGGCTTACGTAAGACTATTATTTACATCATTAAATTACTTACCGCCTTTGCCATCTTACTTAACGATTATTAAACTTACGTTATAAACTGCCGTAGTAGTGTAGCAAGTAATTACACGTTTGCAGTTTGCAAAGGATGCTGTCATTTTGCCTCGATTGTAACGATGGATCGTTGTAATTGGTGACAGAACTGGTCACTGCTATCGTGTATATTTCCGACTTTTCACATTTCGTTAGACGTTATCCTTTCCACTGTACATCTACACTCGAAATGACAGTCTTTGTTTTTGCCTCGGAGACAGAGGCAAACGTTGTTTCGCAGTTTTTTAGCGACGGGAAATTTTGCTAGACTAGGAATTCAAAATTTCTTGTTTCGTTCTTGATCGGATCGTGATGTATAAAAAATATGTTATCCACCTTTGAGCTACGTAATGGTTAACAAAGGGGCGGGGGGGGGGGCGGCGGCGGCGGGAAAAATAGAAGCGCTATAAGGATGTCTTATCCGATAAAAATGAATAACTGTCGTTGAATTACGGATAAGTATTAGTTTTATAATTTAACATTAGGTTTTTTTAATGATAACGAAACAATTACACCAATACATTGTCATAATTATTAGTAACTATAATTACGTATAACAAAGGAGGCTTAAGGAGTGCGAAATGTGGTTAACACTGCAATATCAAACGGTCCATTTTGCTAACCCCGTACAATTATTTCTGTATAATAAATCTAATTCGTTATTGATCGTTCTTCGATGTAGGAATTAAAATAAAAAATAGTACAAATATAATTAAGTCCATTGATTTTCCATCATTGACGCGAGATTGAGAAATAAAATAAAAGGAACCATTGAAAGCATTACAACGCGTGCGAGTCGTTAAGTTACGCGAGAGTGTTCGAGAGTGTTTAATGGCATGCATACACACACGCATGCACCCGCTTAAGCCCACGGGAGCGAGAATCAAGGATGTAGAGAAGTTGTGCTTATGTAGAAATGAGATTTCGCGCCAATCGATAGCTAATAGCCACCGTACTGTAATTAATGCAACAAGTTGATACCTAACACTTATCCGTGCGGTATGCTAGGGTCGATTCTAGCTAAACTCTCGACGTGTGTTGGTGCTGTGACAGTATCACCCATCTGATACGAATCGTTCCATTCTTCTCCTTTACTTTCTCTCTTTATCGCACTTCCTCGTACTTCTGCCGCTCTTTGTCGTTTTTTCAGCCACCGCCTTCGACTTTTTAATTTTTCACGAACCTTCTTACCCAAGTGCTTCTTACCCTTCTGCCCTTAGAGTTTCTAGCCTCTTGCTCCCAAACGTTGATTAAATTTTTAATCAATTGTAAACATTGATTTTCGACATGTCCTCTCATTCTCATCTATCATTTCGTCATTTCATCAATTTGTAATTTCGTATATTCATACGTCAATTCCATCTACTCCAATGATATAAAGCGTTTTATATCGTTGTAAGCTTCTCTCTGGCAGTATTACCAATATTCGGGTAAAAATTAAATCACACGATATGGAGTAATAAACATTTTATACCATCAGCTTATTGCATTTTTTTTTTTATTTTTACATCGATTGCTTAAAACACCGAATTCAGGGAATCGTAATATTTTGCTTTTAAATCGATAAAGCACAATCAACCGTTCGATACGTTGAAAGTATTTATTAGAGGGCAAATAAAAGTAGATAAAAAGTTACATTGTCGTTAATAGAAAATCATTTTAAATGTAAAGGAAATCGTTTGGTTAATCAAGATAATTGATTAGCCCAAGATCATTTTTTGTGATTAAAAAGTTAAAAACTTGTAATACGAAAAACGTGTAAATAATCATAATAAAATGTATAAATGTAGTATAAATTTCAAATCGAAGAATCTACGCGATATTATAGTATCCGGATAAGCTGGGTTTTTTTTTTTTTTTTTTTTTTTTTTTTTTTTTTTTTTTTTTAAATTCAGTTTTTATCCACGATATATCTTAAGGAAATTATGAAAGTAATTCTTGAAAATAGAGTAGACTCGTGACAGGTATCATACGCGTATTCAAAATAAACAATTTAACCAACGTTATTAATCTCGTATCTCAATTGTTCGCGAATGTATTCGATATTAATATCTAATTACACAAGATTGCCGATGCTACAAATAAGTCAATTAATATTCTACCAATTTACATAAAATAAGAACTGCTTACATACGACATAAATTTAGCTTTGAGTTTAGTGCAAGTATATGGTATCAAAGTAATTCAGTGAGCGCGCCGTACATTAGCATTAGCAGATGATCCAGAGCGACAGTCGTATGAAAAGGACTTGGAAGAACATTTAATCAGCACTCGGAATCTCCACTGCGAAAACGCCAGAATGAACAAACAGCAGCAGTACTATAATTTTTCTTATAGTATTGTCACGCTCTGCTGTTTACAAATAGACTTAAAAAGCTCGGAATCCAAGGCAGAAGAATATATCAACCTTTAAATCATCGTGATAAAAGAAGTAACCGGTCACTAGGTGGAGAAAAGGAAAAAGATGAAGAAAATTACGTTGACCTTTTGCCAACTGCCTCCAGCTTACTGTTATTCGTGCATATGCCTATTCGGAAAATGCTAAGGATACCTTTTAAACCTTTTAAACTACGTCGAAGCGGCTATAAGTGTAAGATTTATGCGAAAAGTCCACAATCTTGAGAAAGCGTATTTGCGTTTTGAAACCATCCGTCAACAATATTTTAACCGCCAGGCAGCTGCTTAATTCGGTAAAAAAATATACGTTCGAATGCTTACTCACTCTCTACCTTAACAAAATTTTAACTGTTAAAAATCTTGCTTAGCCGTATACGCAACCATTCGATTCTAGTTCTCAAGTACTAGTCGTATAACAGCTTGTAAGAATTAAGCAGTACATTTGCGATTTAACGAATTGAGTCAATTTTTCTTATTCGTCAAATTAATTCTTCGTGATCTTATCTTGGGTTATTATTGGGTTATTCCTATTGAGAATTGATTTTTGTGCGTGAAAAGTATACGCGATATAAATAGGAATAAACGAGCAGGAGGCGTTTTTCGATGGAGATGAATTTTTTTTCATCCACGTAACCAAGTTCAGCTTCTCTCTCTCTCTCTCTCTCTCTCTCTCTCTCTCTCGGTGTGCTATCGTATTAAATGCAGATTGCATGCGCGCACACAATGTGCAGGGGTATCGTAAACTCTCCTGGCCGCTGGTCGTTACACGCGATGGGTATAAAAGCTCGAATATCTGCATGCAGAGCTACGCGAGTAAATCCTCTCACTCTCTTTGTCCCCTGCGTATGTCTCCTCGTCGTGCTTTCCGAATCCCTTGCTCCTGTGTTATCGTCGCACTCGTGCACGTACCCACACACTCGCCGTAGTTGCGGCTTGTTCAATATTTCACCTCGATGATGACGTCGATGACGGGGGAAACGAAAAAATGCATGAAACAAGTTGCGCGAGCGTCCGATGTGAGTTTCCGGGAGCGAAGTAAAAATCGTTATTTCCTGCCGCGTGTATTTTCCTATACGCCAACTGCCAACAAGCTTTCGTTGGACGTACACTATTTTTCTGATTTGTCGTTTTGTAACTTTGTGCTCCAAAAATGACGGCTTTGCGATATACGTTGTTTTAACGGAGTTTTAATTCAATGTCCTTGATGAATTACGCGAAAACTTTTTAAAATGAATTTTGCGAGAACTTAAAAAACGCGTGATTTCCGTATAAAAACGTTTGAGATTTCAAAATTGATTTGTATCTACATAAATACAATGTTGTCGCAATACACATTACGCAATGTTTGTTCAAAGAATTTCTGGCCAATTTTCATGTTAATAAATTCAAATATTTCCAGTCGGCAGTGTAACTAAATATGACATTACTTTGAGCGACGTAACGCTCAAAGTGCAACGTTGAGAAAATCATCGAATAGAAATAAAAATAAAAATGGTAGATGATCGAAGTACCAGGCAAATCATAATACTGTATCTCATCTAATTATGAACGAATAAATAATTCATTTATGAGCTTCGTCTTGTCGACTTGCCACATTATTTAGTCATGGAATTGATATACCACTTCGCATTAACTTGCATTTCAATAAAAGCATTATCTTGCATCCTGGCAGAACTCAACCGCTCAGAAGTACCCGAAATATGCATATTTGCAACACTGCCAATTCTTAAGGTTTTTTCGCTAGACATTAAACGCAGCCATTCTAGTCAGTCCCTTTTATTCTTCCTTCTCATTCCTGCCATTAAAATGAAAGCTGCTAGTGGCTTCAGTTTCCAAATGGAACTTGAACTAAAGTTTTTGGCCAAACGACGAGTCTCCAAGTTTTGCGCTTTTTTTAAACGCGTAATCGTTGCACGGAGTATTTTTGAGAACAAACGTAAGCGTGTTGCAAGCTAAAAGGAAAAAAAAAAAAAAAAAAAAAAAAAACAAGAGGGAGCACTTTTTTTTCTAATTTCAAGTCTTGTCTCTAACGCGAAGGTTATTTAATTGTAACACACCGGTCAATGATGTTTAAAGTCGCACAATTTTGGCCATTTTTATGAACTTATTCTTTTACACATAAACTGTATCGTAACACTAGTAATGTGAATGTTTATTTGTGTTCTAGGTAAGAGGCAATGAATAATTTCATCTGGTTAAGTTCAGGAAGAATTTTCACTCTTTACATAACAAGGTAAATTCAGTTTTAGGTGATAATATACTTCAAATATCCCTTTTCACGGACTGACTAAAAGCTTGAATTATCGATGAACATTGAAATTATTAAATAGTTTACGGCGTCTTCGCATTTCAAAGATATTCAAACAGATCCAAGTTTAGAAAATAGTACGTCAGATTCAAGTTGCTCCGTGCATTCGAATACAGTATTTGTTAATGGCCAGACATGTTAAGTAATAGTAAAGTACAAGGATCAACGTTACGAGTAGGCCTTGCGATAATAAATAAACCGGTATTAAATCCTCCCGGGCCTCCCCTCGTAGTTTAGGGGACCCTAAGTATGGGAACGCAGCATTGAAATAAAGATGTGCGGGATCTTGAGGCGCGCGCGTGCTAATTGAAATCTACGACTTTGAACATTGATAAGAAGCGTTTGTTCGCAAGCGAAATATTGATATCTTTACGTTATTAACGAGTAGAGAGTTTGCACAGAATTTCTCAATAACTCGCTGTTATTGAATACATAATGCTCGGACAGCTTCTGCTTCCGTCTTTGATTTTTAAGTTGCCATCCGTAAACGTGCGAACAACTTGCATTCAGAGTCTTGTCCTTTCGTTGTCCTTCGGCTATTATTTTTTCCTTTTTCCAAAATTTCTTTCTTAACCGAGTTCCAGCTCGACGACGAAGCGAACGATCGAATAAACTAAATGACCGCTAGAGGAAAACATTATAATTGTAATTTATGTTATTCACGAATCGCCAGGTAAATTAATTCTGCTTTTACGTATATCCTTCGCACATTCGTAAATTGCACGGAAATCGATTTAAACTTTCGTTGACATAGAACGAATATAATGGTAGAGTCATCATCAAAGCGCATTTAACGCCCTTGAGTGTACAATAATAGTAAAGTAACATATTATAATAAATACTCGCAAGGAAAGAAATCATAAGTTAAACTTGTACGTATGTGCGCTAGTCGCTGAAGATTGCTGAAGATTGCTGAAGATTGCTGAAGATTGCTGAAGATTGCTAAGGATTTCGCAGATGAAATAGCGAGATAGTCACAGAATATATGCTCTTAGTGCTGTGCCTTGTCCTATAAACGTACTCGTTAACGTATTTTAACAAGCTCGTGTGTACAATTGTTTTGTACGACGGTGCGACGGTATAAACGTCGCACATTTTTTGTGGAAAATTCTTTTTAAGTAACGTCATTAGGTTGCGTCAAAACGGAGAGTAAATTTGAAATTGATTGAACTCCAAGTACGGACGTAAATATGATACCGATAGAGCGATAAAAAACTTGTAGTAATACAAACGCAATTCGTTGTGCATTAATAATTTGACATTAAAAACGTGGACATCATTGCGAACGCCATTGCGAAAGTAAATGCGAATGACGATTAAAAGCACGAATAATTGGGTATGAAATGGGTGTTTGGATATCTCATACTGGCTATTCTCGTAATGCTAGCGTTTGATTATTGCGTTGCAATCAGACCTAATACGTCTACGCAATTACATTAAATTTAAGTACTTATTAATGTAAAGGTGATGATAACGCTTCTTAACAACACTGTATTCCTGAAATATTTCTTTTACAATAATACCTACGACCGACGTGCGTTCTTTTTTTAATTAATCACCTTTGTAGTTATTTCGTTGTTCGTTAAAAGACACGACGGTTAAAGTCAACCAGACTTTAACAGTCTCTCGTTTCTTTCGGCGAACGTTTCTTTAAATATCTTATTCGTAAATTTACTCCAAATGAAAGCCTCGAGGCTTTCAGCTTATCTTCTGCTGCTCAATTTTAGACATTTGTAACGAGTCGTTTCAATTGAAAAACGTTTCACGTCAAGACGAAATCGTATCCTCGAAAATGATCATCGTCACCGAGCATCCCAATCGAAGAGCGAAAGAAAGTCAATTTCGACGATAATTTTGTTGCGGGCACACGTGAATTATTTTTAACCTCAAGCCTGAAACTCGGGCACCGCGGGGGTGACTTCCTCGAAGGTTATCGTTCGCGCGAACCGACGCGCCTCAAAAGATTGCTTTCCTCGCTCTTCAATATTCCCACATCGTGCCATTTCCCGGATCCATCCGCTTTCCTGCAATCGCGACAAAAAGGAAAACGCATTCCCCCGCCGTACTTTTTTTCCTCGCTCCTCTCCGTGTACTCCTTTCGCGGATCGGCAAAACGCGCGAAAAAACAAGCAAAACAAAGGGGATAAAAAGAGGCGGCGGCGGCGGCGGCGGCGGCTGCGAGCGATCTAGGCAGACGGGCGCCTGAAAGTTCCCGTGGAGAGCGGCTTCGTCGGCACACAGCCAGTGTGTGTGCGTGTGCGTGAGTGCACCTCGGGGAAAAAGGAGGTCGAGCGCGATCGTAGTCGCGAGAGCCGCACGGATCCCAGCGGTGGCGGCCGTTACACACCGACTGACTGGCGGCGCGTGAGCGCGCAGTTATTTCCCGAAAGACTCCGGCGAATGCGAGCGAGTCGCCTCGCGAATTGTGTGTCGAGGTCGGCTCGTGCACTGTGTGCGCGTGTGCGACTCTTGCATCTTTCTGGAATTGCTCGCACTGCCGCTGGCCTCAACGAGTGAGCGCGTGCGAAGATCGATACGCACCGATACACACCGACACACACCGGCACATGTACGGGCTGCACGGCTGATAGAGTTTACACTTGGCGTGCGCGCGGAGATGTACGGCTGCGGGGAAACTACCTCCCCCGGCCCGTTGGCCGCGGTCGGACGCAAAGCCCGAGGCAATAAACTTTCCAAGTACGAGGCGATTGTGCGGCGCTCGAGGACGCTCCTCTAGTCGCTCGTTCCTTTTGCGGGATCTGGTTGTCGAGCTGCTTCTCTCCTCTTTATAAAGCCACTGGGCGAGTATCTAGCTTATCGCTCGAGGAGGAGGCTGCCCATGAATATGCGCAGCATTGGGACCGTTGGAACGGAATCGGCCTTACCGGTGTACCGCTGCACCGAGGGAATCGCCGCGCTCCTCCGCCGCAACTCCTCCTGCCGCTCGCGATCTACTTAATCATCGTACCGGGGTGAAAAAATTCCGATGGACGTTATGTATCGCAAGCTGTTAGCGGTCCGTTGAGCGTCGGATATCGATTACCTTCTCGTTGAATGTTTCCGCGGCGGAGCGTTGACAGGCTTTAGCGGAAAATTTGTTCGAGAACTTTGTACGCGTTTAACCGAGACTGCGATCGAAAGCGCGTATAAAGATATTTCTGATCCAAGGATGGCTTGATTTCTTTCTTTCAACTTCTCTCAACTTCTCTCAACTTCTCTCAACTTCTCTCAACTTCTCTCAACTTCTCTCCTATATTTATGCTAAACGCGCTCGACTTGACTTGGAGCACGACTCTTGAAAGCGCTTAGAAGCTGACGTTTTGTACGCGCGAGAGTGCACTCGATACTTTACGAGTGAAATTGTCGTTGCATTGCCGGTGTTGTGCTGTTGTAGCGTTGAAGCGCGGTAGATTTTTCGCGCGAATTATAGCTCTCATTTGGCACGAAAGTTCAACACCAAGTTCAGCTGGAAGAATAAACCTCGGAACCCGTTCCAAGTGCGTAGAAATTTTCCTCGAATTTGTGCAAATGTAGCTCCTCTCGAGGGGCTCGATCGTTCGAAATAAATTACAATCGGTAAGATGAACGACTCGAATAGAGCAGACGTTCGAGCAGTGCGAGGTAAATAACGACTGAAAATGTCCCACTGTGCAATATCGCACACACGCGCGTCTTCACTTTTACGCCGAATTATTACGTTTCTTTTGGGCGTAATTAAACGCGCTTATGCGCGTTGCATAAATAGGCATGCACGTAAATACTTGAACTGAAACGCTTTGCACGAAGTGCGAATATTTCACGCGAATAAGAAGAGACTTTATCGCCGATCTAAAGTTACCTCGTACAACGAAAATAAAGAAAATAGCGAAATTCGAAGCGTTTGCGTTGGCGTAAAAAGTCTGCAAATGAGTTTTAACTCGGGCAACTTTTTTTCCTTCTTTTTTTCTTTTTTATTATGCTTATAAGAAGTTGGAAATGTTTTTCTGTGGTGGAATTCATCAAGGTTGTCGCTACTGGTATTCGAGTGATTCACTTGTGTTTTTCCGTCTTCGAATCGATTAGCGGTTAAATATATTTTTGATCGAGGATCTACGGTAAACAAGCATTCCCCGAGTGCAGATAAGCTGTGGCTCTGCTGGAAGCGTTAAAAATCGATAGGTATTTCAAAATAGGCTTGGTAATTTACAAGAATCGGAGGTAAAACGCGGTGACGAAGATTGCGCTGTTTCTGCCTCGAAGGAGGCAGACTTACAAACCGAGCTCACAAACAACGTCGACGCTCGTTTCTCCGACAATTCCGAACAGGCCGTAAATTTATATCAACCCGGTGTAAGGTGGTGTATTGCGAAAGAGACGAATAATAGAGCGCGAGTGCTGCAATGATTTAGTCGGCCTCTCGATCCGAAAGGCAGGAGGCGCTTGGCGACAGGACGCAGAACGAGCCACGTTTGTAAGGTTGGATCGAAGCGAGTCACCGGGGTAGTGGGTCAGAGTTGACTTTACGAAAGTTTGGAAGAGACACGCGTAGACGCGCTATAACGCGCTATAACGCGCTATAACGCGCTATAACGCGCTATAACGCACCGAGGTTTTAGCCGTGAAAGCGGGTCGCTCGCCCCACGTACACGTGCTGCCGTGGTGTACGCGAATTACCGCGCTACGATGCCCCGAAGATTAATGGCCGAGTGTAGCGGCGAAATTGGCAGGCGTCTTTTCTCTCGGTTATCCCAAGCCCTCTTCACCTGGGCCGATGCCTTTTCCACATTCCACCGTCGCCGGCTCTATCCGCGTCGTTTTAATCCTGGAGGTCGACGACGTCTATCGGGAGCCATTGAGAGTTGATTCGCTGGGTCGCGTGGGTTATCTCAGCCTCGTTCGCTCGCAGTGCCAGTGCATTGCACATGTGCGTCTCCCAGTGCGTGCCTCGGTCACCTTTAAACTCTCAAGGAGTTGGCCGTCGCTCGCCGTCGCTCGCCGTCGCTCGCCGTCGCTCGTCTCCGCCATGAAGACGGGAAAGAGAGACGGAGAAACGAGTCGGGCTCTCGCTTCCCCTCTTAACGCGCAGTTCGCTGCTTCCCTCATTCACGGTACTCTCTACGCTCTCTTTTTCCTTTCTTTAACTCTTGTCATTTTCTTCTTGGAACACGTCCCTTCATTTAGACGCCTCTATACCGTCCAAACGTTATTTCTACTTTTATGCCCGTCTCTTCGCGTAATCCAAAACATACGCGCGCACACTTTTTCCAACGAACATTGGTCCGTTTTTGCAAATATGCGTCTGCGAAATTATACTCTGGCAATTACATCCGAGGATTGACAACGAGATGCGAGAGCTCGAAATATTATCTTTAATTACACGGCTATATTTGGCTGTTCGACGTTACTACTTTTTGAAAAGAAATGCAAAAGTTCTGCTCAACGGTCAACGGTCCCTTCCTCGAGATAATTTGCTGGAAAGCCCTCGAGAAGCTACTCGTACACGTTTTATTTTCTACTCGACAATTATCTTTCAAGCAAATATATGTATTTATTATCGTTAATAGCATACGTGTTTCTACACGTTAGAATAATCAACGAATCGTCGCTCTTACGTTTGCATTATTTACTACGCTTGTTTACCGTCGTCTCGTTCTTTCTTTTATTCGTCGATCTATTTTAATCTAGCGTATAAGCGCTACTTTGCGTCGCTTCTCAGCGCAAACAAAAACAAAGAAAGTCGCATCTCAAAGGCTGAAAGACATTTTGTATTTTCCTAAAAGATAAAAGAAAGGGATGGTCAGGCCGAAAAGAGTCGGTATTTATATTAAATACGTACGGCAATTTAACGCTCGCCCGATGATTTGTCGAGCGCAAACGTCCAAGTATTCTGCATTCTCGGTGGTTTATACGTAGATAAAGCTTTTAATGTTACTTTTGTATTATCTCTGTATATACAAAGTGTACAAAAGGTTAAGAAAGTCTCGAAAAAAACATTGGATTTACTTTTAAAGCGTGCGAAAGGTTAATTCAAGTTTCGTATTGACGACGATTCCGCTTCGCAGGAGAGAAAATTTCTCAAGCGGCGACGATAAAAGCATGCTCAACCTTGGTGAGCTCCACGATGGAAACGGCGAGCTGACAGGAAGCGAAAAAATGAGGCTGATAAGACCGCGACGATTAGTGCACGAATGACGACAAAAAAGAAAGCCGATTGAGACGGAGCGAGACGGAGCGAGACGGAGTGAGACGGAGCGAGAGAGAGAGCGAGAGAGCGAATTGCGAAAGTCGCACAACGGTAGCGCGAGGCTATTTACCGCGATGCGAGGCGAACGCGCTCGAGTCGGCAACTCTCGCACTTCTTTTTAAGCCGTTCTAAAGCGTCATCTTATGAGAACCATTTTAACGTTTATCCAGCAGCTCCTCAAAATCTTGCTTTCCCACGGTCTTTTCTCGAATTTGAACGCGTTCCTTGCAAGAGCTGCTCAACTGTTATCAAATGGCGATGCGCCTTTGATAACGGCAACGATCCTTTTTATTAAAATGGTCGCTCCTACCATTCGATCGAACCACAAAGTTATCAGAGGAAAAGTTTTACTAAAAAAATATTTCCACGTACATCTAAAGCTGTTTGTTTACGGCGCACTTCTTTTCTCCTTCGAGTCAAAACTACGTCATCGTTGAATGTAGTGCGGCGGTCTTCCGATTCCTCCTCGTCCACGTTCATCTCGTGAGTTCGGCGGCTTTAGTTTTGATGCCCACCGCCTCTGTACTGCACGTCCACGAGAATATAATGCCCGCAGTACGCTCAATGACTCGGTATTCGCTTTACATTAACTTTTATTACGCTGTGAAATTTTTTTTCGTTTCGTCCGTACATTGCAAAGTAGATACAGCCAGGTCTTTTTCATTTTATACTTCTTTCGTTGCGAGTAATTAAGAGATTAATCGCCATCGGCTTGTGGTTATGCTTGAGGAGCTACGCTTCGTAATTATAATAGCGAATGATTCGACTGATTCGGTGTTGTAAGCATGCTTGTAGCATAATCGTAAGCATACTTGTAAGCGCACTTATTGAACGGGAATTCGTCTTACGCTTCGGTGCTCGTTATTTTAATGCATTTTGCATAACGCGTTACCTAGCCATTACAATTTAAAAAGTAAAACAAACGTTTTATACTTAATTTGTATCTACTGTGTATCTACTGTGTATCTACTGTGTATCTACTGTGTATCTACTGTGTATTATGTGTAGGCAGCTTTTTTACACGTTGTATTTTTACGAAGGTTTTAGCCGCGCAATCCAGTTTTCCTTCGCGCTTGTCTGGACAAAGTAAAATTGATCGCTACGACAGTACTAGCGCTTCCATTCCCATAAATATACTTAAAATTGTATTAAGAGCTATTACAGGCCTTAATTACTTTAGATTTATTAAGTGTCGATAACCATTAAATTAGTTACCATTAAACCTCAACCTGAGACGATAGTAATAGGTGAACGGAAGAGCGCCCTCTGACGAAAAATACCGTAGACGTGTTTTTCGCGTTGCCGTCAGAGCGACGCTCATCATCCTTAGCGAACTTACCGCAGTTGCCGATTATATTCCAATATCCGTACACACTATGTGCGCGCGCAATATTTATAAGACTTAATTTAGGGACAAAGGCTGCAAGTTAAAGGATCTTTTAGTTATAACGCTTAGTTCTTTACACGATTTTCATAGAACAATGTCAATAGTTTGTATAGCACCGAACAAAGACAAATGAAGGGATATCGCATCGAGCTTGAGAAAACTTTTTTCCGCTAAAAATAGCGCATTCAATTGTTTTCGTAACCGAGCTAATCAGAGGTTACACATTAGGAAATTTAGAATCGTTATTTGTGATGTCGTCTTCGAAGATAAAATCATAGTTGAGCGTATTTATGCTTGTCTGCTGCTCGAAAATCTTTGGAGAAACTTCGATGAATCAATTAACATTCGTAGGAATTTATTCGCGATGTTATTTCCTTCGTTTCTGCAATGAGATTTTTAGAGCTTTAACGTCCGATAAACCATGTCATGATCATAAACTTTTACTAGTACTTGTTGTAGCCACAGAAGCAATCCGATACAAATGTCGCGTGAACTTCAATAAAATAAATCGGAACAAGTTTTTAACGTATAAATCGAGATTAAATTTCATAACTCTTATCTATCGGGTGAAAAATTATTTAGCAGCTATAGACTAATAGTTAGCAGTGTTATGTTCTCGCACAAGAAATACGTTATTGAAATACGCGCGAAGCGTAAGGAACGAGCAGCTTTAGTTAGTTATAAAGAATTTTATCGACAGAACGAAAACGAAATTGCCAACACAACGAAAATGAGTGCGTTACACACTCGTGAGTTCGAAGAAACGCTTTATATCCTCATTTTGCTCACGGGCACATCTGCACAAATGCAGGCGGGAAGAGTCTCAGGAGTAGACAGGCGAATGGGAGACTGTTACACCCAATTGTCCCTCATTGTGCTGGGGTTAAGTAAGGTAAAGTTGACCGGGTAGGCAGACTTGCTTCATTATATACGGCGTGCACCGTCTCTCTCTCTCTCTCTCTCTCTCTCTCTCTCTCTCTCTCTCTCTCTCTCTCTCTCTCTCTCTCTACATATCTATCCGTCTATCTCTTTCTCAATCATGAGCAGCGACCCTACAAGACTCGACTCTCGGCGACTTTATTAAGCGACACGCGCGAGCCCATATTATTCAACTTGTATTTAAAATAACAGCTTCTTTCTGGAACGAAAGGTTTTTTGTTTTCCCCTTATTGCATAGCGACGGCAATGCGAATTTCTTAGACGCAACGAGTGGCGATCGAACTTTGTTTAGAAAAATGCCAACAAACTCCGAGCAGCATCTAACACCGCTATAATTCTTCTATTTTCCTCTTCGATGACACTAATAGTCGTTGTCGCGCTCTTATAATACCGCTGATCCACGAAAAACTTTAATTGGGTTGGCAGGCGATTTACGGCATTTTTCAACGTCTAAAGCCGAAGAGTGAAAAGAATCGCTCCTCGCTCGAAAGACTTTCTCCGCGCGTCGAGGAACGACGAGCGGCCTTGAGCGAGATGAATAATGGTCCCGTGCGAAGAAATAAAAGGCAATAAAAGCCGAGGAAAAAGGCCACCGCGCTGCCGAGGGCCAGGCACCGAGAGCCAGCGGCTCTCCGCTTGACCCTCGACCCGGTGCACCGTTCGCCGTTGGAGTCTCTCGTGAGTCTCCCGTTAGCCGGGGAAGTCGGGGAAGCCGTGGAAGTCGGGGAAGTCGGGGAAGTCGGGGGACGGTCAGTGGTAAGCGAACGACACGCACTGCCAGCGGAATTCTCTGCTGAGCGACAAACAATTGCCGCCAACTAGGCTTAATTGCAGCCAACGAAACAAATCTACCGCTCGCGGCTCCTCTCGGCGCGCGCAGCGCAGGTCAGGTCAACTCGAGCCCCTGCGCCCGGGTCGCCGGTATTTCCTTTGTCGCCCGACGAAAAGCGAAGGCGAGGACAGCCGCGTTCGTGGGTGCCGAGGCGAGCCTCGCTTTACTCGCTCGCACGCGCGCTCGAAGATTCCCATTTGCCCCGGGGCACATCCGCCGGAAGCGAGCGGCCGACGACGCGCGTAGGTGACCGAGAGACGCCAAGAATGCGAGTCGCGAATCCGAGCTCGATCGAGTTCTGACAAAATTTCTGAAAAAGTCGTCGCGAGCTTATTAGCACTCGGGAACTCGGGAACCCTTCCAAGTTCTTCGTTCCTGTTCAAGTTCTGCACCGTTACCAAGGATAATCTCAAAAGGAGAAAAATATCGGTTTGCCGCGAGAGAGTCCGAGAGAGCCCGTGCACTCCCCACCTAAGCACCTCCCGTTCGGTGAATGTCCACCGCTCTTGCTCCCTACTTCACGAGGCGCGTGTCGATTTACGTCCCAGCCGTTCGATGTTCACCAGGATAAGGCATCGCGAGGAATGTCCCTTCCCTTGACATATCTTTCGCTTTTTTATTCTTGTTCCACAACGCGCTCTCTCCGCCGTTCGAAGAGACTCAATTCTCAAGATTCTCCGCGATGCGGCTCGTTGATGTCTTATTATATCTTATCCGTAATACAATACGATCTATATTGAAAAGGAGCGCGGAAGATCGTGCGCGCAATATTATTCCTCGGCAGCTTGACTATTCCGCAAAGGAAGAGAATGTTGAAAAGGCGGTAATGCGCGGTAATGCGCGGTAATGAGGTTACTCGCGCAATCCTGCCTCTTTTTCACCGATGCACTTTCCATTCTCATTTGCTTTTTTCTCTTGTCCTGCACATTCGACTAATCATATCCTCCTAAGCGCGGCGCTGTCCACCTCAACGGTGCACCAGTCGACCTTCCGATCTTGCAAAACGGCATACAAGCACGAGGCCGACACCGCGGTTGAAGCTGCGCCTACAAAATCTATACGTATCGCGTGCAGTGCACGCCTTAAAAAATCCTTTGTCTCCTTTATCCCTTGCCGTCTGCTCCCTTTCGTTTTAAGAATGAAAGCGCACTCGCGAACGACGCCGACGTTAACAAGTTGCCTAGCGCGGTATTATTATCGGGGTAAGCAACACCTCGTTCATCATTCAAATACTCCTTTGCTTACTCGAAAGAACTACATGCGTACCTGGCGGTTGCGCGTGCTTAAAGGTTAATTGCATTCCGTGTGCTTACGCGAAGTAAACTTAAACAGCAGTCGGCATATCGATAATAAACATTAAGCGCGTACAACATATACGGAGGATCGGATTACAGTACAGTACACCCAGTACAGGCATCGAATTAATATTTCTATAAAATGCGTTTGGTCAATTTCGCATCTGTAACTCGTGACTGTGCACCGACCGACACTGTTACTTCGTTTACTTAAACGCGTATTTTCTCTATTCAGAAGTAAATAAATATAAATTTGCGTAATGCATCTCGGATTACAAGCGGACATATTTCCTCTCGCAAAAGCGAATAATATTTCACGAAAGTTATTTCATTGTCGCATTCTCTGGCTCCATGTAACAATCGCGTTAAAAAGTAAAAAGGAAATTCTCTCTACGGATGTGGAGCTAAATCAATTTAAGTTTACTCGTTGATTTCGATATCGATTGAATAGCGGAAAGTGTATGAAATTTAATGTACTTTTCTCGCATAGCGCGACTGGATGTAGAACAATTTTTGTAGAACAATTTTTGTAAAACAATTTTTGTAGAACAATTTTTGTAGAACAATTTTTGTAGAACAATTTTTGTAGAACAATTTTTGTAGTAATTTTTGTAGAACAATTTTTGTAGTAATTTTTGTAGAACAATTTTTGTAGTAATTTTTGTAAAACAATTTTTGTAGAACAATTTTTGTAGAACAATTTTTGTAGAACAATTTTTGTAGTAATTTTTGTAGAACAATTTTTGTAGTAATTTTTGTAGAACAATTTTTGTAGTAATTTTTGTAATCGTAATCAAAAATAGCTTCAACTATTACGTACGTACGAATTTGCGAGCCGTCCAATAAATTATCACCAACGTCGCGGGGATAAATTTGCTTCAACTATTTTCTCTGCTTTGTTCTTTTTTTGCGTTGCTTTGCGATATCACTGAAAAGGGGGTATACAAGAGTAAATGAAAAGAGAGACGGAGAGTAGCATGAGCGCAAAAGCGGAAATATCAATAATGTCACGGGGTGTTTTGATCTTTGTAAAGCGAGTTTACAAAGATCAAAACTAGCTGCGAGAAAGAAGAAGCATCGGTCAATCGGAATAACGCGGACTGTCACGTTTACTATGCAGCGATGAGTTGCGATAAGAAAAATGCGAACTTTAGCTTGAAAAGGCGTTAACATATTAACACGACTGATTAATTTATCGTTCGATTATCCGTATACCGGCCACCATAATGAAGATTCAGAAATATAGGAAAATTATGTTTGCACATTTTTTCAACATTCTTGTACGTTAGTTGATTATTGTGAAGTATTTGAAAAATATAAGAATTAAGCAGGGAAACGGAGTGAAGGCTGTTCATGTAAGTTTTGAAATTTACAAGATTTCATTTCATTTGGTGTTATCGACGTTACGATCACTTATAATTTATTAGTCGAATATGCGTAATCTTTCGTAATCTTTGTCGTTAACTGTTAAGTGAAAACAAGCGAAAAATGTTTCCAGTGATTAAACTTCGTGATTCTTAGGAATGTTTGATTGATGTCTCGCGAAAAGAACACAGCTTGATAGATTTTTTCATATAAATTAATAACCACTTTAAGCAAGTTGAAAGGCAATAGTGATAATTGGTCGGGAAAAAACCGTCAACTGAAGAGCTTTCAATTCACAGGTTTTCGATATCTTTTTCAATAATACAATATCATTGCTCTCGCGCGCGCGCGCGCATGTACATTATCATAGTAAAATAGAGCACAAGCCTGAAATTATTATTTAACTGAAATTTAAAACTATCGTAGAGATTAATTTTTAATGGAATATGTATTAACGGTAAGAATAGCAACTGCAGCAATGAACTAATGAAATAGCGAACGCTGTGTGCATCGAAGCTTATAACAACTTAGAAAGTAGTTAAACGAAGGAATTTAATTATCGTAATTAATTACTTTATTGATTTGTCTTAAAGCGATTCAATGAATTTTGTCTACTGGTAATACTGGTAGTCGATACATTATAATGAATAATAGCGACGCAGCGACTTTTAGACAAATTCTTTATAAGATTTTACAAACGTTAGAGTATCAAACGAATTTAGGCACTGAAACTTACGCGAGAACAAACTGTTTGAACAAATGAAGTTTCCGCGTTATACAGAAAGAATCACGTGGTTTAATTACGATTTAATGAGTTTGAAATTTTTATTAATACTACATTGTTTTTACATAATAATAAAGGAAAGCTAAAGAGGACGGATCTTTGGAGGACGTTGAAATTTTTTTATATCGCGTTACGTCGAAGGAAGACATAGAAATTTGCTTTAAATCGTGGCAAAATGAGGATACGCTAAACTTACATAGATGATTTAAATATTGCTGATCAAATGTGATTCAATATTGTCTAGCAGTAGTATCACAGGAGTACAGTATCGATTACTTATTGGACTAGAATGGTTAAGTAACGGGCTACTATTTGAATGAGAATAGTGACTTATAACTTTCCTCTGTCGCTTATATAGATTTAGGGAACTAGAGTTCCCTTCAGTTGTGTAATGTTTCATCTCGGGTGGACTCATTAATAAAACCGTGTTGACCGACTCTGCCTTGGACCCCGACAAGAGGTCAGAGGTCTTCTCTTTGCGTACCAACTAATTGTATATTAATCCTGTTGTTTTGGGAAACGCAGAATATACCAGTTCTGAGGCTGTCGCCTGACAGAGAAACGAGTCCATACATTATACATGAATAAGTATAAAGATACGTCATGCTTAAATGAGTATTGATTGATTATCACAGGTCGATGCGATTAAATAATATGTAAATAAAAGCTTGTTTTCTTGTTCGATTATGCTCGACTAAAAAGTTGGTTTTCTTGAATGTAACGCTATTTCACTGTATTAGAAAATCTTGCAAACATTTCCTTACTGGTTACTTATACGTTTACTTTAATAACGGTCTAATATATAGTATAATAATCAAACATTTGGATGCATTTATAAACAGTAGTTATCTAATGAAGGAACTAAGGAAAAATGTATCGCAAGAAACCCTATAAATGAGAACGTTTAAATATCCTTCATGGGCAATTTTTTTTTTTTTTTTTTTTTTTTTTTTTTTTTCTTCTTCTTCTTTTACATCTCAACGTGGGGGGAGGGGGATTCTTAGAATAATAATAACGAGAAGGATGTAAATAATTTCAAGAATGAGAAGTAAAAGAAAATAGATCAATAATATCAGATGGCCCGAAGGATGTTTATAATGGCGTAAATAGTGTTGGATTTTGTCAATATCAAACTGCAACGACAATGCGTAGAACAATTAAATAGCATCTATCAGGCTAATGCACAAGTACACCCTAAAATCAGTTTGATCAAATACGATCAACTCAATACATAACAAAGCTATAGGTGATTTTCGACTCGATTATTTAACAATATCATTGGAACGTGAAAATGAAGATTATTATTGTTGTCCTTGCTTAGCTGGCAAAGAAAATGTATCGCTAGAGTAGCTGTAACATATTTTCTATTTTCCTTCTTTATTTTGCTTCTCTTGTAATTAGAACTGCCCTGAAAATTACTAAACAGTTGTAAAAGAGACTCGATATAATTGATCTATAATAATAATTGTTTGCTGAAAATTTCGTCGCTTCCGACTTAATGAATAATACAAGTCTAGCAGCGTGAAAAATGTCTGTAAACAAGTTATGCCGCCGAGTGCCGCATTGAAATGAAAATACGAGGAAAAAAATATTTGTAATTTGTCAAAGGTTGTAACTAATTTTATCAATTATGTGCAGGTTAAATATTATGAGCTTTATTTTTATTAATTTCTCGATGAACGACGGAAGTCACGGAAAATTTTATCTTAAATCTTTTTATACAGAGCTCCCAATACGTGCGCATATTGTGCACTACTTACGCGCGTGAGATTCTCTCTTGAGATCCATAGTCTCTTGTGTAGCTGATAAAGGATTCTGTTAGCATGGGTATACACTTTGACATCTGAACGATTGTTTGTGATTGACTAAGATTTTATCGGATGGTGTTTAGCCCTTCTTTTTCAAATAAAAATATTGCAGTTTGACAAATCTATACCAGCGGATTACGCATAATAATGCAATAATATGTTTTAAGTAATAATGACAGTGAAGGTAATGTTAACAGCTACATATTTAGAATGTATTTTGCATATTGATCTAGAATTATATTCTTACAATTTAAAAATAATCTCCGAAAGCTAAAAGATGAATGCATATTTTTTCAGTTTACATTATTTGTGAATTTTTTAATATTTGATTTAGTTTTACAAGTAGCGTTGTATATTTATAATGCATATAGCATTCAGTCTTAGCTTGCGTTTTTTATTTAAGTGTTATCAATTTATGGAAAATTATTTTTTTTATTTTAATATTGAGCTTTTTTCTTAAATTGTCTTAAATAAAGCGAAAGAATCCGCTTTTTTATAATATATTTAGGAGAATCGAAACTTAGCGTAGAAAACTGAGAAATATTCATAAGAATTTAAACTTTTCAAAGTTCGAAAATTCCCCATTTACCAATTTTTTTTTAAGTACTAGCAGAAAGATTAAATAAAAAGATCGAATAAGAATCGGTATGCGCAATATTTATAACACCGAGGGGAACTATTTTTTAATTTCTCAAATTTAATCTATTTTCAGCTTTCATTAACTATGTAAAATGCTAAAAGGCTCGTTTAAATATTTCATATTAATTTTATAAAATATTTCTGCCTGAGTTGAATTGTAACTGACTATGAATAATTGTTTCTAAAGTCTTCGGAAAAGGTAAAAACGCAATCTACTCACTAAACATTATTGCGAATGATTATTTTTATAAAGGTATCAAAATTCATTAACGTTCCATTCTATTACACTGATTCTGTTGTAATAATATAAAAATAGTACTTACAGTTAGTACCACAAGTACTAAAATTAAATCTAATCGTTTCAATTTTTTATCTTGCGAGTGAATTAATGTATTTGTGAATTCTCTGTGTAAAATAAAATATCGTAAAATCATCAAAATCTTAATGTAATATATAAAAGATTTTATAAATAGAGTGATTGAGCAAATAAGATACCGTTATGTAGTAAGGTTTATTACAGTCTTATATTGTTTAATTCATAATCTGTAACAGGATGCAAAGTACACGAATGTACATGAAATAGTAATAGAAGTATGGTACTTTTCAATTTGAAATTGACTGTTTTAATGTCGCAACTGAAAAGTAGAATAAATAGTATTTCGAAAGGTACCAAACGAATGTAAAAATGTTTCTATAAATATCCAAATAAACAGGTAGAAGTGCGCGTAAAGAAATGCAAATTATCTATTCTCGTACTAAAATGCTGAATGGTGAGATGAAAAGTAGGAAATGATAGTCTTACATATTATTTGAAAACGAATAATTCCTTCGATTATAATACATTTATCTTAAATTTTCAAAAATGTCTCTTATAAAACAAGTCGGTATGCCTACTTCTAATGTTCGTTACGAAGTTGTGAACTTTATTTATAAATGGAGAAGTTTTTCGTCTGAAAGAGATATAAATCGATGGTATAGAATACTTTATTCGTATTTTAAGGATGGACAAAGATTAAATATTTTACTTTTTTTTTCTGTTACAGGAGAATATTTCGACTCCAGAACCGGCAGACATATCAGAAGACGATCACTATTCAAGTGAGCACAGCCCCTCCATTATTATTCATCTATCGATCTATAATTACGACATACTTTATTTTTCTGTTTTTTCCTCGTTACACTCAAGGCCCGTCTCAATAATTGACATTCTCTAAGGCAAACGAATGTGCATTCGTTTTAAGCTCGTTTCTGTATGAATATTGATTAACGATGCACACGAGAACACCGAAATATTTTCGTTCTTATCAATAGGATTTGTTCGTGCAAATATTCGACATACACGCTCGCACATTGCCTTTAACGATTTATCCAACTTTTACCAAGATTACTTTTTTCACTTGGTCGTTGTTCCGGTGACGGAGATGTGATTGATCAGGTAATAGCCGATTAGGGAAGCCGACCTCGATTTCGACGCACCGCAAGCGTAACCTGGTTACATTATTTTCAATTCCGTGCATCTTATTTGGATAACGGAGTATTTTCGAGTAGTACAATTACAATTATAAAATAATTGCACTTGGAATTTTTTTTTTTTTTTTTTTTTTTTTTTTTTTTTATTTATAACGAACGCGAGAGTATGCGCGAGATCCGAAAACGTATGCAAAGAAATAATTGAAATGATTAAATGTAATTTTTTGGAAACCGATGTGTGCTAAAAGTTTCTTTTTTAATCTTTAGGAGGCTATCATTAAAAGGCTCTTAATTTTAATAACCTTAAGCGCGTTTCTTAAAAAGCTGTACAACGTTCTTTGTTATTTCGTGAAAGACGTGGATGAGTGTTTCTTCGAAATATATTTCGGAAAGAACATTCAAACGGAATTATCACGTAAGCTTATGAAAGAAATAGTCTGTATCATTGTTTAAAATACGATAACTCTAATTGTTTATATCACTTTTTTCAACGGTACAGTAACTACAAGATTTTTTTTTTTTTTTTTTTTTTTTTTTTTTTTTTTTTTTTTTAATGTAAAAATTTACTAGAAACTCAGTGGTTACTTTACAGGAAATCGCGAGAATAAAATTTATTTTTTAGTTGTGCGAATTTTGATGTCTTGTACTCGTTAAAGTAAATCACTAGAAAGCTTTTATAATTACAGAACAATTACAGATCTTGAGTTTGAAATCTTTCGTTGTTGCGCTGAGTAGTACCTTTATCTTGTTATTGGCGGTGATATTAGCAAAGTCTGATCAGAGCCAATGTTGCTGGTATAAAAGGAAGGAACAGCGACTTGAATATATAGAGAAAAAAATAAGAGCGCAACTAAAAATTGTAAAAAGAAAAGAGTTTGGCAACAATTATTTACTATTCGAAGCCACGTAAATTTTTATGCATTCGCTATCTTGGAGGAGTACGTTAAAATATTAGGCCTCCCGATAGGGAAATATTCGATCGAACGTTCGTACGCGGTGAAATGTTGCGCGAGCCACTGGGTAAGATAATTACAAGACTACGAAAGTACTTCGGAGTATCAAAATGACGTTTACTCGATGACATGAAAAAAAAAATATGTATTAGAAAACGATACTCAGGAAAACGGAAAACGGAAAAAACGGAAAACCGAAAACGGAAAACGTATTACACGACTAATTTGATATAAATTTCATATCCTTCTTTTGGCGAAGTACAATTGTTTGCCTATTCGATCGGAAACGTGCTCTTTTGACGTGGCGTAAATTTAGCGATAAAATAGACCGCTACCCCCTCGATTATCATTTGTCCTCTGAACGCAGGCAACCCTTATTAGCACTTTGTCCTGCGCTGTACCGGTGAGAGAAAAACGATAGTTCATTCGAGCGTAAAAAGGACGCGAAAAGCAGCAATTGAAAAAACAACGTTAATGTCTTTCGACAGGCGCGCTAATGAAAGACGCGGACAAGCTAAAGCTGATGCTGCTCGCTTGGAACTACAGTCTTCAGCAGCAGGCGCAGGTTCAGGGTCCAGGGGGACCGGGTCCGGGACAGGGTCCGGTCAGTCAGATGCAGGTGGGTCAGGTTCAGTCGAGCCAGGGACAGTCCCAGCAGCAGGCGCAGAACGCGAACAACTGCGTAACTGCTCTGTCGCCAAGCAACTGCAGCACGACTGTTAACAATGGCACGGTGCCCGTATCCAGCCAGACCGTCATATCGACGGCGAACAACACCATCAACAACTGCACTCTCACAGGTGAGGCCGAGACTGCAAAGGAACTGTAGCTAGAGACGGGCCGAGGCATTATCTTCATTATCTTGCTCGCAAGATATGCAGGCAGGAGATATCGCTTTCTTCATTCCTTTCATAACTACCGCATAGGCTTAGTCTTAGTCATAATTAGTCATAGTACGCGCATCGCATTATTGCGGCAGTGCTATTCGATTCGCATTTAAGTCAATTGGCATGATTTAAGCAGATGCGACGTATAATTTCCTTTTTCTCGTCACTTAATTGGCGAGTGTGCATGTCACGTGTTCGTTGAATCGTATACCACGTTCAAAAAAACTATGTACTACTGTAATACCACGTCACGAAGCCAGCATTCGCTTAAAATTGGTTGCTATTTTCGCAGAGCTAAATAAGGTTGGCATTTCAAAAGTTTCGTTCCAAAGGTCTCGAATCTATTTTATATTCTATTACAAACTCATGAACTTAATGGACACCTGGTTTTATTTTTAATATACTTTGTGGCGATAAAGTATCACCAATGTCCTATAAAATCCAGATTTTCTTTGAATAAAGCCGTTTGCTGGCGAAAAGCCTACCTTAAGAAAACTAGATCATCGAACCCCTTGACAAATAAAGGAAGAGATATTTCTGCAGTTGATATTTAAAACTTCAAATTCGCTATTTAATACTTGATACCCACTCTACAATAGCAATGGTCATAAAATAGAATCCATTGGCAACGCTAACGTAAAGCTACTTTCTTTAATTAAGAAATGCTAAAATGAGAAAACACCACGAATTTTGCGTCATTACTCATCGACTAGATTTTATTTAGATACTTTATTCCGATCTCCGCGCTCTCTAAAAACATTATTTTCTTAGCGTTATTGCATCTCGGCAGCCTCACGGTTAAACAAATGACGCTCTGCTTCCAGACTGCGTAGATAATAAGATTGCAGACGATCAGATAGTTCTTAAAAATTGTTAATCAGCGTTTGTGTAAGTGAAAGGTCACCAAGATTCGAATTATAGCGCTGTTTTATTCCGACGCGTTCTCGTCTTTCTCGTCTTTCTCGTCTTTCTTTCTATTTATTTACAATACTTTCTATGATTTACTCGAAAAGAAACACAGCGCTGAAAGTCACTCGTCGATCACTCGTCACATTTTGACAAGATATAATCAATTTAACAATCGAGGTAAAAAAGCACGCGTGTCCAATACGTTTCGACCGCGATGGGGGGTTTGTTATTTTTTGTTTATTCTTGAAAAAGGGAGAAATGTCGTTGATCCAATACGAACTTAACGAGGATGAACAAGCTCGCTTAAATTTCCATTTTAATGTTTGCCTTTCATTACGTAGTCATGATTTGATAATTGAGCCCAAGGATGGCTTGGGGAAAAAAAAAAAAAAAAAAAAAAAAAAAAAAAAAAAAAAAAGGAAAAAAAAGGGGAAAAAGAAAGAAAAAACGTCCGAGTTTGATTATTAGCGTCAATCCGTGGCAAAAGTTTGAAAGGAGCGTGTATCGCGATCGCGTTATAAGCGGACGAGCCTCGGGAGATCGTAACTCTCTTGCCGTAGATCCTTTCACGCCCTGACTCTTTCACATGTACGCCCATCTGAATTGCAGACTCGCGCAACGGCAGCGCCGACTTGAGCGAGCTGAGCACGACCCCCGCGGGTGGGGTTCCGGGGGGTCCCGGTGGGGCCGGCACCGGCGAGGACATGGCCTCGCTCTGGGCCTCGTACACGATGGGACTGAAGAAGACGCCGCCCCCGGGCTCGGGCACGCCCTCGAGGTCCGAACGGGACCGGGACCGCGACAGGGACCGAGACCGGGACAGGGACCGAGAGAGGGACCGCGAGTGCAGTCCAGGGGGGGGCGAGGGTGCGGGCAGCGCCCACGACGAGACGAGCAGCAGCGGCAACAAGGAGGACGAGGACGACGACGACGAGGATGTGGACGAGAGGCTCGATCCCCGGCACCACGATCCCGAGCGCCTCAAGGCTTTCAATGTGCGTATACATCGGCTCTCGAGCATTACTCCCATTACGTTATTCGGAAGGTCTTTTAAAAGGAGAGAGAGATTATCATTAGAGAGAGTAGTGAGCCTATGAGTTGTTCCACGTTCCTCCTGTCTTTATCGTGCCGCCCGCCACGCGACTTTGCGCGATTTTCCCGAGTCGTTTGCTGCCTAAAGCTCTGGAGGTTCGCCAGCCTTCCCAGCCTTGCAGACTTTCGGCGATGCCGATGAACCTAATGGCTGAAAATTATATCGGCGCGACATAATTAAGCAAAGGCGAATCTCGCAGCTAAGATCGGAGGGGAAGAGCTTGGAAAGGCGGCCCTCGACGGTTGAGCATAAAGAAAATCGAGGAAAAACCTTGAAAACTGTTGTTGCAGATGTTCGTGAGGTTGTTCGTCGACGAGAATCTCGACCGCATAGTGCCGATCTCCAAGCAGCCGAAGGAAAAGATCCAGGCCATAATCGACAGCTGCACGAGGCAGTTTCCGGAATTTGCGGAGCGAGCACGAAAGCGAATTAGGACATATCTGAAGAGCTGCCGAAGGAATAAGAGAGGTCGAGAGGGCGCGCCCTGGGACGCCGTGAGTCACCCATACTATTTTAAAAAGACCCCGAGAACTCTCTTAAAAGACCCAAAGAAGAACAAGAAGAAGAAGAAGAAGAAGAAGAAGAAGAAGAAGAAGAAGAAGAGGGAGAAGAAGAATACGAACGCGAACAAGAACACGAACACGAACACGAACACGAACACGGACACGGACACGAACACGCACACGAACACGAACACGGACACGGACACGGACACGAACACGAACACGGACACGGACACGAAGAAGAAGAAGAAGCACTTAATTATGCCTTTTGACAATAACCCGATAATTAAGAGAAATCGATGCTTTATTCCACGCGGTGAAATGCTTTAATTTAGTTTGCAACTGGGCGTATTACTGCGAAACTTTTGCGAAACCCGTTAAAGTGTGTCGCAGCTGTCGGTTTCCTTTTTGTTTTTCCAGAGCGACATAAAAAGCGCACACACTGAAACGAGCGTTGAAGCTCCCTTCGACCGACAGCAGCGAAAATAAGTCAAATACAATCGAAGGAGATGTTTTCCTTCTTTTCTTTTTCTTTCCCCCCTTTTTTTTTTTTTTTTTTTTTTTTTTTTTTTTTTTTTTTTTTTTTTTTTTTATTAGGCCACTGATGTGTACCGCGTACCAATTTTTAATCGGCAGTAGCCGCCAGCTTTCGCTCGCAAACTCGTTGACAAACAGCCTTAACGCTGAGTTTTGTTAAAGCGTTAAAGTTTTGTGGGCCACGTGGAATAAAGCAGAAAGTCGCCTTCGCGTGTTCCTAGGCGCGCGAGAAAAGAATCCAGGACGTTCGCTCTTACGCGGTTTCTCTTTCTGTCCGCTGTGTTTAGGCGAGGCCAACGCCGGCTCACTTGACCTCGGTTCAAGCCGAGCAGATTTTGGCGACCGCCTGCGAGAACGAGAGCGACAACGCCAAGCGCATGAGAGTCGGCCTCGAGCCGGTCTCGCAGCCCATGCCAACCCTACCCGCGGCAACGGTAAGTCCCCCCTCGCGCTTTCCTCCTACGTCTATTCTTCGGTAGACTTGCCTCTTGACTCGCCTCTCGACATCGTACGCATCGGCTGAAAACGCGAACGGAGTAAACGCGAAAAATGCGCAAATAGGTTCTGCCGAAGCTCGGTGTGCGCGACCGAGCCAAGAGGTCAGCGATAACCTCGGGGTCGCGCACACCTCTCCCTCTCCCCCGTGCCTCTAGCCGCAATAAATACACGACACATTTCACGTAAAACTTCAAGATAGATAACGTATTTCGTACTCAGCACTGTTGCGAAATTTCGCTTTGAGTACGGCTAGAATGCAACGGCTGGCTTGTTACACTGAAATGCCTTCCACTCAGCGATCGAGTGAACAATTTCGCCTTCGACTCGGCTGTCAATATTGCCACTTGAGAGATGTTTAAATTGTAAAATTCGATAAACGTACGAAGGCAAAGTATTTCGCGCCTGATAAATTGCTCGTTGGGATAATGCGCGTTCGCGATTGACGAGCACCAGCTAATTAACGTGCGTACGCTCGCTTTATTCGAATGACTTTCTCTCCTTCTCCGCGCTCTTTCGATCGCGTGCGCGCAGAAGAGCGGCCAAAAGAGGGAGGTGGGAGACTCTTTATAGTTCGCGTTATCTAGTTTGAAAATTCTTGCTAGTCGCGATAACCTCAAACTCTGACCCTCGCCAAGTCTAGCCCATTAAGTTCTAGCTCTTCGCGTGTATCGAGCGCAAACGCACACGCGCTTCTTCGTCGCGTCGTCGTCGTCGTCGTCGTCGTCGTCGTCGTCGTCCTCCTCCTCCTCCTCCTCCTCCTCCTCCTCCTCCTCCTCTTCTTCTTTTTAACGGGTTTGTCGTAGCAAGCGCTCGGTACCTCTACAATTGACGTCAAGCGAGAAAGAACGAGTTTCAGTGTTCTGCTTCGTCCATCCCTCCTCGCTATCGTCTTTCGTCTTTCTTGAGTTAAGCGAGGCGATAGAAAGAGAGGAAAAGATATTCGTCTCGTATACTTGACAAGATACACACTTGCGTGTCGGTGGGATGTGTATCGTGCGCCCGCCGATGCCGTCGTTAAAGAAGTCGAGTTATCGGAACGTCGGGCGCGACTGACATAGAAAGAGAAAAGTAGAGGGGACAGTGAGCAAAAAATAGACAATTGGGAATTCCTGTGCGCTCGCTCACTCGCTCTTTCTTTCTTTCTTTCTTTCTTTCTTTCTTTCTTTCTTTATCTGCCGTCGTTGCCGTCGTCGTTGCCGTCGTCGTTGCCGTCGTCGTTGCCGTCGTCGTCGTCGTCGTCGTCG
Organism: Wiebesia pumilae; assembly: GCA_018907045.1. Lineage (NCBI taxonomy): Eukaryota > Metazoa > Arthropoda > Insecta > Hymenoptera > Agaonidae > Wiebesia > Wiebesia pumilae. The sequence continues at coordinate 5,320,634 of JACCHZ010000192.1, forward strand.
TCGTCGTCGTGTGTCGTGTGTCGTGTGTCGTGTGTCGTGTGTCGTGTGTCGTGTGTCGTGTGTCGTGTGTCGTGTGTCGTGTGTCGTGTGTCGCGCGTCGCGCGAGCTCGGACTCCTCAGTAATTGTTTCACGCCGGGATAACTTGCTTCTACTCAACTCATCGGCGTCACAGCGACGAGGACCTGCGTTTGTATTGGCCGCGTACCGAGGTAAATTTGGCTTCCGTCGAACATGATCGATAAGTGATCCGGCCGAGTGCACATACCGTCTCCTCGACTGCTTCTCCTTTCTCTTGGACCGACGGCGAAATGAGGAAGAAGAACCTCAGAGTCGTGCATAAACAGCTGTATCAGAGAAGCGATCGGAGGTCGCTCGGAGAGGTGAGCGATATTAAAAAAAAAAAACCCTTCCGCGCTTTTGTTGGATCCGCGAACTCATTTCGTCCTCTTGATTCGACTGCGACAATCGAGAGATGCTTTTGAGATTCGTTTGCCTTTTTCTCGTACTCGTACGCGTTTGTACGCGTACATGATTCCGTGGAAAAAAGAAGTCGCATCCTCGCGGAGCACACTTGTACTTTTAACTTAAAAAAAAAAAAAAAAAAAAAAAAAAAACACTTTTTCAATCAGAGATCAGCGTCGTACGTATCGCTCGCTGAATCGCGAATTACTTAGTATTATCACGTGTACACAATTCGCTTTAAGCGTGACCGCGTTTAGCACGGCTTCATGCGAGGGTTTCCAATCGTTTCATGGACACGGAGTAAGCAAAGAACAATCGAAGACGGAGAAAAAGGAAAGTTCGTTGTATTGGGGTGTTAAATCGAACTCATTGCTCGGTAGTAAAAACGCGAGCGATGAATCAATGTCACGTTAAACTTTGATCGAATGAAATAACGAACCTTTTAAATGATTGCGAAATATAGTCGAGAACAGTAAACTCGTTAGGATTAGTGTAAAATAAGCGAATCGGTAGGAGAAGTAGAGAGAGAGAGAGAGAGAGAGAGAGAGAGAGAGGTGGGGGGATCGCGTTTAAGAGAAAAATAAAGAAACGGTATAAGAGGCAAGAGGCAAGAGGCAGGGAAGGAGAATAATCGAAAAGGAGGAAGTCGATTCGCCTTATTAATTGGCCGCGCAGACCCTTGCGTCGCTCTGACTAATTGCTCGGGTGGTTGGATGTAAATTTAGCAAACAGACGTACGGGCGAGCCTGGATCACTTCACCAGCAGTACCCCGGTGAAATCGCTGCCGATCAAGCGGGAGGACACGCCGCCGACAGCCTTGACATCTCTAGCGCCACTGACCAGTCTGGCCAATCTTCCGAACAGCGTCAGTTTATCCTCGACGCCCCTCTCGCTCGCCCCCGCATCCAAGCTCCTAACCAACAGCGACAACAGCAAGACTCTCATGAGGTGAGCGGGATCTCCGCTCCTTCGCCTCTCGGCACGGACTTTTTCAATCGCAATGGTCGCACTTTCAAAGGCCACGCCGAGAGCGCGACGAGAGCAAGTTTCGTTGATCCTTGTAATACCTATTTGTAATCGATCTAATCAAAACTGCGGGACTACGGTGCTGCGTTCATTTTAAATCCCAGCACCTGGGAGATTCGTCGATAAGCTCCGAGCTTACGTTTGACCTTCTCGCCTACTGAAATTATTGTGTTTCGCGTCGATTTAACACGAGACTCTTGGGGAAAGTTAGCAAGCGCTAACGACACTCGGATGTCTACTCCCCCGAAGAATCGTACCCCGCGCTCAACCGCGCTCAACCGCGCTCAACCGCGCTCAACCGCGCTCAACCGGGCTCAACCGGGCTCAACCGGGCTCAACCGGTGCACTGTAATTTAAATCATTCGATGTTATTGAAAATTCGGAAGAGCTCGTTCGGATGATACGATCCCAATGCTAGAGTCTTGAATGTTAGCGCGCTAACGAAAAGCGCGGAGCGAACACGAGAGTCGTCTTTCTTAATTGTTGTCTTCCGAGCGTCGAAACGCGCGCACCCGATTCCCTCAAAGAGAACACGTGCGAGTGCGCGTGTTATTTTCGTTTCGGAAATGACGAAAGAAGCAGACTCGTGGCAATGGAGCGCCCTCGGACATTTCCCTGTGTCTGCTTACAGCCAAGCGACCATAGTGAGCTCATCAACGGCGAATGGGATTGGAAGTGGCGGTGGCGGGGGTGGAGGTGGTGCTCCCACGGCCATGTACAGACCGAATTTCAGTCAAGCCTTTCAGCGCTCCGGACCGACGACGGTGCCGCCGACGTTGTCGGCTGGTCTCTATCCAACGCAGAGCTTCACCTCGGGGCTGCTCAGCAATGGTACACAAAGTAATATATCGGGCTATCGCTGTCGTTTTTTCATTTGCTTCTCTCTTATCTGCAATATGTCCCTCGCACTCTCCCCCAGTACTTAGTCGGGCTTAAGCGCGTACAAAGCAACGACTCTTCGCTAATTGTCAACGCTTTTATTAGCGGCTTTACCAAGGCTCGCGATCGTTTTCGTGGGTAAATATTACGAAAAACGGTACAAGTATACGGGCGATTCGAGAAGAATGTAAAGAGAACCAATCTAGAAATGGTTGGGGCAAATTAAGTAAATGACTCGCCGCATACGATTGAATAAGTAATACCGAGTTAATCAACGGAGTTAAAGTTAAAATGGATATACGGCGAGGCATTTCAACAACGAAATCCAGACGTTTAATTGTTATCGTATGTCACTTTCATCCTTAATTAGCGATATGGAACTTTGTTACGTAATTACGAAGGTGCTTTATAAAAAACTGTACGACAGATATTCTATAATTACTTAGAGGGAAAGATTCAAAAACGTCGTTAAAATTTATTAACATTCATTAAAATTAGCGATACGGAAACTCGATCTAGACATTTGTACAAGCAAAGCAATTTTCTAAACTTAAATAACATATTTTTCTTATTTTGAACTTAAACTAATACTCTTTTAATTAATTACCTGGCTTTTTAAAACGTTTTAATCGTTGGACAACCTAATAGAATCTACTTTCGTAAGGAAACGATTTTCACGAATGTCGTGTAATATTTGAGGGCTAGTGAAAATATTCATAAGGTAATTTTATATCACGAGCGGTTAAATAACGATCGTTATTTCTTACTTCTTTAAGCGTTGACTCAACCAGCGTTATTTCCAATAGATTATTATGGCTATTATTATAATAAATGTTTGATTAACTTAATATCATTTTGCGTTAATTGACATTCTTGCAATGCTTTCCTGCCCCAACCACTGATATCTATTTAATTACAACGATTGTTTAAAGAAACAAATAAATATTGGTACGCGCAGGGCCAACGGATTTGAGCATGAAGAACACAAAGCCACTGCTGAGCCATAAATTGAACGCCACGGAAATGACCGCAGTAAGGCAGCTGATAACGGGATATCGAGAGTCCGCTGCCTTCCTCCTGAGGTCCGCCGACGAACTTGAGCAGCTGCTGCATCAGCAGCCTTAAGAAGAAGGACAAGAAGACGACGACGACGACGACGACGACGACGACGACGACGACGACGACGACGACGACGACGACGACGTCGACGACGACTACAGCTACACTATGTTACAACCCGCACCCGTTCGGTCTTACTTATTTAACACATTCTCGTTCCATGCTAAAAAATATGATTTAAAGAGCTCTTCTTCTAGCATTATATAAATATATATAGATGCGGCGCCATATTACAATATCATTCGATACAGGGTGTACATATACATAAATAGAGCAAAGAACTCCGAGAATATTTACTTAATTAACGAGATGTACCTAAATATGTTCGGCTCAACTAAATACGAACGAATGACGAACGGGCAAATGCATTATTCGATCATAAAATTATTTTTTATTACAACGCATCGCTTAAGATAAAGAGAGATTCTATACACAAAATATACGTGTGCGAATCTCTGACGGTTACTTTTCATTATTGTCACGCGACACTCGTTTTTAAAATAAGTTATTTTTATTAATGTTCTTTTTTATTGATTTATATTTTACGTTAAAATAATGAAGATTTTGAAGTTTGAAACGTTACTTATTGAGAAAAATTATTTAATTGTAAACGTTCAAATTTCATCGTCAATGCCATTATTTTTTTAATTTTATTTTTATTTTCCTTTTTTTTTTTTTTTTTTTTTTTTTTAATAACCTTACGTGTTACTTCAATGTTGGTGTAGTTTTGCTTACAAACGCCTTAATTGGATCACCGGTAGGAATTAAAGGATTTATTTTAATATTTTTGAGGCTCGAGCCTAAGAGATATTATTTAAGCGCTGACGAGCTTGTAATGGTGAAACACTATGTATATAACGAGTAATTTAAAGGAAACTATTGTCGATTTTTAACGAATCGCAAGCGACGTTACAGATTTGTAGCGGCGTGAAAAATTTCATTCGATTGCTTGCATAAGAGGAACAAACGAACAAAATGAGTATAACGGATGTGGCTCGACCACTTAACGTGCGACAAGATGGCACAAAACTATTAAAATTAAGAAAAAATATTCTGCAAAGTAAATACGTATTAAAATTAACAGATAATGTATCGTCTACGATAGTGTGTTTATCTTGATAAACATTTTTGGGTGTTTTTAAACATGTTTTGGGATTTATTCGGCATTTCGGTATATTGCTGGGACCATCTTGTCACGATTGATAAAAAAAAGCATACGTGTGCTTTCTTGGTCTCTATACACATCACATTGCTACCAAAGAAACTTGCGAATAAATTAATAATCTATAAAATAGAAATAAGTAGTTCGAGTTAACTCCTCTTCTTTTTCTGGTCATATTAAGTATCATTTCAAAAATTATTTTTCGTTATTATCATCGCCCATCAAATAATACAATAATAAAGATAGAAAAATATATAAAAGAAGAGGAAACAAATGACGTATGCATTTATGCTCGTTCCTGTTTATTGTAAAATATTAATACTTTCTTATTATTGCCTTTACTGCAAAAGTTGAAAAAAGAAGGCAGACTTGGTCGACACTGAATAAAAGTTATTTTTTATTTCTTACATTGTTTTCTGTACATAGTTTATATAACGTGAAATATAGTTATGTGTATATTACTACTATTGCTTTAAAATTAATTATTTACAAATAAATGCGAAAAAGGTAAAGAAGAAGAAGAAGAAGAAGAAGAAGAAGAAGAAGAAGAAATGAAAAAGGGATAAAGGGATAAAGGGTTAGAGAGAGAGAGAGAGAGAGAGAGAGAGAGAGGATAGAACGGTGGTAAAAAATATGTAAAATTTATATGTGCATGTAGGTATGTATGTGCGTATATACGTATGCATGAATGTATGTATGCATGTAAGATGGCGAGTGTATATATAAATGTAAAATAATTGTACGAAAATGATACAGTGTAATGCTAGATTCATGAAAAAGTAACAAAAATTATTGCGGAACACATTCCATCGTGAGGAAAGAAGAGAGACAAATATTTGACCTATATAATCATACTCATTTTAATGCGAACAAAAAGAAAAAATAATCGAATGAGAAAAACCTTTGAAACGAATGTAACATTTTTCGAACTGTTTAGATTTATTAAATAAGTAAAATAAGTACTATAATGATGAAAGTTAATTTTTTATAACTTATTCAAAAACAACGTTATCTACTTGATTTATTTTTAATTTGCGACGGCTTTTTGTTATGTAATTTGTTTTTATAAGGGAATTTTTTACAGTCGTAATATTAAATAGGAACTAGTACTACAGATATTATTCTACGCAACCGAAAGTATACTTATGGATAACAATAGTCTTACACATATGTACTATAATCACTGCTTCGTGTATAAGGGGTTTTCTTAAATGCGCAATTATCTGTTTCGTAATAGACTTTGCGCACCATCAAGTCATGTAGATTTTTGCGTTAAAAAATCTACCCGATAATATAATTTGTTTCTAGCGCTAAAAGATACGGAAAAACTTTTGTCTAACATCGCAGAGCAGAAGTATTTTTAACTTTTTTATACTTTTGCTAAAACATTACTTTACTGCATTTTTAAATGTTAATACATTTAATAAATCATCATAGGCTTGCTCTGAATTCACTACACTACCATGTCTACTCGATTATTTTAGAGAAACGTAAACATTCGATTTTATAATTACACTCGTAAAGCTATTTTTCAAATCTTATCACAAATTCTTCTCGTATTTCTCATAATGCGAGTGCCATTAATAAATAAACAAAACAAAAAAAAATTGATCAACACAAACGTCTATAATTGTATAAATAGGGAAAAAAAAAATAAAAAAAGTTGTACCTTTGTTTCGTCACGTATGTATATTTACGAATATTTATATATTTTATATATATCGTCAAAGATTATATATTTAATTTTTTGAATATGTGTATATATTCAAAAACTGAAATTCATTTTTAATAATGAGCTTATTTTTATCACCACTGTGATGTGAAACGAATTAGAAACGGGCTTGATTCATCAATATTATAATAAAAATGAATGGTAGAAAAGAAGATATTTTTAGTTATGTTTGTCTAATATGTTTTTTACAATAAAATTACATTATCAATAATTTTGACCTTTTTAATCGGATAAATTTGAATCTTTTCTACATTTGATTTTAGTAGTTGACAAATTAAATTTTTAATTACGAGTATTTAAAAACTTTTAGTAAGAACGGAGTTTTTTAGCTGAATAAGTTTAGATGATTTCCTTAATTTTTTAATAAAAAGATGTGAATATACTTAATACTTTCTGATTTTAAGCGATGCAATACAGGCAGCGTCATAATAAAATGAGGCATAATAATAATAAGAACAACAACAGCAATAATATTAACAACAACAACAATAATAACAATAATAGGAGGCTTAACATAAGATATTCTTTTTTTAATGTTCGCGGGAGTTATTCTTTTTTATGATGTCTGCACAATTGTCATTTTTTAACTTCAATACTATATTGAATAACTCAACTTAACTATTTTATATGCTTAGGGGTTTAACAATGTCTGAGGTTTGTATTCCTCGGGTTAAATTTTTAACCGATTGAAAGTGGGACAAAATTAATCTTCTAATGTATTTTCTACTTCTTTGTTCTTCCAAAAATTTATTCGTTTATAAAAACAATATAAGGCACAAATAATATCGTTATCAGTGAATTTTATAACTTGATGAGACTTCATTGGATCAAAGCTTCATTACAACCGAGGAAAATGTTAACATAATAGTGTAAACGTGACAGTCTTCAAATACGTTGTTTAAGATTGATATTGAATTTTATAAAAGAAGTGTTGTACAAGTGAGGTTTATAATAATGCAAAGAAAACTTTATATTCAAAACGAAGTTATAAGTATTTAACAATTTATTAAGTTATATTTCTTTCATAAATATTTAAAATTATTGCATACTTATTTATTCTTACAGTTACAAAAGTGTTGTTAAACACATTTTATCAGTCGTACTTTCTTCAGACTGAGATGATATATTTAATCCCTTTATGTCATTAAATAAAACTTTGTATGTATATATAATATGTACGATAAATTATATCATGATAACTGTAAAATATTAGCGCTATAGTCTATTATAAAGCTGACAGTTCAAATGACGGACATTATTTATTTCATTTTTCAAGCAGCATGTATTGCATTTAAGTTTGAATCAGAGCCCTTTATTTTACAGTTTTCATTGTCTTTATCATAGACAAATGTATTATTTATTCAAAATAATTATTATCGAAACTGAATAGTACAATTGATTAAATTAGATAAAAAGATTTGTAAAAGATTGTAATGTAAAATTCAACCCGAGTAATAGAAATAAATAGCAGTACGGATTTTACGAATTTTGTCATTTTCAAAGAAAAGGGAATTGAATTAGTAAAATATACCTCATTGTATTTTGTTTTAGATATCAAGAAAAAAACCTTACAAAAAAACTTACAAAATTGCTTGGTATTGCGCCTGACATTATGTATTTACTTTTTACAAAAGCAACAGGATTCTGCAAATTTTTAAATATTAATAAATTAAGAATATTAAATGCATTGAAAAAATTTTGCGCTGGAAGTCAATGATGTATATCAGTTTCCAAAATATACAGCTAAATTTGTACAATTTTCTATTATATTTTTTACAATGATAACTTCGAAATAACCGAAGACGAAGTATATATACGAATATGAATATGAATATAATTGAATGTATGTACGCGACGAAACAACCTCTGTGATAAAAACATTTATGACGAAACAAGACGCAATGTTCTTAAGGTAGCGCTTTGTAAAAACAAAATATTATTAAACTAATATGTTACGAATTTTTCATGTCAGTGACAAAATTATGGATGAAACCATATAGAAAAAATAAACCAATCTATAAAAGCGCTATCACAAAGCTGAATAAAAAGTGATAATTTCACAAAGATTTTACGTGTACAGAGAATTGACTAGAATAAAACGAGGAATAATATATGCAGGCAAGAGTAAAAAGAGGATTTTTTAATTCTTGAATATGCTGCAGCGCCAATAAAAATCTAAAGTTTCAGTTAGACGCGATGTATGTACTCTTTGAATTCTTATATATGCAAATGCGGAAAATGCGAAAGAAGAAAACGCAGTCGCAGGTGTTGTAACCATGAATTGATGTATATTAAAATAAAAGAATATGTATTTGTTCCTGAGAAAAATATTAAAAATAATTAACAGTAGATATAATAAACCTTAATATTAAAAGATAAGTATAAAAATAATTTGATGGTACATACTTTTCTTATAAGTAACAATATTATATATAATAACTAGATAATTATTATGAAGTTGGTACGGTCTTTGACGATGCCTTGCCTGTAAATGTAGTACCATAAAAATACGTTGAAGAAAAACAAACTCTTATTACCTTGTAAATGTTTTACCAAATATAATCACTTATGCAATATAATTATTTATCGTCATAGTATTATTTACATAATCCTTTGTCGCATCGATAAATTACTTTCAAAGGTAGTAGATATAGAGAAAATTTTTATTTTATTTCAGATCGTTTAATAAGTTCTAATAACATGCTTCGAAGAATTACATTGATCCTAATATATGTATTTGAAACTTCTTTAGTTTAAAACATTAGGCTAACAACGTAAACCAACAAACTCGAAAAGTATAAAGTATTTCAACATTCTAGTACTATTCTGGTATTTAACAGTGTGTAAATTGTTACTCATAGTAATTGAAAATGTGTTTACATAATCTGCATAATCTGCATAACTAGTTACACTTGTATAAATCTCGATACAAGCACGCAACACCTTGTACTGATTTTTGGAAGATCCTGGAACTATGCTCATCAAAAATATTATCAATAAATACTTGTCTTTATTTTTATCTTCCAGTGTGTTCAATAAACAACTATAAATACATAGTTTTTTTTTTTTTTTTTTTTTTTTTTTTTAATACGGCACTGATAAAAATATTTCAAATTCAATAAACACATAAATTATTATCAATCGTGTAACAAGTGCGAAGTATAATGTTCTATTACATTAGGCTAATATTTGTCCTTGTCCTAGTATAATAGTATAATAATGTAACCCTAACTCGAGATATAATGATATCTTGTTATGTTGTCACGCTAAGTTATTGTTAATATGATTTCTTTAATTTTTATTACTTTTATTTTATTTTTCTAAACAATTTTTGTAATTTACAATTACGCCTAGATAATTATAACTTTGAATTTATAATAATAAAAGTGAAGTCACATTGCTTACAAAAATATTTTAAGGTTTGGTTTTTTTTAAAAATACTGCGAATACTCTCTTTCGTATACTCGATAAAAAAAAGACTACTTATAACGTAGCGTACTGCTTAATTAAAGTTTGAAGACTTGAATTACAAGAATTTTGATCGACGAACGCGAAACTATAAATAATATCGAAGAAAAATAAACACACGCTATTATCGTATTCATTTGAGTTTGTAATCATTGAATTACTTAACACCGACATCGACATTCGCTCTCTTTATACATAATAAGGATTTATGAAGGACAAAATAAAGGATAAAATCTTCTTTCTCATCGGTAAGATTTATGATTATGGGCTATTTTTCTTAATTCGCTTTACCTTTAATAACTTTTCCTCGAGATTTTTATCTGGGAGCTCGCACTAGTTTTCTGAAATTTATTTTTGCTTCGATCTATGTTATCCAAGATCATAAGATCATAAGTGTCATCCAATTTATCCGAGACGTAATGCACATGCAGCTTCTAACGTACAGTTGAATTTTTACAACGCGATATTGCAATTTGCACAATATTGGCTTTGAATGAACAAAATCCTATTAATAGTAATATTGCAAGTTATCGGAGCTTCTATTTCTAATAATATGCCTCGTGCTACTTTAAAAGAGCTTCCGGTTGGGATTTTTTAATTGAAATTATTTAAAAGTTCGCTCAGCTCTCGTGGAAGGTTACCTACCGACTTCCATTATAAAATATACAATGTTTCTCAAGGAAAATGAAAGAGATGGTTTAAAAAACTTGGTGAAATCGAATGGTTTGACGGGTGTTGGATCGTATACTTTTTCCGAGATTGACCTTGAATTCAGCTGTCTGCATTCGGATGGTGGAAGGTGCCGTAGCTGTTGGAGTATCGGATTTGACAGTGATGCAAATATTTGAGCCTTCGACCGTTATGCGCACAACTTGTTCCTAATGTACAATTGCATCTACGATAATTGTTCTTAGTTGACTTTATTGATGTGGCTCGCTAAGCAGCAGGCGAGGAAAACACCCACAATTGGGAAAACTGCGACGCCGATGGCGCTTCCAGCGACGAGGCCGATGTTGTTCTTGATAAAAAATATCACACGATTGTAACAGCCCTAAATTGTGAAAACAATAATTATTTCGTTGATTTTATACATTGATTTCATCTATTGTTAATTCGATCGCTATGTATTAGTTAGATCGGTGCCATTTTAAAGCGCGTGTCCAAGAGTCCAAATGTCAAAAAATCGACTTTTTTGCTCTAATCGACGAACAAGAACAGAGGAACATTGAGCGGATATGTAGTATCTGATTAAGCACTCAACATATCGTCGGTCGTTCACAATTTAAAAAGTTAAGAGAATGTAATTTTTTATACGCATGTGTGTGTAAGCATTGCTTTAACTTTCAGATTTTCCTAGTGTCAACGATCGATTTTTCTCACGTACTTGTTTATATTTTTAAACTTTCCTAATTCCAGAGGTTAGTTTAATTGAGTTTTTCTAAAGGAAAATACGCTCAACGTTGCTAAAAGGGAAAAAGCCTAAATTACGGAAATGCAAGTTTCATACTAATAAATTGTTTGTTATCGTTCCGTAAGTTCCAATAGTTGCCGCCCAAAGTTGTACAAACTATTCAATTACCAATCATTTTTTATACGACTTTCTCGTGCTTGTCAATTAGATATTTTAAAATATATTTGTCTCATTTACAAGGTCTTGTTGGCGATCATCTTTTAACGAAATGTTTGAGTTCACCTAAACAAAAATTAAACGAGAATTCCAATGTTGCGTTTCGTTCCAAAAGTCTTTAAAAGTATGACTGCGAATACATTTAACATCAGGCGTGAATTAAAATGATAATAAAATTGCTGGAATTTTATGTTTATTGATTTAAAGACTAAGGTATGTCCGAAAGTCCGTCGCCGAAGAAAAAAACCAGTAAGGAAGCTCGTATTGTTCGTGTACGTGAACAAAAACAAGAATATGAATATTTGTTGAAGAAGTTCAGGGATGATTTTATGAATTATGCGTAGCCATTTTTTCAAAGATAATTTAAAATTTTTTCAAAATTTAATTCTTATACTTTTTCAAATTGTTAGACCCGATGGCAACTATTATTAACTTATCGATTATTAACTATTATATTAAATTTAATTCTACGTAATGCATTTCAAAAACTATTTAATTTGCGATAAAAAATGAAAAGATTTTCAGATCACATTTTTGCATTTTGTTTCAATATCCTAATTTTGTTCTAATGATTTTTTTCTTTTTCAGTTACATTTTTGGACATGATTTCTTGCAACAGTTTTAAATTCCAACATTAAATTCCAACGCTCGCACATTGTAGGATTAATGCAAATTCGTTTTGAATAGATAAGCAATTTTTTATAAAAGAAAAATTCTCTCCTTTACTTATTTATAAGCGGATCAGGCTGCAAAGTATTTTATTAAAAATTATTTTAAGAGCTAATAAAGTTTTATCAATACTTATTACGGTAATGTTGTGTCAAATAGAGAGAAATGTTTTATAATGTTATCTTAAGTTAACACCCATAAATTTTTATCGTCACATGCGATTTATATTTTTCAATTGTACATATAAAGCGCTCATATAAATTGTATAATATGCCATATTTCATTTAATCAATTAGTACCCCCCTAACGGAATCAAAAGAGAATATTTCAACAATTATTGGAATTTAAAAAGTCGTTCGTTAATTATTAAAAAAGAGAATAAATATTTTTAAAATTTAAGTTTCGCACTCGACTAAAATATGTTATTATTAATATAGAATTATATATATATATGTGTGTTTAATATTGAACCTCGGTATAGATATCATCCATATCTGTTGTATCGCATTCGCCTTCTTGGACGCTGCAGCACGAGCTTGGAACAACGTTAGGGGGTGACATGTTCAGCCAATCAGTGTAACCTCTGCTACCGCAACAATGTAACTGTAAATAACGAGCAAATATTCTACATTTTAGTAGAGAAGAACATCGTAGAAAAAGTACTTTTTGCAATTAAGTTGACAATTTATTAATTTCTGTAACAAACGTTTCTGCACCAAGATCTAATGATATATAAACAATAAGAACGTGTTTTTCTACTTCAATATGAAAATAATAAAAATATCTACGTTTGAAAAACATTTGCTTGTATGTTTTGTCTGCATGTATGAAAAATATAATTTTATTCCTTTGTATAAAATATAATCCATAAATTCTACAAGACTTCAGATTTCATTTTAATAAATAAGTTTTCTCGTGTTTGATCGACGCACTGATCGGTTAATTGATAAAACCTCATAATGTATATAATCAAAACATTTAAAAAAAAGGTGCACGTGATAAATATTTTTAAATAATAAATGGTAGATGTTAAAATGTAAAACTCATAACTAAAGCACAAAACTCGTTACTAGTAAAATTGTTTTGATGTACTACTCTCTTCTGCTTTTTTCAATTGTAAAAACATTACAACTTAAAAATTATTACAATTCTAGCGCGATCAAGTTTACCTACCGTACTCTGCATTAGATCAATGTGCTGGCTCTGGGTTTTATCACTGCCACAGGTGATCAAGCTATCATTGAGGCCTCGATCAAAACTTTCGACCAAAGAATTACGATACGTGTACATCAAGGCGCCGGCACCTACTTCGAGGAGTGCGATTACCGCTAGAAATCCTCCATACTGCAAAAACAAATATTTTCGTATGCATTATTAAGCTTCTTTGAAAGTATTAAAATATACCTTTAGAATTCGAGAATCGCGATCTTTCATAGCCCAAATTGTTGCTTAGAGTAAAGTAACGCGTTAGAGACAAGTCGAATTAACAGATTAACAAAATTAACCACTAGTCGAGCGTTTTAGTAATATAAAGTCTAGTTGCCCTTAAAAGTTTTTAGTCGTTATTACCGTTTAAAATATAAAGTACTATCAAGTACTTATGAATGAGTAGTTGTGATGTTATTTTAATACCTTTTTCAGGGCAAGAAGTTAGTTAATTTCAATGTTTCAAATGCTAACTAGTCCTATGCAATTACATTTTTAATCACTATCATTAATACATTATTGCGTAAGGGTTACACATAAACATTAAGATTGAGTGCAAGTCCGAAATTTGTCGAGAGAAAATCCAGCATCGAATAGCGTCTCCTCGTGAATGGTGGACTAAGTGACTAATCGAATGAATTGTGCGCGCGCGCGTGTGTGTGGGGAGGGAGATAACAAGTTTGTGACCGATGGTACGTAAAAAATTTAATATTAGCGTGGATAGCTGATGCGACGTATGAGTTGAAGTTTCATATGAAAAATAAACTGATTTATGTGTAACTTTGTGTTTTATTAAAATAATGCCGACCAAACTGTCTTCTTATAATTTGAAATACTGCAACCATCCGTACTGCAGTTATTTAGTACTTAAATATTCCAATTACCCGAATAACAAGAAAATAATGAGGGTATGCCTAAATTCGTAAATACGAAAAGATGTCTTTTTTACATATTTTTTATAATTGACGGTAATAATAAAATGTGTAGGTTGTGATAATGTAGAAGTAGAGATATGTTAAACGATGTCATGCAATTATTTGGAGTGTAAAATAATTTTAAATAAAAAAATAATGATTTCCTCATCTTCGTTAGAATTAAACGTTTTAATAATTTTGCTTTGCATTTACGCCAATATTAAAATTTTCCTGTTTTTATTAGATTTATTTCGGTAAAGAAAATACGATGCACAGAGTGTTTCACAGGGTTTTCTAAGAATCCAAATTCATCCTATCATTTTTATAAATAGCAAAGTGAATTATCTTAAATAATTAATGCAAATTAAATATCTGTGTTAAAATCATACGATTTGAATTCATTCGAGTAAAGCCTTGAAAGCCAATATTATTAATGCATAAAGACATTAACCGAGTGGCTCTTATTGTGTGAAAAGGGCCCGATTATTACGAAATTTCAGGTTCTTTTTATCTAATGAAGCAAATCGCGGTTAATTTTCTCGAATAAATTTGTGACCTAAAAAAATCATTACACATTCTTTATACAGAGCTGTAATACGCATAAGGTATTACAGATTTTAAAAGAGCGTACTCGAGTCAACGTGATCAAAGTACACTTACGAGGTAGAGGAGAGCTGGGTGTTGACGGATGGTGCAGGTGTATGCGAAGATGCCGATGAAGGTGACGATATTACCGAGTACGAGAAGGGCCAGCATTGCCTCTCCGCTATCCTCGAAGTCGATGCACTCTTGCAGATGCAGTTTCAGCCAGACACAGACGCACATCACGAACAGCCCTGAGCACTATGGAGCAGTCAGAACAATCCATCATTTCGTGAGGTCGATTGCGAGCGGCTGACACTCGCTTGCCACTTGGGCGACTTACGCTGAAGACTAAATTGAAGAGCATCAGAAACGTCGTCATGCAGATCGTCGTCGCGATGCTCCGCAGCTGCTTCGCCATGATCGACGTCCGAAGGGACGGACCAAATTTTTCCAGGCGCCTCGAAGTCCGCGGACTTGAACTTAGTCTGCACGCGCTGCAGAATCGATGCCAACCTTCGAGGCTGACGCCTCCGCATCTTCTTCGAGCTCACGCGCACGCGCAATCCCGCTAATTTCTCGCTGGGAAAGCGTTTCGAACCCGCGGCATCTCTTCGGGAGTTCGGTTGAATGTCGCCGACTGTCTGTGGGTTCCGCGTGCAACGACAGGGGGAGACGATGGACAGAGAGGAGATGACGTGTCGATGTCGCGGTGCGCAGTTTATCGTGTCTCGAGGTTATCGAGACACGACTTGCCTCCTCGGGAAGCCGGGCAGTGCAAAGTTGTTGTTGAGCGCATCCTCGTGCCCCGGGGCCAAGCCGGATGGCTCCGCCTCCTCCGCCTCCTCCTCGTCGAAGTCCGAGGAGAGAAAGTCTCCGCAGTCCAGGGGGATGGTTCTCGCGGCCCCCGGCGATTGGCCCGCCTCGCTCTTGATCTCGCCAACGGTCTTGAAGTAGATGCTGTGGTCGAGACTGTAAGCCTCCAGGCACTTGCTGTCCAGGTTGCCGTTGGACTTATAGTCCATGGTGCAGTAGTTGAGGCGCGCTTGCTCCGAAGGCGCCTGCATCGTCATCCGTCCGGGTGAGAGTCTGACCGAGCGCAGTCGATTGTAGCCCCGGGCGTAAGCGGCCCAGCGCTCCAACCTCTGGAGCACGTACTCGGTCTCCTCGCTCCACCAGAGCGAGAGGTTCCTCGAGAGCGAGAAGCCCGAATCCTCGGTGCAACCTACTTCCATCGCGGCGGTCGAACGACTGAATCGGGGGCTGCGCTTACGCCGGTTACGAGACCACCGATTACGAAGCACTTCTCGTCGCTGAAGCCTTTCTCGTTCTCTGGACACGCGCGTAAGCCTCCCTGTTCCTGACCTTCTCGTTGCATAAACTTCACCGCGACTTCGCGCTAGTCTCGTGCTCGATTTCGTAATGCCAGTCGACGTTGTTCGCATTCGTGAGCTTCGCTCGAAGGTTGTCGTTGCTTAGTTTTCGCCGAGGGTTGTCATGGTAGCCAAGGTCAAACTAAGCTACAACTTTAAACTATTTTACTTTATTGATAACGAGTGTAACACGGCGAAAATCCTCGATGTACTTCAAGAAATCTATACTCCCTTTTATTTTAGGTGAAAATTTCGAAAAATTATGCAATGCGATAATTGCTTTTTTCAGGATGATAAATTTAACATGTGTTAAAGAAAAATGATTGTTTTGGATCTTCGGAAACAGATAAGCGTTTTGATGTTTTCAAAATAAACCTACCTAAAAAAACCTAAATACATTTAACAGACGCATTCCAAATATGTATGGTTAATAAAAATGTAACTAAACACGATGCTGTGAATTTTTCTACGTAGTTACAAGTTTAAATTGTAATTGTTGGTAGACGAGTTCAAAAAAATTAAAAACATTAGATTGATTAAAATTAAAACAATTGATAGTGAACCTTAGAAAACGTATCTTTAAAAATTATGTCTGTTTTCTTTTGTTTACAAATTTTCTTAATGAAACGGAATACTTCGCTAGCAAATAAAATTTGGTACAATATTTTACATCCTGTCTTCTCTTAACCACCATTACGTTCTAAATTTGATTGAAAATATTGCGGTATTTAAGAGAATTATGGAAATATAATATTTACCGATTGCTTGTAAAGAATATATTAACGATATTTTATTTTAAATAATATGTTAAATTTGTATTCATTAAGAGTATTGGCGACATAATTGAAAACTTAATGCACTGATAAATATATGTTACATTTGTTAATGTTTCTTTTGTATATCAAATTATGTAGAAAACTTATCGGTGGTGATACATTATATACTGTTTAACTAAATATTACTTATTCGTTTGACCTCGTACATTATTCTTCATTATACATGTGTGTAAAGCGAAGGCTGAAACTTAAATCGTATTATTTTTAAATGTGTGTGTGTGTGTGTGTGTGTGTGTGTGTGTGTGTGTGTGTGTGTGTGTGTGTGTGTGTGTGTGTGATATGCGTACAAATGATTATAAAAAATTAAATTTAAGAGCTTATCGAATCCTTTCTAATAACTTAAAAATATCAAAATTTATAATTTTCCTATCTATTATACATTCATTTTATATTTTTGTACATCCTTTGAATTTACTTGATAGACTCTTTAACGTTAAAAGAAGAAAATTATAAGGATACATTGAAGAAAAAAAGTAAAAGAGAAAAGCGTAATTTTTGAAACTATTTAATTTACTTGTATTGATTATCGACGTGAAGCTTTATAAGGTTCTGGCAAGTTCAGCTTTATAAGATTTGCTTGTATTAAATTTCTTTTTAGTGAACGTGCCAACTTGCGTTGTTTCGTTATAGCAATATTCTCTCTATTATATAGATATTCTATAAGTATAATGAAATTGCCTGTGTGTGCTGAAATATATAAACTTGCACATTGTTTATTTGAGTTTATAAAAATATAACTGTAATATTTAAATTTCATCATTTTTAAGTTGAACTACTATTTGGCCTTCAAAATACTTTATTATTTTGTAATAAATTGAGAATTTATCACAGATGTCAAATATTTTATTATTTTGACTAGATATTCTTTAAATAAAGTAATTAATTATATTTTTAACTGAAAAATTATGCTTAAATAAATCAGAGGGAATAAATTACACAACTAATTCAAAACATCGAAATAAAAAGCTATTGTAGGTTGACAATACTAAAAATTAAATACAAAATCATTTCAACAAAATTGTTGCTAAATGAAATTCATTAATATATGTTAAAAATTTGTTAGTTTTATGAACTTAGCAAATTTACGATAAGGTTTGAGATATCGTTTACAATTCGTTACTTTAATCTTTCTTTCACACCCCCTCCGCACATACACACGTTTCGTCTGATTTGCAGCGTATAAAGATTTTTTAGAAGTGCTCATTCATTTGTCAAGTTTTTCATAACAAATCGAATGCTTGGTTAAAAAAAATAATCCTTTTGATAACATTTATAAATTGATTTATTATAAATATTTAAGTACGTGAAAATGGAAGATGAAATTAAGTTGGTGGAATCACTTGAATCATATTATCTGATTATTTATTAGACAGCACAAATTTCAGTACACAAGATTATAGTAATAGATTCTTAAAATTTGTATATAATATGAAAAGCTTGTACTATAAGTAGAGTAAATTATAATTACAACGAGACCCAGCTCGCATAATATTCGATCGCCTTTGAATTTTTAAATACGAATTGTTTTCACAGTCATAAAAAGGTACACGTATTAAATTTGTAACAAGAATATTAATTAATTACTTCATAAGCTCAACTTAAAAGTATGTACAAGAATAATATACACATTTTTATTTAAAATAATAAAGCCCAAACATCGAAGAAACGATATAATTTTGAAATATTAAAAATATTTAAATCTTAGAAGATACTTACTACTATAAAAATTTCACTTAATTTATACCCAACTCATTAATATTTACACAAAAATAGAATCTAGACACATACTTTAACAAGCACGTAAACGATAAATTTTCTTAAAAAATACAAGTTGAAATTAGTTACAATATTCTTTCTTAAGTTTCATAATTAAACTTAGATCAACAGATATTTTCAAGGTTTTCTTGTATTCCAATATTTGAAGTTTATCGAGTTACAACAATACGAATGTTGTACAATTTGGAATTTCCATCTTGAATAATTAACAACATTTGGAGCAACTACGTACTTATGACTTTGTCTATTTACATTAAAATTTTTCATAGCAATTGTAGACTAGAAAGAGGTAAATTACTAAGTATTTATAAAATGTTATTAAAATTTTCATTTTTTTTTTTAAATTCAATGAATAAATCTGACATTTAATTTGCGTAATTTGATAAATCGTGAATTTAACATTTTTTTCTATATTCTCCTCAATTCGAGTCTACAATAATTTAGTAATCTAATAATCTATACAAAACAGAATAATACAAATATTACAAAGTAGCAACGCAAGTTTAAAACGATATCCATCTTGATAGAATAATTTCAAGATAGAATTATCAGTCTTAAAACTACGTACAAACAGAATGTGAAACTTAATTAATTGTAACTTGTTTTTAAGTAGTGTACTAGTTTTGTTTCCAAATAATCCAAAAGATTAAAAAATAGTATCTAATTAGCTGTATAATTTAAACCAATTAGATACAAAATGGTTTAAAATACTTTTCATATTATCTCATTATCTTCAATCGTAGATGTTCTTGTACGCAATATCATATAGAATTTATAATATTTGTAGATTAATACTTATACAATCGAGGTCTTATTTTTAGAGTTTTATTTAATTCGGTTAAAAGGTAAAATATTATCTTTATGCTTATTCATTATTATTCAAAAGAACATAAAATTTCAATTATTCATTTTTTCTTTTGAAATTAAATAATATTTACGAACATTATTAAGTACTAAAGTTTAACCGAGCCCATAGATGACTTATTCCGAGATGTCAAATTATTATAAATTTTAAATTATCATAACCTTTTTCGGTTTCAAAAATTTCAAACTTGATAGTAGAAACATAAAATAACAACGAAAAGTCTAAGATAGGATAAACTAAGACGGGATATTTATATTACCATATATAGATACGTAAATATTCATATTCTCAAGAAATTTCTGTACGCAATCTTAGTTATATACCAATACGGTACACATAAAAGTACTTTTCAATACATTAATTTAGTTTTGGTTGAATCAACCTACTTTCAAAATCTACAAATAAAATTTTAATGAAACACGAAAATATAATTTAATGTTTTACCGCGTATACATTTAACAATATAAAATTTATAAAATTAAACTGTATTCACATAATTTTTAAAACCTCAATACTAAAAAGGTTGAACTTATGATTATAAAAATAGACTTATATATATATAAAATATTTTATCATTGACGTATACAATGCAACGTGCAAATAAATCTAATAAATATTCCTTAAAATCATGTTTTTAATTAAGTTCTTTTAAATTAGGAATTTTAAAAATTTTATATAAATAGTATAAATTTGTATTTTTAATACTACTATTATTACTTTTTAAAACAAATCACCTATTTTATTATTTTATAAATAGTTATAAATTTTAAATCTCTTCTGATTAATATTCAGTTCGTTTCACGTTAATTAAAAAAATTAAGTATATGTTTAAGCGTGGTTTTAAGTTTAAGCGTGATATTATATACTATTTTGTGTATATTTTTAAATGGCCTATTTCTTATTAATATACAAGAAACAGTAATTATTTTTCAAATATCCACAAACCCAATCCAAACATTCCAGTATTCGCATAAATTTCCATTTAATTTTAATATATTTGACTTGAAATCCACTCGATGGTTTTTGAGATTAATGAATATAAAATATGTTAAAAATATATTTGAATCCACATAATATTACATTTCTTTCTCAAAAACTAAAAGTACCATTAGGAATATAAAAAAAATTAAGTGTTATACAATATAATTTAAAGACGAAGTTGACATTGAATATGCGTATCTCAGTTAAAATAAAACTCAAATTGAAAATTCGAAAGCTACTGTTGCAATTTAATAACTTGGTAATGATTTAAATATAATTATAGATGTGTAAAAAACTTTCTTACTTATGTATCCAAAAAAAAGAATAAGTACCAATGAAAGTTAATAAAAATTAATCGAAGCTTAAATGCACTTGTAACTTTTAAGTACTGCATCATACCGCCGATAATCTCATAATTACATTTTGCCAGTATTGTTCAAAGAATGTGGATTTTCTGGTTATAATTAATAGTTCGATTATATTCGAATATAGTTATCTACGGTATATATCCTCATTAAAAATATTTGTTACTGCATCCAGAAATGTAAACAATAGTCTGTATCATTGATATTTAATTGATCTTTTATAAATTTTGAATTATAGAATATAAATTACAGGCTGATTGCTTGTTTAATATAGTTTTTTTTTTAATTAAAAGCGCTTTGACTTAAAATTATGGATACTAAGTGACAAGACAGGTACTTGTATTTTATATTAAATATACTACAGGTCAAGATTCATAAATCAAACGTTGATAATGAGGAAAGATTTCCCACGTTGGAAGATGTAAACCAAATTCAAGTGCCACAAGAACAGCAAATTCTGATGTTATAAGATCCTTTCGACTTAATCTTAATACACTTTCTGTCCTCTAGAAGTCAATTTTTAAGTTAAAAGTTTAACTAGTACAATTATTACAATTATTTGCGTTGTAATAAAAAATGAAAACTACTTCGGTTAGACAAATAATTTTATGGATTTTGTAAACTAATGTTTGGATTCTATTATTTTAACATTTATAATGTAAGCAAGATTTGTGAATAAAATTCTTATTAATGTAAAATAAGAGAAAGATTTTCAAATGAAACGTTTGAAATTAGTGTATTTTTTATTAGTTAAAGTAAAATTTTATTTCTATTTCTGGTACCTCAATGAGTGATTTTAGCACTTGGCCTTTAACATCATTCAACTTGGCTGCAAGCAAAAGACAAGCCCCAGCACACAATTTTCGTGTTTGTTTCGTCACAACATTTCGCAGAATTAACTTCTCGAAATATACATATGCCATAGCAACCGTCAACAAATCAACTCCAGCTTCCATTTTAGCAATTTTTCGCATTTCTCGTTTTAAACTAAAAGTTAAACTCTTTAAATATTCATAATATATTTAAAATAATAATTACTTTGTTTTTTTTTTTAAATTTACCTTCGTAATTTACTAAGCGTAAGCTGAACGTGCGGAAATTTCTCTTGAAATTTATCGTTCAATTCTTTCTTTAAATCGGATGGTCGAACGTAATCAATGACTGACGTCTAAAGTACAAATATTTAATTCATAATTTCAAAATAATTGTAAATTAATTTTTATTCTTATTTAAGGTTACCATGTATGATGTAAATGTAAGTAGCGTTCTATGTTTTCCCGCAATTAGCTCTGGATCATCCAACAAATTTGGATTATATTGAATTTGATCATCCCACTCGTGAGCTGAATATAATATTTAATTAAAAATATTTTATTAAATAAAAAAGTATTTAATTTTTTCCTCATTTCGAACCTTTTGAATCGGTTGCCAATACAACAGGTGGAGATTCGGCAACATGTTGCATACGATTAGTTGTCATATCATACGACAAACACCTAAAATTGAAAACAATTAAAATTCATAGTATTTTAATTTTTTATAATGCATACAAAAATAAATATACAAATTTATAAATATTCACTTGTGCGTGCGTGCTAAAGGTGTATCTAGATAAATGAAAATGAGGGAATGACGGTTATTAGAATATGCAATTAAATTGAGAACTTTGAATGATAGTTCCTTATAAAAAATGTTAGTCAAGTAATTTGATTTATTTGTAATGAAATTACCACTCTGATAATAATGATTAATATATTTAATAAAGTGAAAAACGTGACTTATGATAATGTAAACTTGAAAAAAATTTCGAAGTAAAGTTATCGATAAGAACAAATTGAAAAGTAGAAGAATTAATATAATTAAAGAACAAATATTTTTCCTTCGCTTATTCTGCAAGCATATTTATATTATAACTAATTTGATATTAAATTAAATTAAATATTGAGCAGATTCATCTTGAATGTATTAGAATATAGTTTATAAAGTATGTAAATATAATTCATATTAATTAATTAACGAATTACTTCTCTTCAAATTTATCTATTATTGCAAAAAGTGAATTAGTATTGTTTCCTTTTTATAAATATCTTATGTTTAAATAAGGTAAAATTTCTAAAATAATTAAACGTTACATTCAATACAAGTATTATAATTAAAAATATTTTTTTTGAGAAACGTCATTTCTTCATACTTTATAGACTATAAAAATTCTCGGAACCAACTGTAATTAGTAATCAGAATTAGTAATAAGTATTGAATAAGCTACCAGTTTTTTGAATCTCTGTAGATTGCAAATTTGGCTCAGATTTTTATAGTGTATATACTTTTTCAAGTACATTTCTTAATACTGAAACTACTGGTGCTACAAGGTTATTTATATTAATCGCATTCACAAATGTAGATAAATTCGCATAATGTGTACAACTAAGAGAAATACCAAATATTAATATAACGTTAAATTGTTGTAAATATAATTTTTTTCATACATTATTAAAAACTCTTTGCAAAAGAACTTTATAACTTTATATAATGGCAAATAAACTTGCTGTTGAAAATAATACTAAATATATAACAGAGAAGACTTTTTTCTATCAATTCAATTTCATCGGATTTATTATTATTCTTGGCATAGATTAATATTTATCTTACGTTTGTTTAAAAACTATTTTAAATGCTTAGAATTGTTACCAAATTTTTCTGAAATTTTTTAGTTAAAAGTTGGAAAATATAACTTTTATACTATTATAAATTTTTTCATGTTTTTTCATATAAAATATGCTTATTAATTTTTTTTAAGTAGTTACGAAAACATACAAAATAATTAGAAGATAACAAACTTTATAATTCAGATATAACGCATGTCTTTTTTATTAGTCTACTACAATCCGATTGATATAACTTCGATAAACTTTATATATTAAGAATTTGATATTGCTCTCAATATTATCAACAAATTAAATTTGTTTAGTTTAATTAAAATAATTATTTTAATTAAGAAACAATTTATAGAAAATATATTTACAATGTTAGTTTTAGATATTTAAATCGCGTTTTAATCATTCCATCTGAACTAAATTTGTTTATTATTACCGTTTACCATTAAAAAGTTATACAAGATACATGCGGTTATTCCTATCAAACCAGTGTACTTAAGTGATTAAATTTATCATTGTAAATAATATAAAAAACGTATTACTGATTTGTTATCACGATAAACGCCTAATATTTTATTATCATCTATGTGGCATATACAATTATTGTTTAAACAATCTTAAGTATTAATGTTAATATAATTGAATCTATTTTCACAACACTCAACAAATGTAGTTGAAGTGGATTAACTAAGGCATAATCAGCTAAGTAGAATACATGTATCACTTTTCCGTATTATTAAACGCAGTTGAATAATAAATAGTATTAGATATATTATTTTTTCTAAAATGTTTTCAAAAAAACATATATTTTTATGAAACGCAATAATTTACAAATTATCAACAAATTACCAATTAAAACATTAGCTGATAAAAATTAACGAACGAAACAATATGCACATACAAACACATCAATTTTAACATGCAATAGTTATTAATATATAATCTTACATGTTTAATGATCATTATTACGTTCTTAAGCGTATTAGTAGTTTATAAAAAATATAAAACATAATAGTGACCTCATATTTCCGACAGAGAGTACAGAGATAATTAATTATATTTTCTGTGAAAGTTTCGCAATAACCTGCTTGCAATATTTTATAGAATATACTATATCATAAAAAATAGATTCATAGGATATTTAAATATCTTCTTAATTGAGAACAATTATTAATTTTAATGAAATAAGAAATTTTTAGAAAATAGTACTCCGAAACTCCCTTTAAGAAAATAGAGCGAATTGAGGTAAAGTAGTCTAAATTATAAAATAAGAATAAGAATATTTATGCTGTATGTATTTCAGTCTGAAAATATTTTTAAATCGAGTATTTTAAAATATAAAATCCAAAAACATTGAGCAATGATTTAAAAAATACTATTGAAAAATTAATAAAAATAGTTACTATTTTTAAAATACAAAAGCTATATGTTTAATCTATCACATTCTAAAATACTTTTTGTGATTTCTATTTATTGGGCTTTATAAATTTCAGGCTTCAAATTATTTTTACAAATATTAGAGAACTTGAAAAGTGATAAACATGTTAACCGAGAACGAGATAATGATAATATAAATTATATTCTAATTGATTCATCATTTTACTTTTCTTTATAACAAATTTATATAGATAAAAGACAAATTGATATTACAAAAGTGATATTATCAATTATATATTATTATACTGTTATAAATTGTCAACGATAAAAATATTCTAGAAGACTTGATGAAACTGTTCTCGTGTTGTAATCGTAGCACGAAATATGACACTGTATCGTTATATACGCGACAATGTGAATCAGTATAGTAGATTGTAATATTGTTATTTTTAATATTTTAACAAGTGGCAATAAAATAAGTTATTAATTATTCTTTTCCTGATCTACTTTTTCTTTTAGAATACTTCACCTCAACTTATTCAATCCTCTTAAAAAACTGACAATATGGACATTCAAAATTCATGGTCACCTTACTAAAGTGATCACTTTTTATAATATATTTTTTATTCAAGCTTTTGCATAACTTTTAATCATATATTCCAACACCCTACTTTAAGAAAAATATTAAAATGTTTATATATTTTAAACAAAATTTATTTATTTATTTTGTTTACCACTTGGTATGATCCATGTTCCATGTTATAGTTTTTGTCCTGCAATTGTTAACAAATTGACATAAGTAATATTTTCAATGATTAACAGCCACTCGTGCAATATCTAATAACTCATTATGTTTCAAAATTTTAGATAAGTAACGAAACTTAAAAGAAATGACATATTTTAAATAATAGTGGATGAAAATTATTTCTACCCAAAGAAATATGTAATACATATGCTTTAACAATTGTATTTAACTAATTATTTTTGTTTTTTTTCTTTGTTGATAAAGTATAATGTAATGTAAATGATCGTTGAATTGAGTACATTTTGAGTTTTCCTAAATTATCCATCAAATATGACATCAATAAATAAAAACTAAGAACTAGAATTTCTTATTTCATAAATAAAATATAAAATGTTATCCTTCTGTTTTATCGTTTAAAATTAAAATTATACATTTATCAACAAATAAATTTTTAAAAAAATTTTAATTTGTTCATGTACTACAGTCACTGAAGTTGACGATTTCCAAAAAGACGGTAAACAATAACATGTTACTAAGGAAGTATATAGTTATACCTTGACACTACGTGCTGATTGCTATTGGTAGCAGCATGTATTAATTCAACTGTCTCGCTATCACTCAAATGCATTTTTCGTTCCTTTTGAAATTGTCTAGACGGTACAAGTAATTTTCCATAGGATATTTGTTGACCATCTTGAGCTCGTTCAATACCCAATAAACCAAAAGGATCTAAATTATCATTGATAGCAGATAGAGGTCTTGAAGTAATTGTATTTTTTCTGCGCCCTGCATCTTTACGTAATTCGGACCTAAAAACATTAATACAGATTTTTTAATAAAAGTTTCAATTCAATTGATTCTCAATTTTAACAGTTCTAACAATATTTTCTAAGTAATAGATTTAATACTGCATTTTTGATATTATTGAATTGTCTAATCTCAATACACAAAGTGGAATAAGAAAATCTATGGTCATTATATTTCTAGCTAAACTTTAAGGAAAAATTTTTTATATTGAGGTAAAGTCAGAGAAATTTTTGAAAATGGATAAATTACACATTATTTAGCAAACTGAAATAATTAGTAATTTAATTGGACATTAAAAATATTCGATTTTATAAAGGCACAGTTTCCTGTTTTTTATTATTTTAACATTCTATGTATTTTATAAATGTAGTTACTCCAGTACGTAATATTATTACTAACCAACTGGTGCGTTGTCCTTTGCTATAGGGAAGTGAGGAAAATACCAAAAACGGTACTTTCTTAGAGGACACTAAAATGACTCGGTCATCAGTAAATTTATGACCATTGATTGGCTTTTTCATAAAACGCAATTCTTTTGCAATCTCTGGTATGATTTCATTATTCATACATCCTGATTGTATATTATTCAATGCTTTGACTTTGGATTTTGAAGACTGTGATATAGATTTTGATCGTAATGATCCTATACTTTCATTGCTACTATTATACTGATTCTTAATATCTTCTGATAAAGTTGAAGTTTGATGTGTAATTCTTCTCTTATAATGTAGAGATCCAATTCTTCTCTCAATTAAAGAATACTCACTGCCAGCTGTTCCAGAACTATAATAAGTTGAAAAAATCATGATTCAATATTTCCATATATTAATAACATTCTTGAAAATTTGTATACTTAAATAAGTATTTATCTATAAAAACGAGATTAAAATAAGTATTACGAAAAATGAAATACTTAAAAGTTACATAATCTATATAATACAAACTAATAAAGTAACAAGTATTGTGTTATTTTATTTTATTTAATATATTCTATTATTATTATTATTTTTTAAAATTATTAATTAAAATAATTATTATTTAATATCATTTAATCTCAATGGAAATCTTGATTATAGTACAAAAATTTTCATTATCTATTTTTACTGAAGGATAAACAAAGTATCGGTACTTATATTTTGTCACTTATTCATACTACTTACCGTTCTCTGAAAGAACTATGATAAGATGATTGTAGTTGAGGACAGTTATGCTCTTGCTCTAATAAACCAGAAACTCCTACTTTTGCTGGAGTTACAGTTGTTTCGGAATCCGAACTAAATGAACGATCTGGTATTTGATTCTGATGTACTGGAAACTGTGGTGATTCATTTTGTTTTACACATTGATCAACATTTTCATCGTATGAACCATCTAAGACATTATCCCAAGGATTCTTTACGTTGACTCGATTATGTTTTGACAAATCTGTCTGAATTTCACCAAGGTGATTATTTAAACCTCCATTTGAAGGTAACAATACCAGTCGAGTATCTCTATGACTTCCATCTAGTGAAATATTGGAAAGAAATGTAAATGCAGCTAACCTTCTTCGGGAGTGATTTTTCTTTAAAGCTGCTGCCATTCCTTTATAACACTGGCAAGTCAACAAAATTTGCTGTGAAAATCTAAGAAACAATGTTATACAATGAAAAATTATTTTAAAAAATTATTTACACATTTGTAAGTTTTTGTAAAGGAGTTCTATTATAAATTCAATTTATAATTATATCAAAGATCCAAATAAATGTTTAAGTAAAGCTTCAAAGATAAAATTTTCAAATACAAATAAAAAATTTGGTTGATAAAATTCAGATTACTGCAAGAAGTAGATTTTTCCATCAAAGCACACGTTAAAATCATTTTGTTATATTGGTTTAATTTGTCAATGTTGATACTTTGAGATAGGAGTAATATCTTAATATCTTATCCAAATAATGAAAAATCTAATGTGCATGTGTGCAAGTATGTGTACATATGTAGTGTTTCATACATTTTCATGCAATGTGACATATATATTCACCTGTCTGTATTTTTGATAGAAACAATAGGAATAAATAAAAGTATCTCGAGAACGGGCTGGAGTACCCGCTAAGGGAGAAAAACTAGGATCACGATTCATGTTCATTGAAAAGCACGCACTTAGTTCTTGAGTTTATCAACAATGAAATGAACCGCACACGTAGTTGTAAGCCCTTAAAATCAGCTGCCATTGTTGCCTTCGCTTTCATAAGATGTTTGAACAGAGAACTATTGTCCAACACGGAGGCTTCTTATGATGTACTATTTTAAATAATAAGCCATACTCCAGTATCCGAAATTATTTCAACGATTTTTTCACCCTGAGTGAGTCCAGAGCGATCTACCACTTGCTTTCTTTACTCTTTCTCCGCGTAATCGATATTCACGTTCACCAGTGCTTTATCGTAACGCATGCCCTTGTACTCCACATGTGTGCGCGCGTGTGTGCGTGTACTGCATATACGGAACGGAAGAATGGATTACGGAACCCTCGCTTATATCCATTTGCTGTGAATTTAAAAATGGCGAAAGGGCGGATGCGCTTGGTCCGATCAAAAATGTTCACGCAACAAAAATCGTTTAAAATGCCGTAAATTTTAGTGAAAATTAAATTCGACTTAATTATAATTACTGTTGAAAACAAGACATTTAATCTAGAAGCAAGAGAAAACTGTTTATTTAATCGGTATTTAATTTAATTAAAAATTAGGTAATAATGGATTGTCATGAAATCTTAAAGTTGTTAACGAAATTTGGTGAACGTAAGTGTTGCTTTCTTTATATTTCTTAAACCTTAAAATTTAAAAATCTTTAAAAATAGAAATTTTATTTTTTCAGATTCTGCAAATAACGTAAATGATGATCAATTACAAAGAATACTCGATGATGTGTATTCTTGTATAGATAAGAACTTTTTACATGAAATTGAACAAGATCAAAATTTAATATCTAATATAAGAGATATAGGGTAAAATAAAACATTAGTTTGAAACATACAAAATATAAATTTTTCGTAATTCAAAATTATTTGAAAAGAAATTACATTTTTTCAGATGGCGGTATTTACATTTGATTTTGTATACTATAAAGAAGCTTTGTAATACTGAATTGATCGAAGAAAATCCTGTACTTACTGTAAATCAATTTCGAGTTGTACAATCAGCCATTGAAATAGTAACGATTATTGGAATATTACCTCAACTTAAGGTTAACGTAACCAAAGTATATTCTAGAACTTTTGAGATAAAACAAGATAAGGATAATATATTAGAGGTAAATGATTTGATTAAATTTAAAAAAAATTACAAAATTAAATATTTGATATAAAACCTATTTGGTATGCAAGTATAAGTTGGAATTTTTCAAGAAGTAATAATAATAATTTTTTGAATATTAATCATTGAAAAATTCTTTCATCATTTTGATAGTATCAATTCTGTTATATAAGTCTAAAATATTTTATAAATTGTAATAAATATCTTTAAACATTGAAAAATAATAACGTTTCTTAATAAAATTGAGGGTAAAAATACAATATAGTGGTTTAATTGCTCAAGAATAAAAATGGATTTACTAAGATTTATCAGTATGCAACAATTGAAACTGATGCGTTTATTTTATTTATCATTTATAATGTTTTTATTTTGTAAATAAAACATTTGTTTACAGAAGTACAAAATATTAACTTATACAGTTAATATTCTCTTGGACTGTTTTGATAAAACTATTCTTCGTCCAGCCTTGATAATGCAATTAAATTGCTTACTTGCAGCCTTATTGCAACTATCACATGCATTACTAAAGAAACCTACAGTACAAAATACTACTCGTAATACTTCAAATTCTGAATTTGAAATGACAATTGAACTTTATACACAATTAGTAGAAGAACAAGCAATATTTCGTCAAAAACTGCATGAATTAATGATAAACTGTCCACAACCTTTACTAATTAAAGAATTGATGATACTAATGGGTATAAAAAAGAATCCTAAATGGCTTCAAATGAGTATTAAATCTTACATAATTGATAGAATTATGATAGCTAATGGAGTTACAGCATTAACGCTAGCTTTTTGCAATGAAGTTTTTGATTTAGGAAAATCTTGGGATAAGTTGGATGTAGCTGCACAACTCGTAGCAACTTCACATGGGCCGAATATAGAAAAATATTATGATTCAGTTTGTTCTCAGGTAATGTTATATCATAATTAAAATGTACATTAAAAGAATTTTTTGAACAAATGCAATAAATTACTTCAAAATTTTTAATTAATTCGTTAGATAGTAGAAATGGTAGCTTCGAAAAATAAAAAACAAGGGATTACTATAGCCAATTGTTACATAAAGGCTATTTATGATTATAAACCAGATGTATGTATTAACAAAATTATTCATGTCATTATGGAACCAATTTTAGTGAAATATCCTATCGAACAAAAACATTCAAACATAATTAAGACTGAAAATGAAGTATCTGATTGTATAGAATGCTTAAGCAAACTATTCATCACAAAAGATGCTGAATTTAAGCACCTACCATCAAAACTTTTAACGTCAGTTGCATTACCTCTATTTTATCTCTATGTAAAATGTTATAAAAGTATTTATTTTCTTCGTGATCAAGTTCGAAATTTACTTTTACAAGTTCTTACAAATAAATCCACAAAAGAACTCATTTTCTCCATTTTTTTAAATTACAATGTACTAAAAAATGATGAATTTGGTAAAAAATTGTGTTTTCAATTTGGAATTAACGGAGGTTTGGAAATTATATCAGAACCTGTTTCAATTGAACAAGAAGAGCTTGCAGATTGTCTTTTTGATTTAGTTGTAAAAGATGGACATTTATCATTCGACT
Source organism: Wiebesia pumilae (assembly GCA_018907045.1). NCBI lineage: Eukaryota > Metazoa > Arthropoda > Insecta > Hymenoptera > Agaonidae > Wiebesia > Wiebesia pumilae. The sequence continues at coordinate 5,352,140 of JACCHZ010000192.1, forward strand.
TATTCACATATTTATTAAACATCTTACCCGAAGTAAATGATTTATCACAAGGAAAATTACTAGAGCCAACTACAGATACAATGATAAGAATTGAAAGACAAATAATGGCTGCGAAATTACTAACTTTATTATCAGGTTCAACTCAAGTACAAAAGGAACAGATAAAAAATCCTAAGCCACTTCTAGATTTTATTAAATTTTCCTTTTCTAAATTTGTATCTAGTTCTGAAAATAGCGATACATTAATATATGAACAAGATGTTGGTGTTTTATACACTGGTTTAATGTTGATTAAAATTATTTTGACCAATGAAAGTTTTACACAAAATTGGGAAACGTTTCGAGATTTTATTAGTTGTATTAAACAACAATTCGATTTGCAAAGAATACCAAAACATGTTGTTTCTATTATTGAAGAAATTGAAATTGCAGTTAAGAAGAAGGGAAAACAATCTTATTCAAGAAATTATTCTGATGTATCTGTTGATAACAAAAACACAAGTGAATTTGATAAAGCACTAATTGATTTAACGGATCCATTACTTCCAGTTCGAGCTCATGGTATCATAACTCTTACTAAGTTAATTGAGCATCATCATCCTGAAGTTTCAGTAAAAAAAGACTTTCTTTTATGTATATTTCAAGTTAGTATATCATATTTATCTCCGTATCTTTATTTTTTTTCTTAATCAAATTATTTTTATGAATGCAGGAAAATCTCAATCACGATGATTCCTTTATTTATTTAGCGGCTATTAATGGAATTTGCGCAATGTCTACAATATTTCCAGAAGAAGTAATTGTAATATTAGTTCGAGAATTTATTGGAATGGCTGAACTTAAGAATCGTGATGTAGCATCTGAAACACGAGCTAAACTTGGTGAAATTCTCGTTAAAACAACAAGAGCTTTAGGTATATATGTGATTTTTCAAATCTATAGTAAACTTGATATGCATAATGCATAATTTATTTCTACAGGTGAAATGACACCAAAGTACAAAAGTTTGTTAGTAAATGCTTTTTTGACTGGTACAAGAGATTCTGATACTCTTGTTCGTGCTTCAAGTCTGTCTTGTTTAGGAGAATTTTGTAAAATAATGGGTTTCAGACTTGGAAATTTAATAATTGAAGTAAGTTTAACGTGATATTTATCTGTAAATATATAACTTATTTTTAATTCCAAACAAACTGTAAACAATCTTTTTTAGATATTGTATTGTATAGGATGCATTATAAAATCAGATAAAGATGATGGATGTCGACGAGCTGGTGTTCTAGTGGCAACTTTGTTACTCCGAGGACTTGGAAAAGATACCTTGACTCAATTGGGAGAGAATCTGGTCACTCTTTATCGAAGTCTGAAACATTTGCGTGATAACGATAAGGATCCTGTTTTACAATTACACGCTCAGTTAGCTCTAGAAGAGTTTGACGATATTGTACAACAGTTTCTATTCGCAAAACCAAAACTCGAAAAGCAGATATTTTTACTACAAAATTAATCTTAATTTACTGATATTAATATAATTGAAATAATCTTAATTATAGTTCCATATTTTTACTACCAACAATGCTTGATTTAACTACATAACATTCGATACGTAATATTAAAATAGTCACAACTCTACGAATATAATGTTTCTAACTTTTAACCTTAGTACAAATTCGTAAAATACCTTTACGCGTTCTCGTTAAGTTTTATAATTATTAACTAATTTATTCATAAATTCTGACTTCTAGCAAATATTTATATACTTTTCAAAGTTAAAATTTTGTTTATAAATATACTACATTTAATACAAATATTTGAAAACATTTTTAATTCTCACATGAAATTAAAAATCATTTTCATCAAATCTTTAATGAGATAAAAAATCTAGTTATATTTTAATAACAGTTTATAAAATAAGTATAATGTATATAACGACTAAAACAAATTGTACCTGTTGTTAATTTTGTTTGATAATTTTATAAAATAAAAATCCCATTAAGAATAAGCTTAAGAATAAATTTACAAGTAGAATTAATCAACGCCTTATGTACATATAAAAGAACACACGGCAAGCTTCCGTCGTAATTTTCACAAATAATTCTACATGTTAAAAGAATATAGTGTCTTCGGAGAAAGCTCCAGCCATGCGTATGCCGTCCCTGTCAAGACTGACATAAAGTCGATGAGGTTGAAGAGTAGAGAACGGCGAAGGTCTTGGAGCTGTTGTACGTAAAATAAATTCCTTACACGTGGATTCTGGGAAAGATTTAAATTTTCCATCGGGTGCGATATTCGTTTCGCTGGTACTGCTAGTCATCATGTAAGCCGCCTAGGAAAAAAAAATATATACATCAACATCAATATATATATATCAGTTACTTCGCAGCGTTTACAAGTTTCTATTATTACGTGCACGGTATACGATTTTTAAGCCTTTTAATTAACTTATGTATATTCGTACATAAGTTAATATAAATTAATATTAAATTTAATATGAATAAATTAATATAAGTTAATATAAATAAATAAGTTAATGTGCATACAGAGGGCACATTTGAATAAGTGTAATAAAATGACAACTTGAAGGGACAACTTACGGTTTACTTTGATCGATATGATGTTCTCTCAAATTTAACTTTGTATTTAAATATAATAGCAAAAACTAAAATTCCTTGTTATTTTCTTCGTATTTTTATGTAATTTTGGACAGATAAAAATTAATAAAAAATAAATATAAATTACCGACCTTTTGAGCATCATAAAACATATTCGTGATGCGAGCTCCAATAGCTCCTTTAGGTCCTTTTGGTACAGAAGTCGTTTTATTATTCATCAATGAAAAAAGGAAGCACGTAAGCTCTTTGTCTTGGGAATCGTCGTCCTGATCGATTAGTTTCAACCTCAGTGAATTCATCTGAGCTACCAATACTTCCACTTTGCCAATGAGACAATTAATATCCTGTAAATAATTATTTTTTAATTTTTTACCACATTTTTACGAAGAACCCGAATTGCCTTTTTCTGAAAAAAATTTTTATTTAATAGTATATAAAACTTCACAATATTTTATTTTTGACAAGTGATAGTACACGAACAATACACTTTAATGATAATTTACGTTGAATAACACGGGGTTAAAAGAGCACGACTACGTGAGTACCAATATAAATTTCAAATCATCATTTAAAATATTAAAATTAACGTTTTAAGCATAGAAGAACTTTCTTTTTTATTTTAACAATATGGGTTTTATTTTTATTTGTTTTTTGTACGTAATATTTGTTGTAATTATCGATTAATATAAAATGAAAACTCTAAAATGGTTTACTTAGTGTGGAAATAAACTTTCGAAATATTAAGATTAATCTCTGGTGCGATTATATATCTGATCAACGATACTGAAACGAGCGGTTCAATTTTTGGGTAATTTTATTTACGAATCAAACTATTTCGTATGAATTGCGTATTACGTAGTTGACTATATCTCGGGGTTCTTTCGTAAACTGTTGTATATCAACTTTAAATATCGTAATTATAATTGAACAATCGTTATTATATCAATAAAGTGCTTGGAATTAACGTTAAAGGACTAATTTCCTAGATTAAGGATCGTTGAATATAATGGCGCGTATAATTAAGAAACTGTCGCAAATCAAAGCGTCGTTTAAAGTACACGATGACAGTTTGTAAAACGAAACCGAAACGTAACTTTCTAATTTGAGGGAAAGCTGTGAAAATTTCGATTAAAATTAATGGAATAAGACAGAAAGAACTACAGATGAAAAAAGTAAAAGTAATTGGTAAGTTTTACGACGCGAATGGCGTGTACCTCGTAAATCTGCAGCTTCTGATGTATGGCCGTGGTGGCGGTTTGTAGTCTGTGACGTATGCTTTGTAAATAGCTTTGCGACTCCTGCATGAGGAGGACTTGGCTCTCCTGTGCCTGCAGCGTGACGAGGGCGGCGTGCGCAAGCACCGGTAACAGGAGTTGGCCGACCTGACCGATGTTCCTCGAAGCGAGGAAGTGGAGCACCTTCTCGGCCTCGCGCGTATCGTCGAAAAGACGCTTTTGTCGGTGCGCTGGCACCGGCTCTGCCGTCTCCCAAGTGCTGGACCACGGATTGTTATGAATCAACATCCGCTGGGACAGGTGACCGACCGGCTGTCCCCACTTGTCTAGACTATCCTCCTCGATCCAATCATGGGGTGAATACCACTTGATGAAATCATCGAGAATCGCCGAGGGATTTGCCGCCTGTCGTGATAAGTAAACGTGGATAAAGGACCGTTAGCCTCTCCCCTAGAGGATGCAGGTACTCGAGCAAACTACACGGGTTTTATCGAAATACGGAATTTTTAATTTTATTCTTTTGCATCCACTTCGGGGACTTTGTACGTTTACCGTGAAATATTAAAATGTTTGTTAAATTAAAACATTTCGCCAATGACGCGCTAGTTTATTTAATCCACGAGTGTTGCATCATGTTGCATATGTTATATAAAAATATATAATCTGCCCGATAAAATGCATAAAATTGAGGAAGACTTTCAACTGGAAGCCTTGGATGGTATATTTACCAAGAGTTCTTTAGTAAATATTTACTAGTTTTAGTTTTTCCTTCTACATATTGGTGAGTAAATATTTGCAAGGAATGATAACAGATGTTTCACAAATACAAATCATGGAATTTCGATAGAATCGCTTGAGATGCGTCTTCTGGTACAAGGTTTTTTGTCATCTAATGCCATGTCAATTAGAGTACCTCGAGCTAAAAAGTAAACTTTTCAACGTCTGTTATTTTTATGTGAACGACTAAAATGTGCCACAAAATAACAAAAGATAAATCAATGAAATGAGATTTTTTTAATTTTACTATGACGATGAAACGTAATCACAACGTTATTAAGTCAACGGTAGAACATAATTTAGCTAATAAAATTTATATTACTGTTCCGTTGTTAAATGACTCACCTTGATCACACAATATGATTTCGTAAAAGGTTTTTTCATTCTTTAATAATTATATTAGGATAATTATATTTGAAACGAGATAGCGAAGGACATTTTTATCGAAATATTTAAGACAACGCGCAAATGATTATTTATACGGTGAAATAACGAGATTAGAAATAATCCCCAATAGCTGAACCCCTGGGAATAAATAGGTGAGGCTATCTGGCTACACTGTGTTATTACTGAATCCCTTTTAGTTGTATAACGTTAAAAAACGAATAACTTCTAGTTTATAAATTTGCATCTTTTCTAAATAAAAAATGTCCCAGCCATGTCGAGCCATTCGGGAAATTTATGGTATTGACGAAACCTTAAACGACTGCATGTCGGAGAGCAAAGAGGCACTCATAAGTCTGGCGCGCATCATCGAGGCGGTTTTGTCGGTGCCGAGTTGCATCATCACTTCGGCGTCCTCTTCTAACTGGTCCTCGGTCTTAGGTACGGGATCTTGAGTGACTGGCAAGTAAAGAGCCTCGCCAGTCTGGACGAGCCGCAGCGTTGGATGTTTAGCCAGTCTGCCGACCGGGCGATTCCATGACAAATTCCTGCTTGTCTCGCTCGTTTCTTCGTTGAGGCACTCGAAAAATTCGTCCTCTTCCGAGTCCCCTACATACGGTACAACCTACGTTATTTGCAATTGGCAGCTGATAAGAACGATTAAAATACTTCTTAATCACTGATTCATAATACCAGCTACTATTTATATCAGTCAAATTAATAGTCCAAGCGGTCTATCATTTTTTTCCATCAAATATTTCTATTTTCATAAATATTTCAGTACTTTGCATTTCGATCAACTTTTTGCAAATTAAAAATTCTTCCTCAATAAAAGACGATTATCTCTTCTGCTTTGCAAAGTGAACATTACACGCGCTTCTAAATACAAAAATGGACAATTATAAGTCATTACATTTTGCGTATTTTATATTTATAAGGCAAAGCAATTGTTTTGGGCTCCCTCTAATTTTATGCAAAAGATGAACTGTATGTAAGGAAATTTTTATTTTATTTCACGTGCATGGAACTTAAATTCTTACGGTCCAGTGAACATATCCTATTTTCGTACCGAATCATAAGCAGGTTTAATAGCAATCGTTAACATTAATAGTTGCTCATTCGTCATATTTGGTTTAAGCTCTATCAGCTATTTACCATTGTTCAATCACGAGCACAATCTAGTCATTGTAAAAATATATAATGGCTACTTTTGTTAATGTTTTAATTAAAAAGATTTCGAAAACCACTTGCTATGCTAATTTCATACAGAATCAAACGATGCCTCAATTTAACACACCAATATGTACAGTCGCATAAATTTGAATAAATAAAAACTTATTCGGATGGAAAAAGCGTAATAAATTGTGATGACTGCCAAATAAGAAAAAAAAGTTTCGTCTTTTTATATTAAATTAATTCAGACTAATTAGAAAGTGCTAAAGCCAGTGCGACAACATAAAATGTCGTCGTCGTACTGTTACTGGATTTATTCGTTTATTTATTCTTTTAGGCTTACGTATACATTTTGGGAACTTGGTATTACTGCATTCCTTACACTTACCACTACTTTCTCCTCCACCGATACCCATGTTCTGTTCCCTCCTCTCGCTCTCCTCTCTCGTCCTCTTTCGAGCGATGCAGCAATTTATCATCTGCATGTAAGGGAACTGTTATGAAATGCGAAAAAAGAATACATAGAGCAGCGAACGCCCGGATTCGTTACCCAAAGGGAGACAAAAGCCATGCCGTTGTCTGTTTCACGATGGCAACGTGAAAACGCGCGAAAACGTGAGAAATGGAACAATAAACTTTATACGCGTCGGTACGTCGCGAGACACACGCAAACTCCGCTGTTACACTACGTACTTTAATCCGTCTCGTCTGCTGTAGGCATGGATACATATACATATTTTTACCTGAAGCTTCTGGTGTAACAGGCAAGTGCGAACGCAATCCGGGAAACCGAGACCGACTCTGCAACGGAAACATTAATTATCGATATACGTACACACACCGGCACACAGGCTGTATATACATTATTTATATAAACATATAACTATAATTGCAAGACATTTTCTACAAAATTCAATTCCGAAAGGGAGAACTCATTTTTGAAGCAGCAAATCTGTGCACTATTATAAATATAAAAATACGATAGACTTGTGTAAGTTAACATTTTCAAAGCGCATTTGTTTAAGGAGTACATTGGGTAACACTCGTATGCGTACCTTTTCTACTCATTTAAAAATCTCAGAATAGTATGCAATAAAAATGTGTGTGTATATATATATTAATATTTGAGCGAGTTTGCCTCTTTGTCGTATGGAGAACAAATTCTTTGTAATATCAAGAATTTTGGATTTGATGAGTGTTTGAAAGAGTTAGAAAGGGAACTACTTGCATAATATCTCTAGATAAATTCTTTTGGCTTAACGTTACTAATGACGAATTTTAGTTATAGTTAAGGAACGTTAAGGTTATTAAATTTATAATAGTAGTGCTACTTGGAAAACAAACGATTTTCTAATTTTCCTATAACTTTGTATTATATTATAAATTTTTGTAGATATTTAAATAAATTTTTAATGTAATTATCCGAAGGTATAAGCTTTTATTTTTCAATCGTAGCTTGAACGATTATAATAATAAACTAAAAATATAAAAGATAAAAGTTAATTATCGTCACTTCATAATAGAACTAAACTCTATTTGACAAGTACGAAAACAATCACCTTATTTATTTATATTTGAAATAAAGAAATTTATGTAAGTTTTATTGCATTACCATAAAAGTCAAAGTCTGACTTATTCAGTGAAAAAACAATTCTTACTTGATCCTAGTTAAGCGTGGACAACAACTACATTATAAGAAGACTTTCTAACTTAGATTGTAATACAACTTATGCTGCAACTATTTCTGCGATGCGTAGTAAAAGTATCAAGAGGATTCAACTTCCAATTTAAGACAGATCTTGTTAGAACTATTAGAACATAAATTCATTTTTATCTCATGTTTAATAAATTCGGAGAAATTTAGAAAGCACCTTAAAAAGAAACTGGGTTTCTCTGCTTTATGGAATCGATGTTTTCAACAATATATCGGTACATAATAAAAAACATTCTGAAATTTTTAAGTCTCGTTCTTAAATTTGTTTACGCATGTTGGGCGTAATATTCAAAGGTTTGTCAAATATATCAATGAAAAACAGTGATTCTTAAGCTCGGAGTAATTCAAGTATTTGATCGTTCTTTTATCAATGTCTTATATTTTATTATATTTATGATTATCATCATTATATACTGTACGTCTCAGTAATATAGAGAGAAAAAAGTATAAAGCTTCGATGTAAGTTTCGACACATTTGATATATGTTCCAGATGCGTCAGTGATCATTTTTCATTTTTCAAAAGTCCTTGTAACACGCTGAATTCAACAGTGTATTACGTAACGCAAATTTTCTTCGCACTCGAAGATTACATTGGTATGTTATTCGGCCAAGCCACATTTATTTGTAATTTCTTAAACATATTATAGCGTAGATTTTTCAAGTAGAAAACAAACATTTGTCTACTTATGAATTAGCCGATCATATTATTAAGGTTGCATTATTTACGTAAAGGTTTAATTTTATTCCAGTTAAAACTATTAAATGAATTTAATAACGCACTAAATAAATTTACGATTATTTTACAGTTTAGAAATTATTCTACGCTAGAAACTTTTGTAGCTATACAATTTGAACCTCTTTCGGAAAACAGTTTTATCGTCAAAGTACGTATAAATTGCATCTTACCTAATTTAGCCGAAGCTGACACATATATTTAGTTATGTAAATGCAAATTTAGATCAAAATTGAGATACAACGCGAAAGAAGTAAGATGTTACTCGCGTCTGTTTTCATTTTGCTGCTAAAATATTGAACGTCAAAAGCAGTATCAAGATTTTTAGATTTTTAATTTTATTCCTATGTTTAATATCCTGGGCAAACAACGAAAGGCGTTTGCCTTCGTAATGAAATTGTAATCGAAGTTGGTAAGGGAAGGGACGAATAGCAAAAAAATTTTCAATATATTTAAATAAGTTCTCGGTGGTCGGTAAATACATACATCGCTCAAAGTTATAGTAACGACAATGACGTTCTATTTGCTCGGAAAAGAAGTTGTTTCAATTCAACGAATTCGCGCAATTGTTTAATTTTTATATCTGGCGCCATTTGCTTGTAATTAATTATCAATTACCGATCAATTACAGAAATATATGAAATTACAAATTGTATCAGTAGACGATTTATTGTTACTCAAAATAATTCTGTTGGTGTAAGGGATGAAAAACGATTCTTTTATAAACTCGCGATTACCGTTGCAACGACAACGTAATTTTACATTATTATTAAAAGGTGAAGACCTTTCGGGACACTCTGAGCACGTTGCATTATATTACAATGTCCTCGAGTAGGGGCACGTGTTTTAAAAGAAAGTATTTTTCACGAACCTAAAAGTACCGAATCGAAGATCGAATAACCGCTTTCGTCGACAACATCCTCAACAACACCGTCTGTATCGAGGAAAAATAATCCAAAAAGAAAAAAGAAAGGAAAAGAGGAATATTGCGGCAGTTAGAAATGGGAATACAGTTAAAAGCACCAAGTACTCTTATAAAATACGCCTGCGGTTCGGTGTGCTACGAGGTGTTGCAAAATCAAACAGCAGTCTTAAGAGCCTCGTTCCGAAGATCCACGAGGAAATTCCTCGGCATTGGAGGATAGAATGATTTGGCACAGCCACGAGCCTAAATAACGAGGGACACTTAATCCTTAAACCGAGAGTCGTCGGGACCCCCCAGTCCCCAGTCCCAAGTCCCAACCCGAGTGGTTCGACTCTTGGCCTCTGCTGCCCAACTTCCCCCTCTCCTGCCACGCATACCCACGTACACACAGAGGCTGAAAAGCGTGTCACTAGTGCGGTTAGCGGTGCACGAGCAGCACCGGCTTGGCCCTTGATTTATATTTTTTCGCGCGACGCGTATACACAAACGAGTTCCTACATCGGCGGTTTTCGCGTGCGAGGCCGAGGGACCGGGTCGGGGGACCGACCCATACGCGACGACACCCAACGAGACGACGGAAGAAAGCACCGCTCCGCTCGATCGAGGGTATCCGCGAGTTTACGAGCGCGCGTAATTCGTGCGCGTACGCCGACCACCTGACAATCCGCGCGAGCTCGGAGAGAGAGCAACAGGTGGCCGATGACCCCCGTCGGTCGAGAGCAAACGCATTTTCCGGCTCGTTTTCCTTTCCTCTCCTCGAGAAGAGGAAAAGAGGAAAAGAGGAAAAGAGGAAAGAGGAAAAGAGGCAGGCGGCGGCGCCGCGGCCGGAGGTGGGGACCAACGCGGATACGGAAAAGCTAGGAGGGTGGCTGCGCCGAGGGAGCGCGGAGGGGGCAGTCGAGGAGGAGCGTCGCCATTGGTAGGGGGAGAGACGAACCGACGGCCGACGGGATTCCTTGGACGGCGCGGCCGCGGTCCGCAGTCGGCCTTAAGAAAGCTTAGCGAGTCGTCGTGGAGCCGAGGGTCGCGTCCAGAGACCGACCAGTCGAGAAGTCCTGCGTGCCCGGGCGGTGCGGCGCGGTGCCCCAGTGTCCCCGAGTTCGCCATGCTGCAGCGCAGCGTAGGATAATCGGGCCCGGTGACGCGTTCGAGCGACCAACAGAGAAATGAGTAAGTACGCGCGGGTGAACGGCCCTTGGCCTCCGACGCGCCGCCGCGACCGACCTTGAACCAAGCCACAGCCAACGTAGCCGTGGAACTCGCCGCCGCGCGACTCCGCTCCGGGCGCATCGGCCGATCGGCGAGCGATAACGAGCGACAAGAGAAGGATGAAACCGAGGGAAGCCGAAAGGGAGCCGAAAGGGAGCCGAAAGGGAGCCGAAAGGGAGCCGAAAGGGAGCCGAAAGGGAGCCGAAAGGAGATCGGAGGCTCGTTGTCGTTTCCGCGACAGTCGGAGCGAATTCCTTTGCCTGAGAGCATTTCTGTAGGATCGCGTCTGATTCCGAGGGTGAAATCCTTCGGAAATTATCCGAGTCGGGGGGCAGAAGCGTAAAAAGTACCTCGAGCCGATGCTGCTCCTTGGCCCGATCTTTCCGACTCCATCCCCTCAATTGCGATGCTTTTTATCGCGGTTACTTTCATCCCGTGCGTCTCGCTCTCTCGTCATCCTCGTCGGTTTTACCGTTAGATCGGCAATAAAAATTCTTGCGGGCATAGGTTGCTGCTACACGTTGCCGCGCAACATGACTAGCCCTCTTTCGTTAAAAAGTCAGCTAGGTTTCGATGCCGGTACTTTTTCCACGGGCCTCCTTCGTCCTTTCTTCCGTACGCTCGCAAGTTCCTTAATAGTCGTTGGGCGATTCCTCGCCGAGGGATGTACGGTATGTGTGGAACGCTATTTAAATACCAGACTGTACGAGTACTGCTGTGCCGCCAACGGCCGCTTATTTGCGACCCGAGGCGTTTCTTCGTTTATTGTCTTTTTTCGCGGCGATTATCACGGCGAAGACGCCAATTACTCCCAAGCTCTCTATGACGACGGAGTAACGAGGAGGTGCTTCTTATAATGTGGCAGGAAAAAATTGTCCGCCACATACGCGCGTGCATGCATCCGTACGTGTGGCTGCGCGTATGCACGTAAAAGCATTTCATTGTATAACAACTTCCGTAAAAGCGTAACGAAAGTAATCTTCATCGTCGTTTCGTTTCTTCCCATCGTATACGCGCTCGGTTAATTCTTCGAGGATTCCGTCGAGCCGAATTATAGCGTTTCAACGATTCTCAAGATTCGACCTAAAAATGTAACCGACGTCCATACATACCTAAATACATCCAACTTTCACGGCCACAGTTTTTTTAACGCGAAAAAGCTCACGGAGACTTCGTTCGTTTCGTGTGAGTTTTCGCGTTGATTTCAATTGTACAAACACGTTTGCGTTAAGTCAAGAATTTCGAACGTTCTCGACAGAGAACTTGGAAAGCGTTAGAGGCAATTTTGGCGTAGAGTAGGATAGCGGCATCCCAACAGGGCCACTTACCTCTCCCGATTATATTTAACGGCAATTTTACGGTGAATCTTGAAAAGTAAAAGTGGAAGTACGGGAACAAGCTCGATTCTTTTCGCTCCTTACCAAAAGCGAGATGCTGCGATGAGTGGCTTGCACGCGAATTGCGAAATCACGAGTGGCGACTCGCGCTAACCTAGATACATGGTAAAAGTAGCGGGCATGTCCGAGTTTGTCACCTTGCCGAGTTTGCCGCGGATTCTCATTTCCGCAGAGCCCGTGACTTCCGGCAATAGCTCCGGCGGATTTCTGTGCAAGCGGTCGCTAAGTCAATCGACCCTCCGGAAATCAACTCCGGCGATAACTTCACTTAACAAAATCAGCGATTACTCGTTTTTCGCGCGTTATGTTAAAAACCGACGTAGCGAATGCAGAAGAAATTGCATTCGCGATAACGATTTTATCCAACCACTTTTAACTATATTTTACGATGTACTTCCCACTAATAAGGCATTCTACTTTGCGTATTCAACAGCTCAAATCGTTATAAAGGATGTTCAATTAACCCAATTGCTCGCGGTGTAAATTAATTAATCGCGTGGAAGTATTAAGTAACGGGTACTCGAAAATAAATATGGATTTTTATAGGGACGCACGTAATAGGATACATACGTAATTATTCGAATATTAAGACCGATCTCGCGTTTTTCATCCCATACCGAATGTTTTGTTTGCGCAAGTTACATTTTTCGACGATGACATCGTTTAATATGATTTGTATAATTATTTCCGGCAATACCGGTTTGCCGGATTGCCGTTTGCCGTTTGCCGTTTGCCAGCACTGAATTTTTTCTCAATTATGCGTTTAAGAAAATATTCACCTAATATATCCAGTGCAATTGTTAGAATCAATACCGTTATTACCGCGAGGGAAAGAAACGTTGTATAATTAAGTCTGTTATTATAACGTTAAATCATTGTAACGTTCTTAAGTGAGAATTGTTAAAGATGCGCGCTTCTTGACTTATTTAAAAGTTCACGATCACAGAGTTGTAACGAGATCTCAAAGTCGGAATTGAAGAGAAAGTAAAAAGACTCGATATAAATAGGGGGCCTGGGTGTGTATCTCGAGCACGCGTGTATTTTCCACGAGTATTTAGCGAATGGTGCGGTTGCTTTCCATTGTATCGAAGCTTCCCGCGTCTTACCGCAATATGCTGAAAAATAGCAGAGTACGCATAACACAATCTACTTCTTTCGGCTTTGCTTCGAGCTCTTCGCGTACCTTTCCTCTCGGCAATTAGAAATCTTATAGAAATCAAGCTTCCGTACGAGTGGTTATTCGTAGAGTTGTCGATGAGGATGGGTAGCACATTCGTGGAATTTGTAATTTTTCACGAATATCGGCGAACGATGGAGATTTCGGTCTTTGAATTTTCCTCACATACGTAATTTGTGTGTGTGTGTGTGTGTGTACGGGACGTCTGATGTAATGGTCCGTGATTTGGCGATGACGTGTATTACGTGCCTTTCTCGTGCTACTTGGCTCAGACGTTAGGTGGAATTACAAAAGCGCGTCTAGATACACATTGGTTTCTTCAATGGGTATTTCACTGATATACATGCACATGATATACAGCACATCGCAACGACACACGAATTCTTTTCTCGGGTATAGTTAAGCGAAGCTGGTGAATTATTGCATTATATTTCCAGTCTACATTCAGCGTCGAGAAGAGTAAATCTTACTCGAATGGATCTATTGCCATCGAAATAAAAGGTCTTGTTCCTTATTTCATGAAAATGAAAAATCATGGGCAATTTTTCGAATGGGATATTTCAATGTTTCATACGATTTCGAAAGGATTAAAATGTAAAAATAGCGAATGTTATTTATCGAGAAATATCTTCAATAATGCTTTTCACACGCGCGCGCGCGCACGTAAGTTAAAATATTTTAAAACAAGTTTTTTCCTATCTAACGGGTCACAATTCGATAAAAACAAAAGTATTATGATTTGATCTTATTTATTTATGCTTGAATCTTTTCCTCGCAAAAAGCCATTGTTTTTTGGCATATCCGGTTAGTGAAAGAGTGTGCGCACTTTCAGGTAATAACAATAATACAAAAAAACATTCAATTTTGTAAAATCCGTTCTCACAGAAATTAGCATCAAAACCAGAAATTGTTTAAATAAGTAAAGCTCTCTGTAGATGTACAGGCTGCACTGCACTATAATTTTCTTACAAAACCCATTAAAAAAATTAGAAAAGCTAAATGATGTACGAAATAATTTTAAAATACCATAATACCATGAGAATATGCAGTGAGTGATGGAAAAACCGGAAAGGAGAGCGTAACGCGTGGGTAAACTACAAATTAAGCGACGAGCGCAAATCGCGAAGAAAAATATACCAAAAACATTTATTTCTTTATGATTTAATAAGGAGTGGTTTTATTGTACTAGGTGCATTTGAATCGGTATAATGAAAATCAGTGCGAATTCATCTTTTCCTCAAAACTTTCTAAAATGATTCTACGGTTAGATTGTATAGAAACCAAGGTTGAAAGGATAAACCTTGAAAATATTCAAATTCACAATTCATTAAACGTATAAGACATTCCTTTCAACGTATCAAAATTTATACCTGTTTTTACAGAATGAATGACGCAAGAAGGTAAATCTCGTATAAATTATTAATTTCGTGCTTAGAGTAGTTTTGGATAATAACATAATTACCAAACTTTTATTAAGCTTACGACGACGGACAATTTCTTTGTAAAGGCAAAACTGACTCACGAACGAAATTCAGTAAGTTATTTTCTTTTAATATTATGCAACTTTACGTCCCTAATCTTTAACTGCGGGAAAAAGTCTTTTCTCGATAGAAGACTTTATTTTTACAAAGTACACAAATGAAACCAGGAACTTCGGAGAATCGCATTACGGAACATTTGGTAATTACCGTTCAAGGCAAAAACCACAAGTAAATCAAAAATCAATCTAACCGTTAAACTCTGTTTTCGATCAATTAAAATATCAAAAGGATAAAAAACGTTTAATCCGATTGACAAGTTGATGAATTAAATACTAAAAAAGCCAAAAATAAATTAACGTCGGCAATGTTAAGAATCTCTTGATCCGTTTTGTTACGAGGAGGTAGGTTAGAGTAAGGTAGCTAGTGTTCCGAGTCAGACTAGTAGGAACAAAAGTAAAAAACACAATTAGCTCAGTGCGAAGTACGGAGTTCGAGTGTTCGCGTATCACGGCTTTTTGTGCAACATCATCGCCGAGTGATCGAAAAGGTTCGAGATTAATCGTGAAAAAGCAGAAGGTTCATCACGCGCTAATGGAGCTACACGGGACAGGAAATCTGTTAGGACTCTACGCAATGCACAGAAATTGCTTGGATCGCGATATATGATGCTCCACTTGTGCGGGGATCTGCATCGCTTCGAGATTCAAGATCCGCCTCTGCGGATGCGAATCTAAAAGCCGGATGCGATCTCTCGCTCGTGGATCTGGCAAATTTTCCGCGAGAGCTCGAATTTGACGATGTGGAGGCTGATTCCAATGTTGTCGAAGAAAGCAAGCGTCGCTCATGCGCAATGGCTTAGAACGCTTCGAAATTAATAATATGCAAATAGCATTGCAGCGCCAATTATCTTTACCATTGAGCCCAAACACCGTCCACGTTATCCTTTTTATTCTCCCCTCTTTATCTTTGCACAGTTTGCCACCCTTCGTGATATTGGCTTAAAAATGTTGGCCGTTTGATCAGAAATATGGCCTGGGCTAATTCGTCCGCGTCTTCGATCGATAATCCACCGACTTTAAACGATTTCTTTGGATCGTATTAAATTTACTTTCGGAAGTTTTTTCCCGCGACGATTGTTAGAAATTGTGTCGCGAATTCTCCACGCGAGTCAATTATTATTCTATGCGGACTGGCTTTCTTTTATTTTATGCGCGCTTGTCGCAAGGGTACGTACACGAGGTAATGAAGGAGAAACAATAACGAACGCCGCAGTCGAGCGCTGCACTACGTGACAAACCAAGCGCGAAATTTGCAGTTGATATTCGAGTACATCACCACAATGAGAGATACTTGTCTATCGGACAAACTTACTTACACGAATAATTAATATCGAAATTTTTCGACATTATGCTTCTCTTTACTTCGTGTTCGAAGGTAGAAGAAGCATTAGACGATGTAATGCGTGCGTCGATATACAATTTTAATAATTACATTTTCATTATATAAAGTTAAAGTTTCTCTTTCTGTGGCATATATTGCCATGTTATTACGATACTTCAAAAATACGCCGTTTGATGTAGTAACTGGAAAATCCTCAAAATTTACCCATGAAAAGAGATTATTAAAGATCTATAAACCGTAAATGGAAGCGAAACGAACGTAAATTAATAATTAAATATTCCGAGAATAACATTCGAGTTTCTTCATTGATAAACTGAAAAACGAGTGCGCGCACGTTGTGTATTAAATTTTTCGTATAAATTCTCGGGACAACGAGAACAGTACTTAGGAGATTACTTTACAAATGGCATAACATTTTTTTCCCTCGTGAACTTAATTCTATAGTTTTAAAAGTTTTAAGAAATAGAGTTGTTATGGCCTGTGAACAAAAGAAACGAAAAAAGAAAAGAATTAATCTGACGTATACAATTCGTATGATACATGCTTGGAGATTCGAGAGGCATAATCAAGCGTCAATGAGTAATACTCATGAAACAGTATTCAAAATAAGACGCGACAGTACAACCCGTTGCAGCAAATCGGAAGGTTCCAGAGGGAGAGAAGGGGCGGGGAGAGAGAGAGAGAGAGAGAGAGAGAGAGAGAGAGAGAGAAGCCGAGCTTCTATCTAGACTGTAAAGTATATAGTTGAACGTATGCAAAGCAACGCGTCGCCAGTCATTCATGAATTCCGAAATGTTGCGCTATCCTCTTACGTTGTTAAAGTTATTAAATTATTCGATTCTCTCTTTACATTTACTAGTAAATTATAATGGCTTCTTTATTTTTAAAACGCCAATGAAGCAAGCAATCACTTAATTGCACCACAAACATAAGCCGTAAATTGCAATATTTTTTAACGATTACATTGAAAATAAATGAGTCATTCTTACTATTTTAAGCATTAATGAAAATTTATGAAAATTTATTGTTAACCGAATGCTATCTGAATATGTTTCAAGCTATTAATTCAATGTTATAGATCAACGGATTTGATTCGTGTAAAAAGACAGACAATTAATATATCCCGGCGCTGTGACAACCTCGGTGTACCATTTGCACTAATTTTTAGTTTGTCGCTTTCTTGTCGTATAAGAGCGAAAACAGTAAAATTTATGGGTTGGGAGTGGAATTGCGGGAGAGTTTCAGATAAGGCATCTTTATTTTTTCCATCGGCTTTCTCAGCGTATGAATGGTGTGAAAGAAATTTATATAACAATTCCCACATAGTGACTTTGTTAAGAAAAAATGCTTTCTCTCCCTTTCATATAAAGGATTTGCTATTACACAAATAAAACTTTCAAATACTTAGAAATTGCGAAGTTGGAAACATTCGTAGAAAATAGACTACCTTTGACCTTTATTATGCGTTTATTGCAAGATATTTGTTCGGTTGTATCGATTAAACTAGATGTAAAAGGTCTTTGAACGGAGTCGCTTTTTATTCAAATTGAACATTTAAAATTTTGTTTTTCACGTTGTACTTTGCATTGAATGTGAATTTACATTGAATGAAATCAATATATGACCAAGAGTCGCCCATTTATTCACCAAATTATTTAAGATTATATTTTTTAGCGCTAATATAAACTTTGCAATCTTACGTCTGTCAGGTACATGAATCGTCGCAAATTAGAATCTTGAAAAAAAGTCATTAAACATTATTCATCGACATTCCCGTAAAAAATCCTAAGTTCTAGAACGAGCAGTAGAGTTTAAACGTAAACAACAATAATAATTCATGACACAAGAACTAGATTATTGTAAAATACTCTTGAATGAAAATAAGAAATGAGCAATACAAGTACATCGCATTAAAGTAATAAATATTTTTTTACGTATGATCATCAATTAGGCCATACTCAGTAAGACTGAAATAAACAATTTATATTCTTTGATAATCTCCGTTGTTAATTTCCCCAGCCGTTGCAATTTACAACTTCTTATTTCCTTTTTTAAAGTTAAATGCATTATAACGCGTATTCGTCTGTAGTCTACGTACATTAGAAATTTTACATCCCATTAACATTTTTCGTTCCGTTTATCTTGCTCGTATAGTTTTTTCCTCGGAAAATGGCTCAAAATTTCAAATATATCAATAGCTTTAGCAATATTCGTTAGTTTTAATTCTTTCACTTTCCTTCATTGATACTAAAACGTAAATTCGAATGCAATTTTTCATTAGCCGAATATAATTAAATTTTACGTTTAAATGAAAAAAACATAATTGTAACTGTTATTAGTAGATCCATAATTAATATTTGCAGTATTCGTGTAAAGAGACTGGTATCATTACGATCGCTGTAATTATAATAAGGATGTAATAAAAACGTATCTGGAAAATATAATTATAGATTGGCAAGATCAGTGTGATTAGATGGTACAATCTTTGCACTCGTTATGAAAAAAATTTGAAAGTGTACAAATGTATTCTCTCGTTACTTCTTTTCTTTTAAAATATATCTTAACTTTAAAAGAAGTTCTTAAAGTTCAATTAATTAATTTTTTTGAAACAGCTAATTTTAATCATAATGTTAATTTTAATTACGCACAATTAAATGGATAAGAGAGGCTTTTCAATTTAGCAAAATCAAGTCTATTTACTTAGAGAATCAAGTATATACGAGTTACTTCTTAATATTTTCAAATCATTTCGTTTGAAATCTGTTGATATCATAAATTAAATTTCAACCTAAAGTCTATCAAATATATTAAAATACATTACGCGTATCAATGTACTTTTCAAAAATAACGTTATTTGGAAACGAAGTTTATTATTAGAAATTATAGACACAAGATACACTATACTCGTAAGATTATAAAATACTTGTAAGACTTAGCTTGGAAGGAATTTAATTTCACTAGCACGAGATCAAATATAAATTTTGAGAAAAATAAGCCTTTCATAAGAGCATTTATTCGTTAATCAAACCTATATTTTACGTGAAAGTTAGAATTTAAAGTCAGAGCTGTGATGGTTTAATGCGAAATACGTTAAAAATTGAAAAACTAGACTAGACTTTTAAAAAGTTTTAGGTACGAGAAATTTGAAGAACAAATAAGAAATGTAAGATTCCAAGCCATTATGACGCAACAAGACAATAAGATTCAAGCGAATAAACAAAAGTGTAATAACATGTCGCGTAATTGCAAGAGTCGCTGCAACCGAGGCCCAAAATAAATGATTCTTGGGCCTAATGAGCCAAGTTGGTTGAGCAACCGGAATATAAGAAGCGTGACTGTGTGTTGTGTGTCTCTCGGGATTCGGAAAATGTAGAGCGGTGACTTCCCAACAGCATTTCCCGTCGATTGTAGCCCGCGGGGCAGTCAGAACCGTGGAGTCAGCGACGGCCGGGGCGAGGGGAGGGAGTGCAACTCAAAGGGAGTCGCGGGAACTGCGAAAGTGAAAGGTTGGAATTCCTTGGAGCTGCAGTGGCTGTAATAGCCTCGGTGCTCTCGGAAGGAGCACGTGCACGTAACGTATGTGTGCATAGCATCCGCAGCGCCTTCGTCGTCGTCGTCGTCGTCGTCGTCGTCGTCGCGTCGTCGTCGCGTCGTCGTCGCGTCGTCGTCGTTGTCGTCCTCGTTGTCGTCCTCTCACCGCATGCAGCGGCGCTGATTTCTCACTGATTGCTCGACTCGACCCGAGTCGTTTCCAAATCGACTCTCTCGCGTGTCGCTTCGTCGCTTATCCTCGTCTCCTCTCCCAGCGGTGGCTTTCGATCCACGCGTGCGTCTTCCTCTTTGCGATAAGCCACTGCGTATCCCAAGCCCCAAACATTTTCATTCGGCCGCGATACGCGATAGAGAGGCACGGGCATTGAGAGCTGGTGGGAAAGGACGGACTTACGCGGTGTGCATCGTCCGCTTCATCCGCTCTGGAACCTCGGCTTGAAAGGGAAAAAACTTCCCTCGCGCGCCGCTCGATTCTCTTATTTATTCGCTCTCTCCTGCGCTTCTTATCCTTTCCGCGTGCGATAATTGGAAAAGGGGCGAAGGATAGAGCGATAACGTCGCTCGATAAGCGATCGCGTCGGTCTCCTTTCAACCGGACTCCCGTATTTGGGTTCGTAATGCAGGCAGACGCCGCTATCGCGCTTTTCCAGCGCGTCATCTGCATAAGAGGCAGCAGCTAATCGACCTCTATACACGAGTACGACGAAAGCTCGAAAGTCTCTGCAGCGGCTACGAGCGAAAAGAGGGAAGGATGCCGCGTTAATATCCGCGAAAGTTTGCAAGGTGTTTGATAATCGGCGTGCGCTGTTAGGCTTTCATTAGTGCGTGGATGCGCGCGAGAAGCGAAGTCAAGTGTGCCGAGAGCATGTGGAAATCTTCGAGCGTGGCACCCTGGTATCCACTAATGGGCCGAGTGTCCGCGTTAGCAAGTGTTCCGCGTCTCGGCGTCCGTTCGTGCGAGCGTACACACAGACCCGGAGACAGAGGAGCCGGCGATGACTCGCACTAATTGCCCAGAATGCGATGCACCACGGGATACTGGTACGAGTATCTACTTCGATTCGAGCGTCTGCTGCATCCCCGGGCTTGGCTCGACGGGCTCGTTTGGGCCAGAGTGCCACAATGACTTACGAGATTATCCTCATTTTCCTCCCTGCAGCCACTGAATCACCTTCGGCTTAACGAGACTTCCTTCTCTCCTTGCAAAAATCAACGCTCCCTCGTACAGATCAATAGCTCGCTTAACGATAACTAGAAGAATGTTGCGTTATCGATAAGTCATAGATAAAAGGTCATCCATATTGGAAATACCTTTAATTTGCGTTAGTAAAAAGTGCTTTTCACGGATGAATCTGCGAGATATACACTCTTATTCGAAGTTTAGAATTTATTCTATCTTTAGCTGTAATTTTTTAAAAACTGGGATACACGCACTGTAGCGCAATAGAATCGTATAGAGCAATTTCAAATTTACGGCTAAAAATCTGTAAACGTGTTTATTTCGATATATGGGAAATACCGCGTTGCACAGGTAACTTTGAAGATAATTTTATTATCGATAATAATTCGAAGTATTTCAGAATTATTTTTAGATGAATAATCAAAGCCTTCGAAGCACAATATACTTTTCAATTAGTATTTTATTAAAAAGATATTAGATAGGGTAATTAAAGAAAAAACGAGACCCTTGCTTCGTTCTATGTTTCAGAGACAGCTTATTTTAGTTTAATTGAATTTCAATAAATTTCGCAAACAATGAAATAATACCGAGTTTTAATACCCCAACAGAGTATGTACTTTATTTTTACTTGTTTTCATTTCGAATATCCAAAAAGGAAAAAGAAGTTTATACCATTTTATACCATATTTTCTTAGCTTATAGCCTGTCGTTAAATAGAAGTAAGTTACTTTAAAATGTTTGGGAATATGAAAGATGAAAGTGAACGCAATCGCGACCGTTAAAAGAACTTGAAAAACTAACGATGCGAGAGTCAGTTGGCCGAGTATTTCAATTTAAAAATGACATTGGCACGTTTATAATCGTTGGATTAAAATTCAAGTGATATGCAACATACGACGCGAGTTGGTTAGAAGACGAAATATTAGAAATTGGCATAGACGTCGTACATGAAGGTCGTATTCGGCGCAATTGTCAAACGGTATTGCCGAATGTTCTCTACATGAAAGGCAGTTGAGTAACGCTGTTGATATCCGAGTGAAAAAGAGAACATCGACGTTTCTTCGAGCGATATCTCCGAGTCAGTCAGTTAAGCATATGACGAACGCGGTACTTCGTTCAAGACGAAGCTCCCACGTACATCATTGTTGCGCAAACGACGCGTCTAGAGTAAAATCGAAAAGGATATTACGCTCGGCGCTTATCGCCCGTTCTTTGATTTCGCCTCGTGGAGAGCACGCGGAGTTGATCGTAGGGGTCCCGCGAACGCGCGTGGACGAGGTCGGTGCTCGATTCACGTCGTGGATGCACTTGCAGGAACAGCGGGTGTCCGGCTGGCGGTGCTGCTGCTCGCGTTGCTCGCGGGCTCGAGCCGGGCGAGCTCGCCCTGTCCTTGGTCGTCTCAGGGACTCGTCGAGCTCGAGAGCTCCTGCACCTGCGACTACAACCTGGCGCTCGAGCTCTCCGTCCAGTGCGACGCCGTGGACTTGGGCCACTTGCTCGCCGCACTGCGGCGCTTCGCCTCCGCCCAGCCCCGCATCGACCTCCTCTACGTGAACAACAGCACCATTGGCCAGCTGCGCAACGGCACCTTCGCCGGCTTCCGCATCGCCAACCTCCAGCTAAGCGGCTGCAAGCTCCGCGGTCTCGAGGTCGAGGCGCTCGCCGGTCAGGCCTCGAGTCTGCGCAGCCTCAATCTCAGAGACAACGAGCTGCTGGAACTACCGAAAGCGGCCCTCGCCGGCCTCAAGAACCTCACGGTCCTCGACCTCTCCAGGAACAAGATGACCCGGGTGCCGGAGTACGCGTTCACCGGCCACCGGCTGGTCACGCTCAAGCTCGCCGGTAACAGCGAACTCAGCCTCGAGCCCGGCAGCTTCCGGGGCCTCGAACTATCCCTCAAGAACCTCAACCTCATGGGCACGCGGCAGAGGAGGCTACCCGAGGCCCTCAAGGGCTTGGCTGCCCTGGCCTTCCTCGACCTCTCGCAGAACAGCATCAGGGAGCTCGGCGGCTCCGCCGGTTTCCAAGGCCTCACCGCGCTCACCGGATTGAATCTCGAGCGCAACCTCATTCAAGCCATAGGCCCGGACGCCTTTGCCGGGGTCAGCACCACGCTCACTTCCTTGAGTTTGCTGAACAACCTCATACCGGAGTTCCCTACCAGCGCCATCGCCAGTCTTCGCGAACTCAAGGTGCACATTCTTACTCTTACTCTTACGCTTTCTTCTTCGAAGGCGCTCGTCTTTCATCGTCTTCACGTTCTTTTATCATCGCGAAAAACTCAATGTTGTGAAATTAATTTCCATAATATCGCCCATTGAACCTCCTGAAAATGTGGGTAGGATTAGTTGTTTTCCAACGCGTATTAGCCTCGATTATTTAATAACTGCTTTCGCAAATAATTACTTCATTTTGAATGCTAACGTTATTCATAATGGGCCGTCGTATTCACACAGTTTGTGCAATTTTTACAATTCTAACAAAGCCTCGAACTTTCTAGCAATCCTCTCTTTCGTCCCGATCTTTATTCTTAACCAAATAAGTTACGTATGAGCTATCGTAGAAGAAACGTCATTTATCGTTTTCTGAGAAATTAACTTGATGGACCATCGCTTCTAAACGAGCAGTAGATTACCAATTTTAAAAGTATTATAGGACTTTTTCCAACGTGTTTTCACATTATACTTTTCTTAGCCAAGGATACGCGTAAGACTTTAAGCAATTTTCCAATCAACGCCTTCTGGAATATGAATGCACTCTTACACAAAACTGTGATTTATCTTAGCATCGCCAAGTCTTTCTTTTTCTCACAAACTCAAGTTCTATCAAACCATCGCATCAAACGCATAACATAATGAGAAATAGCTCCATTACGTTGAAAAAATATCGTATCATCGCAATTTTTTCCCCCTTGTAAGCAGCGTATCACTAAACTTTTCCATTGAAATAGATATTTAATTGTTGCTTATCGTTTACTTCAAAATCATTCGTTTTTGTACGTAACAATAATTTTGAGTAATTTTAAATTGACTCTCTATCTGAAAATGCGTTGATGAAATTACCAAAAAAAAAAAAAAAAAAAAAAAAAAAAAAAAAAAAAAAAAAAAAAAAAAAAAAAAAAAAAAAAAACTATGTTCTAAAATAGACTTAAAAATATTCGTATTTAATACTCGTACATCTCGTTTCTTCGGATGAAATAATATAATCGATAAACGAATGAATAAAATACGTAATACGTAAATAAATATAAACAGATGGACAGTGTATATATAATCTTAAACAGCATTCAATAAACATTATGAAATAGTTTTACAAAAGATTTGAATACTTTTGTATTATGTAAAAAAAATTTATATTATTTTCTATAATAAATGGCTGTCATTTAAACATTGAAACGTTGTAACTGAAGAATTGAAAATTTTACATTTTTCAATTACATTTTACGTTATTTACGTGACTCACTTGCATGAAAATTAGGTTTACGTAAAAGTTATTGAATTCAGTTTATTTATTGATGTGCAGAATCTGGTGTTACTTAAATGGGAAAAAGTGTGCGAAAATTGTGTACTTAGACCGAGATAACAATGTTTTGCAAACAAAAAGACCGAATACTTGTGACTAATTTCATTTCTTTTTCAGTGATACGAATTCATGGTTTCTGAAAAAGAAAAAAATTCGGTCTCTTGACCGAGACCGAATGTAAAGCTTCTATCGCTGATAACTAAAATTGGCGTTACATGTTACATTACCCAAAATATTCCCGTCAGGTATTGGATATCGGCTTCAATTTGATGACCGAACTACCGGTGCGCGCGTTCGAGGGAAATCCGTCCATCACTCTCTTAGCTATCGATGGCAATCCCTTATCGAGCGTCCCCGAGGAGGCCTTCGTCGGGTTGATCGGAACACTGCGTGGTCTAAGTCTCGGAGGGCGCTTTTTGATGTGCGACTGTAAGCTGCGATGGATCGTCGAGTGGATACGCACGAGGGAACTGCAGGTAACCAGTCGCGAGAGCAAACCCCAGTTTTGCGGAAGCCCACAAAGATTACAGGATAAGAGCTTCTACGCTATAAAGCCCGAGGGTGAGTTCAGTCATTTGCACTTTCAAAGCCAATGATAGATATCGCATCGCTGATATTGCAATTCTAATATTACAATTACTCTTTCATTAGGAGGAATTTGATAGGTTTTTAATGATTTCTGATGCGAATAAAGATCATCCATCTGTCTATCTGAGATAGAAACAAAGTCGTACTCGGGAAATGCTTTCGCTCTTATCGTATAATATGTATACGATATCGTACGTAACTTTCATACCGTTTATTATTTTTAACAATTATCTATATTCAATTTAATGCATGCAAATTTTAGCTAAGAATTTGGCTTATAAAATTATCAAAAGAACCGAGGTATACATTTTTTAATGTTAACGTCCACGAGGAATTTACGTCACCGATAAAATCTAATATTAATTTTTCCTATAGGTTCTACGAATGGACGCATTATGATGTAACTGTCTATCGTTCGACATAAAATTATAATTCACTCGTTGGAAAGCAAAATGATAGCTTCTAGACATTCACGTTGACGATAAATATATAAATTATTTAAATCTAAAATTAATAAATAGATCGTCCTCAAAGAGTATATTAAGAGACTTGTACAATTTTCTACAATTAACGACCAGTAAACTAAATAACGCACGAACCGATATCTTTCGTGATGAATTTTGAAAACATAGGCGATATAAATCATGAAATGGTAAATATCGAGACGTCGCGCGTCGTAATTAACCAATTTGATTTAATCAAATACCGAAAGTTATATTAGGTTATAAGGTCATTTTATTTTACACCGTTACGCATACCGTTTGTTTCACAAAAACAAAAATCCGCTTGTTCTTGTTCTTTTCAAAAAGTTTATGATAAAAATGAGAGGATCGCACGAGCACAATTCCATGACACGTAAGCGACTTTTCCCGCCCGCGCAAGAAGTGAAAACGATCTTATCGCTAAAAAGATTCTTACGTCGAAATGCAAAATCGATGCAAAAGCTCCCCTAATGAAATGTGATCTACAGAGATGACTTGCGAGCGACATACGGAGATCGTTGGCTTCGGCACGGTGGAAAGCGTCGAGCCGACCGGAGCCATACTCGACGCTCTCGAGGCAGGCCAACATCAACACGAGTCGAATCCAAGCCCCGGAACCGTTGGACCCAGCACGAGCACAGCCAGACCGAGCAGCACGAGCTTCGAGGTCAGCACGAGCTCCAGCAGCACCGTTGCTACTCACACGCCGACATTGTTCACTCAGCCGACCAGCACTAGACGATCGACCAACGTCTTTGTGACGCGGACGAGCGTCGCCCCAAGGCCACCGCTGGTACTCGGTTCACCTCTTTACAAGAGCAAATCTCAAGAGAAAGATATAGTCGTTAAGGACGTATTGAGGCAGGATAATTCCGTTATCATACGCTGGGACAGCGAGTCGATGGCACTTGGCTTCCGGGTTATCTATCGACTTTTTGGTGATTCAGCTTTCAAGTCCGGCCCGCCACTCGAGAACAGCGAACGAGAGTTTAAGATAAAAAACGTACCCTCGCAGGTTAGTGAAAGACTTTCCTTTTTTTTCTTCTCGGGCTATTCTTAGATGTTTCGATAAAGCCGTGGCTAAAACTTTATTAAAAAAGAAAAATTCATTCTTTTTTTTAAAGGCACTTTAAACTCATTTTTCTCTTTTATTTAACAATTATTTTCATTACGTGCATCCACTGTTACAGGCGTTACACGTAAGAATTTTAATTAAAAACGAACGATAATATTAAATAGAATATGCTTAAAATATAAAAAATCCGAATGGAAAAATCCTTGTGTTTTCCTCTTTTTTTATACTTCGAAAATGAGCCACGATTTTATTTTCACAACTCAGACTCTACGTATAATGAAAATTGAAAATTGAAAATTGAAAATTGAAAATTGAAAATTGAAAATTGAAAATTGAAAATTGAAAATTGAAAATTGAAAATTGAAAATTGAAAATTGAAAATTGAAAATTGAAAATTGAAAATTGAAAATTGAAAATTGAAAATTGAAAATTGAAAATTGAAAATTGAAAATTGAAAATTGAAAATTGAAAATTGAAAATTGAAAATTGAAAATTGAAAATTGAAAATTGAAAATTGAAAATTGAAAATTGAAAATTGAAAATTGAAAATTGAAAATTGAAAATTGAAAATTGAAAATTGAAAATTGAAAATTGAAAATTGAAAATTGAAAATTGAAAATTTAGGAAATGTATATTTGTGATATACATTTACATACTTAAAAATACAAGTATATTACATTTAATGGATATTTTTAATCGGATTATTTTTCTATCTTTGAAGATTTATTAAGAAAAAAAAACGCATATTATTGCATTGCAGCAAACTTTTATACACGGAAAAAACTGTTAAAAGAGTACGGATTCTAAAAGTTTGGTATTTTTAATAAACTCAAAATGAAACGTATAAAACATAGAATAAATAATTCACGTACTAAAAAATTAATAATCTAACGCATTAATTGTGTTAAAATTCAAGCTAATTATACGGATTTTAGCTTAATGGAATTTTAATTCAATTTTATTAAAGCTATCGTACATAAATACGTTAAAAATAAAATACGTTAAAAAAATGCACGCGACAGTTTAGTTTCATAGGATAAAATAGTAACTTCTTTTACAAATCCCTTTACGTGGAGTAAAATAATATTCTTTTATGGGATTTATTTTTTTAAATTATTTTAATTTCAATGATAGACATGTTTAGCAACACATGTTTTAAATTTCATTTTTTAAGCGGTAAAAGAAGCTCGTTTTCATATAAATGATTTGGTTACCTTTATCAAGTAAGTCGTTCACCCGTAAATATAAAAACAAATGTTCGTAAATTAACTTAAGTTCTTTTTCATCGGATATTATACGTATAAAAATAAAATGTTGTTGAATTGTAATAATTTTTACAATAGAGCTAATGCTTGACATTTTCTGATACACATACGCGTGAACGAGTGCCATGCAATACAAGTAACGAACGTTGCCGAGGGCAAAATGGTTCGGAAAGTGAAGCTGGCATTGAGCAGCAACACATTACAGCGAGCATAATAATCCCCCAGGAGTGCATAATCGTGTGCGTGGTGGGAGCGGAAGAGGCACCAAATCCCAGTCCTGCGAGTGTACCGTACGGCCAGTGTCGGGAAGTCCGCACCGAGGGATCGCCCACCTCCAACATGGACCGCATCACCATCGCCGCGAGCGCCGCCATCTGTGCGACCATCGTCGCGGCCGTGCTCATCTTCCTCTTGGCGAACCGGCGCCGTCGGCGAACGAGCTCGCGCAAGCTGCACACGCTCCATGAGCCGGGAAAGCTGCCCATCGCCGGTCTACCCGTCAACTGTTGCTCGAGCCTCGTGGGCCCGACCCCGAGTCCAGGTGCTATGGGAGGCCCGTTGCCGGGGGCCCAGGCCTCTCTGAGCGCCTACAGCGTTCAAAAGGAGTGGGACCAGCTCTCGGCCTACAGCACGCGCAGCATTCCGCGCCCGAGGATCTTCCCCGTGGAGCGACAGGGATCCGTGACGAGGGCTTCGTGTCTCGAGGAAAACGGACCGCCGGGGACTGGACCTGGTTCACTCACCGGACCCAACCACTCGCGAGGGCATTACTTTCCCGGCGCTTCACTCGGCTCGAGTCTCGTCGGACTCGGTGGTCGCGCAGGTACGCGTCTGTCTCTCTTTTTTAACCAGCCGTCGAGTCCTGGTGTGTCCTTTGCGGGTTATTGGTTGGTTATTGGGTCGCCGGTGATACTTTGAAAACTAGAGCCGATCGTGCACGACTTTTTCGTGATTCAGGCTGCGATAAAATTGCGTTGATGGTGCATGATGCAACGTACACGCGTGCACAATTGTCGCGATCGAATCAAACGAAAGAAGATAATCTCGACTCGGTGATGACGTTTAATTCAGACTACGAACTTTACAGAGCTCCGGCATTCGAGACAGTCGCTGGCGGCTGCTTCCGAGCGCATGACCCGGGGCGGCTTCTCCTCGGGGGTCCAATTAGCACCCCAGGCCCAGAGCAGCGCCCGAAGACAGCGTCCACGTTCGCGCAACCGCGGCATGGAGCCGAGCTTGCCGCGACCTGGCAGCCGCTACAGTCTAGCTGAATCGACGCACACCCTCAACAACTACGACGAGGGCAACTGGACTGACCACGACATGGACATATACATGACGCGCAACCCCACGACCAGGGGTGGACTCGTGCCTCTATGATCGCGACGAGGCGGACGCAATCTGCCCTCAACTTTCACTAGATAATATCACCAGTTGTTCCGAAGAATTATTCGATTCGTCCGAATAAATTTCCAAAGCCTCGGTCAGCGAGGACCTTCGGAAACTTCCCGAAAGCAATTTTTGCTCATATGTTACGTTGTGCAATTCTTTTTGATATTAAACTAAGAATAAGTTTAAATACCTCACCTTTAAAATATTGTTGCAAATAATTGCAATTTAAGACTTCTTATTTCGATTACTGTAGGCGTTTGTTTTCAAATAACAAATATGATCCGACTTGTTATTATTATACCTATGTAAACTCTATTTCATAGCTCATAATTGAAGCTTATCCTACTATTATAAAATAAGATTTTCTATCTTTGAAACACCTTTTTTATTGTAAATTTAAGACAATTTTAGGCAATCGTTTTATTTTGTAGTCTATCGAGCCGAATAAGTGTGAAGTAAGATAAAATAAATAATAAATCAAAAGAATGTAAGCTCAATAAAGGAAATACTGATTTTATAATCGAGCGATCTTTATTTCAATGTAAGCTGTTCAACGTTTCGAACATATCTAAAAACACGATTTAAAACGTCGTACGTTCTTTTCTTTTTATTATTTCTGAATAATTTATCATTTATTAAGTTACATGTAAGGAGGCTCTCAATTTTTTTAATTTTCTTTTTGTCTTTTGTAGACAGATCTCGGCACGTATTGGGATGTAAATTTGATTAGTGCACGATATGACGTACGAAAATGACAGACAAATTTTGCCTTCGACTACGACGACTGATATCTTTATCAAAAATAATTTTATAGAACGAGGCCTAGGAAAATTATTATAGATAAGCAATACAGACATGTTCATTAATATAGTATTCATCTAGTTATTGCTGTACATAATAAATGAATACGCTGCTATTACAACGGACTTGTAAAGGTGTTCAAATTACAAGATAGTCTGTATTCTTTTAAAATAAATTAAATATTAATACTCCTTCCCATATATCAACTGAAATAATACAGATAAATATTTACTTACCCTGGTACTGGAATATTTTTTTCCCAACGAAATCTTACTTCCTGTACAAATTCGTACCATAATTGTGCGAGTGCAGAAATGCCGCCCAAATTATAAGCACAGTGTGCGGCTACGATGGCGAGACGCCACACCAATTCGTTAATGGTACAAGTTTTTACACCTTTCCATTGATCATCCTCTATACTGCATTTGCTTTTGTTAGCGTAAGGTGTTCTCTGCAAATGTATATTACACCATGTAAAAGAATTTACTCTCTACGATACATTAATTCATTACTTTTATTCCTCGTTAAGTGCGTAAATCTTTTGGTTAATTATTATAAGTTCAAAAACAAAGAAGAGAAATTATTATTTTATAACAGTCTTGACTGTTTCACATGTATATAATATTTTGAAATGCTTTTGGTATAAAAATTGCGAATTATAGTAATTATAGCAGCAGTTTATACTTTCGACATAATGTTTTACACTTATAAAATTACATTTAACAATATATCTACTACTTGAGTTGTTCTCAATTTAATATATTAGATTACAAATAATATCAATTTTAATTTGATTAACAAGGAACAATAAATTTATAAATGCATCTAATAATGAACCACACACACACACACACACACGAGCGAATTATAAGAAAAATACAATTATTACTTTAATCCTGCATATTTCTGTATAATTTTCATGAGATAACAATTTTGTTATCGATATACTTTATAACCATTGTAAAAATATTCAGTCAGACTTGATATTTTAATTTAAGTATTTTTATAATCTTACCGGTATTTCTTCTGCATCAGGAAATAAAAAATAAAGTATTGGTAATAAAACATCCTCTGTAATTGGACCATGAACATTTTTACTTGATTTGGATGTAGTTCTATTAACCACTGTTGAAATCGAAGGAATTTTAGATTCCGTGAGTACGTTAAATGCGGAACTTAATGATTGACTGTCATTGTCAATATATGCAGCACCCGCACCTATAAGTTCGACTAGACTTTCAGGACTACTGCACAATTCTAAAAAGTTTGACAAATAGTCGTTAAGTAGACAAATAGGCGATGAAATTTCAACCTGTAATGACCACTCTGGAGCTGATAGAGGTTCTAGATCACTAAAACCTTCGCTGTCGATAATAACATTTTCACATATATTCAACCAACTAACAAATAAATGAAATTCTCTGCAACCAAAAATATGTTGTTTCAAATTTTCAAGGTTTTCTAATAATCCTAAGGTTAAAAATTATTTTATAAACGTTACATTATATAATTTTTAAAAAATGGATCTTTTAATAAATATAACTACCTTGTACTATTTATAATTACTTATAATTAATGGCAACTTATTTTGTCAAGTAAAAAAATGAATAGAAAAATGTGGAGCACAGTAAAGTTTCGATTGATAACACATTGCTTTATATAATAATTCTATGACTAAAATATTTTCTTACTTTATTGGATCAAAAGTAGCTCCAAAAGGAAGCCTTCCTAGTTCATCAACACCTACAGTTTCTCCTTGCATAAAATCAAAATCTGGTGGTTCTTGGGTCCATGTACTACTAGTCCAATCCTTTAGAGAATATGACAATCTTACCGATACTAACACAGTATCCAATTTTATACCACAACCTTCGCCAATTTTTTGTTTAAACAAAGTTAGTAAGCCTGTTAAATGTTTGCAGTGAGATGGAACTTTTTTTAGATGAACCATGTTTAAATGCATCCTAGTTTTTCTGCCAATGTTGATACCAAGATAAAATTTTTGCCATTGTTCTTGTACCTGAACAAATGCAGCCATTTCACTAAAAATATTTAAATTAAATTACAAATATCTTTTATGCTGTTTTCTAAATAATTTTTATATTTAAACGTTCTCCAGATTTTCTCTCTTAAATAAAAACAACATGATAATAGTTTTTTATATTTTTTGGCAAAAATTAATAAAATCATTGATCTTATTTATTCAAAATATATCTTTTTCTCGACTAAATATTTGATATAAATATATTTTAATGATATTTGCACGCAAAATATCGGTACAAAATTTTATGATCTATAAATAAGCTATATATAACAATAAATTAAATGCAATCATTATTTTTGAAACGTAATTTTAAATTGAAAATTAATTGGGATTACATACCAATATGTATTGCTCATTGCTATAGTTAAAGAACTTATTAAAATTTTTATCCTGGTTTCGTCGGTTATTGAATTTGATTTTGTTGGTACTAATAATATAAATTCTCTCAATCCATAAAGACGAGCAATCTCTAACTTATCTTTATCTAACTGCACGAAATCATTTGCACCGTTTAACATATCCTTTTGACACTGAGTCCAAATATCTTCTTCGTCATCTAACGATAAACTATTGCTTGTTTCCGGCTCTGAATCCTCTATTTTCAATTGATAGTATTTTAATAAAAACTCAACATCTGAAAAATAAAATGACTAAACTGGTGCATAAAAGAAAACAATAAATCAGTCGATGATTTATATATTTAAATGAGTGCCATTCACCTGCAAAATTCAATTTTTCTGTATTTTCTTCCCAAGATAAATTAAAATCTCCTTCTTTTAATGCACGAGATGATTTAACGTGAGAAATCTTCCACTCGTGTATTATTTCTTCCAATCTTGCAATAAATACTTCCCATTCGGAAGCTGTTGTAAAGTCATGATGATAAATGTCATTAATTTCAACGTTATTCATTGTAAACTTTAAAAAACAAAATTAAAGAAAACATAAATTAAATTTATTCACGTAAATTTCACTTTACAATCGCGAATGTGACTTTACAGTCAGTTTTTAACTTAAAAATGAATGTTGACGTTTTAAGTGTTGCTTCTACTCCACTGAGCTTTATAAACATAAGGAAGTACGCGACATCTACTGGAGATTAATTCATATCAACTCCACATTTTTAAATCTATAAAAAAGTTAGTATGAACAAGCATTTAATTATATATATAGACAGAAAATAATCGAAATCTTTCCTACTATATAAATTTTATATTTAAAATAACTATTCAGTATTTATACCGACAGTTTTTCTTTCGGACATCATAGCTAAATTTCAATTATCATTCAGAGGTACATAACGATATAAATAAGAAAACCGATCTAATTGTCTTTTATTTGGCGATCGTATGTATTCGTCGTTGGCTCAAGCGATTAAGCATTACGTCAGTATGTAATAAATATTACATTTTTACGCATATTGCGTTCATATCGTATCTTCGTTTGATATAAGAAATTATTTTTTGTTTATCGGCCTAAGAAGAACGTTCGATAAGTGTAAATTAAAGTATATAAGTTAATATGATTGGTATTTTAAATGACTCGGACAGCGATGACGGGTTACCGCCTGGATGGGAAGAGCGAGCTAGACACGATGGAAATGTTTATTATGTCAAGTTAGTACATTTGTAAAGTTTTATAGGTATCTAAGTTATTCATTTTTAATTTATCTAAAGTTAATTTTATTTGGTAGTCATTTTACAAAATGCACACAATGGACGCATCCTCAAACTGGTCGCAAGAAAATTGTTGAGGGGGAATTACCCACTGGATGGGAGAGATGTGTATCAAACAAAGGACAAGTTTTCTTTATTGATCATGCTAATCATACAACAACGTATACTGACCCACGCTTGGCCTTCGCTACAGAATATAGAGAGGCATCTCAACCAGTTAGACAGCGTTTCGATGGTACTAGTACAGCTTTGTCTGTACTTTACGGGAGAGATTTACGAAATAAAATTGCTCTTGTTACTGGAGCTAATACAGGAATAGGTAACTACTTTTCAAATGACTTTTCAAAGATAATTTGAATAATAATTTGAATCAGAAATTATCAATGCTTACAACAACAAATTTCTGTAGGATTTGAAACTGCAAGATCATTAGCTTTACATGGGTGTACAGTAATATTTGCTTGTCGAAACATGAAAAAAGCACAATTAGCTATTGATAAAATTCATCATGAAATGGAAAGTGCTTCGTGTGATATTTTACATATAGATTTATGTTCTTTACACAATGTTCGAACTGCTGCTACCAAATTGAAAAATAAATATAGGTAATTCCAAATTACTAAAAAAAATATTCCTTTAAAATATAACAATTAATTTCTCAATTTCCATTTATTTTACGAAAGAACTCTTGATATACTTATTTTGAATGCTGGAGTTTTCGCAGTTCCTTATACATTAACCAAGGATGGTTATGAAATGACATTTCAAATTAATTATTTATCTCAATTTTATTTTACATTACTTTTGGAGAATTTATTAAGAAGTTGTCATAATGCACGGGTTGTTATTCTATCTAGTGAATCGCACAGGTAGAGAATTTATAAAGTATTAGCTTTATAAAATATAAAGAATTATAAAGTATTAGCTTTATAAAATATTATTGAAACATTGAGCAAGCAATTGTTTTAGATTTTCATCAATTCAATCAATTCAAGATCTTCATCCATTAATATTATCTCCTCCAGCATATAAATATTGGTCTATGGGAGCATACAATAATTCAAAATTGTGCAATATTTTATTTGCTCAAGAATTAGCAAGACGCTGGCCTTCAGTAAGTGTATTCAGCTGTCATCCAGGTAATATGGTCTCTTCAGATTTGTCGCGGTATTCTTGGATGTTTAGATTATTATTTGCATTGGTCAGACCATTTACAAAATCATTGGTAAGGTATTCATTTTTACAAATTTCATCCTAAAGTTATACAATATCAAGATTATTTAACATTAATTATCGATATAGCAACAAGCAGCTAGCACTACAGTGTTTTGTGCAACTGCTACAGAATTAGAGGGTACTACAGGTATTTACTTTAATAATTGTTATCGATGTGATGTATCAAATGCTGCATTGGATCCACAATTAGCATCGCGACTATGGGAGACTAGTCAAGAAATGATTCTTGATGTGAAAAGAGACAAACTATGTTAAGATTTAGCTTTAACGCGATGAAACAATTAAAAATCAAATGTAAATACTGGACTTGTTAAAGACAAAGATAAAAAAGTATCTTTCATGATTATAAACTATAATTATATAGTCCATGTATGGTTTAATGGACTATTAATTTAAAGTATTAAAAAGATTGTAATTTTACTGTAGATGTAACAATCTTTCATTCCATATTATATATTTGATATTTCTGATAAAATACATATTTGTTATTAAAAAATCAAATAAAAATTATCGTTATTAATCCAAAAGCAATTAATTGAATATTCTTATAGCAGTATTAGAAAAATCCTCGAATATTTAAGGTATTTATGATTTTGGTTTTTTAAGTAAAATATAAAAGAGGCTTTTATTAATGAATTAATAATTAGTTTATCAAAATATTGAATTTTCTAATACATTTTATGATTAATTTTTTCGATATTTTTATGTTTCTTGAATTTAATGGTGTAGCGTAAAATTTTTAAATTATGTACAGAGGCTTTTAATACAATTTTATTATATTTAATTAGTTCACTAATAATAATTTTAATTCATATATATTTAATGTATGTAGCTAAAAGTTAAAATATGTAAAACAATATTTTACCTAATATCACTTATTAAAACATTAAAATACTGTTTTTTGATTATTTAAAGTATAAAAATACTAGCCTTTAAATAAAATTTACATATATTACCTTATAAAATAATTTATCAATACTCTATATCTAATTTAATATTTATATTATGGAAAAATAACCAACAAAAATAATTAAAATTTTAAATATTATAAGTACAAATATTTGTTAAAAATGGGAAATATTTCATGTTATATATGAATAGTAAAAAGTTGAAAATTCTAGAATCATAAATTGTAAGTCTATGTCATAAACTTAGTTACATAAAATGTAACATCGCAATAATTTTTATTATAAATATTTAAACAATTTTTATTTTTCATCTTCGATTATTTACAATTTACATTATAAGGTACTTTTACTTTTTTATATAGTTCATTCATTATTAAATATACTTGAATTATAAAAATGTTTAATTAGCATAAAATTCTTTTAAATATGTTGCTTTTGGTTTTAGAATTAGTTTATCACACAGACTGATAAGCCAGCCAGGTTCAAGTCCATAAAATATTTGACGAGGATCTTTACGTTCTGTTAACATTTTATAATCTGGATCATTTTCTATTTTTGGTAGCTCATAACCATATTTTTGAGACAAAAGAACTCTTTCGTATGATATTTCTTCTGGATTTGCCAAATATCCTCGCATCACTGGATCAGAGTAATATTCTAAACAATCCGATGGAGGTAACATACGACGTGGTATTGGTTCACCTTATAATAAAATTAATGATAAGATTAAGTTTATTGTAATTTACCTTTTTTTATTTAATTACCAATACCTTTTTTAAAAAACTTTTCTGGATCAATTGCAGCATACACACTGTGCAAGTCATAAAATGCTGTAGTTATTACTCCTCCATTTCTCTCAATTGCTGCTATTACTGGTTCAGAAGTCCACTGAACTTCAATATTAATTTTTGCTTTGAATAAATCAGCTCCCTTTTAAGATTAAATATAATAAATATAATAAGAAATTTTTAATTTGATAACTTATTTAAATACAAACAATACTTCATCTGTAAGGTGAATGCCATAATGTTTCCAATCTGGTTTTATATTAAGTATTCCTGTATTAGCTAGAGCTGTTAAATCTATCAGTTTGCTATCATCAATTCTATTAGTATCAATCATCATTTGGAGTGTTTTCAGTGATAAAGGTGGGTACTGGCGTCTTAAACTGAAAGTTAATAAAATAAATATAAAAGTAAATAATATATATATATATATATAAATCAAGACATCTTGATTTATTCAATTTTTAATAAGCTCTTGAAATCTCGCAGCTAATAAAATTGATTTAAATTGAATATACAATAAGAAATGTATGTTACATTATTACAGCTTATAAACTAGTTCAAATTTTTAAGTATCTTTAGTTATATTCTAATTAGTAATTTAATATAATAATAATTAACATTAATATATAAAATTCTTTGTAAAGATAAATATAATCTAAACTCACTGATGTCCTTTATAATATGGTTCATAACCAAATCTTAGATAAAAAGGAATATTTCCTGTTTCATAGCCAACTCTCATGTAGTTTTGTCGCTGACCTGAACCTTTATTACCTGCTCCATGTTTGTCACCTCCATGTTGACCTCTCCCTCTTGTGGACTAGGACAATGAAAAATCAAAACATTTATTAATTATATTTGAAAAAATATTGTTTATTATCTGTTGATTAAAAAATGCATACTTTCTTTTTGTAATTTGGTTTGAGATTAGCTAAACAAACTCTTGGTAATGCTCTTAGCATTGTTAAAGCTAATTCGCGACCATGTAAACCGGTTCCAACCATGTTTACTTATGATAAAATTGAAATATTTAAATAAACAAGTACTATAAAGCAAAATTAACTGTGAATTCGTATTGAATCGTCGGCACACTAAAATTAAAGTAATTTAAGGATAATTTTATTCCGTTACATAGTACACCGTATAAGTTTAGATTGCACCAAACAACTGTGAAGTGAGATCTTACTTTCTCTAATGCTGAACAGGGTTACCATCAACCAGTGTCATTACTCTGTAGGTATATTGTCGAATTATTCGAGATAATAACTAGATTGCATTACCATCTTTATATTGTTGCTGCGTTCCATGATATTTGTCCACAAAATTTGATAAATCCAAATCTAATACCATTATTTTTGTAGACAAATTGGTTAGGATCAACACGATTTATGATTCGTGGTAATCGCATGGTGTAAATCTATTTTTCTAAGTTAGCTAAAGGTAGGTTATCGATGAATCAACGTTATCTTTAGGTACGGCAGGTGTATGTTATTTTACATTTTCTCTCTATGGGGTACATTGCGTATTTTGGTTTTCCCTATTTATTAAATTTTTGAATCGCATTTGTAATTCTTTTATGGTTAAATTTTCAAAATTGATAGTTATTTCGTAAGAGATGTATGTATATGGTCATTAATTAAATATTTTAATAATAAAGTATATATATTAAAAAAAAAATTATTTTTCTAAAGATAATTAAATAATGCACTAAGTTAATAAAAAATTATTACACTAATTCTTTTATTTCATTTGCTATTAAAAACTACGATGTTTTTAATAGTTTCCTTCGTAATAATAATTCTTTTAATCTTAATTCTATTGATAAGCGAATAGATTTATTTTTATACCTCGTGTAGGCTTCTTAAAATGGAAGTCTAATAACCCTTTGTTCATCGGTAAAATTCATAAAATTTAAAACGCGTAAACGAGTCTACAATATTTTCTAAAAAAATTGTTACATGTACTTTTTTAAATATTATAAATTTTTTTTCTATTATCACCAATTCTATTTATGTTTCATGTAAGCTTTTACCATTTCATTAATGGACGGAATAGGGTCAATAAGATTCAAGGCATCGATTGAACGTCGAGAATATTTTATTCGTGTCTAACAGAAACCACGGCTTCAATTTTGCTAATTCTGCTAACTTTGTAGATCGTGTAACCCTCTGCCCTCGAGCCATTTAAACCCCTGTCAGGCGGTCCAACTTTCTCTCGAGGATTTTCCCCCGGTCATTCGCTAATGGATCTTACAGGTTATAACGTTAATTCCTATTCAAATTAACTTCTTACCAGTCCTTAAACGAACAATACTGCACTAAGTTATTATATTTTGATTTATGTTGTTGCAGTTGCTAATATTAGTCTAATAATTATAATAATAGTCTGTCGCATCTCCAACACTTACTTTAACTCTGTTTTATTGCATGTGCTTTGCAAACTATTGAATTCTTGGTATCATTCTCTATTATCTTGTAGCATACTCTACAAAATCTGTGGTTTCAGGGTAGCTGCAGGACCTTGGGTCTTTATTTTTACATTTCTAGATATCCGCCGCACCTGCTCTGCAAAACTTTGAATTTCTAAGTTACATGCTCTTAGTTGTGCTCTCAGTTTGAATATTTTTATGCTGATGCAGATTCTGTTTGAGTGCGGTGAACCTTCTTACGTCGCCTATTAAATATTTCGATTTTAATTGTCTCGTCGTAAAACGACCATCGACGTCGCCTTCGTCGACTCAAATAGTCATAGCTATCTCTTTCATTGCAAATTGACTCTCCGAAGATGATTGATAAGCAGCTCTCCTACATCATTACCAACCAAAATCCCTCCGTCTCCTTCACAAGAAATCCGGTTTGTAATGTTACGGACTGTCGTAACTCTGACGCTGAGAGAATCCTCCATTTTTGCTATACGAAAATATCGAGCAAAATGTTTTGTCTGTTCGCAAGTAAAACATGTGGGTGGAATCAGCTACCTGTTCCTTGCTCAATTTGATTCCCTCTTTGTCTATTCTCTTAGGTAAGATTTAATAATTTAATAAGCTCGGATCAGATTTTGAAACCACAAGTGTAAACAAGTCTACTGCTTGGGCATTTTGCCCTGAATTTATACGAATCGCGTTCGTAATGCGAGTGGTTGTCAATTTAAGCTTTCCTACATTTATTATAGATGACGAGTGTCTTTCTTAAATGAGAATCGTTTGACACAAAAATGTATTGAATATCGCTTTGTATATTTATATTGTAATTTTTTGACAAAGTTCAAATATAGTTAATAAGCGGATAGTGTAGAATTGTCGGTCTTTTTCAGTCATTTTAAAATTTATTGACCGTAACGATCGTTGGGTGGGTATTGGAGACGATTTTAAAAAGTGTCTTGCTTTACAATTCCCTACTTCACCGATAGACTATTTTTGTATAACCGAAAAACATTTTTAACGATGTTGCAGTACGAATAATCAAAGCGAGATTCGCTCGGTATTGTCTTTGTTTGTAAATAT
The DNA here is from genome assembly GCA_018907045.1 of Wiebesia pumilae. Taxonomy (NCBI): domain Eukaryota; kingdom Metazoa; phylum Arthropoda; class Insecta; order Hymenoptera; family Agaonidae; genus Wiebesia; species Wiebesia pumilae. The sequence goes on from JACCHZ010000192.1 coordinate 5,392,367, forward strand.
CGCTTCAGTAATTCATCGTTGCTTGCATCAATCAGCACCGTAAAAAAGGGGGGTTTGTTGAACCTAACAAAGAAATTATCGAAGATGGCTCGATCGTCCCTTCCTCAAGCATTATATTGACTTTTTTATCAATAATCGTCTGCATGGTAGGTATTCTCGGGCGGTACCTTTGCGCTTGATCGGCGTGAGGTAGGTGGATGATATATTTTACCAATGGTATTGACCTTGTATATCTTAAAACAGGATTTGCTCTCGGTCAATTAAGGAGGCTAAGGCTATTTGCTCCTTCTCCTCCAGCTTGATTACACCGAGGAAACAGATCTGGACTCCTTTCTAGAGCCGGATGTAGGAGCATTCTTCTCGGGTACTTAAGGTCGTCCAGAAGGGGCGAGATGGCGGCCATCTTCTCATTTCACTGCTCCCAAGGGTGGTAGTTATGGGTTGATACTCTGTCATCCCTTGATGCTTGGGAGCAGAAGAGTTTGGTGGTGTTCCGACACCCACATTATTACCCACGTTGACTAGTATTCCAGTAACACTGCTCACTATCCAGTATGAAACTGGAGGGGCAGTTTTCACTAATGAAGCTCTGCGGATCGAGGGACGGTTCTTTCTTGTTTGGCGTAGAGACTCGATTTTCTCTACTTGTGGGATGAGGTTGTTGATGTTTCGGAGATTTCTACGCGGTACGTAGAGCCGCAGATTTGGTCGAAAACTCGATTCTTTTCGATCAGAGATGTTGCTTGGCGACACGCTTTATCCCACTTCCCAAAGGAACGAACGAGTGCAATGGACTTGCTATACTTGGGGAAGATTCCAACTCCATTATTCCGTGTGCTTACTTCTAAACGGTCACGTCCAGTTCCTAGTCCCGGCAGATGTCGGTTTCCTTATCGTAGCCTTCCAGAACGGTCTCTTTTTGTACACTGAGACTCGGATGTTTCTGGGAGTGGTGTACAAGTCGTTATCTTCTCTCGGTAAGTCATCTTCCCTCAGTTGGAAGGTTATTCCTTACTAAATCTTTCAGCATCTCTGCCTTGGGAAGGGCGTACATCCAAACATAAAAAAGCTACTACGTTTCGATAAGCTTGTATATTAATTGGGTATTAACAGGAAGGGACGAACGTAATGGCTTACTTACGTGCTGTGCGCGAGGCAGCCGAATTTTATTCGTTGGGAAAGTTTGCAATGTTCCTCGTGATTTGACTTTATGTAGTGAAAGACGGATCCAGTACTCCTCTTTTATTTTATTATTAAGAAACGCTCATCGTGTAAGAAAAAGAATTCACTAGGAAATCAGCTAGAATTATTTCAATATAAATAAATGTAAAACCAAGGAGAAAACAGTTGTTTTTGGACAGTTATTCTGAAGCAAAATTTTAACTTTAAACCTGTATTGATATATAGAAATATAGAAATATAGAAAACACTTATTAATTTCAAATAAAAACACATCTTGATAATTCAACGGGTGCACGCGATAGCTTACCTTTTATAAAAATTAATAAAGCGTCGTATCTTTCATTGGCTGAGATCGTACAAACATCCAAGGATCTCTCGTTTTAAATCGGTGTTCATACAAGATAAATTGGAAAGCTCTTCATTTATCGCCTCTCTTAATTCGTATAAAACTTCTTTCGTTAACGAATCCGCGTATGTTTGTGTTTTCTTGGTCAAAATAAGGCATAAAGTAGAGTTTCTTTGAATAATAATATTGACTTTTGTTGTCTATAACTTAACGCGAGTGAATATTAAACTTTAAAGGTAAAACAAACATTTCGAACGCAAAAGAATAAATTTATGGTAGTCTGCTTTTGTCAGCCGCATAATCTTGAATATTGAATTTAATACGCTATTCGATATAAAATCTTGTATTTACACGCAGATTAATGATTATTAAAAATAAATTTGTTTGACATTTCAGAATAATATTTTCTAGTTGTTGTAAATAAATAGTACTTAAGCCAACATTCCTTTACTGATCATGACGATTTTTACCAAGTAATAAAGTCTTTAATAATATCGCAGCACAGATATCCTTTGTTTCATTTAATTTCAGCGAGATAAACTCCATTGAAAACATAAAATTAAAGAAATAGTGTAGCAATAAAAATCATGTAATTAAACTATATGTAATTCTTTAGGGAAAGTCTATAATTTATAAGTTGCTTTAAATAATTCATAGCGATTATTATAATAGGCATAAATTATTAATTAGTTGTTTATATTATTGATGTAAGAATCAATAATTATTGCAGTAGCACTTTAAATTATTACAAAGCACTTTAAAAGATTCAATGTTGTTAATTATTTATAATGAATATGGCGTCTCCAGTACTTATAAAATAACATGAATACTAAATCGTACCAAATTTTAATATTCTTACATGTGAGTAAAGGAGCGTTAACTTTTATTACATCATCAATAACCACTCGTATATTCTTTGAATTAATATTCACGCGGTGTATGACTATCATAGTCTATCTATGGTCTCTACATATGTATGTACATCATAGTCAAATTAAAATATGAATAAATAATGAAATAAATAGTCAGCTTCACATGGGCAGTTTTTAAATACGATTCGGAACATAAATCTTGCAATAATCTGTAAAAAATACTGGTTCGCTATTATAATTATTAGCCTGCTGATATATTTTTTAATTTGTAATAAATTATTAAAATCACCCAGGGAACTTGACCAAAACAAAAGGTAGCAGAATTATTCATAGTGGAATACAAAATAGGGTAGAAGTAAAAGAGTAGTTTCTAATTTTTAGTCCCCTTGATAAATCGAAGACTTTTAAATAAAACAAGCAATATTCTTAATAATAAAACTATTATCAAAGTTGTTGTTTAAAAAATTTTAACTTAAAATGTAGTGTCTTTAAAAAATTTGAAGATTCGTATGATTTATGATTGTAAATGGGTATTTATTGAAATAAATAAAAAGTATTAAAAACTTACTATGTGCATACTGATCAATAAAATGCTAAAGTTTAGTTTAAAATTAAGTGGTTTATGGCCGTCGACTGTGAATTATTTTGTTGTATTCATGTTCTTATCAAGTTGGATAACTACATTACCTTTTCAATTTTTTAAAATTTTTAAGTCAATGGACGACAATACTATACTTTTCATGATTAACTTAAATCATATAATTCTAGAAACGTTAATTTCTATAAAGTTTCTTTTTCTCTGGATTAATAGAAGGTTTGTAATTTTTAACTATTAAGTACATAAAATTTACGTACGTAGATTTTTCCTTAACCAAAACAATATCAATTATAGTTTGAAAAAATGTTATAAAAAAAGTAATAACATTTTACATTAAAGAATGTTTATGTAATTTAGACTTCATTTGTTTACTTATTCCGCAAAAAATATTTGTTTTATTAACTATTATAATGAATTGTACATATTTCTATACTAAACAAAAAATAAATAACCCGTTAAAGATACCGATAAAAGAAATATTAATACATGTCAGATATTAATTGTCTGATTAAAATTATCAATGTTACTAAAAGCAGATGTAAATATTATTTATTACCAGAATTATTGAGAATTTTCGATGAATTATATCGAAATTTACAAAAGGATAATAGAAATTTTACTTCAGAAAATTATATCATCATAATTGTTTGGTAACTTTTCGAAAATTAATAGATTAAGGTCAATGTCAATATTTTCCATTCGCTGCAATACTCGTGAAATTTTATATTATATTTCATTTAATTACATTTTGAAATAATTATGTATTTATAATTTATATGATACTTTTTCATAACCAGAAAGATCAAAAATATATTACGAGTAATAGTTGATGATTGGAACAGGGAAATAATACTTAGCGATTGGAAATTGATTGCTCGTAATTGTAATATATTTTGTAATATTGACTTCGGTATATATTTTTTTACTTTATCTATTTATATTTTAAATGTCATAATCGGATATATGTACACACAAGTCGAGGATAGAGGTTTATTACTTGACGTACATTATTTATTTAACTATCAATATTCTCCAAATTATGAACTTATAATCATTGCTCAAGTATTACAAGTGTCGTCGATGGCTCTAGTTGATTCGTTGTTTAAATCTCTTCTGGTTATCTACGTAAGAAATAAGAAATGTCTTTTTTGTTTATGTCACAGTTATCTTTATTTAACAGTTTAATTTAAACTATTTCTCTATTTTTATTAGATTTGCCACGTTACGGCTCGTATTAATGTATTAAAATTGCACATAAAACAATATTCAAAGAATTTCATCAATAAATATGATAATAATGATAGTAATTTAAAAGAACTGATACTTATCGTAAACGAACATCAAAATATTATAGCATTGGTCAAAGAAATTGACAATGTCTACAATTTCGTATCACAAATTCAACTTATATTTAGTAATATTATCATTAGCATAACGTGTTTTACTTTAATTATAGTGAGTCATTAGTTATTATTTATGTAAAAATGTTTCAAATAAAGACATTAATTTTTTAAACAATTTCAGACCCCCGTAGTTAAGCCATTTCTTATAGCGAAGTCTGTTCTTGTTATCGTAGTAGCCGTTTCTCAAGCCTTTGAAATTTGTTTTGCTGGACAATATCTTCTTGACAAAGTATTTTTAAAATATTTTCATATTTCCCACTCATTGTAAATCTGGAAATCCCATTGAAACTATTAAAATATATTCGTTCATTTAGATCGACGTTTTATAAATTAATAATTGTTCGCATTTTTTTAGGGTGATACGATTGCTAACATGTTATACGATTGTTTTTGGTATAATGCAAAACCTAAAGAGATGAAAATAATAATATTTGTAATAGCAAATGCTCAAATTCCATTAACAATAACTAATGGAGCTTTATTTAAACTTTCTATAAAAAGCTTCCTCCAGGTAAGTTTTACAGAAACTTTGATCTTAAATTATTTAACAAAATAATTGATAGTAATAAATAAGGTGTGTAAAAATGACGTGCATTATATAAAACTTATTTACAGATTTCACATGAAACTATATGAAATATACAATTTTTCATTATTCGCCTCTTTAAAAATAAAATTATTTATCCTTATTCAAGTCGATCCATTTATTTGAATATTTGTTTTGAATAACCTTTGACTAAGATACTTCTGGTTTAGCTGATGAATGATTTGAAAAGTTTTTGTAACTAATTAGAGAAGTTTAATTTTTATTTTTAACTTAGGTTAGACTTTTAGATATACTAATTTATAAATTTAATTTTTCATCATCAAATGGATTTTTTATTTTTTGTCTAATTAATAAAATAATCTATAAAAGTAGAAGAAAAATAACACTGAGATAGTAAGTGAAAAAAGATTTTTCACTTTAGTCAATGAGTAAAGATTAAAAATTTTATAACAAAATACATTCAAACACGAAATTAAAAAAAAACATTTAGTATTTGTTCCGAAAGTAATTAATAAAATATTCGTATCGCTTGTAGCATACTGTATGATATTTTATGAAAATAATTTGTAATATAGATTAAAAATTAAAGGTAAAGTGGTATTTTTAGTTTGATTACATAGGCATTTATATTGAGAGATAGTATGTTAAAATATGTATTGTAGAATTTTGAGAAGTTTTCTGAATTAATTAATTTTTTTATATATTATGTTTATATGATAACTAGAAGTATTATAGTTTTTTTCTTGGAAATTAAAATTTCTACGTATACTTATAGAAATAAATCCTGTTTTCATCTATTTTTATACGACACATTAATTGTAATTTTAAACAACATTAATTTACATATTAGTATAATTTTCAGATTTTGAAGACAGCTTTTTCATTTATATCAGTTTTTCGTGCTGTAATATTGTAGCTGAAACAATATTTACATAATTACAACTGATCGCCTACATCAAGATTTAAACAACAAGATCAGATAAAAGTAAAGTTTTTAATGAAGATTCAAATATATTACCATGATAGAAATATCTACATATATTTTTATGAATTTTTACAAAGACATGTTAAAAGATGTTGAATATTGTTAAAAATATTTCAAGAAATTTAAATATAATTAGCTACCATTTCATAAAGATAAGTATTTTTGTGCAAAATAAAAATTGAAGAAAACGATATAATGTTATAATAATGTATTTAATATACAAGAAACTTTACAATTTTTCTACTAAAATATTTAAAAATATTCTATAAGGTTCAAAGCGGATAATCAAGATTACTAGATAAATTGAATAGAAACTATATCTAAGCATAAAAAATAAAATTTCGGAATAATAATTAAAATAAAAATTAATCTAATATCCGATAAGATGCTTAAAAGACCCTCGTCGATATTATACAGCACGTTCTCGTATTATACATAGGGGGTACCATCCTTAAATATGAACAATAATCGTGAATATATTAAATTATTGAATATATTATGTCGTAGACAGTCGAGGAAAATAGGAAAAAAGACTTAGATGTCGTTACCCACACTGATAAAGTCATGTTATTTAAACGAAGAAAATCAGTAAAACTGCAAAATAGTCGAGCGCAAAATATTTATCAACAGTAAAATACCGTTTCTTGCTACAGAGTGCCAATGATAAAAATGCACACTAGCAAATAGACATTGTACCGCAAAAATAAAAGAGAATTTTCTACAAAGAACGTAGCAAGTAAACTTGAAAAAATTAAATAAATTCTAATTACATAATGACTCTAACGTATACAGCGGAAAGGAAAAGTTTTCAGGCTTGCAATTGTATAAGAAAATTTACATAAGGTCAGCAATTAGAGTGATATAATATTATATTTTACTGCATTTACGAATTGACACAATTATATATCTAATAGTTAAATATGAATAGTTAAAATAGGTATATGAAGTAATATGAAATAACCCGAATTGAGATTCATTGGTAATTTTTTACCGAGTACATCAAAATTTTCACTAGCTAAACGAAATTTCGATTTGTGTTTACTCTAAAATAATTTAGCGGAATGAGTATTTTATTGAAGGTAGTGGTATTTTGCTTTAGTTAAATTTTAGCTAAACTTATTTTATTTATCGATTATATATATATATATATATTAAACATCAGATTTAAAAGATATCCATAACACCGTAAAATATGAAATAATTTGACATAATGAGGTATAAAGGAATAAATAATGTTTTTATATTTTCTGCACGTTTATGAAAAATTGTATATATACGCTTGAAATTTAAGCTAAATTATTGTATTATGCAATATAAATTATCGCATAAATTTTGAAAAAATGTTAATTGTAAATAAATTGTATACAAATTCTCACTAAATTTCAAATGTCATTATAATTAAATACTATGAATTGGTAAAAAATCAGTGTTTTACTTAAAAAGTCTTATTGGCGCTAATTTATACAGCGATATAAACTGCATTGTAAATATCCTGTTAAAAGAAAACATAATGCATACGAAAGAGTTTTCATCGGCTTCGTTATTTGCCTTGCTATTGAAAATAACTGCTGTACACTCTTATCAATTATATATGTCATATATCTATTACAGGAGCTGAATAATAAGTGACATGAAAAATCTACAAATTAAACAATTTTTTATTTTTCGTATATAAAATCTATTTAACAACAAATACTTAACATAATAGTAACTATTATTGATCTTTGAAACGTGGGCTTCTTTATTTTAGTTTATTAAGTTAAAATATGTAATCTTCTTTTTTTTGTAATTTTCAATCAGGATACTTAAAAAAAGGTAACTTAGTTGTCCAATGTCAATCTTATTCGACGAGATTTGAAAAATGTTCGTAATTTAAAAATTTTAAAATTTTAAAATTTCGTACAGAAGAATGATACAAACGTAAAGTATTAAGGCTGAGGAAATGAATTGCTTTTATAACTTTTAAAAAATAATTCTAATCAATAACGATGACATTATTGCATACTAGTTTAAAAATAATTCAACGCGCATATTGATTTTTTATTTGAGTTGATTTTTTGAACTGTGTCTGAACGCAGTCCTAAAGTTTGAATTTAACAGCACCGATAAGTGATGGACATTCTGATTTGATAATCTGTCACAAGTTGCAAGTGGTATGTTGAAGCTTATCGAAACTGATAACAGTTTAAAATGGTCTATTTTTCTCATAGTCGTATGCTTAACCAAACAATATATCGTCGGTTGATTGCTTTACGTTCTGAACGTTCTTGTATTTATGATCTATTTATTCCCAACTATTAATGCATCTCTCTGGAGGGGAACATGGCAACTCTTGTACGGTATCATATCAATCAAATACCGAGAATAAAGTTTATCATACTATGGTATTAATATAACATTCACGTTGTTAAATAATGTAGCATTTATGAAAATCCAGCGTGTTTGGTGATTCCCATTACAAGAAAGTAATTATAAGAAATAGTCATAATAAAATGAAATTGATACATTTTACAATTACAAGCCAAAAAATAATTATATATTATTATACTATTTTCTTGATTATAAGAAAATTTTCAAAGGGTTATGTTAAAAAACACTACAATTTTATGTGTGAAATCGTAAATTCGATGCTTTATACGTCCAAGCAAGCCAAGATCAAAGGCCAACAGAGAACGAAAATCACACGATTTTCTACTTTTCATTGAGTATGCGTGTAAATTATAGGTGTGCCTCGGATATACGTAAAGTTTACGTCAGAAGTTTTCAATAAAAGAAAAATTAAATTTTTCAGCGCTCAAGCTGCGGGCCTCGTTTAGCCTTTTGTTTTTGTAATCGAACCTTTCTATTCATTCTTTACTTTAACTGATCCCACTTAATTGCATCATTACATCGTTCTCAGTGACGCACTCGGTAATTAATAATTTATGCAAGATCTAAGCATCGTTACGTTTCACGGTACGTTCGATTCGCGTACCGTATGACTTTTCTCTATTATGACTATTTACTTATATTAATAAAACGGTCCGCATCTTTACATATTTATTCAACCTAATTCATGATATTTGCAACATTTGGTGTAACTATTTTGCTGTTTATTGAGTACGTTATTGCAAATGACTGCAACAAAGTGGTGACGGTGTGGACATCGAGATCTCAAACCAAGACCTAACTTTATACTGTACCACATCACTACAAGGTAGGGATAGGGGTTCTTTCTTTGAAGTCGCACACTTCCGTGAGGCACTTCCTTCCGATTACTACGCCATGTTTTCCAAGTGCTTTCCATAATCGTTGTGCAGTTCGCCACGAATTTTTTCTTTTATTCATTACCGGAGGCTCTTTTGCTCGCTCGCTTGCCTCAACCAAATTTCCTCTCTTTCCCTCTCTTTCTCGACGTTGTATGTGGTTTGCACTTGGAGCTACCAGCACTCTTTTTCATATTTTTTTTATGAAACCACGGCACTATGATGTATTTATGCAATTATGATAAGTTACCGATGAGTTGATTCGAATGGCGGGGCTGGAGGGGAATTGGAGTACATTATTGCGTAACATGTGTTCATGTCACATGTCACAGATGTAACATCGAAGCAACTTTTGAAGAATTAACGATCGAAAACGTGGCTGATTAGATAGCTTCTGATGCCGTGATTTTTCGAGGTATTATTTAATTTACCCACAAAAATTTAAAAATTAGTACAAATTTTCTAAACTTTGATTGAATTATGTAAATCATGTCAATATGTAAATATTTTTATGGATTTTAACGGTCCTACGATTTTTTATGTTAAAATATGTACGCGTACTTGTTAATTTATTTTTTGCATTTTTAAATACATGTTTCAACATGCTTAGAAAGTACGACAATTGATATACTTTTTTTTGCATAATTCCAAAGTTTTTAAAATAGTTGAGATGAAAGCAAACGTTGCACGTGCTTTTAGCTGGATAACTTACAAGTAAATGCATAAATTTCAGCCATAAATAGATTGAATCAGCTGACAGTATGTCAAATCATCTGCATATTTCAAGTATTAAAATTAAAAAGTAGATTGACAAAATTCAGTTTAAAATATTAGAATATAATTTCGGTTAAAACAGCAAAAAATACTATAATGACTCAGGAGCATAAGCAGTGGATACAAGTAAAAGAACAAAAGCTGAAAACAAATCTGAAAATAATCTACACAGAATGATTATCCAAAAAGGAAAAAATTCATCCCTTTCGTATTCAGAAATTGATTAAGTCCTTGTTTAAAATTTAATAAATTCAAGATTTCCAGAAGATGAATAAATTACGTTAAGTGGAGCTAATTTAATGTGAAAAATTATCAGTGATATAACCTATTGCACCAAGCATCGTATGGAATTGTTTCTTCTCACTTGACATAAAATAAGCTCGACATATTTTATTCTAAATCATTTTATGCCACCTTAAGTGCCATTTACAGTATCCAACATGTTTGAAACGTATGAAGAATTGACGATTGAAAATGTGGCTGGATGGATAGCCTCCGCCGCTATGATTTTTGGAGGTGTTATACCATTCATTCCACAATATAAGGAAATTAGACAAAAAGAAGATACCGAAGGCTTTTCTTTATACGTCTGTCTTACGTTATTAATTGCAAATACTTTACGTATACTTTTTTGGTAGTGTATATTTTTCATTAAAATTTTTAAGCTTTAAAAATAATATTTTATTAGTAAAATTTTTCTAGGTTTGGAAGGCATTTTGAATTACCATTATTAATTCAAAGTATTCTAATGATAGCTACTATGCTTTTTATGATAAAAATTTGTATTAATATCAGAAATAAGCACCAAATAATAAAACAGAAAGAAAAAATATTTACAGGTATGCGTTTCAGTGTTATATTTAATATAAGTAAAATTAATGTTTTGGAAGTTTAAATTTACTAGAGCTTATGTTTTTCAAATAATTTTGATTAAGTTTCATGAATTATTTATCACATTTTGTAACTTAATAAGTTTGTAGAATTTATGTTTTAATTTTTGTTTATTTAAAATGGATTTTCATAGATTTTGACTCTAAATTCTTTTGGAAATGGACAGACTTCCAATCTTACGTAGATTTTATTCTACTGTTTGCATTCATTGGAGCTGTGCTGATGTACCTTTTAATAGATGTCCCAGTATTCGTAGAATTTATTGGATTATTTGCTTTATTAACAGAAGCAATGCTAGGACTTCCTCAATTTATAAGAAATTACTCTAATAAATCTACAGAAGGAATGAGGTATTACAAAAATAAAAATAATATACTAAAGTAAATAAAGAGTATTTTTAATATAAATGAACTTAAAACTACTTTTTATTACAGTATTGCAATGGTAACCTTGTGGACCATAGGAGATACATTTAAAACTTTTTATTTTATACAACGTAATGCACCAGTACAATTTTTTATATGCGGATCACTTCAAATTATAATCGATTTGGCAATACTTTTTCAAGTCAATTTTTATAAAAATAACATGGTTTTAATGAGGCCAATTGCTAGAATAGATTAAAACTTTATTTTACACGATTAAAATTTAAACAATTTAAAGAGTATTTATACATATTCATGAATTTCAATTACTTTATTAATTTATAAATTAAGATATTGAAAAATATAATGAGTCAAACAACATAATGAATTTTTTAAGAAATAAGTTTATCTCAATGCGAGTTCACTTAACTGATACTTGTTTTTAGTATATTTTTAATATTTGAAACATTTTCTTGTTTGTCTTATCTACAGATGTATAAAAGTCATTCTGTGATACGCTCTGAGCTAAGAAAGTAAAAGCTTGTTTGGCCATTACATTTTTCAATAGGCTAATTTCTTTAATTAATTAACTATAAAAGCTTTTTTATCTTACATTTATTGTATTATTTGTACATGGAAAACTTCCTAGTCTTTGAGAAATACTATAATTTGTATACATTTATTTTTTAAACTAATTATTTGTAAATATTATTAAGTATTGTTAGTATTCTTAGATCTTAGTTTGTAAAAAAAATATTTTTACTTATAAATATCACGTTAATTTAAGTTTCTCTTCTTGTGCCAAAAGTTGATTTTTTATCTTCTGTAAAAGTTCCTTTTTCACCACATCTGGAACTCGACTTCTTGCTCTACTTGTAACCATTGCCAAAAGTGCATCGTATGTAATGTCTTGACCATTTTCCTTGATAATTTCCTTACAAATCAGCTTAACTTCATCTCTCCATCCGCATTCAACTAATCTGCGTCTTAATAATTCTTTAAGACTGTAAATAATTTATAAATATTTAAAAATTTTTCATATAAAATTTTTAAATATATGATATTAATTCAAATATAACGATATTTATTTATACATTCATTATTTTACTTATCAAATGAAACACACTTATATTATAATTATAAAAATTATTTACCCATCACGATCGCCAGCTTTGACTAATGTTTGATGCGGTGAAGTCTTCATTTTAAAAATAACTTTTAACTGCAAATGTTAAAATAAAAATATAGTCCGTTAAAACACCGAAATTCCGATTTAATTTGATTTTAGATTAAATATTTTAGGTTATACAATAAATTGAATAAATACTAAATAACGAGAATTACAATATTAACCAATAAGCGTTTGTGTATAAAGATACACAATGCTACTATTTATACTCTCTGCCAATTAGAATTTTGGACAAGTCAAAGATAAAGATTTCTTTTCTTAGATTAAGTTTTTTAAATAATTATTATATTAATCTACATTTTCTCCAGTAAGCGACCACAGTGATGGAACTTTTTGTTTCCTTCCTCTTCATCTCACATGCAAAAGGTAAAGTAAATGTCTTAATGTGTTGTATTATTGATTATTAATATTTCTCAAAAATTTACTATCAGATAATAATTGCAGTTATTTACGCGCAGATAAATAAATAAATCTTACAGAAATATATTTAAAATTTTTATTTATAAAATAGAAAGCAGTTAATAAATAAGAAATCAATCATTTAGTTTTCCAATGACTGCTATAAATATAATATTTTCTGTATAATAATTTATTATAAAAGAAATACAGTTTTTAATTATATTTTATAAAATTATTAACTTTAAGACATCATGTATTTAGTGTATTTAGTTTATTTATTCGTGTTTAGAAAATATGAACATAAAACCAAATAATTAGAGAAAGTAAGTATTCTTTGATTGAATTAATTGAGATTTATTTTTTTATAAAAGGTGTTCTGAGACTTGCTTTATTAGTTTTTTTTCAAAACCTTTTAATTAATTCGAAATACTGACGTATATGTGTTTACGATAAGGATTTAAAGCAAATTATCGCTTTATGTTCACTTGAATTTGTATTGTCAATAAAAATGAAATGATATGCGAGATGTGAGAAGTAAAAATAATTTTAATTCTATACATTAAATATAGGTATTTAGAGTTTTAATTTTTATACAGTAAGGTTATAAAAACTGCAAAGATAAAAATAATTGTCGTTAATTAGTATGTTAATGTATAATCATTTGCATTTTTTCTGTTTTTTTTTACTAATTTCTCATATTCAAACACTATCTTATAAATAGAATAAGATAACGAATAGATATCTTTTGCAGATAAAGTCTCCTTTTTATACTTTTGGTTATCTTTTTAAAACATACGTCTACTAATTACCAAGTAAATATTATTATTTCTCTAGTACGATGAGGATCTTTTATCTTTATTATATCTTCAGCATACTCTTAAAAACATCTACTTTACATTAATATCTGTATATTATCTGCTGAGTAATTTCATTCTGCTTTTATTGTATTCCTTATGCGCTTGCGTACAGAAGTGCAATTACAATCTCTCAATCGTCATCTGTTTACGCATACCTAACAAATAATACACTTGTATGTAAAGTTAGGAATAGAAAAATTTGGTGATGGTGATGACAAAACTACAGAAAAATTAAAAGTATAATAGAGTTTCAAAATGACTTCGAAGAGAAAAGCGAGGATTACTATAAAATTTAATAGTAACGTTTAAAATAATTCTGCAATTTTATATTCGCGGTTGTATAAACAGATTATTTTTTACACTATGGGTACTGAAGATGATGTTTGTTGGTATCACGGAAACCTATCAAGGGAAGATGCAGAAAAATTGCTTCAAGAAGGTCAATAACATTTAAAACTTTTTTGATACGCGAATAAATTTCAAAGTTCTTTTGTTAATGAAATAATAATTCTTTTAGATGAGCAAGAATATGGAACTTTCCTTGTAAGAGAAAGCAGTTCTTCATTGGGAGATTATGTTCTTTCAGTTTTGTATGACAATGAAGTTGTGCATTACCAAATTAGAAAACATGGAGAAGATGCATTTTTTTCAATAGGTAAGGTATTTCTTTTGTTGAAGTTTAATTTATTATACATTGGTAATTTCATACAAGGATCTACTAGATAATATACCTAAATCTTTTAAATGCTTAGATGATGAAACAACTATACATGGTTTAGACACACTTATTGAATATTATCAACAAGAAAATTATGGGCTTGTAACAAAACTACGAAAACCTTGTAAAGGTCTACCACCACCACATGATACAAGAAGACATGGAAGAATGAACTTATTGCACAGAGCCACAATTCAAGTAAAAAAAAATGATTTTTTGTAAACTAAAATAAATCATTTTAGTTTATATTGAAATTGATTTATTATTTTCAGAAAAATTATACAATAGTATCCGAGTTATTGAAATGTGGTTATAGAAGTTTAGATGCTAAAAATCAACTTGGTCAAACAGCAGTGCATTTAGCTGCCAAAGGTGGAGCAGATGAAATATTGAACAAACTTATTCAGAGTAATGCCAGTGTTAATTGTAGAGATACTGCTGGATATACTCCTTTGCATGTGAGTTTACTTTTAGAAATTTAAAATCAATTTAATTAAATAATTATAAAATAAATGAATTTTGTTTCTTTAAAAAGCTTATAACAGTAGGATAATTGTAAAACAGGTAATGTTTATTGTAGAACTACTTTTGCAATTAATTGAATTCTTAGTATTATTGTTGTATAGTTAATATGTCATTGTAAAATTATTTAAATTTTTTGC
Organism: Wiebesia pumilae; assembly: GCA_018907045.1. Lineage (NCBI taxonomy): Eukaryota > Metazoa > Arthropoda > Insecta > Hymenoptera > Agaonidae > Wiebesia > Wiebesia pumilae. The sequence continues at coordinate 5,407,400 of JACCHZ010000192.1, forward strand.
AAAATTTTAAGCTTATTTTCATAAATATTTAATAAGTAATTTATGAAATTTTTAACATTATTTTTAGTATGCTTGCCAAAGTAATCTTCCAAATACAGTAGAGATATTAATTGCTGGAGGTGCAAATATTCAAGCTCGTCATACAGAAACAGGTAAAATAAATGATTCTTTATTAAAAAATGTTATTTTGATTTTCTTATTAAGACTTACATTTCATGCCTCATGTTTTACTAGCATTATAAATTCAGAAACTAATTTTTCTTCAGGAATGGTGCCATTACACGAAGCAGCAAGTAGAGGCCATGAAGAGGTCATTCAAATATTACTTTCTGCAAATGCACCTGTAAATCCAAGAACATTAGCTGATGATGTGCCAGCAGATCTTGCAAAACGAAATGGCCATGTAGAGTGCGAACGGATTTTACGTAATATGATTCTTCATTTTAAACATAATTATAATTAGTTTGACTCGTCATTTCTAAGTTCATAATTATATATGATAGGTAATTACACTAAACCAACAAAAGAAAAATTAAGTAATTGGTATCATGGAACTTTGGATAGGATGGAAGCTATCAATCTTTTACATAAAAGTGGAGATCTTGATGGATCATTTTTAGTTCGCCTTAGTGAAAGACATGATGGAATTCGTGTACTCACAGTTATGTATAATAAACAAACCTATCACTTCCAAATACAAAAACGGGTAATTATAAATCATCTTAATTACTTTCCATTAGTTTTATAATTTACTAATTAGAAAATTATATTTATAAATACAGAGAAATTTTCTATTTATCGATAATGGGCCATTTCTACCTTCATTAGAACATGTCATAGAACATTATCGTTGTATGCCAGATGGACTTCCAGGTCCTTTAATTCATCCAATTACACCTGTACCTAAGCCTCCAATTCCTGAAATGCCTCCGTCTATATTTAATGGAGTAAGCATATTACAAATTTAACAATGATGTTCTTTTTTTTACGCAATAAAATAATAATTTTCATTGTTTAAAAAGGATACTCTCCGAAAAAAGAAAAATTCAATCCCTAAAAGCTTCTCTGAACAAATGGAAATGCCATATTTGCATCCAAGTAGTTCAAATCGAGTGAATAACAATTGCATTAATAATCATACCAATGATAATGATCTACACAGCGCTGTTCCTGCAATTGTTGAAAATGACGAATCAATGCCTATAAAACAAGGTGCATATAAAAAAAATAAATAAAAAAATCGTGCATGTAAATTTTAGTTTACTAAGTAACAAGTAAAATTAGTTACTTAGTACAAAAAGAATTAAATTATCATATCAATTCGTTTTTATAGTATTCTTACCTGGAGAAAATATAATTCTTGGAGAAGTATTGGGAGAAGGAGAATTTGGAGCTGTTTATGAAGGACTTTATGATTCACCATCTGGTTCTCAAGAACCTGTAGCAATAAAAATGTTGAGAGATACACATAATGCTGCTACGCGCGAAGAATTTTTAAGAGAAGCGCGATTGATGATGACATTTAATCATCATTGTATTGTAAAATTAATTGGATTCTCAGAAGGTCCACCATTATTGATGGTATTAATAAATATAAATATAATATAATTATATTACAGCTTATAGAAAAAGTATTTTTCATTTTTCAGGTACAAGAGCTAGTATCACTCGGTTCCATGTTAGCGTATCTTTTAGAATTTCCAGATAGAATAAGTCCAAACTATGAGCTTAAAATTTGGGCTTCACAAATTGCTTGTGGTAAACAAATAATGCTTTTGTATTCGCTTAAAAATGTAAAGTAAATTATTTCATGTTTTATGTATGTTTAAAAGGTATGAAATATTTAGAAGAAATAAGACTTGTTCATCGAGACTTAGCAGCACGAAATATTTTGCTTACATCGAGACATCAAGCTAAAATAAGTGATTTTGGTCTTTCAAGAACGTTTGGTTCAAACGATTATTATAAAGCTACAGCAGGAGGAAAATGGCCAATAAAATGGTTCGTATAACTTTGTAAATCTTATGTTTTATTTAAGTTTTCTACAATAATAGGTAATTTTTAGGTATGCTCCTGAATCTTATAACTTCGGGACATTTTCACATGCCAGTGACGTATGGAGTTACGGAATAACATTGTGGGAAATGTTTTCTTATGGAGAACAGCCATATGGAAACAGACGTGGTGCTGAAGTAAGTACTTAATTATTGCAAACTAATAACCTATTTATATACACAACATTTAAACAAAAACGAAAGTATTAAAAATTTGTTGTTAATTATTAAAAGTTACTTAAGATTGTTGTTTCATGTTTTTTTATAAAGGTAATCGATCTCGTAGAAAAAGGTGAAAGACTTGTTCAACCAGAAAAATGTCCAAATAATGTATACCAAGTTATGCAAAAATGTTGGTCGTACTCTCCATCAAACCGTCCCACGTTTCAAGAATTACTTGACATTTTTAGTAGTGATCCAGAGTACGCCAACATCCAAGATCTTATAACAGCTGTTGATATTAGCTGATAGTTTACGAATAATTGTGTACAATTTTATTACAGATTCTTCAGCAATCTTTTTTACCATGTACTGATTTAACGTATACGCTTTCAAATTCTACATAGTTCTTAAGATTTTTTTAAAACAATATATTATGTATATTTAAAACGTTTAAATATGTTTTTTACTAAGCTATGTATAATATGCATTTACAAAGCAACGAATTATAATTTTTTCTTTTTATAGTAAGGATGTTAAATAAGAAATAAAATACCGTTTTGACAGAATCGATGAAAATTTATTAATACTATTATAAAGCTGTTTAATTTACAATTTAATTATTTTGTCTTATCACATTATAAAATTTCATTAAAAAGAAAAACCGTTTGACACATTTTATTATAACATATAAAACCAACAGTGCTGACCTTTTATTCATATTATCTCTAAAGAAAATTATAATTTTAACACGTTTTAACAAAAGAATCGGACAAATTAACTGTTATACGAATGTCATTGAAAATTAAATATCAACTTTTTATATAACAAGTAAATTAGTTTGTATAAATAAAGAGTATTAATATTATTAGGTAGTTTGCGAATGATCATTTAAAAGTCAAAAACAAACAATTATGATAAAAACAGTAAAAGTAAACCGATTGCTTTAAACTTTAAAAATTAAAATTAAAAATTGATATTTCTGGTCATTCACAAATATAAGAAAAATTACGAGTCATAAAAAAATGATAAACGTTATATTTTATAAAAATATATACTTAAGTAGATATAGATATATCTTATTTCTAAAATTTAATATTTTTTAAAATATGATTATTCGTTATCACTTTTAATTTATTTACATACTCTAAATATAATATTATTATTTAATATATTTAATATTTTGTGGATTGAAATTCTTAACTTTTATTATCTAATGAACATTCGCAAAATATATCTGATTTTATTTGAAATGGAATTTATTTATTATATAAAAACTACTAGGGTAAAATTTATTTCAGTTTTAAATAATCAATCTTTAAGAAATAACACCATAGTGTAAAGTGCATAAATTATTTTGAAAAATTACTATCACATAACTAGAATGTTTTGATCACAATATTTTTATACTCAAATCTCAATTATATAATTTACACTACATGTATTAATAATAAGTCTTTTAATATACTGTAACATGAATTTTATTTAAAGAATTAACTTGAGATTTAAATTTATAACAGTTTTATTTCCTATTATATTAACAACTTCAGTAAATATTTCTAATTTTTTTTTCTTTATCATACACATGTATAGAAAAAGGAAAATCTTATTGAGTAAAATTGAGCTTACTTTGAAATAAAATGTCAATTGCACTCAATGTATTCTTGATGCTTTTCAAAATTAAATAATAAATCATTTAATAAATTTTCAACACCATTAACATAATATGAACCTTAGATCTATGTACAAATTATATACACACAACAAAGACAGGAGCTTCGCTTCTATGTGAAGTCGATATACCTTTCTTTTATATTCCCTGGATTTGCAGTCAATCAGCATCTGCCTGTGATGTAATCTTTTCTTTTTGATTAAATACTTATCAATTTTATCATTGAAATGTAAAAATGAATTTTAAATATAAAATTATAACAACAGCTAATAAATAATATTTGGGGTTAATTAAACGTTCTTTATTTATGTTTTATTTCCATACAAAAGATTACGACACATGCAAATTCGTATCGCAAAGTGACAGCTTTTCAGCTTATTTATAAATTACACTTGCATTTGAAAGTAGAAAATAACGAAAAACATAATAAATAATAACGGAGACCAACTCTATGTACAGAACATTAAATCCCCGATTTCTTCATCAACCCTGCGAGGAATTAATCAACGTATCGATCCCGCTGGATCAACTGAATTGTAGCTCTCATATCGCATAAGCTTCCAAGAAAAAATTTCGTCTGATGTATTTTTTCGCATATATAAATTAAAAAGAGAAAGAAAACATACTTTAAATTAAAAGCCAACAGACATACATTCTATCTATAAACTTATGTCTCGTTTGGATTTTATATATTTTATCGAAAAAAATGTTCGCTCAAACATATCGTTTATATCCATATACCCGCTTACGACGCAAGAACAAAACTAACGAACCACCTCATGTTTTAATTTGTTTATAATTCGCTCTTTGCATTACTCTGGACTTTACTGTTTTACTTTCACTCACACATATAATTTTTATTTGTTCATGCGCGCACGCTTGCGCACATACACGCACGCACATACATCCCACCATGAAAACACATTGATATACATGTATATTTTTTCTAGATCTCTTTCTAAGTATAATTTTAAAAAGCGCATTTCTATTGAAGTATAATATAAATGTAGCATAAACATTGCACTCTTCTTACTTTGTTTACTTATTTTGCTTTTAGCATCGCCTCCTTTCTCTTCTTTTGTGTATAAAATAATCGCCAAACAGTATATTTTCTTTCAAGTAAAACTTTTGACAGGCTTGCAAAAAAACTAAGAGCTTGTTCTGCTCCCCTCGCTAGATCAAATTTCGACTGTAGTAAAATTACCACGTGGGAAAAACAGTCACTTGTATCCTTCTCATAATAACGAATAATCAGTTTTTCAAGACTTTCAAATTATAAAACGAAATGGAAGAAAATGCTGATGAAATAAAGCTTTTTTTCAATTATGTAAATTTTAAAATCATCTTACATATATGTTTCCCCTCTTCGAATTTTAAGTTTACATGTTTGTTCATTTATAACTGAATAATTGATAAATAATTCGCAAATATAAAATTAATTTTCTCATTGACAAAAATTTTCAGAAAAATTACAACTATATATAGTATTGTAGAAGTATTTTTTGTACGTTATGTTCTTTTAAAATAATTTTTTTTTATAATGAAATGCAATAAAACTTTCGAATAATTTAAGAAATTTCTCAATAATGAACTAGCTTAGTATCAAAAGTGATAGTTCCAAAAACGTATATTTCATAAATAATTGGTCAATAATATTTGTAAATAAATCTTCTGATTTCCAGTCATACATCATTATATCAATAATTTTTTCTTAATTTACCTTTATAATTAAACGTTTGTCATTGAAACCAAATTTATTATCACACTAACGTAAAAAATATAGTTGAAACTATAATTCTTAGTTCAGCAACAAAAAAATTTACACGCATGCATACATACATATATATATATATTTAGTAATCAGAATTAAAAGAAAAGATATCATTAAAACTGGCTCTTTTATAATTTAAAACTTATTTAAACTTATTGCATGATAATGAAAAAAGGTATTAACAAACCTCATAATGATCAACAATTTATGAAATTTAATTAAATTGACCAATTTAATGAACAAAATGCTACACGCGTCGAAATTTAACAAATGGCATAGAAAATAATTCCATTGGTACATTTGAAAAATCTTGATGGACGCTAACACTAATTCAAAGCAAAGTAGGTTCTGTTCTCAACGTCTTCAAGGTAGCAAAATATAAGATAAAAAACGCTGACCATAAATTACAGCTTGTCGCAAATGAACAGGAGGGAAAGGGAAAGAGGATAAGAGAGAGAGAGAGAGAGAGAGAGAGAAAGTTAAAGCGAAGGCAGCTAGAGTACTAGAACATGCCGAATTCTTGATCGAACGAGGGGCAGAAGGAGGAAGAATAATAATAATAATTCGTCTATTCGTCTTCATGACCTCTTTCTCATCTCTTGGTAGCTTCTACAATTATGGGCAGCCGAACAGCTTCTCGTTATCAGTGGCCTTCGTCTCGGCAAAGAAAAAGAAAAAAGAAGGTACGACTCGAGCCCTCGACGAGGCCGCGCTATCAAACCTGCCCACCGACGTCCGCCTGATATCTCAACGTGAGGTACTCCGCAGCCTCGGTCATATGACTGATGCTGCGGTGCAGTCCGCGGAGATGACGTCTGAAGTTCTCGGCAGCTAAGTTCGCCAGTCGATCACTGGGTTCCTCGCTTTCGAGACCTGAGTCGTTTTCAATGCCGGTGTCGGAGTCCGAGTCCGAGGCAGAACTGCTCGAGACCATGGACGAAGCGGACTGAAGACTCTGCATGGAGGTGGTGGATGGGCACCTCGCGTGACCAAGGTGCGTGTGCTCTATCGCGGCGACCTGGGCCTTGGCGCGCTGAGGTTCTTGCTCCTGCAAATAATGAAATTGAATTGCAAGCTCCTGAAAATGCCGTGTGGCAGTGCTCACCAATACCGATACTTTAATCAAAATTAAAATTATCATCGTCGTCTACGATTTGCCACGTTTTACCATAACTGATTAATGAAACGCCGAACAAGAAAGTGTTTCAGCGAACAATGAACAAATAACGTCTCAAATGTACCTGGTGGTCATCGGCGAGAAATTCGGTTGGATTCTCTTGTGACCAAAGAAGTTCGACCTTCATCTGGTTGACGATGTTGTAAAGTCTATAGAGATCGGTATTGCATAGACTGTCTTTGATACTGGTGCAGCCGTGCTGCTTGCCCGCTTTCTCGCAGATGGTATCCGTGGTATCACCGACCGCCAAGTCCAGCAAGCGACTCGGCACGAGAATCGTCTCCTCCATCTCGTTTACGGTACGCACGAACCTCTCCATGCTGTTGAGGATGCTGGCATTACTGAACTCTGATTCCTCGTGCCTGGCAATTCTGCGCAGACTACATCTATAAAGTAACGAAAACAGTACGTTAAGCATTACGTTGAGAAATTAAAAATTCTTAATGTGACATGTTTATGAAAGGAGGACTTGATTGATATTAAATGATGCTTTTCTTCGCTCACGGAGAATCACGAAGCCTACGTGAACATCGTTAAATAATTTCATCGGAAATAATACGCATTTTTAAAGGAGACGACAACGCAAGCATTTAAGAGTTTCATTATGATCGAAACTTCTTTGTAGTATACTTAATAAAATTAATGTATTCGTTGCTAATGGAATTTTGAATATATTCTTTTATTTTTTAATGGCTCGGTAATAATGAAGTTCAAAGTTTAAATCAGCGAAATATAATTGCATACTTTTTTGCAGGTGTGAATGGCAGATTCATAACATTCCAATGATGTAAACTTCAAAACAACATTAATAGATTTTAATGAATATTCATTAGAATTTTTTCTCATTATAAAGAAGCAAAAATTAAAAAAATGTATATTTCGCATATAAAAACTAAGTAATATAGTGTAATTTAAATGGTTAAAATATGAAAAAAGGTATAAAACTCGGTAACGAGTGCTTTGTTCTCATAGTATGGAGAACAACGCTTGAAATAATATAAACGCGAACTACTTTAAGTAGGAATTAAAAAGGAAAACTGGCTTTACAATGATATAAAAAATAACTGAAAAGTTCGATTACAGTGTTATAATTTTTATGTGCACAATATTTCAATACACGCAAAGAGAACGATTAATTTAAGCCTAATAACGTTCATAATTACAGCCTAATTGGGCTCGCATGAGTTGCCGATTTATTCCAGTTTAATCATTTGTAAACCATTATGGTATTTAAGTATGAGCAATTACGGGAAGCATTAAATTCGAAGAAAATAATTGAAAATCTCAGGGTCAAACAATGAGAATTTAGTTAAATCTATAACAGAATATCACTGTCTTAAAAGAAAAGAAAACGAAAAGTTGATTGTTACCGCTTATTAACGATTGAGCCTAATATTCACAGGTAAATGGATAAAATGTCGATTCACCGATTATACCATCCTGGAATCCCCACACATTTTTCCTCGAAATCGTTTCGAGATATAGCGTGGACAAAAAGAAACTTACCGATGATTTACACACAATCGTCATCACGTGCGTTAAGCATTACCCAGAAAGCAATCAAACGCGTATAATGACATTGCATTATAGAGCTTATAGAGCATCAACGATTATACGCAACATTATACATAAAAAAACAAGCTTGACAGGAAATTTACCTGGTAACGCATAAAAATCTAGCCAGAATGATTCAATAATGAAAAATAACAATTGCGCACGCGATTCTAATTCATTCGGTGTGAATTAATTTAGCAATGTGTGAAAAAATTACAAGTGCGTATTTTAAATTGAGACAAGAGTAAATTATCAAGAGAATATATGCCTTACCTTAAGAACCAAATTTCAATACTAAGCAATGGGAATGTGTAAATACTTGCACATAAATGTTTACGACTTGTATCAAGATTTAGAATAACGAAATGAAAGAAAATCGAAAGTTTCATATGAAAATATTTGGTCAATTACGTTATAAAATAAAATATTTTTATACGGTAACTGAAAATGATTGCCGAGATCATGTTTTATTTATTGTGTATTTTGCACAACTTTCGAAGATGACACGAATTTCTACAAGCGTTAACCAATTTCGAATTAAAGCATTTGAAATTTGAATATTCGAAAGCTTGGAAATATTAAAATTCATATATTTGATCCATTTGATTGAAATTTCAAATATTTTGAATAAAACCAAATTTCTGTACAAACCCAATTGAAAATAAAAGAAGCCATCGAAGCTAATAATCTAAGCATATTTGATCTTATGTTACAGATCGAACGATCAGTGGAAGAAAGAGTCGTGTGTGTGTGTGTGTGTGGGCGTACGCGAACGCGAACGTGGACACGAGAGAGAGAGAGAGAGAGAGAGATACACATGTATGTTTGAAATCATTCGAGCAGCGGGCGAAGAAATTTTGTGAATTGACCTCGATTATATACTTCGCTGCTGAGCATACGCGTAAAATGTAATATACTTCTTTGCACTTTACCGCGCTGACTCAGCATTTTGCAAAAACGTAAAAATTTCGTCGTTTCATTTCGTTAGTTTTTATTCTTTTGTTAGAGGATTAACAATGTTATTATTTTTAGAAACTGCCCCCCTTTGCTACAAATTTATTCCATTTATTAATTATATTTTGCTTTCTAAATTGTCTCTCAAAGTAGCATAAAAGCTCAAATGTACTAACAGATCACTTTCTTTTTTCAATCCAAAGGACAGTACATTTGCAATGTCCTTCAGGTGCGTATAACAAAATTTTCTAAAATTTACCGTATTGGTTTTACAATTAAATTTCCACTCTAATCCGCTTCAAAATAAAAGTGGAGGGAGAGTAAAAATCTTATTCTAAGAAATTTATGGTCGGTATGTTGACATACTTTCGCAGAGCGTATTTTATTACAGCGATACAACGCTAGAAGTCATAATCAAATTTTCTCTTCAAAATCACGAATCGCTCTTTTCGTAACTTTTCTTAACAATATCTAAAATTTATAATCCAGCCATTACAACTAAGGCATATTACGAATTCCACTATTAATTTTTGCCGTGCAGCCGATTTTAAAATTAATAATCAAGAAAAGGAAACAAAAAAGAAGGTTTCATTCTTACAAGCATGTTACGCTTTGGCAACTCGTCTCCATTAACGACATGACAATGCCGTTCCGTCAGATTTTCACGATCGTCGGGACGTGCCAAAGAACCGCGCATTCTATGAATTTTCTCTGCCAAGAGCATGACTCATTAGCAAGGTCGCCTATTTAATAAGACGACATCTCTCCTCCCTGCACAGGCCTTTCCTTTGACGGATGCGCTGCGTAACGACTGCGAAAATTCGATTGACCCCTAGGCGACACGCGTACCATACCGACGCGTGTAATTGTCAAGCGGCATTGTATGCTAAATCCACCGCCTCGACGTAGATACGCGCATCAACAAAAGTTGCTCGCGAGGGCGCTTCCAACCTTTATCGCAGCAGCTCCTTTATCCATTACATTAATAATTCGTAACCGAGTTGGTCGATCAGGCGCGAGGGGAAAATACGCGCGTCGCCGTCTTGATCGAATTAACTATTGAAAGCAGCTTTCGTTTTCTACAACCAGCCGCCGCCGCCGCCGCCGCCGCCGCTTCCCATATAAATGAAGTTACGCTTCTCGAGTACTTCGTTAACCGCGCTGAGGTTTCTTCAAAAATGCGCACCAGGAAGGCTTGCACGGATCGCGAGGAGTTCAGGCATCGCTCGAGCTAATGACAGGAAAAGCTTTTTCCGCGACACGGTAAATGAACGCTCGTTTCCAAAAATGCACGGGTAATCGCTTCTCGTAACGCCTCTCCGCTTCCTTCATACGGCTATTATCGCCGCTCTTCCGCAAAGCTCGTGCCGCACTTGGAGAAAGAATCGTGGAAGCGATTCTGTCGAAATCGCGACACCCGCAGCCTGTAAACCCCCCCCCCACACACACACACACACACACAAACACACACACACACCCATACGCTGAAGTAATTGCGTTTCGTGACGCGAATGCGCATTGCGGACTAACGCCTCGAGGATTCGTCGAGACGTGTCTACCCGAGTCCTTTTAGATAGAGAGTACGCATCCCCGAGGGTGGCCCAGGTAATTGACACCCCCGTGAAAAGCAAGAAGAAACCCGACACGGGGCGGGGCTTGAATTCGAAACGAACTGTCGAGAGACGAGCGAGAAGGTGAAAAGGCAAGATGATCGACGCAGTAGATTTGCCTCTTACGTTTGAATCCAAATATCAAGCAAGCATCGGGGCATTAATGGTATTACTAGCTGATTTTCCGGCTCTAATTGGATGAATCGTCTATTGGGAGGACGAAAGCTTCGGCTTTCAGCTCGAAGGGTCGTTGTTATTCTATTCTTATTGCCATCCTTATTGCGGCTCGCGATAGAAAGTTGCGTCGCTGCAAATACTGACAAATGCCGTTTGTCCACTTTCCCATAGATTATCCTGGTATCTTAACCGAGATTTCGAACAGCTTTTCAAATATAAGCATCTACGGATTCATTCGATCGAATAAATCCGTCCGTAAATGATGCAATAACATTTTTCTAATCGACAAAACGACAAGGACGCAATATCGATAGTGCAATACTACGTTAAAAATACACCGGCATATTGTAAATTTTTGAAATAGTTATTTCATGGACTTAACTACATATCAAACTCGGTCAAAATCGAAGTTATGCTTGGTACTTAAAGTTTTCAGTCTTGCAATCGTTACTTGATCACGATGTTTATAAAACCATGAAAAAAGTGAGCTTTAAGAAACGCTCGTTACTGAATATTAATACTTTTCTCATCGTTGCAAGTTGCATAATTATATGTAAAATCATACGTAAAATGTTACGATATCGTTGTATTTTTTAATGATCTCTACTCGATACTCGTCTATCTCTGAATAAAAGATATTGAAATCAAACGAGTAATTTAAAAGATCATTTCTTAACACGACGTATTTTTTTTTAATCACGGCGACTAGACATTCGAAATTTATCGAAGACTATACGCGCGCCCCTTACATGGCAAAAGTTTTATCCCCTTTTTATACTTATAGTGCACGATGTTAAGTAAATTTTCCATCACAAAATTCAAATTCACTGAACACCGTTTTCGCACAAAAATTTAATTAAGAATTTAGAAGAATTGATTCGTAATAAAAATGTACTCGTAAAAATTTAAACATCAACGTAAGAATCATCTTCATAAGTAGAATTACATCGAGAAAACTTTTCAGCGCATTTTTTTTTTTACATTTTTGCAATTAACTCAAAGCCTCCAGAAGGAATTTCATGTAATCAAGAGTAGGTATATTTATGCCCAAGAAATTGAAATAAGTTAAAAAAGGAAAACACAAGCGTCGTGCATTCTTACACGAGTAAATACCAACGGTCCATGACTCGAGAGAGTTACCCGGAACCGATCGACCCTGAGCACGAAAATTACTGGAAGTATTCGTGTAATTCAAGGATTCGAAGACGCACACGAGACAAAGACGCAGTGGTTACTTTTTTGTCAACGAACGAGAACTAGCGAAAAATATATAAAATTTAATAAGCGCTACAGCTCGTCATAAAATATTTCTTTCATAAATTCGTACATCAAATCTTTTATGATTCTTATGTCCGTGTAGGAGTTTAATCGTCGCCGAAGTTTATAAAGGCTAAAGTGCAATATAAAGGCAAATTAGAAAGTGTCAAAATTATTTAAATGAACGCCATTTATATTATTTCATAGATAAATACCTTAATTGGCAAAGATCTTATCCTTTAAATAATTATTTGCTATTTTTCAATCATTTCTTGGCCACGTGACGTTTAAGTATTTGCTTCGATAAATACCGCCTTACTATAAATATATAATTGGATTTCGATTTGTACGGACTGTATATACACTGTAGAACAACAGATAGAAGAACGTACATTGATATTCTTCTAAAAACGCGAAAAGAAACGCGATACCGACTGTACACAATGTCGTTCATTTAATGTTGAAATTAAATGTTGAAATTAAATGTTGAATTACGGTAAAAATTCAATTAATTTGCAAGAAGTAGTTGATAAATTTCCGTTCACATTTATTTCACATTTATTTCGTTATTGTTCCGACGCCACGTACCGGACACATTCGTTGAAATCTTAATAAAATAAACAAAATATATCCACGGATTAACACGACCGTCTGTTACAATTTGCCTACACAACTTGCGACTCGTTGAAAATCCATCATTTTCTTCGTTGCATCGTAAGCCTCTCTAGAAAAGCAGTATCGAGCGACCCACATAAACGCTTGCTGAAAGGTCGCTCCCAGGGAAAAAGAACCTAAAGTACATAGAGAAATGAAAAATGAAATTGAGGAACAAAGAGGAGACAGCAGGTCATCGGTGTCCATCGGAATTCGACCATGTGCTCGGCACTCGATATCGGCTCCCATCGAAAGCCAGTCGTCGGCAGACCTTCGACGCTCGATCGAACGATGACAGTTCGATCTGCGCACGGCGTTTGCGAGGCGAGATCATGTTACGAGCACGCGAGCCGCCCGTGATTGGGTTCGCATTATTCGTCACGGGGCGTATCTCATCTGGACACGAGCGCATGTTTCGATAATGACGAGAAGAAGGAGCCAAACTCACGATAGTAATGCAAAGCTTCACGCGCGCTTTCTTAGGAGCATAGGAAATAGCGCTTAAGCCGCGTTTTTTATTTCCCTCGCTTTTTTCTTTCTTTCTGACAACAACTCGATAATAGCTGAGCTCATTCACCTTATTTAAAATTAGCAACAGATTAGATTGCAACAACGCAAATCGTTGTCAGGCTCTCGAGGTGGCGTTCAACGTGTGCCACGCGCGTCCCCTCGAAATGTTACATTGAAATGTACGTCGGCGAATGTAATTTTGGAGTTTAAATGTCATTGATCGCCCTTCCGATCGAGCAGAAGGCTTAAGAAAACAACAAGAAAACAACAAGAAAACAACAAAAAAAACAACAAGAAACAATAGCATCGGTTTTTAAATTAATTAAAAAAATTACCTTTCTCACTCGAGTATTCCTTTAAACAGGATCATTAATTATGATAAAGTCTAAAGTATTTCACGAGCTTATGAAATAGCATCTCATACGTGGCTAATAAGTCCATAACAAAAAATTTCTACAGCTTTTTCAATGTATTAAGAAAATTTATTAAAGTGAAAAATGTTCGCGAAGAATTGGCTGTCATTCAATACAGTCTTCGATATAAATTGTTCACGGCTTTAGTAACAAGCGGCGCTATTAAAAGCAATTTATCAAGAATTTCCAAATACAAGAGCGGAGAGTAACATTTATTATTTATAAATACTTTTTGAAAAATGTATCGAGACGAATCAGCATTACGTCTTCTGAATAAATTCCAAGGTGTGAACTTTTAATATGCGACAATAAATCTTTTGTATATCTAATGAATTTTCGCGCTATATAATAAAAGTCTCATCGTTTTTAATAAGTTACAAAAAGTTAGGTATTCAGACTGCCAATATTCAATCGAGTAAATGAAATATTCATAATATTTCCGCAAATACATTGGTGATTTATATTAATGCGAATAAAATACTTGTTCTTCGACTTATTTGTCAATGAATAAAATACGCTATTAGTAATAAAAATAAGTATATATTTTTATGAACACTAATTGATTTGAGCCAAATCGTAAATAACTAATCAATGAATGCATCAAAGGAATTTTACAATCTACAACTCGAATTTTCGAACGACAATTAAAATAGTAATCAGAAAAAATACCATTAAAATATACTTCTCGTTAAATTATTGATTGAGAAAATAAGCAGAAAATGTTTTACGCGCGATTAAAAATCATAAGTGGATAAAAAGTTACAGGTAAATTCATTAATATTTCCAATGAAGTTGCAATATTTCCGCATACCTGTCGCCGCAAATAAACTTCCCTTTACGTACCGCGCCATTTTCGTGAGAACAACTCAGCACTCTTGTCTTTATTACAGCAGACAAAAAGTACACCGGCAAATTGAATAATCCCGCTCGACAATTGCATAATCTCCGCCGTGTGTAGCTCGGTAGGTACATTTATACCCAGTGCTCGTTCTCTCTCTCTCTCTCTCTCTCTCTCTCTCTCTCTCTCTCGATTCTTTCAAGGTGCATCAATCGACGCCTTTAAAGTCACAGCATCGAGTTAAGATTATTCCAGAGTACTGATAATACTAATATAAAGCGTTGTGCATAGTGTATTCAATGTAACCAGACGCCTGGAAATACAACTACTGGATAGAGTTAACTGCAATTTATAGATCGAAACTTACATCCATTACACATGTTGTTTTAAAAATCTGAATATGAATTATATAAATTATATTTACTTTTATATAAGTGTGTGGATGATCCCCGAGTGCTTGGAATCATTAATTAACGTTCTAATAATTATACCAATACTTAATGCACGCTTTGTACTGAAACTCTATCATTTACAATATCCTTCGAATGAATTGAAACGAAAAAAGTTATTTTGAAGTACTGCGACTACGGTTAATGACAATGAACTTTATAAGATTAACCAGTAGTATTTCGCGCAAGGATTGATTCGGTCGAAGATAGTTAACACACAATTAAGTAGACGATGAATGTACAAATTTATTTACGTCTGTTTTAAAATATTTTACGTAAGTTTTGGTTAGCTTATTTACAGTTATCTATTCATTCGTATTTTGTTACACTCCAGTCAAACTGGAATTCCTCGTTTTTTGAAAATGAAAAATATACGTTTTTTGTCTTATATTTTACATATATTTAATTCATATACTGTTCCTTAATTCTATTTACTTGATTCAATATGTTAATAAATCATCGACACTGAACGTCTTATTATAAATAGTTGATTTAACAAAATTGCCTTTTCATATTATTACGATCAGAATACTTTTGGGAATTATAAAAATGTCCATACAATAATTATTAAATTTATATATGATCTGCAAATTATCACAAAACATACTTTCCAGTAAAAATAAAACACTAAATATAAGATTCAAAGATATTCAAGTGTCATGAGTATTATAATACATCACACAAACGTATCATCACGTATTATTCGTGACTGTGATTATATACATTCTTAGAAATGATGGAAAATCACTCGAGAGCGAATCATTGGATTGCCTTAAATTGTATACATCACTCGATGATACGACATTTTAAATAAGTACGTGAATCACCAACGTGTTAAAAAGTTTTTTAACAGCTCTATGATGACAGTAATGGAGTGATAGTAGCGTGCATATTTCAGAGTGATAAAACATTATGTTTAAATATATTTTATTTTGTCAGCATAAGCACAAGATTAAGAATGAACGGTCTTCTTAATGGAACAACTAATTGCCCGATCGTACGGCTTTTTTTATTTACCTATGTTTTGCTTTTATTTTAATATGTTCATTGTCATTCGAGTTCGTTGTGCATTTAGCTTTTTCATGTCGGTTAAAGCGCGAGTTAAAGTGCTTTTGAAATGTGATGTTATGCGAATAATGTTTAAAAATACGACTAAGTAATAGCACAATAAAGAATGTCAATTGAGTAATGACACTTAATGACTGCCTTTTTGCTTGTTTGAAAAGCGTGGAAAGAATCGAGTGTATATATTCGAATAGAAAAAAAACTTTCGGTGGCTTATTATAATTATTCACCAAAATTAAACTTCTTTAAAGCGCTTTTCTTTTATTTTGGTATAATAAATATAATTGTAATTAAATACAAATAATACAACCGTATTTTCTTTAATTAAATATCGCCAAGTATTATACAGTAAAAACAACGTATTTAAATAATGTAATTTTTTTACTTTTAAATATTTCCGCAGTGAAGATCGTATTACTTTCAATATTGTCTGTGACCGCTTAGGAATTAACTGTTATTTATTACAAAATATGATATTTTATGTTAGATTATTCTACAATCAAAGAATATTATTTATAATTTCTGAAAACTCTGTTAATTAGAATTAAAATAATTACAGCTAATACATGTTAATAAGGAAGGCCAAAATATTTCCCCAGGTATCTGAAAAAAAATCGAATCTCGTATTTGATCACAAAATGTAACAGCAAATCCATCCCGAAATAAAGTTCGCTATTTTATTTCTGATAAATTTGCGTGTACGCATGTGCAATAACCACAATTAATCTCAACTACGTGCTTGTGCAGGTATAAGGAAAATGTGACTGATACGACGAGTTAGTAAAAGGTATTTTCATGATTATATTAAGTACAAGTAGCATATCCAGAAATATTTGAAAAGTTGGTCACTGATCAATTATTTTCTAAGAAATGCCACTCGCAAAAAGTCAAATAAAAAGATGGCACTATTCGTACATAGTGATCAGGATCGACTAACTAATTAGTATAACTTATTTTACACCATTTCATATGCTACAAATAATTATTTTGGAAAATTATTATGATAAATTCTTTTTCATTATACCGCACTATACAAGTTATACGTAATGTTGGTTGAGTTTAATTTCGACTTTTGAACATTATGACCGAAAGCTTGTAAGACCAACAGCTATTTAACATTTTTATTCAGATTTTATTGTATCCTAGATTTACCGGGTATAAGCGTATTAGGCTCTTTTAATTTGCGCAAAGGAGGTGCACATTCTTATTTCTTTTTAAGATGTACAGTGTCATAATTGTCCAATAAAATAAAATAGCTTTAGGTGCAACCGAAAGCAATAATCCGTATGAAATTAAATTGATCACTGCGCGTACTATCTAAGCAATATGTTTAAAAAAGGAACGCATTTAAACGTTATTCATGTACAGTTAATCAAGTGCACTATTTTATTTCACTAGTTCTTCGACACAATGATCGAAAAGTCATATAGGCGTATAGTTCTCGATCGATTTTAAATTATAATACAAATATTTAAATAAATCTTCAGTTATCGTATAATGCTCCTTATGATACAATATCGCGATTCAATAAAATAGACGAACATAAAAATATCAAGACATTGCGTGCCCAACAATTTCTCGTACTGAAGTATTATTACACATAACTGTTAAGGAATTTTAGAATAAAGATGCATATAAATATTTTAGAATTGAATTACTTGAGCATTTCTTCATCTATAAAGATTATTCTCCGACAGATCTGTCGACAAAATATTTTGTTTTACGTGTAAGTGAAACTACGCCCATTTCAAACATATTTACAAGTGTACAAGTCCTTCAGATTTGTATCGAATAAAAAAAAAAAAAAAAAAAAAAAAAAGATATCTTTATTTAAAAAAATCTCTTCTACGAAAGGTATTTAGTTTCGTAATTTTCTTTGGAACAACTTGTAACAACTAGTAACATCGCATTATATTTGCAAAAGCTAATTTCCTCTAAACATCATAATAAAATGTCATAAAATATTCAAAAAATACTAATGCAAGACTAGATCCAAGGCATCTCGATACTCTATCAACGATATCCGTAATAAAATATTGAAATTTAAGGTCAACCGTTGCCTCATATAATAGTATTTAATTCGTGTTTAACGCAAGTTTAAAAAAAAAAAAAAAAAAAAAAAAAAAAAAAAAAAAAAAACAAACGATACTACTAAATACGTTATGTCGAATACAGTTAAGACGCCATCGATACTTCGCATTATACAATACCCAACCTTGAGTTCTGATGCGGGCGGTGACAACACCAACACCGAAGTTTCAACAGTAAATTACTGATTGTTATTCTTTACCAATTATCACGAATCAATGCGACCAAATTTTTAACTTCAGGTTATCAAGTTATATACAACGATATCAGCATTATGTACAAGCATGTAATATGCATATTTATGGATCACAGATTACCTCATACCGAGCAATCGTGAAGTATCAAACGATGATTGCCTCGCGTTACTTACAAACTATTCCTTTACATAATAAAAACAAAAAATCACACTCGCATTCTCTTATCCGAAGCCTACCGCCGTTATCTCGCTCGTTGATTTCAAAAAATCAACCAGATGCAAAGGGCAATCATCCGAGTCTGCACGCGACAACCGCGTGCATAATCGCCATCTCCTCGTCGATCGGGAACGTTCGACCTTTGGCGAATCTTGGCGTTCGCGGATATCCGCCACAATCTCCCACCATCTTAGTTTACGGAACAGTGATCGATGCCCCTACATCACATTGAGGATCTCGCGGCGTAGTTGGACTTTGGGTGAAAGTAAACAACCGGTGCATACACGCAAGGTTAACGAACGAGTAAGTGACAAACATCGCTGCTGTTACGTAAAAATGGCGCGTTTGTCATCGTCCGTGACGAAGCCAACCCCCTCTCTCGTAGTGTTTGCGTTAGTAAAAGCGACGATTATAATTGAAACATCGGCTCTAACTGGAAGTAAGAATTATTCTTTTCGCGCACACGTTATTTGCCTTCGGCGCGAATCTATTTTTAAACGTTGCGGTGTCGGGGATGCGAACCCCGGACACTTCCGGAACGTATAAATTTTAAGGGTGCACTACCTTGATGCAGAACAAATAACATGGGGGGCTAAGAATAGTTGAGCCACGATCGAGAAACTAATAAATGCGACTAGGAAACGCTTGATTTTTCGAATACCAGATGTGAATTTGACCAAACGCTCGCTGCTTTCTTTCTTGTTGCGGCTACTCGAATGAAACACTTTTTGAAAGAAGTTGTTAACGTATTATTTGAAGAATGTTTTACATTTTCATGACATTTGTAGGTTAGTGACTTTAATCGACGACGTATTATCGCAAGTGTTTTCTAAACAACAATAAACATTTTTCATAATCGTTCGTATAATTCACTAATAAAAATTTATCATTATTCTCGCGACGTTTTTCTATTATTTGTTCGAGAAAATGTATGAAAATTTAAAAATCATAAGTAACATTACTTAATGTTCAATAAGCCTATGTTTCTCTCGATACAAAAAGTTCACAAAGATTACACCAAGATTTCAGCAAGATTTCCTTGTGTGTATTAGGATTTTCTAATTAATAAGCGATGATGACTGACGATGCATAAATAAATACTTATGCACTGTCAGCATTACTTAACGATTTAAATGATCGTAATTTAATTTAAATGTATTTATAATATGAAGAAATATTTGTAATACTTCTATCGATTTTAAGGCGTTCTTTTATACAGACGTAAACGATAAATTTACACCCACAAAAAAAAAAAAAAAAAAAAAAAAAAAAAAAAAAAAAAAAAAAAAAAAAGAAAGAAAGAAAAGAAAAGGAAAAAATCCTTCTTGATAAGCGATGAATCAGCTTTCTATGTAATCACACCAAAGAATGCGAAGGATAACATCCGAAGCGAGAATTTAAAAATGTTGCCAGTCATGCGCTAATATTCGTCCCCTCCTACGTTAATATCTGTACACTTTCTCCGACGAATATTCGCAGTTGCGCACTCGCGGAAAATCCGGATAAATAACCGAAAATATGTTCGATTGCGTCAACGTTGTCTCCTTTCGTACTCGTGACCTTTGCCGGAAATTTTGAAACTTATGGATACGCGTGAAAAAAGCCATCGAAGGACACGTATGCCTTTACGACGTTTTCATCATTTATTGAGTTTTTCCCTTTTTCGTACAAGGAAAATGTACCGAAAGCCAAGACTTACATTAACATTTGTTCCTGCGGAATAATAGTCCAGCATCCTACGAATATATTAGGTGTTATACCGTAAGAATACAATTAAATTTAAATTTAAGCATTACAAATTTGTACGAATCCTATGGAATCCGAGCAATGAGCACTCGCATAAAATCAGTAAACTATTATTTTTTTTTTGCAATATGCCTTTTCATCGTATTTATAATAACCGGTAACAGTTTGCGCACTTTTCACACGCGCGCGCTAAAAAAACGGAAAAACAAGTTCCAATGAGAAAAGCCATCGCGTTTTATTCACTGTTAATTTGCTTCGCGTTTAAATACTAAATTGTAAAATTAAGTCTCTGCATTCTATAAAAAGAATTTTGGCTCAATAGCCTTTATCGTAAAATATTCTTCAAATAATGAAGCGATTTACAAATTCTAGAAAGGGAAGGTGGTTTCGATAAAATAAGAAGCTGTTAAAAATAGTTCTTCCTCGCGGTTCTCTCGATGCTAGCAAACTCATTCCCCCTACAAACACGCTCTCTACTAACGACCTGAGCGCGTAAATTTCATCTCTCTCTCTCTCTCTCTCTCTCTCTCTCTCTCTCTCTCATCCGCTCGCGTCCGGTTCTCTCGATTATACACCGTAAAAACCTCTTTTCATCGACGCAGCGTGATTTCGTCAGTCGCCGTTTCTCAAGTCGATTTCGCTTCGTCGTACGCGCGTCGACGAAAACTACGAGCTTTTTCCCGATTTCTTCCCCTTCTCGTTTAGCAGGAAGGCCCGACGGGATCGTAATCGAATTAGAGCCATCCGCGTTTTCCAGGCCAGCGGCGGAAGACCCGCAAGTCAGCGTCGCCCGTGTAAAGAAAGGGAAAGAGGAATGAAACGCGCTGTGGGTCGCGCGACCGGGCGAACTGGGCCACCGTCGGGCAAGTGTACGTAAATAAGCGTCCGTGTGCTCCGTGAAAGGTGGGTACCTGCATTCTCATTTCACTAGATTATTTTGGTTCGCATCACGGGATTGTGGCTCGGTACGCAAAGACGTCACTGACCGAGCGAGTCTTCGACGCGTCCCGCTTTCCAAGTGGCACGCGCGACAAATCTAGACCCGCTGCAGCCTCCTCTTCTCGCTTCCCCGTCACCGGCTTCTCGTCCTTTGTTCCTCTCGCGACCACGAGAGATCTCCTCGCAAGCGCGCTTCCAAGGACTCGTTGTTCCCGTCTGCGCGTTCTCCGCTGGTAAGCTGCAATTAGCAAGCCTCGAAATTGCGATTAAATTGTGGCTGAACGAGAAAGGAGTCGGTGCACTTTACTTTCTGCAAATTTTTTGCCTCCCAGTTTGCAGTCCCGCGCATTTTGCGAACGGTGCACCAATTGGTCCGCCGTTCCATTTAAAATAGCGAATCTTTTTTCACCGATGTATGGAATATAGCGCTCGTACTTTGTTCGTACTTTAACCGCTTTTGACTCGCGTCCGTAGTCCAAGTCGACTTATTACGTTATCGATAAGGTCAAAAGTCCAATTAATAAGTTGGATTACACGAGGAATTAGGTACATTTTCGCTGGAGTTGGCTGCAAAATTGGGCCAAAACCTTTGACGACCTAGACGGTCTTTTAATATAACACTGAGCATCGACTTCGGAATCTAAAGGGAAAATAATCCTGCCGATAAAAATTAAAATTTTTTTCTGAAAGATTGTCGATAGATATTACGCGGATGGCTCGACAAATATTAGCGTCATTCGTTATGATAATACGTTTTTCTATGAAAAATAACCAATTAGATTTCAGGCTCATTGGTAGCATCTGCTAATTTCGGCCAGTTATCTCTTATATTTTGTGTTAACTTAAGTGGAATGACGTTTTTACGCGTAATATCGATGTACAGCGATCCGAGGAAAAAGCCTACAGTCGTACGTGCGTCCTACACATGCATGCAATTTCAACAAAATTATTGATATTCTACGGAGGATAAAGACGCAATGCATCGGAACGTACAATGTTGTGTAACGTTATCACACAACCTTGGCTCGACAGAAACCGGCTAACTATACCAACAGTACCGCTAAAAATTAATCGAACTACCAGCAATAACATTAACGACGAACATAAACGAATGGTCAAGAAGAACGAAAAACACAATCGTATACTCGGGTTTCCAATGCCTCGATAATATTCCAAGTTAGACGAATCATACACTCGAAGAAACTTTTCTGCATACAAAACGGAATTTTACAATTTTATTTTCAGGAGACTATAATGCATCATGTTTTGCGTTGATGCAAAATCAATGTACACAAGTGCGACATTCCTGCGGATTGGTCAAGCGCCTTCGTCGCCGAGGATCGGAATTCACTTCTCCCGCAACATGGACATGACGAGCTCGGGGTTCTTGTTCTTTCCGTAAGTGCGTCGCTTTGCGATTTTCTCTGTTTATTGACTTATACAACTCTCCACTCGTCTGTTATAAAATATTGTACGTTATTGCATTAATACGATATCATATGCGCGTACAAGACATGAATTTAAAGTCATAGATTCATTTCAAATCAGGATTGCTAATATACAGTATCTTCGAAAAAAGCATTGGGCGAACGAAGTTCTTAATGTCAATATTAAATTTTGTCCTTTACGAAGTATAACAGCCTGAAAAGGAGAAAAACTTCGAGATAAAAGTTTCAATCGAAACCTCGAATCCAAACATTTTCAGGTATACAGTGTTTACTTGTACTTATTTCTCTGCGTGCAATATTTTCTGACGCATTATAAGTTTATTTTTAATACGATAAAACATAGCTCAAAAAACTGTAAATATCAATTACCGAATACGGTAGGATTAAACGAAACACTATAGATATGGTTCTAAGAATGTTAAATAATTGTTTCTTGTTATTTTTATTGTACATATTATTCTTATATAATGCGATAAATTGCTATCTGTTAATGAAAGAAGTGTGCAATCTTAAACAAATTATTATAGATAAAAATTATAAACTGTTTCGGTTTTAATTTTTCAATGTATACAAAACATAAATGAAACAACAAAACTGTTTGAGTGCATTCAAATTGAGCAAATTGGTCGAGCAAACTAGTCTTTTCTAACATTTAATTTATGCTTTTCCTATAAACGAATTAGTAATCATGTAATATAAAAGAAGTTTTTAAAGGGCATCAAAAATTTTTTTTATCAAAGATACTGTCGTACGTTACGAACAGTTTATTAATTCGGAAGTTTTCTTCTTAGAAACTTTCAAAACTACTGCAAGGTAAAGGCTAACTAAAATCAATAAGACATTAAAATACTCGTATCTATTAAGAAATAAAAAAGTAATTATACATAAAACTTGTTCGCGTAAATTACTTGGCTATATTTTCGTTTTACTTTTTAATCATGAAATCAACGTGATACGAAAATTCTGGTTTTGATTTTAGCGAAGCATCTGAAAAATATAACAAATTCTACACTCGCTTCACAGAAAGTAATTTTATGTATAACAAGTTACTTTTAATGGCTAAAATAATAATCTAAAGAGCGGCACTTGGTAGAGTAATTGCAATTATTACTAATTGTATTTATTTATTTATTTATTTTTTTTTTTTTTTATATATTTGCACGTAAGTGCCTTATTATAAATACAAGTATAGTGAACTATTAAAGTGCCAAATATTGAAATTATCCGTTTTATTAAAATATTAACTTTTACTGAAAAAACATTACGGAAGGTGTAAATGAAGGATAAAAACGTACCTTCTTTTACGACTTAAAAGCAGTTAATAGAATCTATTCCCTATTTCTATCAGCTGTAAATTGTAATTAATTCTTTCCTCGGATATGCCTTCAGATATGCCTTGATTATCTTATTAACAAAATAAGTCTCGTAAATCTTGGGAAGTTTTTTTTCAATCATTACGTTTGATTTGGCATGTATACAAAAACAGTACGTTATCAAATAAACACGACCGTTGGCCTCGTTTAATCGATGTTGCATTAAGATTAAAAAAAATTATTAGGTCACTCGTTCAATCTTTGTATTAGGATATAACGTCTCTTCCCGTTTTCTTAGATTGTAGACGGTGCATGACTAATTATACTTGTCGTCACGCGTGAAATTTGTATCATTTCAAATGTGTACCAATTTCTCTCAACGCTTGCTAAAATCTACTGTAATCGGTGTTTACGCAAGGCATTACGAAACATTGTATACCTCTCGTAATCTATCGGGTTACATTATATCGAGGGATGTTTATCGTTTCCTAAATACGGAAAAACTCTACTTTCCGTTAATAAACATGGAAAAGTTAGTTCGAATGCGAATGGTCGTGGTTTTTTCATCTCGTTACGCATTCCAAGCTCCAAAGCAGTCGTACGCGTATTAAAAATTAATTACTGATAAAGATAAAGCAATGTATTTGAGTCGTAAATATAAAGAGAAACCGTTGACTTTTTCGAGTAAATCTTGATCGATTGAAAAATATGAAAATTAAAAGTTATATTATTTTATTTGAATGTAAATTCAATAATGGCGAAGTAACGACAGCGGCAACGAAGTCGTTTTTATAAAAGGATTATTGGAAGAAAATCGTCTTTTACATCGGATACCTTTTGTGTAAGAAAAGCACTCATTATTCGAAGGGAAAATGTTTTTACGCGCTCGTGTATAACAATACACACCGGTATACGTTGCAAAATGAAAATAACGAAGGAGTGCATTAATTTCCAGTAAATTCGACGAGGCAAAATTTGTCGATATTTCACAGGCTAGATTTTGCACGGGTTATTAAATGTGTTTTTAACGAGCAAATCGCTCTCGTTTCGTATTCCCAAGGGGTACAACAATAATGCTACTCGACGTACCTGCGAACAAATTCAACTCGAATCATTTAAATGATCGAAAGCTAAATCTCGATGCTTCCCCCATCTACTGCTAATAAAAGGAATAATAGTAATACGAACGATTGGCAACTTTTTCTGGAAATGCAAAAGTTTAAGGCGACTCTCGGTGCACAAGAACTGTATATTACATGGAACCCGTGTTTCCTCCGCGACGCGATTAAACGGTTTGGCATCAGACCACACTGACGCATGCGCTCTAGGCCCGGTAGTGTACACGCGAGCGCGTTTACGAATGTATGCATCCATAGATGAAGCGCTCGCGAGAGGGGAAGAACCGATAATGCACAATTAAGAGCAGAGGTAAAAGAAATCAGGCGAGGCGAAACGAAACAAAAGGAAAGGGGAAAAACAACGAAAGTTTGGGCCTCCTTTCAGCTGTCAACCAAGTCCACCGACATCCCACGACTGCCTCGTCGACGAGGAAAGACGCAGCGCGGAATGGCCGAAAATTTACGGGTCAAGGGCTCGTGTTTCTCTCGGCGTTGCACGTGAAAATGGACGAAGAGCGACGCGGCGGGGGGAGACGTGTCGAAAAGTCGGAGGATCAGCGCGCGCACATTTTGTTCCAGAGCGGCACGCCGACGCCTATTTTCTTGCCCCTGTCGGCCCGCAATGACACGCACAAGCGACGAGGCCGTGACAGGAGACCTCGGGCGGTGATTTGGCGGTGATTTGGCGGTGATTTGGCGGTGATTTGGCGGTGATTTGGCGGTGATTTCCCAGGAAAGAAAATAATAAAGAGAGCGCCTCACCTGTTGTTCTCGGCCGTGTTGCCGTTGCCGCCACCCATCTCGCCGTAATTCATGATCGATCGACTTGACAAAAATGCGGTCGCCCGTGGAGAAGCTGGTGTCCGCTGGTGTCCGCTGGTGTCCGCGGATCTAGGCGAAAGCGGAGTCGCGTGAACGGGGGAGATTCCTACTTGGCCGTGGAGCGAGAGTCGCACAGGAGCTCGAGCGGTCGTGGCACACGAGACGAACTGGCCAAGGAGGAGGTCCAACGAGCGTCGACTGCGAACTGCTGAAACTGAGCTCGCGCGCTCTCTTTCAGAGGAACTGCTTGTGCGCCCTGCCCGCGTCCGGCCCCCTCTCGACCTCCCGCTCTATCTCCCCCGATAAATAAACGAGGAGCGACTAGGGCGACGACGCTCGACGTTTACGTACGTATGCGAAGGTGCGCGCCAACGGAAGAGAGGGAAGAGAGGGAAGAGAGACTCGGCGATATTGGAGGAAACGAGACCGACGCTCGAGAGTTTCGTGGCTTGGAGCCGGTGCAAGAGTACGGGCGAACGGCATGGCGCGATCTATTGTATTCTTTTCTTCCTCTCTCCGACTGTCTCGCTTCTGGTAAGGTGTCGTCGCGTGGTTTAGAGGGGCGGACTAATACGTACGTTGGTGGGGATGATAACGAAGGAGGGGAAGTCGCCGGCGGACCAAACGACGGACGTTCCGAATGTTGAAGTCTAGGGTTCGTTGCCGACTAAATAACAACGATGTTCTCGAGCAGTGATCGAGGCGCGATCGATCGACTTGAACAAAACTACACTTTCTCAAAACGAAAGCTAGTCTTTTGTTTCTTCCGCTCTTTGGTACTTTTAGATTTACCAATAATATTATTCTTTACGCTGCTTTCATCGATCGAAGTCGCATTTTTTCACGGGTTACCCCGAGAGGCAAACTTTCCACGAGGTTACAAATAATGGAATGCCGCACCCGATCATCTCTACCGCATATGACGTACAAATACGTACCAATATTCGTCTTTCTAGGCCCGAGAAAAGGCGACATTTTAATAATGACAGAATTAAGGTATAGACGCGTTTGTACGTGCATGTACGTGCTTGTTCTCGACGATGCGAGGCAAAATCAAATGTAAATTCGTTGACGTTGTTTCGTTTTATAATTACAATTTTTTTTTAAGCTCCTCTTTCCAATTATTCCACAGCGGAAGTACACTTTTAACTCGATCGATTATTCATAAATACTCGAAATTATTTTGGTTGTCCTAAAAAACGGTTTACGTTATCCAGCGTTTTGTTGTTACATTTGTATTAGACGTGCATGCACATTTATTTAAAAACTACCGAGCCACGTAATAAATTCTACTGGCTATTCGGACGCGTGTAAATTATATTTTACAGAAACGAACGACTAACTATAAAAAAATTGCTACTAACGAAGGTTGTACATATTTATTTAGGCACCGAGTTGTTCACGCTTTACCTCCGCATTCAAAATTTGAAAATGAATACCTAATTTTTATAACCATAATACGATTTGCTTGTAATTTCTAGAAAGAATTTTACGCAGCTATTAAAAATGTTACGTGCTATTATATACTAGAAAACGGAATACTTGAGAAAAAATGTTAACATGTTATATTACAAGATATTGAAGATTCTCGAAGTATTTCAAAATTATTTTGTAAAATTTTGATTTAATGCCTCATTCATTTTTTAATCCAGTATCTAAGTTTTCGTAAAGGTTGCGTTTCTTGAAACAGTATATATATATTTAACATTTTGTAATTGTTATTGTTGGGTGACGATTAAAAAAGCATAATTGAAAGTTGACCGAAAATTAACATTTAACGCAGAAAATATGTTTCTGAAATATGTCCAGAATTTCCAAAATTCATAATATTTTTTCAGTACATTTATATAATTAATTGAAATATTGAATTAGAAGAAAATTTATATAATATTAAAAAATTATTTAAATAATTTTTATCTATTTGTTAGTCCGTATTTCATGTACAGCAATTTTTTGCTGATTAATACAAAATTGAAAAAATATATTAATCATTTACCTCTTAAAAATTACATTATTATGAGAAAAATAACAAGTTCATGTATACATCTTTAATATTAGAAATGAAATTGCTAAATAATATATGTGCAATCATATTTACATTATTTGAAAGAAAACTCGAAACTTACTTTTTAATTGTTATTTTATTTCAACTCCAAATATTTATTAATAATTACAACAATGATTATTTGACTAATAATTGAAATTAACTACGGCTTATATATAAATCTTTTATAAATAGGCATTAATAAAACTTAATGATTATATAAGAAATAATTTAAATTATTGAACTGTAATTAATTAAAGTATAAATTCATACAAATTATTTTGTGTGAATCAGAAAACGAAGTGGGACAATTAAATCCCTATCTATTGATAGCGTTTCTTGTATTGTATATAAACAATTACTATCCATATTATAATACATTATATTAATGTATAATTATGAATCAGAGAAGTAAAAAATAACTTTTGAGAAAATTATGCATCCTCGCATAATATACGATATGAACGAAACATTAGATTATATAAAAACACTATATTAATTTTTCTGATTTTTTTTTGTATAAAAAGAAATTTATATTGACTGAAAACTTATGAGTATTTATATGAGAACGAAGTTGTTAAAAATGAAATGTTTATGTATTTTTCCCCTCTTAAAATGAAAATCAATTGTCTCTTTTCACTTTTAATTACCTTTATGTAATAACTACATCGTTATAATTTTATAAAGAATATATTCTAGCATCAATTCCAATAAAAATGTAAAGCTAAGCATCAACACAAGTATTTAATTTCCAAACAAATTACGATGCATGATGAAACATTTATTTAGTATAACAGAAACATACCAAATACTAGAAGAAGAAAAAAAAAAAAAAAAAACAGTCCGCGCGCTGACTTTGTTTAACATTTTTGTTGATTTTTCTCGGACACATAAGTATATAGAATTTCGATCGATTTATTGACTATACTTTGTTGATTGGTTGTGATATCTACGCGATTGTATTTGTGTGCACACGTGTATCACGTTAGCTTTTAAAAAAAAATGGAAAGTCATTGCCCGTCGCAAATCATCGCATTTCCTCGCGTTCGTTTTGCCTATACAGTAACATGTGTTTACCACGTTTTGTAATATCTTTGAGTACTTTGAAATCCATGCTAGTAACACCCGAGCGTGTTCTCCTCGTGATACCACACTTTGAGGCGCGAATAAAACAAATTTTAAATTATAAGTGAAGTTTATCTTGTATTATATAATTATGCTTATTTCATACGTTATGATAAATGACAAATAAATAGTTTCCACAGTTGGTTGATATAAAATACACAAGTATTTATTTATTTATACATAAATTTAAATAGCAAATAGCTTATTACTAGTGTAATTAATGATAAGTACTGTATATGACTCAATGATTCCAAAGAATTTGTAAAATTCTTTATGAGTGTTCGGAAAAAGTACTTTAAAAAAGTTCGGGTGGAGATTGACAATCGCGATTTCGATTGTTTTCGAGTACATGGAAATGTGTAATGCGAACTTTATCATTTTCATTTGTTACCCAATGACAGCTATGAAAAGGATACCGTTGTCGTATAACATTCCCGAGTGCAAAGTATACATGGTGTCTTTTCAGTTGTTAAACCACGATTATCTGTTTTTCTTGAATTTTTTTTCTTATTTTCGCCGATTAGAAATCAGAAACTTCGCCTTTCAGACATTTTTATCTCTTAGATATATTTAGTATATGTGCACAATTATTTTAGGGATTTGGAAGTCAAATTAGCCTAAATAATTTAATAATCAAATGACTGTAGAATTGAAAGTTTATTCATAAATGCAACATTATTTTATATAGAAAACATAATTAAACTATTAAAAAAAATTATGTACATTATTTTACATAACAGAAGGTTATACGTTATACATGAAACTTTTTTTCTTTATCATTTGACACGATACGTGTATGTTCCTTTAATGAAGAAAATTTTCTTAAAATGAATGTTGAGTTATTCATTCTGTAATGACAAAAAATGTTTGGTTTTGGTTTCTAAAATAAATTTGATTAAATTGAAAAATTTGTTTGTAAATGCACCTCTTTTAAAAGTTTAACACATTTTTTTTCTGTTTTTAATTTTATGATTAGTAATCAAAACTAAAACGAGCAGCAAAACAAGAAATTAATTACTAATGCTTCTTCTTTTTATCGATATGCATATACGAAACTCTATTTTAATATCTAAATAAAAGTTATCGTTTAAAAAGAAAAAAAAAAACCAACGAAATTATCATTTTTAAGTGTAAGGAAAAAATTAATCAATAGAATAAATAATATTTTTTATATAAAAATCAAGTTTTCCGTAACATTTTTAATTTGACAAACATTTTTTAGATTAAACAGTAATTAATCAAAATATAGCAGAACAAAAGTAAACAAATATAATATCATGTTGTTTAAAGCGCTGAATTACTCTAATAATGCTTTGTAGGGTCTTTCGTTGCATAAATAGCAACGCTGTATATATTTCTAAAATAAAACTGATCTGTTTTTGATAGCCTTGATCGGGGTTATACCACAAACAGAACAATTTTTTATCTTGACTATCTAAATGACCAACAAGTGTCGTAACATGAAGTATTGGTAAGTATAAATTTTTAATAGTGAAGCAAATAAAAGAAAATAGCCCGTTGCACCTAATCGATAAATTTCGTCACTTAAATGACTTTTTATTTACATATTTACATTATAGTAAGAAGATTCATTAAACTTTAATTTATTGGATTGTGTTTTTCTTAAACAAAAGCTCACGCACACAATCGTACCAATCAATTTTTACATTTTCTTCATTCTGTTTTTCAGCTTTCAAACATTACTACATTTTAAATGTGAACTCGAATTTACTATACTAGAATATTAAAATAGACTTTTCTATTTTAGTTTAGAAAACTAAAATAGACGTTGCATTTATCCAAATATGAGAGAAAAGTAAGCTGTAAGCTGAAGTAAAAGAGTCCAAGAAAAAATAGAGAGTAATAAAAAGTAAATGTGAACGAATAGATTAATAATATGAGATTCATAAATAAACGATTTAAAAACTTCTATCAAACAAATGTTTATATCCAAATTCTTAAAATTTGTTTAAACAGCTGTTCAACGATTAAAAACTTATTTTCTTCTCATTATTTAAAACTTATACAAAATGTTGTTCAGTTTTATAGAAAATAACAAAACGTAATATAATGTGAATTAAGTATAATAAATGAATCATGTGTACAATGTGTGTGAGATTACACGAGGGAGTAAGGAGTAACTTGGTGAGTAGATGTTATAAATATGTGCACGTTTCATCCCAGGTCAGCCTATTGGATCCATCAATAATGCTGTGTAAATTGACCCCCCTATCTTGTACAGCAAGTGGGAACGCAGAGGACTAGTTAAAGTATTAATGCGATTCTATGTCTGTCGCCTGAGGAAACGCGCAACGAAACTAGCCGCCTGGTGGTCAACCCACGTATTACTCTCCCTCTACTACGTATATCCTTCCATTCAATTATGTGCATATGTAACCCTGCATGTGTGAAATAAAATTCGATATGTATAAAATTATGTTTTCATAGCTTTACTTGGTATAAAATTTTCAAACGCGAAGAAACACGTTGCTACAAATAGATATATGCACCGCTTTTTCAGAGCTTTGCATGATTTTATATTATCTTCGTGTATTGATCATATTATGTATACGCTTGAATTGTGTATATTGCAAACTTCTTAATTTACCGAATTATATTAATTTACGTTTATCGACGGTTGAGTTACAATTTGTGCTGGTTTAATTATTACGCTTATTCACTGATCATTTCTTGAAACTTCTACTTTCAGAACTATTATGAAGATTTGTTTTGAGTATAACTCATATTACGTACTACATTACTATAATATAATTCAAAGCAAGGTAGAATCTTTATACCATTTATTATTTTAATAATTATATTAAGAAAAAATAAAAGAAAAACAAAGAGTGAACAGCCTGGGCGTAAAAGATTCACTGTAGTTTTAGAGGGATATATTTCATCGACTCGCGATAAAAATATATCGTCTGTTTTAAAGTTCAAATAAAATTATCATAAATAATATTTAATACATTAAATTTATTTTATTTCTATTGGGGCACATATTTATAAAAGTAAGAGTCTTTCTAAATAAATTTTCTATTAAAAACAGCCATCTAGTAGTACGAACAAAAAAAAAATCCAAAACTCTAATTCGAGCTAATGCATTATCTTCTTGTAAATGAATAGTATACAACTAAATATATTTAAATGAGATTCTTTGAAATATTACTCTGTAAACGGATTTCGTTAACATCTTTTTCAATGTTGCCGAATCTGCGTAATTTTTCTATTCTTAAAGTTACCTTACCTACAATTAAATAAATTAATTATAAATTTTAGATTGTTAGTAGTTGCAAAGTAGTTCAACAAAAAGAAAAATCCATCTTTGTTAGGAATTACTTATAATTCTGTAATATTATTGTATTATACTACGACTAGCACATTGCTGTAAATATAATTTTCATTTCTATATAAATTTGGTATAAGAACTATGTGTCGCCAGTTAAAAAAATAATTCACATTATAAAAAATTTCACAAAGAATCTTATTCTGATTGATTACGTGAAGAGTTGTATAGTGCCAAGCTACTTAATAAAACCAATTTTTATCTCTCAATTTATATACCGAAGAGTGAGATCACGTAAAAAATTGTCACAGTGTACTAACTTAATGAAAAATTTTGCATTTGTATAAAGAGTAGTAAAACTAGATATATATAATATCTAACTAAAAATATAAACAATTCCGTTTAACTATTTAACTATTAATGATGAATATCTGTAATCCTAGATTATTTCACATTTTTCATGAATGTATGTCATGCAGTCTGTACAAATGAAAGATAAAATTATGTAAAAATCTATAAGATTCTTCATCAAAATCAAATTTTAATCGAATTATGAAAACATGAACTTCAAATAAGAAAAATATATTTGTAATTTGAGATGGATATGTAAGTCTCGTTACAAAGAACTATAATGATATTGAGATATTTTCAGAATTGCATACATAACACAATACAAGCGTAATAAATTTCAGCAAAACATTTAATGTTTTTAAGTACACAATACTGTTAAAGATGTCAAAGGATATGGCATTATTTTTGAAATTTTCATATATTATAAAATGGAAACGTCTCGGTTTAACTTATTATATAGTACTTATTATTATTATATTTAAATTTACTCTATAAAGAACTTTAACTTTTATGTAATCAACAAAATTATTTAAAAAAGTTATTTTTATGAAAGGTTTTATTTAAAAAAGGATACTCACTTTTAATGATAAATATTTAAAAAAATAAATATTTCCTTAAAATTTTTTTTGAGCGATATACATTTGCATTGTTGATGCTAAGATGATGATTCTTCTGTTTTATCAATAGAAAAGAAAATGTACTGTATCGTCAGATTTAATTAGTTTGCTGAGAAAACTGTCGTAAGCAGAAAGATATAAAACAGAAGAATTTTTCATATCTACAGTGAAAATTATACAATCGATTATATTAGAATTAATGCACAAAAATGCACAAAAATGCACAAAAATACACAATTATTTATCATTGACATTTTGCCAAATTAATTGGGTTTGAAATTCTGGAGGCGATCACTTCCGCAAAATTTGTATAAAATGTTAACTATTAGCTGAATAATAACAATTTTTTCCAAAAAATAATTAAACGTAACATTGTTTTGTTTTTTTAATAAATATTATAAAACTGTTTATTCTTATATCATTGACTGTTCTAATATTTATATTTTCGATAAATAGTTGTTGTAGCAGATGTTTACGTGGAAGATGACTTTGTGAAACAGATGCCTTTGAACGTTCTTTTACATGAAATTTCGATTTCTTATATTTAAAAAAATAAAGTCTATGGGAAATGTTGATTGACACAAACATATAGGACAGAATACATATAGGTTACAGAAGGAAAATTACAAATAAAGGATACAGGATTGTCCGCAAGGAAATTAGTCTAATAAGTCTTGTATAAAATTATATTTGAATACATTTGCAGCTTATTTATTCGACTATTGATGTATGACTTACAAAAAATAGCTTATTTTAAATTAACGAGTTCACATTGAAGCTTAAACAAAGTCTTTGATTGCTTAGCTGCTTTTCGTTCATCTGTAGATCATAAATTCTCAGATTCAATTCTTATTTAGAGATTGTAAACCAACAGTTAGAAAAACTGTACTGATAAATTTGGGTGTCGCATCGAAATTTACAATGAAATTTAGCACTGCCTGTGTTAAATTTAATTATATACTTTAAATAGTTTTGCTAGTTTCCAAACTAGATTTATCTAAATAGCTAAATATTCAGCTTTTATTTATCTGTGAAATAAACTTCGAATCAACAATCTATAAATATCGTAGAATGTTGTTAAATAACTATACTATTACGTTCATTGTTTGAAAGTATTGAAATTCACTCTTAATTTTGAATCTTCGTAGGACTTTCCTGTTTCCTAACATTTTGTTGTCTTTACAAAATTATCACCAATTAATTAATTAAATAATGAAAACTAGCGACTTATTAATGATTTGAAATATTTTTTACTTTTTTTTTTATTCCATGTACTATTTTTGAAATTACCTTCTTGGAATAACACAAGAATCCAAGATCCTAAGTCTCATTATTTTGCATAATAGTTAGTTAAAACAAATGAGTATCTTAAGCTATTAGCCGAATCTAAGTACAGACTTCTTGTTGGAAAATTATATATATATATATATATATATATATATATAAGCACGCCACAATCTATTGATTAATAGATTGATCAATCTATCGATCGATCTATGGATCCATCAACTAATCAATCAGTTAATTTATCAACTACAAGCGAGTTTTTCAAGCACTGTTGCAAAATGAGATTAATGCAAGTTCTGGAAATGCAATTATAAATTTTGCGAAAGCAATTTCAGTAAATCCACAAATTAGATTTAATTTTTTTTCGAATTATAGGCTTGTTTCTATCTTCACCTTCATCGTCGCTATATCATTGTCATATTTAGCCAAACAAACAAAGTATATACGAGTGCTATAGATTAAATAAGAATTACACGAAATAATTTACGAAGCAAAAGAAAATGCTGTAGTTATCGATTATATGCACATCTAAATGTATAAATGATGAAGAGTGGATAGATGAATTTTTCATTTTCCTTCAATAAGCTCTAGAATGGTACTACTCGTTTATCACAAATACAGATTATTATAAATTTACTCAGTCCTTTATTTTATGTTATTATGAGCAGCTGATCCATTACGTGTATAGAGTTTATATTACGTCATTTATTCGCACACGCTATTGTGCGATAGTCGACTTAAAGTATAAATTCTTACGCAATATCCGTAAAATCGTTTATTATTGATTGATAAAACTTTAAGGTTCAATTGAATGTTTATTTTAGTACGTGTTTATCTGCGCTTATAATCACCAAAGATGTATAGTATATCAATAGATAAATGGTACCTTTCATGCACTGTTAACGTGATTTACTTGAAAGTAAATAGAAAAAAATTTTTATGTAATAGAGATTATACTATCTCTCTTATAATATATTATATTATCTGGGATATTGAAATATAATTAAAAACAAAATAAAATATTATAACTTTTTAGCAGAATTTTTACTCCTAACCACAAGATTTTCGTTAAAGCACATTATCCGCTGTAATCACCGCCTTATCTTTTGAAGGTCGAATTGTAATTGTAAGCATAAGTCGAGACTAAGTAATTGTACTATTATTTTTGAAGAATTTCATTCGGAAGGAATTAAGTTTCGTCATACAATTTTTGACGTTAAAGAAAACTTACAATTCATTATTCTCATTTCCCTGTCGAATCTTCTTCATTTTCTCTAATACGTTTAAATAACATAAGAACTAAAAATATTATTTAACAATGAGATTTTTGATTAAAATAAGTGAACGACAGATTTTAAATGATATTTTTTAGAAAAACATTCAATTTTTTACATTTAATTCTAAATCTAATTCTAAATCAATGTAATCTCGAATAGAAACAAATTAAACGTTTCTTTAAATTACCTTTTCGTATTCTAAAGCGAAGGCTGCTAAATTTCTGTGTAATTTTTAGTTTACTTAATTACAGATAATTACAAAAGTGCACCGAGCTCGTTCATTATTATTCGATGAGAAATGAACAAGTGAAAAGATCATATTTTCTCGAGCATCCGAAATTACGATAAAATTTTATAATAATAGCAGAATGTCCTCAGCTTAATTGAACAATAGCCCGTATTGATTAAACTTACACAAGAAAACGCATCCTTGTGCACAAGGTTTTGTGGATGCGTAAGGTTTCACGTATCGCGGTGTCACACTCTTGCTGCCAAATTATCGGTGCAAATGATTTTCCCACGAAATTACTCTCTTTGCAACGGCAAACGTGTTGTACAAATGTACAAATGTACAAATGTACAAATTATTACAAAAATACAGTAAACAAAGCCCCGCTGAGATTCAGTTCTAAGCCGAGTCTCAGCTTCGTCTTCGGAAACAGTAGCCTTTTACCGATCTCCCAATTGCGAATCCTCGCGAATCCTCCCCATATAAATCCCCATAAACCTCAAAATAAAGACATGGATCGTGCATTTGCCATGTGCGCGCCATGTCGGGTTCGGCCCACATTTGCCGTACTCGTATTATCCCCAGCTGTACGAAAATAGTAAGCATGCTACAGCACGAGATCTGAATATGAACGCGCAATTGCGGATAAGAGCGAGAGGAACGATCGAGGAGATTAAAGAACGAGACTAGGGTGCAGAAAGAGGTGAGAATCGCCAAGTTCAGAGCGCCGTTAATAAACTTGGCATCCTTTCGGAGCTCGCGGTGCGCGTTCATTCATCGTTGAGCTCCGTGGCGACTTCCTCGGGGGCCCGGGAGATAGCCAACGACGGCACTGGCAGCCTCGTATCCCCACTGCACGTGCGGCCGGTGAAATCACACGACCACGGCGCGTCCCGATTGGCCAGACTGCGAACACGCCAGGTTGACGCGACGCAATTGCTCCCGTCGGTTGGATGTGCCATCGGATGCGTGTTCGTAGCTCTCCGATAGTCGTGGAGAGATCAATCATCGATCGGGTGACGCTTCTCGATGCAGGGTGAGGACGCCGAGATTGATCCGACAACGGAAACGCTCCGATTACTTCTTCTTCGATCGCTCTCTCTTCTCTCTCTCTACCTCGTTTACCGAAGACACGAGCGTCGTTGACACGGATTTCGGCTCGCAGGCTTTGCTATGCCGCTATGACGATGAATCATCGTCTCTTCGAGGGAATTAGCGAAATGTGTTCCTGTAACGGGACGCGGCTCGTTGAATGTTAACTGCAACGTCATCTCTGATCCGTTGCAGGCATTTTGCGATAGTTCAATAAATTAACGTTTCACGAAATGCGAAACAACTTTTGCTTTCTATAGCCGTGCATCCACATATGCTATTGTTTAGACCATTCAACTACATTAAGAATTAACTGTATAAACAAGGTGCAGGGAATTTATCCAGTGAATTTTGATTCTACGTACCTCTACATTTTGTATTATACGTGTTGGTTTATCAGTGAGCGTATTCGTTATTTAACATTTTTTTCTATTTTCCGTTGTTGTTGCAACTAGTTAATTATTACAGATTTATTTATTACTTTTCTAAAAATCGCGTATTATTTTTAATATATAAGATAAGCAGCTTATTGGCTTACAATTACTTACAATATCTTTACAACAATTGTACGAATTACACTTCGAATTGAACAAACTTCAATTTTGATTAAAGTACTCTTTAATAATTTAGTTCAGCACAAGTACCGACATATAAGACATTAAAAAAGAAGAGCTGTGAAGTGTAAATTTAATCTACTCAAGAAAATAAAAAGATTTTATCGGATTCGGATTCATTAAATTCATTATATACTTGGGCAGTTATTGCTTTTCAACAAACGCATTTATAATCACCAAATGTTTTAGCAAATAAAAAACGAATTCACGTGCGAATCACAAGCTAATTATATAACTTAATTTTTAATTCGGATTGAAAACTAGAGCAAAATTTAAATTAATATGGAGCTATTATTATTGAATTTTTTTCCATTTTGAAATATAATTGATTATATTTCATTTTATTGATGATTAATCGTAAAATTTTATAGCGTACGCTGATCTTTTTATCATTATGTCATATAATTTCATGATTTTTATATTTTAGGAAAAATTCACTCGGTTTACTTCAGTATCGAATTTTATAAAATTTGTTTATAGTTATCCAAAATCGTTGTTAAAAAATTAAAAATTACGGAACGACAGAAAATTTTTTAGCTTTACCAAAGCGGAACAATTAAATATTACATTTTTTTGTTTAAAATAAAAACATTGAATTTATGTATTAGTGGTGAACATTACATTAATAATACAAGCTCTTTTTGAATGTAAAATACGTTTTCTAAAAACTAATTGTACTTGTTTCAATACAGCATCTCTAGAATATATAGAAACATGTACATTCAGAAATATTCCCTAGTTTTTAATTTATAAGTTGTAAAAATTTGCTTAATATTTTTCTTGTATTAATTTATTTATGTATTTATGTATAATTACCAATGATAATTGTATCCTAATCCATAATCTCATTTTTTATAATATTTGTACATGTTAGATGAAACAATTGTTAAACTAAAATGTATTTTTAGTAAATATATTCTATTGTCGATTGAAATAATAAATATTTCTGGCATAACATTTAAGATTGTATAAAGGTTTTAATATTTTTGTATAAAATTGAGATTCGAATACCTAAACATTAAAAATTAATTCAACTCCTTTCTCATTAAATAAGCCACGCTCTCAATTTTTAAAAATAATTCATGTTTATTTTTGTAAAAATATTCTTCGGTAGTACATACTTATATGAACATTTAAGTAATAAAGATACAGTGGCTTTTTTTTTTTTTTTTATAAAACTTCAGTGTTCATTTGAGTATTGAAAAGTAAAGATAATACAACAACATTGCTTCTTTCATATTTAAAAGTTAATAATCAATTTATTATTATATGATTCGAAGAACTGATTACAAAAAAAGATTACAAGAAACAATTATAAGATTTGTGTTACATTGTTCTATTTGACACATCCGAATAGCAGTTCAAGATGTTTTACAAAAATATTTGCAATCAATTCCTTTTTTTGGTCGATATAAATTGAATAGATAAATCTTATATACTTTTAAAAATGTAGATATATATATTTTTTATTTGAAGTATGAGAATTCCATTATTTATGAGCATAAACGTAGTTTGATAAAATAAAATGAACGTCAAATTTTTCAAATAAAAATGAAATGTAGGATAATATAATACAATTACTAAACTTGTGATACTATTATTCGCATATTTAAGCTGAAAATTGTCTTTGAATTATTGCTGAAATACAGTTCGTTTTTCAGAAAAGGGTGAGAGTGTTTGTAAATTTTTCATCGATAGCATAGAAAAAAAGTTATAGTTCAAAATTTCATTTAAATTGACATTAATTTATATTTAAAGAAGATGTACGATCATACATTTATAAAATGCACGGTGAATAAGTTTTAATTTTATAAAAAAATAAGGGGAAGCTAATTTTGTGCAGCGTGATTGTGAACATTTTATTAAGATAAAAGTGATAGCATTATATGAGATGTAATGAAGGTATATAGATAAAGGAATTTTCTTTTTTTATTAAGAATTTTAATTAAATTCTTTGATTTTTTATTCTTTGTATTTCAAACTGCGTTTGAAATATATATTTTTTAATACTCATTGGCAATAAATTATTAAAAGTTCTGTAATTAAATTCTTAATAAAATGATACTTTTTCTTGTAATAAATAACACGGACACTGCCCTTTCTGATCATTCCAAACAATAAATTACTATTGTAAATCGACCTTTGTTCCGTGCTTGTAATACATGTTATCATTTATGCGTGAATATGCAACATTTTGGACTTTGACCCAATACACATTATTCCATAAAATTAATTTCTTGGCAATTTGCGCAATATGTGCTTCAAATGCAAAACTTTTTCAAAATGATAAGTTAGCTTCCATAAGTAGTCGTAAGCAATTTTACTTAATCTCTGAAACTAATACGACTACCTAATTTCTAAAGGTCGACTACATTTGTTTGTTTGTTTATAGAATCTATCAGCTAATCAAATTCAGCCAAACACAATGAATGTGCGTGAGAACGCTTACGTGACTTTAATTAAATTTATTTTTAAAATGACAAATGTGAT
The DNA here is from genome assembly GCA_018907045.1 of Wiebesia pumilae. Taxonomy (NCBI): domain Eukaryota; kingdom Metazoa; phylum Arthropoda; class Insecta; order Hymenoptera; family Agaonidae; genus Wiebesia; species Wiebesia pumilae. Next base: position 5,448,016 of record JACCHZ010000192.1, read on the forward strand.
GGAGAATGAAAATTCGACTATAAAATGCTATTATGAAATCATGACTCTTGTTTTACATATTTATAATTTAAAATAATATTGCAATATCAAGAAAGACGTAAATAGATGTATATTATTGGGAATTATATCACTAAACAATTTGGATAATTATGTATTCCTATAAATTAACTGTACATAATTGAATATAGTCCCTTATGATCTTGAAAGGTATGTTTACCATAAATGTAGCTGTATCATATTATAAAATTTCCTTTCCTAATGGTTAATTTAATATTACATCTTTATACCGAGGATATGTAATATCGTTTTCCATTGTGAAATTTACTGTATACCGATCGAATATATTATCTTAATCAACTGCTTAACTTAAATAACACATTTGTTTCTATATACTGTAATGATATACCATTATATGGAGAAAGAATACATCAGCGGCCTTTAAACATTGTTAATAGATTTACGTTTTATTAAGTAATCGATTTCTTGTATTCAATATCTTTATTGTAATATTACTTTAAAAAGATTCATATTATGATTTCTTAATCAACAATGTTTTTTTCTTCAATCAACGTTTATCAAAGATAATTCATTATAATATAGATAACAATCATAATATTATTATAACTTAAATCTTAGTACAAATGTAAAGAACTTGTAAATTATCAATGAAATTAATACATTTTTTCTAAGTACTTAAAAAGTTGTTTAGTGCATTCAATTTACATTTAAAGTTAAATTTTTCCATTATACTTTGAACTAGGTAACTACTTAAATTAAAAAATTCATTTGCATTTGATTTTTAAAAAATTCGTCTTTATTCTCTTTCGTATATTCTACATGGACTTTACAAACTCAAAATATACAAATAAGATTTGTGTACGTATATTTTAGAAAGAAACATTATCTTAAATATACTTTTTTTCACTAGAAAATATGTTAGTGTTCCTCTATATGAAATAAGAATTGAAAAAGTTTTTGCTAAATGTTTTCCAAAATATCTAATTGAATAGAACGTAAAAAAATTATACATTATAATCAACTAGAACATTTAAATTATACTTAATATTAACTCAAAATAATTTTTGTCAAAGCCACTAACTACGAAGAGAAGGTCGAATTAAAATTATTAAAGGTGTTAAGCTGTTTTATTATTATATAAAATTAACCTGTTGGTTACAGTAATTTTTTGTAAGAGTTTTTTGAACTCGATTAGTAAATTCTAAGAGAGATGCAAAAATTATTTGTGATTTTAAGTACAGCTGACTTTTTATGAGCTTTTGTTAGAAATAATATCAAAATAAATCGTTGATTGGCACTTTAAATTGTAATGAATTTTTATACATTGATTAATATTTTTTAAAATTTAAGTTTCATCTTTTGAAATAAATCAATTGTATTTATCATATTAATAATTTTGTCAAATATGTACGTTGTATCACAAAATTTGAACTTAGTACCGATAATACTTAATATGACATAATACAGCAAAAGATACAAGTAGAATCAAATTGAATATTAAAGTGCTCACTTTGTTATTATGTTTTGAATTACCCATTATGTAAATATTTTTTTCCTGTCGAGAAGGTTATTGGGTTTGAAAGTTTGAAAACTAATTTTTCTACTTAAGTTCGTTGATTTAAAATAATTTAAATAATTTTTTTTAACTGTTTTTTTAAATATTTAAATTTTTTGCAAAAAAAAAAAAAAAAAAAAAAAAAGGATAAAATGTAGGAAAATAAAAATTATACCAACAGAATATAAGATACGTATAAAAATTTCTTTAATTTCTTTTAAAATCTTATTATTATATTAAACAAATTAAATTAAAAATATTTTTTATGATTAAAATAATTTTATTTTATTATTTTATAATAAATTATTTATAAAGAATTATTTAACAATAAAAAATCATTCATTTAATTTTCAAGGTCTAAAAATTTAAATAATTAGAAAACTCAAAGTTTTGATTTAAATTATTAATCAACTTTATACTAGTCAAGTAACATTGTTGTTCAGATTGCTGATATAAATTTATAATTATATAGGAAATTTCAAAAACGACATTAATTATGATAAGCATTTTGTAAGGCTATTATCATAATGTAATTAGATGATTTAAAATATGTCGTGTAGGCAACATAGTACCTTGAGATTTTTAGAACAATAAGCAACTATAGATAAAGGAAAATTGTATTTAAAGTTTAGAATATGTAACTCATTACATAATTAGCAATTATAAAGTTACCATAATTAATCTTTTATACAGTTTTTAATTTAAAAACTTTAACGAAAGAGTTTTCATAATTAAAAGTGAAGAGTGAATTTCGCGTTTTTTCGATAGGATGATGTTTCGATAAAATTTATTGATTCAATGTTAATTCTCCCATCATTGCTGCTTTAACATCTTTTTATTCTACAGTAATACAATTTATTATAAGTTGTTCTCTACCGTTTTTCGCAAGTTTCAGTTTAATTAAATGATGTATCTATGATAATTTAGCAAAAGCGAATTTCTGTAGATACGGAAATATTAAAGAGAAAAGTGAGACATGGCTGTCTTTAAGAAACAAGTTTCATTTCCGTTCATGTAATAATGTACAAGGTGGTTTTTCCCGCAATTTGTACGCGAAATTTGTAAGCAAAAGATGCCGGGAAAAATATCCATTCTCTTGTCCGCACAATATTAGTTTACATACCAAATCAATATAATATGCACGAGAGATTGCATCCATAAAACGCAAATGCATATACATGTACGCGATGTGCTTCTTCAAGTTCACTCTCCTCCCCCCACCCCCTCTCACATTTACGCATATGTATCATGCTGAAGAAATATTGCTGATATGTGAAACACGGAAAAAGAATCGATATGATCATGAAAAACTTGTATTAATCACGTGTAGCATCTAGAATATTTATCAATGGCCAGTGATATTCAGTAGAATATTCTCGCCAAAATAAATGAAATTTATTCATTATCCATCGGATTCGTCGTTTTGAAAAATTCTTAATCGGATAATAAGGTAATATACACTAATTATTCATAGGTGGAATCGTTCAATAAGTTTAGTCTGTAAATTATTATGCAAACATTACCTAATGGTAACAAATTACAATTTTTTATAGAATTTCTTTTTGGTTTTTATGATTTATAATATACGTTAAATTACTATTTATATATTTGTTTGAAACATAAAATATCTATTAATAATTTTACCGATTTTTCAATTATTTTAATAATAAAAACAAGGCACCGTGTGAAATTGTATTACAAGGTCTTACTTCAATTTTTATACGGTTGATAATATGTTAGAATCATTTTTTGTACATTTGAATAGGTGGTTTTAAATTTTAATGAAGGCTTTTATTTAAAAATTATCAAATGAAATTGATGAAGGAAAAAGAGTATTCATTATTTAGAAAATAAGTTTATTTTTAATTTTAACATTTGTTTATTAACATTTACTATAAAACATATCGACATTTTTACAAAATTTAAGCTAATTTAATACGACATCAATTAATTATAATGTTAATTTACCGCTTAGCAATAGGATTTTTCAAAATTAAAGTAATGGATTCGCGTCTCTTACAAATGCTTGCTTTCATCCATTAAGTATTTAAAGTCTGATAAATACAAAGTGATACATAGTTCATATTGGAATTTACTATAACCTGTTGTTTCTGAAAGTTTAAATTCAAGTCTTTTATAAATTTTTCAGAAGTAAAAATATCGTTGAAATGTTTTTAGAACTATTTATTTTAAATCAGGTTTTTTTTATAAACAGGTATTAATTATAAAAAAAATTAATAAATTAATTTGTTTAACTTAAAAACTTTTGGTATACATTCATAATCATAATATTAAATCAAATTCAAATTACCGTTTTTGACTTGCATTTTTATTATAATATAATACTACATTTAAAAATAAAGACTAAAGTTTTTTCAACAAAAACTACAAAAATCATAAAACATTTAACGAAATATTTAACAATACCAGCAATTAATTATAATTATTTACTCCACTCTCATATTATAATTCACATATTTAATAATTGCTTTTTGAATAGTTAGAAAATGGAAAAATTATGTTAGGTTTATATTTATAAGGAATCATTTAAATTCATTGTAGCTTTGTATAAAGGCAGACAACACATATTTCGTAATTTTCAAATAAAACGCATGAATTACGTATCTATCGCCATCTTTCGGTTCTGATTGTAATAACTTATAGCGGTTAAGACTTAACTATCACTTTTCACTTCTATCAGTGTTACCAATATTGCCAATATCGTTAGTTGCCAGTTTGGATTTAGAGAAGAGTAAGTAAACATAACCTCTGCCTCAAAAATGGGGTTCAAAGAGAGAAAACGACGACACAAAAGTTCTTCATTAGAAAGCATTAATATAAAAAACAAAAGAAAACGCGATAAAGAGGGTTATAGCGACGACGATCAAGATAATAAAGATGGCAAACGGTAACTGCTCTAATTATGTTTAAAAAATAATTATAGTTTTGTTGGTTAATGAATTACTAATTTAAATATATTATTACAACTTTTTATCTAGAAATAGGAATAAAAGTAAGGAAAAAGACAAAGAATACGATAATAGATACAAAATAAAGTCAAAAGAAAGTTTTAAGAATGAAGATGAAAATAATTTGTCAAGAAGAGACTATGATAGAAATAAAAATCGACACAGGATAGCAGGAAGTAATAGAGGTAGGAGTAGAGAAAGGGCAAGAATATCAAAGGATGATCGAGCAAGGAGTCACAGTAGAGTTAAAAGCAAAGATACAAGTAGTGAAAGTAGTAGTAGTAGTACTAGTAGTTCAAGTAGCGATGATAGTTCTGATGAAAGTGATGACACATCCACAGAAGAATCAGATAGAAGTGAAAATAAAAAATTTCTTAGTAGAAAAGTAGACAAAAATAGGAAACACAGCACTTCTTCTTCTTCTTCAGAAGAATTAAGTGATAGTGACAGCAGTTCCAGTGAAGATCAAGTAATAAAGAAAAGTGACCAATTTAAAGAAAATCGAAACAAATCTAGTGAATATAATAGATCCAGAGAACTGAAAAATTCAAGTAGAGAGCACGATGAGTCTTACCAGAAAACAAGTAAAAATCGAGATACTATAAGATCTAGAGAATATTATGAAAAAAGTAGAGACCATAGTGAGTTTCGAGAAGAAAGGGATAGAAGTAAGGATAGAGAAAGAGATAAAAGGAAACTTCGAGATCAAAAAGAAAGAAGTAGAGACAGAATTAGGTCCAAGGAAATGCCAGATAAATATCGAGATTCTGACAGAAAGTGTAAATTAAGAAATAGAAGTCGTGAGCGAAGTACGTCTAGAGAAGAAGGTGGTAGAAATCGAGAACGTAATAAAACTCGAGAGGATGGAGATACAAGTAAAAATCGTGTTAGATCTAAAGAAGAAAGAGATAAAAGTCAAGATCGTGATAAAGTTCGTGAAGATAAAGATAGAAATCAAGATTCTGTTAAATGTAAAGAAGATAGAGATAAAATTCGAGATCATAACCGACTTCGAGATGATAAAATGAGAAGTCAAGATTACATTAGATCTAATAAAGATAAAAATAGAAGCCAACATCGCGAAAAACCTACAGCAGATAAAGATGCAGGTCAAGATTGCATTAAATCTCATGAAGAATTAGATAGAAGCCGAGAACACAATAGATCTCGAGAAGATAAGGACAGAAGTCAAGATTGTATGAGATCTACAGCCAAAAAGGACATAATTCAAAATAGTGACATTGACATAACTAGAAGTAATAAAGAAATAAGCCAAGATAGTATTCGATCCAAAGAAGAAAAAGAAAGAAGTCATGATTGTATTAGATCCCAAAAAGAAACAGAAATAATTGAAGATTGTATTAGATCCAAAGAAGAAAAAGAAAGTCGTCAAGATCTTAAAAGGTCTTCAGAAGAGAAGGATAAAAGCCAAGATCACGTTAGATTTAAAGAAAAAAAAGATACAAGTCAAAATTATGAGAGAACTTGTAAAGATGGAGACAGGAGTCAAGATCGTATTAAATCTAAAGAAAACAAAGATACCAGTCAAAATTACGAGGAAGCTCAAGTAGATAGAGGCAAAAGTCAAGATGATGTTAGATCTGAAGAGGCAAAGGATACAAGTGAAAATTGTGAGAAAACTCTAGAGGATAGAGACAGAAGTCAAGATTGTATTTCGAGAACTAAAGAAGAGAAAGCCCGAAATCTAGATCATGATAGTTTGCGAGAAGATAAGGACAGAGGTCGAGACCATGATAGATTACAAAAAGAAAGAGGAAAATGTAGGGAAAGAGATATAAATAAAAGTAGAGATAGAAGTGGAGATAGGGATCGAAACAGAGATAAGACTAAGGAATATGGGAATAGAGAAAGAAGCAGAGACAGAAGTCGAGACCGAAGCAGAGACAGAAGTCGAGACCGAAGCAGAAACAGAAGTCGAGATAGAAGCAGAGACAGAAGCCGAGACAGAAGTAGAGATAGAAGCAGAGATAAAAGTAGAGATAGAAGCACAGACAGAAGTAGAGATACAAATAGAAATAGGGATAGAAATAGAGATAGAGAAAACAGAGTTAGGGAAAACGGTGATAGGTTCAGAGATAGGGAAAATGGAGATAGATATAGAGATAGAGGTAAAGTAGATGGAGACAGGTACAGAGATAGAGATAGAGATAGAGATAGAGAAAGGGATAGAAACGAAGAAAGGTATGGAAAAATAAGTCAAAATTCTTACTATGGTACAGAGTTAAGAATGAATCGTTACGATTCAGATAACAATGACAATCAAGATTTAAGAAAGGAGGATAGAAGAAATGATAAGAAGAACGGAGAAGAAAATGATCACAAGAATCTTGAAACTATCACTGCAAAGCAGAAAAAAACAGTAGATATACTTACTTCTAAAACAGGAGGTGCTTATATTCCACCAGCTAAGTTGCGTATGATGCAAGGAGAAATAACTGACAAAAGTGGTGCAGCTTATCAACGTATTGCTTGGGAAGCTTTAAAAAAATCTATCCATGGTTATATTAACAAAGTTAACACAAGTAATATTGGTCTAATTACAAGAGATTTATTAAAGGAAAATATTGTTAGAGGTAGAGGACTTTTAGTACGATCAATAATTCAAGCCCAGGCAGCCTCTTTAACATTTACATCGGTGTATGCAGCTTTGGCATCTGTGATTAATTCTAAGGTATGTAAATAAAGAATATATGTAATATTCACTTAATAAATTATTCCATACGTACTCTTCATTTTATTCTTTCAATTTCTAGTTTCCAAATATTGGTGAATTATTATTGAAACGTCTAGCAATACAATTCAAACGTGGTTTTCGCAGAAATGACAAGACTCTCTGCATATCATCTACTACATTTATAGCTCACTTGGTTAATCAAGGAATTGCACATGAAATTTTAATTTTAGAAATATTGACATTACTAGTACAAACACCAACAGATGATTCCATTGAAGTAGCTATTGCAGTTCTGAAAGAATGTGGTATGAAACTAACTCAAGTATCACGAAAAGGTATTGAAGCAATCTTTGAGATGTTGAGAAACATTCTTCATGAAGGACAATTGGATAAACGGGTAACAAATTATAAGTACTCAATGTTTCAATAGAAGATTATTTTATAATGCATAATATTTTTTTTATTACAGGTTCAATATATGATTGAAGTTATGTTTCAAATTCGTAAAGATGGTTTTAAAGATTATGAATCTGTTAGTAAAGATCTTGATCTTGTTGAAGAAGAAGATCAATTAACGCATTTGGTAACACTGGATGATGTAACAGATGGACAAGAAATACTCAGTAAGTTTTTAACAAAAATATGAGCAAATATCTTAATTCTTATCTTAATTAAACATATTTCATATTTATTGATTCCAATTACAAATTTTAGATGTATTTAAGTTTGATGGAGAATATGTTGTGAATGAAGATAAATATAAAGAATTAAGTAAAGAGATACTTAATACGGACGATAGTGATTCAGACAATGAAGAGGATAGCGATGGCGAAGGCAAAAATGAAGATTCTGATGAAAATAGCGAAGCTGAAGAAGCAAAAGATGGCGGAGTTATAGTTGATAATACAGAAACAAATTTAACAGCTCTTAGGAGGACAATTTACCTGACTATTCATTCTTCGCTTGATTTTGAGGAATGTGCACATAAACTTATGAAAATGCAGTTGAAACCTGGGCAAGAAATTGAATTATGCCATATGTTTTTAGATTGTTGTGCAGAAATGAGAACATATGAAAAATTTTTTGGATTATTAGCAGGAGTAAGTAGAACTAATTAAAGTATATTTTAATGATAAAGGATTTTAAAAAATAATTCAAATTTTCAGAGGTTTTGTGCAATTAACAAAACATTTGTAGAACCATTTGAACAAATATTTAAAGATTCTTATGATACAATTCATCGACTTGATACAAATAGGTTGCGCAATGTTAGTAAATTTTTTGCCCATCTTTTAATGACTGATTCAATTTCATGGATAGTTTTATCAAACATAAAATTAAATGAAGAAGATACAACTAGTTCCAGCAGAGTATTTATTAAAATATTATTTCAAGAACTGTCAGAGTACATGGGCTTACCAAAATTAAATGAAAAACTGAAAGACGAGTATGTTATAACGTATTTAAAGAAAATTAATAAATATATTATAATATTAATATTTTCTTTGAATAAATGTATATATATATATTTTTTTTTTTCTATTTGACAGAGAATTACAGGACGCATTTGCAGGACTATTTCCGAAAGATGATCAAAAAAATACCCGTTTTGCTATCAACTTTTTTACATCTATAGGTCTTGGAGGGCTTACGTATGTATCTTTGATTTATGTTTTAATATTATTTTAATTCTGATAAAAATAATTATCTTTTGATTTTTAAAGGGATGATTTACGAGAACATCTGAAGACTCGGCCAAAATCTGTACCAGAACCTGTGATTGAAGTAAAAGATGAAGAATCTAGTTTGAAAAGCTCTTCAAGTAGTTCCAGTTCAACTACATCATCGATTTCATCATCATCATCTTCATCATCAACGTCATCAGATTCAGGTAAAACATAATTTACATATTATTTGTCCTATTATTTTTGAAAATGTTATATTATTACAATTTAATTATATAATTATAGATTCATCGGAGAACGTTAAGAAAAAGAAAAAGAAAGGAAAAGAGTGTAAAAAAAAGAAAGTTGTCAAAAATCACGAAGAAAAAGAAAATATAAATAAAAAAGCAAGAAGTAAGAAGATTTCAAGAGTAAGTAAACACGATAAAAAACAGAAGAAAAAGAAAAAGAAATAATGTAATTAAGTGTCAATATTGGATATATTAATTTACAGAAATATTGTAAATTATAATTTTTTTAAAGCGATAATAAAAAATCGAACTGTATAATATTTCTATCACCTTACTATTTTAAAATTGTACCTATTTATAATGACAGTATTTATTTACTTAAGCATTTAATTCATGTATTGCTGTATATATACACACATAAATGCACACAAAACTTCAACAATGTCGAGTAATTAAATGATGGATATTAAATTAAAAAAATGATATTTACTTTACTTAGAAATAAAAAGATGGCGCTACAGATTTCGTTGTTGCTATGACTTCTTCAATTGTTGAATTTTCAGAGAAAAACTAGTAGCTACTTTGTGGGTGGTATTGTAATTTTATTTCAGTAGTTATAGTCGTTAAAAAGAATAGGAAATAGAGTGATGGAAGGATTTAGCTATCAACAAATTAAGGATCTTCAACAATTAATTGCTCCACCTAAGGATGATTCTGATTCAGATTCGGATAATGAAAACCTGAAACAACGCTTATCTCGTCAAAAAATTAGTAGTGTTATATTTTTAATAATAATTTTATTTTATAAAAAGTTTACTTTTTTTTTTCGGAGAATTGTAATGTTTTGCCATAAAGTATACGTTACGTAATACTTTTCAGTAAAATCGTATGAAGTTTCGTTGACTTTTTTCATATTCATTATTGTTTATTTATAAATTTAACGTTTCATTTACAATGGTCGTAGTTACCAATTTTGGATTGAATTTTGAAATTTCCTAATTTTATTAAAAAATCTTTTATAGGCTTTTAGAAAAATGAACGATTTACAAGTCACGATGAAATGTTTTCTTGGTATTTCTGATTGCGCAATCAATTATTTGGACATTTGTATAATTATTTATGTGGAGTGATATGGAATTATACTAGATAAAACTTTAGGTCCAGGAGATATCGGCAATTCGACTAAAATATCTAAAACTTCTGATACTGATGATACCGCCCAAAAAAGCGTGAAAGATATATGGCATCCGGCGGAGGTAAATACAATCAAGAATTTTCAAACCGAGGATCCGCGAAAGGTTCCTGAATACGAGTTCAAATTTAAACAAGCTGTTGGCACCGAGGATATTTTTCTTGGGGTAAGAGCATACGCAAAACAAATAGTTCGGGTAAAAGAAAACTTATGACTAAATTTTCATCAGTACCTCATTGTCAAAAAAGTAATAAAAGCGCAGAGACAGTTTTCTTTTTTCATAAATACGTTGAGAAAGGTTCATTTGTAAAAAGTAATTAAACAATATGATATATTTCTACATATTCAAAAACATTCCGCATTAAAATGTCAGTATTTTTTGGTCTATTCGTAATGTTAAAAAAAGCTCAAATAAATAACAGCGATCTAACAAATAGATTATAAATAATGAACTAATTTTAAAGGAGACAAGAGTAGTTTGCAAATTTGGTCACCGAAAAATATTTCCAGCCAAAATTTTCTACCTTAACGTAATATGAACGTGAATAAACCTTAACATAACGATATTTTGCTATATTCAATAAATAGTCCATAATAGCTTGATGCTTCTGAAATGCATTTTGTTTGTTAAAAATATAATATATAAAAATATAATATAAAAATAGCAAATATTTGCTACTTTTAAATAGTAAAATGCTTAATTTCATTAACGACGGTGCAGTTAGACGTGTAAAATGTAAATAGTTGAGAAACACCAAACACTTGGTTTGCCGAAGAAATATAATTAAAATTAATTTATGAAAATATTTAAGCAAGATCAAATTAATTTTTCGGGAAATTATCGAATCGTGTAATTGACGCAGTTATAAGTAAGTTATTTGAGCAACGTCAAAAGACTGATTAATATTATCAAATTTGCGCACGCACCAAGCATAAGGATTATTAAAAATTAAATGTCGCTGTAATACTGTATTTATTTAATATTTTCATTATTTTCATTCTACAGCTTTTATTATTTGCATTTCACAACAAATATATTGACAAATAATTTCGTAAATAAACAAGATCAAATTGAAAATTGTAAATGACAAACTTGTATGGAGAATCGTAACGTTGCAATTTTACACTTTCTAAGCCTAAAAAAGTCTAAATCACCAGACTTTCCTGAAAAGCCCTTTCCGGCCGAGCTAATTCCGCTGCTTCGACGTATAAATTATAGATGAATCTAAAAACAACGGCTACAGCATCTTGCGAATGGATAACGTTACTAGTGAAGCTCCCCACGGAAAAGAGGGAAAGGATCGAGCTATCCGTCGAATCTGACGTCGTTGATTTACGCAGCCCTATGTGAGTATGTGTGTGCACGCGTCTTTTACGACCCGTTGTATTTGAGTTCCATTGACATGCACAGCCGCTGGCTATAATCCTTTCCCCTTTGTTTCACGTTCTAGTCTACCTTTTTTATTATGCTTTTCGCGATAACGCGACGCGAAAGTTTGACTCCGCTGATCGAGATTATTTAAAGAAGTAATTTGCGTATTCCACGAAGGGGAAATTAAAAATACGCTGTTTATGTAAAAGAAGGATTTTGCGGCGCAATGTTTTTAGATATATCGTTATTTCTAGGCTAAGGTAATTACTTAATTGCGAAACAGGTAATATTCTTTAGTTGTCGGTTTTTAGAATTGCAAGGTATAAAATAAGTTTCACGCTGGAAACATTATTGTTTTATTTTTAAATTTAGCATTATTAGAAATTTTGGAAACTGAAAAGTTTTTACGATGAATTTTGCTTCCATGTCCCAATCATAAGCACTTAGTTAATACGCATACCAAAAAGACAATGATCAGATTTATCGCAATGATCAGAATACATAATAAGTATTCTGTGACTGAATAATAACCAATATATCATGATATCATCACTATTATTTTTATAATATAAATACTAATACTTGATGAGTAATTTTTAACGAAGGTGACTTGAGAATACGTATAAAACTGTATAAAAAGCGTCAACTGAGAATTTAAAATATAATCGTTGAATTTTATTTACGGCTTATAATTAAAAAACTTTTTTCTCATTACTGATCTATTGACATAAGTGTCCCATTAAACATCTAATTATGAGTTACGTCGTGCTATTATGACGATATAATCATTTTCGAATATCTCATTATTTTTCGAGATAATTAAAAAATATGAAAAGCTCACGTACGATTAATTATGTGTTGGTGCATTAAATATATATATATATATATATATATATATATAATTATAATCAAACAAGGTCTAATCCTGCAAATTAATAGCTTTAGGGTCATAGATAATGTTTAAATGATCATAGAAATAATGTTAGTTAATAGCGAGTAGTGTTGCGCTTTATGCATTCGTATATCAGAAACCTTTTACGTCCAACCCATATTTATTTCCTCTTATTCTTCTTTTGATTGACATACAGATATCGGCTGCAACTGCCAACGCCTTTTCCCGTCGATCCTAACAGTTCGTTGGCAAAGTGGCATTCTGATAGCGACTGCTTGGAAATAACACTGAAACTAACAAGAGAGCTCGACGACGTGAATTTTTGAAAGATACGTTAAGGCATGTACTGATAAGCGAAACACATCTAATCAAAAGCAAAAGCACAGCTTCCTTCAAGATTTAACATTTCTTTATGCTGTAGTTATTGCGATGAAACAGTTACTTATCAATAACTTTTTTAAATCATGGAAAATCCTTACTTATACGCGCACCCACCCACGCACACAGAGCATTTAAATGTGATTTGAATTATTTATAGATAGCTGACGATTTAGCTGTCTAAGTTTTCTTCTCGTTTTCTTCACGTTACTATAATAATTCTATAAACGTATTAACTTTTGGAAACATTTTTAATATTTAAAATAAATTATGTAGTTTTGAATCATAATTATTTTGTTTTTTAGGTAAATACATTACTTGGGCTATATGTTGACTAAATATTGGATACTTTCAAAATTATTTTGAAATTGTTTAATTTTTACCGTATCTGTTTAACAGTATGTAGTTTAATAAGTTTCAAATTTGTTGAACGAAATTTATAAACAAGTATTTTCCAGCACAATAAATCATTGGTATCAATCCTAAGCTCTGATTTTTATTTGTACGATTTAAACACTTAAGCACTTTTAAAATTTTTTCCCCAATATTATTAATTATCTTTTATTATTTACGATAAGAAAAAGGTACCGAATACGATGTGCTGTATTTTTTTTTTTTAAAAAGTGCCTTTCGCCGCCAAAAACGGTGGCCAAAGTAGTTCTTTTTTGTTTTACTCTAGATTTAAATAAGATTTTTCCTAAGATAATTGAGAAGGATGTGAAGTGTACACAGTTTTCGGAACTGAAAAATTGTATAAACGGCTAAATGACCATGCGAACGTTATCGAATTTAAAGTTCTTTTCATGAGCTTACAGACTCGATTATCGTTGTATCTAGAAAATAATTAGAAGTTTCTCTGTTGCATGCAACGCGTTCTTCCTATTCTTTTCTTTATTCGTCTATCAAGATTCGATCGCGTAGTCGGAGTATTTTATCGCCCGCACGTGTACAACAACAGCTCTATAATGTAGCTCGCATTAGGATGGGAGAGAAAGAGAGAGAGAGAGAGAGAGACAACATGGAAATGGCGCATCGTAGACCATCGGAAATCGGGAGCCTTTATATCTCGGGGGCTAGAGCAGTGGTCTTGTGAACCAGGGGTCGAGAGGTCAAATCTTTCTGGGAGCATTTAGTTTTTTGACTCCGGAAAATCGGGGCTCGTGCTGTTCATTGCTAGTGCCTAATGCATCTGGATCGTAAAAACGTAAAGTCATGCCACACTTCGACCGCATAATAAAGTGAAAGCGCGTGGAGCGAGAGAACGTGGGGTGCAGCAGGTGCCGCAACATCTTCTTGGTTGTAATTTTTGTTTTGTTTTGCAACTTACTTCTACGGATTACTTTAGAATAATAGCATCTTAGAAATGTTTTCTGCTGCCACATTGTGCAGTGTTTGCTCTACAGTCCCCACCCTTTGATTTGTTTTTTACTGTAGTTACGAGGAAGTACGTGAAAGTAGGGCTAGCCCTAATTAGGGAAAAGTTTTAGGAGCTGCGATGCACGAAGACTAATTTACACGCGCGCCTTGAATAATTGTAATCAGTATTAGAGCGGCTTATAATTAATATCGCGGAGTTTCTTGAGTACGTATGTAATCTCTCGGGTATCATTAATAATTCTATATTTTTAATTTGCTTTAAATTCATTTTTGCACTTGTATTCAGAAAGTTTTTTTCACATACTTTGTACCGAATAATGAGAAATGCGTTGACACTGTTTTTCTTTTCATTTTGTCATTCTTTACGTTAAGTTACTGCACGATAAACTTTGTTTTTAAAGTTATAATAATAAAGGAATTTCGCATATGAGCGTTTCACTCGTTAATATTTATTTCTAAGCACTTTGTCGTGTTTTATATCGTTAAAAACTTTGTAGAATTATACAGTATAATTAGTGATAATCGTATAAATGATGAACTTTTATGCTAGGTATAATTTATTTAAAAGATCATAAAATATTTAATTCTTTATTCTTGTTTGTAAAGTTTCTCTAAATTTAAATACATATTATCAGAAAATGAAATGATCCGATGAAAGAATTTCCGTTAATTATCGGATAAAAATATTTGCCGTACTATTAACAAAATACCTAAATTCTTTCGAACTTTAAAGCGCGAAAGACTATATAATTTTTATTATACAATTTTAGATTCTTTAAAAGTATTTATCTGTTAAAAGAATGAAGAACAAATAGTTTATAATCGTATGAATAAATAATTTATTAATAATTCTAAATATAATGTACGTTTGGTATATTACTGTTGTGTTTTTATTACTTTATTATTTATAATATTACATAATTGAAATGGGATTTGTATTATTTATTTCGAAGACAAATTTGTTTTCATATGCTAATTATTCCTTTAGTTAAATTCCAAATAAATTTAATATTGTTATTGTATTGAGAAAATTTTACAATAAAAGTGAAATACAAAATAAAATATGGAAAATTCGTTTCAACGATATAGATAATTTTAATATTGCTTTAGATATAGTTTTATGAAATTGTTTACACGTGAATTAAGTTATCAATTTTATTTATAATCTTACTCGCTTGGTACAACGTTGACAACACAATAAATATATTTAGTATTGTTTACTTAACATTTAATAATACTTCTTTAACAATTTACTCGGGTTTATTAATTCATATTTTAAATCCATTATCGTTTACAATCAATAAAAAAACACATTCTTCGCGCATTTATGCTTATAAATTATCTGTATAAAGTGTACAATATATGGTTAACAATAAATGAGAGGTCACAATAATCCGAGAAAATCGTAATTGCGACTACAGAAGTTATCTCATTTTGCTAATTTTGCAGTTACGAGAAAACTAATAATATGCGCAACACTTGATACGTGGTAGAAAAATTAATTTGCACATCTTGTTAAAATTTACGATTTGTTTTCTTGGCAATTTGCGCAAGCAGCACATCAAACGATATAATGCCATGGTTACTTCGAATAGTATAATGAAGTGCATCGCGCTATAGAATTCAATGACAGCATCTTCTAGAATCTTTAATAATAATGGAAGCATCGTCGAAATACCGACAATCAACTGAGATTGCGAGTATATTAGTGACTAGAGATAACGAATGGTGCAGGTGTGCACACGCGAATTTCGCAGCTGCGCGTCTGAGATAATGAGACTGTCATTACGTCTACTCTCTCTCTCTCTCTCTCTCTCTCTCTCTCTCTCTCTCTATTTCCTTCTACATCTATTTGGCTATCTAAGTATTTATCTCTATCTCTTTCCAGCAGCGATAACAACACCAACAACTTGTTATCGCACGATTCGATGCTGTTTTCTATTTTGTCGCACCAAGGTGCTCGACGAATAACTACATCAGCGCTTATGATCGATCATGAAGTCCCGAGCTTTCGATACTCTTTCCTTTTTTTCTTTCGATACTGCTATTTCATGACTATCCTTCACCTTCTTTAAGTTTTCTTGTTTCCTTGTATATTGATTTACGGCTTTGATGCTTATTGCATAGAATTTGCGTTGAGTGAAAAGAATGATTGAAATTGATAATGATTTTTTCAAGTGAATATTGACACAGACATGTAAATAGAGGAACGGACGAAAATGTAATTGACAATTTATCATTGTTATTTTGTCAGTGAATTAAAGTTCGATGAGAACATTATAAGAAATGTGTCTTGTAATCGTTTCATCGAATTGATAGGATGCGAGTGTTCTTGCTGTTTTCTAGTAAAAATGAAATTCGTTTTATAAAATAAGAGAAACTTGTATCATCGAATCATTAATGCTTTTTAGTTTCTTATAATTACAATTAGACTGAATAATAGAGATTTCCTCTGCTATTCTTTTTAACTTTTGAAACACAAAGTAACACTTTTTAAGGAATAAATTCAGGTTAACTTTAATTTCAAAACGTGGTTGAATTTTTTAAAAAACTCCAAATTTTTCTTTCTCCCTTGATACTGCTTACTAAAGAAGCATTTGCTTTTTGTTGAAAATAATTAAAGAATCATTATGCAATTATAATTTTTCATTAAAATTTAAAAAAATTCTAACGTATAATTATGACAAGTACTTATACTTATTTACTCATAATATCATATTGGTACATACCAGAGATATTTCGTTAAATTGTGCTTAAATTAAAACGTAATCCAGTACATGCTCAACTTTTTACAAATTAGTGGATAATGTTTTACAATAAAGCAAATATTCGGTACTACTCGAAGTAAGATAATCTTACTATACTATAATAAGCATTTAAAATAAGCGATGAGTGTGAAAAGAATGATGTCCATGGAATAGGATAGTTTACCTTGAAAGATAAAAGTTTAAAAGTAACATCATTGTGAAATGCATAAAATTTTAAAATATTTAGAGATAATTTTAACTTTTTAAGTGCAAGGAAAGTTGAAGATGGTATAGTTAGAAATTGTTAGATAGCCTAAGCAGTATCCATATATAAGTGTCGAGTTCTGTCAGACAACGTCTGACCAGACTCGGTATGCATCTACGTGTACGTATATAAATTGCCGTTTCTATCTCGTGAACTTTAACCATGTCTTCCTCAACTTCCCGTATTTTTAAAAGGTTAATTTTTTCCCTAGACATTTAACATTTTCTGCTCTTTTTAATGGTGTATATTTTGAACATTTATCTTTCAAGGTAAAGTAACAAATTCCCTGGCTTTTCTTGTTTTTACTAAAAGTAACATCGTTATCAAGGTAATAGTGCGAGGTGTATAAATAAATATTCAACAAAGGTAAAATACCGATTGCTTTAGCTCTAAGCTTTCATTTTTTTCTATACGAAAAGCTTTTCTGCCAGAAATTTCACGATATACTTTTAATAATAATAAAAACCAAAGTAGAAACTAACTATGGTATTTTAATGCCTGATACGAATATGATTATTGGGTAGCTACGGCTCCCATGGACAGAATATATTTCATACAGTATATATGTAGAAATACAAAAGAATTTTAGCAATATCTCGTGCTTAATCCATCGAAGTTGAATCAAACATTTTAAAAAACTTAAAATGGATAACGAATGTTTTCGCGAATAAGAATTCAATCAAAAGAGTACATATAGATAATATTTTTGATCCAAATCATGACGAGCTTCAAGAATCTTATTTACTCAAAGTGCTTAGAATATATAACTTTCGTTTGCCGTCGTTGTTTCAACGTCCTTGATACAAAGGTAAAAATTTAAAAATGAGAACATAAGTAATTATGGTCCGATATTTTAAAATGTTTATAATGATTTAATCAAGGAGCCATAAATCTTTTCGGGAGTTCCTTGCCTTTCTTCCAAGTCAAATTAAAATTTTTTATCACACTCCTCTAAGCACAAAACAACAAAAATCACTTTCCGAAGTTAGTTATACCTGTAAAAGGGGGGATACACGTCGGATAAAAAATACTCTCTTTTTGTTGTTGTTATTACAGTTTCTGGCCAGCCTTCCTCGAATAGTCTCCCAGGAGAGTGGGAATCTAATTGATTTTTTTCGTCTTTAACCCGATTTAGGGAAAGCTAAGCTCGACTCCGGTATTCGCACACCGCGACGAATCGAGAGCGCGTGCCCGTAGCCGCCGTCGCCGTAGAACTGCTGTTCGTCTCCTCCCTCGGCATTAAAGCGCGTACAGTCGGTCTCACAAGCTCAGGTTGCAAGTTTCGCAAGCTCCGCTCGAGTCTGGGCTTTCGAAGATCTGCGCGTAGTTACGCGCGATCTGTTGACGGGAAGCGCGCGTTTTAGAACGCAACTTGGTTTTTTTTTTTTTTTAAATAAGTTCGGAAGCTTGCAGTGCCAACCATTTATTTAAACGGAGGAAGTTCCCTTTAGGTCTTTAGTTTTTCTAATCTTGACCATTCTTTTTATTTCGTACGACTGTGGAAAGTTAGAAGATGGGAATAGGATGCTCTGTAAACGATGCAAAACGAAGGGATTGTAACCAAAGGCTCGTATGGATTTGGTTATACGGAGAATCTTATCTTAAAAAACGCGCTTAATTCAGTTGGAAAGAGTAAATAAAAGAAGAGAAAGACGAAAAAGATCACTTACTCGTTAGTAAGTACTTTTATCGGTGAATTTTATATTTATTTTGTTTAATATTTGCAGGCTTATCTAATTAAAGTAAATTAATATTTTACTTAGACGAAAAATTTTTAGTTCGAAAATTTATAAAAAAAAAAAAAAAAAGTTTAGCTTTCAGAAGAAATTTATGAAAGTTGTCTTATTTTTAGATATATTAATAATATCTTTAATAAACTCATGATCTTTTCAACTAAATGAAAAATTAATGAAAGTTTAATAAGCTTTGAGCGATAGCATCGTCAGCATATAATGTATACGCGAATTTTAATTGCAATCTAATAAATTCTTGTCCATTATATCGAAAGTATGTAGCACAATACTTAATATGTATTGTACTATTCAAATATAAATATAAAGCCGTTACTGACTAACTCTTAAACTTTTCTATATCTTAAAAACGTTCATATTTTTCAAAGTAATGATTCCTTTGAGCATTAAACAATAATATAGATTATGTACGTCTTTAAGAAACATTAAAACAGGTAATTCTTTGAACAAAAGAAAGTAAAACTCTATGAAGAAACAATAATAATGAAATATAGAAAAATTACAGGAATTTAATTTACAAAAATTAGATATACCAAAAATTTATGTATGATTTTTTAAATATGTGTACATAAGTTTAAAAAATCTACACCGTATAAAGTAAAAATATTTCAATTATTATTTTTAAGTGTACGTGAAACATATCGAACATGTACATAAATTTGATAATCTTAAAATTTAAAACTTGTTAAAATAAAAACGATGAAGTAATTACCGGATAAATTTCATTTCAAAAACAAAAAGAGAACATAAATTTATATTGTAATAGCAATTAGCAGGATTCTTTAGGTTTTATCATTATTAAAAGCAGGTGTTAAATTTGATAAATAAACTATTATTTTATAAACCTTATAAATAAAGTAATACTTATAAATAAACTTCTATATTAAACTTTGGTGATATAATATTGGTTGTTTTAGAAGAGTTATTATGAAGATATTAATTTTATACTTTGTTCTCATTTAGGAAATCACTAATCTACCAGAAAGATTTCATTTGTATAAAAATTAAAAATTTTATTTCGCAGGAACTTGTCTTCCTCTCGAATGATACTTCCATATCAATGAATTTTTTCTGAGCGTCTTATTTAAAATTATAATGTTGTGAATAAATTACAATTTCTATTAGTATTTCATATTTAGATGAATTAAGTTTACAGTGCCAAGTTAGGGATTGTATTAATAAAAGAGGCATCGAAGAATTTCCATTCCGCGCTTATGAATTTATTTATTTAAACTATTCGGAAATAAATAGCTGAAGAATGAAACTCTAATTTCTAAGTATGAAAAAGGCTAACTGGATGAAGGTTGTATTTTTCCTCGTGATATTTACTGAAAGTTTCGTAACACGTGCACCACTGCATAAAGTATTGGTAATACTAGTTCTCAATGTAACTTTCGTGATATTTGATGCTATCTAATATAATGTAATTTCTTGGTGAGACGTAAAATTTTCGTTTTTTTTCTCAGTGCTGGCAAGTACACTTTTTATGTATATATTTCCAACTCGAAGGATTGAATAGGTACTAAAGAAGGATACGTATTGAATACAAGATTTTTTTCCTCGAAGGGATATTTTCGTGGATACGCTTTGAAAATCGCGATCTTATGGAACGACGTTATGGAATATTTCAAGCTAATATAGGTTTTTACGTAAATGAAACTTTTCAGTTATACCGGGAACCAAGAAAGTTTCAAACGAATGTATGAAAAATACGAGGTTCATAATATGATTGTCACATGAAGTAAACTTTTAATAATTTTTATCATAAACTATAGTAAAACTTTTGTTTAAAAGTCTGAATAAAAGTTTTTAAGTAGAAAGGTTTTTGTAGAAAAGTCTTAAAATGGCTTGTATTTACTGTGTCAATTCATTTTGAATTGAAATTAATAAATACAAAATTAATATTTTTATAATTTATATACGTAAGCAATTTAGTAATATTTGGGCAATAAAGCATTTAAGATAAAGTATATGAATTCGCAGGTGAGAGATTTAATATAGATGTAACAGTTTTGAGAGCGACGCATTACTAGATAAATAATGTTAAATTAGGCACGTTTGAAGGTTCTCTATTAAAGAATTATTGAATAGTAACGGAAACCAATTATACCATATTATTTGACGATTAAAATTCTTCTAATTATATTTTGTTGGTATTTTGTATAATTTTAACCATTATTTCATTAAATAAATGAATAGCAAATAAAAAATTTTACGAGCAAAAATCATAATTTTTCAGCATATTATCAAACACATTTTTTATGTAAATTTTGGTTCAACATTGTAATATTACGCAAATGTCATCGAGTGAGCAAAAATTACAACTACTATGTTTCTAAAATATAAATCGCAATTTTGATAAATCATGTAGAAAAATGAATTCGCTAAATATTATATTCTTGATAAATATAAAATTCAGAGTTATTGTCAAGCGAAATAAAATAAAAACTGAATTTTTGTTAAATTCATTTATAAACCTCTAGTTTCGTGATTTCTTGGTGATGTAAATTGTGCACTCTTTGTATTTTCTGATTTATTAAATAAGCATTATTTCGTTAGTTTTCATATAAATGAATTAGTTTTTCCTGTAATTTCGTAAATACTAAAATTATATTATAGAAATTTCTAACTTATTAATTCTACTCTTTTTGTCTTTTTTAAAAAAATATTGTAAAAATACAATAATTTTCCCATTTATGATCCAACATAATGAAATTAAAACGATTTTCTGAAAATAATCAAACTTCGAATTTTGTAAATAATAAATTTGAAACTATAGTTTTAAATAGTTTTAGTGTTTAAAAATTTATTTTTCAACCGAGAAAATATTAAAAATCTGAAAGTTTAGAATATATTAAAAACTCTGAATAATTTGATTTATATTATTGTTGAGTTTATTTACGTTGCCTAAGATAAAATCATCTACTTTTGTACAAACTAGCCTATCTAAAATTAAGTAATTTAATTAAAATTTATATTTCATGTAATTATGAACTTAATTTTATTCAGTATTTTAAATATTCAAATATAACTTGTTCGGTATGATTCCTAAAGTTAAAGCAATTCTGATTTCTTAAATGTATCTGGAAATACGAGAAGTATTCACTGTATTTATTAGAATTTGATAAAACTTCTTTTATGTAGAGACAAATTCTGAAAAGATTTAATCAAAATTATTCACGTTGAAAATGTTATATCTTATACATTAAATAGAAAAAGCGATAACAAGAAATTTGTGATAAATTATTTATAACAATTGTGTTTAAATTTAAAATAGGGATTTTTATTTGAATATTTCTTATTTAAGTTTAGAAATAGTTTCTTCGCGCTTGGAATGTCAAAGCCATTTATAGTTAAGTGATTTTCATCGAGTACGTAACAACCTATGAACACTTTTAAAGATATTACGTTCTTTAAAGTAAATTTATGAATTATTTTGAACAGCACTTCAGTCATCTAGAGTAAAAGATTTTTGCTTTAAATTAAATAATACTTTTGAATTATTGTCAAATAATGAAGAGAAGAGATTTTTATAAATCTTTTGATGAAGTAGTAAAAGTTATTACAATGTAGACTACTCTACATAAATAATAAGATAACAGTGTAGAAGGAATTTTATGATTTTTTTGAATTTACAATTAAGCTGGTGTATGTATCTTTTTTGCAAGTGCACATAACAATACAAAATAATGCACTTTAAGAATTTTATGTGCATTTAACCACAGAACAATTAGATGTATATTTTTGTATTAAATTTATAATATTAATTATTTCTAAATATTCGTGAAAGCAATCATTATTAGATAATACTGAAAATATTATCCATTATTTCAGGTGTATTAAAGTACTACGAGTTTATTTAAAGTAGATTCATTATTTGCTTATGAGTACGTACTCGTTAGTTTCGATAGTTAATATCAATGTTAATATCAATGTATTAATACAACCGATTATAGTTGGTGGTTACGAATTATACGAAAGAAAACGTTTATTATAAAAGCTGTATTATTATGAATACATTAGTGCACGACATACGATGGGATCGAGTCAGAGACTTATACGAGCATAGTAAATCTAAAGTTCTTTTACAGTAATCTTATAAAATATTTTCGGTAATAACCGCCCAATTAACGAAATACCCTACGCCAGTGACGACACACCCGGACTCATTTCGCGATCTCACGCACACAATCCCCATGCACGCGTTTAATAATCGAGTAGTGGCTGATGCACAAAGACTTATCAATCCTGAAGTGGCTGCAGGCACTCGCGCTCCCACCCGCATAAGCACTAATCACGCGGCGGTGACGAAGAGGCGAGACATCCCCGGGTCTGTCAGTAATCACGCCAAGCTCGCGAAAAGCAGGTACGCGCTTCTCGGCAAAAGGTCCTCCATCGCACGTAGTCCGGTAAGTTTTCCTCTCTATACCTGCATCCTCATCTCTACTCATCCACGGTCCAACTATTTGTCGAAAGAAAGTCCGCAATCCTTTCCCGTGACTCTATTACGATTCGCACGGATAATCGTATTTTACTCTGGTGGCTTTTCTGCCTTCAGTCGGATTCCCTGTCACATCTTTTGAAGCGACAGTAGTGAAGCGTTACCAGTCGTTGATTAGCTACTGTTTTTTTGCGCGATTTTTTTTTAATGGTAGGAAGATCGTTGACTGAGATCGACTGCATTTCTTGCTTATACAGATAGATAATCGGTATTTTCAATATTAGTCTTTTTGAAAACTGTACGTTGAAGGATTTTCCTCTACGAAAGATAATTAAAAAATGAAATTATTCTTCTATATGAAAATTTTATAATATTTTCTTTCATAAGTATCATCGTGCATCTTGAAATTAATAGGATTCGTACTGGGCAGAGCTCTTTTTTACTAATTAATGTACTTGTTTTTAAATCATTGTGACTTGTATGGATATTATGAGTATCATAATGTATTTGATGGTGGAATGTCATGCATATTTTATGAGTAGTCTTATTAGTTTTTCTTAAAATTTTAATTATGAACAAATGTATTTATGCCAGAAATTTTAATCTGCTGTATAGTGTATCAATGCAAAATGTGAAAATGATGCGCATCTTTCAGAGAAATATTTCATAAAGTCAGCAAAGTATTACGTCATAAATAAAAAATTAATTTAATTATAATACAGGGAAGTTCTGAAATTAAGATAAAGAGGTTTTGGAATTGTGAACAGTGTATAAAATGAAATTCTTATATAAACAAATTTTTAAAATTAAAAGCGAGTGCAATGTGTAAAGAAGTTTTTCGTAACACTAAATAAAATCATTTTAAATACTTCAAATTTGGAGGGCCATTACTTTAAATTTTGACGTTTTACATTTTTTCAATTTTTTTGTATGAAAGTGTGTGATGAATTTTTCAATTTTAAAAAAGAACTGAATAAATATAAACTACAATAGATGGTATTAAAGGAAGAACAAAGTTGCTTAGTGTTTTGTTCGCAACGGAAATAAAAATGTTAATTTTAATTTTAATTTCAATAAACAAATGCTATAATGACGAAATATGCATTTTTGGCCAAAAATAGTGATATTTATATTTGCAGATAATAAACAAAATTTCATATTAAAATTGAGAACTCATTAGTAAGTCATTTTTTATTAAAAATATCTTATTATAACAAAACTGAAAAGTCTTATGATTGATTAAAGCGATTATTATTTATTTAAAATTTATGTATTTTCGAATTATATGTAATTTTAAAGAAGATTTAATAATTTTTAGTTTATTTATATGATATGAATTATTAGAATATAAATATAGATAACTTATACTTTATATTTTCAGAGACTCTTTCATCTTTGATCTCAACGTTGTACACACTTATATTTATTATTAACTATTTTATGATATATTATAAAAGTCGTATTTTATTTTAAAGTATACTTTATAATTTTTTTCAAATTAGCTTTCAATTTTAGTTCAACTTATTAATGATTATTGAAATAATTAACTATTTTAATTAAATTAAGTGTGTAATTATTCCTTTGAAGTTTAGACAGTCAATTTTAATTAAAACTTTTTTATATAAATGATTCTTGTGTCTTCATATAAATAGAGTATTAGTTAGAATAAATGTTACTTTTAGATTACTGTAATTTTGGAACAAGGAAGATCATTACTTTTGAAATTATAAATAATTATAATACTAGAGTAATCCCGTATAATTCGAAGGAATACTGGTAAGAAAATATTTTTATCCAATAAGATAGTCAATTTAAACATTTTTACATAAACCTTATTTCTGCAATTCTTTTAATGATGAGTTATAAACATTTTATAGTTATTTTAAGATTCTTACATACTTCTTTACATATCGATTTCTTTGCTCCTTTATAGATAATAACAAATTTTCTCACTTTTCTTTCGTTGATGAAATTTTCAGATAAAAACACTTCCATAATTTTATCACGCTGTTAAAATCAAATATCAAGAGTAATTCACATTTTTTATTATTCATAAAATTGAATTTCTAGAAGATATAAGAGATCATGACGTTTTAAAGATGATAACATTCTATATCACATTTTATACGTTATAAATTAATTGAACATTTTATTTATGCTTTTACTGACATTTTTTTTAGATTCCTTTTGCAAAATATACTTTTTGCAAGTATATGAAATAAGTAGTTTGCTACGTTTATTCTATTTATATGATTTTAATTGTATGTAAAAAGTTTTGTTTCAGCAATGAAACTGAAAATGTTTAATACGTAGTAAAGAGAAAGAAAGAGAGAGAGAGAGAGAGAGAGAGAGAGAGAGAGAGAGAGAGAGAGAGAGAGATTACTGTTTTCTTTGACACTCGAGCATATAGTCATCTGCATAAAAGAACAGATACAGTTACAAAATTTTGTACGAATTCGGTAAAAATGATCATTTATGACCAGATATTTCTTGCTAAAAATATAATAATTTTGTACAATATGATGATTGTATCCACGAGTTATTAAAAGTTTTAATTTTTCTATTAAGATTCTATGAAAATGCACATCTACTAGAACAAAATTTGTATTTTTTGTACGACAGTATTTATTAAGGAAAAAACGGTTGTCAAGAGTTGTATAAGGTATTATTTTAATGGTAGATGCTGTATTATAAACTTTAAATAAATCTTACCATTAATTGTGAGTTTAGTTATATTAGAAATAATGAATATGTGTGAAGTTTATACGATGTGCATGGTATGAAAGAGAATACAACATATCACATATATTATATATAATACTTAAAAATTTATTGCGAATTATTTAATTTTATTTCAAAAAATAAGACATTAAGAATTTAATTCCTAGTTAAGAAAGTTTTTAAACTATCAGACGATTTAGAATAAACGCTTGTTTTATTTTATTTTTATAACTTAATGTAACTTACTGTAATTATTTAGACAAAAGCATATAAAAAATGATCTAATAAGGTAGAAGAGTAATTAGGTGTAGCTATAATAAGTGTATAACTTTTTCCAATATTTCTTTCGATAGTGTCAAGAGCAGAAGACCGACACATTGACTAGCGGTATATAGTAATTCAATATAAAACTTTCGCCTCATGTATATAAGGTAGCATCCTCGACTAAGAACTTCAGTAGCGTTTTGAATTTCATTTGTTTGGAATATACGGCAGTGCATTTGTAGTTATATGGAATATTAAAATTTTCTCTGCCCAGATGTAATAGAAAATTTTGTTCAAAAAAAAAAAAAAAAAAAAAAAAAAAAGATAATTTAACTTAATAAATCTTCCAGTAGTATAAGTCAATATATTGAAAACTTGAAGAACCAGTCCAAGAGAAAAATAAAAAGTCGTCTAGGGTATATAAAAAAATCAATGGATCAAGTGTAGAGAACAGAGAATATCCATTTCATTAGCGTTTGTAAAGTTCCGCTGCTTTGAGATTCAAAGTCTTTTAAACGTTCAGAGGTTTGATTTTCTTCTTATTGATCGAATTATTCAAAAGAGTATTAAATTTGTGGTTAGCACAAAACTTTCGCTTTTCCATCACTATGATTCACTTGAAGGATTAAAATTTTTGCTAGTTTACAAAGAAGAAAAGAATGACAGATTGTCGAAAACAATGAGCTCGTCTTTTTATGCATCCATAAAGTTATTGAATGTTTCATTCGTTGTAATATGCGCTAATGATAAGCCTCTAAGCCATTTTGTTTATATCTGCGAAGGTTACATCAACCTCATTCTCGTAGTTGTTCCACGATTTATGATCCTAATCGTTAGTTACAGGTTTAAAATATGTTTAATGATCCATCGTGCTGCGATCAATGTTATGTATTCTTTTTTCAATACTTATAGCAAGTTTTATTACAACGTGTACAGTAGGATGCATTCAGAAAAGAGTTGCATGTTAATGATTCTTTAAAATTGAGTAATTTCCTTCGGCTTAATGAACTTAATGCATTCTTTATTGTATCCATTGCGAACTCAAATTTAAAAGCAACTTTATTCGTGAGAAAATGATAAAAGCGGAAGATTGAACTTCAAGCTCAGGATTCGTCGAAGCTAAATTAACGACTGCTG
Source organism: Wiebesia pumilae (assembly GCA_018907045.1). Lineage (NCBI taxonomy): Eukaryota > Metazoa > Arthropoda > Insecta > Hymenoptera > Agaonidae > Wiebesia > Wiebesia pumilae. The sequence goes on from JACCHZ010000192.1 coordinate 5,475,705, forward strand.
ATAATCATATGAGACGGATGAATTTAAATTCTGATTATGGATTTATTTAATCGTGAACATCGAGATATGAAAGATAACCAAAGTTTACATAAAGAGATGGCGTTTTACTTTAATATTAGTTATAACTTTTTATAAAATATGCTTAGCTCGTTGATACAAAATTAATACTTTTATTTCTAAATTTTTAGCCTACATTATAACCGTAAAAACCCTTCACAGTAGACTTTGTGTTTTTAGATTTGGTTTCTTTGTAAAATTTTTAAATCGGCAACAACATTGAGTTTTACCTCACTTTCAAGACTCTATTTTTATCGAAAGAATGGTTGTACCGTTTTCTTGCGATGTAAGTTTTGAAGAATTACAAAGCTAACTTTACCCGACATGAATTTTTTCATTGATCCTTGATCAATGAAAAATATATACAGAATTTGAAAAATATTCTGCGCGAGTAATGTTTTTTCATTTTGATAATAATGATTGCGTCTGTCGGATATAGTTTCATGCAGCTGCCATACTAAACTGTTACATGCAAATGTCTTCTGCGTTCGGGCAAGTCCAAAGAAGCTGGAAACGTTTGAATATGCATACCTTATCTTCAATTCCATCTATAACGATAATATGGAATTGCGCCACAATACCTTATTTCTTTCAACTTTAAGAATAATAAATTTAAGCAAATAACATTATTTACTTCGAAGATATAGGCAAAAGGTTATTGGGTTGGGCTTTGTCTGCGATTTGTTCGTTATTTAAAATTTTCAATATAAAGTTCAAAATTATGCGATCTATAAACGATAATATTTTAATGTACGCGAATGCTTCGAATATTAAATGGATTCTATACCTTCGAAAATCAGAATATACATTGCAAACATAAGAGAAAAGAATTTTAAACTTGACAGCAATTGAATAGCTTTCTTAAATTAAAAAACAAAGTTGCTATAATGATTTTGTTGTATACTTAAGATTGTTTTAATTTATTTTTTTCAAGCACTTTCCTAAAAATCACAGTTATATTACTTATCTGCTAACTTAAGCTTTCGAAATGTGCTAATTGATGATGAGGAATAATAAGTTCTTGGATGTACAATAGCGTTCAGTTATGTTATATCGTAAAAAAATTCGTAATGCGGGCATTTACGTAGCCGAAAATGACAACTAAAATGTTCACATTTCTGATATTTATCGTGATACTTTGAAGATTACCATTTTCTTTGTTCATTTCTATATATATATATATATATATATATATATATATATATTAAATCGATATAGATCTGTTGATGCGCACAGTGTATAAGCATATAAGTCCTCGTATTCACTGCCTTGACTAGCGAATGTGAAACTATCTAACCGTTTCATCACAGTCGAGAAGGTAAACGTGTACAGCAGGTATTCCTATAGCCTTCGATGCAAATTGTCGTTTCATACAACTAAAGCTCATTGGTAGGGCATTTCACATATACAGCTAAGCTAGGTGAATAAAAATCATAAAAAATGAAAAGCGATTCATAAACAGATTGTTCTACGTGAAAATATACGAACACTTATATTTGAGTACATAGCCGTGTTATTTGTGTGCATTTTTAATGTTTAGGTATGAGGACTCGTTAATGCGAGTATGATGTAGGGAGTAATAATGAGCGCGTGACTTCGAACGTACAAAAACATTTGCAGTATATTTACAAAACCATCTGAAAATAGGCAATCGCGGACATAAATTCACTCAAAAGGAAATATGCGCGAATAAATACATATGAACATAAGGTTCTACCAAGGAAATAAATAAGGTTCACTGATACGGTTAACAAAGGCAAATAAATCGTAGGAACAATCGATGAAAAACGAAGGCAGCAAAATCAATTCCGAGAATTGCTGGTCGTCGGCTAACGTTGTCAGATGATTAAGCGCCGAAGCGCTGATTGGATTCGCGCAACCCCGTCGGGTTACGAACCCTCCGAACCACAAAGCGAGATAGAGAGTAACCGTGGATCATATGCATGTGCTACGGAACGTGGATTTGATTTAAATCAAAGGGCCATGCGAATGGAGGCACGTCGCACATTGGGATATGCTCGTGCGAACATCAAGGTGAAGACTTCCTCGACAGCTCCGCAGCAATCGCGCCTATCTCTCTCTCTCTCACTCTCTCGAATTAAGTATCCACTTCTTTGTAATTCCTGGGTTTGCTGCTGGCAAAATTGTGGTTCGCTGTGGGACGTAATTCGAGCGATATATTTCGAGAATACCCATGAATTCTCTCCGTATACGATTGCCGATGTTCATTTTCCACAAAACTTTGTTCATTCGACTCGATGCGATTTGATTGATACTCTGTCGATAGTTCGAACAAAGTAAGTTCTGTCAAGCGCTGAATTTTTCTTTTTAATCCAGTTTCAGTGTATTTAAAACACAGGTGTTTTTGAGCAGTATTACGCTTTGTATTTTCTTCGCAAGTCACAGCTTTGACAATTAATAGATAACGTATATTAAAACTATTTTAACAATATTAAAAAAGAAGAGATAGCTCACGCTGTCGCTAACGTTTTTCTTTGTTATTGCCTACTAATCCATATATTGACATAAATCTCTCGTTTTTACGTCAAAGAGATAAATTTCTCTTTACTATAATTAAATTGTATTTTTTATGAACATATCAAAACCATTGCTAGATATATCAATATATTTCATTCCTTTTAATAAAAAATTGTATACATAAATAATTTTAATGATAGATATTTGCATTACGTGTAAGAAATTCCTTTCAAGTTACATTGTTTTCATTATGAAACGAAATTCAAACATCACTAACAAATTTTTATTATACTTGTAATATGTCGTAATATCATTAGTTGGATAATATGACAAAATGATATAAAATGACACCTAATTTGATTTCTTTGACCGCAGCTAAAATTAAAAAATTTTAAATTCGAAATATTCTCTAAGTATGTTTGTAATGAAATTTTTTTTTATCCTATTTGTTTATTTATTTATTTATTTTTCATTAATTTTTATATTTTTTATTTTTACATGCATTAATGTGGTTTGAGAAATTTATATAAAATAAAGATAATACATGGATGGATTGAAAAATTTAAATAAAACTGTATTTCATAAAACTTTTACAATAATTATATTAAAGTGATTACGTTAAAAACGCAAAATAAAAATACGTCACGCGTTTAATAAAATCTCGTTATCTTTCGTTGATATGGATAAAGTGAAATATAATAGTTGTTTTTAAATAATGCCATTTATGTGTGCTAGTGAATTATAATATACTATTAAAACTAATGAAAAAGTGTATTTATGAAATCATAAACTAATAAAATAACATTTAACTTAAAATTATACATTCAATAGTGTATTTTAGAAGCTCTGTTACAAAAGCATTATTTTATTTTATTAATCGTCACATTAAGAACTAAATTAAAAAATCCTATCTGTAGACTTTTAATGAATAATAATGTAAAATTGAAAGCATGGACTGAATCGAATTTCTAAATATTATGCTTTATCACTGACACATTTGTGCACATTGAAGCTACACAATTGAAAATTTTTTGAATTCAAACAAATAATTAGTACAAATATCTATTTTTAATGTATTGAAATTGCGACGACGTAGCTACCGACACTTAAAAGTTATTGTTTCAATACTCCTTAGCTCATAATAAAACATTTTTTTGAGAAGTAAAAGTAATTAAAATAGGCTTGTTATGGCTTTGAAATAATCATCGATTGCACGATGTTTTCTCTTTAATAATGAAAGTAGAAATTTTCACTTTATGGTTTCTCAAAAAGTTATTATTCTGAAGTTAACATTCTTTTTGACCGTAAAATAAAGGACGCATCTGTGAAATTAATCAAAAGAAAAAGCTTTCATGCTACTGTATTGGAAAACTGCTTGTACTACATTTAAAAATGAGAAATATTTCAATCTGTTTTTTCATTTATATCACGGTAAAAATATTACTGGTCGTTCCTTCATTTTTTCGAAATGTTGCTTTACTTTATATTAGTTTCGAATGATACATTAAAGATACAATGTTTCAAATGAATATCGATGCCTTCCCGGCACTAATGACAATAAAATTGGTAAATGTTTCAACAAGACTTTATACATTCTTTATCAAGTATATAATAAAACACGCAATCAGCAATCACTAATTAATACACTTGTTACACCTTGGCGGTATCTTGAAGGCATATTCGAATTTCTCGTAAAATTAAAGTACAATTAGTCAATTAACCGATAAAAATGAGATTCCGTACAAAGGAAACTTAATAAATATCTGGTTCGCTGTGCAAGGAGAGCATCATTACAGTCGATTCAGTTGCCGGAGGAGTTTGCACTATTGGTGTCCAGTTTCATTGCAGTATGAATTGGCTGTGGCTGCTGGTGTTGTCCGTCGCACTCGCCGCTGCGACGTCCTTCAGGAGCGCCGAGGAACAGCAGGAGTACTACAAGCCTGGTAAGTAGCTTTATATTGGGTTATTGGATAAAATAAAAAGCAAGGCTCTTCGTGTACTTTTATCACGCACTAAAATTTTACGGAACGTTGCGAACAATCAGCGTAGCGGCGTAATCAATGCAAATTCTTCTTCTGCTTAACTTTACTGCGAAAGTCATTCGTAATAATCTTAAAGTTTTCGTCGTGTCATCAAAACGGTGTCTCCGAATTGCGAGCTTAGAGATACTCTTATACGTGCCGATATCCTCGATTCTCGGAGATAAGACTGTACGACCTTTGGACGTCAACGATAATGTTTGCGAAAAAATCTAAAAGGAACTCCGTATATCTAGCCTGGGACCTTAAAACATTTTACAGTATAATACTCACTTATTATTCGAAGACAGATATTTTAGTTTTAGTAACATTTGATAAAATCGTGATTTCAAGTACTATTGTAAATGTGGTCTTTGCAGTGGTTTTTGGAGCAGTTGTCGACTTATCGAAGAGCGTTAATTAAGTTATTTTCAAAAAATGCGCTTGAGTTCGAGATCTTGCATGATAAATTAATTAAAGAAGACCGCTGCACTAGTAGGTGTTATTTACAAAATTAGGGATAAGACAGTAAAATAAGATATTTATTCCTTTTATGTTGTAGTTGAGACTATTTTGTTTAACTGAATAAACGAGTGTATTTTACGATATCCAATCGTTATATTGGAAACGTGCGTCTCTTCAGAAATTCTTAATACAATTGACTCGTGAGACAATTTCCTATCGTTTTTTTCTTTTTCCTGAAACAGCTGCGTATCGCCACCGTTGTCTCTTTTTCATTTCTTTCTTCGACTTTATTTTCATAATAGTAATGTAACACGGTCATACTCGACAATATACAAATACTATAAATACGAACAATGTATATCAACTTGATCTTTTTAATTACATTTTAAAATATAAATCATGATTTTTTGCGAACAATATTATTTGAAAGTGTACTCTATAAAAGAACGTGCACGTGCATCCCATTGAAAATAGTAAAGTTTATTGGTTCGAACGTGACATAAAGAATAAGAAATTTCCCTAGAAAAAGCGATACCCTCTGTACTAATATTTCTTTGTGAATTTCTTAAGCGAATACGTTCGATAAAGTTACTTGAAATTTATAAATTAATCATTAAAGGAAAATATTTTATCTCGACAATTATATAAGCATATGAGAAAAGTGCTCAACAAGAACATTTCACTGATTCGAATGACAATTCATTAAACTAGAAACTGTCTCACGACTTCTCTTTATTAATAAAAAAAACGTGATCGTTATTTTCATAAAGTATCGAAGTCTAGATCGTACGATGAACCTCTAGACTTCACTTTTCCTAGTTCCGGATCACACATATTCCCCATCAGACCTAGATTTCTATGAAAGTGGATTTGTACGATGCCACCGCATTTTTCCCTCTTTTTTATGTGTATTTTTCACTATGGTTTCTGTCTGGAGCGTTGTTCACAAAAATGAATCTGTTTGTTAACTAGTATTTTAATAAATACATTAAAATTTAATAATAAATCAATTCTTAGGAATAATAATGATTAAAGATTCACATTTAATATGCCATTTTGAAAATATTTAAATTTTAAGGACGAGTCAACTTGCATTAAAAATTACAATATTGAGTTGCTACTTTATAAGTAACATCAATATTAATAAAATAAAATTATTTTATCATTAATAAATAAAATATTTTTTTGAAGAAAAACTTATCATTTTTTTTTAAATTTGAATTGTTTTTCGTAGATTGTCCAGGATTTCTATTAAAAATAAAATATTTACGCACTCAATGATATTTTTCTAAAAGTCAACCAATAATAACCAATTTTTCAATATAAACATTTTAGTGATATAATGACACTAATTAATAATAATCAAAACTGACAGCTCTTATTTGAATTGCACCAGAAATATTTATTTTTTCTTTTCTAAATTTTATGTTCACAGCTAGGTATTCTTATACTCACCAGTACATATTTCTGGTTAATTTTCATGTTCCAGTAAAAGTTTTAGTAAACACACTTAAATGATATTTTAAGATTTTTTAAATAAAATATATTATATTGTTCAATAAATTATAAATATTTTCTTATATATTCAGTTTATTATTTAGACTGAATCTTTGTTAACAAACGTTAAATTATTCAAGATTCTCGTTCTGCATTCCGTTTTCTTTTTTACATTTTCTTTTATATGTAGCAAGCAATACATCACATATTTCCTACTTTTTTTCACAATTAATTGTAGAAGTATTTCAACAGTACTCTTAACATTGTCTAATAATTCGCAATTAGTCCTTGACCTTAAAAGCGATCTTCAATTTTTCACGATGTGTCAAGTGCCTTATTTAGTTACATTGAAAATAATCTTTATTTTATTTATATTGTTTTTCATAATAAGTAATATACTAATACGTAGAAGCAAAGTTAATAATGTTGTTGATACAAGTTAGTGGTACTACTATTTGTACAACGATAATTTGTATATTAGCCGAGTATCTGCTTGATTGCATTAAATCAATCTTTATTATTATTTTCTTTAATCAACGGAAACAATTTACTTAATAGTACCGTGAAATGAATAAAAAGTTTTATTATTTTTCAGAGTGTAGAAGACTAAGTTGTTTTCTTCTGAAACTAAAATAAAGGTCCTTGTATTTTGGAGTGTACCGTTGCTTTAGATATATCATGATAGTTTTTTTTTTTAAGAATAATTAGATTTCAGAATATTAAATATTTAACGGATGTCAACGGTGCAATTCATTATGTAACGTTCCTAGTAAATCTACTGTAATAAAATTTTAAACTTTTTTAAAGCTTTTTCGATGTGGTTAATTTTTTTGTACAAGTTTTCTTTGTAAATCAAACTATTCAAGCAATGATAGCTTATATAATATAATTTTATATCACATTTCCTTATATTCTTTTATTGTTTGGTTTGTTTGTTAAGGTTTACTGAGTAAATCTTATTATACTCTAACAATGGTTAGGCCTGTACGTCTTGATTAATATTCATTATAATATTCTACAGATTTTGTACAGGATTATCTCTTCATGGTAAGCATTGTATTATCAAAACGTATAAAAGGTTATATTGATTTTAAACGATTTACTGCCATTGTTGTATGATATAATGAATATTATGGTCTGTTTCACATTTTGCTTACTGGATCAGTTTTAGAATTATTTGCACCTGTGCGTAGTAAATATCAAAAATACGTACATTTCCAGCGATTATATGTTGTTTTTATTTACTTGGCTTTTTTTTAGATTTATTTTTATTGCTCTCTTTATACATTATTTATACTTTCGTATTTATATAGTGAAAAATTATAAAAACTATTGTATATGAAATTTCTTTATACGTTTGCCTTACAATATTTGGAATGTTAGTTTAATGTTAAAACAACGATAGTTTCTTCTAAGTAATTTTTTCTTTACTTGTAAAAGTTTATTGATTTCCCTAAAAATGTAATATTTATAATATTACATTTTTAGGGAAATACATATTACGTATATTTATAATTTGTAATTTATAAAATATGCTTATAAAATTTATTACGTTTTATCCAATGTTTCCACCTTTGCTTCGCTTCTAATTTCAGTTTTCTTTTAATTTTCTTCGTTTTTTCTAATTGTTCATTTTTAATATGCTTTTCTCCCATTTGGTTTTTACTATTTCCAGCTTCTACTATTCGTATATTTATTTACATGCTTTTCAGTTTCATTAACATTGTTTTTTTTCATTGTCGGAGACAAAAATTGCTGGTATTGAATTTTATGCAGGGAATCAGTTTTCATCATTACATTCTGAAGTAGTTAAGCTCTATTTATCAAAATCAATAATTGTTTCATATACAAGACCTGTTGTAAATAAATTAATCAAATTGTATGTTTTTCAGGATTTTATGTTTAAATAAAATTATCAAATTTTTTATTACAATTAAAATTAAATTATTTCGTACTTTACGTACAATAATTCTTTCATTTTTCCTCTTCCCTTTCAATTCATTATGATGTAAAATATGTAGATTTTAAAGATTATTATTAATATTATAGTTCACTGAACAAAATTATAAGGTTACTTATTTTTATAAAATTTATAAAAAATTCATAAATATGTAAATTGTATTTGATATAAACTTTAAAACAAAATATCTGCAAATCTTTTCGCTGTAAAAGGTACTATTCTTCCTGTCGATAAATACGTACTAGCGAGAGTAAGAATCAGTATTAGTTATCTCTGCTCAGAGTTTTTCCCAAATATCAACAAAAATAGTCACAAATTTTCGTCTAGCAATATGATTGATGTCGTTCTCTTATCTCTTTTTTGCCAACCTAATTATAAGTTAGAATTTTTTTTTGATAATAATTTATTTAAGAAAGTTCACACGCGGTACATAACTGGACTAGGTATACTATATCTAAGGTTATTTCTGGTATACGCATATACAAGCTTTTAAGGCAATAATTCATTTTATTACAAAATTCAAGACAAAAACAATTTTGCTCGTTAAAGAGATAGAGGAAAAAGTATAATAGATTCAAAGAAATATTTCGTTATGTTTTAGGCACGTGGTAAAAAAATGTTTTAAATAATCAAAGCTGACAATTTTGTATCCACTATCTTTTATAAACTTCACTAAAAAAATACGCATAGTACTAAATTTAATTTATCATCACAAGCTATACTTTTGGCTCATAAGTAATAAAAAAAGCGTACAAGGACTTTCTGCAATTGGAATCTGGATGGGTTTTTCAATAATCTGCGACAAGTGTAAAATGTCCTGAATCCTTGAGAATTGAACGAGGGAAAGAAATAATAAAATTGTATTTCAATTTTTTCGTTTGATAATTTGCAGTGAACTATCGTCAGTTAATCTCGATAAGGTTTAAAGTATTTTTTATCTATCAGACAAATAAAAAAGCGTACAAAATCACTTGTGGATTATATAGCTTGAGTAGTGAAATCGAAGATGATTCGGAGGAATTTTCTCTAATCGTGAAAAGTCGTAAGTAATAAAACGCCTGAAAAGTTAAGCAACGGAAGCTACAGAATAAAAAATAAGAAATTGGGCGTTAAAGAGCGAAAGCGAATGTGAGATGAGAATTGAAAGAATGAAGGACTTGCGACAAACAAGCGGTAAGCAAGTTGAAAAAGTTTCCCAGGGAAAAGGGGAAAAAGTACTCTGTTTTGAAAGTGGGAAACCCGATATCGATTGTCAGTCGCTAGACAGTTTTGGCCAAGCGTTCAGTCAGTTTGTAGGTAGTTTTGCTTAGGAAGCTGTTCGGCGAAAGGGATAGAAAAAAGGACTGAAGACAGAGAAAATCTGATAGGTAGACGAATGAACAGAGAAATAGAGGGAATGTACTAGATATAAAACACAAGAATGATAGAGAATGATAAAGAAGGAAATAGAAAGAATACAGTGTCATTTAAGCTTGAGAAAGAGAAAGAGAAAGAGCGAGTAAGACAAGTTTTCCCGTTTCTCTTTCAGTGCCTCGATTATACGGTGACAGGATTCCCAGGAGGGTCTTGACTCCTAGTGATAAGAAGGTTCAAAGAAAAATTGTCCTTTATCACAATTTCTTTCGCAGTCGTGTTGATCCTCCTGCTGCTAACATGCTCATCATGGTAAGCTTTTCTAAGATTTTTCTCACCTATGTACATCAAGTTATTTTCATATTAATTATATTCTATTTTATATAGCTTTCTTCATGTATGCTCGATCTCATCGAATATAAAAAAGTACATTCAATACAGTAGAAACTAAAGTTCAATAAAAACTTAATCCATTATTTAACTGCTTAAAATTCTTTTTATTGCAATTTTCTATGATTTTTATTGTAAATATTTGCATTAAAATATTTGCCTTTAGTTTGCGAATGGTTTTTTCTTTTGAAATAATACTATGTACAGAAGTTTCAAAATGTTGAAACTGTAAATAATAAGGCTTTACATTAATGCAGGTTGATTTTGTAAAATGATATTATACTTTCATAATCTTTACTTTACTAAATTCTCATTATGTCACGTCAAGTTATATAGTTAAACAATAAACTGAGACACAAATGAAAATTACAGAGTCCAAAATATACTGTAAATTTTGAACTGTATTCAAAGTAATATTAGAGGGTTTCTATTGCGATCGTATTAGTATTATATATTCGTATTAGTAAAATTTAACTAATTGGACAATAAAAATAACAATACATAAGAGTGCTATTGAAGATTAACTGTGTAATCTATTTCGAATTAATCTGTAACAATTATACGTTTTGTAACGCGTAATGCAAAAGAAATTGCAAATTAATATAAATTAGTAGAAGCACTTAGCTAATATTATTTAAATTATCAATAAATAGGAATTAAATATAACTGAATTTTAACGAGGAAAAAATATTTGAGTGAAAATATTTTCGAACATATCTAAGTAATTCAGAGTTGTTTGCATTTATGTACAATAATTTTCCTACTACATTTAAATTAGTACAATATGTTACTGTAATTGTACATTTTTAAAGTCGTGAAGAAAAATTTTTTTATTAAAATTGTGATGGATCAAAATTGTGCGATATACAAATGTTTTTCAGAGCAATAAGAATAAAATACTGATCAAAAAGCTATTCCAAAACAATTTTATCGCTAGTTTAATATTTTCACTAAAAGATTTTGTTCGAACATAAAATTTGATCTTTTCGCAATTTTCTACAAAGAATCCGATATTGTTTTTCTTATTAGTTTAAAATTATTTAAGCATCTTCAGAATACACTTATTATTCATACTTAACTTAACATTCGCCGATCTTTGATTTTGGTCAACTCCTTAAAAAAAATATCTTAAAAAATATCGTTTAATATTTAACAATAGTATCTCCCCTGTGCACTTAAACTTCTATTTCTCACCATCGAAGCTCTGATAGCTATTGTTATATAAAAATAGTCGACGATTACATTTTATAATGTCAAATTCAATAAGAAGTGTTCTCTTATCGGAACAGCTAATTGTACTTTAAATTGTAAAAACTAAAATAAATAATGATTATAAATATACATTTGCTTCTTAATTTATATTTATCGATTAAAAAATCTGCTTAACTTAAACGGGTCGGCCACTAGCACTTTTAATTTCCAGTGAATACCAATATATACTTTTCTCATTTCGACTTTTAAAGTGCAAATCCTAGCGGCATACATTGAGAAGAGTTAAGTTTCTTTTGTATCCAATAAATGTTCTATATATATAGAATATATATAGCAAGTCAGTGTAGCAGATCGAGCAATTATTCTTATTGTTAGGAAGCCAAATAGAGCCTTTTCGCAATGGTCACGTTTATAGCCTCGAGGGAGTTGGAACAAAGCATATTATAGAATTATATTATAATTCATTTAGATTTTATTTTCTTATTTCGTGAATATTAATTTAAATAAAATTTGGTCTCTTCTTTTGATTTCGTCTAGTCTTTAGTATTCATGGTTTCTTACTTTAATAATTAATTTATAATGATTTTACAAATTTTACAAATTTTTATAATATAATAAATACTTTTCAATATTATAATTAGTCGAGAAAACATAGATTTTTAAAGCAGAGTAAATAATTTTCGACGCTTTTCACGTAGAAATGTGAGAAAGTACAAGTTGATAATCAATAAGATAACAATATAAATTACATACGGAAGTTGTAAAGTCAGTTAGAATTCAGCAATTTTAAGATACATTTTAATATGCTTCTTTGACTTTTGAGCTTTGTTATTCAATGTAAAATATTCTGCGTAATTTTTTCATGAATTATCATTCATTTGTCTTTGTGTGAATTTAAATACTATTTAAAAAATAGTATTTATTGCATTTTAATCCGAAAAGTCATTTTTCTTAAGTTTATACATATATATGAGTTTTTATAAGTATGAAATACTGAAATTTGAAAGATATTAAGTAAATTTAGGTGAGATAAAAATTGTTATTTTGATGAGAGTAATACTAATTTTATATTGTATTTGGAAATAATATATGTCAATTAAATCGTATTTCCTCTCATTTGCTTAAAAATTTAAACCAAATTTCGCTACATTATATTATCTTAAATTTACCGAATAATACGTTGCAATTATAGCATGCATTAATGTTAACTAATTCAGTTTCGACATATTTCGGTATATTTGCTTCATTTATAATCATAAGCCTTTAGTTATAGAATATTGTTTAAAAAGTATATTATTTAAAAAATATTAATTCGTTTTTAAACAGTAAATCTATAAGAAATGTAATGCGGTATTTTTTATATTTGTATATGATTAGTTAAAAATATGAAAGAATAAACTATTCTAAAGTTAATTGTACAAGTACTAATATACAAAAGTTTGTATATTAATATAATACTTAATATAATACTTTCTATGAACAAGTATGACAGTAGATCGCAGTATTACAGTTTCTTTTTTATTTTTTATCTTTCTGTTAAATATTTTAAGCTTCTTCGATAGTCATTTTATTTTTACATTTACTATTAAGCATATGGATTTATTTTGTCCGAATCCATTTTCTTCAGTGACAGATTTTTTAAAAATGTAATAAAATTCAGAATTGCTTTTCATTTATTCATGCCAAAAAGATCATGGACGATAAGAGTTTAAATTTCATTGTAAAATTATCATTCATTCCTATGTCACTGTAGATTTTAATATTTTATTTAATACTTTTAATAACTTGAACCAGAAATTTCGAAATGTGTTTATCCAAACAAATTTCAGTGGAAAAAGGCAAATACGTTTTTGTAATTAAATTTTAAAGCTACTCACTTTCCTAAGTAGCAGTTAAATTAACATTACATTCTTAATTTATAAATTAATAATATATAATATTATCAAAATTTTGATTTTGATATTTTATTTTGGTAAAGAAAAACATGAAAGTTCGCGATTGTCTATCTAAAAAAGTCCGAATAATCCCGAATACAACGCAGTTCTTTTATAAGTTCATATTTTACATTCAAATTTATAAACATTGTTTAAAAATCCACTAATACACGCATTGGCTTACTGCATAAGTGTTGGCGCTCAACAAATTGTTGAAGCCATCAGTTTCTCGAAGTTCATCATTTTTGTCCATATGTCACGAAGAAAGCTACCACGTGCAAATGTCAAAAAAGGAAGCTTAAGGAAAAAAAAATCATCAAATCCCTCCTGCACTTTTTTCTATTTTCCATAGAAGTGGCACGACGGAGCTGCTAAAGCCGCACAAAAATGGGCAAATGCGTGCTACGCTCTCACACACGACAACGCCACCGGATTGCATACTGACGCCTTTGGCGTTTGCGGACAGAACATTTTTATCTCGACGGCTCAAGTGCCCTGGTAAGTACTTGTTAAAGCAAACACTGTGCACTAACCAAAGTGTAAATAAACGCGTAAATAAACGTGATTCGCATGTACGAATTCGCAAAAAGTGCGGATTTCAAGATGAAACGCGTCGCTTCGGCATTAATATCTCAATATCTTCAATACACCTCTGTCACTGATCTTACGCCGTTCATTTAAGTTGGGTTTTTCAAATGGTTTCTCATTCTGTCCTTTTTTATTAATATACAATAAACGTCGTAGGCTTGAGAACTTGTATTAATTTGGGATTTTTATGTTCGGTAGAAGAACTCTTTTTATCAAGATTCTCTCTTTTTTACTTTTTTACATTTACTTTTCTACTAAGAACCAAAATTATGCATGCTCTAAGTATTTTGAATTTTATATTCTTATGAATTTAAATTAGTAATGGGAAGAAAGCCGTTAGTTTCTTTATCCTACTTTTAATGGGAAGAAAGTTATATTTTTACTGTAATTCACAAAAGATTCTGGAAATTTTTATTCATTCTAAATATTTAAATGAAAATCTGGTGTTAATATTCATTGAATGAATCTATCGCTCTGAAAGGAGTAAAAAAACATTCTTAATCCACAAGTAATTAAAATCACGTATATAAGCGTGAATTTACATTGCAAATTCTTTTTCTACACGATTGTCTATATTGAAAAGAAATATATCATCATTCTGTTCTAATTATTCCGTTATATCAATCTTTTGAATGAATTCTTATTCTAATTATTTTTTCGAATATTTCAGAAACTTTTACGATCTATCTCTTTCAATAATAGTACGCGGTTAAATCTTTTAAAAATATACTTTTCTTTTAAGGATATAAACGACTGTAAGCCTAAAGAAATAAATTTTCATGTGATTTATTCAGTTTAAAAAAAATAACATTTTTTTCTATCTTTTATTTTAGTTACATAAAATAAAACTGACTGAATCTTTTTAAAAGCCGCATTCAAAGAAGAAAATAGCATCTGTCGAATGAAACAAATTCTAAAGGTAGAAAATTCCTAAAGCTTATTTCAATATGTGTGAATTGATTTATTTTAAATTATTAACAATTATTAAAAACATTAAAAATTTTTTAATGTGTGTTTTTACGGTACTAATAAAAAGCAATTCACTAATAAATTTTGGACTAAAAAACTTTTTGTTGAAAAATTTATACCATAAAATAATACGTCAACCAATATAACTGATTATTCATAAAGTCCAAATGAATCTATCGCGTATAAGAAAAAATCCACCGGATATTTTAGAATCCATCTGTTTTCACATTTGCATTATAAAATAATTTCTTCTTGGAGAAAAGCTGCTTAAAAGATTTCTTATTTTTTAGTTTAGTGGATAAAGTAGAATAATCTATATGTAACAACGTTTTACTATTGAAGTTTATAAAAAAAAGTAATAATTTTTTATTAAATATCTCTTTTAATAAATTTGTACCGATGTAATTGCTTTTCAAAAACATAATTATTTCTACGGAATAATTATTATCTTGTTTGTGATCTTATTAAATATTCATTTGATACAAGTAAAAAGGTCTTATAATTTTCTTATGGTTATCGTTATTAGGGCAAGCGTAATGGTTCATTAAAAGGAATTTAGTAATTTTATGTTATTGTTGTTTTTAGAAATTCTATATTTATTTTGAAAAATATAATTCATATAATTTTATATAAAATATTATAAAAACTGCTATATTTTTTCTAAAAAATTAATTTATTTTGGAGATGTAATTTTTGTTAAGTTTACGGTGAGCTGATTAATATAAAATACATAAGAGAAATTAGTTATTTTTCAAGGTTTCAGTAATGTAATTAGCAAATAAAATACTGTACGATATATTTAAAATACAATTAGATTAATAGAATAAGGGCTTCAAATAAGAAAAGATCAAGATATTTTTACTGTATAAAAATTTTTTTCTTATAATTTAAAAAATATCCTAACTTATAGAAAATAATGAGTTTTAAAAATTAATTATGTGCTAAATGTAGCAATATGCAATCACAATAAATATTCTCTATCAAATATATATGCACGAGTATGATCAACCAAGTTATTGAAATAAATAATCAATACTTTTGCCAGATCATCAGAATTTCAAATTTGTGATTACTTTGCATTGTTTTATAATATAAAAAGCTCGATAATAACATTTCGATCATTATCCGTTGGTAGTTGTTAAAGGTAATAATGTTCATAGAGACCAAATTCGAAACTCAATTTAAGTCTCAATCGTAATAAAATAAATATCGATTTTATTACGTTTCGCGAAGCTGGTAGTTAATGCTAAATAATCGTTAAATAACATCGACAAACTATATTTTATTAAATATGTAAAGAGTGATATTACTTTATTGACATAATCGTTGTTTTTTTAATGAAAAATTAAAATATCTCAAGAATAGATTTCGAGTGAAAATATCTTGTGTGCAAGATTCAAAGCTAACATAGACGAATAAATATAATACGATAGAATCATCGTTTGTAAAAAAATTGCATAGACTACTGTAATTTGTGCACGAATACAATTTCTATGCACTGTTATTTCTAGAATATAATGTTAATAATATTTTGGCTTATTAGTTACCATAAAAATGTATATGTTTCTGTATATCAGGATCTTTCAATCGTTAAAAAAATAAAAGTATTATTCTGTATTTATAATGGGAAGATGAAGTATTAATCAGTAGCTGAAGATGATGTATAATATTTACTTTTATAAATTAATGATCAGAATTTTTCTATGTAATAATAATATTTACCAGAAGACTATACCTATCTTCGAAGTAGTGACAAATGGTACGTTGTTTTTGAATGGATAAAGCTTTTTTGTGGATTTTCATCAATAACTTTCATCGTATTTACGGAATCAATTTTAGAACTCAACAGCCAATTTAATTGTTAATTGGGTTATTTATATACAATCAGTATTTTTGATTGATTTGTCCATAGAATAGACAGACTTATTCTAGATACTGTACAAATTGAAATATGAGAAAAATAGAAAACTTGGCAACATACAATATATAGTCATTTGAACTACAAATTAAAAGTTATATCTAGAATCATAACCATTTTATAAATATAATTTAATAATTAATAATAATTAATGTAATTAACATTAAATTTTTTCTTCATGATTATGTAATGAAATGAAGCTTCATGAATTTATGATTGCAGTAATAATGCACTCTAGAGAATTCAAGATATTTGATGGAATTTTAGATTAAAACAACAACAACAACAACAACAACAACAACAACAACAACAACAACAACAACAACAACAACAACAACAATAATAATAATGTATCATTAAAAAAATTACATTATAAATATTATACAGCAAAAATCGTAAAAAATATCAGAATAATATAAATTTACTTTGTTTATTTGGAAAACGTGTGCACTAAAAAGAGGCCAATCAAGTATTGCTTTCTCTCATGGATCTTCTTCACTTCCCTCGGTTCTCTCAAATAAATAGTGCAATCAAAATTCTAAGTCAAAAGATAATCCGTATAATCACTTATCACACACACGCACGCGCACACACACACACACACACACACACACACATTATTTACTACGTTCGTAAATACACATTTATCTATATATTTCAAAAATATTGGTAGTAATTTATAAAATACATTTAACGAGTTTGCGAAAAGTTAAGACTTAATAAAAATATAGTTTTAAGTATATTATAATAATATATTCTAAATATTCATAAACGTCAACAAACTGGATAAGAATTTAATTATATAGTAAAATTTAGTCGCAGAAGTGCTCATGTACACAGATTCTCTTAGTAAAATTTTAACGATCGTTTATTCCTTTTATGTTCTACATATATTTTTTAAAAATCGAACAGACTTTCATATTATTTGAAAATAGAATTACATAGTATATAGAGCAGCTTTAAACCATTTTTTACAAAATACAAAACCGCTTATAATATGGATATAATTAGCTGTTCAATTAGTTAGGTACGTCCGTTTAGTAAAATGTATTCATCACTTAATCTAGAATGTAACTGATACAATAAGAATTAAGCCGCAATGGATTTTAAAACATTTGATAACGCTTATCAATATTTAAATAGCAAGTTCAGTGTATTTTCCTTTCAAAATTCATTTTCGTAAAATTTAAATTTCACGTGAAAATAATCCAAGTTTTGCAAATTAAGTAAGTTAATTAGCAAATACATTTAACCAAATATGAAGTATTAATATTAGCCACCACTATAATAGCTACTAATAAATGGTCAAAATATAATCTATCTAAGCAGTTTCTCGAGCACAATATGTAAAAGTAGAACACTTCAACTCCACCAAAGAAATTTTAACATCAAATGTGATCTCGTAGCTAGTGCATTAGATAAAAAGAGAACACTTACAGCTATACATATCGTCGTGCTTTAGCATTTAGCTCTAGCATTTAATCTTGTGCACACATATCAAGGATCTTACATTACAGGAAGAATCAACCAGAATTTAGAATCAGGATGAAACTTGGCAGCTAGCCAGAGCCGATGTAACTCTGCACGTGGAGGATATCTTGTTTAAGTAGATGCTACAAAAAGCAATCTTTGAACTTGAGTAAACAAAAAGTATTTATAAACAATAAAACTGAGTAAATAAAATGTTTGCTTTGTTCTTGTTAGTTCATTAACAGTGCTAAACAAGCAGATCAAGTTTATACTTGTTTTTCGTTAAATAATGTTTCGAATCAAGTAAATATTTTCAACGTGCATCTAACTTAATCAATTTTTAAATTTTCAATAAGAATACGATTCGATATAATTCAACGCACATTTTAAGAAATTTCTATTTCTATAATGTACGAAGTATTATTCAAACTCTAAACAGAGAAAAATGGATTTAAAAACTGTGCTAAAACTCACCGAGAAAAATGAAAAATTTTAAAAAGCTAATGAATATTTGTTAGTAAGTGTACCGAAGATGCGTACAATTGCAACTACGGAGAAAAATGCCTGCAAGATAACGAGTCCTTGGAAAGTAGTTGCACGCGACGTAAACAGTTGAACTACCAAGCCTCGTGCTTACTTTTTATCGACCCAGATTCGAATCTACGTGGACTTCTAAAATTCGAGGGTAGCATTCTGTACTGCGAGCGAAATCTCTCTCCCTTGTTTTTTATTATCAAAGTATAAAAGGTTTGTAATTTTTTCACAAGCTTTACCATTGTAAATACATCGCTCTGCCGTCATCCTATTAATCAAATTCTTTTATCGCGATAGAAAAATTAACCATTACTTTTGCTAAATTTAAAAATTATACACTTCTTTAAAATTGTTATAGACAGATTAGAATTATATTTTCTGCTAAAAGAAAATTCGAATATTGTTTGGTTATTTTTGTTATCATTTGATATAAAAGATTCGACGTGAAAGTTAAATTTACCGATTCAATCGAAAAGAGTGCAGGATAACCCAGAAAAATATTTGATACCGATAAATAAATATGTACAACTATGGATTAATTTGATTAATTCCATTAATTTCACGCGCATCATTGGTGTTTAATTTCGAACTCACGATTACATTTTGAATGTGCTTTATTTGAGATGCACAATTGAAAAATTTCACATTGTCAGGCTCGCGCTTTAGGGACAGAAAAGATCAAAAGGAAAGAATATCCGATACTGATTACTTCGTCATTTGCACGTGAAAGCTTCTATGAATGCGGCTGACTTTTCGTGTTTTTACTTTTGCGAACACGCGCATGAAAATTCGAAAAATTCAGTATACAGGAGGCATGATTTCGATCGATCGTAGGTTCTTCGCTATCAAAACGTGGTTCTCGGAGGAGCGACTCTTCACCTACGGCTCTTCGACACACAATGAACTCGGCAAGATTGGTCACTATACTCAAATAGCCTGGGCGACGTCGCACGTTGTTGGTTGCGGATGGGCCCAGTGCGATGGGAAGCGTGGACCCCGGGGCATCCCCTATTTCAGCTACGTATGCAACTACTGTCCAGCGTGAGTATGTTTTATTAGCATTATCCTGTAGCTCTATGGTGCAACTTATCCTCTTT
Source organism: Wiebesia pumilae (assembly GCA_018907045.1). NCBI lineage: Eukaryota > Metazoa > Arthropoda > Insecta > Hymenoptera > Agaonidae > Wiebesia > Wiebesia pumilae. The sequence goes on from JACCHZ010000192.1 coordinate 5,495,645, forward strand.
TTTTCTTTACAAGTACCTTTCTTCATTTGCGATGTCTTTGAACGTAACGTACATATTAGAACTTCTTTTTTTCATTGAATTTGGAAGCTACGAAAAGAACGGTAACATATTATAACCAGCAAATTTTCAGAAGATCCTTAGCAAAATGGATATTTACAAATGAAATTATTTAAATGGCTTAATTCGTAGAAGAATAAAGGAAAATGTGGATAAAATTCATGAGCTTATGTAAGGATGTAAATTAGAGTTGAATATAATTGCTTTAACAGGACATTTGTACCGTAATACAGGCAGTCTTACACGAGTGTATTTAAAGCAAGAATTTAATTATATTTTGATCAACTTTTTGACGTATCATAAAAATTAATTTTTATTTAATTAATATTTATACACTTTTAGAAATATTTTAATCATTTTATTATGTAAATGCAAAGAAATCTACAAAGTACATATTAGAATTGGGTTCAAATTCTATGCAAACAATTTCGGACAAACTTGAATTATAAAGAATTTCTTTTATTTTGCATTATTAAAAGTATTTTTTAATCATTGTCTTTTCAGAGTTATGAAGTTCAATTACAGAATAACAACTGATATTATGAAAATTGATATTATTCTTTAAACGATATTTAAAACACGCTTGAAAATAATCACGGCAAGGAACCAAAACTAAACGCAATCTTTAAATTCTAATATACTTTTATAAAATGCACATAAATTCTAACGGTTCATCAATTATTGTAGAAGTATATTAAATGAAAAACAACATTATTTTGTGAAAAACGATCATGAAAAATAATTTCGAATTGTCAGTTTTATTAGACTGCTTAGAACACGAATAAAGAAAATTTTACATTTTTTTAAAAGGAAGCAGCTACTTAAAAATTAAATACAGTCTGGGAATTATTATAGTTTTTATAATTTCTGTTTAAATGAAAAATTATCTAAAAAAATTTGTAGTAAATTCTTTTATTTTAAGAACTTAATTACATTCTTTTAAAGACGTTTTTACATATTTTATGTGATCGTTTGTAAGATAAATATCAAGTTTTCTAAATCTATCTTGTTTTCGAATGACCACGTATTTATCATGTATAATACATTAATCATTTTATTCCTATTTCACATTTTAAATAAAATCTTTTTTATGCGACGACATAAATGTACGTTAACTGTAAAATAATAATACGTGCTTGTGTGCATATATAATTTTAAAATGACAGTAATTTACAATTAAAATAAAACTGTTTATGCAAAAAATTTTCATCTTAAACTAAAATAGTATATTTTTACGTTATATATATATATTTTTTTTTTCTATTGAAAAATGTATTCATAGGTAGGATATATTAAATTTAATTCATAAGCAAATATTATCAGATTAAGCCATTTAGAAATGTAAAATTAAATTCTAAATTTTGATCTTATTAATTTAATATTTTTATATTTTAAAAATAAATTTCAATTTACAAAATTGTTTTTCTTACTTACAACACAGAATTGATCATAATTAAGTTTTTGTTATGCAATCATTGAAAGCTATGTACATTTATGATTACTTTGGAATTTCTAATTAAAGTCAGTAAGAAAGGCTGTATTTTTGAAAATAAAAAGAACATTTCTTTAGTTGTGCTTGTAATAAATTTAATTGAAATTATTATTGCAGCACTATGGCGAAATCAGAAAATTAATAAAACGTTTTTAAATTTTTGATAAACATCCATTAGTTGTTAATTGTTAATTTATGATGCCCCAAATATAAATCAGGCTTCAATTATTCAAAAATTGATATTTAATTTATGCCTGAGTTTATTTTAACGTGTACATTTTAATTGATTTTCACGTACTCTTGACTTTTTCTATTATTAAGTGAACTTATTTAATTATGAAACGTTTTTGTTTGTAGAAGAATATTCAATTTAAAATAACTTAAATTAATTAAATAAGATAATAAAGTTTCTTATGTACTTCAATATTTATAATTTATGATATGTAATATATTACTGAAAGAAGAAGATATTACTTTCAATATTGACGATTATAATAGATCTCTCAATTATTATGATAAACTAATATTTCGATCGATCGGCTTGTTTTATAAATCTTACCATAAATTAATTATCTAAATTATTTAAATATGGTCTTTGTTATAATTAATTAATAATACTATTCTTAATAATGTAATCCTTTCATAAATATAAAATGTCATATAAATGCATAACAGAATATTCATATATTTTGAATATTTTTACTTAATTAAATTTTATTACAGTTTTCTATTTAAATTTTCATTATCATTCAACAATATGAAGATTGCACATAAATTGAAAGTTATTTTCCTTTTATTCAAGTTATTTAGAATACGTAAAACATTTTCCACTTATAAATAAGTATAAGTTTGCCGTGTAAATACCAATGGATTAATTCTACCATTATAATTACGAAGGTGAAGAAATAATTTTCTTCTTGGAAAATCTTACATTGATCAGTCCATTTTGAAGTTGAATGCATGATATATGGATTATAATCAAATACTCATCATCATCATCATTGATTCCACATAATCAATCCATGATTACATGGAATATAATCTAATACTCATCATCTTTGTTTCTTTTAACTGTTTCTAGACTTTTTTGTTCTTTTTATGGCGAGGCATAAAATATAGGTAGAAAAACCATAACGACTTCGGTTAATGTCCTGCCTATTATGTACATCAACTAAAAAATTATAACTTGATTGCAGTTTTATCACCTTGATGCACATTTTTGTGTCATCGTAAATTCAAAACATATGCTCTCAATTTTTATATTATAATTAAACCTTGTATAAAGCTTTTATAGCGTTAACTAATTTGCTGCAGTTTCTTCAAGTCAAAACTTGTCTCTAACCACGTACTCCTTCACAACATTTCATGCTTGTCACGATAGAAAATCTCAAATTTATCATGTAATCCAAAATGAGTACATCATATTTAACTACAAACGTGTACTGTCTTCTACAACATTAATAAAGCATTTGAAAATCAAAATAATATTTGTTTTAATTATTCAACTAATAAAGACGTGCGAGCAGCGATCCTTGGCGAAACAGGAAGGTATTGTTAATTAATATTGTAATGTAAAACTATAAGATAGATTGAATTTGATTTTTATATATTTCAAATTAGTCGTGTACAAGATAATACTACATTCTAACAACTATATTGATTCTTTACATATTACATTTAAGTTTTTAAAATATTAAACACTTTAAATTAAGAGTTTATAATTAAATACAATATATCTATACTCTTAATAACTAAATTAACTGAAAATTATATTCGTGAAAGACAAGATTGAATTCTTGAATTTACATTAAATTTAGTTATTGTACAAAAATAAGAATATAATAGCATAACATTCAGTGTCCCAGTTAAGACACTCTGAGAATAGGATATTTTTTTTCTTTGATATATATTTCAAGCATTTGTTTTCAAAATCCTGGAGTCTAATTCAAATATTTTGTAAGGTATAGTTCCAAGAAAAGTGAAACGTCGAGTAAGTATATAATAGTGGTTTGTTTATTAGGACTTACTTATGCAAGACTTACGAGTCTTGCATCTCCATCCTTCATGAGTTAATAATGTTTATTTTTATTGATTTTTGATTTATTTGCTACTTATTTAAAATTAATTTTTTAATGTAACACTTTTATAAATCATTCTTTTATTTACGAAAGTAAAATTTTAGTATTAATAATGATGCATCACGTGACTTCAAAAATTAATTTAGTTTTGCTTTAGCAATTTTCTAAGAATTAAAATCAAGTATTACAATTTACGATATTCATATATTATGATCAAATTTAGGATTATAAAAATTATTAATTCACTATATCCAAATTTTACATAAGATCAATAACATTAAGAACTCAAGATTAGCAGTGAATATGATGGTAAATTCAAATATTTCAATAAAACAGGATTATTTGAGCTTCTCATGTCATAAACTCGCTATTATTTCGTATTTCTATGGGTTTAGGAAAGATGGGAGTAGAGTTTAAAGAAAGAAGTATTAATAAGGAGCCAACAGCAACAAATGGGAAGCGTTTACTTGTAATAATAATATATGAGGAAAAAAATTTATTGCGACATGGAATTATTTATTAAGGAATAAACATCATCATTACATATAGCACTGTAATTTTTCTCATATTTAATTAAGAAAATACCAAGTTAAAAGAATCTCTTATTTGCTACAATGTATTAATGCATTTGATTTGGTTTGAAAATCATTTCAAGAAATGTATCGAAGAACTTCATCAATTGTCTTATTAAATTAACTAGAATACAAAATATTCAGATACAACATATTCATATTCAATTAAGCCTTTATAATTCTTTCGATCGTATTATAAATTCGATATAAATTTATTTTGGGACGGGACTTAATTTCTGACTAGGAAAATTCGAGAAAGAAATTCTTCTGAAGTTATAATGAAACTGTTTCTCCAGAAATGTGTCCAAGCAATAAACAACAACAAAAATAAATATCATAAGCAAAAATGTTTTTTTTTTTTTAATGTACCACATTTATTTTATGCTAGAAATATTTTAAGCTGACAATTATTAGTTTCATCCGTACAAAAATTATATTATCTGCTTAAATACTGTTTATATCATTTTTAAAGTTAACGTATACTAATATCTTTAAAATATTTTTTAATTAAGTTGAAAACACTTTTATACGGTTGTATAAAAACTTAAGCTTAAACGTTTTAATTTTTTTTTTTATTCTCTAAATAAAATTTACGTTAATACTTTTTTAAATGATGTACTGAAACTTTTTACGGCATTTTATATAAGTTTATGTATCCTTTAATACGCTAGAAAAGCTCTGAAAAGTATGATATTGTAAGATGTTTAATAAAGGTTAGAAATCCTTGAATTCAAATAATTTGAAACAAAAAATCTTTAATATATTTCTAAGTTATTCGGAATGAAAATAATTTTGAGTATAAAAAAGCATTGAAACTTTCATAATAATTCGTAAGCTTCTAAATACGAAACTTGGAGACTTTTTTGATCGCAACGAGAAAAACCTCGAATTTCTGTACATTTCCATCGGTTTGCTGACGAGTTACATATTCGGTTTCTATAGTACAGTTTTTAGTCGACAAAATTGTTTTTGTCTCACATTCATTTAATTAAAATACTTAACATTATATTATTATACTAGTACAATGCAATGATACTGGCAATGTAAGCCAATAAATTTCCAAGGACCGGTGATATAAGCCATTCTATCTTTAGTCATTATGTAAGTTATATGGCGTTGTAAGGCATTATATGGCCATTCATCAAACCTAAGGCATATACCATCGTTTTGCTTAATTCACGAAAATATCATTACAAAATGAATGTCAAATTCTGAAAATACGTTTTCTTAATATTACCTTAATGTTACCTTCTTCTAATTGTCTGTGATTAAATGAACCGAGGAAAAGTATGGCGTATACGTATCAATTACCTATACAATTAAAGCAAAGCCGGACTATTGATCGAGAAGGGTCTTGAGATAATAATATTATTAACGTTGGACAGGTTATACTATCGCATTATCATTGTTCTTTTATGAAGATCAGCGTCGGTCTGCACAATCGTAAACTGAGATCGTTTGTCTCATGCTCCCCTCCCTCTCTCTCTCTCTCTGCATCGTCTCTGCTTTCAGTGGCAACCGGGACGACCTGCTGTCGGAGCCTTACATCGCCGGCGAGAGCTGCTCCGCATGCCCGGACCACTGCCGGTTGGGAAAGCTCTGCAAGAACGCCTGTCCCTGGGCGGACCTCTGGGCCAACTGTCAACAGCTGCACACCACGTGGCCCGGTTGGCTCTGCGATACCGAGACCGAACAAGGACGCGAGCGCCGGCAGTTCTGCCAGGCCACCTGCCGCTGCCAAGACAAGATCATCTGAGGGTCGCCGATTAGTCGCCGGTAGACCTACACCATCGACCAACCGTCACCCAACCATGTCCTTCATGTACATAACACCTCTCTTCTTCTCTAGCTCTCCGTCCTTTTCCCTCGTACTCCGCAAGGGGCGATTCGGCTTTTTTCAAGCACTCGACTCGATCGGTAGGAGCAGCGTTTCGCTCGCCTCCTTTGAGTCGCTCGTGCGTTTATGCACCTGTACGTGCATACATACGCGTATGAACGAGCAGAGCAAGGGAATACATTGGCTACACAAAAGCATTCGTATATTTGTGTATAAGTGCTCCGGCTCGCCTCCGAGGCCCTGAATTCACTTCAAGTGAAATATGTAATTCTGCCGTTTCGCGAGATGCTTGAAAAATAGATGACATTTTTTTTAAGATGAAAAATTATAATATTTCAAATTAAGCAGGTAAAGTATGTGAGTCGTCTTACGAAAACTGCCTCGTAACGGATAGCAGGGACCTATTTGTACGTTAACGAGTTGAAAATACGTAGTCCTTCCGCGCATTTATCTTGGTTTTGATAATAGAAATATTGTAAAATTTTGAAAATTAGAACGTTACATTTGCATAATAGAGGGCCCTTGCAGGCTCCTTTCTAAAGACACTTTCAGGAATATCTAATCGATAATTCGATCATCTACAGGCGGAAACGTACAGCCGCGATAATACACGTTATTTGAATGACTAGCTCTGCTGCTACTGGCGCATAATAATGAAAAACGAATAAAGATAATTGAAATTCAAGGGACTGCATAATAAGAGCGAAAGGTTTGAATTCTTTTGCATGAACTCAAAGCGCGAAGACGTTACATTTTCCCACATCATCCCTCTCGGCTCCTTCAACGAGCGTACATCGGTTGAATCGTCTCCATCGACGTGTGAGTGTTTGCGTGCACGCGCGCACACCGTGCAAGAAAATATTACTCCTCCTCCTCCTCCTCCTCCTCCTCCTCCTCCTTCTTCACCTTGGCCATTCGCACAAGCCCGCGACAAGCGAACCCCATGACCCCACGGATTTCTCGGGCTCGGTGAAATGTAATTGGTCGGGACGATGCGGAACGAGTTAACCGAGATTTCTTGTGTAGTTTAAGAGGCGTGGATTACTCGACATTAGTGGCGCGAGAAAATTTTCGTCGTTCTCGACTGCGATTGCTGTTGCATACGTATTCGACGATCCTGTTAGAATGTACTCACTTTCGAGGCGCTGCCTTCTATCGACAACTTACTTTGCGAAGCATGTTGTAAGCGAGGCAGATCCAGCTCCAACTCTCGAGATTAATTGTTGTCGATAACTAGCTGTTTGGTGTCGCTTTAATGTCCAAATGTTTAAAATAACCGATAAGATATTTTTAGGGGAATATTTGAGATGCGCTTCGTACGTTGCATTAACTTATTTTATTCGTTTCTATTCGAAAATTCGTGCTAGAATTTAATGATTCTATAATAAAGATAGTATACATTTATTGCTTAAACTTGGATACTTGTAGTTGTAGTCGTTTTTATTTGAATTTGACAAAATTATATTAATCTTGAGTGTTTTGCATTTGCAGTGTTTTCCCAATAATACAATTATCATACTGTTTTATGACCGTTCTAAATAAAATTCAGAATAAGTATACATATTTTTAAAGTTTTTCCATTCACTGATGCTACTTTTTCGTGCTGCTTCTCTTATACAGCTTATGATAATGCTTAAATTGGCTTAAAAAATAATTCATTTTTTCTCTAAAATAATGATTAACTCAATTTAAGAAATTTTTTCTTTACTAACAAAAGTTATAATGGAGCTGTCCTCGTTAAAGCTACAGATTATACCGAGAAAAAGTGACAATTATCTCTATCACGGTGATTTTCATTGTTTTAGAGGGCTGAAATTGTAAAAGGACAACGTTTTTTGACAAAGTAAGAAAGTAAGAGTTTGTTCGGTTTTTTTTTTGTTTTTACTTTTTTAATGTCTATGTAATTGAACATAATTTAACAATAAATGAAAAATTTTGCAGTAGAATTGCGTAAACTCTATTGCAATTTTAATTTTAACGATCGACAAAGTCTCATTTATTACTCTTTCGGTTGAAAGTTATTTTAACAAAGTTGCTATTTATCGAATTAAAATTTAGCTGAAATGCAACTATTAAATCTGTTTTAGGTATAATCTTTCGATAAGAATATTTTGATTTTATCAAAATGTATCGTTAAAATAATAATATATTACCAAATTTTTGTGATTTGCAAATTAAATAAATTATATAGATAGTTCGGTATGTAAAAGATAGTACGTGTGTCGTAATATTTCGCGTATCTATTATTTAAGTAAAGACAAATTTGATGCACAAAAAATTTGAAATATCTGTTAGGAATCAAGTAAGGTGCCAGAAAAAATTACTGACAAAGGAAGGCGAGACGAAAAAATATTCACAATGAACATATTGCTTTTAAAATCGTCTCCAATAAAATAGCAGGAGATTCGCATGTAAAGTACGGCACGAAGCGAGAATGAGAGAGAGAGAGAGAGAGAGAGAGAGAGAGAGAGAGGTAAGCAAAAATGTTGCATCGCTCGGACGCGTGCTTGCACATTTTTTTCAAATTGACTCTTATAGCTTGCGAAATTACGAGACGCTCGTGTCACGCAGGCGAGACATCGTTATTTTTAGATATAATCATGCATTTTTTGACTTTAAAAGACGGAGTGAGATGAGAGTGAGAGAGAGAGAGAGAGAGAGAGAGAGAGTTAGTGCGAAAATATACAATGCAGATCCGTGAGCTGCGAGCTTTTGTTCTCGTTTCTTCTCGAGATATATTTCTCGCTCGCGACGGCCACGTTATTCCGGTGAAAATACCAGCTTGCGCGAACAAAGACACTCAAAGAAATTAAGAGCGCAGCCCCAAATCCACCAGAGCGGCTAATACCACCTATATTGCGCTTTCGATGTATTCGTTGCCGTATAGAGAAGATCCTTCGTTAATCGGGGAACGGGTCGTCGATTGTTTTCGCGAACGTATGACGAGGCTCGCGATGAAAATCATTGAGATGTCAGAAGAATAAGATGAAAACGCAAGCGTTGCGAACGCAAAAACTGTATATGTACATTTCAAATAATCATGAATAAATATAAAGTTTTAATAATATTCAAACGATAATTGTGTTTGATAATTTACAACAGTAATCATGTCCTGCTTCCTTTCGAAACATATTTGTTGTTTTTTTTTCTCTTTTCTCTTATCGGTGGATGCTTGCTTCTTTCAATTATTAGCATACGATAATCAAAACGAGCGGTAAGATTCAGTATTTAAAGTATACGTTTGATTCGTTAAGGCAAGGAAGATTTGTTTTTCCTTGTGGGTACGCGTTAGTAAAACTCACTTTTTTCCATGTACAAAGTAAAAATGTTTGGATGATTGTAAAAACGCTTTTTTCCATTAATCGATTGTTTTATTAAATTGTATATAATATTGACCTGTACTGCAGAGATAATAATTCATTTTTCAAGAAATTTATTGGAACGCAATCGTTGAGAAAATAATAAGGTAGTAACTATAAATAACTAAAACTTGAAAATTACATAGTAAAAGCTTTTGTTCTAGATAACTCTATGTAAATTCTTTAACACGCGTGATGATCAATTCATATCCTATTTTTGCACAAGAACCTCACGTACGACTTCCAGGTACTGGTAGCGATAAAAGTATTTATCATCGAAAGGTGGAGTATTGATTTTCCTCCAGACAGTACTCCGTCAAACTCAATCTGAATATGAAACAAACTGCCGAGATAAAATATAATTATACAACATTGCAATTCAGCGTAAGTACGGAAAACTAGATACATATTGATGCCTCCTTAATAAGCCAGCTATATTACTTCGGCAGATTTACTCAGAAAATGCACGGGTATGTACATGGTTTGATTTTCAATTTTTTTTATTAAAACATACATCCGACGACACTGCAGCTGAGTGAAACATACAAATTTTCGCTCATGACACAACAGAGCGTGTAACGTTCTACGATAATGGCTTGCTTCCATAGCACAACTGTTTAGCAGTCGTACCGCGAAAAAAGAAATTTCTTTTGATGATACGAAGTATTTTTAATTTTGCGTCGTCCAAGAAATACCAAAAGCAGAGAAAAAAAAAAAAAACTGGAGGAGCTCAGAAGACTCGTAGCTTGTCACGGGCTATTACGATGACAACCACAGCTCTTGGGAATTAAGGATACTGTCGTGCTTTCAAGTTTCTGGGGTCTTGTATTTTTCTCTATATTCTATTCTCTTTTTTCATTTCTTATACTCCCATGTTTTTACTCCGCTACGTTTAATCCCGCTTGTTTTCGCTACTTTCCATCTCCCCCCTCCCCCTCACTCACAATAGTTTCTTTTCAAATATCTTCATTTTATATCTCTCTAAGTCTGTCTACATATCTTTATCACCTTCCTCCCAACGTATGCTGCATTCAACGCTTCCAGTACTACGCTTCTTTTTCTCAGTTTTAATACTAACGCTAAATATATTTGCATTCCAGAGAAGCTTATCTATATCTCTTTATTGTTGCACTTTACTTATAAGATGTTTGCTAATGGTATTTTCTTACCATAGCTTTAACAGTGTTATTAATATTTTCTCAGTTATATTTTCTCAATTTAAATGTAGATCTTTGCTTTCTCTCTTTATGAAATGATCGGAAATGAAAATAAATAAATATTTGACCACATAGCAGATAACGGATAATTGTTTATCAAATTAAATATATACTTTTGTTTGAAATAAACGAGTTGTGAGACGTGTATTAAAACTTACAAAGGTTCAAAAGTATTTGATTTTAATCGTAGAAAATAAATCGTTTGTTTTTCGAGCTTATTGGTTTTTCAAATTTTATTTATTAACTAATCACCGATATTATGTACTAGTTTTTATTTTAAGTATCAGGGTTTATCTGTAAAAACAATAAAATATCTCAAGAAAGAAATAATAAATATTATTTATCTACAGGACTTAAAATTATCGATAAATAATTTTATATTGTTCGAAAAGTATAAGCTTGTTTCGATGTTTTAAATGATTATAAATAAATAAATATACATTTTCATCGATAAATAAATCTCTAATATATGTAACGAAGACCCAATCTTTTTCAAAATAGATAGTCCTTTACTCAACGGACAAAATCATTATCTAAACATTTTCGAAGAGATATCGAACCTTTCTATGCAAAACTTTAGAAAATTTATGTTAATTACTATGCTGCTTGAAAACTATGCAGCGTCATTAGTATGGTTCGAGTACGCGTATCTTTATCGCTATCTACTTAAATCTATCGCTTCCCATCGCATTCTATTTTTTTTCTACTTAAGTTAAGAATAATATTTATTATCGTGGATGGTATATTATAACTAGTGCATTATTTACGATAATGCACTACTGAAATTGGGTCAAAGTGTGTATGGAATTGAAATATATTATTTATTATAATCGGCTTAGGACTTTTTATAGAGTTAATTTGTTATAGTACAAAATCAAAGCTGCATAAATCGAGTTAAAAAGAAGAATACGTTAAAGGATATATATTAAATGTTTTTACGTAGAATGTGAAAAATTTTCTGTTTTAAAAAGTATTTTCGAATTTATTATGCATATTATGTCAGTAGTAATATAATTAGCATATCTTTTATTCCAAATTATTACTTGTACGAAAAATTGTACAATAAATTGTACTTGTAATAAATTTACATTAAAGTCAAAGAATTATCATTTTCTTTTATAATAAGTATTATTTTAATCAATTTTATTCATTTGTTTTTAATTTCAAATAGTTACACAAAAGTACGATTTTTTTGCAGATAACGCGCATAAATAGTAGTTGAAAACTCCGAAAAAAACTATTAGTAATAATTTTTTATTTATTTATTCTTCTACCCTTAAACATTACGAGGAACAAAAATTTTAAACAGTAGCGTTTGAAAGGTGAACGTAAATTGAAAAATATGACTGACAATAACGTTCTTAGTTTTTTTAAATGTACAAAAGCGTTTAGAGCTCAGAACATAATGGAAGTACTGTTATTGAGCCATGGGTGCGTGAGAATATATGTGTTATCAAAATTTGTGCGAGAACATATTCACGTTTCCTAGGTTCCTGAAATTCATGCGTATACGACAAAAGCGATGCTCTGCCCGAAAATAACGATGTCAAAGCTCTTTACATTCCCGCTCAGTTTTCCGTCTGAGTTTTCACTAGAAATACGTCGTTTTAAAGCTTACCTGTAATTATACCGTAAGCCGAAACCATGAAGTAGACCGGATGAAACCATGATATCCATTTTAACAAATAAATGACAAGTTATAATCTTAAGCTTATTCGATCGAAAGATGAGTAAAGTTTCTTAATTTAGCATAATTAATTTAGCTTGCTAATAGAAATGAATGCATTTTAAGAAATCGTACCAACTGGATTTAAATTATTTGATTTAACTTGAATTTAACTTGAATTTAACTTGAAAAATTGTGAAACACACGATCGAAAGATTTTTTCTTAATTTACCATTTTTTCGAGACATCATCTGTTGAGTTCTTCCGTGAGACGGACTTTTTTCCATCTTCGTTCCATTTCTTCCATCTTCCATCTCAGCAGTCAACGAGTGTGCATCTCGTTTACGTATATGTTTGCACATAAACATGCATATGTACTTAACACGTGGCAGGCAGAACAAGGCAATTTATGAGAGCAGCTAATTACATAAGGCGCGTTGCAACGACGGCGACGGTTCAGCGCACACGAGAGGGGGAAGAATAATTCCGCTTGGATTTTCCTGCTGCGGGTTACCTTCATCAGAATACCCCGCGACCCCTATTATTTAATAAGATTTATTCTGGCCGCGAATTTATCAGCGAGAACCCGAGGACGACGCGAATAGTGACATGCTTGGTCCATTCGAGTCCTCTATTTCTAACGGCTGATTATTGCTGACGTCTTTTTTTCGGGTCTCATTTTTCCTCTGGTTATTAATTACACGGTAGCATGAATACGCACACACGTGTACACATACACGCGCGCTCCACGACGAAGCTCTCGCTACTACATCTGCAGCTTTATACAAAGTTTTTACCGCAAAGCGAGCCATTGTACGCGTTATTTCAATAGCATTATACAAGTATATTACGAAAGTGAGATTATAAGGACAACAATAACGATAGTGGCCTAGAAGGTAATATTTATTCGAGCATCTGGTACGATTTCCAAGTGTAGGATTTAAGATTCAATCGTACGTACTCGTACGAGTGACCAATGGATCTTTTATAATAAATATAAAGATTCATAAATTCTGCTTTTCTTTCACGAATATCATTCGAAAAATAATTTTGTTTAACTTGAGTTCAACTTAATTGGGAGCGTTTTTATCAAAAGGTGAGTGAATATATGAGAGAATATACCGATCTAATTATTAATTATTGTTTCCGAATAAGTTATCTGCTTTGCGACATTTCCGCTTACAAAATATAAAATACTATTTGTACTAACAGTAAAAGCGAACCGATGTAATTTACACAATAATAAATGTACATTTCATTGTTTGGCAGAAGAATGAATTATATAACAGTTATAATAACAGAAGAGTGTTTTCAATTAGTATGAAGATTACAAAGCTTAATTTTATGAATTAAGCTTGCATGATTTGTAAAAGTATCTGGTCAATAGCAAACAATAAGTGGATTATTTATTTTAGACTAATATAATTAGGGCAGCATGTATTTACAGTTATTTCGGTTATAATAGATTTAGTTACTCGTAAGAAATTTGTACATTAACCAAAATTATTCTCTCGAGATAATATGAAATAATTTTATCATTTTAACATTGAAAATAAACGGATTGCTCGATCGATTCCACAAAAGACGCAGCAATTTCATCCTAAAAAATAATCGTATTATTCGGTTCGTAGCATTAAGACTTAAATAATCCCTTACAAAACAAAGATCTAAGCCCTTCAATTATCAAATAAAGCTTTTTATATTCCTGTATAATAACGAATTTCAATCTTCATCGAACTCATCATCGCTCCGAATGACCGATATAATGAAAATTCCATCTATTGTCAATTTTTATTCAATCGCAATTTTTTTACTACGTACGTAAAGTCATAGGGAAATTCCGCGATCGATTGCATTTTTACGCTCGCGTACTCTCTTTCCCTGTCTATTTCTCTGAAAAAGTTTAGAAGTGCGCGAGCGATCGGCTATGGGTTTTGGCAACGCTCGAGCGATTTGACTCCGACTCGAAATGGCCTCGAATATACACGGGAATTCGTTTAGGCTTCAAGTGCACGACGTTTATACGATCGCGACGCACAGCGTCATGAAGAGAGAGAGAGAGAGAGAGAGAGAGAGAGAGAGAGAGAGAGAGGGGCAGGAGGGAAGGAGGACGGAAAGCCATTAGTCGTTTTCGCGCGCCCTGACTCCACTCCTGCAGCTCGACGTCGATTAAAAGTTTTGCGATATCCGTTAATCCCATTCGTTTTCGCTTGGTTTTCTTTCCTTCACTTGGTAAAGCGATTCTCTGCATTATTGTTATGCCGTGACTCGTTATAATTGTCGCGGCTTAATTCTTATTTCGGTAAAAATACGCTTCGAGCAAATTACTGAAATCTCATATCGATTGAGTAAATTGGCGCTTTTAATGTATTTTGTATTTTTGAATATCGAATTCACGATTTAAAATTCTAGAATATATGATTTCTATAGCTCATTCAAAACAAATTTCTTCTATATTCAAATATGTATTATTCCATTATTATCATTAAGCTTTCGGATAAAATATCGGTTATAAATTAAATGCATATTTAAGAAAAAATGTCGACAACAAGTGTTAAAAGATGAATCTTTTAACTGACACGTCTATTGATGAAAGAGTATGTGAAATCATCATCGAACTAACGCTTTGAAAGATAAATGTTATTCGATAAACACTGTAAATCTTAGAATTTTCGTTTACGGTTTGACAATACCTTAATAGCGCTCGGTGTTCTTTTATATTAAATATAAAATTATTGCATTGATTTATTTCGATTCAACTACATTGGCACGAGATAATTTAAGTAGTTTAGGAGTCGTTTATTTCATTCTTATCCTTATATAAAGAGATTATTATATAAATGGTAGACAACTTAACTAAATAATCGTGACCTTTTTTTAATATTTGAAACGTAAAACTGTTTAGAAGTTTTTGGTCTTATAGCTCCGATCTTGTTTAATGAATTAATCATGGATTCGTATTGCTAATGACTTGTACGGGAATTTGTTCGACGCAGCTTCAGGCTCATTCTGTCAGAAGGAAAGCAATGCTTAACATTATTCAATATATCTAACGGTACGTTTGTCTCAGATTACGTTTATTACGAGTACGTTGTTATTCAAATGTAGGTTTGTGCTTATCATGAATCGATGCTGCAACAAAATTGAATGTGGATAAAATAGCAATAAGCACGCAGTACAAATAGATCGGATCAAAATGGGTGTACATATTAACGGAGAGAGAGAGAGCGAGAGCGAGAGAGGGAGATAATTTGAATTTACAAAGAAGACTGTATCGGATACGTATAAGTAAGCTCGAGCGACCGCCAGTATTGTTCCGAGGGTAGATTTCGGTCTTCTGGTGCTCGTTTCGGTGTCGCAGCGTCCGATAAAAATCTGCAAGCGGCGAGCGTGTAGCGCTGGATCGCGAAAAGAGGAAAGTCGTAGTAAAAGAAGACCTAAGGAGTGCATTCGAGTGAGATGCTCTTAAGATAGATGCACGCGAGAAAGCTCAGCCTTGATCTAGGTCAGTGATGTCGAATTTTCGCGCTCCTTGCATGTTCAACGCGCGCTGTTTTCTTACTTCTGTTATGGGTAGGGATTAGTTGATGCAGCAAATCCTCTCTTTGCCTGTGTTCCGGTTTGATGAAATAAATCCACTACGCACATGGAGTTTGTATATACTCTGTGACGAGCAGCTCAGAGAGAGAGAGAATTATAATGTTCATTCCAAATTATGCAAATATTTTGCTGAACCTATGTAATATGCCTTACGAGAATTTATCATTATATTATAGCGTTTGTATACTAAATTATTATTATTTCATTATGACTCTGTCATAATCAAATATTTGTGAATAGTAAGTTCAGATTTGGATTTCAAATGCACTCGACGTATTCGGCATTTGTTACGAAATATATTAAATATTTAAAAGATCATCTTCTTATTATTTATTTTTATTCGTCGACAATGTAAATGTAATTTCGCTTACATTTTTTCATGTAACCTTCGGTAAACTTCGTTTTGCCTAAATATTAATAACAGTATCAAATATTTTAACTCGTTATGAATGTTTAGCGACGACAATCGAATAATTGATACGCATTCGATATTAAAACAAAGAGAATGTTTTAATTTTTATTACGAAATGCGGAAGGAGTAAATTAACAATATTTCGAATATCTAGAATTCGATTGGAAGAAAGATTTTTCAAAGAACTTTGCAAAAGAAATTATTTACTTTTTGTTAGAATGCAATTATAAAAATCTATCTTTGACAAAATTACAATGTCTTTAAATCTTTTGCTATTCTACAATTCATAAACAAAAATTAGTATTTATGAAATTCCATTTCACATTTCTAAAAGTTAATATGCAGGACAAATTATTTAATTAACTTGAAATAATTCAGATAGTCTTTTAATAAATTTTGTTGAATGATAATATTTCTTTTGAAGTTCTAGTTTTATTGTATTAATGCTAGATCAAATACAAAAAATTGAATAAAATATAAATTACTCTAATTAGATAGATATTTATATGCATATACATTATTATTACATTAGCTATCCAAAAAGACAATATTGATTTGCATATAAATTAAAGTATTATCTGGATAAAAAATATGTTATCCGGTTCATAAAACAGTTCAGCATTCAAAAGAAGCCTCACGTATCGTTAAAGTTATACTCATGAAAATTAACGGATGAACAAATCAAATCATCGACGCTGCAGACTCTAGTTATTCAAAAATCATCAATTACAGTATATTAATTATAGTTACTTGTTGGCTCGAAAAAACTGATTATCGAATTTTTATTCTTTCATGAAATATCTCATTAAATTTAAAGTATCTCATTAAATTTCCAAGTCGATTTGATTCATACAGATGATTCTATCTGAGTTTAAATAAATATTTTTTCGTTATACGTAAACAGTATTTACAGCTTCATATAAATTACGAAAATTGCGTTTTTAAAGTCTACAAGAGAGATATTTTGAACGTCATTTATAAAATAAATCGGAAAGCTATCCTACTTTTTAAAAATACAGAATACTAGTTCGTTAATGAATTCGCTTTTTTGAATTTGAATTATATTTCTTATTTTATGCATGTATATTGCAACTTGACATTAGTAGTTAATATTTTGTCTTAAATTAATTCTGTTCTTAAGTCTTTTACGAAGGATTAAAATATTTTAATTACGCACCTCAATTTTTTTGATTTATTTCATTCGGATAATTCACCTTTAGCGTAGCAAAGAGTTTTTTCTGAGAGTCAAATTACATCAATGCTTATAATTTCATTATGTCGATATTTTAACTCAAATGTCTTATTGATTATATTCTTAAAATAATATGACACGTATTTTGTCCCTTTTCGTGTCTCTGACTGTTTATGTTTTCTCTAAATTTAGTTTAAGCTGTGACATATTTACAGATAGAAATCAATTATCGAATAAAATTAATTTTAATTGATGCAATTAATCTTTCAATTACACAGATTTGCCATTTCAATTTATTCGGTTAATTTTTAAAAATAGCAATATATTAAGCAAAATATTTATCAAAAACTATTTAGTTCACAATAAAGATAAAAATACCTTGATGCTTGAGTAGGTACTTTTCTTCTTTTTTAATAAATTATTTATTGTCGAATAATGAAAAATGTACGAAGGCAAGATATTAATGAAACATGAAAAAGAAAATTTATTTTTTCATTGCATATATTGTTATATTTTACTCGAAGTAATATAGATTTTAGTACATCGTGTAACGTCTTCTTCTCTTGTACGATGCGGTAAGCATTCTACGGTTTTCTTTGACTTCTTATACTCTAAAAAGGTTTGCGGGCATTTCAGAAATTTTGAATCAACAAACAGCAATGCTATCGCTGTTGCGTAAACAACATTTATTTGAATGCTATATAAAAGTCCTACGCAGAAAGTCCTACAAGAACATACGTATATAATAAATATAAACTCAAATTTTCATATAAAGTTCAATTTTTATACAAGACTACATATGCTTTGTAGAAAGTTGTCAAAGTTACAAATTATAATACAAAAATATCTTATCCATTTACAACTCGATAAGAGATTTAAGATCTCGAATAATGTATTCCTAGAGAATAAGATATTTTTTGTGAATATATCAATTAACAGTACACATTGAAAAATAAAATAATGATAAGGAGCAACAAGAACAAGCGTTCAACCGTTCGCGTTTTATAAACGATCCACCCTCGTAGTTGATTTATCCAGCAATTTTCGGCAAATATCTTCACCATATATCCCACTTTCTTGCCGATCCCCAAGCTTTCGCAACGACGTACAATCCCATTTTCATGCTCCGTGTACACATTCTTGTACACGTATATCACAACGCATATCTAAGATCTTTTATGAATTTCAACACTTTATCCTAGGAAACATATTTTCCGCATCATTGCAGAGTTCGTACATTTGCATGCTTTTTGGACATGTTGATTTTTTTCCCGTTTTAGAGAGGACCAGTAGAGCATGGAACGCGAACCCGTTAAACCTTAAACAAGTCTCTAGGCCACAAATGTTTTCCTATAATGTTAATTATAATCTATAATAAGAGCCGGGCTTATCTACAGAGTTTAATATTTATTAATAATTTTCAGGATGACTTATTTTACTTTATAACAAAATAAAAAACTATTTAATGTTGCATATTTTACCATTTTACCATTCGATTATAATTTCAGTTTTACGGACCTTATAAATACTTCACAATGTTAACTTTAAAGCAATCACAGGCCAATCAACAGTACGCAATTTCGTTGATATTTTTGTAACTGTAATAGTATTTAAAATCAGTTATTAAATACTACTATAATATAAATTTTATATAATTCAAAAATTTTCAAGCAATACTGTTCTTATGTCACACAAAAAATACACAAATATCATTCTTATGTTTTATTTATTATACATTTATTATATAATCTGGTTATGCTTGAAAGCCTTTTTTATATTTTACATGTAAATTTAATCATTCTAATTAATAAAGTAACGTTAGAGTACTTTATTTACAACACAAGCTATTTCCGCGTCCATAACAAAGTAACAATCGTAGTGGTATAATATTTCTAAATAAAAATTCAAAAAAGAATTCACCATTAACTCTAACGAAATAATGTTCTGATTCTGATTATTTTTAATAACTTGTAGATTAAAAGTACGTTGTCACATTATTTTAAGAATAATGATTTAATAATACAAGTAACTTTGTTAAATGAATATTTTGAATTAAATTATATTTTTGTCTATTAACATAAATTCAATAGATTTTGTTACAAGAGAAAGCTGAATTACGTAATAAAATTTTCTTCGGTAAGGTATGTTAAAGTGATACAACATTTTCAGTAGCTTTACTTACACAACAAATGACGTCGATTATTTCTTACGAATTATCAATGAAATAACATTTTGTAGTGATATAGTTGCAGTTAAATGACGGTGAATCTACTTATTTGGATATCGCAAAATTTTTTTATAATTTAAACGGCAATTTCTTTATTAGATTAAAATTATAATGTTCTTTTAAGCTTTTAAGAAAAAGGCAATGGAAAAGATTTGTCATGAAAAAAAAAAAAAAAAAAAAAAAAAAAAAAAAAAAAAAAAAAAAAAAAATTATTCGCTCATTTTGTAACACGTTTATAAATTTCTTTCATATCAAAGATAATAAAAAATTTTGAATTAGAGCCGATATTGAAATTCTTTTCTACTATCTATTGAACAAATTTACTCGAATGAAAATAAATAGAGAAAAATGGACTCGAGCAAACACGTTGTACTTTCTATTTTCAATGATACGATGCATCGGCAGTGCAAAGGTATGTTTGAAGAGAAAATGCCATCAGATTAATCGGTGCATAAAAACAAACGCATATAAATAAATTAATTGATTAGTTAATCAAGCTCGCGTGCTCAAACTCATGCGTATCCGGACGCAGCTGCAGGTAAGTTCATTGCGCATGCGAGAGATGGATCGAGAGAAAATCGGAAAAACGAATTGAATATCTCCCAGGCTAGCGCGTAATAATTACTGCGCGTTCCAACGTCCCGGAGAGACTACGAGAAGAGGGAATAATTCCGCAGGGGACGGAAGTACATCCTTCCCCCAGTGGGTCGTGAGCGGTGGCACTCGTACACCCGTGCACACACTCCTGCACACGCATCCTCCGTCTCTTTTCTTTTCTCCCACCCTCCTCCCTGCGCCTTTCCCCATGAGAATATCGCCGTTGGATACGCGCGAGTGCGTAACGCACCCAGTAGGATGTGGTTATATTTCCCTTTCTCCGCTAAACTTTCGGCTGCGTGCGTCGCATTCCCAGAGGGTAAGAGTTTACCCGTTCGTGTGTCCTACCGGAACAACAGGTAGGTATGGCACACCTTCTAGTCTGGAAATCCAGACAAAGAGAAGAAATGGAAGATCCGTGCAAAGAGTCGGAAGAAGCATAAGGAAATACGACAAGAAATACGATAATATTTCTTGGGCGAGAAGACGCGCGCTGTGAAACAAATTGAAACTTATACGGAGAAGCCACGACAAGAACAGATGGGAAACACCAAGAAGTCGAATTTAGGTAGTGGTCGACTGAAATGGACACGAATTAGAAAGAAATAAAAATCGTTATTGTATTTCTTTCGGGATTTCAGAAATAAAAGAAGATGAAATTCTTTTTACAAGATTATTTCGAGTGACAAAAAACTTCCGAGTAAGTTGTAAAGAGCATTAATTTCAATTTCGAACTCCATTGTTACAAGCTTTGAGCACCTGCGTTGAGGAATTACATTTGCGACAAACTTTATAAAATACTACGTTAATTCGATTGATGTTATATGTATTTAGTTTGCATTGGAAATGGGTTTAATACGAAATTAAATATGACACAGTCCGTAACATTTTTTATTATAACAGAATAACTCGTTTTTTTTCTTTTTAATGTAAGAAAATTTAGCTCACGTGGATTGAAATTAATTATTTGCTTCACTTATACAGCCTTTCGCTTAAAACTCAGAGTAATTAGAACTATGAAAAACTCGTCATTTTCTAGATATTCTTGGAAATTAACCGATTGTACAGGATTTCAGTTATGTTCTCTTGTCAAAAAGTATTGGGTATGAGTACTTACCTTTTCAAGTTTTACATCAATGATCCTAGTATTTTTATAGACGTATGTATAAAAAATTGTAAATATTTAAAATTTTGTACGAATACCGAGGTAACTGAAAAAGAGATTGAGTTTAGTACCCGTTGAAACGTTGAAGGTTGTAAAACAATGAAAATTCAAAGAATAAAAAGAAAATGGGTCATGCTATTTTATATTTATTCCGGCATATTTTTTACCCTTGCATAATGTACTCCGTTATACCAGGATTTTCATTCGCGCAACTTTTAAGGTAATTAAGATAAGGCTCTGCAATTGTTTCAAAATAAATAGTATATCAAGCAATTAAGAGTTATAGGTAAATTATACTATCGTAAAAAATATGTCAAGTACGTATAAATTTTTCTTAATAAATTGTTCAAACAAACAGTTTCGACTTTGAAATCTCATTTCAAAGATTTACCAAATCCGATCGGTTTACCAAACGCATTGGATAAAAAACCGTCTATGGATTTATCATAAACGGTAATTAATTTATGTCGAAATTCGTAGAACGAAATCCTACGTAGGCTAACTATTCGAATGAAAAGATTACCAAACATTAAGTTTATTACAGCAGCAGTAACCTGTTTCTGCAAGAGTTGAGCAAATCTTTATATTTATTGTTCTCGCTTAATCGCTATCATCGTCTACGCTAACATCAATTGCAAAATTGCTGAAAATGCAACCAGTATAACAAGTAACTATATACTTGAAACCACAACCTCAGTCTCTCAGTCTGATAAAATAGTTGGTTTTCGTAACAAAGGGTTATAACAGATTTACGGTTAAAACTCCGCATGTCGTTAAAACCGCAAATTCGAACTCTGGGATATTGAAACGTATATCCCGACGCTGAATAAATTTCGGCACCAAGTTTGAGGGAGAGGAAGTTTGTGGTACCTGACATTGAACAAACGCAATAATGAAGGATAGACGGGAGGGGGAAAAGAGCAACGGCAACTACATACAGGTAAAAATGTAGGCTTGCTTATTAGGCACTTCTGCGTCTGCACGATGGAGTGGGAAGAGGCGGGAGGAGGAGTGAGCGAGAGCGCAGGGGAATATGTAAAAATATGGCGGTACAAGAGGGCGAGGAGGGAGAAGGAGACCGGATCGGTCAGCTGTAGCGCGTCCATGCCACATTAGCCAGTTCGATAAGTGTGACCGGCACAGCGGAGCAACGATGTTACTTTCCATGCTCGTCTTGACGCCGCGGAAATTCAGAGAATCAACCGGTGAAAAGCCGTTCGAATTTAGCGTGCGCTAGCGAGATCGATATCGATCCTCGCGTAACAGACAGTACCAAAAGATTCTGTGCCTCAAGTGGCGCGTGCGCGTCTTTCATTTGCCGTCGAATCAAGCCGTCACGGGGAAGTGCGGGGGAACTTTTTCGTCGGAGAACTTTTTTTTTACGAGCACCCCTGCACCTGTGCGTAACAGCCGGACGGAGACAAGTCGATCTTTCTCACGATGTGCCAACTCGTTTGACGTTTGTCGGGCACGCATAAACGATGTACCGATGCATCGGAGCGCGCTAAAGGTACAAAACACAAAGGATTTGTGCACTTTGAAAGGGCACGAGCTACGAGACTCGCAATGTGGGATACGACGTCGTTGCCTCGGGAAGAGTCATCTCGCGCGTGCCCGAAGGCTTTCACTGAGCGGTTGATATATTTGCGCGAAACGCCGAGTTATTTTTTCTTATCGCGAGGATAGCGAGAATAGAGCACAGGATAAGAGGAAAGTTGTGCGTCGGTAGTGCAAGTGCTGTTGTTTCTTCTTGTGAATTTACGTTGCATGTGTACTCTGCTCCTCGTGCATGTCGTTTTCTAATTTTTGGCAAAGATTAGTCCTAGAATGGAACGAAGCTGAAGGGGAGTTCCGTAATAAAATTAATCGCAGGAATAAATATAAAGCAATATTACCAGGGCAGAGAAAGTTCTTGCGTCAATTGAATTTGCACTGAAAACGAAGGGGAAAATCGTAAATCGTTTCGTTCTGAAGTTACGAATTCGTGCAGTTTTTATAATATAATAACTCGGATTGACGAGCCACTGAAACTGAGAACGGCATTTAAGTTACTTCCCCGATGAAACAAGTTAATAAATAATTCACCGAGCCCATTGAGCTTCGATAATCGTTATTAACATTCCGATGGCAATTGCGAGTGATTGTGAATAAAGTTAAGAGTACAGCAGTTTTCACGAATGAGATCTACTACGCTAAAAGCAAAAGCTATGTTTGACGCATCGAAAAACCGGTTGCTAAATTAGCCGATAATCATAGCGGAGAGTTATACTTACAAGAAGGATTTTCCGACAAACCGCTCCGATTATCGTTATTAAGCAGGCGTATGAAAATAGAAGGTGAAATGGTTGTGACGAGTGTGAAAAGTGGCAGTCAGTGGGCCCAGGAGGCTCACATAAACTGGGAACTAAACGAGCGGATTAGCCTTAGTAGTGCAGGATCGATTCGCAACGAGGCGACGTCCACGGAAAATGGCGATTCGTTGCCTAGGCGAGCTTCGATGCCTGGAAAATCCACTGTCAATCAAGCTGCGAGCTTCGCTGCAATCGATTCATTAGCGATTGGTGCAGGTACGCCGGTTCGGCGTCGTTGGAACGCAACGAACGAACACCTGGACCGTACGAATGACGCACTCGACAAGAGGCTTTCACTGATACAGGAGCTGAATCACAAGATCCTCGTGAATCATGACAGGATGCACGCGGTTGATCGGAAAAATCGCTGGAAGCCCAAAGCGTCGCCACCAGACCGGCGGAAATCCATCAGCCATCGGGAACATTCTCGAGCACCGGCGGAAAAGAAAAGAGCCCTTGGGGCGAAAATGAATTTCCAACGGCGAGCGGGTGGAGAATGGAGTTTACCGGAGGAGACGGAGGCGAAGGAGCGCACGAGAAGTCGAGCACTCGTACGGGAATTCAAAAGGTCCGATAGCGATCAAAATGGCTCCGAGTGCTCGGAAAAGTTGAGCTCGAGCTGCACCCTGCAACGAGGTATCGATCGATCAGGACACTCCCTTAGTCCTATTAAAGCGGTCACGTCGCCGCTCTCCTGCACCAACGAGTCCGGACAGCCTCTCCAGTCGGAGGACGAGTCCGCCCAGGAGAGGAGCGTCCTGCGCCAGCTAAACGAGGCCATTGACCGCTTCGAGGAGGAGGGCAGCAAACAGCACGATGACTCCAAGACGATGGGCTGCCACGACTCATCCTGGGACTCGGGTGTGGGTGGCGAGATATCGAGCTGCACTGCTGCTAAATCCGGGTCCTCGAGGGGCACGGGTTGGTTGCGCGTACACACTGGGATTGAAAGCAGCCTCGTTTATCTAACTCTGGAGACTACCGCCGGCGATGTATGTCGAGACATGCTACTGTCCGACAATCTCTCGCTATTCGTGCAGGTGATTGCTCGCCTCAAGTATTATTACCGTATTATTCACGTTGTTATTCGCTTTATTATTCAATTAATTACGTATAATAATACATATTCACTTTACCGCGGACGTTTCTTTCTTCTTAGCTCTGGAAACTGGTTAATCGGATATTTTAGATTGATTAATTCGTAATGTCGTAATTATGATAAATGATTCGTTATGCATTCTGTAAATCTAAAAGTCATAAATATTTAAATTATTATTGACAAATGAACTTCGGTTTTCACTTACAGGCATCCTTCAAAAGTATCTTGGCAATTTCTTTGATTTACCAATAGAATTTTTAACTCGGTATGGATGTCAGGTAGCGTCACCGTTTAAGTTCGATATTCAGTTAATACTCGCATTGTACTATGTTTTTAACGTAAAGTGTATTCCAAAAGTGTCGATACATTTATTATGATTTTTAAGGAAAGTGGAGCTACTAACTTAACTTTCTTGGAATCGGTAAAAAAGCTTCGTCGGTAATGATTTATCTACGGTAAATGAAGATTTTATTTGTTTATACGAATCATTCTGGCATTTTCTAATCTGTAAAGTAATTGCATAATATTAAATATGAAATATCAATATGAAATATGTTGTGTTAAACACAGCTATTTTACTAATTAATTTACGCTTACTAGTTACTGTATTTTCTAATTGCTTGTTTTATAAGTATACCAATAACGGATAAATAATAATTAATAAATAACAACAGAAAATATTGGAAATTTTTAATTTACTCTTTTACATATTATCATGTAATTAAAATATTTTAAAAGCCACCTATTCTTGATTCTCTAAAACATTACTGATCATATATTTTTTGGAAAAAAAATTAAATACTCAGTATGATTATTTACACATTTACAAATAAATTTCTAACATGAAATTTTTAAATTATTTTAATCGAAGAATTTTAGCACAATTGAACAAGTATCAGATATATTTTTATATAATAATAAACATGATTAATCTTGGAAGGAAATATTTAAATATACTTCAGAATGTAATAAAAAATGATTACTCTGGATTTTAGATACGTCTGTATTTATACTATCAGCCATTGGATCACTGTTTTCCGATATTGACATCATAACCATCCTAGTATTTATTATGCGCTTATTTACTTATAAGTGAATACCGTTAATTTTCAACCAATGAAAATGGCTAAAACATTATAATATTAAAGTAACCAGAATAAATTATTGCTGATAAATTCAATGTAAATAATGTACGTTTATAATCGATATTGTAAGTTACTAATGATATATTTTAAAATTCATGAAATTAGCCTAAGAAATATTTGATATTTTTTTACTTGAACAAATGTCTAGAAAGTTTTGAAGAACAAAATACTAAAAATTAAGAGTATTATACGATAAGCTAGTACTAATAAAAGTATAACTCAAAATTTTAAAACACTCGTTTTAAGTATTTTTATTTGTATATTTTTTTCAAAATATTTTTATCACCATCATCATCACCATCATCATCATCATCATCATCATCATCATCATCATCATCATCATCTTCATAATTATTTAAATAATATTCCATTCAGACACTCTTTCTTTAAACCGAGCAATATTCATAGGTGCATAACAATTCTTTAAATTTACGACTTTTATAATGATTCCATAATGTAGAAACAAACGTATTCATAAATATACATATTTACAGAATGGTAGTCAAAGAAAATACTTTAAATTATCCATACACACTATTTGAGTAGATCCCCGTAAGAGATTTGTCGGCAGCTGCAAATTCCATCTTTCACCAGCTCGCATTTTTGCACGTGTTTTACCTCTTTGATTGTCAGTTTGTCTGTCTCTATTTCCCTCTTTCTTTTTCCCTCACGTTTCAAAGAAACTAAACGAGAACATTTTTCAAAAGATAAATGCGTTGAAGTTGCAAAGATGTATAAGCAGTTTGCTATTTTTATGTTTCTTACCTTTTCTCTCATTGCGCAAGGTAATTCGTTTTAAAAGGACGGGAGAGGCGGATACGGTTGTTTCTACGAGAAACGAAATGTAAGCTAAAAAACCTTACCAATTCGAAGTTCATCCATTGTAGTATTGGTGTGTTTGTATTCGAATTTTATTATTTAATTAATGCTAGAGTTAGACTTATTAAAAGATGTATTTGATTGGCAGCTGACATTTCATTTTATTTTACTTGCACGAACTACAATTGCCGCAAATTATGTAAGGTAACATAAATATTGCTTCATAATAGTGTTTAATTTAGAAAAGATTAATTCGCGGGTAAAATATTTTCAGAAAGTTTTTACGAGTTTTACTTAATGCTCAACTTACCTACAAAAGGTGATATACAAATCTATTAATTCAACCAATATTATTCAATTATACCAGCAATCGCAATCACTCTATCGAACACATTATTTATACAAAGTATTACACTCTCCAAGGTAAATAATGTATTAGTAAGCGTCTACGTGAAATGTATTAATAATCATTTAAGTCGATTTGTAAATTCAATAAACAGGAATTGGCTTTATGTATTTCAGCTTTAAATCAATAATTCTGAATCTCTGCATCTCGACAATAATACAATTAATTGTCATTGGATTATATATATTATTGTTGATAGTTGAAAAAAATAGAAGAAATGGGAGTAATCCGTTTCGCTATAATACTTGTCAGTATTTCGAATGGAAATTCTTAACCTATAGAATGATGATATTCATGTTTTTGTTTATGTAACTAAACAAAGAACTGCTGCCGACGCGTGTACAGTTCTTTTACTCTCACAACTGCTTCGGTCCTTTTGTCAACTGAGCTGGTGTTATCCATATTTTCATTCGATGCTTTCGCTTTTGCATCACCTGCAGTTAATGCACCTGTTCGATTGACCTTTCCCCCACTCCTCCGTATTCTCTAAATAAGCGTCACTGATCACGACTTTTGGAAAGGGAAGAAGCATCTGTTTCAATTTGTGCAGCTCGGCTAACTGTAACAGGTGTCGTATTTGGAGTTGAAATTCTCTTTCGCTGGAGAGCGAACGCGTATTAGACAACTATTTATAATCTGATTATTCAATTCATCAACGGGAAGCCAGATAACGACGTTCTATTCTAGTTTTGGAATATCGATTTTCGTATAACCGACACTCTTTGCCTTCTTCCTTTCTGAGAGTCTGTTTGATAATAATAATAACTCTGCTGTTAGGCCTGTATATACCCAGCTCGTATGAATGCTGAAAAGGAAAAGTAAATTAGTAGAGCGCTTCGTTCCTTTTAAATTATGGTCGATCTACTGGTACTACGATTGGAATACTCATTGCATTCTTCATCAAACTTACGGTTATTCTTTATTTTTCCAGTGATTTTGAAAGAATGATTGTTACGCAGAAAAAGTTAAAAATTAAAAAAATTGATGTGTATACTTTTCCATAATATAAAATGAAGAGAAAAGAATTGTTTAATACAGTAAAATAGCGCTCAAATATATATTTTTAATAACTTTTGATATGATATCTGCTTTTATTTCTTTTCTTCCGATTTATATAATTTGCAATTGTTCTTAATGTGAAATTCTCTTAAATGCATGTTTGATATTAGACAGTGAAAGTGAACCTATTCCGGTATTATAGAAATGTTTATAATAACATTTATGTATTATGAAACATTCTGTGCATGTACTAATTTATTTGAAAGTCCTTTACAGTTATAAAAGTAGTTTTAAAGGTGTACATTTATAACGATAGAGTTGTACTCTCTTTTCTAAAAATAGAGTGATTATAATTTACTTGAATTATATAGTTTCAAATTCTAGATAAATCAAGATTCCTTTAATAGAAATATGATCAACAAAATTTACGTTTATATATAAAATTTACGCATTGCCCATCTAGAATTAAAAAATCTTTGTAATTCAATAATATTTATAAGTGCAGAAATAAAATGGAATTTATTTAATAAAAATTAAATATTTCAAATTGATAAAAAAACCAACTATATTGTATTATACATCAAAATAATTTCTTATGGTATTCATTAACTAATTTCATATATTTTTTTATCTTTACAAAATTAAATATATTAACGGAAATTGATCTAGATATTTAATTTAATTTAAGGTAGAAATTATCTTATATTAAAGCACTTGATTTTGAAGTAATAATTACTATCATCGAGAAATTAAATATATACAAAGTTCCATTTATAATGATAAAATGATAGTAATTATAATTAGTTTAAAACTTATCGATTAATTTGTACCATATAACAAATAATAAATATTTAACAAATGGAGGAAAATTATAATAAATAGAAAAGCTTTACTATTTTTCGACCGTTAAAAAACTGCTTCTTATGTAATAGTACGATTTACTTATTTTACGAGAAATATTATTTAAAATCATAAAATGTACTAAGATAAATATTTGAGCAGAGTGCGGTAATGAAAGTAACTAATGTTGAAAATTACATACTGATGAGATAAAAGTAATTTAAATATTACACATGTTCACAGGATAATTCAATCATGAAAATTACAATAGATTGCTGGAAAGAAATGTAAAATAATACCATCGAGACACTTGTATAAAAACGTAAAATGCAATACTTATAATTAGACTAAAGGGAAAAGTAGATAATACGAAATTGAATTTGAAAGATGTGCGTTATGAACAAATACTGTAAATGTAATTATCTCTATGTGAATATAATTATGCTTTTATTTATTAAGTAATTTTACTTTCAAGTTAAATGAATTAATTAATAGTGAAGCTAAAAATAATAATAATAAAGATATTAATTATACGCGATATATTTAAATGCATCACTGTAGGGTAGATGTATTTTTTCTCTTGAAAAATATGATTTTACTTTATTTATTTTTTACTTCAAATATTTAGAATATTATGCATCTTAAACTATTAAAAAATGTTGCTGTAATAAGAATTAATTAAAACATATTACTTATATAAGCGTTTTCATAAGTTTACATTGTGCTTTTTAACTTAAAGAAAATTTATTGAAAATAAAGAAAGTAATTTACAAAAGTATCAATAAGAGATAAACTATTCAACAAGAACAAAGATTACAATCTCTTTAATTCATAGGGATCATAAAAAATAGAAGGTAATTTAATTTTCAATTTATCTGTAGCTGCAGGAAGTTTTTTTTAATAACGAAATAATACAGTTTTTTTTGACTTGGTATAATTTGTATGCATATTTTAAAAATAATTTATTAGATATATCGTAATTATATTTATAATTACGATATAATTATACTTAATTATAAATATAAGTACAATTTGGTATTTGAAGAATTTAAAATCAATTTATATGTTGTGTTCTTTAATTTAATAAATATTTTAAGTTTAATATTTTAATTTTTCCATAATACAAGTATGTATGCGTATGGGGTACAGGGTAATCACAAAATTTTATGCTTTTTTGTTTTGCTTCTTGATTAAGATACCGACGAAGATTAACAAGTTTTTCAATTGAAGCTCTACGAAGAAAAGCTCTTTTCTCCACTTTTCCAAACTTCTTATTGAACTTCGAACTTTATTATTTCATGAAATATTAAGTTTCATAATGTAAATCTGAAATTTTTCATAGTTGCACAAAAAAATATGTCTCTTTCTCTCTGAAATATTGTTATTTTTTATATTTTACTTCAGGAAATTATTTCAATTAAAGTGAAATATATTATTTGATGATTAAATTAAAAAGGTGTAAATGAAATTGTGCAAGGTAAAAAGAATATGCGAATGTAGTTATTTCATGGCAGGATTTTTAACGATGTAAAATCGTAATAAAACTATATATCCTTATTTAACGTAACTTCCCTTTTTTGAAGATTATTCATTAAAATTTTTTTTTCGATTATCATAAAAGTCATTAAAATTTATTCGAAAATATATGTATATAATGATAATTTATTATGAACAATTGCCCGTGAAAGTTTTATTAGTTAATGAAAAACTTAAATGCAGTATTATTTTTCTGTTAGTATAGAAAAAGATGAATTGTTTTATAATTATTTTTGACTTTATTTTCTCTACTCTAATTTATCACTACTTGATCGAATATATTATGGTTTATTTAGTCAAAGAGTTATGATCGAAAAAGGTGAAGTTTAAATTATTGATTATTTTATGTTAAGATTCATTTTATATTTAGTAATAGAACAGTTTATGAAAAAGTAGAAAAGGAAAAAAAGATTTCCATGATATAGAATGCTCGTGTTTCAAGTATATTTGATATTTTTGAAAGATAAAGTTATGAATTTAAGTTCAATAACTGCATAAGTAATTTTAAAGCTAAGAAATAGGAAGCATGTCCACTAACAGTAGTTTTCTTTTTAAGGTAGATAATCATATTTCTCATTAAACGTATATTTAAATAACATTACTAATTTATAAATTTACATTTGTGGATAAAATCATTTTAATCCTACGAATATTCAAATTAAAATACAGCAAAGTAATTTTTATAAATTTTATTTTTGAAGTATATTAAATAAAAATGTATTCATTCAAATTTAATTATTACAGATTTTACTCTTTCATTAAACATTTTCTTATTGAAAATAGGATACATTTGGTAAACTAATAAGGAATTATTGCGAAATATTACCAATGCATTAATTTCCAAAACAATATGATTCTACTAAAATACAGAATTACCTTGAATGCATTTTATATTTTGCATTTAAAGGACTTGCAAATGTATTTTTATTGTATTACATGTAACCGGATAATGGATTATCTAAAATATGCGAGAGAGCGAGCGAGAGAGAGAGAGAGAGAGAGAGAGAGAGAGAGAGATGGCGAGTCGAACGCGGATACAAATACATAACTTATTTGCAGAAATATTTTTGTCTGTTTTTGAAGAGTTTATTTACAAGTACTTTAATTAGGTAGCTTTTCATTAGCGAAAAATACAATTTTTGTTTACTTTAGTATGAAACAAAATTTCACGTGTAATAAGCGAAAAACTGGATTTATTAAGTATTTTCGTATTTATGGGGCATCGGTAACGCTGGAATAATTAGAGTATTTGAGATTGCAAACACTCGTTAGTTATTGAACATTTACTTTGGAGTTGATAATGATATTTGCTACGTGCGTGTATAACATCTGCGTAATTCTATGCAGCAAAGCTATTCACATTCGTTTCAGGATGACTCAGCGCTAGATAAATTAATCGAATTGGGTGAGAAGGAGATCTTTGAGTAAAAAATTGATATAAAAGTGTTACCCAATCCAGTTGCTTTCTTCAAACTCACTGGTATTTCTAATTTCATTTCGATTTTAGAATACTTGTATATTATGTTCAAAAGATAGCATTTGCAGATTATCCACTTTACTTTTACTCAAAAGTAAAAGTTGAATGCACAGTGAATATTTAGGACGCTTTTTCATGTTTGTCACTTTGAGTATCTGCAATGAACTAATAGACACTTACTTATAATAGGATTTACTTTAAATTGAGTTTGAAATTCCGAATTATATTAGAAACCAACATGTAAAAAATATGGAAGCACGTAATTCCTTTCTTTAATAAAAATTTGTAGAAAATAAAAACTTACAATTTTGAAACTTTTTAAATAAAAATATTCAGCAACATGAATGATTGAGTGAACTCAAGTTCTGGAAAGTACTTAAAGGTAAAATTTTATCAAGATGAATGTTTCTTTTACTTGTTAAGCGCGCCAGAAATAATTATAATAACAAAATTATTTATTCGTAGTAGAATCACGATTTATCAATATTTTTCTCAACTTCTTATGATTTGAATCTCTTCATCTAACTTTGTAAATGAAAAAGGCGTACAATTTTTGCAAGAAATTAATTTTAGTTTTTGGTGGACAATTTGAAACCTTAATATCCGTCTACCAGAAAAATGTTGAAATGTTAAAACGTTGAAATCGTGAAATATTTACACGCGTAATTCATTTTTAATAAATTCCTTTGAGTATATGTCAAATGAACAAGTGAATATTGCACTTTTTGTACCCTCGAGTATTGTTTATTCACTAAGCCATTACATTTGTCAAAGCCTTTTGATTCATTTTAGATAGAGAGCATTTTTTTATTTCGTACATTTTGGTTGAATGAAAATAAATGGCGTATCCATTCGCATTTATATATATATATATATATATATATATATACATATATAAATATATGGATATATTAACAATCTATTACGAATAAATAATATCACTAAGTTGATAGGTTTTTAAAGGGATTTGCAATTTTCTTACAATACATATTTTGACTGGTCAATTCACTTTTAATTTCAACGATTCTTTTCAGTTGCTCCGTTAGCGCAGGAGCTATGAGTCGATATTAAAAATGTCGATAAGCGAAAAGTTTTAGTAATGTTTTGACAATTGTTACAGTTTCAACGAATAGAACACCTTTATAAATATTAAATAATGTTTATAATTTCAAAGAAAGAAAAGTTCGAATCGATCTTCGGAAAAATTTCATGATGGGTACCTGTTTTAAAGTATTTGAAAGCCCTTTCGCCTCGCAACTAGTATTGCAAAAAAGAAAGAAAGCTCACAAGTAAGTAGCACACATTTGATAGTAAGTCAAAATCCGTATTGTCGATAGGGAAGTATTACAAAAGACAGTCAATATCGAGTCCGAAAGTATCCGAAAAAACTTCCAAAAGTTCTTGCGTGGAATTCATCCAAGTTTAACGGACGATAGTACGCCAATGAAAAGCACCGCAAGCACTGCAAGAAGTAGTTATCGGGCTTCGCCGAGATAAAGAGAAGAAAACGTCCCCGTATTAAGGATGTTCTCCCATTTGTTGTTGCAGTACGGAGGCGAGTCAGGACGTAGATTGTGCCCGCGGGAGAAGCCACTGGAACTTCAGGAGCAGCTGTTACTGCGGCTCGGATACCGCGAACCCACCAGGAGGGCTCGTCTCGGCCTTGACGCCGAGCTCCGCCACCTCCTCGCATTTCACGTGGGTACGTGGAGAGCCATTGGCAACACCAGTGCACCAGATCAGTTACTTTCACTAGCGATTATTTTTAATATCCTGATATTTCAATTAAATTCACTTTTGAAAGGAGCTGCGATTGGCTTCATTAGGCTGATTCTATTTATAAAATAACTTTTCAGTTTACATATAATCATGAATTGGGTCAAATTTTATTTCTTAGTATTTCTTAATTACACTTGTTAAATTGAAAAGGATTCTAATCGTCAAAGTAAACACGTGCATTTAATGATCTTATTGTATTTCTTTATAAATCTGAAGAATAGATTAAAATTTTATCTTCCTTTATTCGCCATGGAGTTTCCCTTGATTGGATTTAGTTAATTATTATATGATCTCCAGTGAGTAATATCTAGTTACGGAAATGAATATTAAATTTCAAGAGCCTTTATTTATTTATAAGGTAACTTTCAAGTTTCATTATTGAATTATGAATTATGAAGTATTTAAAATAATAAATACACAATTTTCAAATGAAATACGAGTATATGTTTCAATTTTAAATATTAAAAAAAGTGTTATGATTTATCGTGGAAGGCAATTACGATTTATAAATTACAATGTTGTTGGTAATATGGTTTAAATTATCTACATACTTAATTACAAATATACTCGAATGCTTCCATTTTTCTTTGAGATCAAATTTTCTTTAAGTTTTCAAGATTCAAATGCGTAATTCTTTGCCACAATTATAAAACCATTGATTTTTTTAATAATTACGTGAACGAATTTTTATCTCATAACTTACAAGATAAACAATAAATATTATTGTTACGTTTATATAAATTTTATTACGTTTTATTATCATTTCTTAACATTCAGTATTTGGTGATTGAGTAGACTAATTTGAAATACAAAATCTAAGATTTTTTTTATAAAATATACTGTGAATATTAGCGCAGCAATACATTACTATAAAATAATAAATATTCGATGTTTACAGGATGTTTAAAAAAGTACCTTCTTAACAAAAAATAAGTTTCCAATGAAAACAACTATGTGGATTTGATAAATAATTTAAAATGTACGTTTTATGGACACAGCTGTTATTAATGAAAATATTTGAAAACCCTTTTTACATTTCGTAATATTTCGTGTAATATTTTGTGTTTATATACATTATTATAAAAATACTTTTTGACAAGCAGGTATTCAAATATATTTACTCTTGCTTATGCGTACAATAACCATAATAGAGAATCGTATCTTGAAATTTAATAAATTACAATGTGCAAACAATGAAAATTAACTATTTCTGTATTTTCGACGAGTATATTTTCTCAATCTTCATTTCGAATGTT
This sequence comes from Wiebesia pumilae, assembly GCA_018907045.1. Lineage (NCBI taxonomy): Eukaryota > Metazoa > Arthropoda > Insecta > Hymenoptera > Agaonidae > Wiebesia > Wiebesia pumilae. The sequence goes on from JACCHZ010000192.1 coordinate 5,530,823, forward strand.
TAGACAGATATACATAGTAATACTTTGAACGTTTAATATTCAAATTCATATAATTAATTTTGTCTTATTGTACACCGATGACATACTAATTAGATTTTCCTGTCGAACGTATTTAATATAATATATAATAATAGCAATATTTATTAATAATTACTAATAATAATAGTAATAATATATAATAGTAATATTTATAATAATACGAAGAAATAAGGCTTATCTTATTTCTTCGTATAATTTAGAGCCATGTAATAATGGGGTCAATAATTTTCTATCTTATAATCAGTTATCATTAATTTAACGTCGCTTAATATGTTTTCTCTAATACGTCTTTCGAATAAGCAACAAATGTATCTGTGACAACATATAGAAAGTTATGGGGTTCAAATGTAATTTATCCGAGTTATTATTAAAAGATCTAGTTCTGCCTGAAGATCCAGATGTAAAAGCTAAATGCAATTAAGTAACGATATATAACTTAAATATACCATTTCAGTTTCTTTTCCATAGTTAGATCTCGTACAATAATTATTCAGAGCATATTTATTTGTTTCGGTTCGTAATATAGAAACGGTTATACCACGCGACTATGTTACTTTGAAATACTAAAATTTTCGCGTTCTTTTAACGTACAATTTAAATATATTAAGAAAAAGAGAAGTACATCAAGTCGGTATAGGACTAACGGTTCCAGTATATAATTTTAATCATTCCTTAATTGTATGCAATCGAGTGTTTACTCGATAAGATGAAAAATATGTTGTAAAAGCAGCTGCGATTTTAACGCAAGCGACTTTTTAACATAAACCGTTATACGATAAATATTTTCCAAATCCGCTAAAAAAAGCTGAGATTTAGCGCGAGGCCATCGTTCCCATCAACCCTTTACATAACGTCGATAGTTGGAATGATAAAAATGGCAAAGGCGAAAGTCGGTCTTTATTTAATATAGAAAACCCGTAACTCGCCGAAGTTTGGAGCGCGTGCACGATAAGAGGAAAAAAGTTGGCCGGATGGAGGGAAGGTCTCGTAATATTTTTACAATGGCAGTGTTTCCACTTGTGAACGTTTTGTGGCGATTTGGCACACAGGACCGGCTTCCCCATTGGACGAGCTTCGGGGTTACAGCAGGTGCGGCCATGCTCTGGTATTAAAAGGATTAGTTTTCCCCCAGTGGAAGAAGCGGGCACTGGCAGTTCTCGGCTCGCGGCTCTTTCTTTATCCAGGTATGACAATCATCTCTTAACTGCTGAATTCTGATGAGCGAATTGAAAAATACCAGATTCCACCTTTGATGCACTCACTGGCTAAATGAAGATTGGAATCGTTCGTGACGTGCGTGGAATCGCGTTTGGTGTTAAAAATTGGAATACTTGTTTTGTGTGATTATTATCCAGGATAACAAATCTCTTTGATTAGTGTCTTATGAATAGAAATTAGAGCGCAGATTATCAGTTTTGCATACAGCGGTCGTCATGTATACTACTCGGACAATGGCTTACTTATTCCAGAGTCACAGAATAAGTATTTATTTTCTAGTATCGAAAAGAATTTTTTACTCGAGCACCGTAGCTTCAAGGTATATATTGTTAATCTTTTGTTAATTTATTATATATATATATATATATATATATATATATATATATAATTGTAAAAAATCATTATCAAACATAGGTCTATGCATTAGTTACCAATAAAAATACGACATATTTTAAGCTCGTGCCAGTGTACATTACACCGTGATAATACATTAGTTCCACATTTATATTCATTTAAATGCTTACTTAATAATTAATTTAACATCTCGTCAATCTGCGATGGCTATCCTTCGTTCAATTTGTCTATTTTTAACGCGTTAGAAGTACATAAATTCGTGCAATCAATAAGACGTAATTCTGAGGCGACGAATATCGATCTAATTTTTAAATCGCAAACATTCTCAGCCTGCGTCTTGAAATATTAAAAGTAAAGACAGCGAGTAATCGGTATCGTTGTCTAATCGCCCTAATACATTTTAAACACTGTACCGAAATTTATGAGCCATCGAATTTTATTCGAGCTTCCGTAAAACCAAGTTATCGCTAAATAAGGCCATCGTTGCACCGTAATAAAATCGATTAATAATTATATTTGTAAGATTGTCGTTCGTAAATTTTAATACTCGATATACAGGTACGTTCGCACTTTTTGCTTCGCACAGGGATCATGTTGATGGCTCATTTAAAATTTCTCTCGTTTTACACGAGCATTAGGCAAACGTATTGCACGGGAGCTTTCCTCTTGACTTGATTAAAGAGAAAATTAGTTTTTCAAGAGAAACTTTCGGACTGAAACGAAGCGAGAGTCTGGAAACCGGTACGTGTTGCATTATTTAATTAAATGCCAAACTGCGCATATCATATTCTTTTTTATTAAAAACTTTGGAGGAAGCTGAGCGAGTCGGAAGCAGTACCACGGCAGGATAAAGAAAATATTCTTGCGTACAGAAATTAAATTAAAATCAGAAGCTCGCGAGCGCGGAAGAGTTCGCACTTTGCTCGATGTATCCGAGTGCCCTCGTAAAGAGAAGTCGACGTGGTCTGTCCTCGAATAATCTTCCACCTTTGGAATGTTTATAGCCTGTTCGGAGTCGCGGCCCGAGTGGTTGGAGCTGGCCGATGGAGGGGCGGTTTGCTGCGCGCCCTCGAGGATGGGAAAATTGGTCCTGCGCGTTACTGGACTCCCGAGGATCACCGGTCCTGGTTCGCAGCAGCAACGTCAGAAGACCGAACAGCAGCAGCACCGGGGTCGCGAGATCCGGCATCTCTACCTTGGCTTTCACCATCCCTGGGATCGCGATCTGTGGCGGTCTTGGCTTGAGCAGGTAAGAACAACGGGGTGAATTTTGCCGAGGACGGTCAGAAGCTTCTTACGCGTCGGAGCTTCCTCCTGCCGGATGAACGTGTTTATACGAAGCCGACGCTAATGAGAACTTATAATATTTAAGAGTAGCTAAAGCGATTCTTGCGTCTAGTTGTCTCAACTTTTAAGTATCGTGGTACAGAAATTACAGAAATTAAGCATCTTCAAATGGAGTGCTTCCAAGCATAGTTAATCATAATAATATAGTTTTGTTTGATTTAAATTTATGTCACAGGTTGAAAGAAGAAATTTATTGATGGCGCGTATCGACCCTATACTCCGTCTAGGACTGTACGAAAACTGTAAGAAAATTAATCCGTCACATAGGTATAATACGAAGGAAAAAGCTGTCGAATAAAAATTGGCAATCAATATCGAGAACTTTTGACTTTTTTATTCTGTTATTGGGTTAAAGAAAAACATGCAATTATTTAATCCATGAAGAATCGACAGTATTAAAATCCTATGGTCTAATGGAAACTATTTAATACTTTAATTAAAAATCTCTTCCACTAATGTACATTTATTTAATTGAAATTTTGAAAAATATGACAAATGACACTTTAAAATTTCTACATACTTTTATTGTTTAATAACGTATTCTTTAAGTTTTACAATAATATCATAATTTAATTCACGTAATTACAAAAAAGCATGTAAAAATATAACGCTCCGTACTTTAGATTCGGCCTCAATTATTAATGAAAATTCTCTTGTGATATAAAAATCTCAAACTGTAAATTCTTGGGCAAGTTTCGAAATACATGTCTACGTGATAAATTTCTTTTAATTATTTATCCGATGGACTGAGAAAGAAAGATTGTAAATTTCTAACAATCCTTCGTTTTGTATATTTTATCGAATGACGTTAAATTATTGGGTTCGTTTGTGTTGTATAACACGAGCAGAAGCATAGAATCGCTTTTCTTCATTTGAGATGAAACAGTAGTAACGCGCGGTAAAAATAATACCTTAATAAAATGAAATAATACACGTTTAAGGAAAAAAACTTAAGCATTTCTGTTGACGCTAGGTAAATATAAATATGTAGTACGATTCATGCGTTCGAAATGAAAATTGAGATGCCAGAAAAATTTATAATCGATAGTCGTATTTTTACGATTTGATCGTTTTGACAAGTCCAATAACGGATCTCTCTATATAAAATTGACTGAAAATTTGTACTCTCGTACTGATATACACCGAAGATATAAAAAGTATTTGAAGCTGCAGTATAGAACAGATCGGAAACTTTCCTCTATTTTCTCTGATACAGTTTATTAGTTGAAATACGTAGAGTAAGTAAAAAATTTACCTCTGCTTGATAAAGCCTTAAGGTCTCCGAGACAGTTAAAGCAAATCTAAAGCGAAGATAAAAGCGCTTAATATTCCTAACATTCTTTCGAATACAAACAATAATATTCTCGATGAATAATAGAATACCGAATGATAGAATTCTTCAAGAATCTTCTGTGCTTTCATTATCAAATAATCGTCCAGCGAATATTTCCTTCATCTATTTCGCCTTCACTCGCGCTCACGAGTCCTTGAATCCGCGGTATCGGCACTTACACAGCGACGCTCTTATCTACGTCACCTCGGAAAAGTTCGAGCGGAGAGCATCCGCCGAAAGATATCTTTTGATGCTTTCAAGAGGCGGGATTTGTTCCTCGCAGTGGGGATTGCGTGTCGAGTTGTGAGTGAAAGGAAAAAATTCAAAAAGGGTGAGAACGAGAACGGAAGAACTAGGAGAGCAAAGAGGCGTACATCCAATCTCTGAAAGGTTCGCTTCTCCACTTACGCGGTCGCGTATCTATCCGATAGTGGCGTTCTTGTCTATTATGCTCACAGTGTAGCGCAGTTCGGCCTGCGGTATTCCTTTAGGAAGATCCTTTGAATTGATATTGGATATGAATTCTCGGGGGTTAATATCGCTTTCTCATGTGTTTTTGGATTACGACGAACATTTGCATATAAGAACCTTTTCCCTTCTCAGTCTTTCTGCATATGCATTACTCTCTATGTTGCTGTACATCTTGTGCTTTGTGCACAGACGGCAGCTGCTGATGTCCTAAAGATTTCATTGCCACTAAACGGAATCGATCGAGCGTTCGGCGTCCGTTAAATTCACTTGTCGTTTGTAAATGAAAAACTTGGCTCGGTAAGCTCATCGTGTGGTTTAAATCCGATGTGAAAAGATGCCGCGATACTCGCGATGGCTTGGGGTTAATAAGTTTCCAAGGAGGCGTCGCGAGATTCTACGAGCGAGTATCGTAATTGACTTTCCAGTCGCGAGTGGAGGTAGAGCGCGATGAAAAAATCCTTACGCGGCAGAATTGTAAGACTCCAATTATTCCGTCAGTCCACTGATCATTTATTCAGTTTTTGTTGCAAAATAAAAATTTCTTGCAAATATCCATTAAAATTTGTTCTCACAGTTCTTTCGTATTAACTAGGATTATTATTTCGATTCTCGACTACAATTACGATTACGATATCCTGCGAGTATAGTTAAAACTTCTCGTTAATACGTCAACTCATTTAAGAATGAAAAATTTAGGCGAGAAGGTGTTAAAGGAGACTTCAATAGTTTTCAATAATTATTTAACATCTGCTTAAAACTAAAGTTTACTTTTAAAAATTTAACTTTAAGATAATGTTCAGAGGAGTATGATTGCGCAAAAGTAAAAGTTCCCTAGTGTCTTACTATTATAAAGCAAAAATTAAGTCCACAAAACTGAAAGCTTTTTATAAGTATGAGAACAAAAAGAGCAAAAGTTAAAACATAAAATTTCCATTTAGCAACGGAATTTATAAATAAATTACATAAATTATTGTAAAAAACTTATCTGTGACTATAACATTAATGTCGTTTTCATTGTACTCATCTTTCGCAATGAAACATTGTATAAAATATTATATCGAACTTGTTAGTATAAAATTGTGTATTGTTAAAAAAAATACAAATTGTATTTTTTCTTCGCGAAAAATATAAATCATAAGCTCAGCTACTGTCCCACAACATTATCTTTCATTTTACATCATATGTATATATGTATATGTAATTTTTGGTTCATAATTCCAATAATAAGTAGAAGATTAGCTTTAGTACAAGTACTTTACGTCTCTCTAATTTTTGACAACGTTAAGTCTCCTATTAGGACTAATTCGTGCCTCTATTTCGATAAGTTGTTTAGAGTTTTGATACATTATTAATAACTAGGACAACTCGGTATATCTACGTAAAGCTGAAAATATCATTACTATCGGAATATGATAATTTTCCTGGCCCATCTCATACCTCTTTATTGTAAATATGCGTAATGTGTGAAAATAGTTTGCTTAATTTTCTATTAACTCATATAGATTGGAAGCCTTTTTTCGTACATTTGAATAGATGACATATTATTATTCTCTTATGGTCTTTTCAAATTACCAATCATCGTTATTCATCTCCATTCGCTATTTCTTTTAACCATATTTATTCTGTACTTTTTATCGAAAAAGTAATAAATACTCGTATTACCGGCATTCATGGATAAAATGCTATCGCACAGTTTATTTCTTACTTTCCATACCCATTTGGGATTCTCTCTTTGCCAAATCAGTCTTTAATGTGTAGGATAATAGCTTTTATTTTGAAATAATGGAGACGAAACTTTATATCCATCTTTTTCGTACAGTTTCCGAATATCTCTAGGGAACCGATAGATGCGATTCTTAACATAGATGTATCACCTTTGAAGATCGATAATTTCGCGGACTTTAATTATTTTCATGCTGTATATTATTCTGAATAAATGTTGCGAGCATCGGAATACTTTTCATCATTGTATGACTGTTTTTCCATTTGTTTGGATAATTCTGCACTGTGTCACAGTTGGGTTGTCATCTCAGTGCAACACTAACGGTTTACACGATACGTACAAGTTAGACTTACAGGAGAACATTGAGAGCGCTTATCTAAAATTACTTATTTGTTTGATCCTTTATTATAAAAACGGTTCCGTGAATTGTCGTTATTTAATTCCGTGAATAGCAGTTATTGAACGAAAAGCTCTTATCGAATTAAAGCAATATTATTAAAAATATACGAATGTTTGCAGGCTACCTCGTATTATTAAATGGACATTAAATGATTATTGACATCAAAACTAAAAGTTTATTCTAAAAATTTGAAAATCTATATCTCTAACAAGATTATATTTCCATTGCGTCACGCTTGAAATTTATTTTGACAAAGTTAACAATTCACTCAATATTACTAATACATCAGATTATTGAGTAACACCAACTAGTACCTGTAAGAACAAGTGGTAGAGTAAAATAGCTAATCTTAGAATGACCGACATTAACTTTAGCAGTTTATAAATTCACGTTAATATTAATGCAATCCAATAAAAAAAAAAAACCGGCAAGGGTGATTAATATGAATATTCGACAACTCGGTATATATCATAAATCATCTCTCGTATACGTGTAGATGAAAATTTTGGCTTTGGTAAAATAAAATTTAAATCTAATTGTAATCAATGTATACATCTACGAGCTGTTTCGAGAGCAGTAACCATCTTGTCTTGAATTTGAATACGTCGGCATCTGTCATTTCCGGTGGGATGACAGAAGAACGAAGCGAAATAGTAATTCCTTAGGCGCTAACCGTTATCATCGGTGTTTTACACACACACACGCGCGCGCGCGCGAACACGGGAGTCGAGGCTCCTTAATGATGACGCATTGTGCGACAGGCGTATCGTCTACCTCTACCGTTTATCCTCTGCTCCTTCCTCGTCCTCTTCTCCGGCTCGTACACGCAACTTCACGGAGCGATACATAGTGGAGCTCGCACTTGTACGACACACACTGGAGGCGCCAGTTTCGGATCGTGCGCTGTGCGACGCTCTTTTATAAAGAGGGAACAGTGAAAAAGTCCGCGTTACAGTCGTCTCCTGTTCTGCCGAGTCCCTCGTTTATTTCTGACCCCCTCACTCCTTGATAAGTTTTAACAAAGGGAACGGCAAATAGGAAGAACCCGAGGGAACTCGTTATAAATCGCGGAAGAAAGAGACGGAATCTGGAAAAATGGGACAAAGGAAAATTAAGAAGTGCACCAGTAGCCAACGATCGCTTTGGATACTTTTGCCCAGTTCCTTCGGAAGGACGCACTGGTAGCTTCCTTTTCAATTCCGCGCTCTCGATCCGCGAAGAAGCCTTTGATCGGATGAGTGCAACGACGGCACCAGAGCTTATATTACCTTCTGTCGTATGAGCCACGGTTCCCCGTTTCCCTTTGGCGAATCTTATCGAGAAGACTCGTCTACGCTACGATAAGGGTGGGGAGAACACGGTACAAGGATCCTTTTGAACGCGATTTCGTCCCTTTCGAAAGCAGTGCTGACGCGTTTCATTCGCATCGTCCTTATAAGTATACGTAGGCTTCTTGGTAAGTCTCTTACTTCGCCACTCATTTGCGTGTGTGGGCACTGTCGATTCTCCGAGTATTTGTTCCGTGCTCGGAGTCAATCTGGAAATCGCATCTTTCGAGACGAGTTTTGCTCGTCTTTGAATTCGTTTCATCCTTTAATTGTAATTTGTAGAATTTTAAAGAAACGATGCTGATACCATTAAATAGGTCAGTTGCTCGATTCGCGCGAAGTGTTCGAAATTATATTTCATGATTTAATTCGAATTTAATTCGAGTGAGCGATCTTTCGTTTAACAATAACGGTGTGGTTATTTCTTACTATTAACTTTCGGATTCAGTTGTAAGGACCGCGTAATTTAACATCAAATTGTAATCGTAAGATCGTAGGTTGTTATGAAAAATAGCTCGTTATAAGATTTCGTTATGAACTCTGATAATATATGACGTTGCATTCGAGCTGAACAAACTTCCTTCGCATGCAAATGTCCGTATAATGTATTATTGTAGTTCACATAAATAACTACATCATCGTAAATTCCAGTACGTTAAAGTTCGTGTTGTCGATTTTACATACTTTTACACGAGTCATTTTAACACGAATATATATATATCACGTAGCCGTAAATCTGTTATTTATACACTGCATGTATCAAAAGAATGTATATAAAAGTGTTTAGAATCCGTAATACAAATTTACACAGGTGAGTGTATCGTTCTAACACACTGAGATTTACAGCGAAGCTCGTGGACTTAGCGTTCTTCACGCTCTAACTTTTCAACAAGTTAGTCAGAGTTTGTAGAATTACAACAGCACGTAGTCCTTCTCCAAATTGAAAATTCCTGTAGCTTATTGCTTATTCCAGCTGTTAGAAGTTTCAAAAGTTGGAGTATCTTTGACTCAATGTACGTAACAATTCTTCAAGGTCTTACTGACAAATAAAACTATACCGAGAGTTAAAAAATATATCGCACTCGATTTATGGCTAACAGGGGTCAGTGTAATTAAAAAAGTATGAAGATAATGATATGCCTCGGTATATGCAATTCTTAGAAAGATAATTGCGTAAAAGTACATGGTTAATGTATCAGCGATGAATAAAATATAAAGGCATTTAATAACTTTGTATTAACTATAGAGTCTCTCTAGATATTTTAAGTCGAAATTATATACGCGAATAAACAAAATTTTTGTAATAAAATCGTGCGAAAGCCACCCAACCGTTATCAGCAGCTTAAATTCACACGTAGATTATTCGCGAGACGTACAATCTTTTCTAACAATTCGCGCCGATACTTTGACTCGGCGGTGGTCGATTCTGTTCACATTCGATTTGATAACAAACGACTAGAGCTATGGAATGGCACATGCAGACACTAGTGTTGGTTGTGTACCTACTGTGTCAACTCGCCTACGCCGAGGGTCAGTGCGATTACACGTCTTTTGATATTGGTTTCATGAAATTTCACGAGTTCGGTGCACCGCTGAAAGAATGTCATGCACGTTGAGAATTGAGATAAGACAATGATGAATCGAGCGCAAGTGAGCCCTATAGGTGATCAACTCTTTAAATCGTAGCATCGATTTCGTAAATCTTATCATTTTATTCATTTGGTTGCGTTAATTGCGTTTTATAAGTATTATCTGAATAAAGTACACGCCGTTTCAGGTAAAATTGTGAACGATTTTCACAAGCAGCGTTTATCGTATTGTTTTACCGAGTCGTATTTTGAATGTAATATTAAATTAAGGAATTTTGAAAATCAAAAGAAATCGAATTCTACAATATTTCAACGATAGAAGAAAGCACTAAATTTATTTGCGATATATTCAAATTAATTCACGCACAAATCTCTACTTAGATATACAAATTTAAGCTCTCTCTAACAATTAAGGATTAATTTTTATTCCTCACCCGATCTTGCACAGTAACTTATGAATAATAGAGTAACGCAATACACTGAAGTAAAGCTTTATCCGGTCGTTGGTTCACACACTGGATTATACGTGAAATATAAGTATAAGTATTTATTGTCTACTTACAACATTGTCCTTATTAGTCTGGATTCAACGAATAAGGGAAGTAAATCCATTGAGTACGATAAACTCGAATCTTATTCGGGTTATCTTATTAGAATGCTATTAAATTAGGTCAGAAATACATAGAATTCTTATGAAATAATTGACAAGTTATCACTTTTATCGTTTCATATTAAAACGGAGGTTCCTTACTTAATTCTATTTTTTTTTCTCCACCTCTGCGGTGAATTTTCGTTCCTTCTTCCCTCGTACTTTGCTTTTCTTTTCTCCCCTCAGGACTCGTAAGACTTCGAATTTCCAATCGCGTATAATCGGCACTCGAGACAATAGAAGTCGGGATAAAGAATGCAAAGAGATGAAACGACGCCTGGGTGGTTTAGCCTTGATTTATCGGGAATTCGTGACGGTCGTCTACGTTATAGAGGAAGGGGGACCTGCCAAGGAGATGAAAAACGAAGGAACAATGCCTGGATACACACTCTCACCTCCTTTTCACGTCAACGCTTATCGTTCGGAGCGAATGAGAATATGCATTTGTATGCTTGCAGGCGTACGTGTGTGTGTGTGTGTGTGCGCGCGCGCACTTATTTCTTTTCTTTTCGAGGATTATGCAAGGACGTTTAAAATACAATAATATTCGTTAGAGTATTATTTGCATGCTTTCGAGGTACGAGAATGAGTAGTGCACGCATTTTGCGCGTGAATGTGCTTTAGAGTGGAGAAAAATCATTGCACCTTCTTTAAGAAGTTTCTTTTAAGAGATATTTATTGTTTCGAATTGACAGGCCCACAACCTACGAACGCGGTTTAACTGGAAGGTACGTGGCACGAAAGAGTTTGTACGGAAAAGACTTTACGCTATTAGGTACAGAATTCTAGATTCACGGTTAGTTGTAAACTTTACGCACGCACTGATAATTGAATTATTCTCTTTATGAGATTAGCGCCTATTCAACCGCGTTTAAGTTTAAAAATTGAACTTTGAATATTTGTAAACAATTCTTTTCTTATCAATGCGACATATATCGCTTCGCCAATGACTTGCGCATTAATTCAACATTCGGAAGGAGTCGGAAATAAAATGTTTACCTCTCGTTCGAAATTGCAATTCGTTTAGTTAATAGTAATATCCTAATGAAAACACGTTAACTGGCCTGTGAGCTAGGAGAATTAAAAGCACATTGTCCCTTCTGTTTAAGCGTACTATACAGTAATGAAGTCGCGAGACGAGAGATCGTAAGTAATTGTCAAATGACGGAGAACACGCTCGAGCACTCAAGGTAATGAGAAAAAAAATGCCCTCGCATAAAAATGCGTGCATAAGTAGGAGTCGGTAACACTTCCGCCTCAGCCTCGAAAGCGCGTCCCGCTAAAGGTTTCGCTCGAGTGGACCGAGTCGCGCATAAATTTTTCAAGGATCATACCATTGCTCGATCCGCTGGCGTAGTGTCCTTGACTGAAGCCGCGCCTCGACGAATATCCACGAAAAGGACAGCGACCGTTCGGCTCGTTCTGGAGGCTCCTCGGACTCCCTCGACTAATTACTCAGGCACGCCGAACGTTTTAGCGGATGCGCCCGCGCAGGAAGGACCCAAGTGAGTTAATTAGCGCCGTGAAATCGAGTAAAAAGAGAGCGAGCGAGTCGGAGCGAAAAATGGTGCATACCGGATTAAGATTGTTCGCTATCGCGGAGGAGCTCCAGGACACGGTGTATGAAGCGGAAGAAGAGAACGAGGATGAGGAGGAGGAGAAGGAAGAAGCGACGGAGACGGACTCGCTGGAGATTGAGGTGGGCAACGACTCGATTCTGCTGCTGCTGCTGCTGCTGCTACTTTTATTGCCGCACACTTATCTTTTCCTCCTTTAATGCATAGGTGCAGATGGTAGGGGAAATATGTACGAGTGTATGTGTATAAGAAAGGGAGTTGAAAAAGAGGGAGGGAGGGAGGGAGGGAGAGAGAGAGAGAGAGAGTGAGAGAGAGAGAGTGAGAGAGAGAGAGAGTGAGAGAGAGAGAGAGTGAGAGAGAGAGAGAGAGAGAGTGAGAGAGAGTGAGAGAGAGAGAGAGTGAGAGAGAGAGAGAGAAATACGGAGAAAGACTGAATTCATTAGAGGAAGATCGCCAGCCGCGCACTTTTCATTTATTTAACGCTCTTCCGCTTTACTTCTTCTTTATCTCTTTCCATCTCGCTCTTTTTCTTCGTGGATAATGTATATACGTATATGCGAGCGAAGGCGAAACAACGTACTATTTAATTTTTTTCAATGACTTATTTTTCAGAAATATCACTGGTTATTCCACTAAGTGAATTTATCCAACTAATGGAAAGGTTCTACGTAATACACGATATTTTATATCCTGTATTATATCCAAGTATTTCATTTACTTTTGTAATTTGGAGTAAAATTGTTTCATGATACGTAATCTTCTTTTATTCCGGATCAAAAATATTTTAAGTCTTAATCAAAATATGAGAAGAGTAAAAGAAAGATGCGAGGGGCGATAACGTTAATATTTCAAATATTTTAAAACACGGAGCCAAAAATTAATTATAATATAATAAAATAACTTACCGTTCGCTTAAAAATCGTAGTTAATTTGTTCTTGTAATTTCTAATTTCTAATTTCTAATTAAAGTATATTTGAAGAGTCTTTGTGTTAATCTTTGGAATTTCAAACACTCTGAAAATTTTATATTTTGAGGTTTTATCAAATTTATAGAAAAGATTAAATTATATCTTTACGGAATATATCTCCATTACTCCAAGTAAACATCGAGTTAAAATCCTTGGCAGAGTTACTTTAACATGATTCCCTTAAGCAATGTAAAGTTAATTAAAATTCTTACATATTCGGATATACATGCAAATGTAAGGGTTTAATAAAAAAATTTAATTTTACTACGTGCATTCGAGGGAATGATGCCGTTATGGTGGAATAGGTTTCTTTATGAAAGATAAACGTTTGAAATATAAACCATTATAACAATATTTTTAAATTTTTACGAAAGAAAATTTAAACTCCTAACTATGGAAAAGTTGAGAAAAGTACACTTAAATTGGATATATACATGAAAGTAAATTTATACCGAGTCGAGTCAGACGATATCTAACCAAACTCGGTATTTACTTGTGTATACGCTGGCTTAACACGCAAATTTTAATTGTACTTATTTTAGGCTTCACGTTACTTAAAAAGTTAATTTTTTTTTATTAAATTATACATTTATACAGCTTATGAATATTCTTCCTTTTAGAAAAAGGACGTTAGTTCGTCGGCATCCTTCCTTTTCAGTGGCTTATTCCAGGGATTCCAAAATTTATCGAGTCTTGCATAGGTTGAATAATTTATTTCTCTTTTAGTAAAATGGCATTTTCTAAATAGCGAAATTGATCAACAAATTTCAACGGTTAAATTAAATTTCGATTGGAGTTGAGAAAATCTTTTTACGACAGACGAAGATTGTTTCATTTAAAATAAATTTTCTTACCGTAGTAATTCCTCGTATCACTTGTTTTGAAAAGATTTCTTTTCATAGCGAGATAACTCACTTTGTAACAAACAAAGAAACTCCGATTGCAATATATTTATTTGCACTAAAGTTTATATTTTATACATTCTTTGCTATAGATGCTACTAAAAGATTTTCCCTTCTACATTCCCTATCGGGCAATTGCGTGTTGAAAATGTTGAAAATGTTGAAAATGTTGTACATTTTACAAGAATATATTATTTCAATTTACCGGATATCTTGGGTTAAAACCTGATGTAGTTCTACACCACAGAGTACCAACAACTTCCAACTGAAGGATATTCACTTACACATCATTATGGTTTCTTAACAGTACTAAACGTTTAAATACGAATAAGCAAACAAACAATACCAGCTGGTACCGTATAAATAAAATATTCGTTTATCCGATTGCGACAAATGATTTTTCACTCTCAGCTATAATGAGACAGTATCTAAAAATTTTTCCCAGCAATTCATTTCCTTCAATTATTCTGCCTAATCCGTTATTCAGTCTTATCGATTAAATCTTCATCCCCAATGGCAGAGCAATGAGCTTCTCCATATCCTTCTTTGAATCGAAATTATGAAAAGTAGATGAAAAGATCGCTTTGAAATCCTATCCCTATCCAATTGAAATCATCCTTCCCAGTACACATGCACACGTGGATTTAAGCTTCGAAGGCAATTCCTTGACCTCTTGCAGGCGTGCGAGTCAACACCTACGGACTCTGGCCAGTCTACCAAATTGGATATGAGCGAGACGGGGATGGCGAGGATCCCGGAGGCCGTGCGCGCCTTCGTTGGTGTGCGGGAATTCTTTCTGGGGCACAACCAATTGTCTCCAGTCGACGCAAATCTTAAGCTGATACTAAGGTATATCTTTGGACTTTCTATTCTCCACAATTGCGAGAACATGCAAAAGGGTGGATTTGGTTAGCCGAAACTTTGTTAGGCTTTATTAGCCTTATAATCGGGACTCTGGAATGTTTGATCTACGGTTAAAGTATCGAGCGAGTATTCCAACCCACGTAATTTACTTGGATAATTACTTGGATTGTGGTTATGGCTTTGTATTGACTTGCGTTTACGATGAAACTTATACGTAGTTAAATTCGTATCGAACAATACACTGGGGATTTTTTTCGTGGTGATAGCTTCGTTAAAAAAACTAATAAATGTTTGCAAAAGCTTGTTGTCCATAAATAAAGATTCGCGTTCCAAGTTTCTCATTTTCTGTATTTGAATTACAATAAAAGGAAATCGTATCTCAAAGAATTGCACCTCGGTATTTACGCGTGAAATTTTCAATCGTTGAAAAAACGTAAAATATTAGTTTCATCACTTTAAAATATACGCTATTTACTTAATTAAATGCGATAACGATGCCTCGTTTAATGTCTATAATATCATTTTCGGGAATCAAAAACGAATTTCTCATCATCTATTGAAATGTGCGCTTAAAACTTTTGTACCAAAAAGAATATATTTATATCCTTAAAAATTTGTCATTGGTTCGTCATCCTATTAAAAATAATACTATTTTTTGGTACATTTACTTTTTATGATATTAGACTTATTTCTCTGCCTTGGAATGTAAGTAATACATGAAACAAAATACAATGGATTCATTATTACGCAAAGTTTAAATTTTTAAAAAATCTTAAATAAGACTTCATTCAGAAAGCACACTGTTGAGCCTGGAAAAATGAAACGTAGCTGTACTTTTTATTGCGATGGCAATACAAATATGTCGACAAGTTTAATTAAAGAAGTGCAAGGAATTTTATAGAAAAAATTATTAGAATGTATTTGTGAAATCAATTGCAGTTGTGAAACCTGTATAGAGCTACAGTATTCTAAAATTTTAATAATCTACTAATGCGCCAAAGTAAAAGGAAAAACGTGAGATTATTTAACGATTTTTTTTAATTGTTTAATTATTAGTTTCCAATCGCTAATAGGTATTGGATCCTGTCGTCTTATTAAATTATCAAGATAAATTATTTTCTTTTCAACAGAATATGTATGTACTTCATATATTAACAATATATTCAAAGGCATTCAATTTCTACAGTTGCGATCACCGATAAAAATCATAAATAAAACGAGTACGTAATAAATGAATTACTTCGTTGAAATTATTTTTAATCTTAGAAAAATATCTATGAAATACTTGAATTAATTACAGTATTATGCACATTTTTATTTATAAGGTAGAATAAGTAATTGCTTTCGGTACAGATTTTCTCGAATGCAGCGATGGTTGCGAACTAATTTTAACGATATATTACTGTTGATTATAGATAAATAGATTTTGATTTATACTGCAGGTTCTCAAAGAGAATCACACGTAATAAATTCGAATATAATCATCGACCCTTCGCGCCCAATAGCCGAACTATTGCAAAATTTATCGCGAATCGTAATTAAAGCGTTGGCAAGCAGTAAAAAGAATTGTTCTGGGATATCCATGATGCAGTCGTTAATCTAACAATTCTAAACTTTCCTCACAAGCTGTGACCTTTCTTCCATCGCTTCTAACGTGTCACTATACGCCTTTTTTAAGTTAACTACACTTTTTCTCGTTGTACTTTCTACTCTATGAAACTGAAACTTTCATATATGTCTCCATAAATCCTCTTCACTCGCGTCTGATTTATCTCGTTCATTAATTGCGTACGTGACCTTTCGCGTCACTTTCTTCTCTCTATGGGTCTTTGCTTTGATTTTCACTTTTTTGTTTTCGGATCTTTTGCATGCACAGCTTTCCGGAGGTACAAGAGCTACATTTGGAGAACAACCGGCTAAGCGAACTACCGACTGAACTACTGTCACTAGGAAATTTGACTTTTCTCGATCTCTCGGACAATGAGATTCATCGACTTCCGCCGGACATCTCTTCCCTTGTCAGGTCAGTACACTTCTTTATGTAGAATTATTTTACTTGTTATTGAAACTGTTTATCTATTCATCTAGTTCATACATTTGTAAATTTATCTAAGAATGAAGCAGATGGTCGGATGAAAATTTCAAAGCAAGCTATTTATAGAAATAATACGATCTGTTTCCGAGATGCAATAATGAGTGAAAATTTAAAGAGAACCTTTTACAACCGTTGAATGTAATTTAAAGTGATTTAATATTATATGAACTAAATTTTTTACCAGCTTTTATGAAAGATATAGATAGTAAAAACGGACTAAAAATTTTGGTCTATTAGGTTGAAAAGATGTAAGTAGCCTTGGTTACGTGTAATTTACAAAAAATTTTGTTTTGTTAATTATATTTCTATTTAACTCGGGGCGAGTCAAACTTAATGCTTTTCGGAGTATTTCTACGAAGTTGAAAGCCGAATATCTACAATATTGCCTGACTTTTACAAATGTATTTGGATATCAAGTACAAGCTAATTACGAAATTCGAAGTCCTAGCCCTTTTCGACTGGGGTACTTGACGCAAAGCTCGATTAATGCAGAGTTACACGACAAGCAGTCAAAGCTTTGCAAAATTACAGGTAACGGCTCTAATAATTGTAGAACTGACAGAAAAAGCGATTGCATACGCATACATATTTCTACCATTCGTAAGGTTAACAAATTTGTTTTTGTATCTTGCGCAATTATAGAGAACGAAAGCTTTCGGAGCCGCGCGAAAAGTTCAAAGCTGCGCGCAATAACGCTGAAATTCGCAACATTACAGAAGGTCGGATATCAAGGGAACCACCGAGTTCACTTCGACGGCTCTCTCTACTTCTGCTTTTCATCTATAAAATGGCGTCTTTCCGGAGCACGGAGCACGAATGATAAAGCTTACGCTCACTCGATCCGCTACACGCATAAGATAAAAAGCGCAAACTGCGCGAGCTTTTTAATGCTTCCTTCCTTTGTGAATGTTTTTATTGATTATTAAATAGTTCGCTGCAAGCTTCTTTTATTATAATGCTAGAAACTCACGATACCGAGCTATCGGATAATTATTGTAATTTTCTTTAATAGCAAATTCATTCGGTGAAACCATTATAAAATAAATTGAGTTAAGCTCACTGTTGTCACTGCTTTCAATAATTTACATTACTGAAAATTTCCTAGCTCAAGATAATTAAACCCTCGATTCATGGGGTTCTAATATTAGTTACGTCTACGAAATACTCGTTTTACGTTTAAAATGTAATAAAAAGTATCTATAATTGCTATAAAAATTGCCTATCGGTTCCTCATTGATTATTCAAATATAAATAACGTTAATTTATAGCTAATTAAGAGTTATCGTATAGCAAGGTGGGCGAGAGGAAGTGTGAGAGAGGAAGAGAGATAAATTAATAGAATTTTTTTATTTATCACAGAAATAAGGCCCTTTAAAATTATGAATTTTCGAAATGTATAAAAGTGCACAGTACTATTGGTCAACATTAAGCCGTCATCATCCATTTCACAATTTATAAACTTTTTTGACTAAACGTACTCGGATATTCTCCCCGAAAAAAGTTGAGGCACGCGAGCCTTCGTAAATGCGCTTCTGTTTGCTTCGGTTTTGCCGAGAGCTTACGCGCGCAAATAAAGACGGACGTGTACAGTCATGCAAATAGAAGAGTGCAAGTGCTACTCTTGTCCATGGACTATTGAGTCGGCAACGAAAAATCTTTTGGCATAGCAACATCGAATTCGATGCACGAAGCCAACAATTTTCTTCCCTGTACTCGTTCTAATATGCGCATACGCGAAATTCATACACGTTACTCCGTAGCAGTATTCGCTGAAAAGTCGGAAATATCAAAAATGCGCGGAAAGCTTTCCGCGCATCAGACATTAAAACGTTCTTGTACACGCGCGTACTTAAACGTCCCCTCAAATGTGCCGATTACACTCCGTTAAGGAATTCGGCCTGAAGCAAGGCTTTAACAAGTTACCGTGGATGCGATTTTCTACGAAATGAGGCGACACCAAATACTTAGTTACATTAAAGTGCTTCTACACATTAGCGTCCTCGACTTGTCTAATTTATCTTTTGCTTATCGCACGTCCCGAGGTTTTTGAGTTGCAGGTCATTTACGAGCACAACAATTCTGGTGAATCTTACGAAGAAGTTACATTTTCGCAGATTGTGTTGCAAGTTTGGAATGATGTATTAGTGTAAAAAGAATTCGCTCGAACTAAAAGAAGCAACTGTGAAATATTGAAATACAGTTTTCGGGTACGTGTTGGTATTTCTGGTTGGTACGTCCAAAGCGTGGATGATAAGCTTGTAATGATTCGTAGATTTAATAGTAACCTTTGCACGTTGCACGCGACGTGAATTTATGCGCTTGGAGATTTTAAAAATTTCACATACTTCATTGTGTCCGTGAACGAGCAAACGGTAAATTTGGTGAGACGCAAATTACTGTTCAAATTACTTCGATATAATCGTCGGTATAGGTTCACTTATGTTTTATGAAACGATTGCGTTTGATCTAAAACGCGATCAGCATTTTCACAATTTTCACACAAGATGAGTTGAAAAATCCTTGCATAATTGGAATGTGGCAAATTTTGATCATCTAAGGTTTTCATTAGATTCCTTTGAATAAGTAAATTATAAGCTTGTAATAATTCACGTACTTAAAGATGATCCTAATATTAATTTGATTCAAATTTATATGCTGGAACACTAATAAAGATTTAATTTTGTTCATTATTCAAAGGAATAAATTTATACGCAGAAAATTTCAGGACAACGTACTCATTTATTGCACTTTAATTCTTTTTATATGCAAAAAATTTGTCTCGCGATCAGATATAAGTTTGTTTAAAGCGATTTTAACGCGAATTTATAAAAAGCATAAAGCATCTTAAAGTAAGAGTAAGATCGTAGAACATAAAAATTACAAAACTTTAGGAACTGTAAAGATATACCGACAAATGGTAGCATAACAATATGCTATGATTACAAAAGAATTTGTTCTAAAAAGATAAAAAAAACTGGTTTAAAACGAAACAAAGTTTTGATATATAACACTTGGAATGTACTTTGCACAGAACTGCAAAATATATAGCACATATTCGGAATTTTATTTTTGTATCAGATATCGCGCTATCAATCAAGCGGGATAAATAAAATCAAGAGTGTTTTCAGTTTATCTGTACAGGCACATAAAACGAAAATATTTTATGTAAAATGAGATAAAGATATCGATTTTTTGAAGAAATAAAAATTAATGAAAATAAATAATGAAGAAACACTGCGAAAGGAAAAAGGGCATAGTAATATTTTATCCCTAATATAATTCGTTATATAATAACTTATTAAAGATTTTTAAGTTCTAATGATTACAATTTTACGTTGCAAATCTTGCTTATATCAAGAAAAGTAAATTACGAATAATAGTGATTTAAAATTAACGATTTTATACGATTCAATACAATTTCTTAAATGTCAAAACAGTAAAAAATTTTCTTGAGTCAATAAAGCTATTTATTATAAATTAAAGGAAGATCATACACTTGGTTCATGATTTCATTAAAATTATGCAATGCCAGTATCTCCTTTGTTTCATAATTCTATTTACTTGGAGGTGCTTTCTCAAATCTACATAAAACTAAAATTGATCTACATATTTCGAATGATTTATTTTTATTTAAGAAACCATAAAATGATAACTATAATGTGTAGCAATATTAAATTTACATTGAAAAGTGGATGAATATTGTGGATATTCGTTCCAAGGCACGGAGTATTATTATTATTATTATTATTATTATTATATTATTATTATTATTATTATTATTATTATTATTATTATTATTATTATTATTATATGCGCATGTTTACATAGGATAAAAGGAAAATTGATTATTCACCTTACAAATTTTAATCATATTTATTTACAAAATATGCGAAGCTATTTTAATAAATTATAATAAATTATTTATTACATCTAACGATTAAAAAATGTTCATTTCTTCAGTTCTAAATTTTAATTTCATTTATGTATTCATATTATAATAATGATTTATGCTACATAAATGTCACTAGAGAAAAGTAAGCGAAATGATTTTGTAAGAATATAGCATGTAGTTATTATTTAGAGGCTTCGATAATATGATACTCGCAACATCATTATTAACCGAGGTAATTTTTGGTTTCATATTATAGTAATGCCAGTACAATTCCCATTACATAAGACCTCTATAATTTCAGAATGATAACTGCTTCTAGCCCTTTCAATTTTACATCTCGATAATATCCGGATAATACTTACTCAAGTGATGCGCATCCGAGAAAATATATATTTCTAATTTTCAAGATATCGAGTGTTTCGTGAAAGTTACTTCCTTCGACATGACGATCAATCAAAGCCAAAGAAAGTCTACGTGGAAAATAATTTTTCACTTTTTGCATAAGGAAATTCATTTCTTCTTAAAGTATCTAGTCTAATAAACAATAATAATGGATATCGTGCGATGCATGTTACAGCATTATTTTAGTATTTATTTTCAGTTCAATTATGAATATGCACGAAAGACGATATTTTCCGTAAAAACAAAGTTAACAAAGCCCACAAAATTACGAAATACGGCTGCGAGGAAATATCCACACAAGGAAAAGAGCCTGGTTTACGCTGAGGCTCCTGCACGACAGCGATAAAAGATCGATCCATAAGTTAAGCAGCAAAAGATTCTTCCTTCCTGCCCTAGTCAGAAGAGGCAGAGAACAAAGAGTCAAGAGTCCCAAGGACTGCCTGTCTCTCTGCTTCTCTCTCTCTCTCTCTCTCGAAGAAAGTCGCCCGCGCGGCACGAAGAGCGCGTTTCGCTGAGCGGATTGTTGTCTAGGTCCCTCCGGAGATTACGCAAGCTTTGAAAAGTGTGTTTTGTGGACGCGTGCGCGCGCAAAAGAGGAACTACGCTCCGCATGCAACGCTGAGCGCGAAGGACTATGTGTGTGTGCCCGTGTGTCGGTGCGAGCGAGAGGGGCCTTATAAGCAAGTGGAAAGGATCCGCCCTTTGAATCGCACTTCCTTCGGGGCTACTTAAGTGCGCCCATTTTTCTTCAAAAACAACTGCTCTCGTTTTAAGGAGACTCTGAGTTTTCCTTGCCGCGAGACATTTTATGGCTGATAGTTTTTGTCATATGACCTCGGGACCTTATGGAATCACGCTCAAACGTCTACAGCTCATAACGAAGTTTCTATATCTTAAAGAAACTTTCAAAACAACAAGTTTCAATAAAAATGTGAATTTTTTCTCGCCAAGGATGTTTATAAGTTTTAAGTTGTTCGGTAAATGAAAAGTCTTGGATGAGTCTTTATATTTGCTGTTTGAAGTACTAAGCAATATTAAGTACTGCGAGCTTTTGAAAGTACACAAACGTTTGAGATTTTGCTAAATAATTACAAACGCTAATATAACTCCAGAAGGTAAAATTAAAGACGAAATTTTATAAACAATAAATTATTTTTAATAAGACCTACGATTTAATAAACATATTATCACAGTTATCATCGGCTAAACTTAAATTTCAATACCAGTTGTATAGTTTTTTTTTTGTTTTGATCGTAGTGGGAGTTAAATTAAATCACGCGTAATAAAATTTTGTTCAGATTTCGATTCTCTATTGTTTTGTTAATGGTCATACGTTAATAATTTTATGCTTTTATAGATATACGAATCTAATAGAGTATGCACTTTTATATTGATTTTTCATTCGTTTTCAAAATTTAACGATGAAACATCTAACGATTTTCCCACGTATGCGTATATCTAGGCTTATAATTCTAGATATTACACTTTCTCTAATGAATTCTGCATTTTTCATAAGTTTCTGACAAAGGAAATATCTATATCCAGGCAGATTGAAGATCCTATAAATGGTATAAGCGAAAGAAACTAGTGGAACTAATGGTCAAGTTCTTTCGTTGGCTTAATTTCTTTTATAACATTAAATTTCAACAAAATTTCGAAATTTTATTAACACGCCTTTTCATCTAAATAGCTATCATTCCTATAAATTTCATTTGCGAAAATAATTACTAATTACATGCACAGTTACATAAAAACCTAGGAATTTGAGCATCGTAAATAAAATGCACATACACTACTGTTATGATGTAAAAGTTTCTCTCTTAATAGTTATATAAAATGAAATAGTATTTTATTTAACGTTTTGAAATATATTTTAAACGATTTGAAGCTTTTTTCAAAAGTTTTAATTAGTTCAGTTTGGATTAACTCGGTCGGAAGACTGGCACCATATCGGAATGTTATTACACACGAGAGTAATGAAATCGTGTATTATCATTTCGATTAGTCAAAATGATTCTTATTTAATATTCATTTTTCGAGAAACAAAATATTAAACGTAATATTTCAGATGTGAAATGGATAACATAATTAATATAAAAACATTTTTGTGCGGATAAATCAGAAGGTTTACAGTTGGATTGATATTTTTTCAAAAAATGGATAAATTTGAATATAAATCCCGTTTGTTAATTAAATATTAATTCAAAATGGATAAGCATTATCACGGTTCTATACTTTCATTAAATTGCGCAACACGGCATGAATATTTAGAATGGAAAAAATTATTCTTCAAATAAATACCGTACTTAACTTAATTAACGTTATGTGCGAATAAAAAGTGAACGAACTTAAAACATTTTTAATTTTAAATTCAGTATTAGCTCATTATATATAAGTTTACTGGATAGTTTTGCGAATGAAACAAAAGAACGGCCGAATGCGATAAAATAATTTAATATACTAGAGGTTCTCTCGAATCCTCCGTAGTTGTATCAGGAACAATTTTGACTTTTAATGTCACGTGGTTTACTGGTTGAATTACCGTTTATTATAAAGCATTAAAAAGTTACAAGCAAGAGACCTAAATGAAATCGGAAATAATTGCTCGAGAGAGAGAGAGAGAGAGAGAGAGAGAGAGTGATTAAGAAACTCGATGTCCATTAAATTAAATTATATAAAATGAAAGGTAGACAACATCGAGAAGTGAACTTCGATTTTTACATTTCACCAAGTAAAATATCCTTTTAAATAAAAAAAAAGTAAAAATATGAGACTAAAACATTACGTAGATGAAAGAGGACGGCAGCGCTCGAAATTCAGCTTTGAAACATACGCGGAATTCCAGTAGTATCGCGCTCTCGTATCTCTCCTCACCTCTTTGTATCAGATTTACGAGCCAGCAAAGTCAGGTACAGGACTCAACTTTTGTGCGTCGCGTTACATTGGCAAAAGCTCTGCGCGGCCATAAATAACGAATTAGCAGAGTACCGCGACTCGAATTAGCCACTCACGCGCGTACCCTGGATAGTTGAGTGTGATACGGTTTCGTCCTTACAGGAGCACCCAGCGTTGTCATTTCGGTGGGTTACACGAGACACCGAGACGCCTCCACGGACCCATGCGTCCTTGTCCATATTTGCTTTCCCCTCGTGTCGCAGCTCCGCCACCGATTTCCTTCTTCTTCGTTCTCCTGCCCTCTTGCGTTGATTCTTTCTTTCTTCTTCTTCGCGCGCTCCCCTCCTCCCTCTCACTCGCGCGCTCTCTCTCTCTCACTCTCTCTCTCTCTCTCTCTCTCTCTCTCTCGATTTACTTGTCGGTCTGGGCTCTTACTCGGACTCTCTAGTCGCGCACCGTTGATAGCGGCAGTCGAGGCCCGTCCTTCGAGCACTCGTTAGACCGATCCAACCAGTTGGTATACTTATCCGAGTGTAGCGTTGCTCCCTTGACCACTTAGTACGTTTACTTTGTCTTTTAAATAAAACTTAGCCTCTGCTCGCGGATTAATATGTGACTCCTGGTGAAAATAGGACTCAGGCGGTTGGTATCAGTGGATGTCGTTAGTATGTGAAACACGTGCCAAGGTGATTCAGGTGGGTGTTATTAGCGGATTCTCTCTTTATGTATCGTATACCATTTCTACTGATATAATGGAAAATGTTTTTAAAATTTCGAATGTATTTAAAATTATTTTCTCAAATGTCTTTATGAACGGCATATTACGATCATTTACTTTAATTTTAAAACTCAACAGAGTATATTATTATTTTAATTAATGAAATCATAAATTGAATATTTCATCGAAATACATGGTTGAATGTTTTCTTTGTAATACGTAAATTTAGTCGACTAATACTTCGTCATAACTTCTATTCTTAATTAAGTTTCGTTACTTCGTCACATTAAGCCATTTATAAAATTTTACGTAAATGCATTCTGGTCGCGCAATTAACTACTCTATATCAATCAATCATCATTCATGTACATTACGAGAGTACATTAATTACGAATTGAAAGTGTTCTTTTAAAAATATTCATCTCTTGAACAAATTACCGATTATAACTGTAATAGAATTAATTTAGTTTTTACTTTTTTAGTTCAATTTATTTACAATTAACGCTAATTTGAATTAATTGATTTTAAGAGTTGAAGAAATCCACGAACTATTAGCTTATATTATAAAGAAATTTTGGTAATTCTCATCGTTGCACCATTCATTTACCGATACAACTCGCTAATTGTAAACCTTCGTTAGATTAAAATAATTCAAATTTAAGCGTTTTTAAACTGAATTATCTTAAAGATGCATATTAAAAATATTAAAAAGACCCTTAAAAATATTATTTTATACAATATTGATATTTAGTTGTAAAGACATATTTATACTGCTTAGCTCTTTCTGTTTTACTTTAAGCTTGTGTATAACAACTTCAGCCATGGAACACCGAGTTTACGATCTCACTAAACTTACGGTTTTTACGCGTATAATTATTTTAATAATGTTATCTTTTCCAATGAGAAAAGTCGAACAATAATCAGTGAGAATTCTATAGCTTTAAAATATTATATCTTTTAAAATATCAAAGTTAATTTTATACAAAACTTTTTGAGTACTGCTTAAACAGTAAAAGATTTCTTTAAATTAATAAAATAATTCAATGCAATTTTAAAGAGAATAATTAACTTCCTAATTTACCCACAAGTCCATATTTGAATGAAAAAATATTGCGTTATCAGTATTGGTTATAAATTAATAAATCTAATAAAATACGTGAATTCATTAGTGCACAATAAACTTTAATTAACTTAACTTAACTTTTTTTAACTTTAATTAACTTAACTTTTTTTCCAATCTTACAAACTGTTATCGATCGCATGAACGTTAAAAGAACTTACTAGTTTAATTTTTAGAATTTAATTTTTTAGAATTCTACCTGAGAATTTAGATTATCTTGAGAATTATGCGCTTATACGTTGTACGTTATAAGAATGACAATTTCATTACCTAAGTTTATGTAAATCACTTAAGGACAATTAGAAAGATGGGATTTAAAGTTAAGGCAATTGCTCTAAATATTCAATTGACTAAAGAGAATAGCGCTACTGCATTTTACATTAGTTTGACTTTAACGGTAAAAAAAGGGGAGTCTCGCTTTATTTTGAGAAGAAGAAAAAAGACTGGTCTCGATATAACGTAATCACCCTGAGCCTTTTCTTTTTTTCCATCTGCTGCTCTCGGAAATAGCTTGAGGGAGCTGATACTCGATCGAAATGACATCAAGGAACTGCCGGATGAAATCAGAGAGTTGCACCAATTACAGCACATCTCACTCGCGGGAAACCTGATCGAGATCCTGCCCGCTTTTCTCCTCGAGATGCGAGCCCTCGCCCTCACTGTGAGTACAATATAAGATCGGAGCGAGTGTTTATTTTTCCGGGTCACTGCGTCGACTAACTGAGGATCGCCTTTTCTCATTCTCTCTCTCTCTCTCTCTCTCTCTCTCTCTCTCTCTCTCTGTTATTTTCTGCGGATGCCATTTTCCCTTCTTTGCGACTGATCCGTCCTTGTTCCATCAGGACGTTCTCTCAGGGAGGGCTGGGGAAGCTACCACCAAAGCCACTATCGAGGAAAAGAGTAATTTGCACAACAGCTTGTACAAAGTGAATTTGCGAAACAACCAACTCAAGGGAAACATCATTCTTGGCAACTACGGGGTAAGTACAGTCTCGCCTTTACTACGCCGATAGATTCTTCAAGTCATCTCCAAGGACATTATGGTTTCTTCTTCAAATATACTCGATTTACATTTAACTTCGCTTTTTACGTCAAAGCAACAAGTTCGATTACATTTATACAGCGTTCACAATTCATTGTAAAAGTATTTGCTACAGATATCCTTGAGTACCTCCAGCTTCTCAATGTTTAATAATATTTGCTCTTGTCGAAAATTGTATAATACGGTTGAAGATATATTGTATTTACAATTGTATTTCATCCTTATGCTTTAACTAGATAAAGCGCTATTATTCAGTTTCATGTGAATTTTTTTTTTCACCAAACTCTGTATAATTTATATAAAAGAAATAAGCGCAAATTCATTTTTATTGATTAATCATACCGAATATAAAGCATTAATATTCGCGTGTTAACTAACATTCACCTGAAAGAAAAAGATTATTACTCATATTATATTACTCATTTGGAATCTAACAAGCTTGCGATTTTGATAAATGTTTTGCACATTGGGGTGTCTTTAGTAATAATAGTATTTGCGCGAAGCTTTAAACTTGCTGTATGTTCGTATTTCATACACTTATTGGTTTATAAACCCATTGTCGTTTTAACGGTTAAAAATTTGTTTTAAAAATCGATAAATCTTGTTACTTAAAAAGAAAACGAATTCTCAGCTCAATAGATTCATTTTCAATATTATCCTTCATTGCAGAAACTCATAAATTTTGTAACACGGAATATTTTACGAATATATCATATAAAGTTTTTCGTTGTTTTAAAAGCACCCGTCATTGCAGAACCTAACACATCTCGATCTGAGCGAGAATAGTATCGAGAAACTTGACTTGAGTGCGCTTCAGGAACTGAGGAGCGTAAGATGTGCCAGGAACGTGTTGACGGAATTGACTCTGTGCGGTCGTAGTCTCGTCTCGCTTATTGCCGGCAATAATAGTAAGATGATAAATACTCCTTGTGAACTATTTTTATCATTTTCCGTCTCCTTTCTCTAATGAAGACTCTTTTACTTACTAAACTTACTCGGTAAAAAAAAAGCCCTTAATCCTTCTTTTTATTTTTACATTTTCTTTGTCGATGAGCAGAGCTGAAGAAACTGATGATTGTCCCGATACCGGTAAACCTAGAACATCTGGATGTTTCATAGTAAGTAGCGAACACTTTGTTCTAATTTATATTAGATTGTAAGTACATTTGCACACGATTGAGACGAGATCTAGAAATTAAAATGTCCAGACATTCGTGTAATTATTGCATGCTGTATTACAATATAACACGATATAATTTAATACGTAAATTATTTATTGCGCTCTATCGCTATTAATTAAGATGTAAACATTTATTTTTCTCGATAATCCATCGAAATATTTTGATTTTTTATGTGATCCAATGTTACGACGATTTCTGAATTTAACATATTTATTCGAAAAATATCTGATTATTAGAAAGCTTTGGACAGTTTCAACTTTGAAGGTTCTAGTTTTAAATTATTTTTAAATTATTCATTTTTATTCACATTGATCGAAAGTGATTAGAAGCGCTAAAACGTTGACTTGCTTAAGTTCAAAAGATTTACTTACATTATAAATGTTTCTATAAAATAAAATATATAATCACAATTAAAATTTATAATCATTTTAGTCATTGCGAGTTTTCAGTTACTTGGTAATTTACATAACGGAAATCGTTACATAAAATAAAGCACGATTTTATGTAAAAACATTATTATCTAATCTGTCTATTATTAAATGTTATATTCTGTTTTATCGAAACAACTTAATGTATTATTTTTAATTATGTTACAATTAAATTATTTCATACACACCAGGTAGGTTTCTGTTTATTTACAATAATCAATAAAAAAAAAATTACTTGCATTTCTTTTTGTGGAAAAGAATGAAAGTGTCGCATACATTAATTATTCGTAAACTATTAGGCTACTTTTTATGTGATTTTCAATTCGTATGATGTCTTTCTTTAATGGATAAATCACCAATAGCATAAATTCAAATATAAGGAAATAATCAATGGTAAATCTATTCTTGTGGCGATATTGTAAAAGATCACGATATAAATCTTAAAACGACAAATACATTACGCAAACACGGGTACAAACACCGATAACTGAAGCACTGAAAATATGTTAAGAATGAACAACGAAGAGAAGAAGTTTTATCATCTTATTTTTGGTTTGAACTGATTTGATTAAGATTAACCTTTGAACTATTTTTCGAAGTATTTTCCCTCGTTGGAAGCGCAAGTATCGATGTCACATTTCGCATTAAATTTTCCGTCGATCGCGTTCGAATTCAAATACCAGTATACGTTTTCCTTGACCCATAAATATACGCGAGGACAATTGCAAAATACATTCGATTAGACACCGAGAAAGAATTTGGGGTGGGGTGGGGTGGAGGGCAGCGTCACGACGAGCGGTTGCGTTGAAACTCAATATGCCTCCGAATCTACGTTCACCGTTCGCCCAGCTCCAGTGATCCGCGACTAATCGATGCCTTTCTCGCAGCAACGACCTGGACAGCCTCCCGGAGTGGACGCCCGAGTTGCCGGTGCTACGAGCGCTCTTCGCCTCGCACAACAGCCTCAGCGTCCTGCCCGACCGACTGCTCTCCCAACCTAAGGCAGTGCGTCTGGAGGTGCTGCACCTCCCGCACAACCGGTTGCAGGCGCTACCCCCGCCTCGTGGGCAGCTCAGTCTCGTGCACCTCACGCTCCAGGACAACGCGCTCACCGCTCTCCCCGTCAACTTCTTCGCCAACACGTTAAAGTTCGTACGCGGCCTTTGAGAGCCTAGAGCGCGGCACTCCATGTCTGAAATCGAGGTCGAGATAACGAAACAGCTCCGAGCGTTGCGAGTACAAACTTTATTTGGATCTTCCTTGCAATTACTCGCCGGAGGAAAATGTGTACTCGAGGAAAAAAAAGATACAACGTTCTTTTTTAGTTTTTAAGTCGAGGACAATGCGAAAGACGCTCCTAGTTTCTCTTATTTAATCATTCAAGCTCAGTGCACAACATTTGAGATCTGAAACAGAACAACTGGATCGGTATCGTGCAGTATCGTGCACATCGGCTTTTCTTATATTTACGTATAAGAGAAGCGCAATAACAACAGTATTAATAAATTAGCAAATGAATTTCTCATTCCCAATGATATCTTACGCTCAACATTTAATCCACTAGTCAAGTGATTCCAAGGCATGTTTATTCAATTTTTCACAAATACCCGACGAAAGATAGCGTAAATTAGAAAAGTTTTAAGCTGAGTATATTTTTGTAATAATTCAATGAAATGTAATACTTCAATGAAATACTTTCTCATAATTGCTCTTGAATTTATGTTAATTGAAAAGCTCAAGATAATATTACTTTTTCACTCAAGGAAGCTTCTTTCAATTCATAAATCACTCTCGACTTAAAATAAACTTAAATTTTGTCCTTAAAGATTCCGTTCGGTTGATATATCCGGCCAACAAAGTTATAAATGAATCCCCATTTCATGACATGGAGTAAACCGTGTATCGCCTATTTATCCATCTCCTTGCTTCTAAGTTTTCGTCGAAGTTACGGCGATACTCGTTGCTTTCACCTCGATCACACATTGTGTTTGACACGTGATTTTCTCGCAGGATGAAAGTTCTGAATCTTTCGAACAATCGACTGTCCGAGCTGCCGTACAATTACGTGGATCAGTCAGTAACGTCAGGATCGCGCAACAACAGACAGAACACGAGCAACATCCGATATCCTCGGAGTTCCTTAGAGAAATTATATCTTACGGGAAACTCTTTAACCAATACCGCCCTGGATGCACTTGCAAAATTCGGGGCTTTGAGAGTACTTCATCTCGCATACAATGCCCTGGATACGCTGCCCGAGAGGTAAGACTAAATTTACGAACTATTCCATAGGGGTAACTTTGAAATATATACGTGTAATGTAAGATTTTTTTTTTTTAAATAAATTGGCTTTTGGTACGTTTAGAGAGTAAAATTTACTGCGATTATAAAATGCTTTTCTTACATTTAGCTTGTTCTTTCTGTTTTTAAGCGGTAACCGAGTAATTTTTGCACTATCTTTACTTATCTTAACGTTGCGCAAAAAAGATCATAAATACCTAACTGCTTATTATCTAATTTATCGGCTAATTTATCAATAATGTATGACAACTTTTTTTTATTTCTTTTATGTATAATTTAAATATAACTCTGCACTGTACATTATAACCCAAATTATAGATTATAGAGTTATAAAATTATAAATGTAAGTAGTAATCGCAGTTTGCACTGTTTCTTATATTAGAAAAACGATTAATAATACAAGTGTTCTAAAATTACTCACCCCATTAAACAGTAATGTAATGTAAAGCAAAATTTCTCTTCTTCAAATCAGTTTATAAATTTTCTTGAATGTAAGTTAAATTCGTATTTCTTGCAACAACTAAGTGTAGTTTCATTTAAATGAGTTATATTTTATATAATAGAAAATTATGTACATTTAAATGAATATTAAAATTTTTGCAGTAAAATTTTATAATTACATAAAATACGTAAAATTTAATTATTTTGAGAGAAATATTTATTTTATTTTATCTTAAAAACGATAACCGATACAATAATCATGTGTCCTGAATTGGCTGTAAAAAAATTGATATTTTATAGTAGATTTTTTACAGAATCGAAGCATAGAAAATATAGATTTTTAGCCTTGTTCTGATGAAACATTGGAAAATTCTAAAATTTACGAGAATCAAATAAATTTTTACAACAAACCACGTTATTTTTATATAACTCTATAAAAAGGCAGTGATATATATTTAATACATTCTAAGAAAAGCAAATCTAATTTTTATGCATGCATTTTCAAATAATCGTATTTTTAAAATTATATTACCAAATATAGATTATGAATTAATGATTAATATAAGAATCATGTATAAATTTGTATTTCAGTTTTTAATGTACTACAAATTTTATTTATAATTATTTTTCAACCTAAGATTAAAAAAATAATCTTTTATTAATTATTAACGTATGCATGGTCGATGTTGTTTCCATAATAACTGTTCCTTTGTATAGTCATATGTCATAAGTAAAAAATCTTTGTTACATGTAAATACAATAGAAAATACAGTAGAAGATAGAAAATAAACTTTAAAATATCAATTAATGCAAAAAAATATAACATAATTTATGTAACGATTACCATTGTTAGAATTTCGTAAAAGATTAAATATCGGAAAAGAATATAAATTTAATGATTAACGCTAATTCACTCCGGACAATCTTAAGTGGAATATAAATTTTTTGAAAAAACGAAAAGGTATTACGAACATTTTAACTCTTTTTGTCAAACTCCTAATATTTTTAAAGCTCAAATCTTCAACTTCAAAGACTGATTTATGAATTGATAAATTGGTATAAAATATTGATAAGAGGAAGTATTATATAAAAATATGACCTTCCGAAATAATATTTGGTCATATAAATGAAACTAACGGGAATTATGAATAAAGAAAGATTTTTTTATTCAATGCCGAGAGACGTTTAATTTTTCTAACCGACTGTACTTATCGCGCTTCCGAGGTTTACGGATTTTGGCAGTAATCCACTGGTGAACTCTCGCGATATTTCTGTAGTTTGGCAAATCATCTTAACATACATTTCCATTGAATATGTAATATATAATACACTTGTATATTGTATTTAACTAATTTTCATATTTATGTATCATTAAAAAATAAATTATATACCATGACAAAAGATTTTACAATATTGGTAGATTACTACTTATATGTTAATATGTTCGAAAAATCAACATCTCTTAAGTTTTTCCTTTTTTCATCGCGTGTATTATTACGAAACCTCACGAAATGTACATCAAACTTAAAACATTTCAAATAGTGTTTTCCAATAATATTATCTCTAATAATTTTTTTAAGTGTTTGATCTCATTAGCAAAACTAGAAATTTTAAACATTTTTTATTTTACGAATCAAGAAATTCGTTTAAGAAGTTTAATTTATTAGTTTAATATTTTATCTAACGCGATCTATAATTTTAATAAAATGTCGGTAGTTCGTAGGCGAATTGTACATAAGAAATCTAGTAAAAGTAAGTGTAGTACATACAAAAACATTTTAGTATCTGCAACGACATTTTAATTATGGTAATTTACTAATAAAATTTTAAAGGAACGCTAACATTTTTCTTAGTCGACTTTTTTCGCCGCTATTGAAATCGTGACTCTTTACGCTATATTTTTAGAATAAAGCATAATCTTTGAAAGGAATTTATTCTCGCGATATAATAGAGTCATGCAGATATCCAGGCAACTGCTGCTCCTGCTGTTTTCTTTAGAATCTTCTATGCGTATGCTAATAACATCGTATCATTAAAAAAATTTCATAGTATGATTCATATAAAAATTTGTTTGAACAAAAGCTTTTTTCTACTCTTTTAATTTTAACTTGCATTTCGGAACATTAGTTAGTATTCACATAAAAGTCTGGTAATTTATTTCTTCCTAATTTTTTACTTTTCAATTCTCAGTCTCAATTATAAATTTGATTCTCTTTTCCTTCTAGGAAAAGAGCTGAATCACAAATTTTTAAAAAATGTTTGTTTTGTAACTAGTATATGTGGTAAAGTATATTAAGTCAATTAAGAAATCAATAAGTATTCGCATATAAATACAAAATATTATTAATTTCAATGGAAAAATCATAAAAAATTATCTAATATTACTTTAATAATACTTAATTTAAAAAACTTAATACATAGTTTTTTCAAATACATAACAATACAATGTAACTTTTAAAAAATATAGCTTCTATCGGCTAAATTGTTACGTATGCTGCTTTGACAGGACTTTACTTGTACCAAATCGAAGAAACAGAATCACTCGTGTCATGTACGAAGATCGCAGAAATAATCAGTACATACTGAGAGAGAGAGAGAGAGAGAGAGAGAGAGAGAGAGAGAGAGAGAGAGTGAGAGTCCCGTTATTCGTCTTAACTTAAATCTTTCGGTCTTGTTATCAACTTATTTACTAGTAGTACGTTCAGCGACTCTAGCGTGTGATGAAATTCTGCTTATCGCATCTCGATGGCCCTTTAACTACAGATGATCCATTGACCCACTTAATCAACTTCTCTATTGGTGTTCGTCTACTTCTATTATTGGCCCACGACTCACTTAATCGTTCGGCTATTGACAATATTTGCGGGTCGTGATATTTCGACAACCTCTTGGTGACAACTTAATCGACGTTCTATTCATGATTTCTGTCCTCATGCGTTTCCATAACTTCATCACTCTTGCTCATTATCAAGAGTCTCCGCTCCAACTACTTCTCATTTCAGTGCGAATAATGAACAAGATATCAACCTCAGGCATCGATATCCAGTTAGTGTATCTAATAGTCCTTTATCCTTTTGTACTCTGTTCACTAAATTTGCTTCTTTTGATTGTTTTAATGATTGTTCTCAGTCAATAGCTTGTACGTCCCAGTCTAATAAGTGGATGCGCTACTTAATTTTGCATTGTTTGAGTTACGCTGGGGACTGCCGAGGCGATAATTGTTACCGATTTCCATTGTACTCCCTAATTCTGGAAAGTTCAGCGCTCGTATATCAATTGTTCCCTTATTTTCAATTCTGTGGTTTCAAATATTCGTAAGACGGACTCGTCTCGACGACAAACGTGACGGCATTTATTTTTTGAACTTAGTTCTCTTATTTAAAAGTATCATGATTATTACTACATATCAAATTACTGGAATTTATTATTATTGTTTTTTATTGCTATCTATTTTTATTTCTGTTTAGAGTAATGTTTACGTAATGATGAATTTTATGGTTTTTGAAAAATTAATTTTTCTACATTATGCTCATATTTCTGTAATTTATAATTATGATATATCTAATAATATTACATAAATTTAATGTTCTCTTGAAAAATGAAAAGCTGTTTTGCGTGAATGTATTACGTTTCGATATATTACTTTTCGCATTTTACCGAAAACAAGCTGTATTAAAAATTCAATTTGACTGAGTGAATGTTTTATTTAAATGTCTCAGTAGCACAAAAATTATTGGTTGTTGTATATTAGATGTAACGTGAATTCGTATTTAAATATTCCAATTTATTCCAATTACGAAATTGGAAAATATTAGGTAGTTGAATTGATATTCGAAAATGATAATTTTACATATCGTATATAATGTTTTATATTTTTATGCAACCATAACAATTTAGTCGCTTGAACTTCCAATGAAAGAATTTAAAGTACATAAAGTACATCAAATAACGAATAAAAAATATTTCTCAAAAAACAAAATAACTTAAATTTATACTAAAATCCATTTCTAAGCAGAAATATAGAAAATACATATTGTTCGTTGTTTACTTGCATATAACGAATCCATAATTTCTAACATGCAATTGGTATCTGTGCAAGTCTGAATTACATCATTTTATTAGAGTTTTCAGAAGTCGTATGTATTAGCCAGTTAACATAAGAGCATTGAAATTCTAAAATCCCCCTCATCCGTAAAATATTAAACGAATTCTGGTGGTTTTCAGTTGTATAGCATCGTGGAAGGAGTTAGAGGAACTTGTTCTGTCCGGGAACAAACTGCAGTATCTCCCAGACAATGTTGCAGATCTTACACATTTAAGAGTCCTTAGGATTCACTCCAATCGACTTTTGACTTGTCCTGCCTTCAACAAAACTTCGTCCCTCAAGGTAAAGTAGCTTTGCATGAATCTAAGAGCGAATAATACCGGAATAAGGAACATTTTCCTGTGAATATTTATTGCATCGAAATTGTAAGAGCATTTGTGCACGAATAATTGCTCTTATTGTATTTGAGGAAAACGAATGAACGAAAATGTCTGAATTTTCATTTTCCATTTCTTGAAAGTTTATTCATCATTGTTCATGTTAAATGTTTTTGTCCTTTTAATGTGATTTTCATATTCAAGTAATTTTAATACTTTGAGTTTATTACACGATGTTGTTTTTCAAAATTGATATTTACATCCTTACATCCTACATTACAAAAATTTATTCGTAGTACAGTCTGCAGTGCTTAAAAGAAACGAAAAGTACATTTACCTTAGTAGTCTATTATTTTTCATAGCCTTTTTAATCCTTAAGTACCTTCACATAGATTCAGTTTATAAATGCACAGGATGTTAACCGGTGATTTAAAGTATAATTATTCAATTTTATTTTGCTTTTAGGAACATTTATTTTATATTTATTAGAATATTCTATACATTTCTTAAATAATTAATAATTTTATTACAAAACGTGATGTTATTAATATAAGTTACATTTCTTCTTAAAGCTTGTCTGACTTCATTTCTCGTGCATAATTGATGAGGAACAGTAAAATTATTCGAAAAATATTTAAATTTTTTTTATATAATAGCTTTCTTTAATTATTTAATTTGAATATTTAAACCAAGTATTTCTTTTGATTCCTAATCGCATGAATTTTATTTAAGAACAAGTACAAATCATTATTTCATTTTATTAAAATTTTTTAAATTTTTATTGTAGGTAATTCGAGAATTCCTAGATATGAGAATATACATTTGTATCATCTTGAAAGGAAGAAATTAGAATAACTGATTTCCTTGCATAAAAGTTTCATGATCTTTCAATCTCTTTATTCTATCTCTTTATTTTAATGGCGAAGAAAATAATACTGACCCCTTGTATTTGAAAATGATTGTTGAAGGAATTGAACTATTTTGATACTTAACTCTAGAATTTCGTGTATTTATCAGTATCTCACATTACTCGAAAACTAACGCAAGATCAGTGAATTATAGATAAAATTTTGCACAAATAATTGTACAATTTAAATAAATTTTTCTAGTCGAGTTTTCCTTTTCTGGGCGAGTAAGATTTTATTAAAATTTCAAAATATACGATACAAATTATACTTTCCAGTACAGCATCTGTAATTATTTTTAATAATGTTTGGATTTGTGTTCTACAGGATTTATAAACAGGCGTAGATTAATTAAAAACGATAATAATAAATTTTCACTCAACTTTAATTCGCTTGAAAAATATATGTTTATATTAATAATCGTATCTTCATTCATTACTGTGAATATCCACGACATAATTTATGTCACTCCTTAATCTAATAAAGTTTTAATCCAGATTTGTATTATTTATGAAAAAAGGCATTTATTTATCATAAACTTTGATTTTTATAAAGATAAAATAGTTCTTTTATTTCTAAAATTTACGAGGATTCACCAAGTGCTCTCAAGCTCAAGCTTACTCAACTTTCTTAAAATAAAACTTCCAGACTATAAAAAATCCATTTTACTTAACGTCAAAGTATTATAACGTTCCAGTAAGAAGGATCGCCTGTAAGAAGGATAAACTCCCTGGAAAAATGTGTAACTTTTAAGCAATACAGGAACTAAACGCGGCCTTCTAATCTCCCCTAATTTATAAACTCTTTCCGTCTTAAGCTCCATGTCCAGAAGACTCCAATAAATGCTTCGATTGTAATCATTGGATTTGAATTCGAACGCAGGTTCTCGATCTTGCCCACAACCACCTGGATCATCTGAACCTGGACAACTTACTCTCGGCTCAGCTTCAGTTCCTGGACATCTCCTGCAATTCACGGCTACGCGTCGACCCGCGTCAATTCCAGAATTACAACAGTGTGCATAGGCCATTGTCTCTTGTTGATGTGTCCGGCCAAAGCAGGTCGACGCCGGGCGCCGGTGTCACGTCGACGACACTCTCGCGCGCTAGTCACTCCAAGGATGGCGAGCATCTTCCTTGGCGGCTCGGATTCTCGGAAACTGCCGGTACCCGCGAGAGGTATTCTTTTCTCTCACAACCAGCATAATATGTACCTTCCGATAAAGTTCCTGATTACGCTTTATGCGGGTTTACCTGCGTATTAGCTTTTAGATGTTCTTACATCTGAGTTCCTTTCAACGTTTGGTTGACAATCTATTATTTTGTGTATTTTTACACAAAATTGTTCGGTTACCGAAATGGATAAATATTACCCATCGGATTCGTATAATCTGACATGCAATGGTAGTTGTTACTGTAGAAGTTATGTTTTAAGAGTCAGTTTACATTATTCCTTATAACATCTTCAAATTTTAATATTTTAATTCAAACCATTTTCTAAATATACTTTTAATTGACGGTAATCCCTTAAGTTTTAAGTTTAAATTAATAAATAGGTTAAGTAGTCTTACAAAGAATGATAACAATTATTGCTATTATTCCGATGAAAAACTATTCTTAAATTTATTATTTAGTTATTTTATGGCAACATAAATGAAACATTATATCGATAAATTCTTTTACACCTATAAAATTTGAACGGTGATCGTAGGAAATACAATAATTTTTCTAAAGCATTAATCTGTAAAGATATAAATTACACGATTTACTTTAGTATTATATATTCTTGCATCCGAAATCGGATTTCGATTAAGACTATTATTCATGTACGATTACGAAACACAATGGAAAACGGAACGTAAATAGATGGCTGAAGTGCAGCGATTCTCTTAAAATAATTAAGATCTTTTTTGCGTTTTCATTGTTATTCACTTTCAAAGTGAAAATCTCTGCTGGACAAAAATTTATATTATTATTTATATATTATTTAAAAATTTCGCGATATGTATTAATCATAAGTTAAACATTGTATTTTATTCGTGTTTTTTTATAAACTTATGTATATTTTTACGTATATCAACGATAAAGTTTGGAGAAAAGGTTAAAAAAGCGCTACACAGTTTTATTCGATCAAAATTCGACGATGGAACTTTTCATTTCTATCGTCAATGGATCTTCTTTTAACTGAGCTACGGATGTTCTCATATTTCTGTCACGTAACCACAATAATCATGTCATTACTGTGGCATGAAACCAGAGATTTGTTGCTTAATTAAATATCGTTAATATTGAGATCTGTGTGGAACTTATGACGTCATGAGATTTATTACGTTATGATTATGATTTGATTCATCATTATTCGTGCAACAATAGATTCGTTATCATATTCCTCAAAAACTTCCGCAGAGGAACCAAAATCTATGTTATAGATTCAATTTTTAATTATATTCAAATTAAGTAAACGGTTCATCGCTTGCTCGCACTCCTTGCAGAACGAAAATTAACGAAGGAGTGTCAAAGATAAATAGATAGATAAATAAATCAGTAAAAGGTAGAAGTTTATTTTAACTTCGGTCTATTCTCTGTATCTTCATTGACGAATCGAAGTCGAAGTCTGACTCTTCCGGCTTCAGATTGCAATTATTGGTACTTGTATTTTCTATCTAATTTTTCTTTAGGATTTATATTCTCTCCTTTGCTCGTTAGTAGTTATCGATTCTACTTTTTCACTAGTGATTGACCAATTGTGTTTTCGTAATTTAATCCAATATTACACATCATTTATTTCCATTAAAGTGTCTAATAACTCTAAAATATGTAATTATGTGTATTTAAGATTTATTTCAATCATTAAAATATACGTAAACAGCTGCGCCTTTATTGACATTGTCTATAATAAAATATATACCGTGGAATTTATCTGTTTCATATTGACATTAAATTGATCAAAATTTTTTCGTGCGCGTGCAATTCATTCACGTTTGAAAATTCTCTAAAATTTACGTATCTCTCGGTAAAGAACATGAATAAAATAAAAGTATATCTACAAATAAATAAAATCTTAGTATTGATGTCAAGTATCAATCAATATGAAAACTAAGTCCACGTTGATCTTAAATTCGTAGATTAAAAATAAAACTAAAATCAATATAAGCTATACATGCAAGAACGTTGTAAGAGAAAAAATGTTTATGATGTAGTACTGTAATAATAATAAAGCAAAATAAAGTCCTTTATGATAAATATTTAATAGGAGAACATTTTTAATTGGTATGAAGTATTTTTTCCATTTTATTGATATTGTACGTCTGTGATATTTTCATTGCAGTATCTGTTATTTAATGATCGGCATTCGAAACTTAACAGTTAAGTCTGAAAGTCAAGAAAATAGTCAGTCAAACAAATACAGGAAAACCTTTAGTATAGGTAATATTTTAAGTATTTTAATACTTAAAGTGAAATCCTAAGCATGATGTTTACGTTTATATTAAATGTTTATTAAATTATACGTAAATGTAGTTATACGTAATTTATGTCGATAGAATAAATTAAAATCAATATAACAAAAAAATATTAACTTTGAAGAATCTGCACTATTTTATTTTATTTATACGGCCTTATTACCGAATATAAAATATCCCAATTTAAAAGTAGTAAGTTATTTCTTCTGTTATATAAAAAATGTAATTTTTAATTACAACAAGATATTAGAAACGTAGTAAATTCTAACATTTACTTACGTCTCAAAGTTACCCGCGACACTAATTATTCTATTATAAAAACAAAATAGTTTAGGAATATAAACTCAACTTTACATGACAATTAAGATGTAATTTTTTTTTTAAATGATATGCAAATATTGTATTAAAATATCTTGATGCATTATTTGATTTATTTACTTGTAAAAGAATAATAAATATACTTTTCTTAACGATACTTATTTAAAAGGAAATTGAAGTTTAATTAAATTTTGTAATTGGAATTACTTTATATCTTAAATTTTTTATACACTTAAAGGTTATTTATTAATTAAAGGTTGGTTTAAAACATAGTTTTATCGATTTTTGAATTATTTATTTAAACTTTAAGATATTTCTGTGCGTTATACTGTATAACATTAAGATTAAGAATAAGTGCGCTTATATTAAGTGTTTGAAATTTTATCGTGAGAGGATTTATTTTTCTCAAATAGCAAAATTACACCTCGAAGGGCAGTTTTACAATGTTATTAGAACCATTACGATGCTATTAAAAGTATAAGTTATTTTAGGAGACTTTCTATGTATATGGTGGTCACTTCCCTTTGATTATCGTGTTGACTAATCAATTACCGAATTAATGAAATAACAATTTTAGAATAAACTTAATACCGGTTTGCTTAACTAATAAATATGGACATGAAATATCGCGTATTATAAACGTGAGCTTGAAATGCATATCCCATGAATACAGTCTATAATGAATTCTAAAATAATCTTTTGCCGAAGAATAACATTTCTGATTCAATTCAGAGTTGATAAAGAGAGAGAATCATTTCGTTATTTTCTACCGAAAAAAGAAGCGTAGAGTGTACTTTACAATGTTACGAATTACCATTAATCAAGCGGTAAAACAAACGCTTTATTTAAATACTTACCTACGCGTGTAGACCATACGATAAAACGGTTGATTATTCCGTACGATTAAATGACGTTAAACATCATATTGTTCGATTCTATTACGAGTGTTTGAAATCCTACAATTTATAATACAGACTCCTAATAAGCCAAGTACGCATGCCTGCATTCTGCAATACCGAGGGACTCTTCGGTTTGTTCGACGGCGGTTCAAACCAGGAAGCACCTACTTCCCTTCAAGAGATAATTCCTCGACTTCTTCTGGAGGAACGCACAGTAAAGGAAACACGGGACGAGTACCTGCGCTATACACTTTTAGCGGCTCAGCGGGAGCTGCGCGATAAGGGTCAAAAGTACGGAGTCGATGCAACCCTGGTCCACATAACTCGACTTGCAGACCCGATGGAAGAAGAGCCTAGGTATCTGCTGACAGCAGCAACCTGTGGTGAAGCCAGGGTGGTATTGTGTCGGGCCTCGGGGCCTGTGCAGCTCGCTAAGGGCCCAGACGCTCAGTACTTACCGAGGCTACAGGCAGCTTTAGCCCAAGGCAAGAAAAATCAAAAATATGGAGTAGCGAACTTACTACCTATTGCCCTACCAGAACCCACCAGCGAAGAGGTTCGTATTCTAGTATAATGTCACGTAATCGAATAAACTCTTTTATAAATTCCTTAATCAGAAATATGTTAAAAGGATTATGCCGCATTTATGAGAAAATATCCCAAAAGTTTTCTTTTTGCTCTTTAAAACCGTACAATTTCTTTGGCAAGAATTTTGATTATTATAAAATTTTCATCCAAGTATTTGAAAACTTCTACTTTCGTTATATCGAACAAACTGAAATTTGTATTTGAAATTACGTTTTATACGATATCATAAAAGCACTAGGTTTGTCGATTTTTACTCTTAATTCCTTCGTATTAATTAAGCTAGTACATATTTTTACAATATACGGAGTAAAATCTTATTTATAAAAAACTGTTAGTTACTAACGTTAATTACTCGAATATT
Organism: Wiebesia pumilae; assembly: GCA_018907045.1. Taxonomy (NCBI): domain Eukaryota; kingdom Metazoa; phylum Arthropoda; class Insecta; order Hymenoptera; family Agaonidae; genus Wiebesia; species Wiebesia pumilae. The sequence goes on from JACCHZ010000192.1 coordinate 5,573,053, forward strand.
TGTTATTTGTTATTATATCCAAATACAAAAATTTTATTCATTATATATGCTTAATTTACGTAAAAGTATTCGCAATTTCATTAAAATGCGAGATAGTCGCTTACACAACGTTTATCTACATATCAATTCACCGAATGTATAAAATACATTTGATTAAAAAATAAAGGATATTTCACTTTCACATGATTACATTTAAATGAAAGAGAAATATAAATATGAAATGAAAGCATTTTTATATTTCAGAGAGTCGTTAAAAACATTTTTCTGTATTTACAAATAATTTCAGAATATTATCATCTAAAAGTAATTATTGCGTTATTTTATTTTTTTCATTCATTTACTAATTTCATAAATACTTTTACTTGCATTAGATAAGGTTTTTAAAAGTATTTTATAAAATATTAAGTATTGTGCACAATTTACTATATTTGAGAAAAGGGAAAAATAATCGAAAATGCAAAGAAACCCATTCTAAACACATATTATATTGTTTCAATTGGTAAATAACATTGTTAATCCTTATCGAAATTCATAAGTAATAAAATTTTATTACGTTTATTTCTTTTAAAAAGGCACAGCAATTGCATTTAAGAATATAACTTAAATATATTAAATATACTATAATAATTATAATTTATCAGATGATTCATTTATTTTTTATTTTATATCATTAAAAAAATTTTCATATGGATTTCAAAATAAAAAGATATAATATAACGTCAAAAGAATTGAGATTACTTTTAAAAGAATATTTTTTTTCATTTCTATTCTACTTAACTAAAATTCTAATAAGATTTACTTTCTTCGCTATTTTCTTAAACATTAAAAATTATGTGCAATGAACTTTCAAGGTAATTGTCAATGTATTATCAGTTGACTTGCCTAGGAGAAATAAAAATACAACAATATTGTTACCAAAAGGATTTTAAAACCATTGTCATTGCAAAGTAATATTCTTTAGAAATTATCTAATTTAATAATGTAGTAATAATATATTGAATAGCTGTAAGTTTTTACATTATATACTCTTATGGATGTGTTAGATCAGATGTAGTAAAAATATGTTACATATTTTTACTATACCGAATGCAAAACGTTTTAACTCTTTCAATAAAAAGGATTCAGTTATTGGTTTAAATTTCTAAATATAATTCATACGAATTGCTCCTTTTCGGAATTTTCCTTATAACTATGGACATTGTCGTATTTTTACATTTATCGGAATACGTGTCCTGTGTCGTAACGCAATGACTAAACTTCTTAATTTCGAGAAGTTTACGTATCCCTTAAAGTCACGTATATTTTTCCAAAAATTCAAAAATGGTATTAGAAATTTTGTGTTTCGGCAATAATTGATATAATAAATAAAAGTATAGAATTGCAATCGTTTAAACGGTTTATTAAGAAATTTGTTTATACTAAAACAAGTAAAATATTTTCCACTCCAAAAATTTATAAAATAAATAAAAGTCAAATTGGAATTCAATTACGTCAAATAAAAAATCTCTAATAAACGAATTATTTCTTTTATGAAAACGCCCAAGTTTTTTTTTGTAATGAAATGTGTGTTATCTTGGATATGAATTCACGCAAGATAAAGTTTCTTTTAAAATTATAAATACGTATTGAAATTTTATTATGGTGTTTATTTTAAGTAATATACGTGCTCGTTAAATAATTTCTGAAGTTTAGAACATAACGCGTTATTACTAATTCTATATTTTATTTTCTATCACGTCATATGTATATCACGTGATATACATTTTACCTAATGTATGACATAATTTTCTCCGAATAACTTGCTTAATATTTTTTACAAATTAGGTGAATCGATCAAAATAATTAAAAATAAAAATATAATCTATACTACATTAATTGTATTATTGTTATTTACGAAACGAGTTTTTTTTCCAGTATTATGCAATATTCATAACGAAATTCCATTATTAAATTCTTCACTAAGAATGCGAATTATTTTATAGAAAGTGTTTTATTTACATTTTAATAATCACAAGGAAATCACAAATTATTACATTATTTTCATTAGTACTTACTTGGAAAAATTTAACAACGTTGCATTACTTTTACCAATTTCAATGAAAAATATAATGTTCAATTTAAAAGCAAGAACATGAAATGAATATTATAACTTGATCAATTTAAAATTTAACTAAAAATGGATGACTGAAATTGTTAAAATAACTCTTGAGATTTTGTCGCTTATCAAAGAAGAAAACTTTAATATTCTCTTTAGACCACAACATTTCGAAAGAATTTTTGAATTTATTACCATCTGTTTTTTATCTTATAAAACAAAACGCGCGGTAATAAATCTAGTATTTGAGAAAAATCTAAAAAATTGTAAACAAACAAGTTTTGAGGATGACAAATAAAAATATACCCACGAATTTCATAAAAATAAAAAAATTATCATCCGTTACAAGGCCTATTTCATTAGTTTGTTATCTACACTTGTAAAACTTTGCAAATTAATGTTTAAAAGAATCGTAAAATTAATTATTGTGATTTGAAAGAATTAATCGTAGAACGCATTAAATTGCGCAACTATTGTAAAATCTTATTACGTTTTTCAAATTGTTCTTCCTATAAAGCGATATAGAAACATAATTAGATTAAAAGGCCTAAAGCGTTGCAAAGTATATTGTATTAATATCAAATTTTACAATAAACATCAATGTGAAGCAATACGTTCTTCATTGGTATCAGTAGTGTATCGCTGGTACACATCTTCCGAATTGTAATTCGGAAAATCATTTTATTAGTCTACTATAAAATTACACACGAAACCACTCTCTGGATTTTCGGAATAAAAGTCGTTCGGAAAAGTTGGATAGTTATCCAAGCGAATAGGCTCCTGACACGTGAACCCACTTAACAGGTGATACTGGAGGAGGACGACGAGTTTGTGATAGTCGGCAACAGGCGGTTGTGGGAGGTGCTGAGTATCCAGGAGGCGGTGCGCGAAGCTCGCGCCGAGGCGAACCCCGTGCTCGCGGCGAAGCGCCTCCAGGACTTGAGCCAGGCTTACGGGGCCGAGGACAACCTTAGCGTGCTGGTGGTGAGACTCTCGGCGGCGTCGGCAGAGCCTCTCGAGCGGTTGCTGATGCGCGAACTGCGTCAGGTGGTGCGCTCGAAGGAACAGCAGCAGCAGCAGCAACGTCCTGGACCCGAGAGTCCCGGTTGCACTTGTCCTTGTTGCATATCGCGGCTTTCTGGACACGAGGCGCCCGCGGCCTGCTGCTGTCACGCGGCTGCCGTTGGTTTCGGCGATTCCGTTACGAGTTCCGCCAACGGATTTTATCTCAATGGCGTACTCCGCAACGTCATGAGCACCAGGTAAGACGTCGCCGAGCACCGACGAGTTCGCAACCGACGAGTTGTAGGCGGTATTACAAAAAAATGCGTTAACAATTCTGGTGAATCCATATTTTCTCAAAAGTTTCTTTAACGCAGAAATATATGTTTTTGGTTTGAAAATACTTCAGGTGCACGTTAATGCATTATATGACATAAATTTAGTTAAAATTACGTGTTATAAAATCCGTGTTTTCGTTTAATCTAACGACACAAATATAAAAATATTAACAATCGTACTGAGCCATTATGTACACAATAACGCGTATTATTTTTATATCGTAGATTTAATATTTAACGAAAAACTTTTCTTACACAAGAATTGCATTTTAATTTAATTTCGGATTTTTAAATTATGTTGTGTATCTTTCCAAAATCCTATATTTGTATTTATATACAAGATTTACTATCTATGTATCTGTAAGCTCGTTACAAGCATTATTAAATTAGGAATAAATAAAAATTTTCAAAGGAAAAAACATTCCGACATCTACGTGCAGATGTCTATACTTAATCTAAAAGAATGTACATAAATGTCGATAAATGCTAATTTATTTTAATTCATTTCGAGGTAATTAATAGTATTATGATAAATGAATATCAATGTCAATACAGAATTTATTGAAAAACGCGCGAGGGGCTCGTTCGTTTTTTATTATCGTAGCAAACGTTGTCTTACTACTTTAACTTTGAAAATGTTTCGAAATCGCTTTGAATTGGTTGCAAATGTTACTCACCAAATATGAAATAAAAAGAACGCAGCTGGTACGCGAAAATAATTATCATTGTTCATCGGACATTTTTGCACTGAATCTAATCGGTAATAATTATTACGTTCACGTGGCCCATCAAAATCCTATTTATTTTTAGGGCTTAGATAATGAAATTTACAATGTCAATGCAATAGCGCATGAAAAGCCTATTTCACGTAGACTAATGATAAAGAAAGTGCAGCGGTAGACGTAAAAAAGCCCCAAATATGTTGATAACGAATGCCACATCATTCCCATGGGTCGTGATAATCTCGCGTTAATTGTTCGAATTCGCACGGCTGTGGGCCAAAATTTCAAGGCTCTTGCATCAGCAACGCAATAAACGAGTCTTTAAAACGAAAAAGCAGGTCTAGCGCAAAGTCCAGCCGCAGTAGCCAGCGACAACCACGGGAAGACAGGAGTTCGCCCAGTGGACAATCGGACCAGACGAGCGAGACAGGCCTCTTCGAGCCTCGTTCCCGACGGCGTGCCTCCGATCGCTTCTGCTCTGGAAGCGCGAGTGCTTGCAAGCTCCGTCAACAGCAGCAGCAGCAACAACAGCAACCACTCCCAGAGCGCACTCCACCGCCCAGCGACGAACAACTACGCTGCTGGGAGTACATGCTCGAGCAGAATACGCAGCTGCTCTTCGACAAGGAGCTCGATACCATCGCGAGCGCACCCCGGAGCTCGGTTCTACGACGAGGTGGTAAACGCGATATTAGCTCGTGGCCGATGTTTAGAGGACGCTCCAAAGCTCAAGGCCGCGAGGCTTGAGTGTTACTTGGCGGGAGGCTGCAATAATTTAATAACGAAATTCTCTTTAAACTATGCGGCGCGTATATATTTTTATATGTTCGCCTATATTTACGAATACGCGCAATACCTTTATTAATTGCAATCTTGTGAAATTTCTCGGATTAACTTTAATTCGAGCTTGGAGTGGTTCGTCTAAATATCGATCGCTCCCTTCCCCACTCGCAATACTTTGGATGTGGTTCATCGTGGAAAAACGCGGGTTCAAGCTCCTGTAGGTAAGCGAGAATAAGGACGTTGGCCAATCATTTGGTGATTACTTGAAAATTTCTAGCCCATTGAATTGTAAATGGTACGATACAAGCTTGACACGATTTAATTTACCGCGTGTTAAAGTCTCGAGAAATATTTTACCTTTTACGAAAATAATTTGAGACGTTGTCTATTTGTATCATTTTATAATACCAGTGAATTATGATAACATCAGCAGCGAAGTATTAAACATTGCGTAGTACAATAATGATGTCTAAAAGTATGTCATAGCAGTACTGTCGGTATCGAATAAATATTTAATAATACTGGCACAATAATATTTGACAATCAGTTATCGTTTCATTTTATTTTTCTGCTCATATTTGAGATGAATATCTAACAAAAAGAGCCGAGAATACAATGTTTTGAAATATATAATAAATAATAAATTCTACAATAATGATCTCCGATAATCTATTTAAATTACCGTAGTATTCAAGTGTATCGATATGTTCAAGTTATTATATAATTTGGAATATACTGTATTTTAACAAATTATATCGTGCACAATATTTTCATTTCACTATTAAAAGAAAGATAAAATAGCAACTAGATTAACTCAATGGATAATTTTTTAAATTATAAAAAGTCACAGTTTATAAATTGCATTTTATAAATTAAAAATGTACTGTATTTATTTGATGAAAGAATTTTCTTTTACGTATCTGTGGCGCATGACATAAGCTTATTGATTTACACTACAAATTAATATGAATGTGTAAATAAAATAATATAATTTTTACAATGTAGATAGTGAGAAGTTTCTATCATTAGTCAGTATTGCGGTAATTTTCAGCCAATTATGTATGGATGCTATGCAATAATAATAATAATAATAATAACAATAATAACAATAATAACAATAATAATAATAATAATAATAATAATAACAATAATAATAACAACAACAACAATAACAATAATAATATTTCAAACGTGGAACGAATGTACTAATGCTACGGAGAAGCGTATGATTTTATATTTGAACTTTATTGGTTTATTATTATATTAGTAGATTAGTATGGAAATACAAACATTAAAATTTTAATTCGTGTAAGTATTCTTGGAATCAGTTAATTGTTTTAATATCTTGCTTCAAAATGCATTAACTCGTTAACGATCTCAGTTATTAAATGTCTTAATTCACCGATGCCTCATTTTTCTAATCCACATGAAAATATAAGAAAATTGACTTTATAACAGAAATAATGTTTCATGAATCGGAAATACCATGAAAAACTAAGTTTATTACAAAGTTTGCAGAGTAGAAATGAATGAATTTAATTTCAATGTATTTTTTAATTATTCCAACTGCAGAAGCTGCTTTACGATAATATTTGTTTGAAATATTATATTTCAAAACAGGCAGAAATGTTGATGTTGGTTTGCTTGTGAAATAGCGATTCGATGCAATCAAGTACAAGGAACGCTTGCACCGAACCGATAAACAAATAAACACCAAAGTTCAATTATTTTATCCAATAAAAATTAGCGTGAAAAGCACGTTACGCCTAATGACGAATGTATACTTTTTCCGGTACTTCGGTTCGCCATTTATTTCGAGAGTTGTCAAAACGTCGATAAAGTACCATAGAGGTAAAAGCTCATTATCGGGTCGACGCGTAAATCAGTGGATCCAATCGAAAAAGCGCTGTTTTCCACGACTGAACAAACACCCGAAGCAGGTGTACGAAAAGGACCTAATCGAACGTTTCGGTTCTCTCATCCTCGTGTTCACAGGACAATCGAGGTCCACACCGCAGCTCGGCACAAGCTCGGGGGTACCCTTCCTCTCGCGGCGCTTCGGCAGCGCCCGTTCCTTTGACAACTCGGGACCGTTCCAGGGACCATTGAGGCCCATCGTCCAACCGGCGCCAGTACTGCGTTCGGCCTTCGGGGGCAGCGGCCGACGGTTCCTCAACGGTGGACCCAACGCCGCCTACTTCGGCAGCCTGCAGAGGCTCATGCCCTACAACCTCGAGTACGACTTCGCCGTGATTCAGGAGAGGGGCGCCCTTGACTCCCTCGAACAGGACGCCTCCAGGATGCAGCAGTACTGGGGCGTCGCCACTACCGAACTGTGATCGCTGGAACGCGTTGATACAACGATGCAACAAATTATTTAGCTCCTCCGACTTGTGCCGCACGTCGATAAGCGCTTCCAACTGAGCTTCTGCTTTTGCACGACGATATTCGCTCAGTGAGAACAAGAGTGCGATTGCTTATTTATTTTTTTGTTTTGTTTTTCTTTCTTTAGAGCAGCACGCCTGCGAAATTTATGTTTTAGATGTATCATAATATTGAATCAAATTACTGTCTAGATGAAGACTGTTGGGAATATTTTTGGAAACAATCGAGGGATCGACCAACATCTTTCTTCCTATTCTACCAATAATTTTGAAAAATGCAAAAAATGCGATAAGTAATATTTTTTTATCGCTTCCACTTTGTGTGATAGGTATCACACGGGTATCTACGTAAATTGTACATAAAATATTTATTTTGGAATAAGATTTTATTTACATTATAATTTTGTAACGTAAAAGTGTTCAATTGCTACATCGTTACACTCGTAGCGTAAGAGCTTGTATGTTAAGTGAAACGAATGATCTTTTGCCGACTTTGAGATACGAACGTTCTTCAACATTCTTCACATTCAATAATCTAGTTAATACGAGGAAGCATGTCAACTGCAAAATTTCGTAACGTATTAGTTTCTTTAGTTTACTTAGATTATCTTCTATTGACATAAATCTCTGTTGGAGGCGTGTACAAAGTTATGATTCTAAATACGATATACTTCAGGAAATAATAGATAATGATATCTTTAAGTTTTATAAGTAGTATCTGGAAATGTAACAATCAATTATGTATTTATTTGATACAAAATTATTTGTTCTCTTTTATTAATTGAAATATTTTTGTCGTGATTTAAAAGAAAGTCAGATAACATTGTTAGGATTACGTTGCAATTGTCGAGCTAAACGGTATTTAACTTGTATAAGATTTATTATTTTCTAAAACATTTATTAGGTTTCCTATAAAACACATTATCAATCTTTAAATAAAATTTTCACGTTTTTACATTATTTAATTTGCGGCAAATTTATTGCTATATTTTTATAAATTGTAATAATTTCTTAAAATATATCGTAAATATCAATTGATTTATGTAAGTAACGAATACGCCAACTGGGCCTAGGTTAACAAAGTACATCTCTGCGGATGTAAACAGCTTATATACCAAGAAAACTTAATTCCATGTACCTGATGATGTTATTATCAACGTATAACAACATTGTACAACTCAATTATTTGTAAAGAAACTTGTCTAACAAAAATGTAGTAACGCCCTTAAAGAAGTATCGCAACTATTTCTGGGATTTCTCGCTAAGTCAGCGAAAACAATTGGTTGTGGACCATATGAACTATGTATTTATTATTATATAATTACGAAAGACCAAAGTATATTTAAAATGTATGTATTTGAAGATAATTTATTTTTTAATAATAAAAACATAAAATAAAGTTCCTTTCGAACAATTTCCACGTAGATGATTGTTTTATTTCTTTTTACACTTATCCGATCTCAATTTAATTATAAGTTCCGTATAAAATTCGTGCATTTCATAAAGAAAATTTTTAATACATATTCTACTTAACTATTATGTATAATCAAACGATATTTGAGGTTTTGTGCAGATACATAAAATATATACATATATATGTTTGGAACAGTTTAATTATAAAATTCAAGAAAAATAATACTTGCAACGAATCATACGTATACGTTCTTTTCGTGTTTTAATACGTACTTAGATTATATTAATATTTTACTTCTGTTTCATATTTGATATCAAATTAATTTGTTAAGATATTGTTAAGATACAAATTATCTTAACAAATCAAAGTTTATTTAATTTAAATGACATTCAATTTAAACATTGTTTCGGAATATTTGTAATAAATTTTTAATTAATAAATCGTAAAAAGAACTATGCTAAACGTTACTGCTATAAACTCAACTTCTTAATTATTTTAGAACAATGAAAATAAATATCAATTAAAAGAATTGTGAAATATAAAATATGTGCTAATGAATAGTAAAAATTTTATAAACATGAGATAAGATAATAAATTGAAATTTATAATGAATGAGACTTGAATTCTAAATTTATGGGAAAAAAATTTAAAATACCTTTAAAATTGGCTCGTACACTGTAATCGATCGATTACTTTTATATTTAATATAAAAATGAAATACAGCATTAATGTGCTCGCTAACTCTCGTAAGTGCAACATTATCGGAAATGCCTTCTCAAAAAGGATAAACAGCTTTGACTTACAGCAATCGCCGGAACAATGTCTGTTAAGCCCATAGAAACTAAGGAAATTATGGAAAGTCGACTAATTCCTCTTTAACTCGGCGAGAGTTGTTTATGGGTTTATGTCCAGATACTCATACGAGATTATTGTAGCATGACGGCCGTTTTCGTCGTTCTAGTTGTTGACTGTTATTGAATTTACAACCTCGTATCTGTGAGTACGTGTAAATAACGAAAAATATATTGTAAATTAGGTGATTAATTATCTGTTCAAAGGTTAGGAGGCCGCTAAAGCCTCGAACAAATCAGAGTAAAGGCAAGTACTAGACAGTAAGGAGTGGAGGGAGAGAGAGAGAGAGAGAGAGAGAGAGAGAGAGAGAGAGAGAAATAGAGAGAACATGATAGAGAGGGAGGTGAGAGAGGTGACATAGAAAAAGTGTAAGAAGTTAGACACGAAGAGAGAGAAGGGGTTTTTTTATCTTAACGTACAATATATGCATGCATATTGGAATTAGAAGGATAGGAGAATCGTGTTGCGTGCAATACACAAATGATACGATATTAGTCCATAGCCTTCGAAAATTTCATGATTTGAACATATTCTTACAAACATGTACGTTTACGTAAATACGTAAAATATGTGTTAGATAAAAAAGTTTGAGACGTATTTCATTTTCTACATGTATAGTCAACAATTCGTCATTTCTCATTACGTTTTTTCTTCTATTTTGTTGTGGTTTTAACTGTGAAATGCATTTTTAATTTTACAGTTAATTTAATCACTTTTATCATTTAAACAGAAATTGAATGTTTATGTACGTAGTCTGTTCTATTCAATATCATTATACAAATTACATCTACAATGAACAGCATGATAAATAATTGATTATCCCTTCTCAGACGTGTACTGAACAAAATTATTAGTTTACTTATATGACAATGATCCCAATACTAAACGTCATCTCACGAAATAACTACTTTAACTTCAATATTTTCTTTCGACTTAATTTTTCTTTAATATCTACGCATCTGTTTTTTAATTAAAATCTGAAACTCGGTGCGTATTATATCCATTAAAATTAACGCATACCGTGTATATGACAGTTACCGAATAAGAAATTTATCGTAACGTTTAGAAATTCTGTCAGGTTTAGCCTTTGTTCTTTCAACAAATTATAAATTTTAAAACATTATATTCGTTTTTAAAGTACGTATAATGAAGCAAAGTGTACCAAAATCATATTTTGATAAGTTGCTCCAAATATGCATCTTTATAACGCGTTTGACGGTTCGCTCTAATATTTATATAATGCAAATAAACGAAGAAGCTTCACCAGTAGAACTTCATTTCACCAACTTTAAACGATGTTTTCGGATGCACAGAAATGTTTTAAAAGTAATAACAGTTTGTAATTTTGTATAATTTTGCGTATATCTTTACACATAACAAATTAATTCTTTCAGTTTTCTTAGCAGAAATTGTCCATAATATTTTGCAACTGTTTACAATTTTTATAGAAAAAGGATAGCTTAAAAATTCTACACTCTAGAATTATGATACGGATGTTTACGTATAATAAGCTTAACAATTATTGATTTCGAACTTAATTAATTTTTCATAGTCTTGTATTGAACATTAATAAATTTTATTCGAAAATGAATTTTCTTACCATTCTGAATCATTTTGATTGATGTATAAATTAATAGTAATTGAAAAAACCGTGAAAAAAAGTATTTTCAAAGAATTAATATTTAAATGATAGGCTTCTCTAAAGTATTAAAAAAATTGCATCACTTCTAATTCACGTACAAAGTATAAAATACGTTATGATTACGAGAAACCACTGATAACAGTAATAATATGCATAGAACTGGATATATAAAAGCAATTCAGAATACCTTAAACATATACTTTCCATTGCAGTAATATATATTAGAAAGAAAATTATAGATTTAACTCATAATCTCGGTATAATAAATCTATATGAGTAAAAAGCGATTTCTTAGATATATTATATTCAAGAAGAAAAAAATAGGTTAATTCTGAGTTAAATAGCTTTAAAATTTGTCTATTCCATTTTTATTAACTTAAATACTAACTTAAATATCGATCAATCAGTACTTAGTTTACATAATGAATTACCATATCTTCTCGCCAATCTACTAAACAGATTCACTCTTCTTACAAATGCATACACGTGCAGGCATGACATAACGCCCTAATGGATTTGTAATCGAGGATCAGTGAATACTTTGTAATTGATGTAATCAAAAGATAAGTATATTACGAGTGTGATAATGACAATATGAAAAATATATGAATTGAAACCAACGGACCCCTGTAAAAACTAAAGATCATTATATCTCTCAGAAAATCGTATAAAGTCCTTTAAATCTTCTTTTCCCGCCTAGGATAAAAGTTAAATAATTCAATTAAAAACATAACAATTTGCTTTGTAAAACATAAATTATATAACATTATAAATACTAATAATACTACTTTTGTACCTTCTCTGTGACCAAAATTTAATTAACTCTTTACAATACGTTATGTATTTTTATATTACATACATATATATATATTAGATCTTTACGTTTTATGCTATTTGTTGTCACTATCAATGAATTATAATTAACGTACACTGCTCAAGCAGTTGTGGCCTATACTTTATCTTTATCATCAGAGCTTTCTTTATGATTATACATTTATAGTATTTTTATACAACATATACGTAAAGTGTGGTAGTACTAAAATTAAAGACATTATAAATATCACTTTCGTAAAAGTAAAATAACAGAATTCTAAAGACTGACATTTATCATGTATGATGAACGAGCAGTAGAAATAAAATCTCAAACGTTTTTCAAACAAACGAATGGATGATATATAGCATTAGTTATTTACTGTCAATATCTTTACGTACGTCATCCGTCAGTTTGAGTAGGGCAGACTGTGTACAAATTTTGTTTTGTCAAAATTTTGAATGTAGAAGATATATAATACATATTTGCTCTAAATACTCCATAATTTAGTTTCAGATTATAATAGTTAGACTTTTAAACAAAAACTTCTAATCTTTCATTATATTATATAGAAATCTGATACCAAAAGAAGATACGCACTTCTTTTATAACCGCACCCCGTAAACCCAGCTTTTATATTAGATCATTACGGTAATAACTTTTAATATTACATCTCGTTTACGAGGAAAAATTTGAATTGTTAATAGAAATATCATTGTAAATAATATTTTACCAAGATATACCAAAACAAGTTTCACCGCACGACCATCAAATATACATCAATCATAGCTTTTATAAAATACTTCTTAGCCCTATCCAGTGCAAAAGTACTAGAAAAGTTGAACAAAGCTTCAAATACCATCAGCGTTAAGCTTTGAAAAATTATCCATTCGTAAAGTAGTACTTTTGTTCAATTAGTTATGGAAGATAATAAGAGACGAAGAAAAGAAAAACGAATGTCGACTTTTCCGTTGTAATGTGTTCGTTTGCATTGGTTTTTACGTATTTGTTACATCAATATTGGTAGTTACAAATAATACATAAATCAAGATATCATAATATTTCAAAATTAATTACATTATTAATTTGTAATGTATAATCATGGATTTTCAAATAAAAACTAAAAATGATATCACTGTCGAGAAATTTAAAACTTTACATCACTCTAAGTTATGACAATTTTTGATTAATTAAAATATTGAAAAATGGCTTCAGACAAACTCTATTAACTTCGTTTTAAAATAATTATAATATTAAAATTATTTGAATTAATTGCCACATATTATTTATTATGTCTTTTAATGAATTTATAAACAAAAAGCACTATTTTTGATTTGATGGAAAAAAGTGATGGCGAATAACAAACTAGTAACGTAGTTAATTTGAACAAATTGACATCTATCGATCCTTTTACCGATTTTTTCTATTATTTAATTGACAGTTTAACATATTGAATTGGAAAAGGTTACAAAGAATAGAATTCAGTTACTCTAATTGGAAAGTTTTATGAGTAACTTTGTCACATAAAATATATAACAATAATATTTACTAGAGAAATTCTTAAATATTATGTAATATAATAGTCATAACATTAACATTGATAATAATGAGGTTTGGTTTGAACATTTTTACTTTTTAGTGCGAATGCTAGACTAATTTATATCCTATAACATTACTCTTTACGTAATTTAAATTCATGATTGTGTACCTTATAACTGCGAAAATGTATCTATAAAATTATAGCACTTCGTTTCTGCTAATGAGCGATAAAATAAGTACAGCACGACATGATTCAATAGTATTTGTAGCTAACAAAGTTTATACAAAATATTTCCCATTTTTTCGATGTTTGAATCATTTTGTTATATTAAAAATTTTTGTGGTAACATATTATTTTTTAATATAAAACTAATATTTTAATATTTAATATTTTATAAAAATTAAAATTATACTATTTTTGTAATTAATTCCTTTAGTAATGCGAATAAAATATGGCATTAAGATTATAAGTTTTGCGTTTTAACTAGCTAGTAATTTGATAGCTTTCAGTTTAAAAAAGAAAATCATTTTTTACAAAATATCGCATTCTTTGTTCTTGAAATCAATAAACTTTATGATAATAATGTTTAAATTAGGTTTAAATTATGATACACACGCACGCACGCACGCGCACACACACACACACACACACACATACTGATTTAAATGTTATGCTTACCTTTTGTGAACGTGTTTTTATTTATTCAATTATTTGATAATGATTTATATTCAATTACTATATAGCATATAGATGTAATTTCTATTGATTTTTAGAAATAGCTTTTCATTTTATTATTTATAATTGGAATTTCGTTTAAATTTTGAAAAACTTAGAAACACTTTTTCATGATATAAGAATTTAATCATGTTTCTAATTCTAATATCAGGTTTCATAAATTATGTATTTCCTTTTACATTTATAAATCACGAATAATACGTATTATAAATGACCGGATGTATGACAAATTCTTAAAATTTTATGTTTCAAAGAATATTTAGTTTGTCATTTATCTGAATTCGTGGTTATTAATACATTTTTACAATAATTTAATTGATTTAATTAAATTTAATAATTTAATTCATTTTTACAATGTAATTTTTTTTCGTGTTATATTTTATGTCATTAATAAAGTGATAAAAAAAGTAAAAATGAGTAAAATGACATAGTTTTGTCATCTATTAATATCATACAATTTCTAAAAATATTAGTTCATTTTTTATAAAATTGACAATTGATTTATATTTCTAAAAGAAATTAATACTTTGCCCTATGATGTATTTAAATATGTAAATACCAATACACTTTAGCCTTTCCATTAGAAGAAGAATGTACAATACTCAAGTATAAATAACATAAGTTCTTTTCCTAACGTCTATTTAATATAATATAGAAAATGTAAGTTAAAAAAGTCAGATAACAAGTATTATTAAAGAAAGCATAATGAGCTATCTTAATGTTAAAGTCAATCGCTGCTTGTATTTAATTGTTCATTTCACACGAAGTAAGTTCAATAACAATCTAATCACTATAATTTCAGAATTTAAATCGATGTTCTAGTCAAGAGCATAAATTAACTTTTTCTATATGAATTTGTCTTTGTAAACCAAAACCAATAACAATGACTTTTGTGAAATATTTCAAATAAGTGGTTGAATATAAAATACTTATTTACGAAACGTTAAAGTTCCCTCTAATAAGGGTATATTAATATATTAATATAATATATTAAACCTACATTGACTAGGCCTAAAGGACTATGAATTAAGACTGTATAGATCAACTCTGGTCTTACGTATTGTGAGGTGAGCGAAGACTGTATTCTCACATACATAACTTCCCTCGTTGATAATTAAGTGTCGATACAAAGAGATGGTTGTATGACAAGCGCAATAGAGGCGAGGTAAAGGATAAATAATTCTATGCCTATTGATTGGAATGAATACGGATAAAGTTTACTTTATAGTTCCTGATTAGCAAATATGGAGTCTATGTATGGAAGCCGAGAAGCGGGCGGGACACAAAGGTACACAAAAAGTGCCTTTTGTTGTGTCTAAGCGTTTGAGCGTACCGCGTATTGTAGACAAGTAAGGCTTCTTTAAAAAACTGCGAGTTTAAAATATTCGCCAAGTGGTAATGAGATGCAGGCGTGCTACTACTAGTGACAGTAATTAATGAAATCGTCGAATGAGAAGTCAGATAATTACGAGAATTACGCTGTGTCTCTGCGTAAGCTATACGAACAAGATATGTCGACGATTACCAGTTCAGAATATATGTAAGGTGTATATCCTCCAATGATACTGTTTCGTCCAGGATAGGCTTACTGGACTGATCAGTAAAGCTGTGTAATCCGACCCTGCCTTTAGACGCTCTGAAAAGTTCATAAAACTTCACTATACGTGCTATACTAATCGTTCATCAATCCCGTCAAGGTGGGAAAATGCATCAGGAAAATTCACCAGCTGGAGAAATTACTCTCTACATTTATTCTTACCTTTTTCATTTATGTTTATGTTTAAAAATTGTTACGGGTTTTATAAAATCACTAAAATAATATGTGTATTACAATTTTTGTGGTTATAACTCAAATTATCCTACTTGTAGAAGTAATGAATAATTTTACTACATTGAAAAAAATTCGATAATTCATATATAACAGATAATTCTTTTAGGAGACGTTTACTCTTTTATAAGATTAAGGGAAACAAGCATGTACACACGCCTTAGAAAGTTGACTGATTGTATTTATTCGACTCGATGTACTTTTATAAAATGTTACAGAAAGCTTATAGTTTAATAAGTTTTTGTATACTTTCGAGCACAATCGCTCATAATAAATCGTAACTGATAAATATTTTGCTTGAAACCAATTAAAATTTTGAATTAAAGCTGATTATCAATATAAATTAAATTTCATGTATACAGTATGTAAATAGACAGTTTTATAAGGAATATATTGAATCATTTAGTAAGTATAAAATAAAGCAATCAAAGGCAGTTCAAAGGTTACATCTAAATTACATGCAAAATAAATAAAAGAGTAAAAATTTTAAATATTTTAAAATATTTTATTTTGTTATCAAAAACTGTCTATTTTATATTAGAAAATTTCTGTTTGTGATTTTAATATTTGTTTATCATAAATATTTGTTGTTTTTAAATAAGAACGTTTATGAATTTTTATATCAGTAGTATAACTTGAAAAGAATTTTAAACTGGTATTTAATTAGTAAATGAATTTGGCTACTTAGTTCAACTAATAATTGTGTTCGTTATCACTTGCTAGTTTTGGAAAAAAAAAACAGAATATTCTGCTAATAATTTGAATTTTAAATGCATGAGACAGATAAAAAGATAAATTTCTTTCAACGAATTGGATATGGTAGAGAAAAAGATCTACGGCATATCATCGTGGATTTCGGTCACCTGAACATGTCCTGTCCGTGAATCTTACAAGAAACACACCCAATTGTCTCCACTCATTCTCACAAAAATAAAAATTCGAATATAAAAATCTGTTATGCTTTTGAGATTATTTCGTATTACTTTAAAAAATACATGATTATTACTAAACGTGTTGGAAATATGTAAAATGTAAAGTGAAACTGTGAACGACACATAAGAAGCTACTTAAAAATATTTTTTTACACAGTGCGTTACATAAATATTAATATATAATGCTTACGAAAAATATTATTTTAGATTTTACTACTTTACACATCGATATAAAATATATCTTGTAAATGCTTAAGCCAATAATAAACTTATATTCAATATTCTTAATTCATATTTTATGATAATTAAAAAGAGACCAAACGATGTTAGAATTATTTAAGAATAATTTTGTAATATAATAATATAATGCATTTATAATGTAAAACCCCAATGACTTTTATAATTTGGTCTCTTAATTTTATATAGATTAAGTTTCTATGGGCCATTTATAACTTACGAGATAAATAATAATGTCTATTGATAATTTAGCTCTGACTGTGAGTCGCTAATAGTTACTGAAAATAGTAAGTACTTGAAAGAACTTTTTAGGAGTAGAGTTTTTCCTTTAACGCTATTAAATATTTGTTTAAAAATGTTATTAAAACTAATACACAAATTTATTAAAAATAATTTTGAAATGATATAAATATTGTTTAAAGTCATTTAGGAATTTTTTATTCTAAAATTTCCACTGCGTACTTTAGTTACACAAAAGATAATTATTAATTTTTTGTAATGTTATTATTGAAAAAGTTGTATAGTATATCGACAAGCATATCGACAAATTATACACTTATTGTGTGTGAGAAAAATAGAAAAATATTGTTTAAATGTGGTTAGTTCGTGATAAATTTTTGATATCTCGCCTTGACTTGAAATGATATTAGCTTTAATTGTAATGAACTGTCAAGCTATGAAATTTTATGACTTGTCATTAGCTTAGTCCATAAAAGAGGGGTAATTGTCATAACGCATTTATATTCTTGAATTAAAAATTTTCAATACAAAAATGCTCTGTGCTTGGGTTATAAAATAATGTCTTAGATAATTTGATATGAAAATGATAGTACTATGAAATTCTAGGAATCGAAAACATTTTAAAACTTTTTTAAAGTTATTAAATAAATGTTACCGCAGCATAAACTTGAAAATGTATTCATGGAAATACATTTCTTTTACTTTTGCATCCTTGTAAAATCTGTATTTTGTTCTATTATGTATGGCAATTCGAAGCAACAGAGTTAATGCAACAGTAAATGCAATGAACTGGTTAAAATGATGGTTGGTATTATAAACGATAAATGACTATACTTGGCAGACGGTTGAAAAAGATTGCATGAAGAGCAAATACGCAGAAGGTCTTTTGTTTACAACGACTTTCTATAAATTCTCGTATCTTTTCCCTCTGCCAGTGTATCTTGCATTTTTCGATATCGTTTGCATTTGTGGATATTATGACTTCCGATTGTCTACTGGAGCACCTGCGTATATCATCCTCATACGCGAGTACACATAGAAATATAGAAAAACTGGTTCAAAATGTCATAAAGTATAAGAATTTGTAAATGAAATATACGTACATTTTAAATATCACAATGTGTAAGAAAATGCTATCAATGGTACACAGACTGTAAATAAAAAAAACAGTATTTAAGGATTGCTGAATAAATACATAAAAGAGGTTTCAATATCATTACTGATGTTACTGAATTGCTATTAAAAAAAATCTTTTTATACATAAATAATGTACATCCGAGGAAAAAGACCGCATACATTTTTTAACTTAAAAGAAAAATATTATGAATGTGGTTGTGCACGAATAAAGCAATCAAAACGGAAGTTTTCAAATCAACTTCGGTTATTACCAAAATAATTGCCATACTCGTATGAAAAAATAAATAATAAATAACGAAAAATATTAGCGAATTTTCGGAAGAATTTGAGGGCCTTTGCATTTTAAAAAGATTAATATTTTTTTATTCATAATTTTGACTCACCTAGGATACGGAGAAAATTTTTTATCTACACATATTGTTCCGAATTTCAAGCATTATATTTTCTATTATTTATAAAAGTTTTATGTAGATTAATCACCCGTTCGGTGGGTTAAAGATTAAGAGAGAATCTACATTTTAAGCAGCTACACGATGCTTAGAAGTAATAGTACAACATTGTTATATATTCAAAATAATTAGCATCATCTTAACAGGTCACGTGCTAAACCGTGTTTTCCTCGATTTACATTAGTGCAATATTTGCGCTACGGCTAATCAAATTTTATGTAAACGTTTTTTACAACATAGAAATGTATAAATTATTAATTTAACGAAAGTAAGGATGTCCATTGATTTCCTATTTGGTGGCATGTCTATTGAATACTTATAAATTATTTCAATGTCCTTTTTGGATAAGGAATACTGCATAATAATTAACCGTAAAAAAACTGTAAAGCTTAGAGAGATAAATTTTTGCAGCGATAAATATTTTGAAAACTTTTCATTCACCATAACGAATATAGCCTTGGTTGTTGCATTTATTCTATACTTATGGATTAGTTTATATTTTCTATATTAGGGGGAAATCTTTAAATTTTATTTATAAGTATTCGATTTTAATAAATCAACCGGACTAATATTTTCCTTATTTAAGTACATCTATTCTTAAGATCTTATGCAGAAACTGAATATTCGTAATGTTTTCATTTGTTCTTTTAAATTATTTTTTTACGTACTAATGCGATAGCGTTCTCTAAAATTGTAAGAATTTGTCAAAAATAAGCACATGAGTATATTTAACATAATATGATTAATATAAAACTAATATAAATTTCGCATATTTTACGAAAATTGTATAATATATACAAGGACTACCTATACAAGACTCGATGCGCGCGAGTGTATGAAATGTAAATAATTAACGCAAAGGCTTAAAGTCATCATATTTTTATAAAAAGTTTCACGAGTATCCCATATTTTTCCAAGGCGAATGCGAGGAACTTGAAAAGATTTCAATAAAAAAACGCAACAGAATGGAGTATGAAAATATCGCGTGAAAAGCGGCCGTCACTTTTATATTTCCTCATTTTTATACAAAAAAAGAAAAACTGATATAAAAATACAGACGCAAAACGAACAACGTCTTCCTTGATGAATGCACGATGATCGAAGTGGTGCAAAATGTCGATGCATATAAAAACGTCACGCTGAGAATAAAAACTACGTCAATGTACATGTAATGGACGTCATCGCGCTCGGGAAACCAATAACGTCTGACTGTCGTTTGGCGCGTGTCCCACAGCCCCGTAACTTCATCCCAGGCGTTCTTTCTCTTTCCCCGCAATCGCTCCAATGTCTTTCACTCTTTGCACACCATTCGTAATCATAGACACGTACGTGCGATCCGCGCTCGCTTTATTCAGTGGTTCGACTCCGACAGTCTTCAACGCCGTACGCGTACGCACGCTTAAACCGCTTTACCTACCGGAGCGATGTTATCCTCAACCCGTGACTACTTTCTCTCTTTTTTCCAGACTCCAAATTCCATTTGGACGTGCTCACCGCGTAAAACTATTCAAGCTCTGCGAATTTTCTCGCTTCGAGACTTCTTGCACGCCTAGTTCCGCAGCAGTCTTTCGCTTTCTTTGGAGTTCTTGTGGATGTCTGTTTGCTCGCTCCTCAATATCTCTTGACCCCCTTTTACCCTCGTCTTGCGCATGGAAAAACAGCCCATCGGACGGCACTTTTCTCTTCTAGGCGCTTTTTTAACGAAGAGGAAATTCTTCTGAAACTATAAATGTTGCTTCTCGCTCGCTGGTTGAACGTTGCGTGTACTAATTGATTGGTAATGAATCTACCGATGCATATGTGACACATTTCAAATAGAGAAGAGGAGGAGGAGGAGGAGGAGGAAACATAGATGCCATAATAAGTGGAGGTTCTATAGGATTAGTAAATGGATGATGGAGTAATGTGATTTCACGGTGAAAGCGGAATGGATTCACCTTGTTGATACCGTGGAAACCATCCTAGCGAAAACAATTACGTGTATGCTCCGGTAATCATGGCGTGTGTAGGTAATAGAAATACATTGCTATTAAACTGACGCGGTTTTATTAATTTTCGATAAATTCAATCACTTATTATTGATATTATTATTACCTTATATTTACTTATATTTACGTAATTTATAGGCAAAGCTTAAGGACTATTCTTATGTTTCCTCTAAAACAACTACCCTATTTAATATCATAAATACAATATAAAATATCAAAACTACAATTTGTTACATTGCTTTATATATTAATAAAATTGAAATCAATATTAAGATAAGGAAATTGTAAGTATATTTACAGTTTGTAATACTAAGTTCATTATTTATTATGCCAGACATTATCATTTATTTAATAGAATATAGCTTTTATTATTCGAATATCTTAAATTCAAACATCATATAAAACTTAAGTTCTTAGATATGATAGCAAATTCTAATACTAATAAGTTTTTGTGAAATGCCATGTAGCCATTCTTGTTCATTGCAGTAAATAGATACATTTTTTCCTTATTCGTTACGTTATTCTACAGGTATTTATATTACATTCCGAATTGTCAAGTAAAAATTACGCATGAAACTACGGAATATTTGATTTAAGGTATTCGATGTAAAAATATGTCTCAAATTAAAGTTTCACATGGATTTTGTTCGAGATCTAATATAAACTTTGATCCTTATAAATCTACAACCGAAAACTTTTATTATAATTCTTTGTTATGTAACTTCTTCTGTCAAATATTTCACATATATACAATTAATAATCTGTGATTTTATGTACTTATCAACTTTATCCTTTTTTTTAATTTCACTTTATTTTCAAAGTAAATCAAAACTTTTCATTCCAAAAGTTTATTTCCAAATTTATATAACACTAGTACTCGGTATATATATATATGAGAACCTTATTTTTAGTAGTGCAAACTCACGCTCTGAACAAGAAGGGATTATTTCTCGCACTTCACCTCGACGAGAATTTCACGCTATACTCTGTTGCCTATCAGTTTAACTGGATCTTTGAAATAAAAAGGAAAATACAGAGAAGAAGAAACTTTGCAATGGCCTTGTCACGCATCTCGTGCTACCTATTCTCGACCACTGATCCAATTGTTATAATTTTTACTGTTTGTGTTACAAATATCTCCTCGCACGCACATGCACATGCGTTATGATTCAACTTGCTTAATAGAATAACGTAGAAACTGGAGTCAATATGTGCGCTATATTCTTAATTTTTATAATCTTGAAAAACTGTTAGTTTATTATCTTAATTATGTTAAAATAATATTTTCAGATATAAATGGTAACGTGACTTTTGATTCAATTGACAAATTACGCAAAGTCCTTGCGCAATTCACTTCGATTGATGCTGAAGCATGAATAAACTATTTTAAAAGGGAAGTAAGGTCCTTGGTACGTTATACTCATAGAAAATAGTCCACAAACGATAATTTGAGAGAATTATTTTTTACGAAGTAAAATGAATATTAATATAATTTAAATAATTACACGCGAAAATGCCGTTAAATGTGAAATTTCGCATTCTTTTATTAACCTAAGACCAGGTATACAGATTTTTCAATATTTAAATAAAAAACGTTTTTATTATAAAACGTTGAATTTTTACAGGAATAGTAGTTGATAAAAAAAACTTCTATACTTACGAAATGTCTCTTTAATTAAAACACCAATTCTTAAGTCTAGTGTAAAGTAGTCTTCCTAAAAATCTTGATTAAAAGACACCCTTTGTACAATGTAAGCACTGGTCTCCCCTACGTATACATCTACGCTGGAGTTCGTACTTTTGCGAAACGTTTCCTTTCTGTGCAATTGTTTCAAAAAGTGTGTTTCACCAGAGAATGATGGAATGGGGAGGGGAAGGGGAATGAAAACGAGAGATGAACAGAGATGCTCGTTACTATGTAAGCTCGAGTTGATTCTCTTCGCTGTAAAACCGATGTAAAGATCTTTTTTGAAGTATTGGTATACTGTTGAGTTCGCCAGCTTATTTACAAGTGCTTCGATGTTAAGTATTCTTTAGACATAAATTCATCAGTCGTAAAGGAACTTGCACGTCTACAATGTTTGCGATATAACAGCTTTCAAAAAAAGAAGGAACGAACATTTTAAACGCACTCGTTTTTCAGGCGTGTCATCTGGTTTCGTGTCTTGCAAAAGAAACACTTTTTTACGAATAATATCATATTACACTTTAAACTCTTATTCGCGTAGGCAACTTTGTTTCACTTAAGAGAGTACAGTTCTTAATTTAAAAATATACGTATAAAAAATGATGTTATATAAGCAGTAAAAAATAAACGAATTTCATGAATTATTAAAACTTTCTTATAAAAATTTCCGATTCCTCGCCTCGCTTTAATTTCCATTCTGTTGATTCATTTAATTTTTATATTTAAAATAAAGTAGATAATATTTCCCTATAATACTTTTAGTAATTTCTTTAGTATTTAATTTTGAGAAGCATGCTTGATAGTTTTTCCGATTTACTGCAATGTTTATAAAAAGGAAAAAATATGTACACGAGCGAATCTCTTAAGCCGACGAGTAAAGCTTCATTGACATTTTTTTTTTCATAAAAATCAACTATAAGCATTGTTAATCATTGTATATTTGTTCGTCGCTTATGTACGTGTTCTAGGTATGGCTCGCGAGAGAAAAGGTAGGCAATTTGACTTTTTCGAGTTCGAAGGTGCCTTCTAAGAAACATTTCCTGTTCACTTAATTATTACACGTATCCCTTTCTATATGGCTATTTCTCATGTACCAGAATAGTAACTGATACGGAAAACACGTGACGTAATGGACACTGGAGTCGTCCATGTAATTGCCGTGACTTTTGTACGCTCAGCGGTGCAGATCGCGACGAGAAATATCCAACGATACTTATTAGGTATTACTTTCACGACTGAGCGAGTCGGTGTGAGTTTTCAACGAAGCGTGACTCGCGAATCTTTCGGATTGCTAATTATGATGGAACGCGAGCGTTATTCGACCTGTAGTCTTCAATTACTATTTCGTAAAACAAAGCCACCTAAGTTTGTTACTGCTATTATATGTACAAAGAAAGGAGAAGTTTTTGTTATTTTTCTGTTTTTCAAGCAGAATGACAAAGTCATTTCAATTTGTCGATTATCCAAACAATCCACATTATTGAGCATCGATTTGCTGAGTTTTATACGACTATCTTTGAGCGACGTTTTTCGCGTTCACTTAAGTAGAATATTGAAGTATTAAAACCAATGAATGTAGAATAGAAATAACTGATTGAATACAAATACAAATAAATCCAAAGCAGATTTCAAGATATCTTCGAAAACACATATCTTATAAAATGGATTAACGTAAGATTGTTAATACGCGTTACTTAACGTAATTCGGTATAGGTTTTTAAAATAAATAAAAAGAGAAAGACACTTCATAAAAGCATAAATTTACTAATAAGACCGTAAGACTTGTACGTAAATATAATAAACTACTAGGTCATATATTCATTGACAAACATTTTCATCTGAATTTAGATACTAATCTACATGATTTATTTATGAATGCGGATATGATTGCATTATTCTACTTACGAGTATAGAGCATACAGGTTAAATTTTTGTTTACACCAGCTGATAATGTTTATGAGGAAATTTTCTCAGTATAAAACAGGAGAAGTAGTTGTACTTTTTTATGTATTTCTTCTGTTGTAATTCAATTTCATACCATTTTAAGAGGCAAGGAAATCGTTGAAAAGATCTAGCTTTTTTGTACTTTGTCCGTAATGAGAATGGGCACTTCAGTTTATACATACTAAAATTAACAATAAGTTTTATCACTATTACTGATAACTCCAATATTTACAACGTTTTATAGCCAAAAAATAAAAAATGATCCTTGAAAAGTATTTTACTCTATTATCGATTCAAGTTTACAATATTTTACATTAACATTTCATTTATTGTATCATTGAAAAACTAATACATTATTAAGATTTTATAAATATTCATGTTTGACTATAAAGTAATAATATTATCACGATAATACCAAATAAGCTATACGGTATTTTTATTTATTATCTTTTTCAATCATTCATAGAGTCTTATTTATGAACAAGCACGCATATTTTACAGCTATATTACCTCGAGAGATGATAATTCGAGAGAGAGAGAGAGAGAGAGAGAGAGAGAGAGAGAGAGAGAGAGAAATAGAATAGACATAAGCGAAAGTGTTCATAAAAGAGTATGC
Source organism: Wiebesia pumilae (assembly GCA_018907045.1). Taxonomy (NCBI): domain Eukaryota; kingdom Metazoa; phylum Arthropoda; class Insecta; order Hymenoptera; family Agaonidae; genus Wiebesia; species Wiebesia pumilae. The sequence continues at coordinate 5,598,429 of JACCHZ010000192.1, forward strand.
AAATTACTATAATGTCAAGATAGTTAAAAAGAACAATGCTTTGTTTATTTGGCTTGGATCACATGTCTAGTTTACGCACGAGTGACGAACCTTTTTTTCTAGTATGAAACACGCACGTGAGCCAAACACAGCCATACTCCAATAGCGGTCGCAAGCAACCAACACACTCTACGTATACATCAAGTGTACGTATATATTTTTGGTATTTTTTAAAAGGCACAAATAAAAAATACGATGAGAGGCATACGGATGTGTTTATAAGTATTACGCAAAAAATCACATCTTTTTTTATTAAGTTTCAACCATTGATGATAATTCTGATAAGGAGAAATAACTTTATATATATGATGTATTTTATGTTTATTTTCAAACTTAAAAAAATATATAATAAATTTCAACGCACAGTTTGTTTACGAAATCTTGATTTCTCGGTAAGTTAGGTATGAGTATTGTAGATACCCGAAGAAACTTTAGAGCTTTGCAATAAGGTAATCCTGTAAAATTTGCAATACGTGAAAATTGTTATTCGAATTTAAAAGATCTTATAATTCTAATATAATACATTTACTTCAATGAATTTTTGTATCGGTATGTCAATTTTCTTAAGTTGAAAATACCTGGAATTATTAGTGTTAACTCATTGCTTAGCTATATTGAATAAATAAACTTACCATCTTCCAACAAGACATTGATTTTTATTGATTCACTATTTTGCGATATATTTTATTTTCCAAATACCTTTAGAATCTTTAAATAAATCAAGTATATAATGCGAATATATAAGTTAATTTAAAGTAATCTATCGTTAATCGAATTTTAACAATTAATAAAAGTCCGCGATGGGAAAACAAGCACGTGCACAATACAAAACTTTCAATTGAATAATAGTTTAATAGTATATTTTAAAATACTATTATTATCTTGTACGTATAATCTGCATAAGCACCGATATCTTGCAATATATTCTGGTTGTATTTCCTACCACATAAATGTACTAAAGATGCTAATATTGGTAATTAACTTTAACAACTGACGTATTTTTACTATATAACAATTTCGAACGCTTTTGTTTTTATATTAAAGAAAATAAATAATAAATATTTTTGTACGAGCTCGCTTAATTCATATCTCATTTATTAATTTGCAACATAGAATTACCGTCTGCATTTCGAAGTACGGTATTTTCGTTCGATAAAAATATAGTCATTTTAGATGAATCATTAAAAGCACGTAATTAAAAAATAAATGCCTTCTATTGATTTAAATATTAACGATACTTTATATTTGCAATAAGTCAAAGGCAAACATCCACTTGTCATCTCGAGCGACTGTGAATTATAATTTAGCTTTGTTTCAAGTTTAGCGGTATTTCACCGACTTGTCCAAGCTGAAGAGTGCAAATTTGAAGGAATTGCAAATTTTTAATAAAATAGAAAACATTTTGAGGTGCTCATGAGAAAGAAACTATTTGTCCAGCCTACAATGCTCAAATTTATCACATCCGTCTTTTAATGGCTTAATGAGGGGACATTGCCTGTGTAAAAGGAAATAAATTAAATTGCGTCAATCGCTTAAAACATAATCCATGATAATGTCATGTGCATAGAGCAGAATAAGTTGGTCCACGTGTGAAAATGTGCGAACATAATGACAGATAGTTCTGGAACCACTTGTTCCACGGTGAATATTTATAGTCGTGAATGAGTTAAAGTCCGAAATAGTTTAATTATCAAGTAGGAAAGGCAAAGTGAAAGTGAAAGAGAGAGAGAGAGAGAGAGAGAGAGAGAGAGAGAGAGTGAGAGAGAGTCAGCGAAAAAGAGGAGGAACGAGAATCGATTCGGAGCGTCCTTGAAATATTACGCAATTATATGTACGACTGTTTATTACGCTCACTTTGTGCACGTACCCGAGAACAAATGGTTTGCTTGGCTTGCATTTTTTCCAAACGAGAAAACGAATTCGTAGCATTTATCAGCTCGGCGTATCACTTTTTTACGAATACACTGTGCGAGGGTTTGCGCGACTAGATGGAGAATTTTCCATTTTCCTCTCGTAAAATATACATAGCTAAAGTTGGATCTTCTTTTTGAAAAAATTGTGTCTGTCCTGCAACCTGTCCATATGCATTCTCAAATCAATAAGCGATGAAGAAAAACCACGTATAAGCTAATCAAATATTGCTCAATTTTATGGATAAACTAATATTTTAACGATATAAATATATAAAACGTTTCGCGCATCATCGAGTTGTTTGTTGAAAATTAACAAATTGTTACTTGCTTGATAGAGTGGAAATCCTGAATTTATCTCTCTTCCAAAATATATCGAATTCAATAGAAGATGGGTCAACAATGATGAAATTGTATATATATAACGTGATTACTTATGAATAATTTTCATTCACGTAATATATCACATTCTGCGTAAAAATGTGTGGCAAACTCTATGCAATGTCAGTTTTTGTACCGCTATGCTAATGCGAAAATTTACATTCATTAAAATTCAAAATTACAGTTACTCTTTTTAAATTATTCTCTAAGGGCATTGTATACTGTCTACTGCTTCTCATTTTCCCGGTTAAAGTTGCTAGTAAAAGAATTTATAAAAATTAACATTTCCAATTTTTCTGAACTAGTTGCTCCGTTGGCATTTTGTTTGCGGAACTTATCCATTATGCAATCGTTTCATTATCTCGAATCACGTCCTTCATTATATGAATCGCAACGCGGTCGAATTTCAGTATTGAAATTCGTTTACATTTCGAAATTATCAGTCGGAATCAAATAAAACACTTATTGTCGAGCAACACAGTCGCCGTACAAGCTTTACACTACCAGCACCACCGAGATTAAGAATTAACGTGTCTGATGTCCAAGGTCGCATCAACGTGATGAAGTCCGCAGATAAAATGAATAGTCGTTCGCTCAGTATCCGTCAAATCGTTGCCCATTCGAGTTTCTTTCCCGCTTTTGCTTTCTTTCCATCATACGAGAGTGTCCCTTCGAAGGTGGAAATCGATTTCTTCTCCCGTGAACCTGCGAAAACTTGGTTATCGTTGAGCGTAGAGTCGTAGCGATCAAATGAGTCGATACCGTCCGTGCGCACATATGCGAATTTATCGAATAGGAGTCATAGGATGAGTCGGAAGTGTATGTATGTGTACATGTCCAGCCGATAGATACGCAATTTTTCCATCTTTGACATTCCCAAGTGCGGCGAGTTTCGCTTGGGTGCTTGGACTTTCGTTCTGTTCACAAAAGGAAATTAATTAAGTACCTAATTGAGCCACCTTGTAGTCGATGTCTTTTAGGAGGCAGCCCTACCTATTTTGGAAAACTGTATATACTTACACCGAAGCTTGCACAGTGCTCATAAATAATTTTCGCTTCATTTTCATTTTACGTAATGGCCGAGAAATCATGTTTTTCCTGCTCGGCGTTTGTAATCGATCCGATCATTCGTTGCACGAATTGTCAATATTTAGTCTATATGTCTGTACTGTTTAGTCTTTTGTCTATTGAATTCGTGACAAGTGACTAATTGAATAAAAAAACGGAATACTTTGAAGTAATATTTTGTAAATCACATTGAATAACTTCCACGTTCACTTGTAAAATTATAAGTTGTAGCTCAAATTTAAAAGGCGTTAAGAGAACAATTGATTTTTCTCATTAAACAAATTTCTTTTGTACTCATCTTATTAATCATTTCACGAATAATAAAAACATGATTTCTATTCTAAAAATAATTTCTAAAATTTCGAATCCTGTGATTCGAATTTTAGGATTTGTTGTACTATTCTTATTAAATATTAGATTTGCCAATGTAAAATTCATTATAAGATACTGTAAATTCTATCACGCTGTATAATAAATTCCAGATTAATACAAATCTTTTGGAAAGTAAAATAAAAATTATGCGGATAAGGCTTGAATTTTAACCGTATAGTCACTATAAGTTTTACCTCCAAGTCAGCTTAAAGTGGAGTGAAAAAACTTTTGGAAACCGTCGGTAAAAAAGAGATCTTGTTATTTCGGACGCATGGAGAAGTGTATGAAATGATAAAACTTATATTACAAAAATTAATATTAATATTTTTAATTGAACATCTTACCAATAGGCAAAGAATCGTGTAAATGTATCGATCGACTTTATTTCTTTCGTATTTTATAAACTTCTTATTAATAACCGGATGAAAACACAAATTACCTTCGCAATTTAAGTCCTCCATATGAAAATTTTAAATTACATATAAAATAAGTTTTTATCCTAATAAATCGTCGAAAATATTGTATGGTAATTTGAACATTTAGAAAATTTCTTATTTATGCGCAGTGTTTTTCTAAAATTATTTCACGCCTGAAATATATTAAGAAATTCATAGAAATATCCCACATGAAAAAATCTAAAGTCTTACATCATTCTGTAAGAGAAGTTTTTATATCAAGAAGTTTTTATACGAGCATGTGAAAAGGTATACTTATTTTACTGAGAGAACTTATACATTAGGATTTAAAAGCTTTGATGAGGTATAGAACAGCTTATTATTTCAACTTAATGCATACTTAGACAAATTTTTCTAAATAATATAGAAGGTCTGAGTAAAATTTCTTCTACAATGTAAAAAATTGACTTTATCATTAACTCAATTTGTATTCATGTTACATTTTATAGTCTTACATGTATTAAAATGGATAAAATTTTGAAAAAATTAAAGAACTTGAGTAATCTTGTATGAATGATAAGTAAACCGTACGTTTGTTCATAGTTTAATTAAAAACTTTTATAAACGGCAGTGTTCTGCATAAATATTTTAATTACATAAATAAAGAGTATTTTGTGTGAAAAATGAAATTTTTCATCTGAAAGCACGTATTGAAACAGAAACATGTATTTTATTATTTCGTGAAATTACATATCTAGTATAGATTATAGTTGAATATATTACACTAATTTAAAATATTAATTTTGAACTGAATTTTTTAACAGAAATTTAAAATTTAATACAATGAACTTGCAGATTTTTATTAAAAATAACAAACCATATTTAATGGGTTAATTTTTATGGAAATTCGAGTAGGAGACTTGTTATTAAGCGATGTAATTCATAAATTCATAATTAGTTTTTAAAGGTCGTCATTACGATACAATAAAAACTACTAGTACTATACGTTTAAAAAGTAGAATAGATAATTATATGTTGATAGAGACTTGTTCAGAATATAGTAATCTTAATTTTTTACACTATAAATTTAAAATCGAATTCAAGAGTCAGAGAAAATCTGTAATTTGCGAAGTTAAAATTCCAATGCTAAATTTTAATGCCGACTTTAACACGAGTTTGATCTAATTTAGTACCAAGAACTTTAACACTGTGATTTTCCAACTTTAAATTTCATTTGAATTCTAGAATTTTTTATGACGTGCAAAAATGTGAAGAATATTAAATCTTCAAGTTTTCAACGTATTTTTTACTAATAATTAATTGCACATAATTTGTAAAATAAATCATAAGTTATACGAGCAATACAATGAGCGTAAAAAACAGTTTCCCCTATTATACTGGCATTTTCTTTAAATATTATCAAATACAATATTAAATAATATATTGTTTCAGTTTTGAATAAATTTTCATTGAATATTCATAAATATTATTAAAAAGTCTGAATCAATGAAAATTAAAAGTCATAATTTTAAAAGTTACATATTACCATTTTTAAATACTTTTGAATAATTATTCACAAGAGTTATCAAGTTTACATTTGGGCAAGAAAAATAAATATAAATATTTAAAGATCAATCAAGTTTGATTTTCTTTATTATGAGCAGTAAAATATTTGAAATGTTCTTGATACATTATCAATATATTTATTGTATTCTATATATTCTGAATTTTGCAAGCTATAAAAACTTTCTATCCTATTCGTAGGCTTTTAATATTATGATTTGCAATTATAACAAACTTCATTCTTCAAGGGTATTCTTTATATTAATACTTTAAGTAATTACAGTCTATAAAGTAAATACATCACTTATGTTCTTACGTGGCTAAGAGTCTACGGTACCGATATAAAAATAAACTGTTTTTTCGCAAATTTATATTCCCCATCTCTTTTCACAGGCATACTTATGTTTTCTAAAAATTTGTCTATCCACACGTAATATGGAACACAAAAAGCCAGTGACACAAAGGCTGGTTAGGAAAACCTGCTCTGAGTCAGGCTGAATAAGGTTAGAACAAGGGAACATGGTGAAAATAAACCCCGCGTTTTCTTGAGCTCGGAAAATCCATAAAAACAACGTGTGCGTATATGTACGTATATGTACACTTGATGTTCTATCTAAATGTCAAAAGACCTATTTTTAACGAAACAGTATTCAATGCACTTAAAACTGCATCATTGTATTTCTTCTTCTCTAATGAGAAGAAGATGTACAAAATAACCGTAGATAATTTTACTTCACGAGGAAAGATTAATATTTTGAATGTATGAATGCTGTTAATGCCACTTTCATACATGAAAATAAAAAATAATAAAAGGTAAACAATTTATGATAAAGAAATTAAGTAAAATGCAACATTGGTGCAGAAACCTTTCTTTATACATAAAATTCCAATAAAAAATTAATCATAAATCATATGCAAACAGTGAAGTTGTTTTCTACGCGATAAAATATTACGAATAACTTGAAAATAATATTTCTAAGTAAAGGTTATACGTAAAATTGATTAGACATTATAATACTAATTTCGATCTAATGGAACTTAATTAAAATTTTTTTCTGAAATCGATATCCATTCATCATTTGCTTATAAACTATTTCTTTTCATTAGAATTTTACGTCTACTCTAGATAATTTATTATCAAATATGAAATAGGTAATTCTTTATAAAGAATTAAAAATTATATAAATATGACGATTTTCACACTTCATTTTAAACTGCATTAATTTTAAAATTTTAAGATAATTATGATATTTGTAAAATTATAAATACTTGTACAAAATTCGAATTAGAAATATATTTACCGACACTAGAATGAAGGAAAACTGTACCAACGAAACAGTATATATTTAAAAATTTTAGCTGCCCATTTAAAATTTTATTTGTATTTTCAATGAAAAATTATCTACGTTTAACGTAATACAAATCAGTGTAAATAAATGTATCTTTCGATTCATCTTTTCAACCTGTAATTGTGATTGCTGTAACAATATCTGTCAATGCGTTTTAGTTAGTAAATTTTTATAAAGAGATGCAAGAAGTTTTTCAAGAATGCTTTAAAAAAATCAATATTTTAAAAAATATATATTGTAAATATTGATAAGTTGTGATAATATTAATAAGATGGAGGTGAATCGTTAAAAAATTTAGATATCGCTCTCGCTGTTTATATCAATCCATTATTTACGGATTAAGTACATGTCAAATGTACGTGTCGCAACTGAGTAAATTGTTAATCCTTATTTAACCTGTTGCAGCGCTGTGCTCCTTTGAGAACTCCGCTTTTCTCCGTAATTGGAGCTCAGTATTTCTGTCGAACTCTGAGGTTTCGAGCTCAGAAGTGCACTGCGATCTACAGTGCCCGTGGTATTAGGAAAATAAATAATTGTAGGAAAGATATTTTGGGAAACGACGAAACACAGCATTTCTAAAGAAATTACAAGGTTAATTTGATCTAAATCTATGGCAAATTTAAGGGCCTAAATAAATTATTATAATTTTTATCGCCCGTTGCATACAACAAATATAATGTCGCAAATAAAATATCATCGTCGGAGAAAAGCAATTCTTGCTTTGATATCAGCTTCAACGCTTTCTTGTAATTTCGGATATGCAAAATGTAGTTCTAAGCTAATTCTCGATAATGACGAATTCCGGTCTTTTAGTCAGTGGACTCCATTCCTGTCCTGATAATTATAATCGTTCTTTTTCTAGTTTTGTCATAAAATACATTAGATGCACTTACACACCTGCTTTCATAGACAGAGATATCAAAAGAAAAATAATATCTCGTTTTATAATTTATCTTATTTGAATATTCTATTTCTTTCCTGTACTGAATAGAATGATCTGGAGGTAAAAATGAGAGGAAAAAAAGGAGAGTGACCCAGAGAAAGGAAGCAACTTTGCACTGAGTAATTATATTTATGTAGTATCAAGAGTGAACTTTGCACCTCAACTTTTATTTATTTATTTTTTCTAGTAAAGGTCAATGGAATGTACAAAGTCTTGTTAAATTAAAAGTAAAGTTTTTTATTCTTTTCATAAATAATTAATTTTTCTAATATTTCTTAGTTTAGTGAAATTTAAATTTCCCTTATTAATATAGCGATATCTGAATTTTAATTTTAATCTTTCTAAAAGAAGAGAGAACGTTTATAATAAAATAGCTTTAACTATGAAAATATAAATCAAAATTTATCACTGTATGTAAAATTTAACCTCGTATTTATTATATTACGGTTATAACACCTATAAATTTTCTTTCCAGAAATAATATTGAACTGCATTCAATAACGTAAATTCTATTGATATTTATAATAAAATAATACATTTTTAAACTAACGATATTAATCAAATCATACGTGTTTATTTAGTTTATTTAGTATTTTAAAATTAACTTTTTGATAGAAAATTTGAAAATATAAACTCAAACTTTTGGATAAACAGATTTTATTTATGAGTTAAAAGTTACAGTTGTGTTGATCTTTAAATATCTATCAATGATAATGTAATTTGTCTTATACCCTCAACACTACCAAATATCATATTTTACATAATAAATGTTCGTGTAACTTGATATAAGTCTTTTGTCAAAGTATACGAGTTTAAATTCACAAACTTTGGAAATTTCACAAATACAGATTATTTAAAATTTGTATTTACTCCGAATCAGTACAAATAACTAAAATAACATTTATACAGAGTTATTGATGGTTAATTAAAATTTTGTATTAAATAAATAAAGAGCAGAAAAATTGATAATGAGAGTCTCTTAAATGAAAAAGTTCTTATCCATACTAGTGTTAACTATAAATAGATTATTTATAGTATGTACTTTTAAGGTCAAACTCTTTAAGAAAGATATTTTATATGAAAATGTAATTCGGCAATTTTTTATAGTTTACCTTATTTATTTGAACAATTTGACGAAGATATGCAAATTTTGCATTAATAATAACTATTAAAGTAGTTTTTTATTTTACATATGTATGGAGTACAATTTAAAAAACGGTTTAAATAAAATTATTTAAACAGAAATCGTTTCACATGGGTAAATGTTATTATACCAAATAGTAAAAATTACACTGAGAAAGATTATTTCTAATCACAAGATAGGACTCATCGACTGAAATATACCATAATCTCAATGTGTAGAATAATACACTTCTAAACAATTACAACAATAGTACAACGAAACATACAATTTATTGATGTTTTATTAACTTGTTGCAAAAAATGATCATCTGAAGAAAATAGCAACAAATTAAATCAGTACATTCATTATAGTCTTTTTGTTAACAACAAATGTCATACATATTTAAATACAAAGTAAAAGTGACATTAAAATTATTTTTAAAGGTTTAATCTAAATATCATATATATTTTTATATAACTCCATGGTATGGCCATTTTCTTCTTTACATCACTACGGAGCTGTTATCGAAAAAAAACTTTTACTTTTATATTCTTACTGAAAAAATCGAATTATCTTGCTGAGATTACCAGATAATTTGTTGGGCTTAGTATTATTCCTAGAGTATTAGAATAATAAAAGATAATACGTAATCGTTTAGTATCAATAATGAATCGTTTGCTGAAGCAGAATATCTTTTTCATTTACGAACCATTTGGTTTTATAGCATAATCATAAATTGAAAAATGCACACAAATTATTGTTCATATATATTTTCAAAATAAATTATAAAGGTATCTTCCTTGATTAACATTTTTTCGCATACCATCTGTTCTTATTTATCAATTCTGAATCGATTTTGTGGATTTAGTTGAAGCATCGGTCGAATAAATTTTTAATAAATCATCCACTTGATTTTTTAACATCAGCTCTGAAGTAATTCGGTGCCTTTTTAGGTGATCTGCACGTTCTCTTCGTAAAAAAATTTTAAAAAAATAACACTGCTAGGTAAACTTATTGTCTGTATATTAAAAAAAGAAAACAATACGAAAAATACATTATCCAGGATTTGTAAAAGCGTAATAAAAAGATATTGTATTTTATAGTGAATAAAAAGAAGTAATGACAAATATTTATATATTAATATTGAGTTATAATGATATTTAATATTATGATCTTAATAAACTCAACGAACTTGAGCACCCATATCGGTATTTTATAGAGAAGAATTAGGACATTTTTCTTATTAAAATTCATTGTTACTACAATATTTGTTAAAATAATTTGTAAATATGAATAATTTTACGATTAATTCTTATTTTTATATTCTTGGATGGACACGGACACACACACACACACACACACACACAAAATATACACGTAATCTTCTATTTAAAATCATACACTTTTCAACTTCAAAATACTTTGTTAATTTGTTATATGCAGTTTTAAACTTTAAAATGTTATGATAATAACGACATTATTTAAATTTTTTAGTAAAACACTTATTTCTTTTATATCGAAATTCCTTTAATAGCTTTCTCTGTGAATTAGTTCTGCTCTGATTCCTTTAATAGCATTTTTAATACAAATTTCATCTTCAACAGAAATATAGAAAGTCATCATAACTACATTTTATCTTTGGAAATACGCAAGTGCATCTTTTAATTGCTCAACTAATCCATTAGTCTGTCGATGGTGTACATTAGTCATGAAGTGTGTAGACAATTAAACAATGTAATGCTTTAAAAATGAATTAAGTAATGCGTTATCTTTGAATTTCCTCATTTTCATGAAAATTGTGAAATCAGCAAAATCGTTGAAAAAGGATTTTCACGACTATTTTATTGAACATTATTAGCAATTTAAACATCGGATGAACAAATAGAAAAGTCTACAAATAAAGTACGTAAATCCTCTAAAATATAGCATAGATTGAATAATGTCTACGTACATTTTTTCAAAGCGCCTACATAATAAATTTAAGTTATTAGTAATACAGAATATGTATTTTAATATTTTTTATTTTTTACTTTTTACCGATATACGTATTTCAGTTCATTCTACGCAAAATTTTCTTGATGTAAAATCATTTGTTATAAGCTTTATCGTAAGTTGCATTTACCGATGCCTTATGTGTGTAGTTACACAAAAATATATGCCTTTCAATTTAGAAATATTTTTAAACTTCTTTGGTGCTTTAAAAATAAATCATTTTAAATATTTTTAATTACGAGAAAAATGTAGTAAAATTAAAAATAAAAGTATTATTTTGAATGTCTAAAGTTTTCAATATATTTTTTAACTTTTTAATCACAACATTTATAAACAATTGAAAAAAATTGTGAAATCTGCCTTCAATTACATAATGAAAATATTGAGTAGCTTTAATTATAGATGAAAGTTTCTTATCGTAATATGATTATGCAATATGATTTATTACGACCATACGTACGAACAATTTTTATAACTGTTATTCCTATTTAATGTACGTTATCAATTTACTTTAACTGCTTAATTCGATTTATTTATCATGATATATGAACGGACATCTGAGGCCATATTTACTTATTACGAAACTTTTTTCTGATCGATAAATATTTGATCACATCTTTTTGACCTTTTATAAATATATTTTATTTAGTCGTGGAACTTTTCGACATATTATTCAAAGTACTTTTTCTTTTAATAGATGCTTATACGTAAAGCCGATAAAAGTTAACTATGCCCAAAAGCTTGTACATTCGTACAAGATGTGGTTTTAATATTTTGAAAAATACTATTGGTTTTATAAATGCTATTTTTCATTTTGGAATGTCATTACAAGTTATACAAATATGAATCATCAATATATACGAAATCGCACTCATACAACATTTAATCGATAAATTATCAAGTGTTTAAATTATGTCACAGATATATCTTGTATTCAAATAGATTAATATGTCTGATCTTACAAGCGTGTTTTCATATTATTTTAGTTTGATGATAAGCACTGAAAATTTGTTTTTACTTGTATCTTATGGAACTTTAGTTGGATACACCATAAAGATAGTCATTCGCGTTGGTATTTAGATCATCCTTTAATCGGCAATCCGTAATAATCTATGGACAAACGCTATGATTCATCCCTCTTCGACATTATGCTTAGTGAAATATATAGTGATTTTTTGAAAAATCAATAATGACGTATTTGAGAATAGGATCAATTTTTTTTAATACTTCAAATTGATTTTATGTCCCTGACTTTGCAAGTCATATACGCGTTCAAGGTCATGTTACTGTAATGCACCTTGTTATGTATTACAGATGTTGCCCTACCTGCGGAAAATGTAACTTTATAGCAGCACTTGAGAGGCGTATGGTGCGGAGAATTAACATACGCAGAATTTACCGTTATAAATCTATGTTAAATGTCACAGCTGGTCATTATTTAGAGTTACTGTCTACTCTTAGAGTCAATGAACAGACGGTTCTGGATGAGAAAGTCTACGGCGGAGTATGGTTTCGCAATAACGTTAACGATTATATACCATATAATATGTGCTTCGTAAATATTAATTTTCTTGCTATTAATAGCCAACATTTTTTCGTTTGAGTAGGAACTTTACATCAGAAAACAATTTGGTACTAATGACCATAAGATAAGCAACTTAAGTTTCAAAATTTTCTTTTTTGTTGACAAGAAAGTGACTCTAATTGAATTTGCATTTAATTATCGCAGAAGACTCTTATTAGTTTTAAACGATAAAAGCCTCGTTGTTTCGTTTGATGTTCTGTCAAATACTTGCACAAAATCAGGCATTTAATGGCCTGATGACGCCTTGTGTACAATTGAGCAACTTGCTTTTCTGATTATGTATATTTAATCTAAGTACGAATACTAATATTAGTTACTTTCAAGATCGATCGAAACTCTGTAATTCGATAGGTCAACATTTCAATTACCTTTAAAAGTGCTTGAATGCAATGATTCATGTGCGCTCGAAACCAAAGCAATATAAAGCGAATAATATTGCTGGATACGATTGAACTTTGCAAATCTTTTGAACAATACAGTAACAATTTAGACTTGTGGTTATCTATGTTTTATTTTAGAAAATGATAGACTTGACTTGAATGATTGTGCGAAATCTAATGATAAATCTGCTTTTGCACAGTTTGCAAAGGGTTTTACTTTCACGTTTTCGTAACGAGGTTTATCGTAAGGGTTTATTATTTAATTTAAGTACAAGAAACTATTATTCGACATATTAATACGAATTTTCAAAGTTGTATCCGTATATTACTTAATTTATATCTGACTAAGTCCCATTATATCAAACATTATTCATGATGTCTTTTTCATTTCTGACATCTCTTACTACCCACCATTGTATATAATTAAAATTAAAAAAAAACGCTAAAATAATATTCTATATGACAATTCTTATAAATTAATATTCATAAAAAGAAAATCACTGTCTCACAAATACTCGAACTAGGTCAATGTCGCTAATAAATATACGAAATTTTAATATGAAATTTAAATAAAATTTTATACGTAATAATTGTACGAAAGTATTTTTAAGTGAATTTGAAAGTCAAGTTTCTAACATTATAAATTATAACATAATAAATAACATAAATAAATAATAAAGAATGTTTATATGTGCATAAGTGAATTAAATGTGCAATGAATAATATAGAATCTAATGCAACATTTACTCGAGAAGTAATTCTCTCTCTGTGTGTGTGTGTGTGTGTGTGTGTGTGTGTGTGTGTGTAAGAAATAGAAGAGATTAAAAATAAAATACGTTTTCAGGAAAAAGACAAAAAGCTTTCTTAAGAATATTCTGAAAAGAAAAATCTACAAATAGCTCTCGATGGAGCTTACGCACTAGATATTTTATTGCTTTATTCCGAGATAGTCCGTTAAGCTTTCATTTGGGGGAATTTTGAAAGTGCAATTCTACAACTTTTCATTTAAAAGTTTTGAATTATCTTCATTTTACTCCCAATAATCTTTCATTACTTTAATCCTTAATAATTTCATTAATTAGTTCATTTATTTTTAGTAAAGAGGTACTTAACAAAAACTTTAATATTAAAGATTTTATTGATCGAGGATTAACTCAATTTGAGTAAAATTTTATAAGCCGTAATTAGTGATAAAATTTATTCAAAATTGAAATAAATTTCAACTCTTTAAATTGAAAAGTATTTTCTTTTATACTACAGTTCATTTTAGCTATAAGAACAATGGAATCAAAACAAAAGCTGTCAATCACGCAAAAATAATTTTCACGAGTTTTCTTAATTTTTATCCCTTTCCTTATCTATGTAATAAATATAGAAACTCACGATCGATAGTTTTCTTTGTTAATTTGTTCAATACGTTTTTTCAATTCCACGTCATACATGTAAGATTCGAACTGTAGTTTTCAATAAAGCATCAATTTATAAAAGAGGAAAATTTTTTTAAAGATTTATTAAAATACATAATTAAATTTACAAAAGCATGTATAAAAATTCAACTTATTAAAAAATTGACGTTATTATTACAATTGAATAATTTACATGATTCAATGTCATAGACATGATTAGTTTTAATTTGAAATAGCTATATTGAACAATAACTATTTCTATTAAGTTGTTCTGTATATATGTTCATTATTATTAACGATGTAATTGTTAGTAATAAATAGTGAAAACTTTATTATTGTAAATAAGTAACTGTGAAATTATATCAAGTTAAAAGAAACAAACTGTTTAAAAAAATTCAGTTGAATGTCGTGTAAAGTTAAAATGGCTACTGCTTTGAAAAGAAAAAAACCTGTTAAAAAATGTATCATATTTAATTTACGTGAATTAAAAATAAATCAACTTTTATAAAATAAACAGTAAAGAGACGTAACTTTAATTGTTATTTCTTTCGAATATGCATTTTATTTGACATTTTTTATTTAAAGTGCTTAATAATTTTAAGAGATCTTTTTTTGGTCGTGTAGACCTTCAATAATATATTTATTTTCATAAATTTTCAAACAATCTTTCATTAGTTCTGTAATAAATACCAAATCTATCGCACGAGGGTTATTTGCGTTTCATTTGTGTCAACGTTTGTGTTCATTACATGCTAACCACATTTTATCCATATTAAGGAAGAGGCACAAATATTAACCATAAAGCCTCGAAAATACATTTAACTGGACGAAAATTAAGAACTACTTAAATAATTTTTTTGAAGAAAAAGAAAATTGGGTACTACACATTGGACATATAAACTATTTTGAAATAATTGTTTACGCACGTGTATCTATCAGTATCAATGATGAAATATTAACATAAATTCATGCCTGTATATTCATAGATTAGTATGCATGTAGTGTTACCGCTAATTACTGGTTATATTATAAATAAACCTGATATTTCTCGAGAATACAACAAGCATTCTAATCGTTTGACTCCTATTATCAATCGATCTCTGAAAAGCACATTTTATACTAAACGTATATTTATATTGAATTCTTATTTAAAGCATCGACTTTCGTGGGCTTACACGCAAATCTAAGTGACAATCGTTTTTATTGAAAATACCATTATATAACGTTCATCTTTTACATACATTCTTCAAAATCGCGTTCGATAACAAAGGTTGATCAGCATCATCATTTACGTAATATTACTCGAGCATGTACAGAATAAACGTATGAAAATAAAAGAAAAGTTAAATACAATTTTATTTACGAATATTAATCGTACTACGTTGAGAATACTATGAAAATCACCATTGATATAAGCTATCTTGTAACGTGAATTACTATTGAAGTTAAAAGTTTGGTATACACTTGGGTGGAAGCATGAGTCGGGTACGTATGTACCATTCTGCAAACGCAACAGACAGAAAGTCTACTCTGTGTGAATTACGACAGAGGGCAAAGAAAGATTGTACGACTTCCGGTTGTTAGTACGGGATTATCGTTACATACGTAGTAAAATGTATTACATTAATACTTATAATAGTGCGATAAGCTGTAATTGAGAAATTATATTCGCGTAATAGAATACGAATAAAAGATTATTATTTCGAAATAATAACTAGAAAGGCCAATGTTTGCGCTAAGAGTTACTTAAGTTATTAACCGTACAAATTTGTTCGTTTCGATGAATATCTGCTTGTAAAATTTGTCGCTAAAATAAATATGAAACTGCATTCATCTTTTTATGTAATACACAATAAGCCGATCACACACAATTATGATTGTAAAAACGATTCGAAACGTATTGCAATTAAAGTTTCATTTATAAATATAAGCAAATTAAAACTTGGGAGTGACTAGAGTACAACATAGGACCAATCTTTCGCAATGAATTGACGCGAAGATCCGATGTTTTTTCTTTAAATTTATAAATTTAAATTGCTTCGTAGTCAACCATTGCGTAAATTGTTGAAATGAAAATTTAAAAAATTGTCGATGTCGATCGTTGCTTAAAAGAGCGCGTAACGTAGTTCGAATACGATATTCGAATACGCGTGCACAAGATACTTGAGAAATTCGTAAATAATTGAATACTCGATCATCATTATTGAGAACGAATTAAAAAAAAAAAAAAAAAAGTACAAGTACCACGGATTTAATCGACGGTAAAATATAAATTTTTATCTTTCCTACATCCCACGTTCGTAGCTCATTAAACGTATTTACTTATAATTAAACTATAATTTATAAGTTGAAATTTACGATCGGAGGACGCACGTACTATCACTGGGGTCGTTAAGTAATGCAGCATGATTCATCTTTAAATCAATAACGGAAAGACACGTGAATAAAGAAGAAGAAGAATGCAGGAGAAAATTGTAGGAAGAAAACGGCTGGTGTCAGCCGCGCGTAATGCGATCGAAATTAAAAATTTAAACTTCTAACGATGTTTTATTAACGATATTTATATTCCTCGTAGTGGCGTTATTGCGTTTCAGGCAAAAGCGCGGTGGAGAAAGGTCATAAACGTAAGGTTACAGAGTAAACTAGAGGAGCCGACGGAGGTGCCGCCTTTCGCCGTCGTTCGAAACCCTCAAAAGCAGGCGTTCGCTGAGTAGGGGATACCGAGCACTGGTGGTGGTGGATAAAGCCACACGGACGTAGTCGCGCAGCTCTCGCTAAGTCGCAACTCGTCAAGCCAGGCCAACAAGTCAACAACGAGTTACGAGTTACGAGTTACGAGCGACCGCGCAAACGCCAATCCGAGCAGACCGCAACTCTGGCACGGGCACAGTGCACCAGTACGTCAGTCGGTATACCGTCGCCGTCGAACGCGCGGGAACACGACCCACCAACGACGCATCATCGTCGACGAGGAACTACCGTAACGTAACGTAACGCAACGCAACGCAACGCAAACTCGGCCGGCCATATTAAAAGAGCCCTGCGCGTTGCCCTCCTCTCCACCGCCATCGCTTTATCGGACGTTAAATCGAGCGACGCGTGGGTAGGAAAGCGGTCGCGACCGCGTGCCTCCGAGTCCCGAGTGTATCTCCCGCTTCGTAGTCCGGCGTTCGACGTCGCGCGCACCGTCCTGTCGAGCCTAGTGTCGTCACTGCAGCCGTCGACCCCCGATAAAAAATACGGGAGCTGCGAGGAGGAGGAGCGACGCTCGTCGGTGTCTCCGATCATGTCGTTCGAGTCGCTGAGCAGCGACGACGCGCCGCGGAAGCTGCCTCGCGCCTTTGTCAAATAACAGTCGGTGTCTAGCCGACAGGCGAGCCACTTGTGAATCCGGGGGGAGCCGAAGCGTTCGAGGGGAAGGTGCGTTTCCATTCATCCATCCATCCATCCAGCGACCTTGCGAGGGACGAACTCTAACATCGACGATCGACACGCGCGTCATCGGTAGAGCCCCGCTTTTCCACATGTGAGTTCTGCCATCGTCAGCCTTTCTCCTCACCTTCTTTGACCTCTCCGGTTCTCAGTATGTATATGGATCTTTCCCTTTTCTTCGTCTTCTTCCGCCTTACCTATCGCTGCGGGTCTTTCTCCCTCGACCATTAATTGATCAATATTCGAAACGGATGCGAGGGAATTGATTGTGTCTGGCAGCAGCAGCAGCAGCAGCAGCAGCAGCAGCAGCAGCAGCAGCAGCAGCAGCAGCAGCAGCAGCAGCAGCAGCAGCAGTAGCAGCAGTAGCAGCAGTAGCAGCAGTAGCAGCAGCAACAGCAGCAGCTCTCACGCACTTTTATAGCGCACGGGGGAGAGAAGTCCTTAGGGAGTGCTTGAGAGAAACGGTAACGAGATCGACCTTCCTCCTCCCTCGTGATAGCGCGCTACGTTTCTCGCGGTACACGATTGTTCGAATATTCGAACAGAAAAGGGGATCCTCGAGTCGAGCAAAACTGCTCCAAAACTGAAGTGCGAATAAAAGATTGATAAATATGCAAAAATAGCAGTTTTCTGCCAGTGTGTCTCGATTTCCCACGCATCTTGTACTTTTGCTTACAACGATTCCCTCCACATGTCACTGTTCGGTTATACGTGCACGCGCTCTTCTGTTCGTTAAGAATCGATAACCCATGAGTTTTAATGCGTATACAACTGTGCGCGTAAATATGTTGCACTCGTTTCGTTTCATCGTTTTATTTTTCTTCCCCCTCCCTTACGACCGAGACTGATTCTCGACGCTGGTTGTTTCTTAGCGAAGACCTTACATCGTTTTTTTCTTTTAATATCGCACATGTAGCAATAAACTTGACACTGCTACTGAACTCGATGTTGATCAGACCTTATAAAGCATACACAAAACTCTTACCTCTTCTTTTCGGCATCGCTATTTGTCCAAAAGATTAGCACGCACAAGTATTTACATTTATAAATCAATATATCTATATATCGGAGGCTAGAGTATCTTCGGCCAGAGATTAAATGTGCGCAAAGCTTGCATCAATGCTGCACGATGTTTATTTTATCAAACGTATTACGGAGAAAGTTCCACTGTGTCGTGAAATTGCAACAAAGATGGGATTGATTAATTTTTAACAGACTTTACGTAAAGACGAGTATTTCTTTGGTTAAACTCTGGTTAAACTCTGGTTAAATGTACTCTACATCTATCGAACATTTAAGAAATATCTTCCTTTTTTACACAATTACAAACCGAAAGAGATACAGGGAAAAGTTGGAATTTTTGAGCACAAATGAGTGATTTGGTCGCTACGGTTGCGCGATAATTTCCACTTGATTTATTTTGCGTCTGTTTTGATAATTTATTCACCATCGTTTCAGTTAGATTTCTTTTCTTTTCTTTTTTTTCTTTTATTGTTAATATCGAAACGTTTTATTTGAATTGTTTCTAATACAACATATTAATACTTAATGTATCAGAGAGTGGCAAGAAGAGGATAACTTGGTAACTATCCTAACTCGAATAACGAGTGTTAACATGAGGGCTTCCAAAAGGGATTGGATGTTCAGAGTCCAGGTATGATATAATCTTGATTAATTATTGTATGAAATATGACTACATGTAGGATAATATTATATCTTCACCCTGATAATTAAAATCCTTATCTTTGTTTTATAATGAACAGAAGTGCCTTGCGATATTGCAGTATACGAGTACATATAATTATATTAGTGATAAATCTGAAATTATATATCTATTAGTTATAATGAAAAGTCTATAAAAATGTTATTTGCTATTATTATATATATCGATTCTTCAGATAAGTAATAAATTCAGCACTTATCATATTCAGCAATTCAAGAAACATATTGAAACTTATTTATTGAACATGTTTAACGTATTCTTGATTATTTTAATATTTTTATTATTTCCCAATTTTTCATTTTCAAATAACTATATTTTAGAATACCCTATATGTTTGTAGTCAAAGTCAAGCTCTTTAATTTGCATTTACTGGTGCATATAGAAACCACATTTACTGATAAATATACATAGATACTTTAGTAATATTTTTGTCTTGAAATGATCACTATATTTTAACTTATTAATATCATTAACTATAAACTTTTATCACTATCTGTAGAAGAACATACTTTGAATAATTACATTTATTCGCTGAGATTTCTTAGAACAAATGAAAAAGAAATCAGAACATTGTTTGATATGCTAGTTAAAAATTATCATTTCTTTGTCTGGAATGCTCAGATTTTTTAAAATAATTATTTACTGATCTTAGCGGTAGTATATATTAGAGTTTATCTGTGTTAATTGGGATAGGTGCCTGGCTTGGAGAAAAACGATGTTGTATTTGTTGTGGGTAATCTACCAGAATTGGGTGCCTGGAACCATAATCAGGCTATTCAGTTAACAAGAGAAAACAATGGTACTGATTCACCAATAGTATTTGATAATAACAGCTCGATAGACTTTGCAGATATCTATGGAAACTCCACCGATGGATTAGATTCTTTGGGAAATAGTACTTCTGATCATTCTGATGAGTGAGTACAATATTTTGGGCCAATTGAATTGATAATTGACAAACCTTTTTTATTGGCTTACACGTATGTTTTAACAGAGGCCAGATCTTTTCACAAAAAATTGCTTTGCCCTCTGATGCCGATGTACAATTCCGTTTCTTCATAGCTGTAGTTTGTCAGCCAAATGGTACAAAAAATTCAGCCAAAACTTTTATTATCAGAAAATGGGAAACTCACATGTCACCAAGACAAATAAAAAAGAACAGTAAGGAACATTTGTTTTTATTTGCTAATTGCTTTTATAACTCTGCTAAAACTAATGAAGGAAATATAATATTCTTTTTTATGAATTTTTAATTTAAATCCTTTATCTGATTTTAACATATCCTTTAACATTGCCTTTAATATATCCAAAGAAGAAACTAATTTATAGAGTTGTAATAATTCTAATATCCATTAAAAACGCATCAAGAGAATGTGCACTTATTAACACACACCTACCTTATTTAATATGCTACATATAAAATAATGAAACCTACATCATTTTAGCACCAAGCAACTTCACTGAATTTAGCTTACCAGATCCAGATAAATTTGGTTATCATAATGAATATTGTAAAATTGAGAGGGGATGGCTCACAGATGAAACAGTAATTCAATTCAAGCTTTTTAATAATCCTATTAAATTATGGAAGAATAGATTACAAAATAAAAAAGTTCAAATAAAAGTAAGATTAATGTCACAGTTTTTTATCTACAAAATTTACACAGAAATTGAAGATTAATATTTAATAAATTAATATTTAATTAGATGACCCCAGTTAACTTGGTTAGACATAATTCATTAGAGTTACAACAGTTAGGAGGAGATTGTGTAGATGACAGTCTTTCAATGGATACTCAAGATATTGTAGATCAACCAGCATTCAGTATTACAGAAATAGCTGTAAGACTTCACACAATATATAATTAATTGTTTATTGACCTTTTACTTTTTTATGTTGGATAACTATTATAAATTTTAACAGGTCATGAACGATGAAGAGGCTTATTTCAAATACCAAGGTCAGTTTGGTCGAGCCTATAATGATGATGAATTTCTTATCTTCAATGTAGCAGTTCGTTATCCAGAAACAGTCGTAAGTATTAATAATTTAAAAAAACTAAGTGAACATAGATATGGAATGGATTGACAGGTGGATTCCCTCAGACTGATGTTTGTTATTCTAACTTTTCAAAATTATAACATACAATTATACTTGATATTCATTTTTTTTAACAATTCTCAAGGTAGTTATATTTTTTTCATTTTAATTTAAAAAAGATTATATAAATATTAAAATGTCAATTGAGTAGTAACAAACTACAATCAGGGGCAATGTCATAAAAACAATTAGGACACTTTAAGTGCACACATTGACCATACCATGTGAGTTTTCAGTAGACCACGAGTAGGCCAGCCACGACTTCTTATACTAGTAAATTTTACTTTTTTTTCAATTTGGTAAAAGATGGTTAAACTTGTTCAGCAGCTTGTTGCCTCAAAGTGAAGACCAGTGACGATGCCTTCGCAATATAATATGGACAGTTGGATGTGAAAGCTGAGAGCCCTTGACTTGTACAAAAGCAAGAACATGATCAATCTGGTGTTCTGATACTAAGCATTGCTTTGCATCATGTGTCACACATCACATAGAGATATGATGGTTTTGATTGTCGTTTACCCTGTTCGCTCCCATCCTCAGCGCCTAGACTCTCGTAAACTGTATTGTGCAATAGACAGAGAAAAAGCATAAAGAGATTTAGAGAGAAATACTTATTTTGCCATTAAAAAAGGAAAGAGAGAGAGAGAGAGAGAGAGAGATAATGAGATAATGAGATATACATGTGTATATATGTATATATATATATTCAGTATAAGTTGCATATTGGTCATTTAATACATCATTTTTTTTTATTTTGCCTTATATAATGAAAAAACTAATAATTTATGTGATAGCGGTTTACGTGGGTCATGGACCTCCACTTTCTCCTTAAGTGCACTGGGCTGTGTGAATAGTGAAAAAATTTATTTTTCAATAATTCATTTTAAGTAACTAAATTATAAAACTTGGCGGTGCGTAAATATTTTTTTAAATTTTTCAAAACTTTTTTAATCATGAGAAACAAATATTCATAAAAATTATTTGTTATAATATTTATTTTAAATTTTAAGTTCTTCATTTTATGAATGAGATATTGTGAACATAAATAGACAAACAAAAGGACTAATCGATATTGATTTAATGGCTAATAAGTTTTGTTGACAAATTAATAAGATGTTTTTATAGAAATCATATTTATAATTTCATAAAATTCTTGTCCACGATTAATTTGGTTCATACATTGCCATGAATAACTGACAGTTTGGTTATTTAAAATAAATTTTTTAAAAATATAACAGTTTCACATTGCTTACGCGGCTTACTGCACTTAAAAAAATATATTGCGATATCAACGCTGTCACATCTCGTATACATCTGTGTGCGTCGAAAATGGTGAGATTCCCATCACTCCTCTATATCCTACTTAGTGTATGACTATTATTTTCTAGCCGACTACCGAACCGCACGTGGCCATCGCTGCGCGGCAAATGCCAGAAATAAAAAGCTATCGAACTTCCGACAAACCAAATTCGAACACGTTGGAATTTTGTTCTTACTTAAAACAAAAATTAATAATTAATGATTGGCAGGTGTTGCGGGCGGCACTTCGTACACCCGGCAGTGAACAGCATTTGGCATATAATTGGTCTGGTTCATTGCTAGATTTTACAAGAAGTAAACTGTACCGGTCAACGTGATTGTTGCTTTATCCAATCCTCACACCTACATTTTTTTGTTGAAAATAATTTATAATTTTAATAAGTTCGCAGAGCGCTACAGTTTACCTTTTGATAAAAAACGATCGAAGATATGACTACTGTCAATGTGCTAGCCTACTAGTAACCAATTGCTTAAAAAAATTGTTGACTATAGGTGCGACGTAGTAAAAAATCTCTATTTCTCTCTATCTCCCTTTTACACTTCAATACCGTATAAAATATTTTCATGACATGTATGTTTATTATACAGTACATTTATAACTGGATTGTGTTCTCTCTTTTTCTCTTATTGATTTTCGTTTCATTTTATTTTTTTTCACACCTCGCATTATTTATAAAAGAATATAAAAAGGAAAAAATAGAGAATTTTATGCTGAGGCATTCTATCTTCGATCGGAAAAATTATTTTGTGAATTATTAACCCTTAGCTATCGTTAAATTTCTTAACGATAATAATAACTTAATTAGTGACGTAAGGTATGTCAGATTTCATATGACACTTTACGAATTATATAAATATAATATTTATACTTGCAGAAAAAATATGTACCAAGGTAAATCATTTATAAATTAATTAAAAGGGATATTAATTACAATATTAACATTATTAATGAACTTTTTTTTATAAAAAATGTCTATTTGTATGTGTAAAGTTTTGAAGGTAGATACTGTGTAGAGCAAAGCACTTTCTTGAAAACGTTGGTATTTGTTAAAAATATAGTTTATAAATTTAAATAGTCTGAAGATTCTAAAAGACTTTTATAAAGTTGTAATTATTCTTGTTAGATGGAGTCTGATAAACACCTGTTCATTAGCTAAGGATTCAATAATTGCAAATCCAATAGCTAAAAAATGTGTCACGAAAGCACGTACACCATTTATCAATGTTGTAGATGATTTTGAAACCCTCCTATGTCTCTTTTTTATGAAAATGTTCTTTCAGGCTTATTTAGTGGATTACTACGTTTACACTACGAGATCCTTTCCTGGGGAACCTCCTACTCACATTGGCTTTAGTTATATTTTACCTGGGGCTTTACAAGCAAGTGTTGGACTTCTTACGGTTGCTATTACAAGTACTAAACATAGACCCATAGGTAATACAAAATTTTATTATTATAAAACATGCAGTTTTTATATTATTAAATTTGTATTCATTAAATAGTAGATTTATATGCTACTTTTAATGTTAGTATAATTAAAAAAAAAAGATATATAATGTTCTCAGTTGATATTACTCATAATAGGTTAAAAGGCTTACGTTTTTTAACTATTTGCTACTGAGTATTTGATAATATAATTTTGAAAACTAAGCAAACTATTGGAATGTATCTTAATAGAGAGTTATAAAATAATACAAAATTATTTGATCTATTATGAAAATGTATTATTTTATTTAATTATGAAACAGTTGGTGTTGCTTTAATATACAGTATTGTTAAAATAAATTGTTAAAATAATTGGAAATACAGTTTAAACATTAATACATTACTAACGTAATAATTTTATATTGCAAATATTCATTGCACAATGGACTGACGCAATGAAGGCGGAAATAGTATTTTAAAGCATAATCGATATTTTAGGACAATTAACGGTAGAGTACGTCTCTATAAAGCCCATTCCTGATTTTCCGTGGGACATGAGTATTTCTTATGCGAAGCATTGGGAGCAAAGATGGTCTGGTTTAGATGTCGGACATCGAGGGCTTGGAACTTCTTTTACATGTCAAATGAAAAAGTAAGGCCTTGTCGATTCTAATTTTCTTTAAAATTTTAGTTAGTTACGCGTTCTATTTATTATTAATACATAATTGTCTCGTTTTGTATATACTGTAATATAACGTTAAGTTGTACTAAGTAACGAGATATTTTTGTAAAATAATTTAATTGTTCATATACTTCCTACTGCATTTATCTAAAACTTATTTTATACTTAAGATGCTTGTGTAATTAATTAAACTATTGTAATTATAGCCGAATTATTCGTGAAAATCTGATTAATATATGTTACTAATTTGAACTACTTATATCAAAATATCATATCATAAATATCAAATAAATTCAAAAGTTTTATAAAATCATTAAGACCTACTTATAACTACATGTAATATATTTTGAAATTTCTAAAATAAACCTATTTGGATTAATAGCTGCGCCAATGTTCGAGAAAACACAGTTGCTTCTCTAAAGACTGCTGCATATCACGGTGCCGATATGGTCGAGTTTGATGTTCAATTATCCAAGGATTTGATTCCTGTTATCTATCACGATTTTTATGTATCAATTTCATTAAAGCGTAAAAAGCAAATAGAGGCTATGGACATGTTAGAAATACCAGTGAAGGATCTTACTTTGCAACAGTTACATTTACTTAAGGTAATTTCACATTTTTACGAGTTTATACTGGATCAATTGTACAGCAGAAAGCTGTAAAATGAATTATATCTTCTACTATATGAAATATCAATTCCAAAAATATATATACGTACATAGTATTTTTTGTATTGTATTTAAATATATACTCGCAAAAATATTCAGAACAATCACATTTCACTAATAATACCAATAATAGGGTTCATGTGTGTCAGTTTAGTTAGTTTTGGGTGGGTTCAAAATTATTATAATTATATGGAAAAAATAAGCACATTAAGACACAGATACCAGTGATTAAAGCATAGCTTTCTTTCTGTAAAATTAATATAATTTGATATATATTTTATATTTTATCAAAACATGTAATATAACGGCCACATTATAAAAATAGGAGGCTATATCTGATAGTTGAATTATTTTTCAAAACTGCTCATACGGTACAGAATATTAAGTAATAAGTGTGATATTATAAAAACAAAGCTAAGTAAAGTTAAATATGAGTTATGGCTTATTAACAAAAATATATTAAAATTCGATATTTTCTTGAAAAAGTTTGATTGATTATTGATAATTTAGTTGAAATTTTTATTCAACTGTATGGTTTGTATAAAATTTATATAAAATTAAAGCTTTTAAAAAATTTATAAAAAATTAATTGTATGTAAGTTAATTACATTTATATATTAAAAGCTATTTATTAAAATCTTTCATTCATAATTATATTCTTTCGTGTTCTTCAATAATAAATGTCTTTTGATAACAAACTATTTTCTAACTTATTGTATTTTAATTTTATTTATACAATTATGTTTGCATAGAAAATAAAGTCGCCTTTTACTTTGTTTTCAAAAATCGAATATGGGAAAGTAACATAGAGAGAATATAACAAGTAAGAAATGACAGTGAAATGAATTTTGCATAAAATGTTTCACAGGATTTGTTTATTTTATAATTATTTTGATCAGTTTTTATTAGAATTTAATAAATTGTGCTGCAATTATTTTAATAACAAAATTTTTAAATTTGTATTCGATAGAATTTTCCCAATACATATTTTGTATTTTAATAAATTTTTTAATGTGAGGTTTCGGTTTCCTTACTGTTTCTTTCCCTTCTTTATTATATTCTTTTTTTCTTATTGGTATTGCCAAATCAGTAGCTCATAATTAAGAGCAGTGAGAAAAACGTAGGGAGCTCAAAATGCCACAATACTTATTGCTCCCGCAAATTTTAGAACGTGACAATTGATTTCACACAATGTCGGATTCGACCTTATTTTTGATATTTGACAGGATTTTTATTACCCTGGGGACTCCTTGGGTCAGGTGCTGTATTACCTTGATAAAGACGAGCAGGGGGTTAACCAACGGGTGAGCTTTCATATTGATTGCGCGTTCTCATGCAACAGTTATTGCATGCATTAAAATTTGCGTTACCTATCTAATATCTATCTAATGGAGTTATGCGATATTCATTAATCTTTATCTATCGCCTACTACACGGAGATGGTTAATTGCCTTAAAAACCTGAGACTAAAATCAGAAGTTGACACATATAATTAGCTATATTTAATATTAAAATAACATTACCTTTGTATCAACGTATTATATTTCAGAGAAGTTTTCAATTACTTTACTTTAACAAGCAACAATTCGAAACAGGTCATATTTTTACGTGTTATCATTTTTTAAATTTTGTTTGAAAATATAATTATTTGTTTATGAATAAAGTAACACCTTTTATATTTTAAAATTTAACGTAATATGAAGTTCTCGAACATTTTTAATTTTAACTTTTAATTTTTAATTAGAACAATAATTAGCAATACTTATTATAGAAATAAATAATCTCCACTTCAACATAATGTTAAATTTTAAAATAAATAAATCACTAATTAAACAAAGATTGTGAATACATTTTCGCTTATTCTTTTGATGAGATACACATTACGCTTTTCGTATTATATTTTTTAATCACTTAGAATAAAACTGTTTCATTTTTACTTGTTGAAAAGTGCATTACATTCAATAAATATAATCTTAAATAGTTTGTTAAAATGAAGTTCAATGATATTTTTAATTCAAAATAGTTCTTTGAAATAAAATTCTATATACAATTAAAAAATCAAAACTTTTATGAAAAAAAGATTTATTATGTATCTAAAAGAGTATTTGAAAAAGATTTCTTTCAAATAGACATTCTAATTCAACATAATTCCTTTAATATTTCATTTAAAAGTATTTCTGTTAAAATAACGGAAAAAGATTTTTTAGAATAACTAATCTAAATTATGTTTATAATTTTACTTAACCTACACTGTTTAAATAAAAGAAATGATTAATATTAAAAAAATGCGTATTATACATTGTATCTACATACAAAACATTAAGTTTTCATATTCTATCAAATTTATAACTCCATCATTTGTTATTAATCACATTAATGTGATAGATTTTTCTAATTTATCAAGGAACTTATAAATAAAAACCTGCTGAATTTGAAGTGTAATTTGAAATTCAGTGACCACCAGTTAAATTTATTTTTTCAGAATTAGCATACTTTGTATGCTAATAAGTTATTTAAATTCAAATAAGTTATTTGAAATTTTCTTATTTTTCTCAAATCATTCTTTAAAACTTCTTTCTTTTTATACGGTAAATTATCCATAACAAATAACCTTTATCATAGAAGTTTGAGTTTCATAAATTGGATGATATAATCAGTCTCAAAATAATTTGAAGTTGTATTGATTACGTAATATTTTTTTTTGTCGAAATTTTCTATAATTTTGAATCCAAAATATTTGAAAAGCAACTTCCAAATATTTGCACATATTATTAATATCGCATTATGTTACAGCATAAATTCAAGTTCATAAAATAAAAAGGATTAATGCTCAAGTTTTTTTGTGTGGGTATTTTATGTGTATCTTGAAGAATAAAATAAAGTATTGCGTGAAAAAAATATAAATAAATCACATGCCGAAAATCTCGATAGGACTTGCGGCATTTTTCATTTTCTTTTTTTTACCATATTGATTATTATTTATGATAATTTCATATTTTTAGGTTTATCATTTAGAAGAAGGTAGAGAAAAAACAGCAAAATTTTTTGATGAAGATTTGGAGGATCATCAACCTTTTCCAACACTACAAACAGTGCTTCAGGAATTGGAGCAACATGTTGGTTGTAACATTGAAATAAAGTGGACAATGCAGCTGAAGGTAGTGTTTAAATAATTTTACAATAGCAGTTTGTAAGTTCAAACATTATCTTATATATCTTTTGAAATAATATTTTATATACGTTTCAAATTAGGATGGCACATTCGAACTTAATCACCCATTTGACCTTAATTTGTATTTGGACATCATACTTAAAGTTGTATTGGAGCATGGAGGTGATAGAAAAATCGTATTTTCATCCTTCAATCCAGATATTTGCGCTATGATGCGGTTGAAGCAAAATAAATATCCAGTAGTTTTCTTAACGCAAGGTGTTACTGTCAAATACCCAACATATCATGATCCAAGGTGTCAAACTATACCAATGGCTATGAGACACGCATTAACAGCAGATATCCTAGGGATAAACGTTCACACCGAGGATATTTTACGCGATCCGAGTCAGGTAAAACTGGTTAAGGACCGTGGGCTAATTATATTTTGTTGGGGAGATGATAATAATGACAAGGACACGATACAACATCTTAAAAAACTTGGTCTACATGCTGTTATTTACGATAAGTGAGTACTACACTTTATTAGAAAATTATATTTTTTTTACAAAATATGTATAAATAGTATTTAAAAGTAACAATTTAGAAACTATTAAAAATATTATACACCTATGATAAAGTTTTAGATGAAAATACGATTACTGTTATTAATTGCTTTATGAAGATGTTTAATGTATTAAAATATTAAAAAAAGGAAAAAGTATGTTTAATTATTGGTACTAAATTTTAAAAATCATATAATCAAATGCATCTATAAAAAAACTTATAGTTTAATTATATGTATTCTACATTTTTCTTTTACGTAAATTTATAAACTTTTTAATACTATCAAAGGGCAAAAAGTTTAAGTAGAAATACATATACTTTATGAATAAATACTTATGTTATTTTTATTTATTGTACTGATCTATTCGATTACAATATTTCCTGTAATCATTTTATACGTTTTACAACTTACAGAATCGATGAGTACAATGCAAAAGAGGTGAAAGAGAGTATATTTCTTGTGGATGCTCGGGAGAGCCAAAAGGCTTTGATAGCTTTAGCCCAGTGTAATCAAGCCTGTGCAACATCAGCCACAGCCGCAGCTTCTTTGACGCCATTCGTTAGTAGCGCTGGTGGCAGCGAGAGCGATGACAGTGTCGGCGGCACTAGCGTCAATTTGACAAGTAACTGTGATATAACACATCAGGACCAAGAAATCCGCGATCTTACGAAGGACTTTAGCGTTTGTGCAGCTAGCTTTAGTCATCCGCCTAAAACAAAGTCCCTTACGGACATTGTTTGTAACTCCCCACCGGAAATTTGCGTGGAGGACGAATCGGCGAAGGATTGTCTCTGATGTTTTTCGTTTAGAGGTTTTAAGCCGTGCTTATAAAGAATAAAAGGCACGCGAAGACGTTGATACTTTTTGTTTTGTCCTTTTCTTAAACACATTTTTGTAAAAAAGAAAATAATACTTTACGCTGGTTTTTACACGCTTATTGAATACGCTCGTTTACTGAGTAGACAAGAGTGAGTTATCAAAAAGAAAATACGTATTGCCATTTTTTTACAAACTATGACATGTATGATGGTAAGTTTTTTTATAAAACGAACTATACTGTTAATATTTCTAAGGTCGAAAATTTGAGGCCCTTTGAGAAGGGTATTCACATTTTTACAAATATATTTTTTTATAGCTCACTTTTGTGTCAAATATAAAGAAATATCGATGTCAAAAATTAGTTAAAGAAGTTACTGAAACTTATGCGGTACATTACACAACTTCTGCTTTTGTATGGTAGAATTTTTATTACATAAGATATCAATAAGGTGTTTTTCTTTTTGTAATATACAGTATATTATTAAGAAATAATTTATATTGTTTGTGCATCACTAATTTCAAGAAAAACGATTTCTTTTTTAAAAGTAGCGTCATTTTTTTTTAAGTTTTCATTGTGAAATTGGTCTCAAATGTTAAATTTTTAATTAAAAGTAAAAAAAAATTTGCAAGGATATTAATGTTATTATAAATATATAATTAATCAGCTTGAATGCATGATTTACATTTATTTTGAAAAACATTAAATAGAAAAAATTTTCTAAATTCATTAAAAAAGTATGTAAAAGAGAAACACTATTTTATAAATACAATTTTAAAGAGATATATTGTTAATTTTAGAAATCCTTGAGGAAACTTCTTTTTACAAAAGTATACAAATGGTACAATTTATATATTTTCTTATAAATTTAGAAAATTTATTTACACTACATTCGTTAAATAATACAGGATTAAAAATAAATAGAATTTTGAAATTTCGTAAATATGAATATTTATATATTTTTTAAATATTTTTAAGTTGTAACAGTTAATTTACAAAAGATCAATATGTGTAATTTGTATGGAAACAAGGAAGAAGATTAACAATAATTTTAGAGGGAATTAGTGATTATTTTTAAAAAAGGCACAGAATTCCTCTAATAGTTTGGATTCATAAGAATCACTATTGTAATAGAATCTTTAAATGAACTTGAATTATTGAGCAAAATATGTTAAGTAACCTCTTTTTTTTAAAAGAAAATCAGCTATGCTCTCGGTATATATTTCAATTCTGAAATTTATTATGTTTAAAATAATAAAATTATTTGTACTGCTAGTGGTGCATTAACAGTTTGTTCTGCAGGACTGGACAATTGTATCAATTGCTAGCATCCTGATGTGTGATAATATCATCAGTACTTGTATTAAAAAGAAATTATATCAACCATTGCATTCTATCAAAAACATATTCATTTAACTGTATACTATCATCTCTTCAGAATAAGTACTCATTTTATTATTTTGTTTATGTTGCATAAAAATATATCAGAGCAAAAAGAGTTGCATAGTTGCTGAGAAACAAAAAAATAAATGTTGTAATTAACAAATATTATTAAAGCAACAAATTTGAGTTAATAATTTTGGAAATTAAATGTCTTTCAATTAATTTATGTTAATTATTTCGATTTAGTAGTTTTTTTCCCTTAAACTATCATTGTCCCTAATTACTTTCCAAATTTTACTACAAATTTCAGTTATGGGATGTCAATTTATATAAAAAATGATCAACAAATGAGTTATTTTAATGTATCATTTATTGAATTAATTTATTGGTCTTTTACTTCACGTAAGCGACGAACTGCTGACCTGACCGAAGAAGCTGTTGTTGTGGAAAATACCCAAGCTCCACCAGCAACTGTCCTCTTACATCGTTTGCAAGACCAAATGCCAACAACACTTCGCTTCATCGCTTCCTATACAAAAATTTTATCGTTGAAAATAGTACTATAAATATTGTAGACACTGTTGATTTATATATCTAATATACACGGTATTTTTTAACTTATTTATTCACCTTTCCACAAAAAGTACATGTGTATTTACTGTGTTGGGTAATTTCCATCTTTTTAACCATTTTCCTAAGGGAAGCTCCATATCTTGTACCATATTTACCAGTGATTCCAACCTTCTTTGTACGTTTGGCCTATTAAATGTAATAAAATAATTAAATCTAGTTATACGTTTTAACGAATTGTATAAATATTTCTAAAAGATTTTTGTAGCATTTCATTTTATTAAATGGAAACAATAAATAAGTAATTTTTATGGATAGCATCTTTACTTAAAAAAAAACAAATCATTATTTAATGAATTTACACTTAACGGACAGTAACAAAGGATTATTAAAATAAAAAAAAACATAAGGATAATGAAAAATGATATTGCACTTATATACTTTCTAATGCACAGTTGAGTTTATATTTAATAACATAACCTTACTTATTGATAGGATAGTTTTAATTCAATTGAATTAACTAGAAAAACGATTAATTAAAAATATTAAATTTGAGCAACTTAAAAATGAAGAAATTGAATTAATTTAAGATTTGCGTTAATATTTCATGAAGATTCGTTTTAAAATTTGAGATTATTTTGATACCATTTTATAGTTCCTAACGAAGGCCCGTTGACGAAACCAGAAAAGAATTCAGAATTTCAAGTCTTTATCGCGGTCTACGATTTGGATTCTGGACTTGTAAATTGCTATACTCCACGCTACAACAACTCCACCTGACTACCTCCTCATCAAATTTTATTCAAAGAAATGTATATAAGAATAAAATGAAGTTTTATAAGTAAATTAAATTAAAATTATCGAAGATAGAAAAATGCT
Organism: Wiebesia pumilae; assembly: GCA_018907045.1. Taxonomy (NCBI): domain Eukaryota; kingdom Metazoa; phylum Arthropoda; class Insecta; order Hymenoptera; family Agaonidae; genus Wiebesia; species Wiebesia pumilae. The sequence goes on from JACCHZ010000192.1 coordinate 5,631,658, forward strand.
TGGAATAAATATGTAAAAATAATATAAACTGAAACATTAATGTTAATACAAAAATCTGTATTATAAAATGTTTTATATAGTGTGATTTAAAAAAACTAGTTTGCGTTTTTAAAATTAGTACAATACGCGTATTGGTTATTACATATCTATTTCTTATTAAAAATTGTTTAATATTAAAATGAAAAAATTATTTCTATTTTTAAAATTGTAGCTACAGGAATGTAAAGTTTATAAAGTATTATGTTATTTATAATCTTAAACTTTAAACTTATGAACATTACAAAATAATTTAATTGAATATTATGTTTACGAGAAGAAAATTTTATTTTAGAAATATACTTTATATTTTAGATTTATATAGAAAATATTATTTTACTACATGATTTACAGAACTGCACTATTAAGCTGTAGATTGCAGCAGCATCGTAAGATACGAATTTCTGTTTGCGTTCATACATCTTTCAATGTTCCGTTTTTAACGACTGTTTTTCCATAAGGAAATAACCGCGTAAGGGAACTAGACTTTTTGCGCGGGTTCGTTACCGGCTAAGTTCTTGAATATTATTTCAATTGATTCAGATCCCCTTTTATTTTAAAACGTAAAATTCTTAAAGGTGTAAAATGGGTGACAAAGATGGTGGTAAGTTGTCAATAGTAACACATAAATTACTAATTTCTATGATCTTCCATTATTCGCGGTTAATCCCCAATGAACGTGATAACAAGCGTCGCTTAAATCTGGACGGGCGCGCTAATAAATCGCGATGGACGCTTTCATTTTACTTTCCCGCTATTTTAATAGAAAAAAAGCACATAAATTAGAATTCTTGTTATACCTCCGTTTTTCCGGAATCAACTTTTAATTCTTAAATCTTCATAACCCAGCTTATTAATGTATCTACCCACAGAACGATGCATATATGAAAAAATTTACGAGTAATTAATTCTTGAGATGATGTGTTTGATTACTACTGGCTTGAACTAATATAACTATGACTTTATTAGCTGTAATTTTAATTTTGAGTGTTTTATATGTATCCTTAATATAGATCTTTATGTACTGTTAGCCGTGTCTATATATATATGTATATATGTATATATATACACACATTATAATGTGTATATTTATGAAAATTGTAATGTAAAATTGCAATTAAATTTCATATTTCGAATTATCAAACGTAATTTATTAGTTTTTTAAATAAGATAATATTAAATATCTAATGAAATTCATTTTATAGAAACTTTTGATGATGCTGTTGAAGAGCGAGTTATTAATGAAGAATACAAAATTTGGAAGAAAAACACCCCTTTCCTTTATGATCTTGTTATGACTCATGCTCTGGAATGGCCATCGTTAACTGCACAATGGTTACCTGATGTAACTAGACCAGAAGGAAAAGATTATACCGTTCATCGTCTCATTCTTGGTACACACACTTCTGATGAGCAAAATCACCTTCTAATAGCTAGTGTTCAATTACCGAATGAAGATGCACAATTTGACGCTTCTCATTATGATAATGAGAAAGGTGAATTTGGTGGTTTTGGATCAGTTAGCGGAAAGATTGAAATTGAAATTAAAATTAATCATGAAGGTGAAGTCAATAGAGCAAGATATATGCCTCAAAATCCTTGTGTTATTGCTACAAAAACACCTTCCAGTGATGTCTTAGTTTTTGATTATACTAAACATCCTAGTAAACCAGATCCTAATGGAGAATGTCATCCAGACTTAAGGTATAAAATATACCGTTTAATATTTTTTTATATTATTTTATTTTGTTTAATATGCATCATGTGTAAAACATTACTGACATTTAAAAATTTAAATATTTTGTGTTTTCAATAAAGGTTACGAGGGCACCAGAAGGAAGGCTATGGTCTTTCTTGGAATCCAAATTTAAATGGATATTTGCTTAGTGCATCCGATGATCACACGATTTGTTTGTGGGATATAAATGCTACGCCTAAAGAAAATAGAGTAATTGATGCTAAAACGATTTTTACTGGACACACAGCTGTAGTGGAAGATGTTGCATGGCATTTACTTCATGAATCTTTGTTTGGTTCTGTTGCTGATGATCAAAAGCTAATGATCTGGGATACAAGGTTACTAATTCTTTTTTTTACAGTTATTAAATACTTAATGATAGTCACTGTACTATAATTATTTAATAATAATTTCTAGATGTAATAATACAAGTAAACCAAGCCACACTGTTGATGCTCACACAGCAGAAGTGAATTGCCTCAGTTTTAATCCATACTCTGAATTCATTTTGGCAACTGGTAGTGCAGATAAAACTGTTGCTCTCTGGGATTTAAGAAATTTAAAATTAAAATTACATTCATTTGAATCTCATAAGGATGAAATTTTCCAAGTTCAATGGTCCCCTCATAATGAAACTATTTTAGCTAGCAGTGGCACTGACAGACGCTTACATGTTTGGGATCTTAGTAAAATAGGTGAAGAACAATCTAGTGAGGATGCTGAAGATGGTCCTCCAGAGCTATTGGTTAGTTTTAATCTATTTTATCAATGTTTTTAAATTATAATTTCTAATTATTTTTCTTATAAAAGAAAACTTTAAAAGAGATATATTGAAGCGATACTATTATAAAATAATTATTATTTTAACAATTGTTTGAAAATTAAAAATATTACAGTTTATCCATGGTGGGCACACTGCTAAAATAAGCGACTTCTCTTGGAATCCAAATGAACCTTGGGTAATTTGTTCTGTATCTGAAGATAATATTATGCAAGTATGGCAGATGGCTGAAAATATTTATAATGATGAAGAACCCGATACACCTGCCAGTGAACTTGAAGCAGGAGCTTCGTAAGCAACTATTAGCTTTATTCTGTATTCAAGTTTTAATTATCAAACTTTAGTTATTGTGCTACATTCACTAGAGGTTTCAATATTTTCTAATTAAGATAAGTCAAGCATGCGGGTACATTGATTTGATTACTTAATAAACGTCTATTGTAATAATTTCCTTGTCACTGTTAAGACTGTTGTAATAATACCAAGTACTAACAAGTATTATTGCTATTATTCTGTAAATCAAATGTCGATATTTTTTAAAAGTATGCTAGTAAAACAATAAATACTAACTACATCCTGATCGCAACATTTATTATAAACATGTCTAATAGAAGGGTTTCAAATACGTAAAAACGTCTTTAATTTTGTTACTTTCATTTTATTCAGATGTTTCCATAGAATTGTGATTATATGCGCGTGCGTAAACATATACATACATATATATATATATGTACATATGTATAGATGTGTGTATATGTGTTTGCGAGTGTTTATAATGTGTTATGTGTCTCGTATTATATTAAAATTTAATTTAAACAGATGTGACAGTAAGTTCTTTATAAATTTGCGCAAGCAATGAACTATTTTCAGTAAGCTCATTTTCTGGACTACTAAGTGATATCATATCTTCAGAATCGATATTTGATAATCTGTGAATTAAAATGAAATTTTATATTAGTATTTATTTATTTATTTATTTATTTATATTTCTCTCAGAAATATAATAATTCCTAGTTTTAAAAATTATTATATTTTTCATTACCAACGTTTGATGGCTGAATATGATCTACATCGGCTAAGCATGCAAAATTAATATACATGATACAATTGAACAGGCAATCATTCATCAGGCAATATTTGAATATTTTATGAATCAACATTTTACCGTTTAATAGACGTTTTTTGACATTTGATCCCATCTAATATTCTCGATATTGGAATAGTTGTATCTGGACGGAAAATCTAAAAAAAAATTAATTTATATTAAATATTATCAATGTACCAGTAATTATAAATTTTGTATAATGTTAAAAAACAAGGACTGACATTAATAGAAGCATTTCTCATTTCACGTAAATCAATGTTGCGAAAGAGATCATGAAATATTAATTCTTCGATGTTAGGATATTTGGATCCTTGTGTTTGTCGCTCAAATATAAATTTTAGACATTCCAATACCTAAAAGTTTAACGTACATTTAAAGTAAACTTTTGCAAGTATTGCGTTACCTTTTACTTAAATAAAAACATTTTGTTCACACGGTTAAAAATATTAGCTTTTATATCGTATACTCTAATAAAAAGTATTCATAATACCTTTTTTTTTTCATCTAAGGTATTCAAAATAAATACAAAAAATAAAAATAATTGATATTTTTTTCTAAATTTTTCAATACTGTATTATTTATTTCGTATATTAAAAAAGTTTTAGCCAAAGTCTTGGATTATAAAAAAGCATTATATAAGCAATAATTTTTAAATACTAGTTTGGAAGGTCACAAAAGTTTCAAACTGCGAGAACGTGTCAAATAAATATTGATAATAATAAAATAAAATATCAATAATATTTAAACGCACCTGTGGATATTTATCAATATCTGAAAGATTTATGGCAGTTGGTTCGAAAGTACATAATTCATAACCAGCGGTCATTTCAAAAAGCATGTGACCTAAAAATATATTTTGTTAAAATTTTATCGCCACATTACTACCTAAGTAATATTAAAATATAAATATAGATTACGTTGTGGTTTATTTAATTATTTAATTACTTTAATATAAATACTCTCTAAAGTAATTTAGGTATAAATAGGATATGGAGTTTTCAATTTTTTACTTTTTATTTTTTATGATTATTTTTATATTAATTGGAAATAAATTTTTTTATAATTAGTAAAATTTAAATATTAACAATAAAATTTATTTAAATATTTAAATGTATGAGATAGATTTATAAGGTCTATTTATAGTCTATTTTAAAATCCTAGTTTATTCCACAACTTAATAGAATATTTACGTTTTAATATAAAAACATTACCAATGAACTCAAGTTTATCGATAAAATTATTTTATCGTGTCTTTTTATTCTTATCGTCTGTTTTATTTATTGAATTGTATCTTAATTAGGAAAATATTTTTGAAAGGTAATATGTTCCTTCCAACTTAATTATTAAATTTATCCCAAGTAATAACAATAATCTCATTTATCTAGTATTTAAAAAATTTCATTTTATCGAATTTTAACAAGTATAATGTGCATTTACATCTGGGGAACAAGTTTACAACAATTTTTTAAATTGTTAGAAAATAATGGTGAAATATAAATTTTCAGTGATTGAAGTGATTGACCAATCGAAACTTAATTATTTCTTTCTTTATTAATATAAATTCATTTTAATTTGAGTCATATTTCTGTGTGTTAACGAATGTTTCAATTTTGAAAACAAAAACTCGTATCATACGATTAAGTTAATTCTAATCCAACAAATGCATTTTGAAAAGAATACAAAAACGTTTGAACCAATTTGTAGCTTTTTTGTGTGTACAAAATAATCATTGGTATTAGTTCCAACTAATAGAAAAAAATGCTTTTTTTCCCCCATACATTCCAATACAAGACATTAAGGGCTCGATATTAGAAAAGAAAAATGACATACCAAAGCAGATGGTGTCAATGGACTGCGGCACCAATTGGTTCTCACTATCGTGCAGACGTGAGACGATGACTGGATAGATTCGGCTGGTGAATCCCAGCAAACTATTCTCAAGGGCAGCAAGTCGAGCGACGCCGTTCTGCACGATGACGTTACCTGAGTGTAGGTGCGCGACGGTAGGAAAGTCTCGCTCTTTAAGGAAGACCAGTGCCTCGAGTATTTGACGACCCATGCGCTGGATTTGCGATATTGGTAGGCCCTTACCCGAACTACCGTATTTTAGCGTCCAGTCCTCGTTCCAGCAATTTCGTTCAATCTGCGCTCGGTACACGAATGTGACCTCAATCTCATTAGTTTTTAATTTAGTTAATGGGCGTTTGAAAATAAAAGTAAGCTCTTAATATAAATTTAGTTTAATTTTCGATGGTATTTTAACAAGATCCAATTATAAATGTCAATCGAAATTTTAAAAAAGTATCTACTATTCCAGTATTAAATAATGGCGTGCTCTGAAAATTATGAATAAAAAAATGAATAACATGATGCGTTAAAATGGTTTAAAATTTGATTAGTGTACAGTTTCTTTGTATTTATAAAATATTTACAATGGATAAATTTTCAATTAAAATTTTAAATGGTATAATACGTTATAACAAACAAATTATATTAAAAGAATTATAATTAGTTTAAGTGGTAAATGATGATTTTGTAAGCTCTCGTGTTACTTTTATAGTAAAGAAATATTAATCTAATTTGACTTTTTGTATGTTGTCTTTTATTTTCAATTTTAACAATTATTTGTACCATTATTGAGAGAGAAAAATCTTCAGAACTGCTGTATTTCACCATTAATACTTTTACAAAGCCATTGTTTTCCATAATAATTGAAAAATATTCGTAAAGCAGATCTCGAATTTCGGAATAAATTCAAAATTTAGAAAGTTGATTATAAGTTTATACGTAATAAGTTATTTGTATTTTAAGTCTTTTACTTTCAAGTAAAATCAAGTATATTTTTAGAAACTGATGTAATTTCATGATATTTAAATAAAATTGTGTATCGTTCTATCCTAAAATATTATCTATTACCTACATTCCTCATTTAAAACAAATGAAAAGCTTGTGCTACATCAATTAAAATATTTAAGTCTAACTTCTTATACTATTTTCTTTTATTTTTTTCCCTTCTTTCACATTCTTACATTTTGAGTAAAATGTTGGTTTATCTTAGGCGATACTTACAGAGAATATTTATGCAACATATTTCTAGGTAAATCGATTATAATATATTTCATGAAATAGTTTTCAATTTACGATTAAATTAAACAATTATATATCTTGCATCTTTTATACGAAATAGAAAATATATTTTTGAATTATTAAGAAAAATCGCTGGTGAAATATTGTATAACTTAATAAATTTATTAAAAATTGATTGTCATAGTAAATTATTATAGTATTTTAAAACTTACATACCTATTTGCAATTTTTCAAATGGTATATTTTAATTAAAAGATTATACACATTTCGTCAATTATTTTAAGAAAATCTAATATTGCTATTGTTTATTAATGATAATGTAATGGTAAAATAATTGTACAAGCATTTTAAGATAATAAATGCCTCTGTTAAATAAGTAGGACGTGAAATACTTAATATTAATTTATATCTTGAATCGAAAACTAGCAAGATATTATAAAATGTTATAAAACGCTATCAATAATATTGATAAAGTTCAGTGCACTCGAAAAATAAGAAAATTACATTTTAAACTATTTTCGTTGGATTTATTTTTTTATTGCATTCGTATTTTATTAGTATTTTCAACATTGAAAATATTACTTCGTTATCCGAGCATATTTTTTCAATGCCACTTTTACATATTGAATTTTCTCTAAATCAATTATCACTGAATCGGTACATCTGTATTCTGTTTTTCATACAGTGAGTCTATAGCGCTTTCTTGAGCTACATTTTCTAATAATCTTCAGAAATTCCTTAAATAATTTGAAGATGTTATAAATTATCTTTAATCATACGAATTTCGATAAGATTAAAAAAGTCAAACGAGCGAAAATTAATCTTTCAACTTTTTGTCCGTTACAAAGCTGTAAGAAATTAAACCTGCGCTTCGTCAATAAAACTTCTTTCTTCCCTTTATAAGACACCCCCGGCCCCACTGAGGCAGGTACTGAGAAAACGTATGTCTAACTTACACCGTAAATGATGTCCTTTAGGCTGCCTTGATTGATGGGTTGGACCAGAATTACGTAATCGTTGTTCTCGTGTTGCACGAATTCGAGATCGAGTATCGGGCATATATACGGATGCTGCAGCGTCAAGAAAAGCTTGTTGAGCACATCACGCGTCGACGGACTGATATCAAGGGTGCAGTTGCGATTGAGGGGTGCTAGAGTGAGGAGTCTGTCAGTTTTCAACAGAGTGTCCCTCACGGCAAACCAGTGTTTGTCTACGCGTGAACCTTTTCACATGGAAGACAAAGAAAGAAATGAATATGGACGCACGAGTCGTGTAGCGCTTATGCATAAATGGGAGATGGATCAACGGGTGGTGAAGGTAGCGATTAAAAACATGTCCTTATGGAAATTATAGCTGAATGTTATTATTATAACGTAATTTGATTTTGCTTAATAGTGAATGTTGTCAAATAATGTCCGTTACGTACTATTAAGAGTGAATCATACGTGTACCACCGATAATCGATAATATATTAAACGAGTAATTAAGATTTAATTACTCGTTTAATTCGTTTTTCTTCTTATTCTGCACTATATACTTTCAAACAATTAGTAAAAACTTCTTTTCCTAGTGATTTTGAAGAATTCAACGCTTGTCAGTAATATTTCATTACTTCGTGAAACTTTAAACTATTTTCAAGTTAAATAGTAACAACATAAAGGATTTTTAATCTTTTATGACAGCTTTTTTACATCTTATAAAAATATAGCAGACATTTGATGTTTTAATATCTTAATTAATTAATAATATTATAGTGCTTATGACTAAAATGTTCGAAAGATGTTCTCGCAGCTTGCAATCGAACTTGAGAGAGTACTTGTATTATTTTAAATTAGTTTAACGACTTCATAAATAGTATAATTATAGAAAATGACTGTTATTAATTTTTCTTCTGCGATCACATAAATTAGAAAAATTCCAGTGCAAGAGATTTTCTTATAAATGAAATCACTCGCATTTTCAGTACTTAATATATAAATAGTGTAAATTTTAGAAAAAATTGTTCAAGAAGTTTATAATACTTGTAAGAGAGCAAGGTAAAAGCATTGTTATTCGTATAGAAATTTAAACAACATTTATCAAGGAACCTGTATTTCTTTCATGGATAAATCAGCAAGGCAAATGAAAACTTTCGATCTACAGACGAACGATTATGCGTTTAAAAAATCCGTTCAACGGCAAATATTTCCCACGAGAATTGATAGTTGACGGATCGATGCAAGAACCGAAGGCCCTAAACTGCGTCACCCTACGCTGACTACGTAATGTAGCCAACGATATTGGTTCACGTCCCACTCGACTTTGTGTTTCTGCTTGAGCATGTGAGTGTGCCGTTGTTTAAATTTTCTCTTATAATTGTAATCCGTGTGCCAGATTCGCAAAAGGGTTTCGCTGCTCGCGTGCATTGTATCGCGAGGTGTAAGAACGCCAAGTTGCGCATACGTGAGAACCGTACCAACGTTGTTGAGTTGCTTGAGGAGGCTGTAGCGAGAAGTTTCTCGAGTGTAGATATGGCAGATCGATAGGGCACGATCTCTCGATCTCTTTTCCATTTCTAAGCTCTCGGCTGTATTCTCCGAGGCGATCGTCGCGGTCGCGGCTGACGGTGCCTCGACATTGTAACCAAGTCGTGGCTGGTTCTGCTCTAAGGCCATGTACTGTTGGCGTCCATTGCCTCTGTAAATTTTTTTTCACGAGGAATTAATTTTCTATTCACCGACTGTCTTTTCCGACTTATAAATACCGTCGTGGCCATGTTTACGTGCTAAGACCAGCGATAAATCGTTGATTAGAGTATTAATATTCATTTGTAATACTGGCAATAGAAGTAGAGATTAGAAGACATAATTAAAGAAATATTCATTTATCCGTCGCTACTTATGGATAAATGTAGCAAACCAATTGCAAATGATATAAAGTAAAATATTATGAACGATATTTCACTTTAAAAAGAAGAAGGGAAATTTAAAGACCAGAATGTCGCAGCTTATGAATTTTCCATTAGGCGGCATAATCATGTAATAGTAAAAAGATTTATAGTAAATAAATATGAGTTCGATTTCTGTAGTAGACTTCACTAGTCGAGTATTAGTTTTACAATTACGAAGTTGCAATAATTTGCTTCTAACATTTTTCATTCTTGAGAAAATTGACAAAAAAAAAATATTTGAATAAGAATAAATGTAAGAATAAATATCGCAGTAAACTAATTTAAAAATATTTGTAAATAATTGATTTTTATAACAAACAAACGACAAACTCCCTTAAAGATTTAAATACGGTGATAATTAAAAAACTCGTTGATTGTTTTTTTAATCACACATTAATATAATTTTTCATTAAATTAAATTTTGTTGTTGTAATTTTAAAGTAAACGAAAGAAAATGTTTTCAAGTTTTGTTCACGCTCATCTAGATATGTTTTAATTTACAAATTTAAAGCAAATGTAACCATTAAATACTTATATTGCTCATTATCAAATACAAGTATTATTAAAGTATCTAATACTGAAATTTTTAGCACAAATTGTTGAATGTAAATTTTCATTGCAACGCAAATTTAAGCGCACACGCAAATTAACGTTAATTTCATAAAAATGACATACCGTGAGGGGAAAAAATAGTTTTCCAGAATCAATATTTATTTATTTTCTACATTTATTTTTTCATAATTTACACGTTAAATATCTATTTGCAATTAAAAATGCTATAAATTTAATTAACTTCGAATTTTAAATAATATCGTATTTCGAAAAAATTTATTTTAAAATTAAAAATTTGATTTTCAAACTGTTATTACAATTTGTATTATAAATAAACATTTTAATACGGAGGCCTATTAAAGCATCTTTAAACATCGTTTACATTAACATTTTTTAGCTTTTCCATAGACGGCAATAATATAATCTACAATTTATTTACCATTCCTCATTATCTACATTTATACATACGTAATATAAATATAAATTTCAGCTTACTTTTCATAAATTCTTATACGTATTTTATCGAAATTATTAATTTTTTAATAAAAAGTTTGTAAATGTAATCCTTTGCAAATCAAATAAATCTTGTAGATGTTTCTGGATTCGAACACAGAGTAATGGAATCTTAGCAATATTATCGGTTACATAAAAGTAAAAATGTTCATAGCTTTTCCTGAAATTTCATAAACTTTGTACATATTACTTCTTTAAGAGCAACAAATGCATTTAGAAAAATAATTCTCTATTAAATTAATTCGTTTCAATTTTTATACAGCAGATAACATTAAGTTTAATTAACATTTTTCAAATACATTTTTTAAATTTGAATAGACTTTTCTAATTAAGTTGGTACTGCAAAAATTGACTGTAAGTAATTTTAATTTATTTATTTGATGACCATGTAAATGGAAATTAAAAAAATTTTACGAAAAAATTTGTTGTTATATTTATGAAAGTGTTAGTTTTCTCATTGACGTATACTCATACCTAATAAATTAACTAAAATCTTACATTTATCAATGGAAACACATGATTGAGTATGTATAATTATTCTTTTACAAATTATATAATGATACACCATTTTGATATAATTTTTAAAAACACATTCAACGAAAATGTTCTTGAATATTTATTTTATGGCCAATTTTTATAATAAATTATATGATAACAAGCTTGCAGATTAGTAAGGAGCTTAGATAAGCTTCCAATTTCAGAAATTTAATAATACGGTGCAAGTAGCTTTATTCATAAGGACCTAAGCGTCATAAGTATGAGTTGTGTACATTGTAGGAAAAAAATCTTTTTAAATATCCTGAAGCACATAAATATATAGCAAAATATGAATTTAAAACGTCAATTTAAATCATTGACATATATTGCAAACAATTTAAATCATAAATTTGTAGTACTGACAGTCTATGGTTTTCTCTTGAATCTTTGAGACTCGTGTATCTGAGAGTATTTTTATGAATATATATATATATATATGATAAATCACTATATTGTGTTTAATAATATTTTCAGTAAAGACCACGTGTAAGTAAGAACATTTTAATAAAAGTTTTGTGTTTTATATTATTTTAGTATTTTTAAAATAAAATTTATCAATTAAGGAATCGATTTTTAACTGATTATCATTCTTAATTAAATGTAATTGAAAACTGTGTTTTAAAAGTATTTATGTACAAGTTAAGCATCGGAGATTCAAAGATAATTCATAAGCAAGCGATGAATAATTTAATTTTCAAATTTATACCTTTGCACATACCTAAATGCATTGTACATGTATTTGAATCAAATACTGTAAAATATATTAGGTATTTCTCACCAATCTAACTTAAAGTAAAACGCATAAATCAGAGGCTATAGACCGAAAGGAATTCAAATAGTTTTGGAGGAATTCAGAGCTTTTAAAGGGAAATAGCTGCAGGACCGTGACAATCGCAATAATATTGCTAACACTGATTATCCGATTCTTTTTAATCATTTAATTCGTAATGCTCCGAATGAGAATTGTTTTTCAGTACGTCGTCAAAAGCGAATTAGGTTTGCTAGTCGAGAATTAGCCGGTAGAAAATTGTTGGTGCTAACATTGTTATTACTGATTAGATCGTCGAAGTTGACGTTTCCATTCTACCGGGAAGTCATTAGACTATTGCAAAGGCTTCATCCAATAAGAATACACATATTAGTTGCATTAAAAAAAATTATCATTATGAGAACGAGGAAAAAGCGCAAACATTTCATTCCTAGTTATGAGAGCAGTGGATAAATTGTAACGAGATTATAGGCGTGCCTAAAAGAATCGGCGTTAAGAACGTGTACTTCACTATTGCTTTACGTAACTCATTTATGTTTAGCAGAATGGAATCGATTCCGAGTGCTTAACTTGCATGTTTATGGACAAAGGCCACTGTGTTTCCTCCCACAACTAATAACCAACAACTACCTAATCAACTTGAAATTATTAGGTACAATAATTGTATGGATAATTTAACCAAGTAGAGAATTACTTTTATTTAACGCAATATCCATTTTACGTATGATTATACGTTATTCGAGTATACAAATTGTATCGGTAGAAACAAAAATGTAATCTTTACTACTTACGATATTTTTGGGTAACTGAAAGAATAAAAAGTATTTTGTGATACACGCGAAATACACATCAGGTTCATTTATACTTTGAGAAAAATCATATGCGAAAATTAAAATTTTTTTACTACTAAACATTCTTTGAAAAATGCAGTTAAATAAAAATCAAGTATTATTTTCGAAATTATATGAATTAGTAAGGCGAATCAGCTGGATTTCATTAAAGTCAGCTCCTAGATACGTCATGAAATTCCGTTCTTATTTTCATATTTTAAGAAAACATTTTTGTCACTGATTTCAATTTAGTTTAATTCAATTTCTACTGCATTGTCGCATATATTGTATTTTTCTGTGCAAAATATTTAAATTTATATCACAGGTGTATTAAACAGATACTTCATAAATTCCACTAGATCTTTTTTCAAGTAGTAGTTTATCGTTGATCGGGGATTAATTGATTATTGATACACTTAGTAATGGTTTAACTTGCTTAATCGGTTTATGAAATATCGATGCAATTTGTTTTAGAAAATGATAACGAGAGAAGCCGATGATGTGCTGCAGTCATTTAATTGCTTATTAGTGATTTAAAATTCCTTTGTTTATTTTATTTGCGACAAAAGGTACAAGGCTCTAATTTGGTGACGTAACATAAAAAAATATATTGGACTGGTATATTAAAACCTAAAAGTAAAACTTTGAACACACCTGCACGTTAACTTCTTAACAACGAATGGTTATTTTAAAAAAGGTAGGAAATTCTTCCAAAAATTTTCCTGTAATGCTACTTATTGCTTTACAATGATAAGAGATTGCCTGCGCTACAAATACAATATGCAGCTCTTATAAATTCAGTTAACTAGATTGTAAGATGATACACTCGTATCCAATTCTCACTTCGAAATATTCATGTGATAATGTCGAGGAGAATTAGAATCAGTGTCAGTAATGGTAAAAGGCAGAGACGAAGTTGAGCGCATAGCAAGACTGAGCGAAATAAAAATTAGAAATGAAGAGTGAGAGAGATAGAGAGACAGAGAAGATGACGTTAGAAACGGTGAGCTAAAACAGTACTGTATTGACGTGCATACCGTGAAAGGGAGGTCGAGCTCTTCCTAAGCTTTTCGTAAGAGTTAGCTTTTAAGCTCAAGCTCTTTCCCTCTATTTTTCATGGATCACCTGCGAGTACCCGCAATTTATTTATATTTCTTTTGTTCGCGTTTGAATAAAGCCCGCCCTCGCTATTTTATCGAGCCTGCGTTGAAACTCACGTCCAACCCGTGACCCGCATTCCCGTAGTCGTTTAGAATCATCCCTCTTGGCTCAAAGCGACCGAATAGTAATAGCCACGCGCTTGTTTTATTTCGCACTCGAGAGTTCTGTTTTGAGAGTTTTCAAGAATTATGCTCCATTTGCTTTTCTACAATTCAGAGGCTTAACTAATGCTCGACATCTTAAGATAAATTTGTTGCAAGAGCTACATATACGCAAGCGCGCATTCGAGCATCTCTATGTACGCCAATGTTTTATAAATTGAATGAAAAGAATGTAAATAACAAACGTAAGAGAGTAAATGATAATTTCTTTCCTTTATTTTCATGGTTGGATTAATCAGTTTGCTAAATAATTATTGCATTATGAGATGAAACGACTCTAAGATTTTTAAAATTACGACTTTTTTATTTAAAAAGCATTTGCGAATTTACCGAAAATGACACAATAGCGAATTTCGGAGAAAAGATTTGGTTCGTCCCGTATTTTAATATCATGGAGGAGGTATGCGCATTGCTCGTGCAACGTGACACACGGTCTTACACGCATTTTTCTCACGACTGATTTCCATTTAAACTGATTCGATACAAAATATTGTACAAACGTTCATCAATTAAGTTGAAATTTTAACTAATTCTACGGTTGTATTATCTATTGAAGTACGGTTTTTTATTAGGCTTTTTTTCTTATTTCGAACGATTATTCAACAATTTACTTCTGTCAGTATTCTTATTTATCTGTTCAAAAGTATACCCTTTTGTAAAAAGTGAACGTGACAAATATCACATTATAAATTTGAATTTGTTCGCCATTTTACCTTAATAGTACCCAAAATTTCGCTTACTTTGACGCTTTGTCGTGGAAAATGTATACTCTATTTTACCATTAATATTGAACCTTGTTACTTTGTTATTAAATACATAAATACAAAATTATTATTACTGCTTATAATTGTAAAACAGTGCTGAAGAAGTTAGTTAGTGAAAAGATTTTCATTGGGTTATTTTATTTCGATGTTCGTGCACGTTTATAACATCGTTTGTAAGCCGGCTTTAACAATGCCTTTGCAGTCGCCCGATATTCAAAAATTCGTACATAATAAACTCAAAATGCTATTTGTAGAATATTTCTTTCGATTTCACATTCCACTTTGTTTCAACTACAATGGAAATCGAGGAACCATCTCTATTATAGATATGCTTCACAAAAAAGTACTGATCAATAGACAAAGAACTCTGTTTTGCGTTTTCTCTGCAAATAAAATTGTAAATGTGCTTTCAGCTTCCAAAAATAAAAATATAATATTTTTATATAAAGCCTGAGTCCAAGTTTGCGTTAAGCAAATGTTTATTTCTATATCATATTTTATTATTTTTCCAATCTGACATTGGATAATGGAGTAACATTGAATGTAAACTGCTCTACATTTTAATTTTATAATAATTTTCTTTCGTGATACATTGTTTTTTTCAACTTCAAAAAATTAGATTAAAGAACAATTGTTATATTATTCGATTATTATTTCTTATGCATTATACAAGCTTATTATGTAATATATAAGTTTTACGGTTAAATTATTACAGAAACCTACGTTTACAAAAGGATAAATAGAATGTACTTAATTTACGATTTTACGTAATTTCGATTTTACGTTGACCTATAAATTATATTAATACTTGCATACAAATTTTGTATATTTAAATACGTTACATTAAATTTATCTTAATATTTTTTGCAGTCATGCGTATTTATTCGTATTTCTCAATATCTTAAATAGATAATTATGAAAACTAGTACTTAATTCTTGGTTGAATTTCTTTATCAATGAAGCTTTTACACGTATAAACATTATAATACAAACACAAAGAAATAAATCTACATTTAAGAATACTTATTAATGCAACAAAGCAGTGGCTAATTTAATAAAGTATGATTCAAAAGAATAGCTTATTCATTTTTTAAACACTACGCGTATTCATGTTTTTAACAACGGTCTAAGCAAACAAAGATTTCTTGTTAATTAAAAACGAACGTCAAGGAATTAGGATTTTTCAACTAATTATAATAAACCAACGTTTTGAATTTATACCCTAATAATAGCTAATATTATAATAAGTATAAGTAAATATAAAATTCTAAGCTTTCTTAGAAGAATTAAATTAAAATAGATATGTTGCTACTCACTCAAAAAATGGCTTATATTGAACATCTAAATAAATGTATCAAAATGTGTTTTAAAGTTAATTTTGAGTAAAGAATGAGTAGAAAGTTTTAATTTTAAAATTATAGATACTGATTTCGAAAACAGTTGTTCTATGTAATAGAATAATCTTTAGTTTTAATGGAATATTTGAACCGCTATTGTAGCAGTCCTATATATTAAACGATATTATAGTTAAGCGAAAGAAAATTTGAGAACTAATGTAATTATTTTTATTCGTTGACGTATATATTCATAGTGAATAGTTTTGTTCCATGTTCAACATTAAGTTGAGCTACCTTCTTAAAAATACAATATTTAAATTATTATAATATAACTTTTAAAGTGATATTACATTATCCATTTGTTACGTTTAATTCTATCTTTATTAGAGACATTTGTTTAAATCCGTCATCGTAATTTTCATTTTCTATAAAAGTATTAACGATCTTTCACTGTATTTTTCTCAATTTAAAACGTTAACAAATTTTTGCAACGTGTACTACGTCATGTGTAGTTTAGCTAAGTTTTAAAATTTATCGATAAAACATAAAAGAAAAGCCTACGAACGTTAAAATCATAAAAGTTCCATATAATGTTTAAAATCACATTAATGATATGCATTCAATTGATAATAAATTATATAGAAATAATTTCAGTTTATCATTCTAATAAAAATACTTTTTAAATTTTTAAATATTTTTCAATTTTGCAATAAACTTGTTGTCCTGCATACCTGCATTTAGTACAATTCTGTAAATGTCATATTATTCGTCCTGATTTTTATTGCTGGTAGAATTTGTTTTAATAACCTTTGAAAATCTTTTTACTATGAAATTATTTGAAATTTGAGAAATTTGAAAGTGCATTTAGAAAAATATAGACTATATACGTTTTGGAAATAAAAATTGAAAAAGGATGTTTATAATATGTTTATAATATTTTGTCAAAAATTTAAAGATCACTATGCAGTCTATACTAAATAATGCCAAAAAATGTCTTTCTAAAATATACAACATATTCAATTAGCAATATGTTAAATTATTAGTAAAAAATATTTGTTTATTTTACATATTTGTTCAATGTACATTATTAAGTTGCAATTTTTTCTTGAAAATTATGAAGCAATTGAGTCAACATTCAAATATTAAAATTTTAAAGATTCTTATATTTTCCAGATTATAAAAATAATAATTATTATGATACTTTGCGTTTAAAATATTTTTTATCATAAATGCATTGTTAATGATTAACATACTTTAAAGAAAAAATCTTATAAACTACTTATAAACTGGTTTATTCGTTTAATTTGCCAGTTACCGAATTACGTTATCGAATATCACATTTTCATCCGAGATGTTTTAGATAAAATTTAACATTCCTGTAAACTAAAAGTGACATTCTAAAGCGATAGAAAGTAATTGGAACGGTAATTGAAGCGTTATAATATAATCAGGCAGTTTTCCATTTCAGCGAATTTAGTTGAATACGGATTGCACTTGTAAGATCTCGTAAAACTTTTCCGCGATGTTTCCGTACTTCCATAAAATTAGTATTATATCACAATTTCGATAAATTACAAAATTAAGAAACTAACGATCCTATATGTTTTATAAAACACAGAAGTTTGCTTTCGGGTTGGAATCAAAGATCAAAAAAGTGACGCGGTTCTCCGATTAAGAACCACACAAATATCAAGTGATAAAGTTAGTAATACAGCGTAAGTCTCTTTATAATCGAGGAAAGCTCGATTTCATTGTTATATACCTTGATCCATCGTTCTGGTCCTTGCAGCCCTTAACGGCATAGACTCGACTGAAGAGTGTCTTGGCCAAGCTGTCGATTTTGCTCGACAGCTGGTAGTAGCCCTTGGTGTCCTCTTCAGGAGTCCGCGCCGCGACGTCGTCCTCCTCGACGCTCGCACTCTTTTCCTTACGCAGTAGCACACTCCTGACCGTGGCGAAGGCGTCGTTGTTGCACTCGATCTCAATTGCGCTTTGTGTCCTGCGGTTCGTCACTCCGCGACGTTTGCGTCGGTTCGCGGCTCCCGGTCGGTGTTGACAGAAGCGGTCGTGGCCCGTTAGTTCGGCCTCTCGTTGCAGCTCGTTTTCCTCCCGACGGGCGTTAAAGTTTTGATAAAAGGTAAACATCTCGAAGCCTCGTTGCTCTTCTCTTTGCTTTGCTCTTCTCTTTGATGATTCGATCTCTGGCTACTGCAGCCGAGCATTAATTCTTCGTCTTCGTCTGTGGTGCATTTCGCTGTACTCCTCTAAAAAATTATTCAGTGGCTTCTAACAGCCATCGTAACTTTTTCTTCTTTCTTTGTTCTTCGTTTACAGCCTGGCTGAAGTTGATGGGTGAACTGGCATATGTGCAGATTGCGGATGACATTTAACAAGAGAGGATGTCTCCAGTAAAGTTACTGCAATAAGTTTGTCAGTAAAGTAAAGAGTGAATAGGTACATTGTACAAATTGTACAAATGTTTTTAGATGAGAATGATATTTTGCGAGTGATAACGCGATACCGGTTCTATAAGCCAACGAAAAATTATAGCCAAATGGTCGTTTTGCAAATGCACACGAATCTTTGATTAATAAGATTTTTAAGGATGATTCAAGTCGAGTCATGCAACGAAATGCCTTTAAAGTTAAAATCCGTATATTTTTAATAAGCTTTATAATCCTTAGAGAGTTATACGGATCCATTAATTACGACTTATCGACAATTAATCTAAACCACGATCGGATATGGTAGCTGTTAAAGAATATTTTATTTCATCCAAGCCATCGTTTACTTGCCTGTTAAATACTTTCATAAATACATACACGAAAATTATTGCATTTTAATATTATTCGTGCATTTGGATTTTCTGCGAGGATAATTATTCAATATAATAATTAAAAGCCGATCTTTTACGCCTTACGCAGCCGTTTCATCTAATCTTTGACTTCGGAGTAAGTGTAACTTTGTTTCCTGTGATGTCAATAATCTGAAAGACCGGAAATATGTTACACGAATAGAATCGATTTCTGTGTAAGATGTGTATAAATTTAGCTCAGACAAAAGGAATGAAATTCGTGATTTACATCTACGAACGGTACAAATTAAAGGGATGAAATAATATCATTGATATATAAATTGCAATATGTAAGTGTTACAAGCTAACAATTATTAAATAATATACGAACTTTTTAATTTTTCTTTTTTCTAAAACAAATTTTATGTTCTTTTCGAGGGAAATAATTTTTTATTGAACAAAATCTTTGCTATTTTTATGGTATATTCAAATTATTAAATTATTACGTAGCAATGCAAATCTATACATTCTTGTACGTGAAGTCTATTATTAATGTTATTAAAACATTAATTACACTTAGATTTTTCAATATGTAAGTCTAATTCATCACATTTAGATCTATAAAATATAGAGCTTTAAATATAATTAACTCGAAAAAGTCAGACATATCATTTTTCGATTTAGCAATTGAGTAGAAAGTTAACGTGCACGTTGTTCTTTTATTGTAAAAAGCAATTTAAATTCAAATGTTTGAACCTTTACATTTTGCTCGCGTTGAGAAATTTTTAATTAAATAAATGTTTAGATCATTTCTACATTAATATGTAAAGTTAACAGAGTTTTCTTGTAATAATTTTGTAAATAATTTTAGCAAGAATTAAAAATATTTATACTTGTCATTTTTTTTACTATAATTTTGAAATTCTCAAATTCATGAAACATGAAATAATATAAAATTTATCGATTTTTTCTGTTGTTGAAATAAGTTTTGTGCTTATTGTGCATTTATCATAAAATTATACTGGAAAGACTCATAACTTTAAATTCAGATATAATAGTAGATATTACGTGTTTTATTTTACCCTTTTTATATCCGCTTCGTTGCGATTTTCTCATGTAAAATAATGTTAAATTAAAATTTTCTACTAAATATTCTTATTTAACTCATAACACAATATCAGAAGATGCAAAAAGTCGTATAATAATGTTAATCCTAAAGAATATCGCATAAATAATTTTAAAATAGTTTTCATAAATGTGTTTGGGCAGATCTTAGATTTTGTAATAATTTTGTTTTTAAAAATTTCATAATTCAGATAGAAAGGGATAATTTTTTTTTAAATGCAACAAATTTGTTTAATATTATGAGAAATAATTAATGAATAATAAATTTTTTCAATTTAAATTTATTTCAATTACTACTTTGCAATTATACAATAAAATTAATTATTTCAACTCATTTAAATTACTGATTATAATATTTAATTTTTTTAATACTACATTTTATTACAGTTCTAATTCAACCAACAAAATTTTACAAGGTAATAATTTTGCAAAATAATAATCTCGATCGAATAAACTACTGAAAAGTAATACCACGTACAACTTCACAAAACGCTCTCACACAATATTGCCACTAAATCATTTTTTATCACAAGTCAATGAAATTGGTAATAAATATTTGAACAAGGCTTTTACCAAAGTAACAATGAAGATTACAGTGAGATTATTTATCAAGTGTAATGAAGGTGTGCAAAGACTGGAGTTACTGGAGAAAAGCAGTAATACCGTCAAACGTTGTCACGTATAAGTGGACTATTCGCGATAGAAAGCTTCCTACACATACATCTACGCTCCACGATGGCAGGAGGTAAACTGCTTACTAATGATGCCTTACTGTATCCTCCTGTTTTGTGCATAAGGTGCTTGCACCCTCCAATGCAACGCGCCTGCGCCTCGCAGACTATAAAATTCTATGAAAACCAGATATTACTTGCACGTGCTTGACAAGTGAAATCGATTCATTCTTCGCTATTTTTGTGTCTTATCAACAACGTCATTTTATATTCGTTGAAAAATATCAATTGATAAATTGTACCTCGTAACAATGCAATAGATATTGTCGTATGTTACACTATTTGCAATACCTCTAATTTAATCAAGTGCTACTCCTATGGTTTCTTTTATGAACTACGAATAGGTCAAAGGATGTACTGTTACACGGTATTTTTTCAATATTTATTTATCATAATTTATTCATATTAACATTTGTACAAAACTATTTTGTTAAGTTATAATAACATATTTTTAAAAATATAGATTAAAAATACATTTTAAATTATGGAAGTTTCATTCAGCGATGACATTTACGTCTACATTTTTTTCAGTAAGCAGTCTTTCACTTTTTAGCATGCCTTCGTATTGCTCAGGCCAACTCTTCATATCTCTATTACCGTAAACCTATTAATAAAAAAGAAATATTATAGTTTCTAAATATAATCGATTAAGAACAAGTAATACTTTTTTGTAATAAGTCCTGCGTATGATACAATTTATTTATGATATTCACCTTGCTTACAAATTCCATAACCGATCTCACAGATAATTCTTCATAAGCACGTACACCCCATTTCAATTCTGGTTCACAGTTCTCATTATTTTCTGTTTTCTCTAGTTTTATATATTTTTCTTTAACAAATTTCTGAAAAAAATATTAAAATTTTATATACTTATATACTTACAAGAATTGCAATACAGAATTTTCAACAAACTTACAACTTTTATTAAATCAAGAACATTACCAAATGTGTCATTTCTCATATTACCTTCGCTTATAATATCCAATTTAGTTAAAAAATCTATCAGTGAACCTTTAAAACCAGCACATTATCAATAATTTATTAAATTTCTAGTCTACAAAATAAATTAAACCATGATACCTTCGGTACATACTTCTCCATTCATATAAATATGCGTAAGTGTTAAAAATAATAAGACGTACTGATTTTCAATATTTTCATTAAAATGTAGATGAGGTAAGTCATTTTTTATCAAATTACACAATATAAATTTTCCATTTTCTATTTCTACCAGTTTGTAGCCAAATACCTGTTTGATTATTTATTAAAGAGAAGGCTATCGGCTTATAGTTATTATATAGAAATAATTTAAATTTTAAATTCATTATCTTACATCTCGTAAAACTTCTTGGGCGGTATTCATAACCGCGCGAAAATTTTTGCCCTGATAATTCACAGCCTTGCTTATTGCTGGTCGTGAAATTGGTGTCTTTAAATTATCAGCTGCAAGAATATATTTTACTACGTTACCCACATGATGAGTATGTTCTTGGTTGGATAGACTTTCATTATGGGATATCTGAGTATTTGTATTACATTCTGTATCATTTTGGTTATCGACAATACTGGAACTCGTGGTTGGTTGTGATAAAGACTTTTTTGTTCTTCGCGATCGTTTGGACATATTAACAATGAATCTAAAAAAATGTTAAATACATAAATATAATGTATCTCAGAGGTTAATGATATCAATGTAAATTCTAAAATTCACGTGTACATTTAGAAAAGTATACGTTTAATAATAGGTGGCGTTTCGTTTTAGTAACGTTCACTTTCAATTAGTAATTACTTGGTCGAGTTTAGTATATATTTACATAAAAAATTATCCAAAATTTTTAAAATGAAAAATGTCACTTGCTCTTCCCACAGTTCCCGCCATCTGTACGATTACATTTTATAGTTACTTTTTACGATTACTTTTTATAGTTATATAAATTACAGATGGCGACAGGGATTGGAATTTACTGTTGGTATTTAGTTTGACGGCGGACCACTAGAGACGACAACTAAATGCGTTATTTTGCGTACGGTGGTGTGAGTGATGTGTTCATACACTGCCTGAGTATATGAACAAATGCAAAGTGCACGATGTCAATTGCGTTTCTCAGTTCGTATTAGCGCATCTAGCGTCGAACTTTCGGCAGCACACGGATTCTATACTCATATCAGACTAATTTATTCTTAAGAAACACAACTATGGAGGTATATTTGTATAGTTATACAATTTTTGGAGTTTATTAATGGTATCGAGTAGAAAGCCCAATTTGATAAGTACAATTTTATCAATGTGGTAATATATTTAATCGCGGGGTCGCCAAGACTACGAAATAAATCAGCACGTTTCATCAGTTGAATTACATCGATCAATAAGCTTTAATTCATCTTTCACGAAGAATTTCGTCTTTTATCTTCACACCATATTGTGCGGTTATTGCATGCTAAATTCTGAATTTGCCTAAAAACAGTTTGCCACTCGTGGATTATTGCATGCGTGCGAATTACGATAAGAGTAGAAGCAAGCGAGGTTATATAAGAATGGGTTGATTTAAAAATCGACTTTATTTAAAGTTATTAAGTGCATCCTCTGAGGTAACGGTTAAGGTTCATTATTTTATACGACTTTTCAACAGAAATATTGATCTTTGAATTTGATACCGCATGAACGTTGCCCTGTTTTTCCTATTTTAGTCCGAACCCGCGCGCGTACAATAACCAATCCATGCAAGGCTATTTCCGCGCAAAATCGAGAACTTTTAGAACGTTATGGTTCTAGCTGTAGCCGCACTCTCTTATTCTCACGTCGCGTTATAAACAAACATGAAAATCGATGACGGTGCATTATCTGCATAAAATACAACTACCTTTAATGCGCAGCTACATCTAGATGATTTTAAAAATACGAGCCAAACCGGTACATCGTGCAATGCAATGTGCGCACGTCATAGTCACACGCACAGGTATGCGCAGTGAAGTAGATTTAGACATAAGAAATATCTAATTTTGCTTGCATTCACTTCAGTGAGCAGTTCTGTTTGGAGCTGGCAATGATGACGTTTTAAGATTAATTTGTTATTCGCAAGGGAATACAAAACATTTGTGAAGCGCGGTAAAAGAGAAAAGAAAGAAAGAAAGAAAGAAAAAAAGAAAAAACAAAAACAATAAATAACGGTCTTGTTTGAAAAAAGATAAGTGTGGAAATTTCTTTCGTGTAATGCACAACGTGTTGGAAAGTTTGTATGCTTGGACCGGCTCATTTGTCGAAGCGATAAACAGACTGACCTGCGAAGTAACAAATTTAATTTTCACAAGCTTCAGCACATCTAACCCGGACGATAGCGACACATCCAGCGTCGATAACGGTCCTGTTGATTCCAGCGAGAAAGTCGTACTGAATTTACCTCAGGTCCTGCAGGAGGCTGCGTCCTTCTTCGCGATCGATGATTTTCAATTTCTGTTGCTCAAAATTTTTGTCGCCATTCTTTTAATCAACGTCTGTCTTATTTACATTGCTTGGCATATTTACGGGGTTAGAATCACGGAGCGCTTTATGTTATCCAGTGAGTATATATTTTATCGTTTATTTTTACGTTTGTGAGAATGCAGTTTGTCCAAAGCTTAATTATTTCAGATACATCACCGGAAGAACTGAAGCAAAGCATCTTAAAGCTGCAGCTTCCAACTGAACATTCACAGCGTTTTTCATAAAGTCTTTCGTTTAAGTTATTTTAAGTTTGAAAATATTTTTTTTACGGAAATTATGGCAGAACAAATTAAATCGTTCTTTCAGAAAAAAGTCTCAGATAAAAAATTCAAGCATGCAGGCAAGGGACATAAGTAAGTTACATTAAAGATTATCGTTATTCTTGGCTTTACGTTTGATTTACAAGACTTTAATGCCTATGTCGTTATACGATTGTGTTATTTGCTAGGTTGAATGAACCAACACCATCTGTATCTACGTCGTCGAAAATATCTGAGATGCCAATGAGGCACGAGCCAACCGACGATGCAAAAGTAGCTGGTCAAGCTGCTTTAGCAAGAATCGAAGGGAAAAAAACAAATGCACCAAAATTTAATACGTAAGTCTTAGATTGAAAAAAATGACTTACGATTAAATCGTAGTAATATTTAATTTTTGCATTCGGTTAATATAACATTGTATATTTATAAGTTTATTATAAATGCAGCAAAAACTA
The DNA here is from genome assembly GCA_018907045.1 of Wiebesia pumilae. Taxonomy (NCBI): domain Eukaryota; kingdom Metazoa; phylum Arthropoda; class Insecta; order Hymenoptera; family Agaonidae; genus Wiebesia; species Wiebesia pumilae. The sequence continues at coordinate 5,656,807 of JACCHZ010000192.1, forward strand.
TTACAATAATATATCAAAGTAAATGAGATTAATTTTGAACAGATCGTATGCAGCTATACAGGCTCATGTTAAACGAGAATTGCAGCTAGAAAAACTTGCTCTTGAAAACCAAAGTAAAGATGAGAATATAAAATATACTAGTAAAACAAAGGCTACGTTGCAAACAGATGAGGAAACTCAAGAGCCAGCTGTAAGGGGTGTATATTACCGATGCCCATTAGTATCCGAAGAAATCCTAGATAAACAAGTGTGGTATGAAAAAATTCAAGAATTCTTCAGCACTCAACTATTAGATGATGAAGCAGGATTGTCTGCCAGTTTAATAATCCATAGTTGTAATGACGGGTTAGAAAGGATAAATTATTGCGTGGAAACTCTTTGTAAGTACTTAGATAATATTATAAAGGATCCTACAGAAAAAAAATATTGGAAGATTAGAATGTCCAATAAAATATTCCAGGTATTATTATTATTATACTATTTTAATGATTATTTAAATAATGAATAAAGTTAACTGAAAAATTGTTTTTTAAGGAGAAGGTTAAAAAACTTAATGGATCAATGGAATTCTTAAAAGCAGCAGGATTTATTGAAGAAAAATTAATGCATCAAGATAAAGAAGAAGATTTTCTCGTGTGGAGTCCAGAGAGATCAAGTCTCGATAATTTAAGAACATTAGTCGATGCTTTAAATTCTGCCGAACCTGTGCAATGCATACTCGATAGGAATATGCAAGTTTTACTACCAAGTCAAGCAGCAGGAAGAACTGAACTTCCTGCAGAGTTTTATGTATTTACATTGGAAGATTTGAAGCATCAACAAGCCGAACAGTAAATATCAATTTCCACATTTTTTATTTTAAATTAATTATAAATTATTGAATATTTTATTAAGGAATTTCAAATTTTTTTCTAGGATAAAATCTGTGGAACAAAATCAAATGTTGATGACTGCTGCAATGAGAGAAAAATTTATGAAAAAGTCAGTAAAGAAGTATCGATTCACTTTAATAAGAATAAAATTCCCAGACAATATAATATTACAAGGGACTTTTGAAGTAACAGAAAAATTGGAAGAAGTGGTGCAGTTTGTTACAGAACATTTGTCAAATAAAGAATTTCCCTTTCATTTAATTACTGATACAAGACAGACCTTAACCGAAGCAGACTTTTCAAAAACTTTAGAGACTCTAGATTTAGTTCCAGCAGTTGTCCTTACATTTGTCTGGGACAGTAAATCAAAGTCTCAAGCTCCATCTCAATATTTGAATGAAGAAACGCTTAACTTTTTGGAACCACTGTAAATATTTAGTCGCAGGCGATTTTTTTTTTATATTTTATTTACATTTATGTAAAAGTTTAGCTGTTGACAGCTAAATCTTTCTATTGTTTGTTTCAAATGTTAATTTTTGTTTAAAATGCATTTTCAATAGTATTTTATATACAATGTATAACAAAAGGCTTTAAATTTATTAATGCGTTTAAATTAATCGATGTTGGAAATAAATTATAAATTATTTTTTGAGAACTTCTTTATTAAACAGAATATTGCTAAATTGGGATGACAACACTTGAAAAAATTAATGTACATCGATTTTATAAACTAAGATATGTGTACTTGTATTTAAAACTGCATTAATGTTTATTACTAATATTCATTTTGACATTTATGCTAGTTATATATAACAAATATAGTTAGTAACTTTATGATTTTTATTAAATTACCAATGGAAATTTTTTTAAGTATCAGACTAAATCTTAATAATTTGCTTTTTTTTAACTTAAATTTGATTCTTAATTTTTAGCTATGAAAGCACAGTGTTCAAAATAGTATAAAATATTAAGAAATTAATGATAACATTTTTCGTCTTAATTTTCAATCAAATATTTTTTATAAGATAGAGCATTGTTACAAGCATTTGTATAGTATCATTTATATATTTGATATACTAATACTTGCATAAACTAAACACAGCAAAGAATATAATTTTAAGCTATTGATGATGTTTCTAAGGTTATAAATTGATAGGTTTAAAAATCATCTAGTTTTGTATTTCACTTAATTATAATAGTTTGATTAATTTATTTATAGATTCTCTTATTATTACCACCATAATTAGTTAAGTTCATGTTGTCATAATTTATAAGCATATTTTATAGAAAGATATCACTAAGAATTTGCTAGCTATGAGGTTATTTGTTTACATATTATTTTTAATTAATCTACATATTTGATAAAAATGGAATCGCATTCTTGATACAAAAGCAATCGATGTGTAATTCTATTTTTAAAATTTCAGACAGTCTTATATTTTAATGTTTGGTTGAGTAACGTTAAACTTAATTTTATTCTAAACTGATCATTAAAATTTCGTAGGACCATAAAAATTGCGGACTGGAATTTTCTTTTTATTTTAATTATATATAAGTAGCGTGTTAACCATACAATTAATTGCATACAATAAAAAATTGATTGAAAATTTATTTTTGAATTTATAAATGAAATTATAAATTTAAATCATTAAAAGATTTTTTGAAAATTTATAAGGAAATTGATAAAATGTATGTATTTGCTGCATGTCTAATAATTCGTTTATAAAATACATTATTATTTTTTATTTGATATAGATTATTTATTCATTATTCACTTAAACGTAAAATCTTTTTTATTAAAAATAATTGAATAACGTTTTGGCATGTAATTTTTCTTACATTATATTTATGTATAAAAACGTTATTTTTAAACGAAAGTTTGAAATAAGTTTCTTTTTAGTTAAACGAGTATTATAATTTTATATCCTTATCAATTTTCTTTTATAAAATTGTCTTTTTTATTAAAAGCATCGCATCATCTATCTTTGAATCGTATAGATAATTAAAAATGTTAAAAATTAATTAAAGCCTGAGACATTTTAATTGAAATTTTATTCTAAAACTCAATTAAAATTTCATTATTATGGTTTCTCTATAAATGTTTAGCTTATTACTTTATCAGTATACTTTCAAGTATTTATATTGATTTTTTTCAAATTTATCAGATGTTTTTATAAATGTTTTATAAAAATGTTTAACTGTCAATTAAAGCTTATATATGATATTCATAAAAATAACAATAATATTAAACGAAGTCCAAACAGATTATTAAAAATATTTGAGTAATTAGCTATCAATTAATCGTTCAGACAGCATTTTATTCCAAAACTTTTTCGTTACAGATCGTACGAAGTGACAAAAATATTTTAAATATTTTTCTACAAGCGAAAAATAATAAATAAAGTATCATTTTTTTTTTCTATTCTTTGGCACGAAATGCTTATAAAAGCTGAAGCTTTACAGAAATCTTAAATCTATCAGAAATTCGTATTTTTTTGTGTACTTTATATTGTTCATCTACGAACTGCCTCCGATTTCAAGTTTTTTTTTTAGGTTCACATGCATTTATTAATGAAAGTGGGTTACTATTGGACATATAATAGAACTGAACATTTGAATATGTATTAATAAACATGGACGGGCACCCACGCAGGTATTTGCAAGAATGTTTATACGATGCAATCGCATTTTACTTTCTAAATGTTTTAAGATACAATTACACGTTGAAAATGTAAAAGTTTGTAATCTTTTTTAAACTCGTACAATTATGAAAATTATTTTTAAGCAAATAATATATTGAACTACAATGATTTGGGATTAAAAATTATATCTTATTGATTCATTATTCACTTTTTAGAAATGAATATTTGTGGTCTTTTGAAAGAGCAAAAATATATTATTATTATATAATGATTTCTATGCTGTTGGAAAACTTTATCTTTAAAAATAAGAAAGATGTTATTCGAAAATTGCCTTTTTAACTCCATACAAATTAATTAATTATGTAATTTAATGAGTAAATTAAAAAATAGCGCGAGAGGGTATATTTCTCGTTTGTTTGTATTTATTTAAATGTAGTTACTTATTTCAATGGAGCACATATAAAAAAATTGAAAAATGAAATAAATGTTGATGAGAATCTTAAATATCGTCTACGTGCAATCATGGATTATATTAGACTTATTTTACTTTAGTGCATATCGATGTATAACGGGTAAATATTTAATAGTTTTACTGCATAATGTTAAAATTTTTCTGTCCATGAAAATTACTTTACCAATGGTATGTCAGAAAAATATTCCAATCATTACGAAAGAAGAAAAAAAAAAATGAAAACGGTGATTTACACTTTACAAACTCTTGGAACATTTCTAGTGATTTTAAAAAAATATTAAGTGGTTTTCTTTTATAATATTTTGAATTGCATTTAAAAATCCATCCACGTTAATTTCATCTTATCTTACGTTTGACATGTTGATTTTTGGTTATTGATTAAACGAGTCATTGATTTATTCTTTAAAAACAAGATCAATCGAGTGATCTAAGAAGTGCTATTATTCGAGCACGAAGCCTGTGGGAGAAGTCTGTGCTCTTTTTATCTTAGTACTCTCTCTTTATCGGTACACAAAGTCGATATATCTTCGATATTTTCGCAATGATCAAGTTCGGCGACTACGATCCAGCTTTCCTCTCAATTGCTTCATCGAAAGAAATCCTGGACGACGACTTCGGGCGGCAGCTTAGCGCTCGCTCGGCTTCTGTTGCGGCGACAACTGCCTCCAGAGGCCCGTGATCAGGGGCACGTCGCGGAAGTGCTACGACGAGCAGACGAGGTCAAGGCCGCGGGTCTGCGAGCCTGATTCTACGTCCAGCCAGGCGCACTGGGGCTTCGGTTGCTGGGGCGTCACCGCGCGACTGCTCCCCGTCGTTGGGGTCATTGTCGCGCTCTCTGGGGAACTGACCGGGGACTTGATTTGCTTCAGTGGTATTCCGTCTGAGGCTGCGACCGGCTCGTCGTCGAATGACACCTACGGAAAAAAGCAACGTTTTGAAGACAGTTCGAGAGTTGGGATTTATTGCAAGCGAGGGTAGACACTATTTTAGTGCTCTTTTCTGCTTGGCTGAGTGAAGTATAGGGGATGAGTCGATAAATTAGTAGCAACTGCGCCTTTGTTTCAAACTGTAATTTGAAGGATTGATTGGTTGCTTGCTGTCTGGAACACGCATTTTACAAAGTCACGTATTAACGCGCTTCGGAGTAACATTGAACACATCTGTTTTAATTAACGATAGTGTCTAATGAACGTTTATTTATTTTTATTTGTTTCATTCGTTTCAGAATTATGCGGGAGCAATTAAATATTGAGCTAGACGATAATGTCCAAATATTTAGACTTATCGAAGCTAAGAAAGTTAATTACAAACGTTAATTACAATTTTTACTTCAATGGTATGAATGCTGCTCAATATAATAGGTTAGATATAAAAGTTGTTCAAACATAAATAAACAAATGAATGTTGTAGATCTTATAAGTGCTGCATTTATAAGGTGCTTAATTTCTATTGATTGGCATAAAATATAATTCGCCTACGTCATTTATTTCATGTTGATTCGTAGATAGAAATATTACGTGTGTATGTGTCTTACATGTGTCTTTTCAAAATGCTTATGAAAAATATGAACCAAATCCCAATTTCATAAATGTATAAGTTCTGCAATTTTTCATTATCCGAAAATAATTTCAGTATTTACCTTTTATTACATTGCCTTGGGAATACACTCGTTGAAATAATAATTCCAAAGAATATAGTAAATTCACATCAAAGTGATTTATTAATATTTTAGTAATTGAAGATAATAATGAATTATCATTACATAAGTATCTCCCCTTTACTCATATTTAATTTCACGTGAATTTAGAGCTTGAGAGTCAAGATTTTAAGGTTTGCGTTGCTTTCCAAACTAACGTTACAAATTTTGTAAATTATTTTTATAACTGTTGAAAGAACTTTTCACTTCAAATTTCAGAGGATTCCATGTTAAACTATATGAATTATTGTTTGCTCAGAGGATACGAAATCTGTCGAGTATCTATTTTATCGACTTTTAACTTTTCATAATTGCAATAATTCAACTGGATTTTTCGGATCAACTTTTAAACAGTTAGAAAATTTTAATGTTTAATTACAGATTTTATGATTTCCTACGGAATCATTAACTAACACAGCATTGCTAAGTAAACTTAATCGATTGGAAATACTCAATTATTAAATGTACGACATAAGCCATAATAATAAATTTGTATTTTAAAGTTTGTTTAAACTTACGTGTAAAATAAATAATTTAAATTCTTAAAAAATATCAATAAGCAAATTGATTATGAATACTTTTTCATACATTCAGATCTTGATTTTAGAAAAAAAGTAGAATTTTTTAGAAGGATAATTTAGAGTAATGTAAATATAATCTCAGATCAGCGTATTATGTTTTTATCAGTAATTACATTATTTATTTATTCGAAGCGGGCCTGAAGGCTCCACATGTCGTTAATGTTTTAATTGTGCATCAAGATAAAAGAAAAATCATCATTAAATGTTGTAAATATTTTCAGTACTTTTACTTAATTCAATTAAAATATGACAAATCTTATAATTTAAAATACAAATGTGTAAATTTCAATTCTATAGAAATTTATACTAACTTGTAATTTAAATTTTGATAATTGATCAAGTTTATATTTGTTTTCAGTAAATGAAGCATTCAGCAATGATATTTCATTCAACTGTATTTAAATATGACACGATGATATGATATCTAATGATAAGACATTATTGATCATATGGATTGGACTTTAATAGTTATTCGAGTACTGATACTTTCTATTAATTCATCTTTAATTAGGTTGGAGTAACGAGTTTTAGTACTTATAACTCAAATACATCGTATATTACATAAATTCACAGTAATTTAATCTATTTATGAGTTTCAATGACTTTTAGCCACTTTTAGTCATTATTGAATAATGACAACAGGTTCAAGTTCGTATAAATTGTAAATTATATTTTGAAATCAACATTGGTGAAGAGCATAGGCGATTTTGGCCCCAAAATGGCAAATATTATGCAACCGCAGTAAAACAATGGAAGCAAATACGTGAAAGTTTAAAAGTAAAGTATATAATATAAAACCGCGCGAAAAAATGCGCATACGAATGCATCTACGCGCGCGCGCGCGCACACACACACACACGTACAGATAAGTACAAATAAAATAATTAGAACATGCATTAATAATGTTTATGATTACATAAGCTACGTACTCAACTATCCGTTGAGGTAAAATGGTTTTCATTGAATGTGATTTGGCAGGTCATATTATCTAGGCCAAGATCATCTATGTCTATGCACATGGAATCTCTATTACTCTGCAATTATTCAAGAAATTTCAGGCATAAAGATGAGATATAAAAACGTATATTATTTATATATGTAAATATATGTATGTGTCTGTGTATGTATGTAGCTATGCAGCTTTTAAAAGCATTCTTTGTTCGATATTTCGAATTATTCATATGCAAAATGAATAAAACGTCAACATTTTTTGCTTTTTTGTTTTTGTTTTATTTAACATAAGCTGCTGCTTATTATTTGATATTTTCAAATTGTATTCACGAATTCGCTCTTCCACTAACAATACAATTTTTTGCATTTTATGTATCCCTTTCTTGATAACAAAAATTTTCTACAGTATAAAGCTTCATAGCTATTATCGAGAGACTCCTATTCTACTCTCAGAATTTGGTTTAATTTTATTTTTAATAAAAATTCTTTTGAAATAAAATGTTTAACAAAAAATTTATTTCAAGAATTTTCTTTAATCAATACCTTTATCAAAGTACACGAGGATCTCCTGTTGGTAGAGAATGACGTAAAATTTTGATATTATGTATACAATTACTTTTCATTTTAAAATCTATAATTACAACACTAAGATCATCAGTTATTTGAAAAAGTCTTATCGTTCCTTAACAAAGGGACGACAGATATAAAATCATAATTACCCAGGACTCTACTTTAGCTTCTAATGTAGCATCTTTCGTGATGTCGATCACAACATTTTTCTCCTTTCCGTTCTGCTTTTCCACGTTTATCTTAGTCGTGGTCCGTTCTTCTTTTGTGCCATCCTTATCCGCCTCTAAAAAAAAGATTCACGTTTAAAAAACTTATTTATATCATTTGAATTACACTAAAAAGGGTATTTTACACACTGGAAAAATGCGTATTAATTTTTGAATAGAACGACATTAACATTTTATTTATTGAGCTTTTGTCGAGAGATCGTCATGATCTGGAATATTTTGCAATCTTCGAAGTAGCACTAATCTTCCATTTAGCTTTCTAGAAAATAGTCTCCTGGATTTACATTAGATAAAGTGAAATATTTTCATCCGTCGTAAGGTCATTTATGTTGACATGAGCATTGTTATACTTCCAGTTGCATTAAAATAGCTTTACAGACTCAACAATGAATACGTTGTTTGTAAGGCTTTTAGCAGAATCGTAAAAGAAAGCTTTGTTTCATTAAGGATCCGTATCACTATGAACACCGCTATTTCAACATTACGTTGTACAATTAATTTTATCATTTTTACAAATAAACAATCACTACTAAAAGTATTCTCTAATACCTATTTATTGTTCGCAATTGATGAAAATTTAATTTCAAATTATTTTATAAATTATTATACAAGTAATAAATTATTTGAAAATATTTAAACATTTCTTTAAAAAATGAGTCGCATTCACCTTACTGATGTAGGATTAAATTTTATATAAAATTCAAAAGAAATTACGAACAAGCATTCGCTTTTCAGGCAAAAGTCCGAATGTAGAGTACATGCGCGTATCCGTGACGATAAATAATATAGTATACTCGCAACAGTGAAAATGCAAATTACGAAACGGCCTTTTAAGAAAAAAATTATTAAAATTCACCTTATCGTTGCATGAAAAATGAAATTAAGTTTATGAAAAGAAATGTTAATAATAAGTATCGAAATTGTAATCGAAAATTAGAGATTTTCGAAACCGCAGTTTTTTTTTTAATTTACTATCAATTTCACGATAGAATAGGCAAATTTTGCTATCGGTTTAGTTTAATTAATTTTTACAAAGTTGATCATATTTACAAGCTAATTTTCCTCACAGATTTACAGGTTTCAAGCTTACTCCTTACTTGTTATTCTAATTTTTGAAATGGAAGAATGTAAATATTAGTAAAGAAAAATTTAACTATTTTTCTTTCCTATTTAACTATTACGCAATTTAACGATTAAAACTTACAGAATTGTACTGCAAAGATGCAATCGATGATCTTCTAAACTCTCATCGTAAACAATAATTCGGTGCAGTGTTCACTCTTGCAAACCGACTACAAATATCGACGCACGTTATGTATCCCGATCAAACAGCTATTTGACAGCGTACTTAATAGGGTCGTAGGTCAGCCTTGGAAGGTAGAGTGCTTTCTAAACCATTCCACCTTCTGAACAGCGCACCGAGCTCAACCAAGTCACCTACCTTTGTTGTCGTTTGCAAGCTGGCGATTCTTGTCTTGGGCGTTGTAGTCCAGCTGCGAAAGCTGCCAAAGCTCGTAGGCCCTGTTGAAAGCCTGGGCGACGGTGAGGGTGACTGTCTGGGCTATTTTTCGCTTCGGGCAGAGGTAGGCGTGGCACTCCATTGTCTCGTTCAAGTTCGTCGCTATGAAAGCGAACACGTGATCGTGGGTTCCATCCGCCGAACAGTAGGAGATCCTACGGTAACGCGGGCGCACGTTAATCCGTGAGCTTTGTTAAAGGACGCTCAGGGTTAAAGGACACTTCGATTTTCAGGGGCTGCTCGCCGAATTCTCGTCGTATCGATCCTCTTTTTCTCGAGATATTGTCAGAGGAACTCGTGCGATAACTGCACGAGGCAACGAGGAAAGTGGGTGTTAATTGTTCTTAAAGTGGATGGTGGAAATGTAGGGTACCACAGCAAGGAATCACTAGGAGCTTGAAAACAAGTAGTTCACGAAGGGAACGAAAAGTTTACGCTATGCACGTCGAGGTGAGATATATCGTAACTATATTGCGCGAATTATTTTGACGAGCGGTTTAATTAATTACGCGTTCTTCAATCAAGTATGCATTTCAACGAACCTAGTTATTTCTAAGTAGAGATGCATTTCTGCTGCACTTATTTTCGCAGTGATTCGAACGCTTGTTTTAAAGCTCTTTGATATTACTTCAAGTTTGGAGAATGAAAAAATTAATTTCGAGCTATTCTTATGCGTTTACGGTGTTATTTATGACGGTATTGAGTTTAGCATTGAGTTTAGTCTCAACTTTTCTTAAATGATAAATGATATCTCGCAAGTCAAAGAGTTCTTTGAACGAGATTTAAAAAGAAATGTATCAAGAAAAATTACATTAGTTTTAAACTCTGTCAAGCATGTTTTATTCAAGAAGCTGCTTGCATATTCATCTGTGGACATAGACAAATACAATTTAATAAACTAATTCTAGCATTTTTCAAACTAGAAGCACATTAACCAATGTAACGTTAAATTCGTGGATAATTCACCTGTTGTCTAAAGTCTTTTCGATTAAATTTCACAACTAAATCTTTATACTTGATTTTAAAAATCGAAACTTTTGGGAAACAAAAGTTACATTAGCGTGTTAGTAATAGTTCGGAAAATAAATGTTTCCAATTTCATGCAAGAATGGTGTGCATAAGATTTACGTAGAATATCCTATCAAGGTTTCACTGTAAAGTATATAAAGTATATATCTTATAACTTGTATGCAATATATAGTCTGCTATAACTGTAAAAGTTTTCCTTTATATTTGCAAGTAAGCCCGTAAAATGAAAATTGAAAAACATTTAGATAATTCATTATATTAATCACTATTCATTATATTAGTCACTCTTATATTAATCCGATTGGAAAAGCTTCGTTTCAAGTTCATTTCACTTTCATAAGCGTACCATTGTTTTCGTTTAATTTTAATAAAACGTTAAATCTAATTACAAACCTATATATCGATACTCGGAGTTGGTCCTCATCGGTTGCCAGATCCATCATTCTAATGCCATGCAGACTCACTGCTAGGGAGACCCTCTGAAGCTTTTTGCCACTCATTTTTGCCTGAAAGCAACGATGCAATTTAATACTAGACTATTTAGACGAAGCTCGGGCTCTTATTCTGTCTACGGTCAAGGAAAAGAAGAATAAGACATCGTTTTACTTTTCTTCGTTCTTTACTGGCGTTTGTAAGTGCAAAGCAGTAACTAAGACAAGTAAGGAAGAAAGGACATTGGATTCGTTAAATGAAGAGCTTCGTAGATTCCTTTTATCGACGAAAATCGAATGAAAATTCAGAGATATTTGCCAGATCCATTGAATAAAATATTGGCTTTCCTGATTTACGTTAGTTTTATCAAATGTCTGATCTTTAGAATGGCCGAATTAATATTTCAATTTTAATAGCCTGGAGATTTTTCCACTTATAAATAGATATTAAGAAAATGTATTCAATGTTTTCGTGTCTTTCAGATATCTTTAATTTTTAAACTACGTTTAAATCTTTAATAAGAAAGTATTAAAATTTTATAACTTGCTCTACTTCTTATAATTATTCATCAAAGTGTATTTAAATTGCATTTAAGTTTGTAAATTTTATATTTTAAGTAAAAATATGCGTATTCCACTGAATTTGAAAATATTAAATTTAATTGGTAATATATTACCATTATATTACCAATATTTTAATGATATTTGAAATATCAATAAGTGTAATGTGTGTGTAGAAAAGCTCATCTAATTATGAGATTTTTGAAAAATATTTTGTCACAATTTTATCAAAGTAAATTTACTATTCTTCTTCTTCTTCTTCTTCTTCTTATTATTATTATATATATAACCCTTCTACTGATTAACTTTTGGGAGAAACGGTAAGTTTTAACATCGTATAATTTAAGCGTATACAGCATCGTATGTACGCTTAAATGTACAAAAACATTATGGGCCAGGAAACTATCTCTGTAGAAAAAATTAAATAAGCGAAATAATATTGCAATTGGGCTTTTTATATTAAGTGCAGATAAAATAGATTGCAATACTGTTTATTGATCTGTAATATACAAATAAAAACGAATGCATCAATATTTTAAATGTAAAATATTCCTAAGTATATATATGTATATATTGAAAAAAAGTTTTGTGCTTCGATCTTTGAAGTTAATGCCATTCTTGTTCGAGAAACCTTTTTTTATGCAGCTGGATACGCAACTGCTAATGAATAAAAAGAAAGCCGGAAGTGCCGTCTGTCTTAGCCCATCTCTCTCTCAATTGACAATATTTTGGTCTCGTCTCTTCTACCTTTTTCTTTTCAACTATCGGTGGTATATATAATACTTTTCTCCTCTCAAATATAAAAGGCTTTTCGAAGAACTATTTTCTTTGCGCTTGTGTATTTATGCATATATATATATATATATATATATATATAATGCTTTATTTCTTGACAAAGTTGAGACTGAGAAAGACACAGAGCGAGAGAGATAGAGAGTGAGAGAGGTAAAAGTTTTGTCTGCATCGTTTGTAGGTAAGTACAGCATACTAAGGCGGTACACTTCAAAGTGCCGAAGAATTAACGACACCAATTCTTTCATACGCCTTTGCACAAGTGCATTTTATGCGGTTTCACGAGGTCTAGTGCATTAGCCTTTTACTTGCTGATCTGAAAATCGAAAAGATTTTCACGAGAAAAAATGACGGTTTTTTATTTTCTCTTACTAGTCGCATCGGTACTATACAAACATCTGTTTACGATTTAAGAGTTTTTCTAGTGGTAATTGATATTTCGTTTTAAATATCATTGACTTTCGATGTAAGTGTATTTGAAAATTCACCGATTGATAACCGACGTTATTTTTTATGCACAATTTTAGATTTTATTTTTATAAAACATTGCTAAAAATTATTTTCATGTTAAAACCTTATTTCAAGATTCTACACAATATAATTACTTAATCTAACAATATTTTAATGACGCATTTTTATGTTTTTATATTATCAATCTTCATGCAAAGGTTCCTACAATATATTACGAGTTTTAATATCAGTTTACTATGATCTTTACCTTATTCTTTTATAATGATGTAAATTTTTTTATGTGAAAAATAATATTAAATCAACACATTTAATGTCATATTTTTTACAAAAATTTCTATATCATTATAATTGTATTTTTTTTTTAGATTTTTAACTTCTCCATATTACAGTATTTTATTACGAGATAAACTTTATTCGTAATATTTTTATTGAATTATTTTCATACAATTTTTTGTTTTATTTAAATCGTACGTATATAAATATATATTTACAGACGAAAATAAAAGGTATTGTACGTAAGTTAATAGTAGGCAACGAAGAGTTTCAGAACGGTAATTGAGTATTTATTGACCTGTAAGTAACATTAATTTATGCACTACATCAATTGACATAACTTTTCATAAAAAATGATCGAGAATAATTATAAATTGATCATCTGCTTGTTGTTATAAAAATAAAGAGATATCAAGCATTTGATTCGGTACTACAAAATGTTAAGCTGATCTACAACGGTTGAGTAGTGCTGAGCCACGTATGTTGATCATTTCCGCACAAGCGGTTGTAGTACAAATAGGTTATTTCGTGATTAGGCCAATTTACGCATGTTGAATCGTCGAGTATGTATTACTTTTTCCAGTACCTGAATTTCTAATGATGTTGAAACGTTATACAGCCGCGAATTTTTCTACTATAAGTGGTGTTAGAGTCCCTTGAATATTTATACAATGTTTCACCGAATTTCTTTACGCTTATATTATTTATCCTACTGCCACAAATTGATAAAGCAGATTAGGAATAAATCACGATTAATAAAAACTCACGCAACGGCTTACAAGTGCGATGAATAAAGGAAAAATGAAAAGAGGATGACAGCCAATTGTAGATGAAAACAATCCGTTCGATGAGTAATTCGGTTTATTAAAGTTTGAAATGTCCATTATAAAAAGCGTTCGTGTGGAGTAAAAAACCAAAAATAACACATGCCATATCAGTGCTTTATCTTATTGAAAATCCAATCTCTGGAAATCCATTGTGATTGAATAAACTGCATCTGTATAAATATTTTTATTATTAAAATATTTTATTTAAGTTTGGTTAATAGTTAAGTTTAAAGAATGTTTAATAAACAGCATGTAAAATTATTGTTTGCAAAAAATCTAAAGTTCGAAACTATTCTTCGTTTTAGCTACTGAATTTTAAAATGATTTTCCTGTTATCTTATATTTTTTATTAAAATACGTGTCTATTTGTAGTCAAGAAGATTATTTGCATTATCCTTGCATTTTTCTTTAGTTTTAATTAATATAAATATAAACGTACAGTGATCGTTGAACACTCAGAATATTAATAAAAATAGAAATAATAAAATTAAATCATAAACTGGGCCCAATAATGTACATCCGTTTGAAATTGAAAAAGTATCACGCGCGTGCCTAGAGATTATTTCAGAATTAGGAATAGACATTGCAATTGGAATAAATTTCTTTGTTATTACTCGTGATATTCTGAAAATGTTACTACACAGTTTAAAACTAAAAGAGCAATTGAATAATGTAATTCTATTTATAAATCAGTTCAGCGTAATTTTGTACGATGATCAAATACATCATCAGTGTATCCTTGCGATAAAATTTGTTTCCGTGGATGAGTAGACTCGCCGTTATATTTTCCTAGTTCGCGTACGACGCACGCTCGTAAAGTAGTTTTACAACCACCGATAAAATGTATGACCAAAGTTATCGTATAGGCAAGTTATAGGCGCAAGCATTATTTATAAAAGTGTATTTTTGCTTTATCTTCTCGTGCAGGCGCACACTTATAAGGATTAACGGAAAATGAGGACGAGCCGCGCATTTTCTCATTAGTTCAAACTTCCGCTGTATGGAATGATTAAAATATACATATACCATTGAATGTTTCATCGATTTTTAATTACATTTATCTTGTAATTGTAAAATATCGTTGAAAGTACTTTTTTCCTCTACTTTTCTAATAATCGAAAATAATGTTTTTTAATGTGAAACCTTTATGTAAAACCTTCGATGTAAAATTTAAAAATTTTTTAAAATAAAATAATTACGCAGATATAAAAAATATCGGGTAAAATTCTGTTAAATATAAGGCAAAAGCAGTGCTACTCATATTTGTGATGCAGAGTACGTCAACAGTGACTTTAGCGCCTAGTTATACGAGTTATACCGCGAACATTTTGCCGACAACTTTTATAATTCTTTGATAACTAATTTGTAAAAATAATTGATTGAATATTCCGTATTGTTAATTGTGCTGACTCTACGCACCTCGTCTTTTCATCGTATGTTGATGGTTGAAGCTGATGGCAGCATTTTCCATTACCTTCCCGAAAAGTGTACAATTAATAGCAACCATATAGTTAAAAAACTAAAAAGAGCGACAAAGTGATGCATTAGACCCTTTTAGAAATATCTCTTCGTGCCCCTTTCGTTTCAGGCGTTTAATTTGCATTAGCCAGACTGTACAGGCGGTATAATTGTAAAAGGGAAAAGGTCGCTTTATTGGACTGCATGCTTTGGACCAAAGCGGCACCAATACGGCGAGAGTTAGACGGAGATATAGAGCGGCTACAGTTCCAGCGATACCGCAAACAGATTACCGGTCGCGTACGACCAGCTAAGTAGAATTGGTACGTCCATTTCATTAAACGCATAACTATGGTTCCATGCGCACGTATGATACTCCATTTCTATCCATCCCCCGTCATGCACGAGTGAGTTCGGGTTAAAGTGCGTGGAATTTATACAAAAATTTACAAGAATCGAATTACGAGGCTGGTGTTGCCGATGAAAGAGATTTCAGAGTTTACGTGATAAGTCTAATGCTGTTACAATGAATTTAGAAGCGGAGAAGACTGAATTTTTGCATAAAGTTCTCAAATCGCCTCTCTTAATTCCTCGCCATGAATTATGTGGTCTTTTATAATGATGTTTTTACACGTGAAAGTATCCCTTTCTCCAGAATATCGTACGGGAGTTAATACAAAATAATGTCATATTATTTCGTCTGAATCTTTTCTGAATAAAATTATTTAATATTGAAATCGAAACGATTGGCTTTACTTTCAAATGTCTTAACGTAATCGTGTTAACAATGCATACAGTACATCTATCAATCTCAATTAATTTAAGGCATGACTTATTTCTCTCTCTCTCTCTCTCTCTCTCTCTCTCACCATCGCTCTTTCTCGAAATTTTGCACGCATGCGTGACTAGGCATGTTAACTAGATTTTCGTAAAGTAGCAGTTTTTCTGAATTACGAATGCAATAGAGCATTTTTCACTATAAATAGTCTGTATATGTAGAAAAATTGAATTGAAAAATGCATTAATAACACCCCGAATACGTTTGGAAATGTTGGCCGTCAATTTCCGTGCTTACACGTCGAATTCGCATCCATTGTAATCGTTTTAGTAACGCGTGTCAAATTTTAAATACGTTGTTTGAACACCGCATTTTAAAAATTAAGCAAACACTTAACGAGATTGTGCCTCACTAGAAATGAGATGGCGAACGTTAAGTACGTAAAAAACGTTGCTGCTACTGGTGTACTAAAACGATCAACCACAGAATAAAGAATTTATGTGCAACGATTTCCAAATAGCTAATACACTTTTCATTTTCATTTAAAATGTATTAAAACGTGAATTTTTCATTAAATAATCATTCTGTATCGTGAATCTAATATTAAAGCTTGCATTATTCTTCTTTAAAGTGTGTTGTTTCTTTTATTGTAATACAAAATATTAGAAGCCCTGAAGCGTATATTTTTTAAACTGTTGATATTTAAATTAAAACATTGTAGAGTGCGTAGCTAACAAAATTGATAAACTTTGGCACTCTATTTTGAAATAAAGTTTTTGCTTCGGAACGTTCACTTTATTTCTATTGATGAATTTTTGTTATAACGCATGAATTCTTAATAATAATTTGAAATCTTTTAATAAACATAATAACTTTTATCCTTTTTCAATTATATTTTTAGTTTATTGTACTTGAATGTCTATACACTGATAAATACAAAGACAACCACTACTCTTTACTCGATTTTATTAAGCGTTGTGGGAACATTAACAATTCAACGGAATTATTTGCCGTATCATCAAAGTAATGGTTCATGGAAAACTTAAAGGAATTTCTTAGAAAAACATCTTTAAACTTATTTTTTGAAATTCTTGATGAGGAAGAAATAAAAATAGGTATTACAAACTACTATTAAACAAGGTCTAATGTAAAACTTTCAGTTTCTTAAACGTGAGGATTTTTAAAAGTAAACTACTCAAATATTCTTAATTATACTTTTATTTGAACATAGTTTTAGTCTTTATTTAAAAGTATCAAAACCGAGTTTTCCTATCTACCCACAGCGAGAATAGCTGACACGTTCTTACCCACTTGCCTTTAGATAATCTGAGTACATCTTTCGCAACTTGAGTGTTTTGTTCAATCTAGCGTTATGCGTTAAAGTTTAAGTATAGTTACGCGCTACTTAAATGAGCAACCATGTAAGAAGAGTTTAATTTAGCTCGTACAAACTAAAACTTTGTTCAAATAAATTATTTATGAGAGATGAAGAAAGCATTTTGCTTTTCGCTAGTATGAAAAACCAATTTTTATCATTAATTGTTATAATTTTCCATTGTTGTTTTTATTTTACGTGCAATTCCGATGTAATAAACATAGTGCATTGAATATTATGTTATTATAAAATCATATCAATAATAAATCTAGAAGTGTAAATGGAATAATATCTTTTAGCTTATTTAAAATACAAAAATTGGCAAATTCAATTTAGATTTTCTAGTAAAGCGTTATTTTCTTTTCATCTGCCGCATTTATTGAAAAATTCTTATTCATCAATCGAACAGACAAATACCAACCAACATCTTTTCTCCGTAAATTTTATTTGTGTTTGTTAAATATATTTTTCTTAATATGTCATATTTGTGATACATGTCCGAACATTCAAATGTTTGAGGAAATTATCGCACATTGAATATAAAGCGCTGTAGTAAAATCCTCATAACAAGAGATCATTAGTACACGTAGAAAATAAACTGAAACTAACTTCGGTCATGAAAAATCAATAATATTTCAACATCATTCCCAGTTGAGAATATACTAAATATGTACTCTGTGTTTAAATATGAAATCAAAGCTAATTTTATTTGAAAATTTGAAAACAAAATTGAATTTCTTTTAATTTTAATAAAATCAATTAGTTCTCGAGATTTACACGAGGAAGTAATATAATTTTGTATTTAGCTAAGAAATATTTTGACTAATTTACATAATACCGAATAAAAAGAAGAATTATAATTTTAATATTGCAAATATGATATTGTATTCGACATTAAACGTAACCATTGAGCAATAATTATTACATTTTATAATTTAATACCATGTAGCTGAATATCATAATCAATATTCATGTAAAATATGATTACTTTGAGTTCATGTTTGCAAAGTACTTCGTGAAATAATTTGCGCTTGTAAATTATTATTGAATTTATAATTTATGTAATTTATAATGCCCGCGATTAAAAGCAAATAAACTATAATATTAAAAAAATATATGAAGAAATTGAATCTTAATAGACTAGTACTAAAAGTCAAAGCATGACTATATTTTCTAAATGTACGGAAAACTCGTAAATGTATTTGAAATGAATAATTGATAAAATAAAATACTACTTTAGGATTTAAATAATAGATTATTTCGGAAAATTTGTATATACTTCTATAATTTTAACTACCATCATATCAATGCTCGGTAATTTACTTACAAGGCTTTTACCACGCAAACTTTGAATCGATCTATTTCAAACTTTGTACATGCGCTTTCATGTGTAACATCCATGTTTTTAAATGTCGTTTTTATAATGTTATAAACTATGGTAACTTTTGATACACATATATGTATATATATATGTATATATATATATATATATATCAGTAGTCATAAAAACGTATTAATGCAAATGCTGCTGATGAAAACTAATTGTCTGTTCGATTGCCTTGTTCTAAAATTAGAGAAGAGAAGAAAATGGATGCACCTAATGCATGTAGAACATGATCTATTTAGATGGTTATTCATGTACCGAATACAAAATACGCTCGTGAATAATATTGTGAGCAATAAGCGAGAGCGTCAAAGCGCCTCGACTTTACAAGTGAAAGCGGCGTCCGACTAATAAGCTCATTTTGTCAGCAATTATATTTAGAATTAAAAGCCGAGTAGCCTCGCACCATCCTTAATTATCGGCAAAAGCCTCTCGGGTTTGGGGTCGCGAGCGATCCACGTACCATGTTGATGATGGTCTTGATGGCATCAGCCGTCTCTTTCTCGTCCGAGGGTAACTCGACGAGGGTGCTGCCGAGGTACTTGAGCGTGAAGAAGGTCTCGGCGGGATTTTCGGTGTCCTCGGGGCCGATTCTGCTGCTGCTGGCGCTCGCGTTCGTGCTCGCGTTCGTGCTCGCGCTCGCGGTGCTGCCGCTGGCGCTCGACGTGCTCGGGCCCACGGACTCACAGCTGTTGGCCAGGGCCCATTCCTCGCACAACTCTGGAATAGTCGTTCGAGAGATTAGTACCGTCAAAGGATTTTCCCCTGCATGCGATTACAGGGGCGACGAGTCCGAGCATTTACCCGCTAATTTGACGCTGTCGTTCCCTGCACGAACCAAGAAAAGCTCTGAGTAATGTAGCCATTAAATCTACGATCAATCAACGCTTCTTTAATCAAGCTTGAGCTTGCGATTATTCATTTGCAACGGATCTTATGATTCACATTTATCTGTATGGAATTTGTAGAATAAGTATGGTGCATTTATTATAGTGTCCTGTAGTTATGAGTACCTTTATTTCTTGACATTATAAATGTAGCTAATAATAATCTTTTAATTTCTCGCGCGTTATACAATCTTATCTTTTAAAACGTATCATCGAAACTTCAATACAAAATTTAATCAAATTGACTGCGTGTTAAGATAGTCTTAACACGTAGTTGTCAAGTAAAAAATTAATGTTTTATCGATAATTAATACTCTACAATTCAATACCATACGTTGCATAATTTACTAAAGCATACTTATCTTCAAGGCATTTAATCATTATACTGTAGATATTGCATCAATATTCTGATGTTCTTATTTTTAAACGGTGTGTTTATTTTCAAAATTTTTAATGAGATAATTTTAAATTTACGTGGAATATTACACGCATGAAAGATGATGCCGATTCTGAGAAAATCGATACACTGTAGTTTGAAAACGAAGTAATCGAGTATTATAACTATTAATTGAGATAGACCTTTGATTATAAATCTTTTATCGATGATTATATGTGCAGACTATACAACCGAAAATTTTTATTGAAATTTTTTGGTCAATACACATTCGATACACACTCACAGCGATTTTGAGATTCATATTATTTTCACTAAAATAGTTTCGGTACAAAATATTACCCGTATTTTTTACTTTTAGATCTACGATACAACGTTTTATACGATATATTTTCTTATATTCCAATAATATGTTCTCCTCAAAATATTTTAGTTTAATAATAATTCCAATCGAAGATTAAGAAATAATTGATCGATAACATAATTTTATAATTGCAACGGTAATATTTAAGCTTCGGACATATTCGTTTTTATTCTAATTAAAACTCATATAGAAAATTATATGTACATAGTACAAGTGTTGTTACTTAAATTCAAGCAAATTTGTAATAAAATTGAACTAAACTTAGAATAAAAGGAAAATTCTTTAAAATATCGTATACGTACGTTAATTTCTTTTAATAACTGCCAATGATAAAGTTATCGTTACTACCATATAAAATGTATAAATATGTTACCGATTTAATGCGTCTTTTCAACGATAGATTTTATAAAAATGTATGAAGTATATAATGTAAAGAAATAGAAATAAATATAAAATGAAAGCATTTGTAAGCACGTTTAACTTTTGCGCCAATTATTTGCGTATTAATTTTTTCTCAAATATTTCTCTTTAATTTATTTAACATAAATTAAAGAACTTTGAAACATTTTCTAGTAAATATAAATATATACATGAGTAAACTGAGCTTCTGATGATAGCTCTCAGTTAAAGACAATACTACAATAAAAGAGTGATGAAAATAATAAAATAAATTAAAATAGTTCAGAACAATATCAATTGAGCTATTCCTTTTCGTGGAGGATATGTTTTCCATTTCTTTCTTTCGATATTTTATAAGTTTGTTATTCACGGTGAACTTCCCGCATTCATCACTCATGATTAGTTTCAGAATATCGCTATATTTGATATTTAAGTTACCTACTTTTTTATTTGAAATTTTTTTATCAATATTATGTGCTTCTTAAATAAACTTAATTTTAAAGCAAATATAGTTTCTTTTATCAAAGGTATATCAAAGTCATCGATGTTAAGTGTAACTTACATAGATTTCATGACGATAATAGGAAAATATTAAATGGTATGCATTGTTTCAAATATATTCATTACACATAATTATTACGAATTTAATATAAATAAACGATTCATACAATGTATAAGCATTTTATTACGATTATTTTCTGAGTTACAGAATTAAAATTACATTTTTTAGATATGTATTTAGAGTTTCAATTTAAATTAATTGAAACAGAAATAAATCATCAGCACTACAAGAATAATAAATTAGACTTGTCCATAAACATGAAAAATTTGTGATATGATAGAACAAATTTAGAACCATAATTAAAAAGGCAGAAACGAAGAGAATTTACATTACTCTGACAACATTCATCTTTAATGAAGAACCGCTTTCTTGTAAGAGAATGTGCACGATAAGAATGCAGTAAAAAGTTTTCTTGTAACCTCTATTTGATACTGTACGATAAATGTATACTTTTCATTATAAAGAAATGTATAAAGTCTATAATTTTTATTCTCATATTTAATGATGAAATAATATTTTCCATGTAAGTATATCCAATTATATTTTCATTTCATTTTCAAGATTTTGTTTAAAGATGTTTTTGTGTTCATCATTAAATCATCACTTCTTACGGACATTCTCATAAATGAAAATCTCAAGAAATTGTTTAATGAAAGCAATAAACAATATTAGGATCTTATATGAAAAGCATATAATACTGCTTGAAGTTTCAGATTAAGTTAGGCTATTTTTTACATAACTAATATAATTTAAAATATTGCTCTATATAAATATGAATTATGCAAAAATTCTAATAAGAATATGAACATACGAGTAATAGCTTTAGAACTTGTGATGTTCCAGTTACGCAATAGAAATACTTATAAATAAAAAGAATTTATCTATTTCTTCATGATTTTTTAAAGAGTTAATGTCAATGTTAATTTCGTGTATATTTTAAAAAGAAGTAAGGTTCAGTTAACAAAAAATGTTATAAATATACGTTTTCAAAAATTGCTTAAATCAGATACAAAAATATGGAGCAAAACCGTAAATTACGATTCGTATAGATTTTTTAATTTATTTGCGTTTTCGGTTCAACTTTAAAAATTGAAGTTTTTACGTTTTACTTTAATACTTTTTTTAACAAAAAACATAAATTTAAAATCTTCGTGAAAATTTATTTATACACATTAACTCACGGTTTTTTGGTATTTAATTGCTGCGTCAGATAACATTTTCAATGTGCACTAATATTTTTAAACAAGATAATGTGAAGGAAAAGGGTAAAATAAAGAGTCTCTTTTACGAAATTGATGTATATCATTTTAATTAGCTCATTTTATATTATTCTTCGCGTTAGTCTGTGATTTCACTTTATTTTCTCTAAAATCTTATTAATTCCGATCACAAACTATTAATAGTATTATATTATTTCGATATTAATAAATTGAAAAGGATGCTCTATTATACGGATTCAGGGATTCCAATTCACTTGAATGTCATATTGAAGACCAATCAATGAAAAGAAATGTAGTCGTAGAACTTCATCGGTATCAAAAAGCTTTACTATAAGTCGTAACTTCTACACTCATTAAAGTAGACGGTATTCAGGGAAACAGGGAAGCTAAAGTAGCGAAGGTTGTAGGATCTCGCAAAATAAACACTTAAAATAACTTAAAAATGAAGCACTTTCTCGCACTTTCTCAGAGCTAAGCTTCAAGCTAATATTTGTGCAGCGCTATTTTGTCCTTAGTTCCGGGTATTAAAGTACATTGCGAGCTCTATCCAGCGACGAACTGCTTGCACATACGACGTTAATGAAACTGTAGCTCGCGGTCCTCGTGGAAGCTGAATATAGCGGTCCCAGTGCAAATAAAGATTTCGCGTTGAGAAGATTCTCGTTCCGTCAGGGACCCCGATGACCGAGGTCATGGGTCTATTGAAGCCCACCCATTATGACTTCGTCGTGTAATTATCGCTCGCTTGGAACGCATAAAGTAGGATGACTAAAACGTCGCTGTTGAATCGGCCCTTTATTAACTGATACTCATCCTCCGAGTACGAATGTCCAGTACTCGAAGTGTATGGAGTACTTTTACGACACTACAGGGAGAGGAACGTAAGCACAAGGGCATTAGACAGCAAGAAGGATGCAAAACAGATATTTTCAGTCACTTTTTACTTAATTTTGATCAATCCACAGTGATGAGTCAATTAACAATGGTTTTTTTTACAACAAATTATATAATTATATTATTACATTAATGATTAGCTCTCTCGGTTGTAAGTAAGAAGGCTTATAAATTTCGAGACATTAGACCTTGGGATTTAAGCCTGTAGGACTAATGTGTTTTATAAATGATTATTTTGAATATTTGATGGTAAGTATACTTTTCAATTTATCTTCTTTTTATGTAAAAGAAACTATTCTACTTTACTAGAATTGACAAAATATCTAAAGCTTCGTATTAAATGAATAGAATGAGATTAAAGGAAAATCGATTTCTAAATTGTAAATGTAAAACAATTAAGGCTACAAGAAGTTCTCTTAAAGCATCTATTTTGTATTATTTACTATTTACTTAACTAACTCAATGCGGCAAAGACTACAAAGTCTTTTGTTGATTTTTACAACTCCTACCAAGTACCTGACAAAGTCCATGGTTTTCACCCACTAAAATATATCACAGCAATTTAATTTCAATTTTTTTATCTGCTAAAAAATGCCGAATCACTTTAGCATCTGCTTCTCATTCTCAAGTAGTACGAGTCAGTTCTTAGTCCACCTAACAGTTACACCAAAACTTTTAATTTATCCCTAAACCATTTCGAACTTTGAAAAACGATAAATTCCTCCCCAGAAACTATATAGCATCAACATTAACGTCCAACGGCTGAGCTCGATAAATCTTGATCATTCTGTTATCACAATGCACGTTATCAATCAATGTTCTCTCTTGTCGTTTCATACGGACTAGTCATAAGCCCTGAACACTTGGAAAGCGTCGCATTTGCAATCACCCGACCACATGCGCTTGTCTATTGACAATATTACATCATTGTCTAGTAGTAGTCGGCTATGTCGACGATGTTGTCTAATATTTAAAGGAGGCGGCACTCGTACCTGCATCGTATCGAGTGCAGTTGACTTGGAAACTAGACTAAGGAGAAAGTGTCAAAGAAAGAAATAAGCCCTGAAATTTTTCTAAATCTCTCAAGCCTAGTTTATCGAAAGATGAAGATATTGTATTGGAGTTGGTGCCAATCTTTTTTATTAAGTGTCTATTTTATAGTTGTCAAATCGAAAATTGCTTCATACTTGTCAAAGTAATATTATTATCAAATTATGTGAAATAAAATAGCTACAATTACGTATAGTATAAATATTAACTTTTGTAAAAATAATTCCTTATTTTTGTTAATAGGTTTAGAGATAAATTTCTGCAGAATCTTATAATATCTTTTAAAATAAAATTTTAGAATCATGTACATTTAAACATAATTAAGCCATTATTTATTTCTGAGTTTTACATTACATTTAATAGTTTTAATAAATTAAAAAAATTAACCTTCTGAAAAGTATTTTACAATGTTCTTCGTTACTTTGCTTACCCTAAAACATCCAATTATTTAAATTTAAAATAATTTAAGGTAGTATTTTGTGTAAGTAAAAGCGGACAAATTTTATATTTTCATTTTGTGGGTATTGCATGTCAACTCACGTCAGTATATTACAAGAATAGTACAAGTCCTAATAATATTATTTCCTAGGCGGTTGTATCTGTACATCAGCTATTTTGTTATTTTAATATTCCTGTAAATCAAATTATTGGCATAATTCTTGAAAATGATGTTAATATACCTGTCAGGATCATGGTATCGATATCCTACGCATTATTTTCCCGCTTACTCGTAAATATACGTACGTAACAATCTTTGATAATAATGAAATGTAATTATTTTATAATTACAAAATCAACAAGCTTAATTTACTCTATAACATAAGGCCCAGCCAACGGAATATTAATAACTAAACATTAGCAAATTGTAATTGGTATTTCTTTTGTAATTAATGCAATTATTATAACATACGTTTTATTCGTAAATACATCGTAATTTAAAAAGGATATAATTTTTTGTCAAAATTGTCGAAATTGGAATTGTTACGTAGATAAAATAATTTGGTAAATTGAATTTAATCAATGCATTAATATTTATTTGTTTATTGTTGTTTTTATTGGAATAAAGATACTTTATTGAATATAAAAAGGCTTATAACTCAACACCTATACTAAATAAATTTAAATAGTCACATATTTATTTATATTATTTTAATCTATAGAATGACAGATAGAAAGTGTATTTGTCTGCATGTATGAGTATGAGAAGAAAGAGAGAGTGAAAGAGAGAAAGAGTAATACATTTTTATGCATGAGCTAAGAATATTTCTAATATTTATGACGATACACGAATGAAGATCGGATATCATTTTTGTCCAGTGATATTTCCAGTGATAATATTAAGTATCGATTTTCAATTAATCATCAAAGCAATAAGTAACGATCACACAGAATTATTTCTCATGAGTCACTTCCGTACCAAGTATTAAATATTGAATTTCATAGTTAGATATCCGACTGTATTAAATATCCTACGAAAACTTTAAATTGAAAAAATTTATTTCCAAATTTTTACTACAAATATTAAAATTTAATTTATATAATTCCATGAGCGGTTTAATTAACTTTCCTATCCGATCAAGCAGATGAATTTTTTAATTATATTTTTTATAATTTTCACGTGTTATGTAGTTATCTGATGATGATATAAATCCGATAAGTACATCAATTTTTAATTATTTTTTCTGAAAATGTTTTCATTAAGTGAGGATTAAAATTATATTTTCAACCTCATAAAGTTACCAATTTGTAGATTTGAAAATAAAATTAATTAGTTTTTCAACTAATAAATTCTGTAATAATGTATGTTGATAAAGCCACGTACAGATGTTCATAATGAAATTGAAATAAAATGAAATTAAAAAAATCAATATTTTTAACTGTTTTATTACGTAAATTATTTAATAAAACAAAAATTTCATGAATATATGTTTAATATCTAATAACCATATACTTAAAATACATTCAAATAAATTACATTTTAACTTTACGTTACTAATTTTAATACATATATATATTTCTTTAAAAGTATTATAAGGCGATGATAGATTTGATTTGTCTTCTTGATATTCTTAATTACTAACATTAATCCATCAGCTAACTAGTCTTGACAAGAAATATAATAATGATATATTAAATTTACCATTCAAAATTTCGAGTCCCTGAATATTATCCTCTATTACCGGTAGAAGAAGAGAAATCGTACGTTATTCAAAACAACTTTCATCATTAGTAAACTGTAAGAACACTCGAGTGTACAATAAAAGTTCTGCTAGGATAATAGACTGTATACTGATAACTCATAATTGAATGATATTCTTCCATTCGCAATCAATGAATTTAATTCACCAAGCGTATATCTTCAGGAAAAGAAAGTGAATCAACTCACCGTCGGCGAAAAAAGATTACCATAATCTACCAGTTTTAATACGAATAACACATTTTTATAAAAAGTAAGGAAAACCATGCGGAGAAATTTGCCATTTCAGTGGCTCCTGAAAAGCAATAAATTGCCGTCCAAGCTTAACCGATGAAAAGCTACTGGTAAAAAATATACACGCGGGGAAAACAGAGAGAAGGATAGTCTCTAGCATTCTTTTAGCGAGCACAAATATATGCTTTTGCACTTGCTAACAATGAAGAGAATCCACTTAATTCCGACGAATGAAAGTCGCACCCACTAGTGGAAAGCCATGCGAAATGCACACTCGCGCTTGCATACACCCGTAGTCCACGCCCCTTTCTCTCTATACGAGGCGAGAAAGAGGGCGAAGGTCCCTACGGGGCCTGTACCTGGATACGCGCGTATTCAACCCTTTACACTCAGCGCTTAACTATACTTGCATTCCCCGAGTCATCGGAGCTGGTGATAATGTTAAGGTTTGCGCCGATTCCGAGGGAAAGCTCTCGAGAGGATGCCGTGTAAATCATCCAAGGGCTTTTTTATCTTATTTTTACGTGTCGCGTACATTTGGGATGTATCGAATTTTTCTTCTTTTGAGGAATCGAATCGGAATCCATTTCCACGAGACGCGGATGTGTAAGGGAGGTAGAGTTTAAACTTGGATAAGCGAGATGCTCGCAGTCGCTTCACTTTTTGGAGCATATAAAGTATGAATTTAAACGAGTAGATTAAGTTATTCAAGGAAAAGTCGAATAAAAATTTTATAGCCGAACGTATGACTTATACACTCTAATATATATATATATATATATATATACGTATATATACATATATATCAAGTTTAATTTCTTTTAAGTTGGGAGCTTAAATCGAGACCGTGAAAAGGTCAAGCATAAAATGATTGTTATAAAATTTTGTGATGAAGTAATCGAGAAATACTTAACAAACTTACTTGCACGTAATAAATTGTAGCTTAACGATATTACTATATAATTATCAAAATAATATGAACATGATAGAAATTAGTAAATATAAACGATTTGTTTCTGTACTACAATAAATTTAAAAATTCGAAAAAACGAAGATAAAAAGTTTAAAAGACAAGTTCTGAGGAACGGAAACATTGTTTCTTACCAATTTTTCTTGAAACTGCATGAAAAAAGTTTGATCTTTTAATTTACAATACACTTTTTTTAAAACAAATATTACAAATAATAATTCTCAATTTTATTCTGAATTGTTTATTTTGTACTTTTATTTATATTGATCATATAACTTAATGATACGATTTCAACATTTATAAGAGAGATCGTAATAAAGTGATTAGCTTAGTCAATCGTAAATTGAAATCAAATGTATTTCTTATACAAGCAGGTATGTAGAAGATTAGGATTCATTATAAATACCTACTAAAGACTGTGCGATTAAAATAATATAAATATTTAGTACATTTCTCGTTCTACTATAATGTGTAATTGCCCTTCGTAATGTAGCACTTCTTATTAATCTAACGAATATTTAGGGTATATAGTACCGGTAAAAGAATTAAGCATTCTATCTAATTCATCTTTTTACAGAAAGATCACGTATTAGAAATTTTCTCTATCGTTTTTAAAATATAAAATAGGAAATTTAATAGGAACTTGCATTATCCTCTATTAAACGCATTATTCAATGAATAAATTCATTATAAAATTTAATGAAGTAACAGTGTGAATTAAGATCTTTGAAAATGTTGTCGAATCTAGCGGTATGTGAATTGTAAAGAATGTTCTAATTAACGGAGTTAACGTGTTAATTTTCTCCTTCAATAACAAAATTTCAGTTGCACTGGCTAAAATCTCAGAAGTTCCGCTCATCGTGTAATTATTTTATACAAAATTAGTGTACAATATTATCATATTTCTCAATAGCTATTTATATTTAACCATTATTAAGCAATTTAGTTCTCACTTTTTGAAACGAACAAAAGCTTACGTTTAATATAAAGAATAGAGTTCTTTTAGTTAGAGAATAAAATCAACTCTGAAAACTGCGCATAAAAGTTATATAAAACATTAGGAAATTTAACCGTGTCTACATGATCCGCATTTGCGCATCTCTAAATAATGTAGTTATAAAAGTTATGTGAAATACTCACGAAGTGCAAGCAAAAATTTAACATCTGTGAACTAGGCAAAAACAAGTACTTTCTTTTTATTTCATCAGGAATAGTTTTTAATAGTATTTACGAACAAAGGCAGTTCATTTTTTCATATTTCAATACTATCATGACGTTGATCAATCACCGTACTTAATATTATATCGAGCTACTAAATATTCATTATCGCTTTTAAGTTAGCAGTAATATTTTCCTGAGTGTAATAGAATATTTGAAGCATTCCTATATCGAATATAACGTTAATTAGATAAAATTAAGAATAAGATTAATATGTGGGTAATTATGTTTTCAACGTGACGAATTTGCAATTAAATTAAATTTAAATCAAGTATTTATTGTCAATCTTAATGTTTAATTTATTAAATTTTTCAAACCGAAGTTTTGTGTTTTAGTTATTTATGTAAGTTTCGTTAATTACGAAGTAAATAATAAAAATAAAGTGACAAGAAAATCCTACGTACATTTTTTTAAATCTACTTATCACTATTTATGACTTTGTGCGGTAAATGTCTTGCAAGTAGTACTATGTTTAATTTAAAAATAAATGAATTGAAGAAAAAATATTGTGATGCAAGTAAAATGAAAAGTTGAATAGAAAACAAGTTATTAAAACATAACTTCTTTAGCATTTTTTTTAAAAAGATGCTAATCCAAACTGTGAAACATGCTTTGTTGCTTCTATTTTTTATACGGATTAAAAATTATTTGTTTAATGATTTTTTCTATAAACAAGTTAACAAACAAGAACCTTAATATAAAAATACTTTTTTTACATCGCTGCAATTATTAAATAAATACATTCGGTATTTGTAATCATACATCCACCAATACAGTATGATTATACAGTTAAAAAGAACTCGAAAGATTTAAAAATAAAATACAGACGTTTACATATACGAATTTTTGTTACATTCATGAAGTATTTTCATTCTTTTTGTTTATTTATTTTAACTGATTTAACTTTATTATTTACTGAAAAAATGAAATATATAAAACCATTAAATTACTTTGTATAATTGTAATTAAAATATAAATCATACTGCTCAAAAAGATGATTTTTATCATACATATTAGTTCGTGATAAATTAAATATTGAATTATTTATTCTTATTAATATGACTTATTAATACTGTTATTCACCAATGAACACTAAATAACATTAAATAACACTAACTAAACTCTAAATATTTCGAGCAAAATTACATTTATAAGAATATATTTGAAAGTATTTTTTAAAAATAATTTCAAGATATCAAGAAGTATTTTATGAAAGGATATTTTTTGTCTGCAAAAATGTTGATAAGGTTTCATTCAATTTTGATTAAAAATTTTGAAAAAGCATTCATTTTTTCCCCTGTAAAATACAATTTTTTATCATTACCTAGTGAAAATACAAAATACAAAATACAAGTTCAATATAAAGTTTACTTTTACGTTCTACTGAACATAAAATTTATTTTCATTAGTATTGTTATTTAAAAAAAAATCTATAATTATATGTATTTCTATAATGTGAAATCACATTTAAAAATCTTTATTTTATTTGTTATAAATGATAGTTCTATTTAGTTTCTGATAGTTTATGCCTATAATAAATGAATTAAACAAATAACCTCGACAAGTATTGCAAATCATGATATATTAATAAATGAGTATATTAGCAATTTATATTAATATTTTCTAAACTCATTTTACATTTATTTCACCTTTATTTATACAAAAATTCAGACTTAAAGTTTCACGTAATATTTTTCATTTTCCATTTTACAAGTCATTCATTCACTGAATATTCATTACCGATTGCACTTGAAGCATGTAGCGTATCTAGAGAATTTATTCTACATACTTTCTAAATAAAATCACAAGAGAATTCAAAGTTATCTCCACTTTAGAAGACACCTTCACACGTTTCCATATAGATTTGTGAAATTTGTTTACGAGGATGAAGAAAGCGCAGCCTTTTGTATATACAGTCGATTAGATTCATTTAATATATACGAAACAGTCTTAAAGGACAAGTGCTATTAACACAATTGTCTCTCTCTCTCACTCTCTCTCTCTCTCTCTCTCTCTCTCTCTCTCTCTCCCTATTTCTGTATCTATCTTCCTCTTTCTCTTTTCCTCATGCTGTAATCAACCAACGCTGTCAACGCGGTCGAAGTTGGCCGTCTCCCAGCTAATTTTGCATGCATCGATTTACTCGTTACGTACGATGAGAAAGACGAGGTTGATTGCGCACTTGATAGAGTGTGCATTAGAAGATCACGAATGATACTTTTAGACCGTAAAATTAGGTTGCGCGTCGTTTTAATGATATTATATTTTAGGAATAATACGGTGTGTTTGAGATTTCGTATATTTCGAGTATTCGATAAAATCTTGTTCAAATTGATACAAACAATGAATCATCAAATTATTGCAGCCTTAGAATATAACTTGCAATGAGACTATATAATTATATATGCCTATGTTATTATACATAATAAAGAAGGAGGACAACTTTGAGGATTCGTATAAATGTTATATCGAACACTATTCATATAAATACACAAGTATTTAATGTATTGTAATAAATAAAAGGCTCTTCTACTCTTTAAATAATTATATCCATTGTATATTTTAAATTATAACAGTATTCAGTTAATATTTACCATGTTCATAGGTATCACATTACATTTTCATTTATTAAACGTCGATATAAAACGATATAGTTTGATAGATTTATTCAAGTATAATATGAAAACGACGTAGAGAAGTTTACGTTGCAACATCAATTATCTCTTTTATTGTAAAAAGGCCTAATCATTTTTTTTCTTTTTATGAAGTACATTATTGTTACCTAAGTTGATCGATGGCTCGATAATTATCACGTATTACGATTTTTATTGTCGCGACAAGTTAAAAGACAAAGTTACTTTGCATCATACGTAAAGATCAGAGAAGGAAAATAATCGAGAACAGATTATAATAATAAAGTGGTTATATATTATATACAAATAAGAGATGAGAGTCGATCAATAAATGAGATTACCGTGTATGTATGTGTTACTATTCGACGCTTCTTATCCGATCGAGATTTCTAAGTTGGACTTTGACTTAGACGTTGGTTAAACCGAGTTTACGGTTTTTAGAAGATTCCCGGATCATTGACTCTTTTTTCATCG
Organism: Wiebesia pumilae; assembly: GCA_018907045.1. Lineage (NCBI taxonomy): Eukaryota > Metazoa > Arthropoda > Insecta > Hymenoptera > Agaonidae > Wiebesia > Wiebesia pumilae. Next base: position 5,689,212 of record JACCHZ010000192.1, read on the forward strand.
CCAATGTTGATTCGTTGATTAATGAAATGTAGCGCCTGAAATGAGCGTACTGGGAATTTCCTTTATTTCTTTAATGTAAGTTGGCTTTGACATCGAATCCTCTTTGCAGCTTCGGTGCATCGTCCTTTCTGTCTCTTTCCCTTGCTTTACATGGATTTTATTTAACGATCGTTTTTATTTATTTGATTGTTTTCTATCTTTTTGATTGTTCTCGTAAGTGCGATATACTAATTATCCGTGGAACTGACGATACTGTTATTATCATTATATTATTACTCGTTGAATATTGATGTGCAAGTGTTTCTTCGCTCTTGACAAACTTTTAAACAAATGTGTCGAGTATTCGCGAGATATTTACACCTTTATGATTTGTATACCAGTATAGTTCTTAAAATTGATCGAGCATAATAGAAATATTTTATGTACAAAATTATATGAATATGTCTTCTTTTTATTTATATTTTTATGATTACCGATTGCAACAAAAATAAACAAAAATTAAACGGTTAATGAACCCATACTTTTTTTATTAATATGAATATAAAAGAATTACGATGTCATTACAATGCAAAATATTGAAATGATTTAATTAATTAATAAATTGCTAATATGTACATAATTAATTAATTAGTTGATTAATTTTATTAGTTTAATGTTAATAAGATTGCTACGTTTTTATTCTATAATATTCAGATAATAATTACGTCATAAATATACTACAAGCATTTTTATCTTAGTTTGAGATATTATTGAATACGAGAAATCGAAATATTAAAAATATTGAATTTTATTTTAAATAAAAAAATACATTGAATAAAAAAATTCAAGCACAAAGTAATTTTAATAAGCACTGAAATATAATTTTGACCTAATTGATAAAGAGAACTGAAATGAATTATAATTATTGAATATTAACGAAATTATTACCCACTTAGTTTTAATCGAGTTTAGCCTTCAAATTTATCATCTGAATTTATTTCTTTTTCATCCCAATATTCCAAATATTCTTCAATGTCCGAGAATACGGGATACAAGTAAACCGTCCGTGACATTAACTTATGTTAATTTCCTCTGCAGGATCTCACTTATTTTCTAGATTTCATGAATAACATTAAGCTTAAACTGTCTCTACTGGCTCGATATCTTGAGCTACATTTTTCTTTAAAATTGATGCCTCGTTTCTTCATCGAACAATTACCTAGAATGACGATGTAATTCAAGTAAAACTGAAGGTGAATAAAACTCGAAAGACTAAAATCTATACATTAGATTATACGATCCCTGTAGAATAATATATATATATATATATATATATATATATATATATATATATATATGAATATTCAAATAAATGGTATAAGAGAAAAATAAATGAGAAATATAGGATGAGAGAGATAGGAACGCAAGTAGCTAGATAGATAGCTAGATAAATAGGGAAAAAGAGAAAGAGTGAATAAAAAAGAAAGTAGGACTTCTATCCTCAAGAAGAGCAGTTTTTCGACTTTCCATCTTGCTCCTCTCTATCTATTTTTCTCTCTTTCTTTCCAAACTTGCAAGAAAAGTTGTGGCTCGATGAGAACGAAGAGACCAATAAAACGGAGAGTTTTATTTCTTAGCATAAGTCGAGGACAAGAACAAGAATGTGCAATATCTCTAACAAAAACTCATCTTCCCTAAAATTAAACTAATTATAATTTTACGTTATTTGCCTTCTAAGATATATAAAAAAGTTACGTACTTACAAGATGCATAATATGAACATTGAAAAAGAGATAATTATAACTTGAAAACATTAATTATTGATATTCCAATGAAACCTCATTATTACTTTTACTCTTATTTATTTATGTAAAACTATTCATCTGAATTATATTTATATTCTTCAATAATGATGATAATATAAATACTGTTTAAATTATTAAAATAAGAAACACATTAAAATTAATTCAAAAAAATATATTTCATATATTAATTAAATATAAAAATTCTATAAAAAATGCTTTTCATATTTGGCATTACCTAAACCAAATAATACCTAAATAATTATTCTAATATGCAAAAAGATCAGATCCATTAAAATTCGCGGTAAATTCTGATTCCATGTATCAAAGAATTCCAAAAAACAGTAAAGATGCATAACAAAATTTTGCAGCCAGACAAATTTTTCAATTTTGAGCAAAGACCTGATCTTTATCAATTTTTCAAAATGAAAAAGGTCACCCTTTTACAGTCGAAGAAGTCTATGTGCGACGCTATATTAACGTACTCAAAAGAACAAATTCAATTTCATACCTTCATAGAAGTTCTTTTTTACCGTTAGGTATATAAGTCGGTTCATGGATGTATCCCTTACATTATATATGTCAAAGCTATATCATTTGAAGTTAGAATCTCGTATTTTATTTTATCTCTTACATGTGCTTGCCTTCGAATTCCTGTATCTTTGTATCCTCAAAATAACGTAATTGAGGAAATATTAACAATATTTTGGAGAAATATGCAAAGCAAAATATTATTACGTTTGTAAAAGTATTACTCAAAATATTAACAAAGCAAATTATAACTTGTTAGATATATTATTATTTGTCTTTTTTAAAGAAAAAATTATGTGATATTTGTAGTTTTTGCAGATTTAAGAATTTTATTTTTCTATTGTTTTAACTAATAATTTGATTATTTATTAATTAACTGATTCTATACATAGAAGAATAGTGTACTCCTATTGTTAATATGATAAAAATTATTCCAATTATAAGTTCGTCCAAAATAAATCTTATAATAATATTATCCCTGTAGTGCAAGTCTCTTGTTAGTCAGACAATTAATACCAAACTTAATAAGTAAATCGAAATCGAAATGCGTTTTAACTAACCACTTCAGTGTAAATTGAAACTATTCGAATTTAACATGAAATTACTGACACGCAGATTATCGTTCTAGAAATTACGAAGTTATTTTAGTATTAACACCTAATAAATCTAAGAAAAAAACAGCTATAAATAATTAGAAGAATTCAATTTTCTTTATAATTGTTATAGATGAACAATTAATCTGATTTTTCAAGCTTGATCTTCCTTCAAGCTTGATTCTAAACTTTACAGTTCATAGTTCAATAGAGTTCTTCGGTTTAGCGGCTTTAAAAAAGTTTCGGTAAATAAAACAAAAACAAAGAATGAGATATAACCGTACATAATGAGATATACGAGCTTATCTAATGCAGTGGAAAGTTTGGTTTTATTTTATAAAATCGAAATAATCTACCTAGCTTTTAATTATTTCTCATAATTCGTTATATTTCTTAAAATTTCTTTGAATAGTTAATACAAAATGGTTATTTTATTTTTTTATATATTCGGTTAGCAAGCATTCAAATAAAAAAACGTATAAAGATAGTTTACTGAAATCATGAATTATTAATGTTATTAATGTTAATGTTTATCCAAATATATTAACCGTAATAATAATATATAAGAAGTGTAACCTCTAAAACTTAGGGAAAGAAGTGATACTATTAATATTTTGTTGTAATATATAAAAAATAATTAGAATATTTGAAAGGAAAATTATGAGTAAACATGTTTCAAACTTTTTCACCTTTATTTTTAGTTAATATTAGAATTGTAAGAATGTAATAAATAAAATACTGTTCAAGTCGTTTCGATGTTTCTGGGTTCCTTTACACCGGCTCTAGAAGTTATACAAATAGTTATACAAATAGTTATACAAATAGTTATTTTTTATTGTATTTGAAGCCGCATTTCGAAGGCTCTAAACCCTTGTTTTAGTTCACATTTTACGCCATTCTTACTCGTCTGTGTTTAAGAGAAATTCTCGCAGTCCACTTTTAGAAGTCATCATTATCGACTATGTGAGATAAATCTGCCCTCTAAGCTATTAATCTTGCACGTATGTAGAGAAAACCCGAATACGTCTACTTCGCGAAATACTGAGAATAGAGAGTTACCGTGAAAAAATAAGGACGATAATTTCGATTAGTGAGAGTGAGATAAATTAAAGCGATCCACTTTTAAACTCATGTATTATTTATTAACTTTTTATAATTGGGTACATTTTTTATGCACTCTATTCGTCTGTCTCTATTACTGTCGTTCTTTATACGGATGAACGACATTATCAAATTGTCATGAATCCGTGGATGAAATTCGGTTGAAAAATTGAAAAACGTGAGAACAGATATAATGTATAATATATTTCTAAAAGATTAATAAGTATTCTTTTATGCAAAAGTGAAATGTATTTTACTTTTAATGTGAATGATAAACTATAAATTATAAATTATAGACAAATTATTATATAAATTGTATACATACATACATATATATAATTATTATAAAAAAATACTTCTACGAAGTATTATTATCAATTACTTCTAAATAATTCAGTAAATTTTTGTTAAAAAAGTGAAATAAAACAAAAAGTTATATCCACAATACTTATTACATATTTTAATTATAACGTGTATTTTATCTTTATTTTTCAATAGTATGAACTAATTTTTAATATTAAACTTAAAAAATTTAAATTTGTCAGAACAATTAAATTTAATCATTTGATAATTCGAAATATATTATAATATAATCTTTAATTTTTTTATTTTAATCAATATATAAATCATGCGATGTAATTTCTCGAATGAAAAGAAACATTTTATAAACAATAGTACGTTGATTTTAATTAAAATATAAGATTTCAAAAATTCTTAAGCTAAAGGCTTTTCGACAATCAAGAAATATCGTTTCAGTTTGTAAATTGAATGAAAAATGAGCCTGAACTGGAATACATTTAAGGTGGATTTATTGACTATAAATGACTTTTATATCCATCATATCTTTTTGTGTTAGATGACTAGAGACTATTGAAATAGTCATAATAGCTATAAATAATCCTGTTTTTAATATCACAGTGGCGGTCTTAAAAGTATGGATAAATCGGTTTAAGCTTAAATAGACAAAAGGCCTTTTATAAAATTTATTAACTTTATTTAATTGATTATTTATAAATTAATATCAACACTCCGATACCTGATTATAATATTAACTTTTTATCCGTAGTGAAACGAACTTATCAGCTATTCAATTACAGCTTTTTATTTTTAACAAAAAACTGAAACTCAACTGCTCTGAGATTTTAGTAGAGTCGTTCCAAAAATGTTAATCGACGATTATCATGTGAGTTGTGACTGAGTAATCTCTGACTTATGGCTCGTCGTCTTTGCCAAAGAAAAGCTGCTGTGGTTTTCACTTCCGGCTTCATAGTGTATTTTCGTCAACTAGTTGTGTAGTCTAGTGAACGAGCCGCCAAATCTCAGCGATAATGAAGGTGTGCTTGAAAATTCAAATTACAGGGGGATTCATTAGCATCGCGAATGACGCGAACGACGCCATCATGAGTTTGAACGGCTTTTGTGAAGAAGTGAGACAGCGAAAGAGGCAAAAGGTATGCGGAATCCGCTCCAGCGTGTCTAAGGCTTCGTAAAATTTACTGTGTAGTCGATGAGAGGAAGCCGCGGAAGGATTTCGGGAGAGATAAAAAGGAGATAAAATTGGGGATAATTTGCGTGGTGTTGCTGGAAATATCAAATTTGTAGTATAATTTTTCACTCGTTACAACGACGCCTTTCTCATTTTAGAAGATGAATTTGTTCTGCTGCTAATGGTGATGAAAAATCACTTCACCTCAAGAAATTTGTTATTAATGCATTTTAAGAGCACTTCTTAATTATCTTTTGTATACAATGAATTTTCGAAAATCCATCTTTCATTTTATGCTATTTCTAAATATGAGCGTTCTAATAATGATCAAAGATTCGAGTACCTATAAATATATCCAATGAATGTAGTTTTCTCATGTTTTTTATTTAATAGCAATAAATATCACAATCATTCGTACAGAAAAATACCTCTTTTCAAACAGGGTAGGAATTAGGAAATTTTGCAATTTTCCATTCATATTTATTTTTTATTAAAAGTGACTACAATCTATACAATGCACATAACAAAGTTTTTAAATCCAACTCAAAAAACAATGAATATTTTCTTTTTGTTGAGTTTCCAGGAGTTTGTAAGTGACATTTCGATTGAGCTGTACAAGATTCGACTGACAGCTAAAAAGTTCCAATATAATGGGAAAGGCTTGAAAGAAGTATTCAGATTTAGATAGAAATTTCCCGTCAAATCCGGCTTCTGAAAAACGATGATTATTAAGAAATCATGTCAGAAATCAGTTGTATTGTAGATTCAATCATTCTGTAAATCCTCTGGAAATGACGTACGCATTGGTCGTGATAGACCATTGATAATTAAAAGAATATGGTCTAAGACATAACACGAAAAATCAATGGATTTTACACCCATATACTCACACATTTAGAATCACATCTGTGTAAGCGATTGAAGTGTCAATTACTCTTTCGGACGCCGCTTTCACAGGATCAAGAGATTTTAAGGATAAAAGGAACGCAACGGCTGCATTTTCTTGGGTGCGCTCAAGGGACTGAAAGAACTTTCTTTTTTCCCCAACTCTTTGCACACATTAGAAAATGGCGACAGTTTCGAGAAAACTTTGGTGTTTGTTCGGAAAGGAAAGGGATAATTCCTCGTCTAGTTATATCGAGCAAACGAGATGTTGCTTTGAGAGGCGACACTTTAGCGCATGGCTGTACCGACACGATTGTAATCTCTTAATCTGTACTTTGCACACGAGGGAAATTGTCATATAACGTTTGCTAAAGCCGAAGAATTAATCAATATGTTTCAAAATTTTGGAATTTGATAAAACTTCGCTTTTTAAGTATAAATTGGTAAAACGATTTTTTTATTTCTCGTAGGAACTTGGTGTTTTAAATAATACACCGACTAATAAGCATTTGTATTTCAAAAATGATTATTTGATTTCTATCCGATTTAATCCTGCTTTAGCGAATAAAATATATACTTGTTAATAGTTAAAGTATTTTAATATGAATTAAATCATTCTTATATATATATATATATATATATATATATATATATATATATATTCAATAGAAGTTTCTCTTTGTATGGTTTTGTTTATTTATTTATTTTTACAATAAATGAATGTTTATATAATAAATTCGTTCAAAATAAAAATTACTTTCCTTTAATTTTACATACTTAAAGTTGGACAAAAATATAATAAGTCTGTCTTGAATTTACATGATCAATATTCACGTGTAAAATAAACATTTGTAACATCGACAGATTGTAATAGGAAGATACAGCAATTAACATAATTATTTTGTAATAATGTATACAACTAAATCCAAATGAAAATACTTCTTTAAGAATTTTAAAAACCAATGGTTAAATATTTTTAAAACTGTTACGCTTTTGGATATCATAATTTAATTAAATTTTTTTCATACAAAAAGACAAATACTTTAGTCACTTATTTATTTGTCTTTTAATAATAAAAGTTCAATTTATTATAAATGAGATAAAATAAGAAAAGTTTTGTGTAAGTGATAGACAAATATAAGGCATTTGTGAAATAAAGAAAGTTAGATTGATAAATTTTGTTATGAAAAAATTGACATAAATATTCATAACATTGTAACTATATTAATAATATAAAAATATCAATAAAACTTCGAAAGAAATAAAATATATTCTCATTTAATATTGATTGAAAGCTCTTAAACCGAGCTTTCGAGCAGGAAAGTACAGTAAAAAGACAGATGGTTTCTTTTTCCTGTAACAGTGGTTACATCGAAGACTGTACGTGACTTTTTCTTCTTTTTTCTCTTTTCGTTTTTTATAAAAGTGGCTTTCTTGATAATGATTTCATTAGGTCGTTTTCTCTAAGAGTATAACACTGAAGCTTATCTTTATAAAAATGAAAAATTATGATGTTTAACATCTGGCGTCATATGATGATGATAATAGAAGAGTATTTAATTAGTAAGACCATTAAATTAACATTATACTTATATTTAGTGTCTTAAATATTTTTTGTCATATATGTTTGTATCAAAATAATTTATTTTAGCTAACTGACAAATATTGTACATGCCTTTAACAAACTCTTTTAAACTTATCGTCAAATGATTAAACTCAAATATTTGATTCGTAATGTCTGAGAATTTAAAAAGAACTTTTTAAAAAAATAATATTATTTTTAATAAATCTACTTTTATCATTAATAACTATATATAAACTTTTTGTACGTACTTGTATCAATGACTTATTTCTTCGATAACTCATTTTATACGTATTTCATTCTTTTGGATATGGTTTATATATTTAACAGAATGATAATAAGATTTAGGAATAAATATCATTTTCAGACTAAAATTTTAATTAAAAATATCATACAGACCTATATGGAACTTTACGAATACATAATAATTAGGAATATATTACTATTTTATAAATACAAAAGTATTCAGTCTTTCATTAAAATAAAAAATTTTCGATAAAAATCGTAAGTGCACATGAAAAATAGTGACATATTAAAAAAAAAAATTAACTTTTACTTTATAATTGTACTTGAATTGTTCTTTCATATCTTTTTGTTGAAATCAGGTCATTTTATGATTTGACACTATACGAAGTTTCTCGTTACTGTAGCGTTAAACCATGTTATCTTCACTCATAAACCTTTTAATTTCTTATTGCTGTATCTCGAATAGAAATAGTCTATAGAGGTTAGATCAAGAGATTATTTAACGCGTAACAGGTTTCGTTTAGTTTGAGTCCACTTACATTCAAAAGTTTACTGCAAATTGTATTTATAGTATTAATGTAATTTAATTACATTAATTAAAATTTTTTATATTATTTTGTGACCCGTGTTTATATTAAGTAGATTAGTCATTTGAGCAGATTCTGTTTCGTTAATAAAGATAAGACTAGATTATGGTCACGACATTCGAATAAATCGGAATTTTCAGAGCATTTTCAATATAAAACATTTTATCAAGAATGTCTGAATTATTATTACGTAAATGTAATGATTAAATAATGATTGACATTTAAATTTTAAATTTGAGAAAAATTCAACAGATATACATATTTTTCCATTTGAATAATATATTATCGAGGAAAATTCAATGTAAGCTTTAAAAATGATTAATTGGTCCTTTTTCGAATGAAGTAACTTTTTATAAAAATACTTGTCAAAAATATGTAGATGTAAGCATTGAAAAAGTTAGCCAGTATATGTTTTATAATAATAAAAGTATTCTGAAGGCACAAATATTCTGGACCAACAAAAGTTTAATCAAATGAAAACGAGCGTTGATATACGGAGGACATTCATATGTGCGTAGGCTTTACATGACCTTAAAGCAACAAAAGTAAATAATACCATCATATTAAATAGAAATTCCAAAATACATTTTCTTTTATAAGCAAGTTTCATTAGAATTATGCAACTGAAACATCTGGCTGTAGCGTTTCCCAGAACAATTCCACTACCCTCTGCATAATGTTTGCGTAACGTACAAGCAGCATCTCAGGAGTAATAACGTAGACAAGTGGTCTAACACGTTAGTTTTGGTTAATAATTTTTGCAAGACAAATTTAGTTAACGCAGCAATAATGTCAATCCCAAATTAAGATCTACATACTTTGTCTTTTTCTCGGAACTTGTTGTATTTCGTACATCTAAAGTGTCGAATTCATCTAGGATTACTCTATTTCTGAGCTTATCCACAGTTAGCTATATAAAACTTTTCAAATATTAGAAAAATTCAAGCAGTGCACAATGGATACCGTCAGTCAGTATTTTGAAATCTTACTTACGATATTTACATTCAATAAATGAAACTTTGGAAAGTCAGTCAGCTGTTTATATTATTGAACCAAGTAAGTGTATTCAGATATAATGAATATTGATCAAAACATCAATAGTGTCGTTATATATTCAATTTTACATACATTTTAATACTCTTAATATGAGTTGTGATAAAATATTATTATTTTAACTAAATTGCTATTCAACGAAATAAGGAGAAAATAAATTAGATAGATTAAAACCCATAAGAAATCGGCTTAATTAAACATTAAATTACTCATGAAACGTATTAAATTTACCAACTACCTTTGGTCAAAGGCGAATCGATGTATTTACAACATTCATTAAAACCTTATCAAAATTGAATTTTAATTATCTTTTTGTCTGCACGAAGAATTAATTAAAATCTTAATGAGGTAAACGCCATCGATGTACTCAAAATAATACTATTCTCTTTTTTAATAAATTATTTGCCATTATTAAGGTTTCAAATAAATAAATCCCTCTGACTAACTAACATTGCTTACTTTTCAAGGAAATGCCGATTATGGTATGGAATTTTAATCTCACCAATAAGTAATCGAGAATGGAAATATTTTTTTGTAAAGTACATAATGAATATTTTGTAAAGGATAATTTGAGATTACTGTAAAGTACTAACAACATATTTGAGATTGAATTTCAAAATTGTGATTCATATGTTCTGTACCGTGATTAGACAGTTGTATGTTTCTAACTCCAAATAACATAGTCATTCTGTATAATATACGAAGTTTGTGGAATAATTGACACTCGAATATTGTATTAAAACATTCGTTTATTCGGTGTTTGCGACTGCAGTGTAAGAGAAGCACTTACTTGGATTACGTTTCATCCTCGTCACTCGACGCTCTTTGTCTATATCACTACTTGCAGTATGTTCAGAACATGTTTCAGCTGCAGGTGAAAGAAGATATTCCGCACCTACTATCTGGATAGATCGTTTAATTGGATTACTAACTTTCCTTTGTCTCCGTCAGTTTTTCATTATGATTTTTACCGATTGACAGCGTTCGAGGGAATTATTTCATTGATGGTCTTTCGTTAATTCTGACCTGGTTGATATTTCTAGATGAGTTGCTTTACCAATGGATTCCCGTAAGTTCAATCTGGGGATGAGTTTTCGATGACCTAGGTACCAAATCCGATTAATACCTCCAATCGGATTTTTTCTTTTTATTTCGTACATTCTCAGTTCATCAGATTTGTTTCCATTTGCTGACTTTGCAATCGTTGATATGTCCGAGTCCTTTTTCTTGGCTATTAGCGATAATGTCAAGTGTGGCTCTCATCGCAGCTATTTCAACACATCGAGTAATCGTGGGACCAGAGACGTAATTTATGCATACTTCATTCCCTAATACTAAGAAGCATGGCATACTTTATTCACTACTCGTGCAATTTTTTGTGATATTTTCAGTCTTAAAGGATACTGAAGCATCCTGACGGTATGTAGGATCAATAATTAGAAATAAATGTTTTAAAACATTGTAGGACCTCGTAGAACTTTCTTTTGATTATACACGTGGAAAGAAATTTATATTTTACATAATTTTTTATTTATACTGTCAAAAGTTTGTTGCAATGTAAAAAATGCTTATTCTATGCATACTTATCGAATGTTGTTAAAATGTATGCATTGATGTTTTCATATAAAATAACGTGAATTTTACAACTTTAATGTACTTGGAGAGCTGGCAAGTAAATAGATAGATTCAAATACTGTATGAATAAATTCCAAGGTATGATAATCTATGCAAATATAATGTAAAATATAACGCACTAGAAATGTAGTATAAATACTTTTTCACTAATAATATTATGTTTAGCAAGAGAAATAGAATGAAATTTTGTATAAAATCAAGGTTGAGTTAAAATGTGATTGCTTGACAGATCTGTGAATAAAAAATTTATTTAATACCGATTTAAAAATTCATCATTTTAATTGTTTTACGTTTTGTTTTAAGAATTAGAAACCAAATTGTATTTTAATGCTTGAAGTAATTTCGAAAAATATAATTGTTATTTATTGCCTGACGACCACTTTTCTCGGATTTTGCAATTTCCGTTGGTGTATTTTAACTACCTGATATAAAATACATGCCAAGTTTCAACTGCCATCATCAGTTTGCTTGTCGACTGTATTTATCTCTCTCTTTTGTTTTTCCCCCGTTTATTATCAAATCTTTATTTTTGCTTGCAAAAATCTCACAGTACTATCTCACTCTAAGCGGTATGGATGAACATTCACACATATACGGATGCATGTTTATAAATATTCGAGATATATTTTTCTTGTTTACATTCGGGCATGCTACTTGTTTGCGAATTACCGAATTTTCCAAATAAAAGTTTCCTGTATGCAACAATCCTACCGAAAAAAGCCTCTTCCACTAAAAGAAAATTTACTGTATGGGAAATGTATGAGCGAAAAGGTTAATCGGTTTAAAGCGGACAATAATTGTAGTTCATTCCTACAACGATATCGCATAGATATTCTTTGTTCTTCATTCTATAGTTAATTGTCTTTTTCGGTGTAACTAAAGTTACTTGTCATGATTTATTTATTTCTTTTGTTATTGCTAACAACAGTCTGACAACAAATATATTTGCTTTATATCGCATATCTACATTGTTGAATAATATAAGGTAACTTTTCTATTTTGTTTAAATTTAATTTTTCATGTGTAGATCTACAATCACTTAAAATTTAGATAATATTCTTTGATGATCATTTTTCAAAGCTTTAATAGCAATTTTATTAATATAAAAATTTATAATATCAAGTACAAATTAAAAACAGAATTTATTAATTATATAAATGGATATATTTTAAAGAATAGAAAGAAATAAGACAAAATGATATGATAATAGGCATAAACAATTACTTTTTAAAATAATTTTATCCTACATATAACAAAAATTCAAGGTTATTTTGATTCCAAAAAACCACGTAATTTTATAATACTACGAATTTTTTGTAATATTCTTTCTATTTTTTATAATTAAAACCATTAACTTTTAATCGTTGTGTTAAAAGTCATTCATTCATATTAGTTAAATATTAAATTTTGTATTATAGATCAGTAGATTCAGAAGTCAATTTTAATATAACGTAGAATATCTTTCTGTTTCTGTAAAATATGAATTATATCGTTTAATCCATTGTTTCCGATATCTATACAAAACCTACAGATATATTAAATGTATTGAAGTTTAGAAGTTTTAATTGACTTACGTTATTAATATTAACGTATAAATGCCAAGCCATAATCGGTAATAAAATTGTACTAAGCTGTAGTGTCTGTGTGTGTCTCAAAATCAATTGTTAAGAAAAAATGTTTTTAAGACATTGATTACAAAAAACAATAGTAGTAACCATAATTTAACACTATTAGACAGAAATATTTCATTACAGTTTATAAAGCAATTATTTTAAAACTGACAAGTCGTATTCATTTAAATTCTAGTCCACGAACAACTTAAATAGATTAACTGTATTCATAAAAGTTTTATGGTTAAAGCAACCATTTTATTAGGACACAATTTACGTATTAAAAAGAAATATTAGAAAGACAATAAATTTATAATAAATTTAAAAATTCTATGTAATAGGTAATTAAATTTTAACAATAAAAATAAAACGAATAATATAAGATTATCTAAATTATGATTTTTATAATAAAATTGTATTAAACTCTACAAAGTGCTTTTAATATTATTATATAACTTTAATATTTATTTTTATAAAATTATCTTAGTGGATCAAATTTTACACGATATTTCGACAGTTGATGCCGTTATTTGTAAGTTGTGTGTGAATTAAGACACACATTTATTAATACGACGAAGGTACAAAGTAACGAAATAAGATTTTGAGACTTATTATATATTATTTTAAATTTGTTATTTTAAAATAGAGAAAGATGAGGGGGAAAGTTATTTTAACTAGAGTTTGGACAGGTGCGAAATATTATACTCGTTATTTAAAAAGGATAGGTGAATCATACTCTGCTGTTTCAGCCTACGACTCATAATTTTAAGATTTAATTGATGTGAACAAGAACAATTTTTATTACAAATAGTTCAATTTACTAAAAAGTACAAAAAATATAACGAATATATATTCAAGTACCTTATATTTGTGAAATAACTATTTATGTACTTATTTATTACAAATTGTATTGATATTGTTAAAAATGTAACAGAAGTGAAAAAAGTTTGTAAATGGACACTACAATAAGTAACATTTTTAATTTATAAAATTGTGCATAAGATGGTTTGATTTTTCAATTTTATTCAACCTAAACCTATTATTCTTAATAGATTTAAATAAAATGTACGAGTCAAAATAACGTTGTTGAATATTCATGCATAAAAAAATACATAAATTATATCAAATTTATTTCTTTTGAAAATTATCTTGGAATAAATAAAACTTATTATAATAATCAATGGAAAAGATATTTTTCAAGAAATATATATTGAAACTGCAATTTAATTAGATATATTTAGAATATCTACTTTAATTTTAAAAAATTACAAACTTATAAGTTGAAAAGCAAATTATACTTCCACAAAGATTTTACTTTCTTAATGAGAAGTTAGCAATCAAGTCTATGCATGTTATGAGATTTTGTTTAATAAAGAAATATATGTATATAAATAATGACCTATATATTTACTGTTTTATCTTTAATAATCCTACTTTCATATTTTAATTAACATAAATGTACAAAATCAGTTAAAATTTTATCCTTAATATTTAAAATATTTAGATAATATTTAATTTTATTCCGTTGATGATATAAATATATAAAAAATATTTGAATAACGATAATTTTATAATTTTAATAATATAATATCGTTAAAATTATTAAGACTATAAAATGAGTTCTATCATTTTAATGATATTAATATATCCAGATATTTATAAAAGATATGTATGTGACTTATTTTGGTATTCCGTAAGATACGAGAAATGAACTATTTGAGTGATATTATTGGTTAAAGTACAAGATACCCTTATATTGTTAAGTCAGTCTAAGAAATAAATCATGTGCATATATATAATACAATAATTATAATATATCTAATTTTTGAAAAAATATTTGTTTCTATATAAGGATTGCAATATGTATCATTTACTAGAATATAAATGGTAAAAACTTTTTTAAAACTTTTGAAAGATAAAATGTATTGGTATTAATAAATTAGAGTTATTATTAGAAAGAAATTATTCGGATTATTATTTGATTCAATAAAATATCTAGACCGAAGCTTTTATAAATCATACAATTATCTATTAACAACGATATGACATTAAATCTGCAGGAAATTAAGGAGGTCTTGAAAAAATTAACTTTACCACAATGAATTAAAAAACAAATCTTGAGTTAAAATATTTCAATAATTAGACTAAAATTTGAAATAAAATGAATACACCTATTAGTTAAAGTGAAATACTCATTGCATATATTTACTCTAAATTTTATTTAACTCATTGAAGAATCTGCGATAAAAACTTCAATAGCATAAACAGCTATATATCGTCATACATAAACTTTATACTGCAATAAAAAATGACACTTGATTATATTGTAATACATGGAAATATAATTTTTTTTGAAGCAATATTTTTATAAAATCTGCCCTTTTGAAAAAAATCAATTGTTCCGTATTTATATAAATAATCTTCATACAAATTTATCACACATGTCATTATAATTAGAAAAATATTATTTTCTTCTTTTATTAATACTCGTGTCAATTTATTCTATTTACATTAGTTAAGTTTCATCTAATTATAGACATTAGATCCTGAATTTTTTTTAATTAACTTTCAGATTTCTGATCTCATTTTTGAAAGAAGTCTCAATAGTAAATTGAATTAACCATGAAATATTCGAAATGTGAGATTATTCTAACGAAATGATTGATGCCACGAATTTTTTCATCTTTTTTGAAACCGTAATTGTATGATTAATTTTGAAAAAGAAAAGTTTTTTCCCTAATAACACGCGATTCTTTTACTCGCATAAAAATCCTCTTGATGTTGTAGACACCAGAACAATCCTTAAATAGTGATCTTCAAAGGTGAATTAAGTTTAATTTAGATATAAATCCATTATATTTCATAACATTAAATTTTACGCTATTTGTAGATTTTAAGAGTGAGTAACAATATTAAAATCCATCAAAAATTGCGTTGACGTTGAATCGATAAAAAGGGTGACACGTTAGCATTATACGCTAGTTATACGAAGTAAAGTCAGAGGCCTTCATTTACTTTACTAACATATTTACTAGTTCACTAGCAAATTCGATTTCATCATGAGATTTTTCAATTTTATTTTATATCCCTTGTCAGAATTGCATTTTTACCTCTAGAGCAGTTATTACTCTCGCTTACCCTGGATATTCAATTTGTTCACAATTTCATTATTCATGTTTCTTGAAATTGTAGTCAAAGGAACTATTTTGATATGTGCATCACTTGTGAATATATGCAATTCAAAAAGTGTGCACTTTTTCGGATAATGGAAAAAGTTTTTTTTTTTTTTGTAAATCTTTCATAAAAAGCTGGTATCTACATATATTTCACCTACACCAACTCTATTTCTTGAAAAAAGTTACTAGCTTATGTAGAGGGTAATAAGATTATTGATGTTCATTATACACGAGGGCAGAATACTTTAAGCAGCTCTAGAAACTCATTTAAATCGTTGTGTTGAAGTATGAATTGACGTAATGCTGCTTTAATATTTATTTATATTTAGATACGTAGAGAATTATTATTTTCCTTGAGATTTCTTAAAATTTTTAAGATTTTCTCTTAAGATTTATATTTAATAGGAATAACAATTATTTAAAATTGTATGAAAAATATGAATAATATTTTAATTGATTTTCTACTGTAATAATGTAACATACTTTCTGTTTTACATAGAAAAAATTACTACCATATATAGTACTATTTAAGTAATTAATTTTTTATGCATAGAACGAAAAAATTGATTTTTTAGGATTCATATAATACTTCAATGATTTTTCGAATAACTTAGAAAATTATATTTCTTATGTAATAATATTAATTGCAAAGAATCAGAACCAATTTATTTATGAATTATAAACATACTTTTACAATTTTATGAAATATACAATTTCTATATTAATAATAAAAGCAACGAAACTGTATTGTCTTGTTAAAAAAAAATGTATAAGAAAAGTGTAGATTTTAATGTTTACTTTATAATATTAATTTTATAATAAAGTTAATTTTATAATAAAATTCATAAAAAAAATTTTTTAAAACTTTATTTTTTGTTTTAAGAGTATATATAAACTTTATCAATGATATAATATAGCTTGCACCGCAAGCTGAAATCTGCAAATTCATTCCAGATATATTGAAGCTAAAATTATATATAAAAAAATATTTATCTAGACTACATAAGATATAATTGAGTTTAAATATATATTTTTAAATTATACATAGAATTGTATTTTTTATTAAGTAATTAATATATTGATAATATTTTCCCAATTTTTTTAATATTCAGATTGAAGCAGCAGAAACCGTTAACTACGTGATTAACAATTTTACAGTAGATTTGAAAATATAGAATAAATTCAATTACTTTACAGCTTAGATTACATTTACAGGTAAATTAAAAGTTTTAAAACATTTCTTTTATTAAATTAAATTAAATTTGCTTTATTGGCAAATACCCGTATTTTGTAACTTTAATTATATTGATTAATTACTTTAATTCTCTCTTGTATTAAGAGCATGGTATACGATACGTTAAGTGATTTTCCAATCAAAATAAGATGTTAAAAATACAAATAATCATTGATTTTACATTTGGCTGAGTTTATTTAATTCAGTTTTGCAAATTATGTGAATAAATAAAAGGTTCATGAAATAAAAGAAAGTGTCAGTATAAAGTTAAAGTATTAAGCTATTTATCAGTTTTAGTTTTGACCACTTTCAAAATAAATAAGATTAAAAATAATTGAAATATTGATTATATGTCTACGTCGTACAAGTTGTGCTTACAAAAACAATTTTAGTTGATAAAATTATTCCTTTCAGATCGTCAATGCAATAATTAAGATAAAACCAACATACTATAAAAGGTTTAATAAATATGTTCAAACATAACAACACAGATGTTAGAATAAAAATTTGAGGTTAATATTTTAAAGGTTAACTTGAAAGTAAAGACTAAAGGTTTAATTATATGTAATTTTAAATAAACTAAGATAATTTTGAAGAAACATATATATATATATATATATATATATACATATATACATATAGGTAGATAAATAAATAAATAAACACACGTTAAGAAAACGAAATCAGAATTCACGATAACAAATATAATTTCATGTGTATAATCAGTCTTGGATGTACTAAAATATTCATTTCAACACGAAATATGTAAAATGAATTATATTTATATGACAAACAACAATTTAAAAAAAATAGTTAAATTTCATAAATTTAACGTTATAGTTTACTTTATTTAAAAAACTACTATTTTTTTATAATATTATTAGCTGCGCTTATTTTTTTCTTAAACATATATAAAACTATATAATAGCAAATTTTTTTTACTTTAAAAAATTCTATAAAAAATGCTCTTGTAACTTTATTAAATATTATGATTTGCTTTATGCAAATAAAAATTTAAAACGTACTTGCGCATATTGTTTTTGCTACCTAATAATAATAAACTTATACACGAAGAAAATGTGTATTAAAAAAATGATGAATTTAAAATTTCCATTTAGGGTATACTTCGATTAAATGATATTACTTAGGAATTAATTTAGAATGTAATTTATGGAATAATTAAAGTTTCGTCATTATAGTGTAAGCAATTAAAGAGAAATCAGGGTGTCTATGTACAGACGCGGGAAATACGGTCTGCCATTTATGAAACTTTATTTTATTGTGGCATAATTTTATTTGTCACGTGCGTAGAAGAAAATCACTATAGACGATTCACGCACGTGCATTATGCAAAACGATGAATGATGTGTTCGGGTTGACGGACGCCCGCAGGTAGTGTTATAAAGTGATACTCTCCTGGTACTTATCGATGTCATCGAAAGTACATGGATGACGACAAGAATTACAATTAACTGAATCCAAGACAGTAGTAGTTCCAACCTTCGTGCCAAGAGGAAAATTGTCTCAAAAAAAGGCAGTGCAGTAATCGATTTTTCATAACCTTTTCGTATTTCTATAAAAAAGCTTATATAATGTTATCATTTATGTCATTCTATTATTATCGTCCATTGCCTTTAATACTTTATAAAGCAATATTTATAAACATGGCAATTAGAGCCACAAAATAATAGAATAAAAAATGATCACATACTATAACTGTACAAGTGCCATAATGAATTAGTGAAACGCGATGCAAAATATCGATAATTTAAGATTGACTGATTAAATAATTATCCTAAAGATATATGAATCTAAAATTATTTAAATACATTTTCGATAAAGTAAAAATATTCGGATGGATTTAAATATGTTATTTCAACAATAAAATGTAATAAGCAGAAAAATGAGAAATAGAAGTAAATAATATTCGGAATATGCACGTTTACCCTACTAAAAATTGATCAAGATTTGAGTTATTGTTATTTACCGCAAATTATACGATTAGTAGAATAATATTATTCTATAATTAACGAAATAATCCAGGGCGCTTAAAAATATCGATGACCGAAATAGAATGAAAATAGCAAAAAATATAGTTTAACGTATTATTAATGGAAATGAACTTTATACTTCGCTCAATCTTTTTGGAATAAATTAATCATGTAGTCTACATAAATTGAGAATAAGCGCGTTTAATAGGTAAAAAGACATATCAAAGACTTTCGCCTCAAAAGACAAAAAATTTAGGATTTAAAGAAAATATATAATAAGAATTGCCAAACAATGTTAAACTAATCATTAAAAAATAATATGAATAAATATGACCAAATGTATAGACTGATTTTGCATAATTATAGAATTAATCATGTTATTCTGTAATTAAGGATACGAATTTTCAAGTTCCTAGCAACAGATAAAAACAAGTAAAGTTGTGTTTTATACGTATTAATATGACTTAACTTAATATCAACATGCAATTTAAATAAAAACTGTAAGTGTAATATTAAAAATAAAATCATATTAAAAATATTTGAGTATAATAATAAATGTACAACAGATAATATTTGTAAAATATATAATACAATAATTCTTTTATAGTTTAGGCTGCTTCTAACAGTAGTTATCGAATTTGTTTGTCTCATTCGGTTTTCAAAGCGTACTTGATATTTTTCTTTTCAATAAATATTAATATTGAAACAAGAACTTAATAATTAATTGGTAAAACATATTTGCATTACATTTTTATATTTTAAATTTTACAAAAAGTTCACGTAAGTGCAACACATGTAAGATATTTTCCATTTGACGTACTTTTTAATCAACCCTTATAAAGCTACAAGTTATTTTATTTAACTAATTTTAAAAACGTTTTGAAACTTAGTAAAAAGTAAAAATGGAAACTTCGTATATTCCACGTGTATAAATTCTGTACCGAACCAATAGCTTTATTTCATTCGGTTATACTTCTTTTATCGTACGCAATTTATTTCTAATTATAAAAGAGAAAATTCTTTTAATAAAAATGTTAATAAAAATAGTATTTTTAGTAAAAATTTAATCATTACCATTTTGTGTTAAATGATTGTAATTAAAACAAAAGTGTAATACCTTAATATTCAATTGTAATATTTAATTAATATTGTCAAGAAAGCATTTTAAGTTAATTACTTTATTAGATTCCGATCTCTGTAAGTTCATAAAAATAGTAAAACCACACAAACAATTTCGATAGACATTAATAAATGTAAAAATATCGTTAAGAAAACTTTCTAATCAATCCAAAGAAACTGTAAAATTGAATGCAGATCAAATTTATCTTTTCGACAAATCGTCACACGTACTGTAACTATCTCATCGTTAGTCGTCCGACCTCACGTTAAATAAGCTTTAATATTATTCGTATAAGTATTTGATATGCAAGCTAAATATTTAAATATTTGTGTGTCCAGAAGAATTGTCGGAAGTTCTAAATTGCGCGTTGGTTCACCGGAAATTGAATTCGGAATAAGGTATCGAGGAGCCGCATCACAAGGTGGACGAAGGAGTTGTACCTCGATGGGAATTAATCTGTCGTATTCTTACTCTTACTTGTACGAGACCACGAAAATCCATTACAAGTAACGGATTACCCAAAGATCCCTATCCTCGTGGAGATCGATTTACTTCCGTTTTCCTGCTTGGATGAATGCTATAAACCGAAGTCACGAGGCAATCTTTCCATTCCTGCTCTTACTCGAGTACCATATATACGCACTGATTCACCGCCGGCAGGCAGGTTTCTAGCTTAGCAAGCTTTTTACCATTTTTATGTAAGTATCGCTCGAAACGTTCTTTATAAAACCTAAAAGGTCTATATTTTTATCGATAAAAATGCTGAAGGATCCAGCTGGCGAACACGTAGATTTCTTCTTTGTATGCTCACGATTTATACGTATGCGAGGGCCTGATTAAGTCGGACGATTTTGTTGGCTTTCTTCTTTATCGAAGAAAAATGCTACCCAAGAATGACTTTTCAGTTCGGCTTAAGTTCTTCTCTAAATCCGAATAGATATAAAATAAAAAAATTAGTCCCAATAATGATGAACTTCATAAAAAGTTTACAGGAACTGGAATTTTTTTGATAATTGAAATTGCACCTGAAGAGAAACCTGAAACTGCGAAATTCTTGCTTCGTATAATATTTTTGTTTAACTGTATAAGGTTTTAATTTGATCTTTGTAATAATATTCAATAGTCCATTTCTAATGAAATAGCATTATTTATTTTTATGAATAATTTTCACGTTGTATTCCACATTTACATTTATAAAGTTGATCAGTTAGAGAAACAGCAAACGTTTGTATTCAGTTTAAATATCGACTGCACTTCAAATGTAATTTCTAGTAAATCAGCGTAAACAATACTCTCATTTATTTTGTAAATCGATTGAAATTAAAAACTCCTTTTCCCGTTTATAAATATAAGTAAAAGTAAAAGTTGCATAAAAAGATGTGTCAAAAATACGTTTAAAATCTTGTACCTTAAAATATTCTTTATGAAGTTTTACAAGATGAGGTTTTCTTAATACATTTTTAAAACAAAAGCGCATGAAAGAAAAGTTTTTATTCTAGTATTCGATATATTTTTAAATAATAAATAGAACAATTAATGACTGAAAATAGTTTTATATAATTAATAATATTATTCAAGTCTTATATACGTATATATATATATAGAATATAGAAAAAAAGATGCTTTTCACATAATACTATGTAAATGAGAAACGCATTAATATAATTACTAAATGTAATATTAGATATATTATATGTGATATTGTCAAACTGCGCAGAGTAAATAGCTTTATTTTACGTAAGAGTGAGCTGACGTGATTTTTTAATTAAAATATATTTTTCAACATTCAGTATATTCAAAAAGTTTGATTTTAAAGGTTGTATTCGATAATTAATCCATAATTACAGATAAATTCAATGCATACAGTCAGATAAAAGGAGTCGAGAGAGAGAGAGGGAGACAGTCCAAGAGATTCAGACTGAATATAAAAAATTGATCGAGAAAGCTCAACAAATATATATTTAAAACGATTATTAAGATATGAATGAATGTTTAAATAGTTACAATTATCATCCAAGAGAATCATTAAGAAAAGTTGCCTTAATTAAACTAAAAAATTCATTGCTTGTAAATTAGAACTACGATTACGTTGTCTGGCTTCAAGATAGTATGACACAAGTTTTGAATGAGAGAGAGAGAGAGAGAGAGAGAGAGAGAGAGAGAGAGAGGAAGAGAGAGGATAGAAGCGAGAAGAGTATATAAAGAGAAAAGTTATCTTGAAACTCGTTGCTAAGCAACTACAGTAACAAAACTTGAACATTTTCTCTCTCCTTCTCTCTCTCTCTCTCTATCTCTCTCTCTCTCTCTCTCTCTTTCTTACATACGCATGTTCCCTAGTTCTGCTTCACCCTTTTTATTCTTTTCTTGGGGATCATTTAAAAGTTGCCGCACACGGAACAAGAGCGAAAACGACTTGTATCGTAGAACCTGTATACCACGCAACGGATATTTCTCGAAGAAGCACTTTCTGCGTGCGCCTAGTTTTTATCGCTCTAATTGGCAGTACGCTCCTATATTTCAATCTCACCTCTTCCTGTGTGCGAAGTTACATGATTTTACACAAAGACCACTGCTTTTCCATTTCCTCTAAGATGCTTTTATACAAGTGCAACGTTCTTTCTTTATTTCTCTACTGCAAATGGGCTCGGCTTACTTTTTGAATGGAGATTATCGTTGCGTTGATGAAAAACTTAACTGGTTTTTGAATGATGAATCCTATTTTAATTTGATATATATACAATTCATTTGATGTACTTTAATTCATGGATGATTAAAATAATCTTGCAAAGTAATAATAATTCCCGAATAAGATGGCATTAACATTCGCGTAAAAATGTATTCATTCAAATTTAGAAGAATAGAAATCTCGAATGTTTTATTAAAGATTTAGGAAATTACGTTTTAGGTAGAGTTATTTTGTAAAATCTATTATTTATAAATGACGTTGGTACTACTGTTACACAATACACAAACGCGAGTGATTCAATTTTATCTATCCAAAATAAAACACGGAATTCTCATTTGAAATCGACCTGACTTTAACGCGCATACATATGAATGTCACTAATTTCACATTCAAAATCACCTGTAGCTATAACACTCGAAATTTGCCTTGTGATTCGTGATTTGGAGTTTGCACATGAATATAATATGTTGCACCGGTACGTCCAAGCTAATGTAACGATGCGCTATTTTTCCGTATCAGTGCGCACTGAAAATAATATCGACGGGAAGATTATTTACAGTGGCAAGCTCTCATTATTTGCATATAATGCGGTATTGCTCTCTCGAATCCCCGATCGGAACATCGAAAGCTCCCCTTTAAACACACACGTAACAAGAAATGAGAATGAGAACGATAGTGTTAGATGTGGGCGAGGTTTACGTTTTTTATTCGGACAACCTTCTTCCTGATAAAATAAAAATTCTCATACAAACACTGAACCAACGTTTGACTGATTTATATTCGACGAAAGGGACGTATATGTGCAGGCAAATGAAAATGTGTACGGTAGAGATATCGGCATGAGAAGAAGAAAGTCAAGGAACTCACGAACAGAGTTTTTACGCTACATTTTTCCACTATTTTTTGAAAATTCATTCCCAAAAGACGAATTCGTTATAACGTTAATTTAGCTCTGACGTACAAATATTTAATGCAAGAGTAAAATGAATTGACAAAACTCGTGAAGTAGCACGCGATGATAACCGAAAAATTTAAAACAGCATAACGTAACGTGAAAAATAAACATTTGAAATTTCTTTAAATAAGTTACAACGGCTACTACATAAAAGTGAAGTAAATATTTTATTCTTTGTTTATCGTTTCACTTCAACAAAAAATGTGCGTGTTAAAATATTTAGAAAATTCATATCGTGATACTTACATCGCGACAAAAAATACGAGACAATCACGTGAAAGGCATCTCATATTGCATTTACTGGTAAATGCAATATTGGATCAATAGGATTATGAAATGCACCTTAGTTTTCAATGTCGCGGAAGCTGATTCTCAAAATGTGGCGCCGACTTTTTCCATGCCCTTTATACACGTCTTTAATGTACGACAAAAAATACAACGTTTTGACTACGAAGAAACTTGAATGTCATCTAAAATAAAGGGTATAAAGCAGACGGCGAAAAGAAGCTGCTGGCATGTTGATTTATGGTGTATATTTTTACGATGTTTTCTGGTGGAAATATTTTTGCTGCTTTGCCTAGGAGACTAAGCATCAATCAGTCGTATAATCATTACATGAAGATATTTGAAAGTTTATTTTGAGAGAATTTACAGTGTCTATATTACTTGAACCGGTAAAAGTTTTACAATTATTCTGTATCTTTTTATTAAAGTAACGTGTACCTTAAAAAAGAAAATGTTTTTAAGGAATAGTATTCGTATATCTTTCGTGTATACAGTTGTTTAGTACGAATAGATGAGAATAGTGATAGTTTGACATCAAAGGTATTACATTAATGTAGCACATACAAATAATAATCGCATTAGTTTAACGATGAAAAACATATTCATTCGTAAAAATAAATTATTTGCGCAAAATTCTTTGTATTAATATCTTCAAAAAACGAGTTGGTTAATTCTTTTTTCTTATTTATTAAGTCGTATACTTTGTTAAATGAATCAGATGGAGTCAATAATATATTGAATAATATTTCTCTTACAGCGGATGCATATGTTACGTTGTAATGTTTAAATTTTGCTCTGTAATATTTACATTTAAAACTTTAACTCTAAATTTGTTATCTCTGACATTGAAATTCCCGGAAACATGTTTTCAAGAAAGTTGAACAAATATAAAAATACATCTTTCGAAAATTTAACGATTTATGAGAGTAAGTTCGTAAAAGTTGTTTTGTTTTTAAGATTTTAAGCTTATAGATACTGCAATAAATACAGTTAACCAAAAGTCACGTATGTCATTTTACGTATGCAAACAAAAGCTCTTTTATGTATCCATTCGAATTTTTTTTAGAATTTTAAGATTTATATTTACTTAAAATGATTATTCGTAAGAGTATTTCTACGTAATTTCTACATTAATAACTTTCCTTGAACTAAATGGACAAAACATTTTAATTAAATAAAAATAGTGTGGAAAAGAATAAGATTACGATATAATATATTTCAGTCACTTTATGACTAAATCTACGTATTTGTCCTAATGTACTTTTAAATATAATTTTCAAAAATTTTCTCGAAATAAAGAAAGTTCTTAAAATTTAATAAAAGAAAATGTTCATTGACGATAAAAATCATAAATTGATCAAAAGTAATTTTTATCGTATTTATAGATTTCGAAATTGAAAAAGAATTAATTGTATAAACACGTAGTAGTATTTGAAAATAGTAGCGTCGTTGAAAGATAAATTTTCTCTTCATTTAACTCGCTTGAAAATGCAATTTGAAAAATTTCTGAAGCGTAAGAGGCCACAAATTTAAAATGAAAATAAAAAAACTCACAACATCACGAAGTAGAACACAATAATTGTACTATGTTTTTGAACATTAATAAAAATAAAGAAAAATTAAAAACATCAAAGCAAAATAATTCTAAATGTGAATATACTTTAAATTTTTATAGATATACAAATATATGTCCTAAATTAGTAGCATCATGCGCGTATATATTTTAAGTAACTATGATTTTGCTTATATATTATAATTATTAAAAAATGTTTAGAATATTTTGTGTTGTTATTTAAAATATTATTTTATGAATGGACGATGAATCTTTTAGAATTAACATCAGACTGTTCGAGTTGTTGCAATTTAACTCCGATTTCAACCCTTAGCGTAAACATTCTGCTCTATAGCGTGTAGAAATTTCATTTAGGATTAATAAAATTCCACTCTAAACGGAGTAATTTTATCTTCATTACTTATAATGCTCATTTAGATTAGAATTTATGGATAAAAATTTAATTTCACGCAATTTTAAGAAACATGTCATAATCTGTAAATCTGCGAATCTGTGAATATAAATTAAAGATTAAAAATTGAGAATAAGGTGTGAATCTGAAGAGTAACAAAGTATATTAGATGAAGTTACCAGTGTTGCGTGCCAACAGAGAATTATATGCTTCGGTAAACAGCGACCGTTATAGAAACATATCGGAACTTTGAAATACGCTATTTCTGCTTTTGAGTACACGTAACACAGAAATAGCATTATGCAATAATAATGACATTTGTGTAAACTACGTTCGTACTTTGCTTCATTCGTACATCATGCAATTGATATCTCACGTGTGTGAAACTTGTATAAGCATGCCACTAACAAAGCTGTACGTAAAGCAGCTTATATTTGAGAAAGGGCTGCCTCATATGATATTGATAAAAGGAATTGACTATGAATTGATGCAAACAACTTTAAAGTAATATTATTGCATTGTTGTTCATTGACTGTACTATGGTCTGGATATTTTAATTTTAAATTCATATATTATTTTTACTGTTTTTTTAATTTTTGAAATCTTACAAATCACATTTCAATATCTGATGCAATCTTGAGACTAATATGTGTTTTTCATTTATTGTTTGCTGACTTTTATATGCATAAGAACTAAAATTATTTACGATTGACATTGATATAAGTTCTCAATTTCATCATGGAGTGAAATATGCAATCATCTTAGAAATACAATACGAATTGCATCATTATCATTACACGTTTGAACACTTACAAGTAATTAAAACTAACTAAATGCATTTTTAAGTATGACGAATCTAAGTACATAAGAAAAGTATATAGGTACTGAATATTGAAATATTACGTTACAATGTATATAAAACAATAGAAAAACTATATTTATTACAAAATTATGTTTTAACAAATATTACAGTATGAGTAATAAGTCAGTAAAGTAAAAGTAAAAGTCAGAAAATCGTAAGAAAGCTTCGAACGAGCTTACATACAGTTCAATTTATAAAATGCATTATTTTCATCTACATTTTGTATATATTTTCATAATCTCATTCATGTTTTTGCAAGATATGTATTCCATATTTTTTATGCAAGTAGTAAAATATTTGAATAGATAATGAAGTAAGTTTTCATTTTTAATAAAATTCTTCATACACTTGCCTGAATCTACGTTTAAGAGATAATAATATAAAAGTGTTCTCTAGGTGAATTTAAATTCAAGTCTAATCTGTAAAAATTCAAAATTAAAAGCTAGAAAATTTAACAATACTATGATATTTGCAATCCCAAGCGCTTGCAAATCTCCAACTGTTAACGTCAAGTGAAATGGCTTCAACCTCGTACTGTAGTATTTCAACGATATCTTAGTAATTTGAAACAATAAATTTGGAAGAATCCTAAATTTCTTTCTGGAAATATTTTAATTTCATGCATACTCATTAATGTACTTAATGTTTAATGAAATTTATTAAAGTCAAATTACTATCATTTGTATATATTTTCATTTCAGTTCTAAAAATATTCCTTTCGGTATAAAAACGTAAAAATAAAATTCCCGTTGCGAAAATAAAAATAAAGTAATGTAAAAATAATTCATTTTTTTTTTTAATATTTTTAAAGGACACTGTGAAAAAATATTACTACGCAAAATATTTAACCAGCGTATTTTGATAAATTTAAACTAAAGATGTAAAAGCACATCCTAATATAAAAATTATAATACTTTGCATAAGGAATATAGTAATTTATTCATGTCTATAACTTTTTACATCTAAAATTATAAGAGATAAATGAGAGCATAGAATTGTAGAAAATTTAATCACATTTGATTCTATTTCTAAATATAAGTTTCATTATTTT
Organism: Wiebesia pumilae; assembly: GCA_018907045.1. Classification (NCBI taxonomy): domain Eukaryota; kingdom Metazoa; phylum Arthropoda; class Insecta; order Hymenoptera; family Agaonidae; genus Wiebesia; species Wiebesia pumilae. Next base: position 5,717,626 of record JACCHZ010000192.1, read on the forward strand.
ATATTTCAAGACTAAATCAAAGAAATATTACCGAGTAAAAACATATAATAATTCAAATACATAGCTTACATTGCGGTAATATAAGTGTTGCTGTTTCACTCTATTTACTTTTCACATACTAACTCCGATTAATCTTAAAAATAAAAGAGCCTATAAATAATATGAATTTATACATTGTGGATTTATGTAAATCTTACATAAAGAAACTCGAGTATTAATCTTATTATTTCTAAGGTCCAATACTGTTTATTACTTTTTATTTTTAATACCTTAATATCGCTTAATATTACCTTGAAACTTAGGAAAAAATAATTTAAATCGGTGTTTTGAAGTAAGAATATTTAAATGTATTAAGATTGATATATACTAATTTTTAAAATAATATGTTCATTAATTACTACTTCAATAGCATTAGTTAATTCCTTCTATCTTCATATTTTTTAATACATAGAAACGCTTAGTTTCTCGTAAACAAATCATATGATTTTCATCTTATAAATCTCCATTGTACCTAGAATAATGCAGTACCTTGTAATTCAGATATTTCAAAAAAGATATAAACGGGAATAGAAGAATGTTTCTTATTAAGAAGTAATAAATAAAAAATTAAATTATAAGAAAAAATCGATAAAAAAGTACAAATTATATTTAGGAAAGAGAGTGATCTTTTGTTTCCACAGTGTCATATTTTTTATTGGATAAGGATGAGCTTTATTCAATGCTCACATACGAACGTTTCGAAAAAGTTCATAGTATTCCGTAAAATTATGATGTTAAATAAAAAAATAGTACTCGAAGATTTTACTATGTTCATTATTTAATAATTACATGTTATTTGTTTATCTATTACTATGCGAGATTTTCTATAAACTGTATCATAATACAATTTATTATGTACTATATGTAATATAAAATATTGTTAAGTTTACAAATTTTATGCGGCATCGCCAACCAAGAAACTTCCGTAATTATACTTACGAACGCACAACTAAATACAATAAAATATAGAATAAAATATAAATATATTATAATTATTTTAAACATTATACTAAAAGTATTGTTATATTAATACTCAAATAATTTTAAGTCGATTCTCAAATCTACAAATATATTGTACTAAATATCATATATCTGAAAGTGAATTCATCAATTATTATATACTTGTGACAATTCATGCATCACAAATTAATAGGCCATTACGAATATATTTATTACATGAAAAGTTAATTTAGTACAAAACAAAAAAGAAAAAAATGAGAAAATTTCGATTATAGGTTTAGTTACAAAAAAGATGAAAAGAATTATAATGTATGTAAAAGTTTTAGATTAATCGCTTCCCTTTAGAAATATCTATTCAACGTGTTATTCGCAAGTGTATTTTTAATGCACATAAAATAATTAAAAATCATATATTTTCCTATAAAGACTTCGGAAAGAATTTTCGATAATTTATATTTAATCAGAAATAAGCTGTAAAAGAGAAGAATATTAAAGAAATAATGAAAACATAGAAGTAAGAAATTTAAAGTGTGATACATTTATAGTGATTATTAGAATTTAGGATTAAATAAAATGTAGTAAAGTTATCGTTTGTAAAAGAAATTCAAGGGTTAAGAAAATAAACCAAATTTTCATCATCGGTATAAATTAATCATCGTGAAACAAAAATGAAATTGTAACGAACATAACTTCAAAATTTTTGTAGTTAATCGTAACTTACATAAAGTCACATAAAGAAATCTACATATCTGAACTAAAATCGAAATATTATTTGTCTAATTAAATGATTCAATGCAATCCTAATGATTTTTGGTTAAAATGAGAAATGAAGGAACAATACGCAACCTCTCAATATATTCGATTTGTCGTTTTCTATTTATTTATGATTGCATTTTTATGCTTTTCTCAATTGTGATACATAACTATAGATAAACTGTATTTGTAAAACTTTGACGTATCGAAGAAATACAAATATATTTTTATGTAATCTTCCGTGCTAAATCTAAATCGAACCATCAAATTTACATTTTACGTTCAATTTCATTGAGAAATACAGTAAAGTAAACTACAAGTAATATTTGAATATATATTTATCGAAGTATAATTGAGTCATATACTCGCACAAATAATGCAGTAATTTTTCAATATTATGGAATGATTTTAATTTAGCACAACAGATTTATATTTGAAACTCTGAGCTAGTTTATTAATCACAATAAATACTAATGAAGTGACTGAGCAGCTTTATAAAATGTAAAATATTTAATTTATTATGGTAAATGGGTAAAATTCTTTTCGATGTGCAAATTTATATAATTCGAATACCCTAAAGTTAATAAACAGCTAGAAGAATGAATTTCTATTTTAAAACTATGCAAGTCATTCAATTAAAACTTGACAGAGTTTCTTTATTCAATATACACAATCGTGAAGTACGATCTTTCATTATGTGCTGTTTATTTTCTGAGATCGCTCCATCATTCGGATAAATTAGACCACTTGGAAATAAAAGCCCTGAGCAGCGTAATGGGTTCGCGTTGCTAAGCGGCAATACGCGTATATAGAGATGTACGATCGACTTTATATTCATTAGGCTAGGAATGTTTTTGCACCTCTTTCCTCGCTCATCGATTTATGGAAATCGTAAAAAATGACGCAAAATGTTATCCTGGAGACCGGCCAGAGGTGCCAGGTGTCACGAACGTGCACGAAATGGCACAGATGGTCGGCTCTGCACATTTATGACACGCCGCGTCGAGCACGAACGACGAATCGTCGCTTTTCCTTCGATTCTCTGCTCCAGCCGAAGCCGACTTTTTATTAAAACAGGTGGAATGTTGTTGCTGAGGGGATTTTCGACGTGTGGATGCGGATGCGCAATTCATAACAGGCAAATTTCTTCTCCATCCCCGATTCTATCGAGTTTAAGAGGCTCTTAAAAGCGCTTGCGTATGAAAACAATGGATTCTTATTTACTGTAAGGTAGCATAAAATGCTTCATGTATTTTCAGGATAACTACTACATACTACGTTTCTCTCATGGTTTCGTTTTCTGTTCTTAATTTGTATTTTTGAGTACATTGAGCTCAGTATGTAATTGAGATTTTTTAAATTTCACACAATAAGAAAGCTTGAGATACCACGCGAATTGCATTGTTAATTTAAGTACAGCGTTAAAATTAATGTTGAAAGAAACGTAATTGGATGAACTATTTATTTTATCGAAATTGTCATCGATTTCCACTTGCTTGGTGTATTAATAGGTATTTACTGAAATTTCATAACCTTTAATTACATCACTTTTAATAATACTTATATTTTATCGATTTAATATGTTAGATTTATTAGGAAAATTATTTTACGTAATTATCTGAACATTTAAGGAGTAAAATATCAAATATTTGGGAATATTTTATAATATTCCACCTTGACACGTTATTAAAAGTTCTACTCTGTTATGTTAAAAAGAGTTTCATAGTTCATTTTAGTTTAGAAAATTTATTTAGAAAATCATCTAGTCTTTAGTTTCATAAATAATATATACATCTTTATTAAAGCGATGATATTCGTGGATGTTTTGTTTTATGAATAAAGTTCATCTTTATTAATAAGATGGTTACATCTTCAAAATACTTTTAAAATGGCTTTCGTCTCAAAGTCAATGTCGTTCATGTTTAAATTCGAGCGTTTTTCTCTTACATTGAATTCTTATATTTACTTAAGTGTATCATATAATTTCATTGAATGTTAAAAGGTCAGTAGTTCATGCTTTTCTATTCCTCAAACGGCGAATTTTCATTTTATTTTTCGACGCATCTCACTTAAAGGAAACGCAAAAGCTATGCGTCCGACTAGCAACATAAGAATTATACATGCATGTACGCCTACACATGCATAAGAAATACAAAATTCTGAGTAAAGGTAAAAAAGAACAACGAGATAATCAATGAAATACGGGAGGGATAATAACTTCTGCATGAGAGCTTTAAAAGTTCAACTAGACGGTAAGAAGTGAAAATAACCAGAAGGCGTGGATTTTCGTACAAATTTCTTTTTCGCGTTCATTTCAATTTTATTTATAATTTTATCCAAATTTTTTCGATTGCGGCTAGTAAAAGATTTCACTGAGTAACTACTATTTCTCCTTAATCTGAACTTTTATGGTAAACCGTTAATAATTATTATTCATTTGGTTTATTGTATTATTTGTATTATTAGGTGTAAAGAAATTAAATACTGTCACTTTTGAATAAGTTTTGAGATTCACAATTAAATAGAAGAAAATGTTAACAGCATTCACAAATAAACTTATTTCGCTACAGGTATCCTTTGAGATGTTCTAGTTTGACATATTTCTTATTTCCATGGATATACGCAAGACTACTAATTTTTATTGTAATTTAGTACATTGTATATTATACCAGTATCACGTACGTCGACTAAAGAACATATTTACAAGCAACCATTGAAATCATTAGGCAAAACAAAATGTATTTTAAAGACATTTAACGCGTATGCGATGTTTCTACAATTACTCGTCTGATATAATAATATTAAACGATTTTTCATTTGCCATACGTTAACTTAATTACTACAAATAAAATGGTTAAATAATTTCAATTTATTTTATTATTACAAAAGTGCATTTACTCTTATAAGTGCTTAGTCTACGGTGAATTAAAAACTACTAAACATACGCTTTAGATTGTCGTTTTACATCTGCTCTTGTACGTAACTGAAAATCACTTATACCGAGTAGTCGAATCGAATACGTAGCGTATACTTTAAATGAATCTAAAATATTTATGAGCCAGTATACGACTTTCTAAAGTGCAAATAAATCGTAGTAGTTGTATCGAGTAAAAAACAGTTTTGATCATATAAAATTCAATAAGATCTTGAAAAGATGGAGCATATAGTCAGTACGTGGGTAATGATTGCATCAAATTTAACGTGATTTTTATTACAATCATAAAATCGATTAAGATGCTCAAAAGGGGTATACCCGCCACCCCACAAATAAATAAAGGCATCTGTACATTCGAAGTTTAAGTATTATAGTCGTATAGTGTCCGATGATAATCCATTTGACCCTATTAAGCAATGTTATGGGAGCCATAAAAATCAGTGCCTGTTTTATCGAAGCATTAGGAATATCATCTCCATTTACCGAGATGAAATTTGGTACTTCCTGATACGTAACATTTCAAGGCTTAATTGTTCTCGATGAATGTACATGCGTTTGCCGGGGCTTGAACCTTGATCCCATAGATCAAGGAAAAATTCAAAACGGACCATCATACGTGAAGAGCTTGGCGATGATGCGCTCGAGCGCAGCGATACGCACAAACACTGCAGAAGTTGTGCATGCCAGCGGCAAGATGTAGACGTCGAGAGAATATACGTGCAGGAACTGACTACGGAAGGGAAACGGGCAAAATCAAGCATCAAATACCGTGTGTTGCTCCTTGCCGCTTATGTTCCAAACCGTACCTTAAATTCCTCTGCACGTTTACGTAAGATATTGCGCTGACCTTATTGTGCGGCAAGAAAATTGGTCTCGAACTCGCGGGAAAGCGTTTGCTTGTTCCTTGTTTTTTAGCGATCAGATTATTGACTATGTATGTGTACGTCAAGAATTAGAGCGGTTGGTACATAGAAATCTCCGCACTCGCCGTTGTAGAAACTTGTTCGAACTATCGCAGCAATTCTGTAGAAACTTTGCGAAAAGGTTTTTTATTCGAAATCAGGAAAAACTTTCGGAAATATCGAAAAGTTAAAATCGAAAAAGCTCATTTTGAAGATTCTATACATTTTAGGTACTTCAATCTCTATAACTGGTCGTTTTAATTTTTTTATATTTTAAGTTCACTTTCGCATACAAATTTCAAACGTAAATACCGTATTATGGTATTAATGTCACATTTAAGACACACGCGTTTCTCTTACGTAAATGTTCTGACGTAAATCAGCCCCTCATTTCTACCCCTTGTGTATGCCATACTTTTCCGAGGTTCAGTATTTATAAAACAAATTCAATCTTATCGATGCAGCAGTTTTCGAAATTTACAAGGCCATTGCAATGTTTTTTTTAGAAATTACCCTTTTTAAATATTAATCTCAAACGTAAATTGAAAGTCATTCAAAGTCATTCAAAGTCTTTAAGCACAATATCAATTTTCACCTGTAATTGCAAGCTAATAGCTATTTAAAAGTTAACAAAGCTTTCACAAAATATTATTTATTCCATAAAAATACGAAATAGTTATCCACAAAATAGAATTGATACAATTTTTTCGTGTAAAGTAACAGTAATTTAATAATGATGTATAAAATTTTCTACATAAAATTCTACAATAAAAATATATTTTTTGTATGGTAAAAGTATTGAAAACAATGTTAAAAATTTTAAATGCTTTCAACGGAAAGTATTAAAAGCATATGTATATCAGTGTGTATGCGCGCGCGTGTGTATGAGGGTTAACATAATGAAATTTATCAATTTTTCCATGACTTTTCAAAAACTCGAATAAACGCTTGAATATTAGAAAAATATAATTATAGTAAAAGTAAAATGTTAATTTATACTGGTTAATAGTTTTCAAGTGTCTTCACAATTTAATATCTTAAGTTAAAGATAAATTTATCTTTTATTGATAGAGAAAAATTATTGGTTTTTTTGTACTTAGTTCACTAAGTATAAAAGTTAGTTCACTATATATATATTTCCAAAATATATCTTTTTGAAATAGCTTTGTGCTGTAGAATTGAAAAATTAATTAAACCTTTTTAGTTATACGAAGACATACTACATTAATCATTGTCATATTGCCTATTAATTTTGATTTTAATAAATTATGCTTTTTAAAAAGTGAAGAATGGTTCATCAAAAAATAAAATTTATATTATGCATACATATTGTTCGCAGTTAATTATGGTAACTTGAAATTATCGGTAATTCGAAAAAATTAAAGTTATTCATGATTTAAATTTCACTGTTAATTGCAGAGAATGAGAAATATAATAGAAAATTTAATAATAAAATTCTCAATTATGTATTCAAATTAATAATTAAATTTATAATTTTCTCTGTAGAGTGAAGCATCGATTATATGAAATACTGTAATATTTTCTCGATTCGAACTAAAATTTGATATATTTTTAAATTGGCCTATTCGAAGCACAAAATTATTTAAAATGAAGTTATTTAAAATTTTTATGTAATATTTTATCATTAAGTATAAAAATTATCTTACATAAATGTTCAACTAATATAATTTCTAAGGCAATCTAATTTAAATTTCAAACACTTGTTGTATTATGTAAAAACGAACGGTTTTTTAAGTACAAAGAAATGAATTTTATGATTACGAATTTTATGTTTTGGATTGCAGTTGAGAAAGGAATGTGTTATCAAAGCCAATATTTTCCTGTACTTACTATATAGAATTTAAAGGAATTTGGACAGAAAACAGAATATCATTATACTATTAATTTATTTATTATAATTGTAAACAATTTTAAATAAAAATAGAATATTAAATAAATATTACATAAAATTCTTTAACTATTTTTAGAATAAATGTTATATATTAACTATTGAGTAGTAAATATTTAAAAAATTATATAACAAGACTAAAAATTTGATGTACTGCAGATTATATGAAAACCTATGAAATTATTATATTTTTCATTAGCTAAATATATACTGTTAGTAAATCATTGTTTAACAACATTTATAACTGTAATTTTATATTCATTTTAAGTTTTCGAATGTTAATATTACACAAACAGTTTTTGCTTCTAGAAAAATCAAAAATATATGAGCCGTTCCTACAGTAATTTAGTTACCGATAAAAAGATATTATTATAATTATTGCGTTGTAATTGATCTTAAGATTTATAATTTATAGAAATATATAGATATACGTATTTATTAAATCAGTCAAACGCTAGGATTTATTTTTTTTTAAATAAAATATAGCAATAGATTCATAAAATTATACAAAATCGTTACTAAGATAAAAATCTGGCTTATTTGTAATAATATAATTATATGAACTGAATTTGAAAATTTCAGTAATTCAAAGAATATAAAAAGTTGAATACAGGTAAACGGTAATCTAAGGCACTGAGTAATTAAGACAGACAGGTGTTCTTCATTTGTACTTTACTGAGAATAAGAATTTAATATTTCACAATAAATTTAATCGCTATTTTTATAAAGTTGAAAAGTATCGAATTTTACACGTTCCAGACGAATTATATTCATCTCTGCATCTTATTTTTTCACGTTGATTTCTAGCCGAAGTAAAACAGTAATTTCAGAGTTGAATGGCGGTTGAAAGTTTGTCTTTTCCTAAGATAGATTAGCTTACTTTATTAAAGATGTTATAATTTTCGGAAATTTCTGTTTTTAAATATTCTTAACGAATGAAATTGTTTAGCTTATGTAAAATTAGTAGAAAATTTATTTTAAAATACATTCAAATGTTTTATGTATGCCGTAAAAAAGCATTAAATTACCAACCGTTGCATAGAGGCATTTTATCTGCAATAACTTGTTAAGTCAAAATATAAGATATATAGCTATATTGGTTTTCTAATTAATATATCTTTAAAAGAATTTTATTTTTTTCAGTTAGGTAAAGACTAGTTTTGTAGTTATATTGATTAAAAACTTATGTTTCTGAGTTTACTAATATGTTTTTACCATATTTAAATAAATTTTTTTATAGTAATACTCCTGTTTTTGTAATTTTCCTATTTTCGTGATTATATTGCTCTTACTATAATGCTACTGAATGCTAGTAACGCGATGGTATGATTCTCTCCCTATTTTTTTACAAATTTTTTTTTAATACTTTAAATTTTGTATTACTTCAGCCGTTTGTAATTTTCAAATGTTTCTTCTGTTTTTATTTTTATTTTTATCTCATAACTCTTTACCTTTCTATTTCGCAGCGAATACTACGCTTGAATAGTTTTATCTTTGAGTCACCCCTACAGCATAATCGTAGCACAAAATTGAACACTTAGCGCTGTGACACATAAGATTTTCGATAAAGTTGTTGTTAAACGTAATTATTAAAAATATTTACTTTGTAATTAAAGTATCTTAGTTACTTTGAGGTATAATAATAATTAAGAAATTTAACACAAGTTTATATTTACAGCCAATATACTTAGCACAAAAGAAGCTATCGTTACAAGCTCTATAATCATAAATACATTCCTCATTATTTTTCCAGTCACTAATTTAAAAAAAGAGAAATTTTTTGGCTCTACTTCGTACTACTTAATATAATTCAGAACTGATTAAGGAAATAAGTGAATGGATTTTTTTGTCAGACTTTTTATCCTATCAATTGTAAATATATTGTAATAGATTGATCAAAGGTATGATAATTATTTATTACAATTCAGAGTAACAAGGATCATATTTTTATATTAAGGAAATAAAAGTTTTCAAGATTTTTATTTATTTAATGTGTTTTCGAAAAATATTTTACGACCACAATTGAACACCCTAAAGTTATTACCTTCACCTTATTTATTGCTAACATTTTTCTTACGTAGTAAGGACCTACATAAAGATATTTATATCGTTCATTTCCGCTTGATAAAAAATTTTGTAGTTTTTGAAGTATTTTCTACAAATTTCTCGACAGAGAAGTGAAAAATTTGAAATGCTAATGAAAAAAGTTGACATTTGAGATTTACGAGTTCTTCCAGAACATGACTGCATACCTTCGGCTTTCATTTTTTAAATTTATACTCATTTTCTTTACTTGATACTACAATTTAAATTACAGTTCTGAAATGACAATGGAATAACCCGACAACGTTCTAAGAATTCTTTCAGCAATTTTAACTTCCTAGTTGTTTGTATAATTACTTTTTATCCCCAATCTACATGTCCGAAATTTCTCCCATTAGCGAGTATATACCGTTAAGAAGGAACACAGCGCCATCAAATTTAATGAAGACGCACAGCGCTAAGTTCGTTATTACACTGCAAAGTTTCGCATCCGATTAGATAAGAAAAATTCGAGCATTTCCGATGTGTGGAGAAACGCAAGATGCAGATGCAGACGCTTGGTCGTACAGCTCTATAAGCTCTGTATTTGCGGTAAAAATTAGGGAAATTCGGTAACTAGATTTAATATATTTTTGATTGATCAATATAACAGTTGACTTGGCGATGGAAAAAGGAAAAATCCCGCAGTTGCGATAAAGCTTCTGCTCGAGCCACAACACCACTTACGTAGGCCACTTCCACTGCAGTTTGCACTCGTTACACCTTGCTCTTATCTTTTGGCTAACTCCACCCCTAGCAACCCTGTAAGTTAAGTCGGTGCTCGTTTTATTCTCTGGAGAAAGTGGACGAGTGTGTAGGTATGCGAGATGGGGCGAGGGAGAGGGAGAGAGTTCTGTTTGTGGGAATACTACGCGATCTCTCTCTATCTCTTCGCCATTAAGAAAATGTTCAACTGGCCTCGAGGCAACCAGAGTTGGCATGGCAAAATTACGCCAGATACCCTGATACATTCTCGGAGATGTATCATGATTTTAACTGGTTAACCTTTCGTACCACGCCTCTGCCTTTTGAAGCAACCGCGTTAGAGAGACAATCTCGAATTGCTCCGCAAATCATGACAAAATTAAGTTTGACTGCGGATGTTCATTACCCAAATGATCGATTCTTTTTGTTGGTGGTTGTTCGATATCACGATGAACATTAGTTCATTACTAAGTTTATCTTACAAGTGTTCTATTTCCAGTCATGTTTAACCATATGCCATCAATCCACTTTAATGTTGATAATTCTTTAAGTTTTATATGAATTTTATTACAGGTGAAAAATCGGTAATTACCTTGATATTTAGGACGCTTTACTCGATCCAAGAGTACGAATTTCAGATATTGCACTGTAACATTTTAATTTGTATTCCAACGAAAAACTACTAACTTATCATAAAGATAGAAAAAACCTATATAATTCAAAATTTTGGTAGTTTTTATTCAGATTATTTGAAAATAAAATAATCATTAAATATTTCCATCTATAAAATGCCTAAATTTTATTGCTTATAATTGAATAAGTAAGTAATGGTATGATTAAAATATTTGAAAAATATATTTTATATAACCGTACGTAAAAATGATAAGCAATTATAATTCGATATTTTGAAAGTTTTCCCAATAAGGTTTCCCAATTTAATAATACTTTAAAGATCATTGGTGACTTAATGAACCCAAGTAACTGCGGAAAAATGCGTCATAAATTTCTGCTTTTGTTTTTTTATTAAATAAATAAAAGATACGTATTATGACTCTGTAATATGAACACGTTCAGCTTAGCGACATCACTTTCTGACTGTCTACGGCTTCTTCATTGCAAATACCTGAGTAAAGAAATAAAGTAATCACAGTTCTCATGAATTTAAGTTTACATACGAACTGTCCTAATGCATATAAAACAAATGTAAAGAAGAATAAATTTCTTTCCATCTTCTCAATATTAAATAAACTAATATTAATATAACTTAAGGACTACTGTAAAATCGTTAAGTACCGTTATGATAATAAACTTATTTTAAAACGTATTTATTTATTTCAATTTAATAAGAATACGATTTAAAAAAATTTCTTTTCAACACCCAAATGTTCATTTTGTACAAGAATTTATTTAGACGTGCATTACGCAATGGACTTAATAATTTTTATATTTTTTGAATAAATTTTGTAGCACAAGTTTTTTGGTAATTAAACAATTATTAGATAATTATCGAATAACTTTTGTAAGCTCTGTTTGAAGTAGTTCAGCTTAGCCTTTTTGTTTAATATATTAAAGTTGACGTAGACAGAATTAGAAAATTTGTTTTCTCTTAAAAAATACAAATAACATTCTGCAATTTTTCTTATGAGAAATTTTTTCGAAAATTATTAGCATTAATGTTTTATTTTTTTGCCAACTGTCAAAAAACATTGGAGTACCATAATCAGTTTTACAAAATTCGAAGTAAATACAAAGAGACAAAGAGACTGTACTAAACACATTTTCTCAACATTGTACGTAAGTACTGTATCATCGTGAAACAAAATGAAAAAGCGACTTTTTAGATATTATCTTTAAAACTATACGTCTTTTTCATATTGGAAAGCATATAAAAATAAAATTCATTTAGCTGCATGGAAAATTGATTCAGATTAATACAACATAGGTTTTGTTAAAGAAATTTGTCTTTGGACAGGATGTATCATTTTACAAACCAGATTTTCCCCACTAATGACATCTATTAATAAAATAACGCAATCGATCATTAAATACGCTGAAATAATAGATTACTTTTCAAAACGAATGTAAACGATGAACTGTACTTGTTTGACTAATATTGAAAAAAATCATGGAACTAACTAGTCCAATGAACAAGAAACAATTCAAATAATTGGAATTTAATGATTTCAAGCTCGAAAGCTTAAATTTGATATTACTTTTAATTGAACAATCGACTTGATATCGATGAACGAGATTTTCCGTAAAATTACAATTGAATATGCTCACTTATAAATTCAGGATAAATTTCAAGGTAAATAATTATTATTATTGCGAAATTTTTACCAAATAATCAGATTTACACTACACGATCTTCTTCCTCCTTTATGTAAAATATAGATTCAAGATGGAAGTTAATTCAATTATTGAATATATTGTTAAAAGAACACTACTTCAATTGTATATGGGAGCAAAGCGTATTGCGTACTTAACAATTTTAAAATTTACATGAATGTAGCTTTCAATCATACTAATCATATTATAAATCGATAGATTACGTATAAGTTTTTTTATATAAAACGTATAGCAATATATTTTTCCTTTACGCAAAATAGGTCTCAGGTTTATTATATACGTGCATATTTATGATGAGCTTTCATCCTTTGTGCATTACATTTTTCATCGAAATTCAAGCCTCAAATGTCGATGCTCTAAAAAGGTTATACGCGCGTAAATGTAGAATTAAAAAAGATAAATTTATTTCTATGTCTTTAGTTTATTCAAATTGTATTCATCCTATAGTATAAGTAACTGAAAAATATTCTCTTGATTATTTAAAAGATTGGAATTTTATAAATTCCTTTGACACTTTTTTATATAGTTTTCGGTAAATGTAAAGTAAAAAATATTAATTACAACGTAATTTTGCTTCACTTGATTGGAAAATATAAAAATATTATTTGATATTTTTGTACTTTCTTTAGTATTCGTATTTAGTAAAAAATTATCTAACTCTTGTTAATTTGCAATAAAAATTGTTTACGAATAAAAATGTTTTTTTATTAAGTTTTTAATTCTTCAATTTTTTGACAAATTCAATATTGAATATTAATTTTTACAAGAATAGAGTGTTTTTATATCTTCGTGCCTTCAACGTTATAAAAATTATTTCTCAAGACTATTTACACTTGTATACCACGTAGTATATTATATTTTTAATATAAGACAATTATTAAAAGTATTGATGAATTAAAATCTGTATCGCGTGATTTATTTCATTTATATCGTAATAAAGTGAATGCTAATTTTAGAATCCAAGTAGTATTTATTATAATGATGTGGAAAGGGTCGTTGGTGTTTGTAAAAATTTGTTAACAAAATTTGCTTCATTTGATTGTTATATTTTGAAAGTCATAGTTTAATCTATAAACTTATTTCACATAAATTCCTGAACATTGTGATTTGTTAGTGTGTGCGATAAAAATTTGTTGCAAACTATTTTAAGTCGTACGTTTAGATTAAGAACTAAGTTTATCTGCACACGACTCGGTACGAATAAGCTACTTTACAATTAGATCAAAGTTCATCACGCGAAATAGTCAAATTTATGAGAATGTGAAGCATTGAAATATTTGTTTCTCGTACTGCTAATTTATCACGCCCAAAATTAGTGGAAATACAAATATAATGCAAAGAATAAATATTAGTTTGTCTTGTATCGGAATGTAAGTTAAAGAAATATTCAAACGGCGATCATTTTACTAAAATAATGTTAATTAGTTGGCTCATTATTCATGGCTTCGCGAAAAATTTCAACTTGACTTTCAAGTTGGCTTCGATCGATTCAAATTCAGCTCAAAACCAAATCAATTTTTTTTTGTTTTACCCTTACATTTAACACATAATGCGCACTCAAGTCGTACAGCACGACGACGTCAAAACTTTATCTATTTTTGATCCTCATTTCTAATCGAAATCCAGAGCTGATAAATAAAATTTGGAAAATTGACATCGATGTACAGTTTTTGAGAAAAAATAGCGGACGACAATCCCTCGACAAACATGTTTTTACCTCTATCATAATGTTATACGCACGTGGTAAAAATAATCAATCTAGTCAACGGAGATAATCGAATTTTTATGATAATGACTCTCGTGAAGCAATTGAAGTCTATCTAATATCCTACTGGCTTTATAAAATGAAAGAATAACTAAGTAGCGCGCGAGTAATCCATTAAACAATCTCTAAAGCGATAAAGTAAGTATGTCCGTAATACTGCCTAAAAGGATTACGGTTATTGGTATTAGTAGCTGACATAACGCACGCGAGTCTCGTCGCGAGCATTTTATTAAATTATCGGCTGCTCGAATAATCTATTTCAGTAGCGCCTAATGACACTTCAATCGCGCGAATAAAGCGCGCGAACCACTTACTTTTGTGCTTGGAATTGCTCTTCCACAGGCCTCTGAAGAACGACATGTCCGGCTGCTGGTTTATACGGCCTAGTGCACGAGCGACGCCACCCTTCCTCTACGCGTCCCCCTCGCACGTCTCCGCTCGGTGGTGGCTAAGACGAAAGTTCAGGCGCGAACACTGGCGGTGTCACTGGCTGCTCGACGACGCGGACGGACGCGCTCTGAGAGCTGCTGGAGGCTGACGCTCGGCTCTACCCCAGCGACGACGTCCCGCGTTTGCGCATCCCTCGAGCCCCGCTCCTTGTCTATCCGACTCGCGGGGGTAGAGCCGAGCTCGACGCTATTTGGATCTGGGATTCGAAAGACCGGCTGCGCGACACGCGGACAGTGAAAAACACTTTTTTATCGCGCGCCCTTCCGCCGGGCGCCGTTGTTTACGTGGCTTTTGCGATCAGCGAAAATACAGTGGCAGGAGCATTGTGGTGCGGCCCTGGAACTCATCCGTTCGTCCTAGAGGAGCCCACGCTACTCTGGCTCTTTTAATTCACCGGCTGAATCGTTGTTTTGCCGAGAAAGAAGAGAGGGAAGGTAGTTGACAAGTTTTTTTAAATTGACTTTTCTTTCATTTTTGCGTGATTTATTGGCGTGATTTATGTAAGTTATTAGAGGCAGAATCTACCTACAGATATTGATTGGTGTTTGAAACAATCTATCCGACAAATTGTTTTTTAAATTGCATGTTTCTCTGATATCAATTTTAAATATGAATCAAGAGACTGATCGAGTTGGATGACGTCGTTAAATAAATCTTCAACTTGCTAGTATATTTTACTAGATCTCGTAGCGGCTTATCCTCTCTCTTATGTGTAACTAAAAAATGTATAACAAATGGTGCTTCTGTGTTCCGTCATTAACAGAATTTAGTTTAAAAAAGCGTTAGAAGTGGATGAGATTGAATTCTATACAAACGACCTCACATTGTGATCGTGTACTCTTCAAAATATTTACACATTTTTTAAATTCTTACAGTGAATAAAAAAATTTGTTATGTCGATGCTTTACGAAAAAACAGCTGTACATTAAGAGATTTACAATGATCCACCTGTGCAATAATCACAATAGTAGTGCATAATGCAACGTTGCGTCACAGTTACTTTTAAAATTAGTTTCTTGTTGCTTAAAGTTAGTCATCGACAAAAAATATAAAATACGAACGCCATAGTCTGTTTCATTTGTACGATCGCTTTAAAAAATATAAACACGAGCTTCTTGTAACAATATTTAAATATAACAGTAATTTTAAATCGTTATAAATGGCCAAAGACACTCGAAAGTAAAGATTGAGACTTGGAACTTTTATTCTTCTGTACTTCGAAATTCTGTGATCTTGGTTAACAATTCATTGATAATACATTGATTTTTCGATTAAAAAATTTAATGGTTTCAAGTATGCGCATTTGCTTCTGTACTAATCAACACTTCTTGAAAATGATGAAATAATTACACTTATATAGTGGATAATAATACTATTGTATTATTAAACTTGCATAACCTATATATTGTATTTTAAATGTAGAAATATATTTCTATAAAATGGAATTTAGACTCTGTTTACTTTTGAAACGATTTAGTATGCCCCCATTTCTCGATCTTCCTTTTAACGAATAGTTAAATTTACCCCAATTGAAGCAAAAATATAGCTCTTTTTAATTTTGAAGCGAAATCTTTATTTAACAAAAGTATTTTTCATCCGAAAAAATGCATATATATATATGAGTCTTCCAATTTTAAATTGGAAGTCGTTACAATATTACGTTAGAATTGTAAGATTTTCCACCACTTGTATTATTGGAATTACTGGAGAAATTATTACTCAGATTAAAAGATTTTTGCATGAATTTATATGCGTAAAAAAAGTCCTACAAGTGAAAAATCCTGTATTTAATAGTACGATAAAAGTATTTAGCATATTTCTATATATAACATTGGCATAACAATTACAAGAAAATTATTACGTACTTTTTATAATCAATAAATATAATTTTCAACAATTCTTAAAAGTAATACTTCTTTGTACATAAAAATTACATTGAACAGTTTTTCTTATTTCATATATATGTACAAATATATAGATATAATACATGCGCGCGCGTGTGTGTGTGTGTGTGTGGAAAATATCAGCAAAAGTAATAATACCTTTTCGAACATTTGATAAAACATAATAAATTAATAATTATAGAACAATTATTATATAAAATAATATATACATTTAGCTTCTTTTTTATTTTATTCTGCATAAAAGCCTCAGTCCATAAAATTATCAACGTATTTATCAGATTTACGCATTACTAATTCAGAATCTCACTCTATTTTAATGCTACTTAAGTGTTTTGTAAAAAATTTAAGGGGATAAAACTGATATTTTACTTTTTCTTTAGTATTAGGAAACATATTTACTACGTATTATTTTACGTTACTAGATATACTTTTAAAATATCTGATCAAGTAGATAATAGGTATAGATATTTTGAAATAATCGCAATCAAAATCAAATAAAAGAAGTCAAATACAAATTAATAAACTAAGAACCAGTAAAATATTAGAACTAAATAGTTATTCATTTTCATTGTAAATTTGGAAATACTTTAAAATGTGAATAGTTTCGATTGGAAAATAATTTTAATAATTGTCGCTATAGGTAATAAAAGTAATAATCTTCACATTGAATTAATAATCGCAATTTCTTTATAGATGTTGATGTAGAAGAAATTATAATGCAGGGCTACGTTCTTATATGTTACTATTAGCAATTTTGAAATGTTAATTATAATTCTCAATTAATAAATATAAGAATAAGTATACGAATTTTTTATCTTTTTTCAACTTACTAGGAAATGTAATTTGAAAGACTGCAAACAATGAGAAGGCACGGATAATATAAAAATAATGACAATAATAATTCAACAAGAAAGAAAGCTAATTATTTTACCCATTAAAATTATTGAAATTACATTAACGTTAATTGAATTTAAAAAATAATTTTTATCACGTCGTGTGATTTTGAGTTTCTTCGGTACTTCAGAATCGAGTATTCGCATCACTCTGCATACGCTAATTTTCCTAATTATAGAAATGTTAGAAATGGAAATATTCGCAAAAAATCTTTCCATCGAGCATTACTCATATTAGATTCATTCGCCGAAATCAAGGTCACGCGTACTTATTATATATATATATATATATATATATATATACCGTTGCACGGGAATCGAATCTGCTACTGCTTTTTCCAGCGAAACTTCCTTCTCGGCCATCCATTAGCTTGATCTCCAAAGAAAAGAAAAAATGAATTAAAAAGAGAAATACGAGCTAAGAGCAGAAATGCCGTCGGAGTACCAGTCGTACACTTCCGCAACGGTTAAATTTCCGGGTCCGGGTTCGTCTGTTATTGACGCTCAAGTTCTCATTGGTGGAAGAACTCAGGGAAGCAGACTTTTTTTCCCATGCGTAAACTCCCCGAAAATCTTATCTGGTGTCTCCATGGCTTTCCCGTTCCAAAATTTCATTTTACTCGCCGCAACTTCTTCGAGTGCAACACATACGCGCGTGCGTGCTTACGTTTTCGCCCGATTACACGTGCTCCACAGAGATGTTCGATCTCCTCGACATTTCGCTGCCTTGTACATTTTTTAGCTTCGTCTCTGTCTCTCGCCCTGTCTACATATTGCACCTGCACACACGCGTGCACACCCACCTACACACGGGAGCGCGACATCGTCGTTCGTCCCCGGCTCCACCCCTGCGTATTGTATTCCAGACGCGTTAGCTGCAAGAATGCCACAGCCAGTACTGATAAAATGCGCTGTTGCCGCTCTTGAATGGTGCGGGATTCTGGTATTACGACGTTGGATATCAATTTATTCCGGTAGAGTGGAAATCGTGGAAAAATGTATTTTTACTTGATACATAGTTCACGAATTCGTACGCGAAAGGTATGAGATCAGTGGGCGTGGAATCGCGCTATTTTTTTAATCAAGCGCTCGCTTTATTGCAAAAGGAAGGGCTCTCCTAAGACTGAAAGTTAATTTTAGTTTATATAATAGAATTTCGTCGAGATCGGAAAGAGTTTCGACTTTTGCGTGTGTTGATCTCGCAATACAATTCGTGATATAGCTATCGAAGGTAGACATTGGCAAGGGGAAATCATTTCCGTTTTAATCTATCTCGCAAAATCAAGCTCGAATCAGCGTTATAAGCAAAATAAAATTATAAATCTTTTAGATGTAATAAAAATAGTAAATAAAGACTTCATCGGCAAAGCCTTTGCTTAAGCTTTTCATTCTCATGCTTCTCGAGTACGACCAAAAGTAACTAGCCGATGAGAATACAATCTCAACATGTATTTTACCAATACTATCGTAAGTAGCTAAAGAAAGTTTTAAGCAAGTCTGTAACGATTTTACTTTTACTATAATATGTTTTTGGGAATATTCAACAGAGCCATAAATATTTTTAATTTAGTATTATCTTTTTCTATTGATAAAAAAAAGGCTTTATAAGGATAATGATTAATGAGCTTACTGTATATTTTATAACAAACCGTTATCGTTAATAATTTTTAGAAAGATATTCTTTTTCAATGATATTTTATTAATAGCTTTATATCATTCGAAGAAACATGGATGAGTCTGTGATTATTAGTTTTCTTTATATAATCTTATATTTGTTACATATTTATAAGTGATTCATATATCTGTAATTAGATCGTATATGTAATAAAATAATCGTTGATAATTGGTAATACTCGAAAATATTTTGAAACTTTTCGAATAATTGATCGATGTTTCGAAAGCGCAATTTATCATCCGTCAGTATAAAGTCTCACTTTTTCTTAGCTTTGTACCAATTCTATCCATGATATTTGATCGTACCCTACTTCTCTCTTAAAGTGAATTTAATATTATCCTTTCATCTTCGTCTTAGTCTACTTAAAAAATCTTTTACTTTCCAGTTTTTAGACTAAAACTCATATGCTGTTTTCTTTCGCACACTAGCTGCGTACCAATCGGATCGTAATATATATGATTTAATTGTGATTCAGTAACCATATTGCCTAAAATAACTCAAATCAAATGTTTCCAAGTTTTTCTTCATTATCTGTTAAAATAGGTTTTCTAGATATTTCATTTCTAAAAGTTCTAGGATTATTTTCTTTGCATTTTAAAAAAGCCCATCTTTTACTAACTTATAACATCTCGTAATATTATTCCGTAATTAATTCTAACTTTCAGATTATATAATAATAGAGGAGTAGTAGAGGAAAAGTGCAGGAATTTCATTCATAAAATAAAAACATGGAATTAAGAGAGGTGTAATTTTTTCCTAATCTTTGCGTTCGCTTTACTTGAGCTAATCTTTAAAAATGAATTGAAATATTCAAATTTCTTCATCTTTTCGTAAAGATTTAAAGATTTATGGCAAAAAATTATATCAGCATCTCTACTATTTAACGTTAACTAATCAACAATGATGTATTTCAGCTTTTGTTTGTTTATTTTTAATAATGCTTTTTCTGCTTTTAATTTAAATTTCTTTCAAAGTTTACTATCTTCCACTAACTTTACATTATTCTGCATGTTGACATTTGAGTTATAGCTTTTAGGAAGCCTCTTTTTTCTTTTATGAGTTTTGTGATATATTTGAATTTAAGTGAAAAAGTAAAGGTGATGAAGTATTAACTTCTTTTATTTTACATTTTTAACGCCACTTTTTTGTGTTATAGTAATGTCATTAGCTTTTTTCGCACTCCTAACTGAGCGAAAATTTAATACATTCTTCGTCTCTTAATCGAATCGTATGCAATTACATCGCATACTATTTTGTTTTGATGTTCATTTTACTTTGATATATTATTCAGATCATTTTCTGAAAATATTATTATTTTATCTTTTCCTTTTATAATCATATTAGTTTTTCTTTTTTCTATTTTGCACTTTTGCTTTAACGATGCAAAATGTATTTATTCTTAAGATATAATATCTTTTTACATCTTATAATATTATGATAAAATATCATATTTTCTAATATTATTCCGTCTTTACCATTACAGCTAAGTATTTTAGCTTTGTTTTGTTTGTCACTTTTTTTTATTACGACCTTAAAAATTAGTTTTTTAATGTTATTCATGTTGACAGTGTTAATTTTCTAAACATTTTGATTATTATTTAAGCAATTGACAGTTTTTAACAGATTTACTCCATTCGTCTAAAATATACTCCTATTTATCGATCATTATCATAATCTAAATTTGATAACGATCATTATCTAAATTACCTAAATCTTAAACTATATTTTTTTAATTAAATTATATGTAGTAAAAAATTTGATTATTCATATTTTACTTTAGAAAAATTTCATTATTCTTCGAGTATTTTTAATACTAATATCGTAGAAAGAATTTTATCTTTTCACTGTTGATCTAAAGATTTTATCCCTTGTAAATTTCAAGAGATTCAAAACTTCCTTGCATTATACTCTTGTTAACTATTTTTCACGTCGTTTTCTTTATCCTCTAAAGATCAGTGAATATTTAAAATTATATCCTTGATCTTTAATAAATTTAACAGTCATTGGCAAACTTCATGTTTGACTATTAGCATTAGTTTCTTCTTCTAATAGTTAATTTTCTAAAACTGCTTCTTTCTGGTGACATATGGATCTCTAAATATTGAAAGTACATACAATTTTATCAAACAGGCTTACAACAAATTTATTTACTAATTCCATACTGACCAATATCATATAAAATATATACACAATTTTTTTAAATATCTCTTTTAAAAAGATAATAACATTTTTATCTTGCTATCGCGATATTTTTATTTTCAATTATTCACACTTTAGATTAAATACAATTCTTGCTAAAATTCGAATAGTAAACTATTTTTATTCTACAATATTGTACTTATGAAGGACTTATGTCTTTTATTCACATTCCTTACTGAAATATTAATACATTTACACTATGAAATTGTCAAACTAAGAAAACAATCGAACAACTACAAGCCGGTTTATTTAACAACAATTTACTTATTTTCTTATTTATGAATAAATTATAGCGGAGTTTTATAATCTAAAGCTTTTACAATTATCATTTTATCTGTAGTTTTTAAAATTTTAGTACCTTTGTTAAAATATGTCGAAGTAATTTTCTGGAACCTATTTAAATTTCAATCGATTAAACAAACTAAATTATGAATCTCAATTAATAAAGTATTTTAGGTTAGTTTAGCAATAATCGAATGTATGCTTTAGCCCGTATTCATCAAATTAATTGCGCGTAAATTGCTTACAGAGAATCTTTTTGATCTTTAAAATATAGTTTAATTTACAAGTGACAGATGTACTACGTAATTAATAATTGAATTGATTACAAATATACACACTTAATGTTAGTGGCTAATTAACAAGGTTCATATTCTAGATATTTCTTATATTAAAGTATTAACTTATTGAAAAACTACAATTAAACTACGAAAATATATTAATTAGGGTTAGACAAGTACAGTATACCCAAATTGAATCTTCGTACTTGGTAAAAATTTTGAAAAATATCATCATTATATAAGTTTTAACGGATAACTCAGTTAAAGTTAATATTTTATTATTGTGGTCATATACTTTTTTAACTAATCCCACTTAACTAATCTTTAAATGATTAATTTTTTATTCAAGTTTTTATTAAACATACTTTACTCCCTCAGCAGAGTTTATGTTAAACCTCTGGAAAGTATTAATTTCAAAGCTTAACCAAACATTTTAACGAAATTATATTTAGATGGATTATATATGTTGCTTATTTCTCAAATTTTCGTTAACATCCTAACCTAATTAAATTGCACGGCATAATGTAAATTAGGCAAACATAATTCATTTAAAATTATAAAATTAAAAAATGTAAAAACTTTTTATGGTAAGCGCGATAATAATTTCTAATTAACTTTTTCTCTCACTATCGCATCCATTTTCGTATTCAGCGCGGTACTTTTTCGTTGGCTCTGTGTTTTTTTTTTTTTTTTTTTTGAAAAAGTACGCGGTTGAAGTCTGTTCCAGCCGCACGCTTATCGGAGCTACAAAAAATAGAGGTGAACACCTTCGTTGAGACTATGTACAAAAGGAAAACTAGAAATTAACCAGAAAGTCTCAATAAATAAAAGAGAAAAGAGCAGGAAAATAACTTTACCGCTGAGCAGTAAAAGCATGACTCTGTATTTGGTGTAAATGCTCTTGATGAAAATATAAAACTAACTGATGACGCTAAAATGCTCGTTAAGGTATACATTTGAATACATGGATAAAGTATGTTCAATTTTACCATACGGAAACATGTAGCTAGATATTTAGCTTACTGTTTCATTTTTGTATTGTATTTTCTTTGGTAGAATGAGAAAAATACGTTTGTTTATGAATTATTGTTTTTAATACCGTTACTATATGAACCAAGTTGAACAACTTGAAAAAATTAGTAAAACTTTTTATTACATTTTGCATTGAGAAAATATATATGAAGTTTAACATTCTCATAGAATTTTCCAATTCAAAAAATTCATGTTTACAGCTATACTCTATTCATACAGTATTTTAGTTGTCGATGCTTTTTTTAAGCTGCACAAAGAATTATATATTTTATGTTGTCGCTGGGTAATACTTTAAATTGTACGCTTCTGAAAAGAGAAAAAGAAAGTCTTACTTCTATAATGATATCAGCCATAATAGCTTTGTTTTACCAATTGGTAGAAATTGAAATATTTTGAAGTGTTTTCGACAAGACAGGCACATTTGATTTAATTATCATTGTTTTATTTAATTGCATGTAAATAAATTAGGAAAAAGTTTGATCTATAATTACTTTGTATAATTTTTACCTTATGAAATTAAAAGAATTTTCATTTAATTCTAACATAAATTATTATTATTTTAGTTAATTATATAATCGTTTTAAGAAAGCTAATACTTTTTTCTATTTTTAAATCTACATTATTACATGATTTTTCAAAACATATCGACGAATTTAATTCGAATATTTATATTGTACACGTATAAGAATACACTAATTTATATGTAAAAATATATAAGAATTACTGACATGAATGTATTTTTTCTATACTTAAAGATTTAATTAAACACTTTTGCTAAACATAATGTTATCTTAATTTTATAAACTTTCGTTAAGCCGTCTTTAATGATTTTTAAATATTCTAATAGAATTTTTTAAAAAAATTCTAATGAATGCCCACCAATGAGAATATTGTTCTATGAAAATAGAATAAACGATCGACTTACAACATCTTTCATAAAAATTAAGGCAAAATACTAACAATTGTAAACTATCTTTTTACTAGTGTATAAATTTAAATGTATGATATAGAAAAACTTTGGAAGAATTAATATTTATAAAAAAAAAAAAAAAAAATAAATCAGTCGGTAAGTACATATCTAACTTTCATTTAGATTAAAGTAAATATTATAAGGTATTCAAAATGAAAGTAGTTTCAACTATTAATATATAACTTATTAATATATTCTTGAACTAAGTTTCATTTCGTATATTTATTCATCAAATAAGTCAACTAAAGTTTCTGAAAGCTTCGTAAATTTTTTATAAAATTTTGGCCAATGATATTTAGTAGCGCATTTACTTTATTCATATTTAATCTTCGCACAATAATAAATTAATTTGTAATGAAATATAAAGCTAAGTTTTTTGTGTTACGTAAGGCTAGAATATTTAGCATTCAGAAATAAGTATACTAATTAGTAAAAATATTGATTATCGCAATAATCATTGTTAATGTAATATCAAAAATCGCATAAAAACTTAAAATAAAGTGTAATACATATACATTAATTACCTACATTAGCTGTGCTAGATCATTATTATCAATAATAAATAAATACTGAAACCTATAGCTGATAAAACCATTCGTGCAACTAAAAATGAAGAACTTACGAATCATTATAAGAATATCGGTAAAAAGAAATTTTTTCTCATATATTTTCGACGATCCATTCATACACATTTAATCGAATCGTTTAAACTGAATCGAAACCCAAGGGCTTGCATGTATAAAAATACGAAAGATGTCTATAGTACAGAATTCCCCAAACTTAAGCGTTGCAGAATAAAATTTAGAAAACGTACGCATATATAAATGCATGTGTGCATACGACTGAGTGGATTTCTGAAAAATAAATTTACGAATCAGTTCGAGAAAGCATATTTTTACGAAGAGAAAAGCGACATTCAAGACTGTGTCAAACAAAACGAGCACCCAGAATTTTAGGATGGATCGAAGAAGATACAAGTGAGAAGGATATAACATCTTTTTGTGAAGAATGCAAAGGCGTCCACGTTCGTGTATCCGTTCCAAGTGCTTATCTTATCAGACGCGTGTATTAAATTGCTGTGAATTACGTTTGTCTCTTTTGGCTGTGATGGCCACACGTGAGCTTTCGTGCAATCGTCGGTGGATGAAAATATGATACATTCAGCCCACAATCTTATCGGCGTCAGCAAAGCTCGATGCATTCGCGAAACTTTGGCAGACTGTAATTAATTAAATTGAAATGAGAAATGAGAAGGATTCTACCAAAAATTTACTTCGAGATAAATCTGTGCTTTATAGTTAAATATAGTAAGGAGTTCATATTTTTAAAAAGAAGAAAATGTTACGCGCAGGTATACATCACTCCTTTGGGAAAGGAAGAGACTCTTTCATATCGGAAATTAGCTAAAAAAACTTTGTTAACTTTGTTTCAAGATGAGATATGTGCTCTTGCTATTGGTAATAGACTTACAAGTATTCTAGAAGTATTTCACTGAAAAATCTCCGTTACTCAGACGTACGCGTTGTACTTTCGCTTAGTTCTGGAAAGTTTGGAAGACCGTCCTGATCCATGCAATTTTTGAGATGTCGAGAGATAAAGACACAATATTTTTTCAATTTATGTTATTGTAAATATTTGAAAATTTTTTTCATATACAAGCGTAATTAAAAGTAATATTAAAATAATGAAAAAATTTTTAATCTTCTAAGTAGATCTTCTCTTAAATGTATGCATATTATATTTAACTATACGCTTCATCACGAAAATCAGAAAATAACTATTAGATCGTAGATTGATCCTTGTGATTTTCGTTTGAAAACGCATGCATCATCACATATATAAACATTTAAACAATTACAACGCCAGTAGACATCGGATAGGGGTACGATAATATGACTATGGAATGTAAACATTAGCAAAATTAAAGCACATGTATTATGAGATTATAGTTTTTAAAAAAAATCCTACTATTTTTTATTCAAAAATCATTTTAATTTAGTAATTATTTTAATTACTAACCAAGAAATTCATACTTTTAACAACAAAACTCTGCATAAGCATGGATTTTTCATGTATGTTTTTCATGCGTATTTACAAATCTAGCGCAACTACGCACCTAATATGCTGCGAAAATAGAACTTGAATAATGCGTTCTCTTACTTTTGAACTGATACCTTACGTTACACATCGTCGCATCGGAGCAAACTCGATTACGAATTTGAATAAATTATATTAAATTTTAGATAAACCGTACTTTAACTTCAGAAAGAATTGTTTAATTTTTACGGACACTGTTAGTTAAGCTATTAAATCTTTGCGTTCAATATTAATTTTTTTTCTATTCTAAAAAATATCTTTATTTATAATTTCAATGTGACTGTAGGAATAATTCTCAAATTAATTTATGTTAATGGACAAGCTATACTAAAGTTTTATTACAAACTTTTATTTTTATTTTCAAAGTTATTAAGTACATTATGGCTTTTTGCTGTGGCATTGTACTTTAAGAAGTTTCAGAACAAAGGCGATAGCTCATAGTACTTTTAACGTAAACGTATCGTTAACGATCTTAAAATATACTTAAAAAAATAATTATCTATCATAAAAATAGATATTATTAGATGGAACGTAAACAGTAAGATTTGTATGACAATATTAAAATTTACTTATTAAATGAAAAGTTTTGCAACTTGTTTAAACTTATAATTATGTTTAGCCTGTTTAAAGTTGAAGCGTCATTATATAAAGTAAATACCAAAAACCTTATATGAAACTTTTCTTTACAAGCAATTTTATTAAATCTTTTAAAATATATTTCAGTTATATCTATTCAATTGGTATTTGGTACATATGCATTTACTATTTTAACTTTCTTATTATATTATTATTATAATTAGAAAGAAAATCTTTTAAATTTGCTAAATATTTTCAATCAAAATGTACAGTAATATCTGTGTTCTGTATGAAATTTGTAGAAGTAATGTTAAAATTGCTCTTGTTTTGTGCATAAGAAACTTAGAATTTCAGTCTTTCAAAGTTTTACTTATTTAAAACTTCGAAACTGTTCCGTTACATATTAAAGTAAAAGAAAATATGAAAACTACGAGAATTTAAATACACTATACACCGAAAAATTAAACATTCCTATTTTTATTCTGATACACAAACAATTTAAAAGTACGTATCTATATGCTATTATTCAGACATCGTCTATTTATAGAAATTAGATTTAATAGGTAAGTATTATAGTTGGGTATTGGCAAATTACAATAGTATAGAAGATTAAATTAAATACGCATTTTAAGCAAGAAGTTCTTTTGCGTAATATTTATTCTCTTCCGTTATTTTTCAAAATATTTTGAAAATACTTATATCTACAAGATTCTCCAGAACCTTAAATCTTGATTTAAGCCTTCAATGAGAAATGCCAAAAACATTCTTTCGCGAATCGAATAAAAGCGAGAGCGATGGATCATTTACGGCTTCGTGCTCAATTATCAATTATCGAGCAGTATTTTGTTTGCAAAGGCAATCAGTAATACTGAAGGAAAGAAGAAATTTTCATAAAAATAAACTTAAATAGAAGCAGATTTAATTAAGAGCCAAGACTCTGCCACAATATATGCGCTATACACCTGGATGAGATACTTCCTTGCTTTAGAAGCCGACACTCGCAAAAGATCTGGACGTCTGAAGCGTGACGGTCGCCGAAGTTTCTCTCTACTTCGACAGATGTGATGCAGAGGGGATGAAGAGAAGCTCGTATTATCGTGGAAACTCATCCACGATAGACGCGCTATGCAGACATCGAATGAAGGAAAATGGACGGCTTGTTTCTTCTCTCACATTTTCTTCGTACGCGCCATTTGTTGGTACATGAACGAAATTCTTATTGCCACACAAAACCAATAACACAAGTATACACAAGTATAGCGTGATGGCAATTGAATTTCATTCGATTGATCTCAGGTACGAACTGCTGACTGAATCTTGAATCTGATAAGAAACGGAATGCAATCACGATTGTACGGTTCACAATAATAAAAAGCTTTATTTGATCTGCATAATATAATAGCCAAACTAATGATTTACTTTCACTCACTACGGCTACATTCTCTGTATGTGTATATGTTATTTTCATTTCAATGTAAACAGATTTCTTCATGATTTTTATATGTACTATAAAGTGGTGACACAAAGATATGTGATATCGGTACGTTACAGATAAAATTTTGAAAAGCACGTGACCTTAAGAATATTTAACTAATAGGTTTTATATTAAAAAACTAACTCTTATATTTACTATTGGAAGCTAATCAAGTATTGTGGAAATGATTTGTTAACATGTTCAGGAATTAACAACATAAAACTAAAATATTCTCAACTATGCAATCTAATAAAAACTATTACGTATTTGATTAGATTATTAATGCATATGCCTCTTAATAATCGAAAGCTGAATATATAAAATATTAATAAAATACCATAATAAAACCAGCAGACTTATATTTGCGAGTGAGCAGAGAAAATAGAGAGAGATTGAATTACAAATTAGAAGAATAAATTATAAATTTAAAAAGTACACTCAGAATTATTAAATGCTTACATTGTGATAATAATGTAATGGAAAATTACAACTACATTAGTAATAAAAATATGGATCAAATTATTTTATTGAAAAATCACATTATTAAAATTATGATACTTCGAAATTCTAAAATTACAAAGTTTTGAAATTATCTGTGTGCAAGATAAAAGATTATTTTATAAATGTACGTACTTGCGAGGTGACCCTAATACCTTAATGACCTTTGAGCTCTCGTTTTTTATATAAAAGTAATAAAATAAACGTGAAAAATAAATACCTTTTTTATTTAATGAAACTAAATATGAAAAATTGTAATATCAGTAACATCTTGATAATTAAAGAAAAAAATTGTCGCGACAATAGAGCTTGAAAACAAAAAGAAAAACCTTTGTAAAATTTATCTCCGCAAAACTCCTCATTGACTCGATCGAGCCAATAATTAATTATTTTTATAAAAGGAATACATTGATTTACATAAATTACTATTTCATTTATCATAGTATATCATTCATCAATTTATAGTAGATCGAACCATACATACATATACATACATACATACATATATATATACATACATACATATATATATATATAAAATATTTTAAAAGAGTGATTACCTGTGTGCAGAAAATCTCACTTTGAATTTTTCGTCTTCGTTATATAAATTATCTAAAAATTTATATAAGCTATCGAATATTAAATTTTCCACAACTGTATTTTCCAAGAGCGATGACCAAATTTGATATTTATAAGAAAATTTAAAAATAACTTTAACATTATTAATCGCGGCGTACGTATAATGTATTGCTGTCGAAACCGCACTCAATGTGTGCAGTAATGCGTACATAAAGTGCGGAGTAAAACTTCAGGAGAATTGGTAAATCGGTGACTGATCGCCTCTTGAAGAAATATGATCCGCATGAAGTTTTCTTCGATCTCTGTGATATCGCAGTAACTCATACGTCTGTGGTAAAACGTGCGCACGAGACTCAACTCGCTCGTACAAAATATATCAGCTGCAGTGTGCAGCTCGTAAGTAATCGCTTGTCGATTCGAGAGATATTAAGTGGATATTGATGTATAGAGGTATAAATAGGATACGACAGCATTTGTAGAGGAAGATGAAAGCTTAAGCTTCGGTTGAGTATCGTTTGATGGACGTTTGCGCGATTATAAATGCGCGTGTAAATAGTTGATGTACTTGCTCAATAATGTCGTAGAAGACTGTGCATAGACGTCATCATTATTAATCAGCTAATTGCACGAGAGAAATAGTCGAGCGTGTGATTTTCATTTTTAATGATTAAGATTTATGAAAAATTCGTATCTACTTTGTATTTACTAAAAATTCGTATTTACTTTGACGAGAACGTACAGTGATAGCATTTTATCGACAGAATATTGTACAAGGTTTTTCATCAAATATAAAAATTATTCTTATGATTATATATTTGAGTACCGAAACCAGAGCTTGAGAGCTTATGCGTCAGTGAAGAAAAAAAAAAAAAAAAAAAACGTTTAAATCATATATAAAAATACGTTTTAAAGTCATTTAAATGTCGCATTGATTAACTTTATGATGTCGTTAACTTTTGTAATAATGATAAAAATGATCTAAATTCTGCAGCTTATTAAATTTGGTGAAGTAAATGACAGCTCATTATCAATGTGAATCTAATTGGTTTTTTAGACTGAATCCTGAAATTTCAACAGTTTTCAGCGTTCGGTAATATTAGTAAACTTCATTTCCCGTTCTATGTACACTATTGAGAAAGCGACTGCTTTAATAGCGATAAAAAAAAGTCTAATTTCTTTTCCTTATGAAATTAAAGCGTTAATCGATTCGTAATAGGATAAAGGAATAAGTCTGGACGACTAGGATACCTCTAACGAATTCAGTCTACATGTATTGTAAAATTTTACAACTTCATTGGTTTTATCCTTGTCTGCTATAAAGCCTTTCTTCGCATAAAAGAAATCCTGTATCTCGATGTACAGGCGAATGCGCAATAAGCAATCGTGTATCTCTCGCGTTGGTAGCATCGCGTCTTGCAATTGCCAGCGCATGAAGCGATCGCAATCCGTTCCGATAACTCGGAATCGGTTAGCTTCCAAGGCAACGGCCTCTCCAACCCCGTCGGGGCCTGAATAATAAACACTTTAAGTTGGATAATAGTTCGACGATGCGCTCATTCGAAAGGCGCATACGCGTACGGCCGCAGGCATAATTGCCGGGAAAACCCGATTGGCCGGAGGTCACCTGGGGAAAACTTTGTTATACAGTACGCGGCCTGGCTTTTATCCAGAAGTTTTCAGAAGGAAAACTCGAGCGCAATCTGCAATGGTCTTTTAGAGGCCTCGAGTTCGCAGAGGTCGCTTTTTTCCATAGCAAATAAATAATTCTATTGCGCTGCTCCAGTTTTGATACACTCGGCTGCGTTGTGTGACCTGCATATAACGCGTCGCTGTAATCTCGTACTTTTTCTTAAGAGTGATACCGTTTTCGCAACTTCTTGTGAAAAAGTTGCGACATTGAAAGGGCCGACGAACATCGCCATCGTTTAAAGCAGTATTCGATAAATGTATGCAATATAAGAGATTCACTCCGAAGAAGAACTTTTCCAGCGTTGAAGAAAATAATCATACGAACAAAAAAATGTTTAATGAAAATTAAGAAAGCTTGGAATTTAGGATTCCCGTGTTCCACTAGTACTCTAAAACAAAAAGATTCTTTTGAAAAACGAGCTCTTCAAATGAAGTTTTTCAAATTCTGCAATAGATTTAAAGAAAGTACAACGAGTAAAAGTTCCTTCAAGCGAATATATCTTATTGAGCATTCTTATGTTTTCATTTTTATTAAATAATACTTATAATTGTGAGACTTTTAAGAAGTTGGTGTCATATCGCTAATCGGCCACGATCGAAACATAAAACGCAATTTCGTGAAAAGTGCGGTAATTTTATTTCCGTTTTTGCTTGTTTTCCTATTCTGAAGCAAACACTCATTCACGATTTTCAGCGAATATGTGGCAGAAATAGTTGTGCTGATTGGATATGTAAATGGACCGATGCGATCAATTTCGTCTGTCCTATATTTTATGGAAACATGGTTCGCAGTTTTTCAGCTTTGTGCTATGGTGCTGCATATCTTGCATCCTTAAGCTGCCAGGGATAGATGGATTAAAGCTTTTATCGTCTTGAGAAATACATATTTTGGCAAATCAATTAAGTTTATTGAATATCTCCCGTTCTTTAAATTTCTTTAGCTTATTGTAAATATATATATATATATATATATATATATATATATATATATATGTGTGTGTAAAAATGTAACTGTCCTTCCATTCGTTCATTGTATTGTTCCATATTTGTAATGTTCCGTATTTAAAAGGCTGTAGTTATGTAGATAATAAGGTAAACAAATTTATCATGTAGCAATTTAATTTTGAACATTTTTAATAAATTTTAAAAAGGTCTCAATTTTATAGGAAAATTAAAAAAAAATTATTTATTGTTTATTTTTTCTTTATCATATATGACTTTTTTATTATAATTTAATGCAATGTATGCAATTTTATTCTTCAATTTTAATTGTAAAATATTATAAAAATCAATTTCATTTAAAAAATAGGAAAATATAATTTCCATATTTTGTCTCAGTTATTATATAGTTTATAGGATCATAATTATAGGATTTTCTTAATGAGATGAATCAATTTATTTAAATAAATTTTTAATAGAATTTACCCTTGAAATTATTACTTTTAAGAACCTTCAAGAGAATCGAAAGTCAATAGTAACATGTTTTATTTTACTATGACGTGAAAGGAATATCAGACGGTACGTTATATTTTCAACTTTCAATTTATATGTGTGTATACTGATGAAGATTTATGATCTTTAAAGCAAGCAAGTAAAATTAAATTATTTTGAAAACTAAACTTGAAGTTAAATTAGAAAAGAACGTTGGAAATGTATTTTTTGTTTTCAAAGACCTAATATCTCAGGTAATTAATACATTCAACAATAATACAGAAGTATTTGTTAAGAGTCTATAAAAATGAATGCTCTCTGTATGAAGGTATATCTTGGATTTGATGGAATTGATAAACTCTTTAAGAATTTATTTAACAATTAAAAAATTTACTTACACAAATTATTATTTTGTTTCGTGGTTGGTTTTACTACATAAAAACATTGAAAATATGTTATTCTGAAACCTCCATGACGAGATTGTACAAAGTGTAAAAAGAGAAATCATTGCACAAGAAAATGTAAATTTATAAATTTATAATACATATAAAAACTTCGTGATATTGAATTCCGTTGATTAACAAAGGGTTACTTAGCTACTTCAAATCGAATACAATTTTTCATAACTTGGATATTTTTTTAATATTTGTCATATAAAAGCGCGTACTTTCGTATTGAGCATACATTGTATATTGAGTATTAACAGAAGAGTAATTTAATAATTTTCAATAGACATACCGTGTAATTCGAATTTACCGAGATCAGTAGAGAATAATCGAACTCGTCATCGCAAAGAGAACGAGCTTCAATTGTTTAACAAGATAGATTATACACATATACGTACGCGTTCACAAATTAAACAGTGGCGAAGGTTAAAATATGTGTAATGAAAACTATCTAAAAGCAGGATAATCGGCAGATGTATTTCGTTAATCCGACAATTAAATAGCATAGATCTTATTGAAAATATTAAAAGAATTTAGTTGCTTTCATTCATTTGTATTTTTATTACTTAAGACGGGGCACATCAGTTGCATTGTGGCTGAAAGCGCGATAATTGTATTAATCACAACTGTTACAATGTAAGATAATGGATCTCGTTTGTAAATATAACGAGGAAAAGCAATATTTTTTTTCTTGTTATTTCGATTAGTTTCAGTTTTATTAATATATTTGCCTACTGATCGATGCCATTCACGTTATAGATGTTTTCGAAACATTTTAATCAAATATTCATTCCCTGTAAAGGATTACCAATATTCAGAATTATTCCCTAGATATCATTTTATAGAAGACGTTCGTTATATCCATATTGTAAATCGATATATATGTTGGTTGTCACTCTTATCTGAAAATATCAATAACAAGCTTAATTAACGACTTCGCTATTAATTTTATGCCTAATATTCGCAGTTGTAGTACAATCGGTTTCAAATATCAGAAATGCAATACATTATGATGAAGCTCAGTTATCATTTTTTAATTTCTGCATTCACCATTCAAATTGTATCATAATTCACTATTATTCAAAAGATTATTGTTACATGCAAGAAATAGTTAAGTATCTTGAAAGTTTTTACAACATTTACGAAAATATTAATTTTGTATACAGATTCTACCTTATCTGCCTCGTTGTTAATTAAATCGTTTATTGCAGCTTGTATAACTGCTTGTAGATTGCTTTTCATAATTATAACTTTATTCGATACCATCATAACTGAACCAAATATGCGAAACAGCTCTTAAAGTAATGGAAAGTTATTAATTCTTTATCCATATTGATGAAGACTCCATAATGTATTGACTTTCAATCTATTTTGATAATTTCTGTATATAAGACATAATATAATATCTTGCAAGAGTTGAAAATCTATTTGAGAAAACATAATAAATTAATTAGATTATTAAGTTCTTATTAAGCTTCGTTATTGTACTTAGATTACAAATTATTTTGAAATTTTTATTTAAATAATTAAAAAAAAAAATTCACAATACTTTTATTTTGAGTTAATTTAAAAAGTAACTTACTAATTCTGTAAAAATTCACTTAAGATATTCAGAAAATATTTTACATAATATTATATAAAATCGTCAAATTTTCACAAGACATTAAAAATAATTTTTACACGACTTAATGTCAATAGTTTGATATCAAACTTTTAGAATGTATATTGTATTACGATAATTTTATACAGTCAATAATTGTCAAAATTCTAATAATGAGAATTTGTTAACAATTCAAAGCTACTGTTACAAGGTTACGTCTTTATCTTAAAAAGAAAATATAGAGAAATTTGAAATTTTTCTTTCATTTTATTTCACTCCAATACAAGAGAAATTTAAGATTGGTTAGAAGAAAATTTCGAATGGAAAACTCTGAGAAAATTTGAATGTAAACATTTGATATGTAAATGCAACATAATGTTAAAATTAATAAAGAAACCGCGTTTGACAAAAGAAATATTTATATTATCGCTTTTTACCGCAAATATAAATAATAATATAATAATCATATTAAGAATAAAAAGTCATATTAACTGAAAAATTATAGTAATAATTATAATAAGAATAAGAGGAAAGACTGAATAATTAAAAACAATAAAAGTAAATAAAAGAAAACAATTATAGATGTCTAAATGAAATAAGAAAAGGTACTGAAGGTGCATAAGAGCACATTTTTAAGTAATATATTTTTACCTCCTCCTAGTTTGGCGCAAAATCGAGAGCAAACTTTTCCAAGACCCTATTTTTATGTGATTGAAAGCTCTCGACTTTCTTGAAATTATCCGAGTGCATAGATCTTAATTTTCACATTCAAACTCTACAGATAATAACACACAAGTATAATACAGAGGTCGATCGTTGTAATTCTTTTTCCTATAAATTAATCTACGAAGACAGATCTTGGTGTTTCTTACTTCTACGACTCAACAAATCAGGATCTGAATAAATCTAGATGTCTAGCGGGGAATCCTATATTTTCTTCTGATATACGTATATCTAAGCCAAAAAAAGAGCGTGATCTTGCACTATTTCAAACCTTGATAAAAATATAAATTTATATACACAGATGATACAACATCATATTCAAGATATAATTATACTTTATAAATAGAAAGAAAACTTTTATAATTTAAAATTATGTTTGTTCAAATCAATAAAAAATTATTACGCTTTCTTTAGCTTCTGCTTTTTAAGTTGCGCTTTGCAAAAATAAGACAATTCAGCTTGCTCATAATAATTAACTTTGCTCAATAATTATGTAAGAAAAAGAACATATGCCTCACTGATCCTCGTACAGATTGTTCTTAAAATAATAAGCCACTGATAGAACAGGATTAAAATATTTCTTTTACTGAAAAGTTTATTTTATTCGGAAAAGCCTTTTTCCTTGACGTAATCTTGACTGTGGAGTACATTTTAGACATAATTGTTAGGAGATTTTAATATCGTTGCTGTTATTATTCTTCTTTTTAAAAAGTAGCCTATACAGAAAATTACAGCGCAAGTGTATTAACCTGAAAATAGGTTTTTTTCAATGCGTTTATCCCATTTACATTTTTTGTTTCTTGTTTTATTTCTTGTTTTACTTCGAATTTCGGCTTATGGAGTATACTGTTACCATATCTGGTGATTGAAATATGTGCTTCGAAAGAGAAGAGTTTTAAATAAACCATTTTAAGGATATTTACCTGAATGTAACGGAAATATATGTAATTCAAGTGTCTGATTCTTATCATATTCAGTGCCTTAAGAAAATAAAAAATCTATGAGAATATTAAACCATATTTTTATAAAGTTAAGCTCGTAAAATCAACGTTTGTGTGATTCATTATGAATATTGCAATTAAATTATTAGTACGTTTATACATAAATCATAAGATATAATTGACTAATATGCATTGAAAGATGCAACTTTAGTCTAATTACAAAAGATTACTAGAACCTTCCTGTCAATAATTAACTAATCTCAGCGTTTGTAAGAGTACTAAAGTATTCGAAAATATTCACAATTTGGAATAATTCTCTGTCTTTTTGCGTTTTACATTTTGAATTTACATTGATTTTTTAAAAATAACACGCTGTGAAGAAAAAGAATATTTTTTAAAAATCACAGTTGATTTCGAGGAGGTTTGAAAGAACGAAGATAGAAGTCTTATTAAAACACACGTACGTTAACGTTAACTTGAATCAGTAACTGTGTAACTTCACGAAGTACTGATTTCTCTATTTAGTGGAGGCAATTTCCTCTCGGGAGAATGGATTGGCAGTCATTTAGATATTCTCGCCACGATTTCTCTCACTGATATTATTATTATAATTCAACTCTTATATATGGGATTAGGCTGAAATACATCAAATGCTGGGAATCTCATGAGAACCTAATGTACTCATGAGTATTCACTGTACGTTTCATTATACTGAGAGAAGAATTTTATTTTTCATTGGACTATCTATAATTTCATGTGATGAATTGTCTCGATCGCTATTAATTTCGAAATTTATAAGACAAATTTGCTAATTTCTGGGTGACCTAATGAGACAGTCCGCTACTATTTCATTTGTAAAGTCATTGTCGATAATACTTTGCTCAATTACAGTCTCTGTCGATTCAATTGAGGTAAATTTTTTTTAAGAAATCTGTAGGCTTAGCAATGCCTCTAAACGTACATCAACGACTGCATGTGTGCATATCAAAAACCAAAGTTCCCTCACCCAAACAAATCATTTTATCTACTTTGAAATTTTGCACAGCCGATTTGTTGTCATTGGAGCGTATACCATAAAATTTGTGGTTGGACTTAATTATCAGTTTTTCTCGATCGCGACATCATTCAATGTACTGGAAAACATATTTCGTTAAAAGACTTTGCGTGTGCTCTCCATTAAATATTGTCGAGACTTTTCGGTAAAAGTCAACCCACCATCTTTTGCCAACTGTTTCTTCATTCACCCATCCGAATAAATAGACACGAGTGCTTATTTGGTCCAATAGAATGATATGACGAAGAGGTCAATCTTCCACTACCGAGATCACAGACCAGCAATTTGTAATATCACCGCCAGACGAACATAAGCTTCTCTTTGAAGTTTCTTTGCTCAATGTTATGGATTATTGTTAGGAGTTTCAACTATTTCTTTATATGTAAACGATTGAAAAAGAAGGCATCAATACAGTGGTCAAATAATTGGCATAAAGCAATGTTAAGGAGCCTGATCTCATTACGCCACCCATACTTAAGTACGTAATTAAATATCAAGAATATATTTTCCTGAGAAATAAGAATTATCCTTTTATTAAAAGATTAAACGTATAAAATATGATTAATATTCGAGTATAACTTCCGAGTAATTCAGTTAACGTATAAATGGTTCTCATTCGAGTAGCTGCATTATCTATGTGAATTATGTTCTACGCTAAAGTTTCTAAATACGAATAAAATTAATCTGCTCGAAAAGAAGAGTAAGGCGTTCAAACAAGTATTAGAATTGTACTCAATAGAAATACCGCAATATTCAAATACCTGCTAATTGTATTTCAATGCTCTTATTTTTCTTTGTAACTT
This sequence comes from Wiebesia pumilae, assembly GCA_018907045.1. Classification (NCBI taxonomy): domain Eukaryota; kingdom Metazoa; phylum Arthropoda; class Insecta; order Hymenoptera; family Agaonidae; genus Wiebesia; species Wiebesia pumilae. The sequence goes on from JACCHZ010000192.1 coordinate 5,755,619, forward strand.
TCATCTTTCGTTATTTTTAGCAAAAAATTGTGCATAAAAAATTCTACATGCAGATACTCAATTATTCTTAAGCTCCTGTAAAGAACAATTCTGGACATTGCCAAGACAATAACTTGTAAAAATATATTTTGCAGTACCTCCACTATGGATACCATTTGTACTATTTCAGCTTTACAGATGATACGAGCCTTCCATCTCGGCAAGTATTGCTACATAGGCCGACGTATTAAAGTATAAAAACACATACTTTTAATTTTCTTTGGATCCCTTTCCTGCATTACTCTCTTATTTTTATAATTATTGTAGTTTATATTTTATTTTAATATGATTTCGGTTGCTATTTTATTGACACTTTTAAATATTAATTTTAAAATAAAATATATTTTAAACATTGTAGCAGTTATAAAATGCAATTTTATTGAATATAGGAGTTACTATTTACGATGATATATGTACAATAAAAATTAAATTATAAAATTACTTTTACGTTCAATAACTTAAAAGTTATAATCTTGTATATATTGTTTCGCAGTCATGTTTACTAAATTTTCCCGCAATTTATCGTAAAGAAATTCATGACAAATTTTCAGACGCGACAATTTAGGACAATTTTTGTATCCTAATAAAATAAATATTAGTTTAATTAACACAGCCTGTTGAGTTATTTTCATACTAAGTGAAACCATGAGCGACACAAAAACTTTTTATTTAAATTTATAAACTAGATAAGTATAAAAAAGAAATTATATTAAGAAAATCCCATGCAATTAGAAACTAAGTTAAATTTAATAAACCATATTAAGTCATTTCAATAAAAAGAGTTATTGTCACGAGCGCTTTTAAAATTTAATATTTTTGTTGAATGAAAGAAATATTTAACAGCAATACAATTTTCAGTTTTAAGAGAAAAATAAACACGTACATTTATGCACGTAAAATGTACAGTTCAAAACAGATCTACTTTAAATTATTGCTTCTAACGTATAATTTGTATTTATTTTAGAAAATATCGTCGAGTAAAACCAAGATTATGACGAGGAAGAAGTTTTATTTTATGCCATTTCATAAAGTTTTTAAGTTACCTTTTATTTACTGCTGCGTAATTTCATATAATTTTATGAAATTATGTAGCGTTAATTGTTGAGATTCCGTGCATACAGTTGGCAACCAATAGCCGAATGTATAAACATTGGATGAGGTATATCACGGTCTTACACTAAACAGCATGTAGTACGAGTGGTTAGGTAAAATGCAGTTCATTATTAAAGGACATAAAGTTGAAGTAATGGGGTTGAAGGTAGGGAAAGTCATGCCTTGCTGCGCTTTAATTAATGCGCAAACATGCAGTGTAGCTTTGCTACATTGCCGAATATCTCTACGCCTGCAGTTTAATTTCATGCTTCTCAACTATTCACTCGTCTCCATTTGCTGTCGTGGCAAAACCCGTACGTGTTGATACGGAGTTCAAGTCTTTAGTACATTTACGCATGCAAATGTTATGTAAGAAGTCGACATTGAATAGACAGATAGATATTCACGTTATAAATATATGACTTGACGCCGCTTCGTCGCACTAAGGAATTTTAACTTAGCTAAACTTTGTAACTGATATTTAGAAAAAGTATATAAACGATCGTAAAACATCGAATTATGTCCTTTGTAATTTAAACTTTCTTTGATTCAGAAATTCTTTGTTTACACATGTTAATTTTTCCAAGGAGAGCAGAATGCTGTATTGAAATTAAAACTGGTCGATGAATTCAATAAGTGATTAAAAATTTTCAACGTTTATCTATCGTTCATAATGATCAAATATTATTATTGGAAAATTAAAAATATTAAATATAGTATAGAATTTGAGACAAATTGTAAAAATATGATTGACCCTTTTCAAATTTATTTTATAAAGAACGTGTTTGAAAGAATAAATTATTGTAATGTTAAAAACCTCAATATCAATATGTATTTATTCAAAAATTTTCATTTTCAAACGTCAAAATCATTAATTATTCAACATATATTTATTATTTTCCATGTACTGAGTCAGACATGATAAAATTTATAAATATCTGCATTATATATTATGGGCAATTGTTTTTAAATAAAATGTTTATTTTTAAATTAGTTGATGAGTAGAAAATTGTTTTTTATAGTATTAATGTGTATCAGAAAAGTCATTATTACATAACATTAAATACGTAAATTGTTCTTTTTGCGCTAAAAATATTTTACACTTTACATAGAAATATTAATATTTTAATAATAAAAAAATAATTAAATAACTGTCCCAATTAAATTATTAATTACAAAAGATAATATAATCGTTTTACATTTACGTTTATCTTAAATCAGATTTAATACAAATGACAAAACCTATGCTAAAAGTCGTTATAAAAACAATAATTGCACGGTATACATGAAAATGTATTCATTAAATTAATTTCGAAATATAATATAATCATTCAGGTACAAAATGAATATATATTATATAATTATAAATTTTACTTTACAAGTATTGTACGAAAAATATCGTTAGAAGATATACAAATATTGAAATTATTTAAGCTTATGTAACTTTTCAGTACTACTTATGAAGTATTTATAATTTAAATGTACGTATTGTTTATAAATAGTGTAAATGAAGGTACGTTTAAATAATTCCACATCGCTGAAATTTATGAAATTTCTTGATTTATTTGGCTCTGTACAGTTTTACTACAAATGTAATAATGTTGACAGCAATAGTACAATTATTATTTGTATTTATTGTAGCAATCACTGCATATGTGTGGGAAAGATAATTTTTAAATGAGTGCATTTCTTTTATGTTATTGCAGTTTTCCATCCGAGACTTACTCGCCATCTTTCTTCATTTACGTACCATTTTATAAAATCGAAATTTAACGTTTATTGCATTTTGTACGAAGGAAAAAAATTATTAATATTTAAATACTTTTCATAAATGAAAGAGGTTAACAGTTTTTCTAGAAAATTATCAAGTTACTAGTGTTTAATCAGAAAGCTAGAGTGTCATGTTTTCTTTTTCATGAAAAATACAGTATGAAAGTTACGTGAATTGATTCTTTAAAAAAAAAAACCACCGAAGACAACGTACTGAAAATGTTTTCGATAACACGAAGACTTTCTTATACATTTATACAATCACGATTCACAGCGATTAACATTAATCGATATTTGTTGATGCAGGTGTTAAAGAGATTACTTCGGTAGCACATCTCTTCTCCTTTTGCGTCAAACATTACAAAATTAAGTTTGCTTTTTTTTTATTTAAACTTTTTCTTTATTCCCCTTTTTAAATACTGTAGAGTAGTTGGCGAGTTACATATCTAGCTAAAAATACTTATAAATTCTAGATTCCTTACAATTGAGAGTTTCTCGATTCATTCATATATATATATATATAGCTTATTATAAATTTAATATTTATATATAAACATATTACAGAAAAGTTATCAATTATCGTTTACATTATATTATAATCTTTCTTATAATCAGCGTTTTTGGTGGTACGCCATTTTCTTTTTCAAAGGAAAAAATGTACATATGTCGTTGCCAATGAATCACACATCCGCTCGATACGCTCGAAATTCTGTTTATAATAAACTCTTCTAACATACAATGCACAAATAATACCAAAATTCACACAGGTAAGCAAAAAACGTAGCTCACTTTCGTTCTTTCATACAAACACATTACAAGATCCCGAGAATAAGGGGCCAAGCCGATATAGAAACCATTTCTAAAGTCAAAAGAAAGGATAAGAGTTGAAACGCGAATGTCTCCATAGGAGAATAACGTTCAACTACGTATTTTCTATCTTTTTTATTTCCTTAATATATACGCAAGATAAGCCTTAATAAAGGCTTTTATACTTATCGCATTTTTCGAGCAACGAAAATCGCAGTTTTTAGCTGTGCTACTGCGATGCCTCTTTACTTTTTTCTTTTTTTTAATATATGTTTAGCGTTACTCCAACACGTAAGATTATGTATAATCTTAACGATCGATATAATATATTTCTTTAATATAATTTTTCTTATTTATATCATCTTTATATAATCGCTACCATGTCGTCTTAAATTTTTTCTCTTTATTACTTTTATTCGTTTGCTTTCTTAAGCTTTTCTTATCTTATTTTAATTTCTTATCAACATTGAAGCAAAATAAATCACAATTGTTTTGATTTTTCAGCAAAAGACCATCGATACATTACAATCCATACATTTCCATTCATTTTTGTATTCGAATAAGCGCTAAATGTTTTTTTTTTTTTAAAGTAAGTACCGACACTTACACATTCACTATATCTTATTATAATCAATGAAGTATTTTTGTTTTACTCTGCAATTCTCGGAAAACGTTTTCAAGCTCCTTTTACAGTAACTATACTTCTTTGACAAGTTGCACCCTTTCTTTTAAATAATAACTATGTATAAATTATGAATTTTCGTATTACAATCATGAGACTAAATATGTTAGGTCTAAACCTTACGATTATCAATGTAAAAAAATGCGAAATCTAAAATGTACCAAAATAAATACTTTGTTCTACAAAATTATTCTCGCTGTGCGTTTTTCAATTTTTTTTTTTTTTTTTTTTTTTTTTGTTGATAAAATTAATCGCACTTTCATTGGTACCACATACATTTTCAAACTAATAATCGTCTGCTTTCCTTAATTACAAATTTGATTTTTATTCTCGCTAAAATGCACATCAGCCAAAAAAGTCAAGTAAGTTTTTGTATATGATAAAAATGCAACTGATTACTTAGTGAAAAAATAAAAGCTCGCAAAATTGATGTATTAAGTATAAGTTGTTCTTTTTTTTCTACTTTGTTTTGGTGTATTGAAACAAAAGAAGTGCTCGTAAAAAATAAAAAAACACTATAATAAATGCTTTAAATCTGGCAATTCTTAAAGAAAGCTCCCAGTTTTTATTTGACGTAACATAACACGTATTCCTCAAAACAATCGTCGTGGAAGATACTTTTTTCAACAAGAGAAATAAGAAGTAATATATCGGCAATACTTTGGTTGCTAATTAAGGTCACCTACCTAGCTATAATACGACACTAAAGCGAAGTATATTAATCGTTCGTTCATTTATCGTTTTACCAAAGCAGACATTCGCAATTTTCGTCGTTTCGCACATTTTTTTTATTTATAGCTGAATTAAATAAATGATTTATCAAGCATTAGTACAATGAAAATTCTTTTGTATTAGCTTAGACTTTAAAAACTAAAGTACCATCTAAGGATAGCTTTATTTATGAAGAATAAAGTTGCAATAAATATTTCAATACCCATAGATTAACCATTAATTAACCATTATGAATGAATATATTGCAGATGGAAAAATTTTATAATATTGAAAGATTTCTTCAGCTATAATACATGCAAGAGGCAAGAAATTCCACTGAACAATTTCATAACAAATATTTCTTAGTAAATAACTCTTAGCGAAGAAATGCGTCCAAGTGTTTGGTACTGCTAAATAACAAATCAATTTAAAGAACGTATCCATAGTACTAATATCAATAATATTTTTTATTCAAAAATAAAATTTTTCATAAATTCAAAAAGTGAGAAATAAAATTGCCAATGTCTAGCACGACGATATTGCAATAACTCTATACGTAATTCGTGCGCAGAGACGCATACAAGAATGAAAGAACAAGAGAATAAAAAATTCGAAGGAACGAGCATCCAAGTCACCGCGACTTTACAGGATCTTGACTGTAGCGGTCGGCGGTATGGAGACGGGTCACGCAGCGTTCGTTGCGCTCGTGCTTTCTTGCTCGCCCCAACCCTCACTGTCGCACTCGCTTTCCGAGGCTGAGTCACTGTCGCTGAACTCTACAGCGACTCGTCGAGCTAAGATTGACGCTACGTCGTTCAACGCGTTCACTCGTTCCACTTCCTTCTGCTCGATCTTTTCCACTTTGCGTAGTTTTATGCCTGTGCAAACAAAAAGCACACCAAGTATGAGCATCGTGAATTTTCAAGCTTCGATCTCGTTAATGCCGAGGAAAACATTTACAGAAAACAGGGTAACCTTGAAATTCTGAGGTGGATGATAGTAGATCGATTACAAATCTTTTACGAGTCTAAGTTAGGATACTGAATTGAACTTGACACATGAATATTCCCCACAAATTATTTGAAATAAATTAAATAGTAAAAAGCTCTAGATTTTTCGAAAAACACTCAATATTTTTTAGCTCAAACTAATTGTGGTATTTCCACTTAACTGTAGGTCAAATCAATCATCGTATCGATCATCGAATGAATCAACTTACACAGCTCCATAAGTGTACATAAGCAAGTATTTTTCCTTCGTTTCTTAAATTTTTATTGCATCAAATCGATATTCAGGTCAAGATAAATAACGTCGAAGAAAAGTATGTCTTTCGCGAAAACCGAAAAAATTTCTAAATAAGATAATAATGTTAAAATGATAAAAACATTGCACCTACCGTCTCTTATAGCCTTGAGTAGATCGTTCCTTGGATCGACTGGTGCAGGCAAGGTCGAATTGTTCGGCTTCCTTAATTGTCCGTCCACGATGCTTTTGAGGGGCTTGAGTTTTGGTGGATTATTCACGATCATCTTGGCTATGTCGCCGTTCGTCATGGGCATCTGAGATGCGAGAGGAGGTCCGTTGGAAATCGGTGGAGGTGGTGGCGGCGGCGGCGGTGGTGGTATGTTGCACGGCGGTGAAACAGGCCGCAGCGGTGCTGGATCCGGTGTCGGTGGCGGTGGTGGTAGATCCTGGGACACGGACTCAGTCTCGTCAGTGCCCATCGAAACCATCTGTCCAAGGTGAACAACAACTGCCGCCGGGGTAGATTGGTGATTTGGCAGCGGACTGTTCGAGCGACTGCCGTTTCTGTTCAGCAAATGCGACGGGAGTGTTCCTGTTGATAGATGAAAACAAAAAGTCAGATCAAGTGCTCGAAACTTATATGATTTTTTTTTGTTTAGATACAGTATGAATTATTCCTCAATAAGAGAATTCTAAGGCGATACAAATGGTTAAAAATAAATAAAAATGAAGTAAAGCAAGGAATTAATTATCGTACTGACAAATTCTATTCGAATTCATAACGTACTAAAATAATATATTTAATTTTTTTATATAAATGTTACTACTCTAAGTAGTTTATTATACGGACATTGTACTATTTTTACTTTGACTTTTTACTATTTTAGTTTACTACAAATCTTTACAGCACCCTAAACTTTTTCAACGTCTTATAATAAGTTTAAGAAAACATAAGTTTTACTAGAAAAATATAAAAACTATATTACAAAAAATGTAAAATTTATTTTTCAAAGGTAATGCGTGTTTCTAAAATTCAGTAAGATGAGTTGTAAGGGAAATTTATTAGTTCATTCGAATAACATAAAAAAATTGTCATCTACGTTATAAAAAATTTCTTTTCCGATATACTTGTCGCTCGCTGCGCCCTTTTGTAGTTATTCTGAATCTCTTAACAAAGTTAAAAACCTATTTTTTAAGTATACTATTAGATATATTCGATCAAGTGGCAAATTAGTTTTCGCAGACAAAATGTATTATACATTATGTATTACTCACAATGAGATCGAAATGAGTATGAAAATTATGTAAACAATTGCAAGTTTGTTACAAGCTTATTAAAAAACATTTATTGCAGCTTCTTTTTAGGCTACACTAAAACACGATCACTAAAACAATTGTAATTGTTTGTTGGTAAATTTTTTGATGCGATGAAGAGCATTTTTAATTAAAAATTTAATATTGGACATAAAAGAATAATTGGAAGAATCGTTATACATTCAATAATAATAAAATACTTTTGTAAATTGTATCGATAAATAAAACCAACCGTTCATTGAGGGCGGAGACATAGTTTCTCCAGGAGGAGGCGGGGGTGGTGGTAAGGTATCCCTACCCGTGCTCATGGATCGACCTCTCGTCGGCGTGTTATTCGCTGAAGCTATCGTTGGCGTCGAGTTACTGGATGCGTTACTAGGCGGTGCTGGAGGTGGCTGAGACGGTCGGTTCCTTCCGGCTCTGCTCGGCGTCCCTGGAGCTCCAGGGCTCTGGTAGGTATCACTGCCGGATTGTCCCTGTCCAGAGGCATAATGTGATCCGTATGCGCTATCATCGTAGCCCTGAACCTGTTGCAATAAGCGCGATACTTTTCTATTTACAAGACATTGTAAAAGTACACCTTCTACACCTACCAATTATTTAACCTTTAAAAAATTCAATTGTTTTTGACAGCTTATTAAGTTAATATTGAATAGATACGGATACCGGGCATTTTTATAAAATTCAAGTACTAAATATCTTTCGAAAATGTTACTTAAGAAGGTCGTACATTTGTGTAAAAACAGAGTGCAGTTTATGCACTGTAAAACAGTATAAGAAACGATGGAAGAAGGGTTAATCAGTCCAGTGGCAAAGTTAACCGTTAAAATATTATAAATGTTTGATAATGCAAAGGCTTTCGTTCACAAGATTACGCAAGAAAATTTGTTCTGAAATAATATTAGAATAGGAAGAGAACTTCCCGAAGTACTACTTCGTTGCTAATAACAACGTCATTAATTGATATTGATGGTTTAGAGATATTTTGCAAAGTTTTCCGTACCTCGTAAACTCAACTCTACGTATGTACCTTAGTTTGTCAAACATAAAACAGAGTAGTCGAGCAAATGGAAACTGTCGCGAAAAATCAGTCGCTATCTCGTGAAATATCCCAAGGATAAATACGTCAAGATGAAACGAAAGAGGCGTATTCTTGGTCCAAAATTGACTGGACCCACGTGGAGAACCCACCTGTCCAACGTAGTTGGCCGCTCGATAATGCTCCGACATAGGCGGACTGTACAGCTGGTGCTCCTCTGGTGGGTAGCTGCGCCTTAGCTCGATGCTGTTCGGTCTCGGTGGTCGTGGCTCCGTCATCACCATACCCAGCAGCGCTTCGTCGGGTATACCGTGGCTCGACCGGTACTGAATACCCGGTGTCGGCATGATGTACTCTCCGTGTCCGACGGCGATCTGCCGTTGGCGTTCGCGCGTATTGTGCGGTTGCCTCACGCGCTTCTTGTGTCGACCTCCGCCACTGCCGCCACCATCGTTCCGAGGCCTGTGAGGCTGTTTCCATTGGAGAAGAGAAATTTGAGATTAGAAGGACTGTGGGTGGTGGACTGTCAAACTCTTTGTACCGGTGGAAAGAAAGTGCAAGCTCAACACGGAAAACTTTGTGAATATGTGATTTTGTAAAGCGGCCGATGACTGCTCGTGCCCGTTAGTAGTTACTCTCTTTGTTCAGCGAACGCATTTGTTTCTGTGTGCGTAAGTGCGCGAACATTGAATGTCGAAGCATGATTGGCAGTGTTTTTAAAAGAAATTTATTTCTGGCGCACTCTAGATGAAAAGCATTGAGAGATTGGAAAAGCATAACATTTACACATTTGTTTGTTCGATTCCTTAAAACGGCGCTAGTTTACGTTTAAGATACTTTTACGTTTTCGTAAAAGCACTTCCCTTAATTGTAATGTAAAATATTATTATGAAAATATTTAACGAATCATTGCAATAACTACAAAATTTATAATATGATATATATTTGTATTAAATAAATATATATATATATATGTATATATATTAAGATAAAATAAAATAAAATAAAATAAAATGTTTTCACGAATGTTTTAGTAATTTTCAATCGTTTGCTATCCGATACGAACAAGTGCGAGTAATGGATAAGCATTTTATGAAACTCCTATTTTTTACCAATCAGCAAATGTACTGAGCAGTCATCAGACAGATCGGTAAGCAGATAAGTAGGTAGAAAAAGAAAATAGTCATTTCTCTTTAACTAAAAAGCGATCGAGCCTTTAACGACCAATTGAGCTAAACGCGTGTCTTGACTTTATTAATGTAAATTGTCTAGAAACATGACTAATTTAATTTCCTCTGTGCATAACCGGTAACAAAGAGGAGAAAGTAACGATGCGATTAGATGAATATCTGTTTTCCTATCGCGTTTACGTCACTAATGAGAATGATATGTGAATTACATAACTACTATTTAAAGATTATTTACGGAAATGTGATATGTCCATAGTAGTGAACAGATGTATTAAGATGGGGATTTGAAAAGAAAAGTATGTACAAATATGTAATAAAATGCGCAATATATTAGCTAATACTATGATAGCAATACCTAAGAGTAATCTGAAAGCGAGCAGCTAAGAAAATGCTGTAGCTACGTATATATTAGCAAAAAGAAGAAAAAACTGGTTAATGAGAAAACCACGCACACACAGGGTGAACTCGACATTAAGTGAATGTTAAAAATACGATTTATTTAATTTATAGAAGAAAAAATTATTTATAGAAGATGATGGGGCGTAAAAAACTACAAAGATCCAAACCATCGACTTGCCTCTCTGAACGGTTCGGCATATTCGGACTCGGTCTATAACCAAGGGGAGAGTTTATGTTGTTAACACATTATTTTATAATAATTCTGTTACATAGATTTAGCATTTAGAATGTGTAGCGTTAATTAATAGCTTTTGAATGCCTCGAGGAAAAAATTTTTTACAATCTTCTTTAACTTAGGATATTTTATAAAATTCTGCATTCGTAATATTCAGAATGGAAAAGTAATAAAAAATTTTCGTTCCGAGGCATTACACGAAATTCTAATAAGTATAAGCTTCGCGAATAATATTACCTTCTTTCCTCTATCGTGTAATTTCTTCTCGGTATCCTTGAGCATCTCCTGACTCCACAAATCGAAAAAGTAATTCGGATCGGTATAAAACTTTAAGCCATCCTTTCCGTCGTCTCTGAAAGTAAAATATTTATCGCGATGTGAATAACCAGCTTTCAAAAAGTTTCGTTAACAAGATGGAATTAAAAGTACGCTGCGGCGAGACTCTATTTGCAGAGTGAACGAAAGCAAATGAGCTTATTTGGATTACCGAAGTGGTTCGATTGAACTTTTTCATAAAACGATGAAGGTAATTAGATAAAAGATTTAGGTTGATTTCCCATGATCTGCAGTTCATTTAAGAAAATTTCATTTTCTATTCGTAATTTATCACGCGATTAATTTTTAAAATAGCATTTTATTACAAAGTTTAGTTTCATCTCTGTGGATGAAAAAATCTTTATCCGATTACATTAATAATAACGTCAAAATACGCACGTAAAAATAAAAAGAAAAAATTAGACCAAGTGAATTAAGGATTAAATCAAGATTCTAAATGTAAAGTGGCACAATTCTTCCGGAGCTGAAAGAAATTAAGTGCACTCAAACATAAATAAAGTGCACTTCAAAATAAAAATGCCACGCATTCTGAAATAAATTTTCCAACTCAACGCCAGTGCGACTGTTGTACTCGCGTAAGGAATAAATAAACCAAAGGATAAATTGTAATTTCTCTATGACGCACTAGGTAAAACTGACATAAATGCGGCACCTGTAAACGTTGAGTTTGTCGAGTGGTGGCGGAGAATCGCACAATTGATAAGTCTCCATCATGGCGGTCGGCATCGTGTCTCTGGAAACGACCTGCTGATCGAAGATCACCGAACTCTTAAAGGCTTTTCTCATGTGAATGTCTTGAAGCGAAACTGAAACAAATAGGCAGCGCTGGTTTATGGGACGGATCGAGTAAGGAAGCTTTAGTGATTCGCTGAGCGATAAAACGACGAAGCATTAAAGCAGTAAGTAGTAATCACTTTTGAGAAGTGAAACTTACTTCGGAAGTTTAATTACACTGATAGTAATAAAGATTTGTTAATAATAATACTTCTTTTGAGCCGCTCTGACATTATTATTCCAATTTATTTCCAGATTCCTCTAGTTCTTCATACACATTATCGAAATGAAGTAAGTAAAGCTCAAGAATTGCATGGATCTTCCATTACTTTTCATAGGGCATTTTTGCATCGATTTTGAAAAAAGTAGTAAAAAATTTAAAAACATTGATAAAAGTCTGGATCCAGCATAATGTAAAGTAGAAGATATTAAGCGTATAGATCAAAAACTTTGTGCTTTTAGTTCCATTATAAAGTACCGTATTTTCTCAAGATTGTAAGAAATTAACTTAATTTATGCACGCTTAATGCACGTTTCGGCGAAAATTCGTTATTATTTAGATTAATTATTCCGATAATTACACTACCGGTGTAAAAAATCTTAAGGTAATTTACTAACTAATTCATAATAAGTAATTAATTGTTCACAGTTTCTCAAGTTTCGGTCGTGTACACGTCGAACAAGGAGTTGATTTTTTACGATTATTAGATGACCGAAAAAATATTTCTACTAAAAGTAAAGACTCCTTCCAATAGCAACTTAATTAACTATCATCGGTGATTACCTACGACTGTAATCGCTTTACCAGCGAGTAAAATACGCGTAAATCAATCCTCGAAATCAAGCCTTGGTAACTAGCGTAAAAATCCGATACAGGAGTACTAGAGTAGTAGAGGGATGGGGGCGCCTCTTACCTTCTTCGACGTTGCTGTCGAGCTGAATGACCTTGACCGCGAGCCTGTCTATTCTGGCCTGCAGCGAGTTGGCCCGGTCGCTGAGGCCGTGCGCCTCCTTGGCGAGCTCGCCGAAGAGGTCCTCGGCGTGCCTCGAGAGACTCGACAGCTGCCGGATGGTGTTGGCGAGGGTACCGTTCGTCACAGCCTCGAGCTCCGACGGCAGCGGGAAGTCCTCGGGTATGGTGCCGCGGGCCACGTGTACGGGCTCGACAACCCGCTTTGGCAGCGGCATGGCTGTACCGGTGTCCCCGAGGGGCTCTTCTACGGCCGGCCTCTAGCTCCTTCGCCTCCAGCCCTGACGACGACTCACCGGCCTCGTGACACCTGAAAATCGATGCAACGCTAGGATCAGCTTTTTTAAAGCCTCGTGGGTTTAAATTCGCTTGGGTTCGCCTAAATGCGGAATTTTATTACGAATGCGTATCGACGGCTCGCATCCTAGTCGCGTGAGTACGACGTGCATTATCTACAAACATAAACGCTTCAGATTTTGTTAATATCGAAATTAGTATTCTCTGCAAAGTATTTCAGTGACACACAACTATTATCGAGCATCGGTGACAGTATTTCTATTTTTTGAATATTTTTTTAATCAAAGCTTGATACGTCGAGTTGCATAATGAAAATCGCCGTCATGTGTATTTTCAAAACTATTCATACGCTACGTATCGTATTACATATACATATCCTTTATAGGCATATAAATTGATAAAAAGTTTCCTTAAGCAAAAAATGGTATAAGAAATTTTAAATAAATATTTCCTGCTAAATCTTTAATCGGACAGGTATAAATTTCATACAATAATTATGTAGTGTATAAAATTTATATAAAATTTTATTCGTTCGGTGGATCGATTACCTCGGTGGATGATATAAAATTTTTTGCATTATTGATATACTACATACATGCATACGGTTCGCATAGTAGTTTTTAAAGTGAATTAAGTCAATCTTGTTTTACTTTAATTACTGCCGTGGATGTTGCGCACTTTAAAAGTATAAAATATCAAGTTTTTTTTTTTGTACGTACATAGAGGTCGCTTAACATCTAATGACGGTACTTACTTTATCACAAGTATATAAGTACTAAGATAAAATTATAAAGTAGTAGATTAACCAATGCTTATACATTGTACATATTTTATTTCGTGGGTAAATAAATAATAATGATAATTTTTTAATTTATAGAAAATTAAAAAACACCGTACTCTCGACTCCTAGATTTTTAATTTACCGAAGATTCAATTCAGTACGTCTTTAAGGATGCTCTTACGATTGAATTTTCTTTTCTTTCCTTAGAAATAAACGAGCTATCAAGCATCGCACCCTACGTCAAATACCGATTAACTCCAGAATAACGCACATCAATACAGTCCTTGAGACCTCCAACTCTTAACCAGATGAATTCGAGTGCGCCAAGCCTAGTACCGGAGTTGCCCCGTTTCGTCGCAACGTCGTCGCAACGTCGTCGCAACTTTCATCGGCTGTCCAGCACGAGCTCGTAGCCCTTGGGATGAGTCAGATGTAGAAGGGCGAGATCGGGGGAAGGGGAGTAGCGCACCTTAGGCCCTATCGCACGCTTATCGGCATCGGCGACGGCGACGGCGACGGCGACGACGACGACGACGACGACGACGACGACGACGACGGCGGCTACGGGTGAGCTCCCACGCAAGCGCCACGGGCCGCCGGAGACGAGAGCGGAAGGCGGAGTTCGCGTATGTGTGCGCGTGTGCGTTGGCCTTGGCCGGCGGAACTCTTTGTTTTACATTTCCGCGCGAACGCCGGAGCTCGACGAAGTCGTCGCTCGATCTGCGGCTTCTCACGAGTGGACGATGGGAGTGCGTTAGTCGCTGATAAGGCTATTATACCCAGGCCGTTAATCCGTTTCGATTCTCTTCGTGTGCGTTATTGCGGGGACGACTCGCCGTGGTCGTGCGTTTAATTTTTCAGTGCTGTATGACAAATCGTTTTTCATGACGCAACGTGTAGCTGTTCAAATTTATAGCTCCCGCAGCGAAGAATCGCATTAATGGGCTTTCACTCGTTGTCGGACAAATCGGTTTATCGAGACTCAACTTAAATGTCCATTTCATTCGGCTAGGAACAAACAGCAGATTTGTAACTAGAGATCAATGCAACAAATGACGATATTTATGGATAGTGCACTAATAAACTATCTCTAGTGGTATGTTTGACAGTAGAAAATTATGCGCAGAAAATCCTCAGGAATGAAAATCAAACGTTTTATTATTATTCTGGCTTTCATTATATTATATAACAATGGAATAAATTTTAATGCACGAGCTCGAGAAATAACTCCACTCTGTTTTCAACCGAATATAATTATGACCGAATTAATTCCACAGATTTTACTCCGTTTTTGCAATTTATAATTAAGTCACAGAAAACATAGTAACAATAATTATTTAATTTATCTATTCCTAAAAATATTGGTGCATATTTTTTTAATGTCTGAATCTATTTTTAAACGGGCAACAGGTCGATCTCAGTCTATCCATTATTAGAATAAAATCTATACTCGAAGGAAATTAATTGGATATAAAGCTTTCTAATAATTTCTTTGAAAAAATTATTTCTTAACGATGTTACTTATCAAAAAACAGAGCTATCATTCAGTTTTAACATAATTTATTTCAATTTAACTTGCTGTCCGATTAAATGTTAAAACAAAATAAATCATTTGCAAGACAATCAGCATCAGCGTTCAAATAAAACTTGGTAAACGGTATATTAATTCTTTATCGAAGGCCATGAAGAACGAAGATTTATGCGCACGAACGATTATTTTATGATTTCAATTGATTCAATGCCTTCATCGACAAATATTCCGAGTATGTTACGTATTCTTTCTCTTTCTTTTTGAACTTAATAAAACTGAATAGCGAATAGCGACGTAAACTGTAGGAAATATTGATATTTTATGAAAATTTTTTATTTTCGTAAAAGTTAGTTGTCCAAATTAAATTGTACCAATAATTATTATATATTTGAAATTATTTTCTTTCGTATTTGGTAAAAGTATTTGGAAAGAAATAAGCTTTAAACTTTTCATTGTTGCTATTAATTTTCTAGAACTCCAAGGTAGATTTCTTACAGTAATACTAACGAAATTGTTGTTACTGCACGATTACTGCACGAGATAATATTTTTTAAACATTCCCTAATTTTGAAATACCTCGCTTAAAATAAAATCACTATATAAATCCATGGACAACGTATATAGTCTTTTTACATAACTAGTTAGTAAAAAAAAAAAAAAAAAAAAAAATGCTAAAATAAAATACGACTAAACCGTGCAATGGTATGAATTTTAATTTTCAATGAGCTGCAAGAAGGCAGTTATTTTACGCTGGAGACTTCATAAATTAGAAGAATTGGCGAATCGGTCGATCTAAAAGTGGGCGATCAGGCTTAGTTGATTAAGTTCGTACGTTCCAAGAGCGCCTTGTCCGCACTGATTACTGTTGTAGGTCTCGGCGACGATGGCGGTGTACAAGTGTTGACGGCATTTGCACAGCATTTTATCGTAATTAATTGGAATCCCTTTAAAAATATTTCGACGAGGAAGCTAGAGTGGAAGGAAAGTGAGAGAGAGAACATTCATTTGAACGCGTTCAAGTAAGCAATAGATAGAACGAATGACCGTATCTTGTAAGAATTTCTCAACGAATAACTATAACAACCGGTGCTTCGAGCGACCAATCGATTCTTCCGAATGAATAACTTTAAATAAATAATTAGTGCTGATAGTGCAACGCAGAACACGTAACGATAATTCGCGTAGGTTTGAGCTTTAGGCGTCAGTATCGTTTCAGTGCCACACATTTTAATGTATACGATAGTGATGTCACACTTTTAAATTGGAATAAGCTCGTTTATATTCAATCCTGTATTTCAAATCTGTTAAAGACTTTATGTCAAAAGAATATCACATTGTATTAAAACATGAAATTAAAAATAAACGACGGGTATGTGCTTATCTTTTATACGACGGCAGAGTATCCCAATGACAAAACTTGTGCAAAGAAAATTAATTTTACGAGATTATTTTAAAAAATGTATTTTTACTTTTCATTTTGTAAAATAAAAACGACGAGATTTTTTCAAATACATCGGTATTACAAAAATGAGGCGTACAATATTCAAGTTAAGACGAAGTCCTTCCAGTTTCATAATGTATGAAAAGAAAAAGAATTTAAAAACACGAGTCACGCACAATCAGACCTATTTTTATGAATTTCGCTGTGAAATATAGAGTTTGTAGAGCGTTTTTTACCGATATTAATTCTTTTGCTGCTTCCGGACGTATATATTCTTTACTTCTCGTCAGCAATTCATCGAGCTCCTCGTCCAAAATAGGAGATGCTTTTTGTCTCTATACAACTGTTCGCATGTAGGTCGGAGGCACATACACGTACGGTATGTGCCTCCGACGGTTAATCATAGCACGCAAGAGCCCCGCGTGCCATCACACATTACATTCCGTGTAACGAGTGCGTATTGTAATTACAAGCCATCATTTTCTGTGAGCCGCTCCATACCGACACGCCAAGCCAACTACATTATCTTCCCTCGTACTTTGTCTTTACGCATTACTGGTTTCGTATTTTTCGCTCGATGAAAATTCAAATCGATGCTTCGTTCGAGATGTTGCGAGCGTTGTATAAAGCAACAACAACAACTCCATAATGCGCAAAAGAAAGCATTTCAATAGCGTTGTACTTCTTCGTACTCGTACCAGGGTGTCAACGATTTACGCGACGCCACACGGGGAGGACTTACTACATACACATAAGTAGACACAATGATGAGGTGTTTCATTGAATGCACTTTATATAAGAATTAAACTTTCTTTCTTATTTTGCGAAAGAAAGACAAGCTACTTTCTTTATTACAATCGATCCGAAAGACATATTAAAAAAATCACAACTTTACTTATTTCCTGTACGATGCTGCAATATTCTTAAGCGCAATATTTTACAATTAACGCATATTCCATTATGATGCGAAAATGGGCAAATATTATGGCTATTAAAGTCATTTCTCATAAGGTCCGTATACATTCTTTTATTATTTACGTTGAGATGAACAAATGTACGAATCAAAATAGATAAAAGTTTTCAATGTTAAATTTAAAGATAATTTAGTAATAATTCTTGTGATGAGAAACGTATGATTATTAAAAAACGTCCAAGCTCAAATGTGCAAACGATATTTTAAACGAGATAATATTTTTTTCAATTGCAAAGTAAATTTTCGTGTAATTATAAATCTAAAATAAAAGGAAATGAATAACATCATTGATCTTTACAAAATGGCAGATTATGTATTTTTGTAGCCTGACTTAATTCTATAAAAATATACTCCAAAGGGCCTGTTGCCTCGCAAATTAAAAGTGTATTTCATTTTCAAGTATTTAAAGTACTTATTCGACAAGTGAAATTATAAGACAAAAAAATTATTGTTGAATCTACGCGCACGTTTACAGGCTTTCATATTTTGTAATCCGTTACATTTTACTTACTAAGCGTAGATAACATGTAATAAATGATAAAAACATTTTTCATGTGCAATACAATATGAGTCTGTTAAAATATATAAGTATGTGTGAGCTTCGTCATTATTCTCTCATAAATAGTACTAATGCAAAAAGAATTTAAGAAAAATTATTATGATAATTATGCAACGGCAATATGTATTTTCAATAATTTTAATGACAGGCTGATTGCTTTAAAAATAAATTACATAATATGAAAGATAAAAAAAGTCATGTCAAATAAACGTGTATTTAATATCTAAAATTTAAATAAATGAAGAGAAAAAAAAAACTATAAAATATCTATTCCAGAATTTTATTTGATACATCAGATTAACATATGTGACTGTATTGTGTGGTAAATTAACTACGAATTTACTGTAGTCAAATAAATAGTTTATCAAATAATTGGTAAAACATTAGGGTAACATATTACGGTTTTTAAATGTATGCGTTTAGAAGTCACGTTACGTACAGAGTTTGAAGGTTTCCTCTATATTTTTCTCCAAAAGTTTTTATGATCAACCCGTTGAATCATTTTGGCGTAAATGTTAGAATATACGTACAATTACTCTTACAAAACACAACGTTTACACGTTCTCGACTTGCAACAAAAGCAGTTTTACACGTACGTAAATTCAACGCATCACGAATCTCTGCCTTCGCCGAGCTTGACGAATCGGTCGACGCTTCAAATCCAGGAAAGTCGGTCGCTCTCTTTTACGGAGATTCTCTAAATATAATGTTCGGCTTTTCGCCCGGAAAAGCGAAAAGCCGAAAAGTCTCCGGAATAGTGTACGGCACGACCGAATGGGTGTGCGTAGCACTACTGCGCCGTTTGCTTCCGTAAATAGCCAGGCAGAGTCGAGGTCAAGTGGTTGGCGTCGTTAGCGATACGATATCGTAGCCTCCTCGTCTTCTCGAGTCCTTTCGTATTTTCTCTCTCGATTTTATGCACACGTCAAAAACAAATTTATTATATGTTAATGCTAACGCGCATCTTCTGAGATTGCCGTGGTCTCAATTTTTATCGATAGAAATGCTTGTCTCGCGTGCTTTATTGCGTTCAAAATACATGCAACTACCCGTACAACTTACGATCAACCACGTATCTTCGTCGAACCGCACTTTAAGAAGCGATGGAATCGGTTCCCTATACCGGTTTTTATGAATTTACAGTTAAGAGTACGTGCACTGTATTCCTTCCGAACAATGATAAATAAGCTTCTCGTTAGGTTTTTGAGATAGAAAAAAAAACACAAATTGAAAATAACATAATTGAAAATAAATAAATAAATATATATATATATATATAAAAAATTTAGATAAATCCATTTATGATAAATGTTATTATCCGCAGGTGTCCTGAGATTGCGTACGTAGGGTACTGTAAAGTTATGTACAAAACTTCCACTACCACTAAGCCATGTACAGCAAAAGACTATCTAATTAGCTTGAAATGTTTACTCATTAGGCGACATAAGCGCATATTCGAAAATAACGTGCTTTTCGCGTGTGTGGGCTTGTAGTTAAACTCGTTGACTCTTCGAAGTATAAGACGTTTACGAGGTCCTTCCTCGTACGCTTAACTTAATATCATTTCTAGTGAACTATAATATAAATTTAATTATTTAAAACTAGATATTTACGTTTGCGAACATTAAATAAAAAACTTGCTAAAATAATCATTGGTCTTTTGATGAATTTACTTGCGAATGAAGGATGTTGATAAGTCATAAAAATATACATATATATATATATATATACCTTGCACGGATAAAATACTACTTGTTATAATTATTTTTTTCACGTTGTCGTAAAAACCTAAGTCCTCTAACGTCTCTGTAATATGATGAGATGAATTAAAAGTATGACTTCCAACTTTGGAAGTACTCGAGTACTCGTACAGATAATATAATTGTGAAATCGTTATTTCAACATTAACGACCGATTACTAATATATTAGATAAGATATTAATTATTCCCATACGTACGTGAAATAGTCTTTCTGCAATTCTTCGTGCAATGGCGTATCGGTCTACTCTACTGTTTTTTACATTTAATCGTCGAAATTTAAAAGGGAGAAAAGTGCGTGGATTCGCAAGCAGAAAAACAATACACCGAATGCTTCAACTATCGAAGGATTACACTCGCTAGCTCCCAAGTATCTTCTCGCCTCCCGTTCCGATCGTCTGGGGTAATTTTAACGCCAAACTTCAATTGTCTACAAAGCACTCGAGTTATTATACATGAGCGCTTGCAGCGTCTCAAGTGCGTTCCATTATGCACCTTCATTCGAACGTTTACTGCGTTATGCATAGATTGTCTTCTGTGTCTTTGTGTCAAGTTTATCGAAGAAATGGAGTACGTATAAGTTTGAGATACAAGCTTCGCGATTACGCGAGGTTACGTGAGTTAATAAGTCGTTAGAAATAATTTCATTCTCGTACGATTCTCATGACGTTTTCACTTGTTGACGTAGCTGTACTGATGCGTGCAAGACGATATTTTGAACATTTTAATACAACTTCACAATGACTTAATCGCCGTCATGGTGTATGCATTTTATACAGTAATAAATATTACCTTCGCAATAATTACTTTTAATTTAATGTAATATTATAAGTGCAAATACGTGCAAGATAAACTAATCTATGTATAAACGGTAGTTATTCAAATATTGTTTCCACGTGCTTATTGTTACAAGTACAGCTAGCTGTAAAATATTTTATGATGAATATATCATAATCTTGAGCATTTTCTATTTTATCTACAAATAAGAAGTTTTTCAAATCGAATACAATATAATCTATGATATTTCATATAATACATAATCTTTCATTTCGTAATTTCGTAATGTACCTAGTAATTTACGTTAACTTTACTAATAAAAAAACTATTTGCTTATTGTTAATAAGGGTTAACTGAAATCGCGGTCACTAACGCGATTATTTTTTTATAAGATTATTGATTTCAGATATTATTCCAGTCTGAGATAGAATTCTTCAGATATGCTTACGATTATCCTTTGATAATTCTAATCGCTAAATCAGCCCTTGCATTCAAGAAGTGAAGTATTGGCAGTCGTACTTTTCTTGCAAAGAACTCTCGTTTCGAGTTTTTATTATCTTTGGCTTTGCTGCGAGCTTCTGCGTTAATTGCAGCTCGTCATTTCAGCTTGAAAAATTATATTGAATTTTTTAAAAATGTTTCACTTTCATGAATTTTCTTGGTTTAGAAAAATACCTCAATCCATAAGAATATCGTAATAACCCATACTTATTAGCGGGCAATGAGGAAAAATTACATCCACTGATTGTGAAAGCCTTTTAATGATGTACAATTATAATTTAATACACGATGCGTTTAAAAATCATTTGGTATTCACGGTATCGAAGCTGCCTAGGCAATACACGCAGTAAAAGTGAATTGTTCGCGACGCATCGCTTGAGAATCAACGTTAACTCCGCGATTCGCGAAGTTAACATTTTACAGAGGTAAACGACTGACGGTAGCATCGTTCGCTCATTCAAAATAATCATCGCACTGCAATTCAAAGGCATTCGCTAAAACGAAAAGCTTGAGAATAAAGCAGCGCGTGCTCGCGGCCACTAAACAGGGCAAAAGAAACACGAAACGCCCGCAAATTGGCGCTCGAAGCCGAAGGTGCGTGCGTTTCGAGTAAAACCGCAATCGGAGAGTCATCAGGGATCGCGAGCCCCGGAGTTTGACGAGCGAAGAGAAGCCCATCGGGCCAACGGTGCGAGCAAATCGATGATCAAAGTGTATCATCGAGTCGCGATACATCGGGAGAAAGGTGCCACGGCGGGTCCGGACAGGTGAGGCAGAGACGCTCACACGCACGCGTACAGGCCACACACACGCACTGCTAAAGAGGCTAAAAAGGAGGCGACGCGGGACAGGTTTAGTTCGGGTAGGAGCGTTGGTGGTGGCGCGCGCCCCGGTCTCTCTTCTTGTAATATTATTGATCGGTCATCGGAGCCGTGCACCGAGGAAATCGTCTCTTTATTACAAGCCAATCGCTGCACCCGCTCCGTAATTAATAACGCGTTTGACCCAAATTCTAGACTTGTGCCAAACCTATTTTTATGGTTGTCCATCGAAATACCTACTTTTCACGCCCGTCGACATCGCGTCGATGTTCAATTTTCAATTGATCAATTACGAGACTAATCAATGTACTCAAACTGAAACGGCCCACACTTGCAACTAACTGTATTGAATAAATGAAATTGAATAAATAGTCGGAACATCGTACGGTATATAAATTCATTTCATTTGGTCGCAAGTTTACCGAATTTTTAGAAATACAGTTGTTCTTCGATTAAAAATATGAGTTAGTACATGTACACAATTAAGTGATGTTAGTGGGCATTTGATATATAAAATGAATAAGTTATTTTCATAGTACGAGCTTAGATGCAATACAATTTAATCACCCGGATGTAACGATTTTCTTCTTTTGCACCAAAACACTTTACATCTATAAATCCATGATGTATACGAGAAAAATGAATCCCAGTTAAATTGAAAAATAATCTCAATAATTTAAAATTCAAACTTGTAAGACACGACACAAATAAAAATTTACACTAATGTTGTTATTGCATCGTTCGACAAGAATTATTACGTATGCTTTCGCAAAATAGATTTTTACATTTCCTTAAATTAAAAAAGTATCAAATAAAATATCAATAAAAATCAGAAAGTAGTGCTTTTGACACTTTTTATTTTTCCATCTCGTACATAATGTTATTCGTGCTTTTTTGTAATTGAATAAAAAAAAAAAAAAATAAAAAAAAAAAAACCTAAAGTGCATGAATCAGTATTTGCTATTAAAATTCTAAAAATATATATGTAAAAACAGGCTCTCAAGTTGAAAATCATCCGACAAGCCAAAGTAAAATTAGTTTCACTTTAAGTTTATATAAAGCAAATGATGCACCGACGTGCTTATTATTATTATTATTATTATTATCATCATCATTATGCGTTCTTATTTGTTATTCTGGCAGGATTATAAATTTATAAAAATAATAAAAAAGTATTTTTATTCTTTTCAAGTCGAGCACAGTTGAAGGAATCCATGGCTCTGATGACAACTTCCATATTGATCAAGCCTACTGCCAACTGTTGGGGCGGGGCGCATTACTGCCTCTGTAATATATTTTTCTCTCGTTCTCACTTGCTCTCTTTATGCGCAGAAAAGGGCGCAAAACTCGAAGGAAAAAATAGTAGGAAGGTGGCAACTCTATATCTTTGTATTGCAGATGCATGTATTGCACTGCGATGCAATACAACAAATACCAGCTCCCTTAACTATGCAAAACTCGTTTTCAACATGAGGAATACACGCGTTAAGATTTTAAGAGTTTACACTTACTTTATACAATGAGCTTGAGGAGTGGAAAAACTCGAAAAGTATTAAAATAAATTGCATAAAAAAAGTAACTCAGTTGTTATTAAGCTCAATACTAAAAATTCACGTAAAGTTTATTTAAAAAGAGACCTAAATACTTCATTTGCGATATATATTCTTCGTATAAAGATTCATTCAAAGTTAGAAACACATGTTCTCCAAACAAAGGAAACCCGAATCAATCTACATGAACGGTTATGGGGCCGCTCATTGTCAATCGGTATTTAATTACATTTCCACATTTCATTGAGCAGGAGCTGGCATTTGACCCGTACACGTAGAAAGAAAAGAACAATCTTTGCAATTATTATAAGGCAGAAGTTTTATCTTTTCTCTGGGTTCGAAGGCATACAATGTACAGAAATCGCTGACTACGATAAGCACATTGAGCAGTTCGGTCATGCTCGAGTTGCCCCAGTAAGGTGTCCCCCATTTCCGGAGAAAAGTGTGTGCAAGTAGCAGTTGGATAGTAAATGTCGAGCGAGTGCACTTGTATTGAATGAGCTTATACCCAGTTGGTCGACAAATTTTGGATGTTTCTGAGTTAGAATCGAAAAAATGCTTGTCCATTTTGGCGTTGTTATAGTTTTAAGTAGGCTTTCTAAGGCAACTTGATCGAATGTCTGGGACTTGATTATTTTAGATATTCGGCTTTCTGTTACTTTACGAGCTGCCATTGCATTTTGTAAAAGAATATTTGAAACCAAAGAAAATTCATAACACTTTTTGGAACTTTTACTATCAGAGGGTTACTACTAGCGACAAATTCTGTACGTGCTTTTAAGCATTTCATGTTATCCAAACGAAATTAAAGTAAAAAGTAAAAGTATTTTTTAAATTACTTTTTCACTAATAGTGGCTCGTATCTAAAAGAAATTACAAAAAATCAGCACTCAATGCAGTTGGATAATGTTAATTCAATAGAAATTGCACTTGTAACCGTTTGTTGCGTAAATTAGAATATTTAAAAACTCGTACTCTGTAAAAGCGATTTACTCCTGCGACAAAAGTACCTTATATACTGTATACTGTGACAATACGAAAAGTTTTTGTTGATTTCCTTACGACCGAAGGAGAAGGTATTTCCAGTGCTATCACGATGGTCCAGTTGCAACAAAGTTAAGGTGCGGTAAACGAAACTAAAAACAGTGCATTTGTCATACTCACGAGGAGACGTTGACCTCAAAAAGAGAATACAAGCAACTTACTGCTTTAGCTTGCATGCTATATTTTGCCTTGACTATTAAAATTAATCTTAACTAATAAAGATACGTTTGATTTACAATTTATTTACTTATCATACCAGTAAATGTATCTCTTATGATAGATAATACGCCGAGCAAATGTTTAAAAAATTGGATTTGCAAAGAGGAAGATGACAATTGTGTTTGCAAGTAAAACAGAATGCTGTGATACCAATGAACAATATGTTAATCATTTAATTATTACTGAACCGACATTCTCACATTAACATCAAGTGTAATAATTCAAAAGTACGTCGATATCTTTTCAAAATAAAAATCTTAATATTTAATATATATTTATATATGAATCAATTATATATTGATTATGTACGTGAAGAAAAATACGCGAATACAAAATTCTCATATTCAGCGCAATTATGAAAGTAATTTATATGAAAGTAATAAATACTTCTAGAGAAAATATAATGTCAAACGTAATAATTGGAAACTGAAAAAATCGAGGGCACTTGTCGAAAAACAAATGCTTGTCAATGGGCTAACAAACATGTTCTTCGTTTTCTCAAAAATATAAATCAATGCTTTGCATTTATGAGATTTACAAATGGTAAGAATTGACAAGTTATACACACATTATATATACGAAACTACAAAATTATATGATTATTAAATTCAAGGCAGGTAATGATTATAAATAAATTTAATGCTTTCGTTATAACGAAAATAGTAAAATAATAAAAAGTGAAAACATACGGAATTTCAGCGAAGAATCGAGTATGCATTTTTTAATTGCATCAATTTTAATATTATTAAAATATGTACCGATGAAATTTGATAAATAATCATAATTTTAAATAACTTTTTAACCTTAAATTAATGGAAGAGAAAACTGAGGGACGTTAAACATTCACTCAACAAGTATACTTAGCAACGACTTTAATCTATACTGATCTATACTCTTATATTTCTGATCCCGTTTTAGAAGTCGTCTTGTACAAATACTAATGTATGATTCGTGATATGCGCTCTAATGTATGCACGAGTACGTGTGTGAGGGTTAAGTCGTGGGGTTGACGGATTGATTTTCAGCTGGCGTTTACGTGACGTTGGTTTAACGAGAAGCTATGGTTTAACGAACGCAACATCCAAAAAAAAAATTCTACTAGCACGCGTCTTTCAAAAAAATGTAATATATGCTTCTACACTTGTTTAAGTTATTTAAAAAATATCGAATCTTGATATTTTTATTCGTCACTAACAAATGTACGATTGATATAATGCCAATCAAAACATTTGCTTTTTTCATGCAATACTTTTGAATTATAACTGTATATACTGTACACATTCGCAGTATGATGTAAATATTTATATTATTTATATTATAAATAGTGCTTACTTGCAGCAATTCTTATATAGATTGCCGTTGAAATTACCAAATTATTTTCATTTGAAAATCAAATTACATTGAGTATTGAGTATTTTAATGAGTATTTATCATAGCATTTCGGGAGTTATTAAATATTTTCAATTAAATAATTTTCTGCAATACCTTGAAGCTAATTTTTGAAATGTGTACTACCAATAGAGGTAAATTTAAAAGAATCCCTTTAGAAAAGCTTGACTGGTATAAGAAACGCTAAACTAAAGAAAGTAATTGATAAAATCTTGTAAATGATGCCAAGAATCGTTAGTATAAACGTTATCTTTTTATTATTTGTTCGGTGACCAAATTAATATTTTGCAAATTAAAAAATTCATCGCGTCATCAATTTGATATAAAATAATATTATGCAAATTTTGACAAAAGATAAGATATTTTAGCTCGTGTACCAATATACAAAGAAGATTATGTATTAGACTTGTGAAACAAGGCAAATAAAATCGAATCGAAAAGTTAAGTTAGCCGAACAGGAAAATTTTAAACCGCGACTGCAAGTTTACCGAAGATTAAGCAGACATAGTTGGCCGTCATCCAAAGCATGGCCAAAGTCTTTGGGGTACTGACCCGCGTACTTTTTCGTTGTACATGTATTGAATACTGCACATTTTGAATTTATATTGTATGAACACGTATATGCGGGATATCGATACACGTAACTCTGAATTATGCCTAGGTGTACAAGAAGAACCACTGCCGCAGTCTCGAAGGCTTTCGAAAAATTCATAGACACTGGCACACACTTAGAACTGTATATTCTTCACTATCTCCTAGATTACAACGAATAAAAATCTCTTTTAGAATGAATTTTAACTCGAAGGCAAATAAGAAATATTTAAAGTGAAAATTCGCGGGAGTACTTAGTACTAAGTACAGTTAATTCTAATAATTTTAATTCTAATAATTTGCAATTTCGATAAAATGACTACAATGTATAATCAATGTATAATCAATCGCAATAGAATGCTATCTAAGCAATTTTCCTTGGGATATTTAGCTTGTTTCCAATGATATTCTTCGATGCAAAGCTTCTTAGTTTTATGTCGTGGATTCAGATTGCTTCTTAGTTAGTGTAATGGAATATTGATTTGAAAACAGAATAAAAATCAGTAGTTTACAAGATTTCCAAATTGATTTCCAATTTATTGAAAATAATTAACAGTAATATCTGGTGTTATTAGTCGAATTTGCTCATTGATATATTTGAAAAATTTGTACCAGTATTGCTTTGAGAATAAGTCTTTAAAATATATCGTCTTATGTATTTATATATTGACATAATATTCATTAGGCTTGTATTCACTATTACTAGTGCAATTATATATAAATTAATAAAAATTAATTACGATTTTAAATATATTAATATTTTCTCAGAAAGATTTGAGTTTAAGACGTATATATCAACAAAAGTGGATAGCCACTTCTCTATTAAAATAAAATACGCATGAATAAGAAGAGATGAAATATCGAATAAAACTTATGAATAAATTTACTTATGAATATTATTACTCTGTCATACATGATTGAGAAAAATTTAAAATAATGTATGTAATTTGTTTAGTTAATTACAAGTAAAAATCCTAACTCTACATAATCGTTGAAAGCAAATGATGATGAAACAACTCGTAACTAAAGCTAAAAAAAGAATAAAAGACGTGACGTAAAATAACTTAATGTAATGAGACGAATATAAGATGCACCATCTACTAATTACGAATTACTGCATTGCACGAACTATTTTCACGAACTCTATTGAATTTTTATTTTACAGATAATTAACCAAGATAGTGCTAGTTAAAAAAATCATACATCTTCTTTTATTATACATTAGACACTATAGGTATATTTGAGATCCGAATTATTATTTAATAAATTGAATTTTTTAATAAGATTTTATTGCCGTTGCACTGCCATTACTGTTCAACTATACAATATTAATTTTTGTAACATAAATTTTACATCCAATCCAATATACAATAGTAGTTGACAGTAGAACCGAGGAAAAACCGAGGTGAAATTTATAAAGAAATTTAAGCTTATACCGATTTAAATATCATTCGTAAATATTCAAAAATCAAATTAGTCCGTTTATTTAAATAAGTCTAATTTAAGAAGTCTTGAAAAGTTAGTAAAATTCATGTTCATTGTGTTTCGTTTTTTTAAAATATTATTAGAATTTCCTTAATCCTATTTTCTTCACTTTTTCTAAAATGATATATTGTAATATTCTTTTAGATGTGGTAATCATAAAAGACTATTTTTAAACTTGGCAAAGAATATTCTCTGAACGATGGAATAAAAAAAACAAACTGTAATAAAGACATACGCAAGAAATTATCTTCGTACGTTACCATTCACTTCGTTGAATATATATCAACTAATTAAGATGTCAATGGCTTTAAGAGATTCCAGATACTTTAATAAAGTAATTATTTGAAAACGAATATTTGTCAGAAAAAGGAAATACTTGATAAAATCCCGTTATCAAACAACTTCCAACCTGAAGCTCAACACTAGTAGGTCTTGTGAAAAATACCATAATTATACGTGTTTGCGTAGTACAGCATCAAGCGCGAAAAAAAAAACTTCAACTTCAAAAGTAAGGCGAAGTCTGTCCAACTTCCACTGCACTACACCGAAAGACTTCAGACAGCCTCCCTGCCTCTGACGTAAAAACGTTTTTCAGAAGGTGGTTCAGACGACGAATGGCAAAGAGCGCGGAACGAGAATAGAAAGGCATGTGGTACGCGAGAAAAATTATACATGACCCGGAAAAAGAAGAAAAACTTTCACGGAATTGCTATTACATGTAAACATATATGTGTATTGCACGTCCTGAATTATAAGAGGCAAATCCCGTCCAACAGCGTAACCGCAACGCGTACCTGCGATCGCTCACGGCTTAACTATTCTCTTTTGCGCTTCAAATCGAGTCTCTCTCTCTCTCTCTCTAACGCGTGCATGCTCTCGACACTGTGAATGCTGAAGCAAACATTCGCGCACACGTGCGTTCTTACGCAATGCAATAATGCTTAGGCCAGTGACTCTCAGCTTCCTCTGAATTGATCTTCAACGATCTATGGGCTATGCGATGTACAGGCCATTACGCGAGTCTTGCTTATGCAGCTAATCGTTTCATTCTCTTATAATGCCATCTCCATTATCTACGTAGAAATCGTGAACCTACTACTGACCCACATCTTTCCATTATTTCAGTCTTAGATTAAAGATACGACCGACCGTGTGTCAACTAAATATTTTAATCTTCCTTTTTTCTTCCACGTCTAGTTCTTTCCATTGTTCTGTTCCTTTTTACTTTCTTCGGGAAAACCATGTTTCAGATGTTGATTCTGAATATTGAATGGCCACAGCTTGAACTAAATGTCCGGATTATAGGTTTAAACAATTAGGAACTACTAAGAAAACTTTTACAAAAACAGTGGTATTTTTCTAGAAGAAATGTTGTAAAATAATCTTAAAAAAGAGGATTAAAAGAAATATTTGCGGCAATACGGTAAATTGATTTCTTTGTTTTTGTGCTTAATAAATTATCTTTGCTGGTCCTCGATGTAACGAATGGCCGATCCTCGGGCACATCCATCGGGAGAATGCTAAGGAATCCGGTAATATACGTCTCGGCGTGCAAAAGAGTCGATTTCCTGGCTGAGCAGATCATTCGAGCGTGAAGTTTTGCTGTACCGAACATCTCTGCTTTGGCGTTGACGTCCCAGTCTTGCGAAACTATCCAACTACACGATTTACCATTTTACAATGCAATCCTTACGGATGCCATTATTCGATTTTATATTATAAACAGTAAACCTACACTGTTAAAACAGTTGTAATTCCATATTGAATCAATGGCTGGCGTTTTTTCAAAATTTTCGAAATATATCCAATATAGGTAAATCATAATAATGGAAAGTAAAAATAAAAATGGCGTACATATTGAAATTTTCAACAATTTGCCAATCTAATCATCTTATACATTTTTCATAAAGATTATTTAAAGTCGATTGATTCTCTGTTTGATATTAAAGAAAAAACGGTACTCTCATGCGCTACTCTTATCCGTATCAAAATACTTTTTTTTTCTTCTAAAATAGTACTAGTGGTAATTATAGGATTTATTGATTTATGAATAAATTATATAAATACTGAAATAGAAGAAAGAAATAGACACATTTTGCAAGACCTGCGTAAACGCAAATAAAGTTCACGTGAATTTACGCGATAAATAACATAAAATTAAACAATGGACAAAATGGTCGCCCTACGGTAAATTAACCGCACTTCAAAACGTACAAGTGCAAATATAAAAGTTCAGTACGATACGCCAGCTAGTTTACCGAGAAAATTAAAACTGCGGCTGTTTATTTTAATACGCGTAATTTTTATGATCAGCATTTGACAAATTTTTATCCGTGAAAGCCTATATATGTTTGACAAGCCTATTTCTTGCGCAGTACTGCTGTTAAAGCCGTGAGCGTGTGAGAGAGACTGAGTTGGCCTACGTGTACAGCCTCGTATAAAATACAGAAGAAAGTTGCTCTCAACCAAGCCATCAGTTGACTACATTCTAGCGGCTTAATGCTAGTGCACATTGTTTGAGTTTGAGTTAACACACGCTTTCTCAGGCGTATGAATCACAATAGCCATTGAGCAAGATTACAGTTTCCGTGTAAAGCTTATCTACGTACGCCGAAAATGTGCGTACAACTGTCAAGAGACATATGTAAAAGAAGAAAAGTGACGGAACGCATCGACGGTGTGCAATACTAGAGCTGTGAGCGATAGCTCAAGCAGTGCGATGGTACATAGGAAACGACCGGAAATGCAGCGTCACGCAATATGTATCTCTTCTGCCGGAAGAGAAAACAATCCAAGATTGGCTATTCAGCAGATAACGCCAAGATAGGAGCATGAACGTCGAGAAAAAATGGGTCTGGATCGCATGGCCGAGACGGAAGATTTCATTGCCAAATCGGATGTCCTCGCACTGCCCGTAAACTCTCCCGTACAAATTAGTCTCAATTCAAAGTATGAAACGACGAGGGGCGACTGAATGTAAAACAATCCTTGTCGAATACTTGCCCACGCTGCTCCACCTAATCGTTTCCACGTATTTTTACAGTGCATGGAATTTTTATAGTTTACTTCCTACGCTTTAATTTAAAGAAATTATCGCATTAATGTAAGAACATTAATGTTTGAAATAAAAGAAAACTAATGGTAAAGCTAATTCCTGATCAGTTCTACGGTTAAATATTTGTCCTGATATCATTGGTGAACCCCAAATTCCAACATTTATGAAAAATGCAGAGAAATATTAATCACAAATAATACATATTTTTCAAGCATAAAACTTTGAATGAGTGGCTAATTTAAAAACATTCGAAAACTTGCTAAAAACTTGCGATAAAGGAAAATAATAATAAATGCTTTCAAACAGTTTTACCATGTGTTATCTTTGCAAAAATTATATTAATACTGTAAGCATATTACTTTAAACCGCTAATTTACAACTATTTAACCATCTCCACATTTTTCTGCGATAAAAGTTGTCTTAACATACTCGCAGTTAATATTAATTCCATATTTGTCCTGTTACTTGAATTACAGTAGATTTACGAAAAAATGATAAAAGAAGAAAATTTTATCAATAAAAAACGAACATCTTTTGACGTACTTATTCTGGAAGTAAGTGATAAAATGTTTTCCAAAAATTTAGACATATAAAAAATGATATCATATTTAATTTTATATCCATTTTATAATATGAAAAAATGTTTGCGTTCTGTTTCATAAAGCCTGGAAAATTCTACAGTTACATAACGCTTTATAAATAATATGATTCATCCTGTATCATTAATAACAGCTGATCATGAAGCATACAAAAGCACATAAAATATTTCTCTCAAGATGTAAACAAATAATTAATCAAGAATCTTAAACGTAAAAGTAGGAAATTGATCGTTGGCGTAGCTGTTGTACAATTTTCGTGCAATTTCTGCTACTCTAATCTTTAATGTGACAAAGTATAAGTAAGAAATACAAGTGTGAAAAGCGGTACTTGTTTCGTGGGCAGTTGCGTAGTATCTCGAAAGAACTGTGCTTCTTCTTTTTCCCCCACCATCGCCCTCTCCACCTCGGACACTCGCTCTCGCTCTCTCTCTCTCTCTCTCGCTCTCTCGTGTATTATTTAAGCTCATTGGCTTTTCAGATTACGCCGTGTTCATATTTGACAAATGAAGTAATACAAAACAATCGTCAGTTTACTCTAAACGTAATCTTGATTGGAATTTTACTTCTATTAAAATGAATTTTAACTGTTTTGTAGTCGAATAAAATTATTCCTCATTCTCAATAGACTTAGATCCAATAATTCTACACTTTTGTAAAGTAACCTACATAGCGCTCGTGATACTCGTTATCTAATTATCACTCGTCATCGTTACTAAGTTTTAAAATTA
Source organism: Wiebesia pumilae (assembly GCA_018907045.1). Lineage (NCBI taxonomy): Eukaryota > Metazoa > Arthropoda > Insecta > Hymenoptera > Agaonidae > Wiebesia > Wiebesia pumilae. The sequence continues at coordinate 5,788,321 of JACCHZ010000192.1, forward strand.
AGTCGCGAAACCGAAAAAATATCAAACAATCTTGCAAATTTTTCACCTCTCCTACGCTTATTAAAAAATAATAGGGTTCAAAGTACACAACACTTAGTATTATTTTGCCCAGATATTTATACCTTTTCAAGAGGAGAACAGTTACCATTTTTTATTTGAATTGTTTACTCAGGTAAAATAAAATCAATAAAATACGAATATTGAATTGAATCATCTTAAAATTTATTATATATTTTGTCATATATATGTACATATATATTTCTATTTATTTACAAACAAATCTTATATTAAAAAAGAATTATAAATTTCAAAGTATTAACGTACGCGCGCGCGAGTGTGATTTGACAGTTACGGCATGCGTATGTATGCAACCTATGGAGTCGCATCCCATTTTTATTTTTATTCGCTTATTTGTAAAATACGCGTCAACTTAAGTGATTAAAGAGCGTATGATATAATCTTAACTTGTAAGGAGTAGAATAATTAATCCTCGAGTACGTCTATTTCTGGGTGGGGCTCACTAGATCTAGTGGAATTCCATAAGAACGTTGGCCCCTCGAGATTATGATAACATTTTCACGGGCACAACGGTATACGCTATAATTACATTACACAATTCTGAAAGCATAATTACGGCGGAATTTTCTTTTGATAATAATAAACGATAATAGTTAGATTTAAAAAACAGAATTTAGTAAATATTAGTTTTTAAAGCATTTTCAACTGTAAATTCTTGAAGTATATTTTTCTCTAGCGTTGACATTTCAGCAACGATATATAGCAACAATAAAATAGTGATTCATAGAAAAGAAAAATGATCGTACATACTTTTTAGCTTTAAATTAATAGTAATGTTATCTTATTGATTCAATTCAACATAAAATTTGATATAAATATCATAGCTGACGAATGCATAAACATGTAAAATGTAATATGTGCATTCGCTCCAAAGAAAAAAAATACTAACACTTTACTAACGTTTAAAGATTTTTTAAATATTCAAATAGTACTGAAATATTAATTAGCTTACATTTTTATGAAAATGCAATTAAATATTGAATAGTTTTATAAAAACTTAAAAAACGAAAATAAACCGTAAATTATATTGGTACTAATTATATGCTACCGTGTATGAAATGGAAAATAATTGACGTAAGTTATGTTTAATATGCTACACTACTTTAAAATATATTTATTCATGGACAGACATTCAATCAATTTCGAGGTGTTATTCTTTGAATTATTCAAACTCTTACCAAAAGCTTTCGATCTTTTTGATTTCATTAATTATTGCTGTTTAATGTACTAGCCTTAACTTAGGCGATTCCACGTGATTTAACGATTTCACACGAATTAAGCCGAGAACAGCTTAGAGTACAATTGATTAATATTGTGTTTGATTACTTATTCAACGAGACCCAATATCTGATTAATAAGGATCAAATTTATATTCATTAGGTCAGAATGTTTCACAATTTTCTCAACATCGGTTTCATCCCTATTTAACGTTTCTACAATAATTTCAAATTATGTAAATTGAAAACGTTGAGAAGAATTAAAAATTAATTCGCTAATTGAGAATTCCGAGAATTGCTATATTTTCAATTGCACATTTGTTATCACTGAACTTGTACAAAGATTTTAAATCGTGTCAAATCACTCGAATTAATTTATTTAACATATTTTATATAAATTATTTTAAATTATTTTAAATTTAATATCCCCGGGAGGCATTCCATTATCAACTCTAAAGCCAAGAAATTTCATGTCACTTAAATCATCACCTTGTCCAGACTTACTGGACAATATAGAACTCCATTCCTATTTTCTCGAGGAACTTACTGCAGTAACCTAGATCCCACCTCTTTTGAGACCGAATTAATTAGTCATCACCCAGAACTAAACATTTCTCGGGAAATACTCCAAACGGACATCCAATTTCATAAAATTGCATTAGCAATCGAACCAATCAGTTGCCTAAAACTACTGCCACTTGCAATACCACTAAACCTCTTATACCTATTACCATCAGCAGTTCTAATTGTGTTATTCACAAAGCAACGTTTTAATGAATAAAATAACAGTATCATTCGGGGAGCACCTGCAACGCCATGTTCTTCGTAATGTATTAAATCAAATATTAAGTAGTGAGATATCAAGGGTAATAGAAATTAACCATCCTGGAAGAGTCTTATCGAATTTCTTAAAATCAATACCAGTAAAGTTTCCTTTTCCACGAAAACGTTTACAAATCCTATTTACTCCACCGATAGCGAACTCAAAACCATAAGCAATAGGTCTGCAATGCTCAGGTTGCTTTTGATAAGCTTTTATTAATGGTAAGCAAATACAGCTTCCATAAAAGTTAATGTGGTCGGATAGTCCTAGACAGCTCGTATGTTATATTCACCTTCTTCACGCGTGGGGAACCTTACACGCGCAAGGCGATCAGGAAATGGATGTCACGTCCATCCTTGATAAGCTATGCACATTTTTCGTACTCTTCTGACTGCATAAGAATCATTTCCAATATCGCCTTTCGTTTTATATCCGAATGTCGTCCAAGGCAAACCTGGCGACTTGGAGCAAATGTCCATTTGCTCAAGACGTAACATTTTAACTCGCACGGTCAATTGTAACATTTTACATGTGCGCATTATCGCTAAATCGAGCATATCGCTTTTCGGCCGGGTAGGTGACATAACTACGAATTCCTTGAGATCTTGTTTAATTAATCTCCGTGATACGGAGGATCCCCAAAGGGGTAAATCAATCTCTGAAAAGAATGGAGTCTGATCCACCGAATCATACGTACGTTTGGCAAAGACCTGTACTCTTCCAAGGAATGTTAACATTTTCAATGCGGTAAGTAGCTCAATTATAATGGGTCTGATATCAGTATCCCTGAAAAATATTTAAAATATTTAAAACTACTTGACAGTTACGACGGATTTAAAAGAAATCATTTATCTAATAATTACTAAGAAATTATGTCTGCGGTGGTCTGCTTCCTCGTGAAAGGGCTACTTTTAAGTAGCCCTGAAGCGTTACCGAATGAGTGTAATGTCATCTTATCGAGCTTCGCTCTGCAATAATAACGTGTCGTTTTCACATTGAGTTTCTTTCTCTACCCGATTGTCTATTGCTTATCTCTAAAACGACGATTGCGTTTATCGGATCGATTCAGCTTGTTTAAAACGCTCCTTTTGCTTTGCGTCGTCGACTTTCTTTGCGATTGATGCTATTTTTATGTACGATATCTTGGACGCAAAAACGTTGATACTTGTTAGCCAAAAAATAACTGACATATTTAATTATACACGGGTGTCTACTACGATGATTATGCACTTCCACCCTTCGTTTCTTAGACGCGGGAAAGCGTCGGTCGTTGTATTATGCGTTAAGGAATAAAAGCGCCTCCTTCCGCGTCAAAATATTAAACGTCAACAAAAACAGCCACAGCGGGAGAAAATATCTGTTTGTTGTAGAAAGACTTTTCCTCTAACGGAGTATATTTTATACGCAAAATGAGCTACGATGAATATCGTAAACGACTGATGTTGCAGTTTACAACTGTCGAAAGATGGATGTATATGGTGTACATGGCTACAGCCAGGCGAATACGAAAGAAAATTACGAAAATCCGCTCAAGGAAAAGTTCAGAAATAGTAAAAAAAACGTAATATTTTCCAATTTTTTTAATTCGGCGATATACGTTCGCATCGCTGTTTACCGCGGAAATGAACCGGACAACAGTAATCCTCACTCTTTAACAAATCCTCAAGAATTTGTGCTTTTCCATTACATACCTAATAAAGATACAGTGCCTCGGTACTACCTAGTTCATATCGTAAACAGGAAATAACGAAAATTTTTGTTATTATTGTGAGCTCTTAACTGATAACGAAAACAACCTAATGAGAAAGCAAGAGACCAGAGCAAAAGTTACTCGAATATTGGACAAAAAAAAAAACCAAAAAAAACTGCGATTGTTGTAAATGTTCAGTACCGTGAATGATGCAAGAAGAAAAGAAAGCACTACAAAGCAATGTTTTCTTCAAAAGTACGTGTCAGAAGTGTGTATTAAGGCACGTCCCCGAACCGTTTGCCAGGATTTATTCCACGGTCATCCTTACGACGCGCCTAAGCATGAACACCCCCTGCGTAGCCGGCGCCCCACGTCGGGACGTCGTTGTGTCGTTATCGTACGCGCGATTACGTACAATTCTCTTCGAGTTGGGCGAATCGAGCCCCGAGCGCTACGGCCCTGCCCTCTTCCAAGGATCCCCGCGAGTACGTGCTTTCTATGTGTGCACGCGTGAGTAAGAGATAGAGTGATAGCGAGAGAGCGAGTGAGAGCGAGTGAGAGAGAGAGAGAGAGAGAGAGAGAGAGAGAGAGAGAGAGAACGGCGAAAGAAAGAGAGAGACAGAGTATTAGCCTGGACTGGGAAGAGTCGGAGACCCCCCGATACATAAAGAGGAACTCGCGTACGGTCTCCCTAGCACATGGAGGCGCGCCTCCTCGAGGACGTTACCGCCTCGATCACCTCTTACGGGTCGCCGCCTCTACGTCCGCATCGGGTCTCCCCCGTGTAGACATATCGCGCAGGCTGTCGAAACGCACTCACCATTTTGGCCGGCGCCGCACACGCCAGCAACAACGGTAGCATAACTTTCTGGAGCACCGTTCACGGAGAAGTGTACGTGTTGCCGCTGCCGCTGCTGCTAGTGATCCGTCGTCCGCAACGACGAGGGTCGCTCGTCGAGAGGCGACCGCTGGCCAAACCGCCTAGGTCCGGTCCGTCTGGGCGTCTCTGGACTCGATGGGCGGGCGACGACGTCGACGAGGACGAGGACCACAGTTGGTACACAACACACACAGCGCAGTTAAAATGGCGTTTACGCTCCTCGATCCAAGAGAGCGAGAGAGCAGTCTGTGCGGCGAGTGGACGGCACGACACTCGTATCTCGCGAGTTGCACACATACACGCCCACGGAGAAACTGGTGGAACCGAGAGGGAGCAGTCACTGAATATCCCGTGCGCGGACTCCAGAGCTGCGGACCGATGCCGAGACCGATGAACGCGATACTAGCGCCACTGTCGACAACCGACGCCAAGTCCGTAGTCGGTAATAATCCAACCTCGAACACCGGTCGAGTCGACACATTCACGAGCGTCGATAGATCCCGACACATTTCGAGCCTATAATATTGGCTTCCATTTCAATTTAACAATGGAACTCAATTTAAGGTGCTTATATGTAACGCTGCTGCTTCACATGGAATACCGACTAAACTTTCAAAATACACAAGCTTATGTACTAATGATGGATTTCGCCTTATTACTAGGTGGATTCGATGGTTGAAGGTGTCCCTACGGTTAGCGCATTCGTGCTATATTTGTTATTATATTATTTGCAATCGACAATTTCAATAATTCAATTTTAAGCATGAAAGCGGTATGATATTTTCGTCGCTACGTGGCGCAACGTGTACTGTAATGTTTCGATCTTATATTCATTTGATCTATAAAAGGGACCTAGTTTGAGGGACGTCGATTACCATGTATTGTATTCGGTAATTGTGTACGAGCGTTATTTACATGGAAGAAATAGAAATACTTTGAATACTTTGGAAAAATTAAGTTACCGCTTTACCAGATTTAATCAATTAATCGTTTAAAAATTCGACATGACCGATGATGCGGAACAGGTATGTTGTAATTCTCTTAACAACTGTACAAATATTTTACAAACGTTTAGTATAACCTAAAATTGAATTAGGTACCGGCAATAAATGTGAAAGAGCCGCTGGATTTGATTAGGTTGAGCTTAGACGAACGGATTTATGTAAAAATGAGGAACGAGAGAGAACTTCGTGGACGCTTACATGTAAATATAAATATTCTTTTCGCTTATATCGAAAAAAATTTTAAAATATACATTACTTGTAGGCTTACGATCAGCACTTGAATATGGTACTTGGTGAGGTTGAAGAGACTGTTACTACTATCGAAATCGATGAAGAGACTTATGAAGAAGTTTATCGCACGACTAAAAGGAATATACCAATGCTATTTGTCAGAGGCGATGGAGTTATACTGGTTTCACCTCCCAGTATGAGGGCAGCGATATAGTAATATCATACTGCGTGTTACTTATGAGAACCAATATGTTATCATATGCGTGATATATTCTTCTGAAAAATCTTTTTTATGAAACCTATACCTATTTGATTTAAGAATTAAATATAAGAGAATTATTTAATAATTATCATTGTTTATTTTATGTACATACATCACTATATTATATGCAAGGACTTAAATTTGATAGCCTTTTAATTAATCTTTCACTCTTGATTCGGAATTAACGTTTCTGTTGTACTATAAGCTTCAGTTTTTTATGTACGCTTGAATCTGAGCTGTTAAATCTTCGATTCTTTGTTCTTTAAACCTGAGCATACTCTCTAAATGTTCAACTTTTTTTAATAGTATTTGAATAGCTTGTGTTTTTTCATCTAATTCCTTTTTTAATTTGATAACTGCCTTGCGTGGTATAGTTTGATTTAATGATTCTTCAGGGTTTATAGCTTCTTTAATTGTTTCTACAATTATGTTTGGAAATTAAAAAAGCCCCCATTATTTATGTATGCATCACATTGTTCTTACCGTTTACGTCCGATTCTGTACATCCTTTAAATAACGAGTTTCGATCTGCATTACAATCTTTTATGATCTTGGAACGTACTTCGAATAAAAGTTTTTCGATTTCTCCAGGTTGTGACTGAGCTAATCGACTTATAATATCCTTATTAAGTTTAATATCAATCTTAGGAAATACTTTGCGATTTAATGTGTACCAATTGTCAAGCTTCTTTGCTATACTAGAACCTGGAATATAATTCTGAATCTCGACATGTCTAGGATAGTATCTTTTTAGTAATTCTGCCATCAATACTAAATATAAATAAGAAAAAATTCACGTTATATTTCGTCGAATGCATACCTATCTTATATTTTTAAAAGTATAAAAAAACTTCCAATGGAAGAACATTAACTATCTTTAAGATCATTAAGTAAATTACTTTTAACAGATTCAGCACTAACTTAAAAGATTCATTTTTAAACAATTTAATTAATACTTAGATAAATAATAATGCAAAAAACTATTTTCTTTTTTAGATTAACTTAAAAATAATTATGTTTTAACTTTTATATTTGAATCTAGAGAAAACTATCAGCGATCATGAAGTGATATTTTATATCACATATTATGAATTACCAGTTGTTAAGGTTTGTAAGATAATGCAAAATTTTTTTTTTACAAAATAATTGCAATTCTAAATCAATATGTCAAGTAAAAACTAGTTCTTAAATTAGACTGAAATAAAATAATTTTTACTAAGCAAAAATTCATACTATATATAATACATTGCAAAACAAGTAGTTAAAAATAATTTGTTGAAATGAAATTATTAAAATACTGTCGTTAAAAAAATCGTATCTACTTTAAAATATCGAAAACATAATTAAAAAAGCCTTATTGTAACATTAAACTTTCTTTTACAAATCACAAACTAATTCGTTCTGTACAAATGAAACTTATGAGATTAGTTTCATAATTCAGTATAAATATAAAAAATATAAATTACTGAATATTTAAAAGGCTAAACAGATTATATAATAGTCATATTTGTAAACGACAAGCTGCCGCAATATAAGCAAGAGTAAATTAAAACCGATGTTCTGTTTATTTAAAAATGCATCCGTTACATAAGTACAAAATATTATTTATGAAAATATATTATTTCATTAATTGATATCGACAAAAGAGGAGTAAACAGTTTGAAAAATATTATGTTTGCAATTGTAACGTATTTTCATTAAATTACCTTTAACTATTGGAAATAGAATACAACAATATAGCGCATTTCTTTTAGATTGTTTACAAGATAATTCTTTTTAACGTAGAGTTCTGGGTAGATTTCGCTACTGCAATCTCATATTAATGGAACATGAAAATATTCCATGATTTGCTCGCTCCGTATTACCCATAAAAAGAGCCTGACATTTTTGTCAATCAAATATAAATAACCCGTGACTCACACTTCGTTAAAAGAATTTACAAGCTCTATTTTTCATGTTCTATTAAACTTATAAATTCTATTATAAATTATTATTATGCATATTTAGTAGTTTGTGAATAAGATGCGCATTGATTAAAAATCAATATCCGTCATAGTGCTGAACTTGTCAATAGAAAAATACGCACTACCTCCGTCTGAAAAATCTCTAGCTACGTTTCTTTTTTGCCTGGAGAATGGAATTTGATCGAGCCATGCGTAAATGTCACGCACGTTATCAGCACCAATTTTTGAATCGTTGCACATCGCCTGCAAATATATCTACAATACATTTACAATTGCACTTGTTAAACTTAAAACTTGGTTAAATTTGTTGTGACAACACTACATGTGAACACAAGAGATGTTATTTTCAAGTTGGTAATTATCTTATGCAAAAATTCACGTGTGTTTATTTTGAAAAAAGTGAATAATAGTTATTTAATTTATTCTGTATATTCACGATGATGTATGCCTGGCATTAATTTCTATTTATACATTATTCAATTGATCCGTACAAGATATTAGTGCACGTGGAATAATTGTATCTAATATATTTATTTTTCTTTTTTATTAATAGAGCTGAAAATCGATGGTTGTTTGTCAGAGCCTACGCAATATATGCAAACGTGTCTTTGAAGTTTAGAAAAATATTGGCTATTACGAAATATGTTTCTGCACGTAATGATAAAAATGTCAGTAACGAAACAAAATTCTATCGGGTTAACTTACTTTTTCATTTGTTGCTTTTGCGCTTTTTACTATACGCTAACATTTTTAATGTAATGTATTAAAATATTAGATTTAGTTTTGTATCCCCTTATTACGCAAGTAAAATTACATAAATGAAATTTCTCATTTTTAAAATAATTGATACAACGTTCGAGCTATTTAATCTATCGCCTATATTAAAGCATTAAACGATAAAATATTTATAACAAACAGAAGAAAGAAGCAACGTGCTTTGTTCTAAGAAACGAAATTGCATTTCATTTTATAAATCTTACAAATATATATTTTGCAATTCGTGTGATTCGCATATAAATAAACTCAACCAATTTCTCAAAAGCACGTATAAAAATTGTTACGATAATTTAAGTGAATCATGTTGCGAAATCGTGATACATGTAAAATTACAATATGTTTTACTGAATAATAAGACTTGGCAAATAAATTATTCGAGTGAGAAAAATAATAAGTATATTTTCTAGAAAATTCACGTTTCAATATCTGTACACAAGTTCATGTTGCATTGCGTGCATGTGTACATGAGAAACTTGGGTTTCTTTTGTCTCTAAAGAACATACATAAATTTACATTTTCATGTGTTAAACGGACTTTCATTTTTATGCATATAAAATATAAAACGCGTGGTAAGATAATATCTGCATAACGAATATACACATAAATCTAACTACGCATATGACCGCTAGGCAAATTATATTAATTAACCAATTTTTACTTTTTAGCTAAATTTAGAATCTGCTAAACTAAAACTAGGAATTCTAATTTTTTATTGCAAAATCTTTTGTTTTTGTTTTTGTTTTTTTCTTTTAATGTTAAAGAAAATTAGAAATAGCATAAGTTATCGATTTGTAAGTCACTTATATTTGTACGAATTATTTGAAATAAGTAGAGAGCAAGTTAATACTTTTTCTAAAAAATATTAAATAGTCCATGGACTTCACAATTATTCTAAAATTTAAATACTCTAAATAATAAATGCTTAATTTTGTTGCATAATAATATTTACTAAAAGAAAATCATTATAATAAGTGGTTTTGACAGAACAAGTATTAAGTCGTAAATAGTTCGTACAAATTCATATATCGGTAATTATAAAAGTAATCATTTTTTTATAAATAATATACTAATAAAAATGAAAAATTCTTTTGTAATGTTATCCCGAATTAATTGACAATTACGTGTCCTACAATTTTAATGAAAATGTACCTCCATATTGCATAAGATCTATCGTTAACATTACGTCTTTATAGGTAATACCATGTCTGAACCGAAAAATCTTCGTTACCGATGAATTAATTTTCATAAAATATTGCAACATTTACAAAGTTTTACAGTAATTAACACTATATTAAGAAAGTTAAGGAAAAAGACTTATAAAAAGTTTTGACGCTTGAACAAAACTTAAAACAGGGACTTGATAAGATATAAGAATATATCTGAATATTTGATTTGTTATGAATAAATTTCATTTTATTAATAAAATTCTATATTTAATTGTTAATAACGTATTATGATTTTTAGTTATCTTTATTTGTCCATATTACTATCTGTACAGAAAATCGATTACTTGACTACGCTGATTTATCTTGGCGTCACGTTAAATAGATAAGTTAATAACACAATGTAGTGTAATAGGCAATTAATTTCAATTATTATTCTTCTATATATTACTCTATTCTATGTCGGATGTAGAGTAATTTATAAACTGTACATGCAATCATGAAAATGCATTATAATAAAGAAAATGTTAATATGCCTACTATTTTCAACGTTCTATATCAGAAATGAAAGGCATAAACAACCAACTTACAATGACATTTACCAATAACAAGCAATAAAATTCACGTTGTTGCTAACAATTAAATTTACAAAATAGATAAGAATGCAGAAGCTGAAATAACTTTAAAACTTTAAAACTTTAAAACAATTTTGAATTATAATGCTAAAATGTTTCGATAAAAAAGCTCTTTTCATTCTGGTATAATAAAATGTTACTAAGAATTAAGGAATACACGAAACATCTTTTGTATAAAATAAATGCAGAAAATGACTATTTCAAGTTTCAGAAATAAATATATTGGAAGATATTCAGGAATAAATATATGTTAATGCTACGTTAAATAAGTTGATAATTACGTAATAATATGAAATTTTATATTTGATTCGTTTTGAAAAGTCGCAATTTATAAGAAATTTAAGGCAGAATTTTCTACAGCATTAAAGTCACCCGTTGTTGTGCCTTCAATTAAAAAAATATATATCTTGGAAGATCGCGTAGGAATTATCGAGATGAATTGTTACGGATTTATCAAAGGTACAATAATCGTGAGTCGTTATCTCTTAAATTGTACTTGGTCAATGCTCCTTTAAATCCCAATGATTTATATTTAATTGTACATCCAACGTCCAACGAATATCAATCTAACTATCGTACATTCAACACGTGTAACGTATGAAAGGATAAAAAAAAAGCCATAACCTACATCTACAATAATAATCATAATAATACGAGCAGTAGAGCCAAGTCGTAAGGGAAGCACGACTACATGTGGGGGATGAAAATTTCGCTGCTCTACAGATACAAACATACAAGCCCATTTCCTATTCTTATTGAATCAATGAAAATGCCCTGAATTTCACAGATTAAATTTGTCAAATCACGCAGTTATATTTGTCAGATTTTGAAATAGCAAATATGATCGCAAATATGAGAATTTGTAAAGTTAGCTTCGAAATTGAATATTTATAATAAGTGCATAGAAACGATATACAGTTAATTTTACACGTCAATAAATAAGGAAGTTGGTAAATTATTATACAAAATAATATATTTCTTTAAGTTATATGGGAAATAACTTTGTTGACAGAAGTTGACTCTTGTTTGATGATTATAAACATATTAAAAAATATTAACGGTACCTCATTTTATCATTTTTCAATATTATATTCAATAAATATTATGTTATTTAGTGTAAGTGGATATAGTGTTTAAGTAAATTTCGTACATTAAGTGGATATAGTGATAAAAATGTCACCGAGATCTAATACAATAGTTTGCTTGAAGTTCTCTGCGTGTGAAAAGTAAATTCAAGAGGTCAAATATCGATGCGTTTTTCTCTATTATCTTATCAGGGATATTTTTTCAAAGGCCATTATTTAAATTTTTCAATGTAGGAAATAATACACAGCGTTTCAACATTGCGATTATATCAGCATTCATCTTTCAATAATGAAAATAAGAATCTCATCTTCTCATTCTTACTAAATAACGTTTGTTCACATGAACTGTTTAAAATCTGCGTATCATATTAATATAAGCAAGGTTGTCCGGAATTGCATCAAGCTCCGTACGGCAATACAAGTTCTCTTTGCATTATGCAATTATGCAATTAACCGGGGTCCATTCAAGATTAAGAGTTAGAAAATTGCTCGAGGAAATCGAAGATTCGAGTGTCGAGTGTCACGCGAAAGTCGAGATTGCAATTTAGAAGCGGCTTCCTATGAACGGAAATTTCGGAAATAATTTCAACTCACCTAGTTCGAAAGCTATTAAAGCAGCTGCATATCGCATCCCCAGCCCCGTCATCCCTCTAATAAAGCCAGAAGCAGAACCCCAATAGCGAAAGAGTGAGAAAAGCTTCGCTCGCCGACATCCTCACTCTTCTCGGATCTCCGCTGATTCATTTCCGTAAAACGAGGCCGAGGAAAAATCGATGACGCGAGGCGGCAGAAGTGGAGCGTCGAAAAATCCAGCCCCACCCCTCGTCCGCCGAAATTCCCAGCTCAACCCCTGTGCGATTAACGGAGCGCACTCGGTCGGCGCGGCGCCACGTAAGCCGAGATCGATGCCGATATCGCGCCCCGGCGCCACGCACAACAGGTACGTCGCGCATGCACGCAACGAGGGGTGCGCGACGTTAGAGCGTCGGGGCGCTCAGTCTCCGAAGCCGCGGCGCCCAACGAGCCACGCGCGCCATTAGCATCGCGGATACCACGGGCCGGAGGTGGAAGGAAGAGCCGCGACTCCTGCATCGAGAGGCGACTAATGAGTCACGGCGCTGCCGACGCCGCTCGACGGCTTCAGGCCCTTGCTCCCGGCGGTTTAGTCGGTTCGCGCTCGCCCGACCGATAGGACGGACGCTCCCCCTCAATCACCGAGGACGTCATGGCTACGGCCGAGGAGGCACGAGGTGAGACTTACCGCGTTAACGGCTCTGCCCGACCGATCGAAGGGGGCTGGTTACTGCTGGCTCACGTGTTTCCTTACCCCGGCTTACCGCGCTCTCTCACACGCGCACACGCGCACGCACGCACACTCTCTGTCTCTGCCCCTCTCGCAGTACTTCTTCTTCCGCGAAAGCATCCCGCGCAAGGGGACACGAAGCAAGAAAAAAGCGAAGCTCCGCATCTAGGCTGTCTGGACGGCATCTGGACCTCCGAAGATAGGCAAGACTATCTCGAGCTTTAGAGGGTCACCTTGCGGCATCCGACCTTCGAGTCTCCTTCAACTTCTCCGTCCGTCACTCTTTCCCTTCCTCTCACTCACTCTCTCTCTCTCTCTCTCTCTCTGTCTCTCTCTGTCTCTCTCTGTCTCTCTCTCGTGATCGAGTCCTCAAATTACATGCCGCGCGTAAAATGAGTGTACGCTCATCATCGCACGCAGCATCGCTCTTGCCCCGGATCCTATCGATTTCTGTACTGACTAGACGAGCGTTTTCGTGGCCGGTCACATCCCTCGACGAGCGTCTTCGTCGCGACCATTCGCGTCTCTCGAGGCGCTGATGTCGGTCACTTGGGACAGAGTGGACACTTGTCAATCTGGCTGAAGGTTTACGCGACGCTGAATAATCCCCAGAGATAACGTTGCGAAAGGATCCAAGACGATTGCTCTCGGTTAACGCGGATACACGTGTCGTGGAAAGTGCCCGCATACATTAACCCGAGCCAACGTGAATTATAGGTCGGAATTGTTGAATGGAGGTTGGGTCGATGCCAGGAATTCCGGAAATTTTGATAGATTCGAGTACCGCTACGAGTTCTTGGAGAAAATCACTTTATGGATCTTATTCTTCTCGGTCGGATACTCGAACTTTTGCTTTAGATGTGGGAAAAGTCTTTCGTTCGATCACTTATATCATCGGTTGTGTAACTAAACTTCGATCAAAGTATAAGATATTCGTTCTGAAAACTATCTCTAATAATAGGTATCTTCTTATAGGAATGTTATTGTACCGAATATCTAAGATTATCTTCGAAGTTGAGTGCTAATTATATAGTTACTTCATGAAAAAAGACTAGAGAAACTACAACTCATGTATGGTTTGCAATATGAGCGCAATCAAAAAGTAGTTATAGAAGAAACTTTTCTTTTTTAGAAAATTTTTTAATGAAACAGCTTCGCCTTAGCGTTTGAAGGAAAACATTTTTTTTTCATTTTGATAGCGAACTGTACTTGCGTCATCCTTATATTATCGAGCATTTCATCCGACCGTTTAAAATCTTTACGATTCAAACCAGCAACATCGTATAATCGAGTTTGGTCGTTAATTATATTTCATATTTATCCGATGAAAGGACTGATAATGTAAAATTTCATTCGAATTGAAATTCAAGATAGTACGAAGATGATGCGACGAGAATAAAATATCAGTATGGAAGGTACAAGTTTTGCTGAACCTTAATTAACCAAAGCTATATGACGTTTTAAATGAATTTAAATCATTTCGATTGTCGGCTTGAAATGAAACTCGAAAACACATGTATCCCACGAGCTATGGAATTAGCTCGTGAATTACATCGCTGAAATACATTAAACCATTGTCCTTGCAAAACGCGAATAAAGAATATATGAAGCAGCGCTTAAGAAACGAATGGCTGAATAAAAATTTCTGAATCGAATCGTAACACTTGTGAATTAGGTGCAAGAGCAACGGACGGCAACGTGTAATAAGATGCATGTAAAGCGTAAAAGCGTTGCCTTGGGTTTCGCGGGATAAGCTAACTCAGGCTCGTAAAGTTAAAAAGCGCCACATCGATTTACGTAGACAATAATAAAAAGTAAGAGGCGAGAAAATAGATCAGTCACCCTGGCGTAAGTTCAGAGGGCAAGGCGCACACACGCTCTTCTTTTGCGCCTCGCACTGACGTAATGTCTTACGACTTTTGCGTCTCTTGTTCGTAGAGAACGTGTCGCCTCGCGGGTGACCGCGAGCCGGCGAAAGAACGGCAACGGGAATGAGGAGTAAAAAAATTAAAGTGTCGAGCACGAGCGTTGCGTACGTGTGGGTAGCTGGAGAGAACCGGTAGCTGTACGTTTCCTGAAATAATTCCCCTTCGGCGTTTCTGCGCGATACGGGCGCTCGCGCTGAATGGAGAAAGCACGTGTCCGAAATCCCGCTGTTAGCATGGGTGTCGTCGTCGGGGGAGGGGCGAAGCTCTTATTTTCGGCGTCGACGTCGTGCGGCACATTTACTCGCAGTCCGGTTATTTACTCGTAAAGGGGCGCACGAGGTTTTTTGGCGCAGAGAAACGCCCGCGCGGAGCCAAGACGCACCGACGGGGACGTCACCGAGGAAAGTCGAGAACCACGCGCGTCTCTACAACTGTCCTGACAAAACCTGTTGTACTGTGGTGATCGTATGCCGGAGGCTCGGGTACGGTTCGCCGTCGATCAACGATTAGGAGTGCAGCGATGCGTACCTTCAAGGAGTCCGATAAGTGATAGGTTTGCCTTTCTTTTTCCTTCACGACCGGAGTCGGATCTATTCTCAAGGGATTCGATCGAGTGTTGCAAGATTGATAGAGCAAGGTTTGTTTGTCCGAAGAATTTGTACAGTTCTGCTGGCGTGAGAGTTTTATAATCTTAGATAAGGCGCCATCTTTTAAACATTTAGAAATTTATCGAATAAGAGTCAAAATATTAACGCATCGTTTCCATGCGTAAATACCAACGTTTAAAAGAAATTATTTTTCAAGGTTATTGGGTCTTGTTGGTACAGTTGGTTATTGGGTTTTTGATACAGCGACATTTTCATTTAATGTTTAAAATATAATTACCACTGTTTATAAGTTATCTTATATTAATTGTGTTATTGTGTTATTAATAAAGCTGAAAAATCAATTTCGAGCGCATCATGTGTTATATTAAATGAATTCATGATAATAACAAATGAACTATAAAACTCGTAACTTTCCTCGGTTTGGTATTATTTTTAAACTGCTTTACTGTGATATGAAAAATGTACATCGTGATAAGAAACTGTAATGAATCAATGATTCGATTGACAAAACTGAATAAACATTGCTTTCTACTTTACGTGAAACTAATTTTATAAATTCATAATCTGACAAACAACATCCATAAAAAGAAAAGAATTGTCGTTTGAAAGAATTTTATTAATTTTATCAAATTCAAACCCCGTTACGAATACTTGGATTGTTCGTGAAATTTTTCGGAATTCACAGTTTATCATTTATATTACTCTGATATCATGGATCCTCCTTTATCTAAATTTTCTTTTCGTCATATTTTTAATAGGTCTAAAAATGCTACCTGTTCGGTATCTCATGGCGATTATGGGATCTATCGGTTTAGCCATCATATACGGATTCAAAGTAAACTTGAGTATAGCCATTGTAGCGATGGTGAACAATACTGCGGTGAAAGAATTAGTCCGCAATAGGTCTTTGCATATACAAAATCCCACGATGAAGGTACATGAATTTATTATGAAGAATCTTTTGTAATTCACATTTTAAATTAAAACGTGCAATGTGTTTAAAATTATAGCTGATACAATAATGTTGGAAAAGTGCAAGAAAATCACTACACGTTAAATGTACATTTTTGTTTTTCAAACTGATTATTTATTCGTGAACATTCGCGAATAGAAATGTGAACATTTAGTTGTTATATTTATTCCGAATCATTTACTGGAAATCTACAATTGGCATATTTTTAATAGAATCGATATATCAAGAGATATTTAATTTTATAATCATTTTTCCTTCGATGTTACACAAAGTACCTTTTGTTAACTTTGTCAACTTTTATTAGCTTTTTTACTGAAATAAGTACATGTATCAACTATAATTTCTTCACTCTTGGTCCAAATTATATTTTATATAGTTTATAAGTGAAATTAGATTTCAGGTGTTTTGATAAAGTAGTCGGTTTATTTCACGATCTGCGATCTCATAAGTCGATAAATGAGATCGTTGTTTAAGTCAGACACATTTGCCTCGGTGAAAAGAAAAAGAAACCTAATTAAAATTATCATATTTTAATAGCATAGAAGTAACTTTGCACAACACAAATCAGTCAAATGTTTACGGAAGAATAATAATAAAATCATGCTTAAACAAGTCTTCGTGGTCAAAAAAATTGAAAATTTTTTCTCTTAATACATTATTTGAGATTATCTGCTTTAATATTATTCTACTTTCCTTTTTATGAATACATGCTTCTAAATGAAATTGCAGTATGAGATTTTTTATTTTTCACTTCAATTTACAATTATTCAATGGTGTTTCAGCTAATTTTAAAGCAGAATTTCAAACGATTAACGTCTACGTTTAAAATACGCGAAGAGGAAATAATTGTTACGATTAGATATTACTGAATGATAATATAAATTCTATAAATAGCAGCGCGTATCGGTCGATTTCGAGAAAAAGATAAAGAAACGTTTGAATTACATCAGATCACAAGGAGAAAAGGAAGATTCTTTAGTTTGTGTCTAGACGTTTCACGTCCATTGCAACAAGTGTCGCGCGAAACTTGGCAAATAGTGGCAAATAGCGACAACTAGGCATGAATCCCAAGGCCAATTCATAACACATTACTTAAATATGAAATCAGACTCACAACCTGAGTTACATCCACGGCAACCTGTCGACGCTCACTCGAACTGGGGTGCAACAGGACGACGGGCCATTCATTTGGGACGAGAGCCAAGTGGGCATTATCCTCGCCTCGTACTTCTGGGGATATATAGTTTCATTGATGCCTGGTGGAATGATGGCCGAGTACCTTTCCGCTAAGTGGGTCCTTAACGTATCGGTGTTGCTGAACGTCATCGCGTCTCTCCTTATGCCCACCGCCGCCGAGATTCATTACGCCGTTTTCATCGTCATGAGGATCATTCAAGGCATCGGTGGAGTGAGTTTTCTTCTTTAAAGTTTTTCAAATTTTTTCGCTACTCGACCCTTCTCATCCCTTTGAGCTATAAGAATATTGTTTACTAAAAATTACAATAACACGTTTAATGAGTAGCAAGACCGTTTTGTTACAACAGAAGAATATTAGCCGATTATTTTGACGTTGTTACAATTTTTAATGTGATTTAAAAACGAGTAAAGTCAGATATAAAATAGTCAGTAGTAGTCCATGAATTTGTTTACCTATAAAAATGTCCATTTATCAAAATATATAACTCCTATTACTCGATCAGTTTTTTATCCGCAATATGTATATACGTGTGCTTGAAGTGTGGCATAAAGTTTAATGATTAAAAAAATGCCGTTAAAAATACCTCGCCTTCTTAGGGATGATATAGTTTTCGTGGAATTCTATAATCCCGGATAATCGATTTTGCCTAGTACTCAACCAGAACTTAGACACGTTCTTCTAATAAAATACATCTTCGTCAGCTTATAAAATATCTGATAATGATTAACTTTGACATGTACTCTATAATAACTAGACAAAACAATGGCTTAATAAAAACTCCAAATGTTTTCAATTATTTTGTATGTTTGAGCACTAAGGATGAGGTCGACTACAGCAATGAATATTTCATTATAAGCTCTCGCCAAATTTGATTCTGCTTATTTTGTGTATTAACCTTTACTAAAACATTGTGACAAATCAGTTTTTTGGTACATAACGGGTCTTAAATTAAATCTATCTTTTAACTTTTTCTTTAATTCTCTGAATTATTTATAAAACTGCATATGTGTAAAGTTAGCTCTGATGTTGCATTATGAAATCTTTCAATTATTATACTAACTACTAACTACTACTCTTGACATATTAAAATTGATTATTAATAGTGAAATAATTTTATTTGGTGTAAAAAAACTTTTCTTACGTACTATGTTTTATTATTAGTTTAAAGGTTTACTGCAGCTCTCTTATTATATAGGTTACAATGAAATAGTCTTTAATAACACACTAAATAAGGTTATAAGTTAAAAAAAAATATTTATCAAACTTGAATAAGCGTGATAAATATAAAGCGACTACCATACATAAAAAATCCATATATTGAAAAAATGTATTACCTTCAAAAAATATTCTAATTTCATCAAATCATATGTATTTAACAGCAAGTATATTTATAAAAAGATAGAGTACTGACTAATTTGCTTATTAAATTGAAAACTGAAATTAGACGTTTTGAACGTGACTCTCAAAAAGTATCGAAAGAAATTCCTCATACGAAGTGGATTGGGATTTTTTTATTAATTATTTTCGAAGTTATATTTTACTACCTCTTTCACATATTCATTATTTGCTTATTGTAACTACTGAGACGTTCGTGGAGTGCTTCACTTCAAGATGCTGTAAAAAGATGTTTCATTTTACACAGAACTCTAATGAACTTGTATTTAAATTGAACATGTCTACTATTGTAAAAAGTTCAGAACAAATGTTTCAAACAGTTCTATAAAACTGTTGGAAATAATTTAGAAATTGTACTCTTGAGCACTTTTCTGAAGTGCACTGCAATATTTATAAGAAGAGTAAATTAATAAAACAACAATGAAATTAAGATATTCTATCTTATAATACAAGATTATAAAACAATTAAAACTTCATTGAAATTTCATTGATGAATTGTATTATTTAACACGTAGTTGATCGATATGCTCAAATATACCGAGAAAATGAGAAAAAAATCCCAACAATTATTTTAAATGTAACTTTTCAGTGCACTGCTTTTTATTTTAACGTGGTCTAATATACGTGTCCTTTCTTTCTAGATCGATTTATATCGCAATGCTTAATGTACAAAGAAACATTGTCCACGTCAAGAAATTTGCTCTTCAGTTGATAGTTTAGCTTTACGTAAATTGATAATTCGACTAGATTATTATCGATATATAATCTAACGTGTTTTTCTTTTTAAAAAGTAAAGGTAGTTTGATTGTAAAATCCAGAGAAAAACGCATCCTTGCTATAAATATAACAAACAAATATAAAAATGTAATAATCATAAATTAAGCTTCTATTTACCTAAATTATATTTTCCTAATATGCTTAAAAAATATTAGAATATCTAATATTTATCAATGAATGAAATCTAAAAGGCGCCGTTAAGAGCGTTTTTCTATAACCACCTTTATGTTATCTCGTAAGCAAATATTAAGAAATTTAATAAATAGCTTTATTATGTAGTTGCTCTAAAAACAATTAAGCAACTTATAAAATTCTTAATATAATTGTAGCGCTGGCCCAGAGGACTACCTTAAATTATCCCGCGTTACCTTAAATTATCATTTATTTTATAGGGGGTCAGTTTTCCAGCAATTCATGTGATGGTCGCGAAATGGGCTCCACCAAACGAACGCAGTATTCTCGCTTCCATTGCTTATGCTGGTGAGTATGCGTACGTGCGCAAGCGCGCGTTGCTATTTCACGTCAAATATAACCTTGGGATACCGCTATATTTCTTAGCAAGCGAGATTTCTATTCGAAACTGTATCTGCGAATCTGCAACCTAAATAATAAATACTTAAACATCTATGTAGTTAATGGTTATGTATTTAATGCCAAACATTTCAATTTCTGCTTTAAACCTCTTTGATTTCAAAGTTTCTTCTTAGCTACCTAAAATGTAATTTATAAATATACCCTTAATTAGATAATAAGCGAGGAAGTCTTATTCAAGCAACTCACAATGTAATTCTTCCTGTAATGTCAAAATTGTTTGCTTCCCCATTACCTTTTCCTAAATAATCACGATTATCACAAGAGTATTTGTACAAGAAATTTAATTATGATTTTTAAATTTTTTTCTTCAACTCGTGAACCACCAAATAACAATCTATTGTCTCAAAGTATAGAATAAAAATGATCTCAGGCTACATATCTGTAAATAAAATAATTTAAATCCTATTAAATCCATTCGCACTCATACCGGTAGGATACAAATGTATGTTCAATCAAACGATTATCCATTCGAATCACAATAGTTATTACAACATGCGGTAACTGATATAGAAATGTAAATAATGTCGCAAAATCCACACAAAACATATTACATTTTTTATAATAATAATAATAATAATAATAATAATAATAATAATAATAATAATAATAATAATAATAATAATAATAATGATGACGAAACTTTTATAAGACACGGTGTACCTTTAATATTAAAACAGTATTAATAAATGTAGCAGTAGTAGAATAATAATTAATGCAATAATACTATGATGCGAGACTAAAGAATTTATAAAATTTGTCGATTAAATAAATCAGCACGGCAATCTGCAAAAAATGTCGCAAATTAAAAATAGATAATATACGCAAATATTCAACTTTTTCATTGATTGTTTTTAAATAAACTTTTACTGTACATTAATAGCACGATTAGACTAGAAGCGAGTGAGTTTTATTAATTTTATATGATTGTAGTAGTACGTATATTTAAAAAAAATAATAATAAATCCTTTCGTGCAATATATTACCACTATTATTAAATCATTAGTAAATTTTAATTAATTGTTCATTAAGAAAGTTATATTGATTGCATTTTATTTTTATTACTCTCTAAATTTTAATTAATTATTCCAGCAATTTTGTAACCGATTTTTATTAAAATCATAATTTTTATTTTCAAAAATATTCTTCAAGAACATTATTGCTTTTTCGTACGAATACTAAAATAAGAAAAGATCCTGTATATTTACATTAGTTTGCCAGACTTAATAGTTCTCTGTCTCTTTCATTGTCGTTAAAAAGACCACACTTTTCAAAATTTGTTGATATGTTTTGCGATACTTTGCGAATAATTGGATCGATTTCTCACATTTGAAATTCATATAAATAAATGGCAAGCTAATTTTAATTATAAATTTTAGGAACTGCCCTTGGAACAGTCATCTCTATACTTCTATCAGGCTTGATTGCAGCTAATCTTGGCTGGAAGTGGGTTTTTTACATCGAGAGTCTACTTTGCTTGATTTGGTGCACAGCTTGGGGAATCATGATACAAGATTCTCCAGAAAAGCAAAAAGTTCTCATTACCAACGAAGAACGAGAGTACATTATGAATTCTTTAGGACAGACCAAAGAATCCCATAAGCTGGTATAACCGATTGAATCGTGAATACTTCATATTTTTAAGAAATCCAAACGATTTAAAATATTTAATATATCTATATAAATTAAAACTGTACTAGTTTTCGATGATTCTCTAAAATTTCCATTTCTTCAGAATACTAAAAGAATACGCGTAGTTTTTAAAATATTATATTAGTGAACAATTAAATGTTTTCAAAATGTATTAACACTTACCTTCCGTAAATTAAATTTTGTGTAAATATCTTGCTACTTATTGAAAAAATCATAATTGTAATTCTAAATTTTTACTCTTCTCTATTAATCACGAGCAAAATATTAAGAACTATGATTCGGTAAAGAATTTCGAAGCTTAGGAACTAAATATGCTAAATAATTAGCTATTTCAACAGATACAAAATGCTATGTTTTAGTAATAATGATAACTAGAAAAAGAAAATGTGCCTTTAAAATAGACACTTTGCAGCGAAAAATAAACAAAGATAAACGCACAAAATTTTAAAGTATTTAGGAAAAATTTAATAGAAATGCAACAGTACAGTTCAAACGTACTAAATTCATTTGGTGGCGGCCAATGTATGTATAGAATGCTTATTGAGTTACACATGATAGAATTGTACTCGGATTTTTAAGGGAACTTGGCAGTTAAAATAGAAAATTTTACTGCATTTTTAGAAGGCAAGGCTCTTTTGTAATTAAAATATTGCGATGTAACATATTTAAAAAGAAATCTTTTTTCTGACCATTTTAGCCTGTCAACTTTTGCACTGCTGTTTTGATCAATTTAAAAGAATTTAATAACGTATAAAAATCTATATCTCGGTTTGTTAAAATTCGTGTTTTTTCACAAAAATTCATAAGTTCCTACTATTCTTCATCATATCTTTAAAATTTTATTATTAACAATGAAAATTGCTATTTTTTGGCTACCAATTTAATAATTATCTCACATTCTTTTTGATAGGTTGATTAAACGACTTCAAATTTAAAGAAAAGAATCGCTATTAAAAATTTTTTTATTTCAATTTTTTAATTTTATATTAGGTTAAAACCAATATAAATTTTATATGACTTCCAATTTCTTATTTTCAATGAATATGGCGGCAATAAAAATTATGTAAAAGGACGCATTATTTTGCTTTTCTTACAATTATATTATGAAGAAATTGTTTTTCGGAAAAACAAGCTACTACTCTAAAGTATGGATTTACTATTTACGTTATCTCGTATGTTTTAATTTTAATTTTTTTACTTTTCTAGCATTTACTTATATACAATAATTAATAAATATTAATGTGAAAAATACAGTTGCAAAATTAAATAATAATAGTAAATTATTTTCTTTTTTACAGAAACTGTCCACAGTTCCTTGGTTTCAAATTCTTAAGTCACCACCATTTTTAGCTATTTTAGTCGCTCATTTTTGCAGCAATTTCGGCTGGTATATGTTACTCATTGAACTTCCTACATTCATGAATAAAATATTGCACTATGAACTTAAAAAGGTAAGAAATTTTATGCATGAAACTTATTGCAATAGGAATATTTTATTTTTATCAATAACTTTTTATTTAATAATTTTGTTTTTATAGAATGCATGGCTATCTGCATTACCATTTTTTTGCATGTGGATTTTTACACTAGTTCTCAGTAAGGTTCTTGCAATTATGCAAGATAAAAATTGGATATCAGTAACAGTATCAAGAAAAATTGGAACATTATTTTGTAAGTATATTAAAAAAAATTAAAACCTTTATTTATAAGGAAATGTGAACATCCTTTGCTATTTAGAAATAGATGCAAATTTTATAGTATCATTTGTTTAGCACTGGCAATTTGAAAAGTAATCGATAATAGTATGCATATATTATAAACAAACCTTATATATAAAAATAAAAATAATGTCTTATAATGAATTCTATGCCCAAAAATAAAGGAAGATGTTCATGATTAAATATAAATCAGTTGCTAATGTTCCTATTTTACTAGCATCAGCTGTTCCTATGTTCTGCTTGCTTGGAGTATCATATGTCAGCGACAAGAATTTGGCAGTTGCGCTGATGACAATAGGCGTTACATGCATTGGTGGAATGTACTGTGGATTCTTAGCCAACCACATAGACATAGCTCCAAATTTTGCTGGTACCCTGATCGCCATCACGAATACTGTCGCAACCATACCAGGATTCGTTGTGCCTATCTTCGTCGGAAACTTAACTCGTGGAAACGTAAGAATTCGTTTGTGTTTGCCAAATCTTTTAGTGGATCTGACATTGAATAAAGCAATTAAATGTACACTTTATACTCTTTAACTTTATCAAAATTATATTAGTTCAAATAGATAATTTGGAAATTAAATTAGAATTAAAAATACTATTAAAAAGAAATGACAATAAATTTGTAATTTTTTTTAAAACATTATTTGAATATTTTAAATGCGGCTTAGGACTGAAAATAGATTCGTAGGGGTCTGTTCTCAAACCGACGACAAATCTTTACTTTATATCAAAAAAATTATTTCATATTTACATTTATATCTGTTATATTTAATTAATAATTTATATTTAATTTTTTCAATATTTTTTCAATATTATCGAAATTTTTGTTTTTAATTTTAAACTTAAAAGCTTTTTCAGATAATTAAGGTAACTGAATTATTGCCAAATGTATAATTATATTCTTAACTTATAATTATGAATTTTACACTTTCTTTTATTAATATCAAATATTTTTATTTATAGCAAACCATTGAGGCTTGGAGAGTGATCTTCTTCATGACAGTAGGTTTATACATTATTGAAATGCTGATATATACAATGTTTGGTACGGGTGAAGAACAACCATGGAACAAAGTTAAATTTCACTCTGTAGAAAGGCCAGAGCAGACAGTTCCTCTAAAAGAAACAAGACATTAAAATACTCTCTAAGTTTAAATAAAATATTGTTATGATAAAAGTTTTTCTCATAAGTAATACATCTGTAGATGTCTCAATAAAAAAGGATTTTTCATGAATTTTGTATTATAAATAAAGATTTTTCGCGATTAATATTTTATAAAAAAAATAGAAAATATTGCTTGCACTTTTTCATTATTACTTTATATTGAGTAGATCACATTTTATATTTAAATAGTAAAATGTACGTATTATGAGACATTTACATTAATAATTACTTTGTGAAAAATGTAAGAATTTAAGATTTGTAATTATTTATATATTGTTATAAGAAATCTGTACATTAAATCTATAATTTAGCTGAATAATTTCAATATTTTTTCACTCTATTAGAATAAATCCTATGATAGATAATTATAATTAAATTAAAAATACAAAGATAAATATGTATTATACAAAAATTAATTAAAAGAAGTTTAAAAATTAAATATATTGGTTTACTTACTTCTTTCATTTAATTCTAACCATTTTACAAAAATATAACGGACCACAATTTTTTTTCTTTGTAGGAATAACAATATGACCGTACTTCAATCCAAAATCTCCAAATGTATATAAAAATCTTAGAGGAACTAATGCTGTTGATTGGTCTCTAATAAAATATTAATTTATAGGTTAATTTTTTAAAATTTTATACAAATAAAATATAATAATCAAATACAAGATTTTATTAGTATTAATAGTATGATAAATATTTAATATTTGTACATTTCTTACTTGTATCAGCTTTAGAAGGGCAAAGAAAATGTTACAAATACAAACAAAAATTATTGTAAGAAGATAAATATACTTTTTGAATTTTTTGTAATAATTTTTCTGAATATTTATAAAATTTTTGATTTCTCATATTTAACAGATAAAAGAAATGTTGAAAAGTATAATTATTAGCTCTTTGTATTGCTATAATTATTTACAATGATCTTTCTTTATTAATTGATGAACATAAGTTGTATAGTCATACAATACAAATAAATAAACAATATAAAACTTACTTTACAACAAAGACGATGTTATTTTCTTCAAAAACTTTTTTAAGAGCCACTTGTACAACACCATCATTTTGAATAGGACTTAAAGTACACGTTGAATATACAACTGTACCACCACAAGTAACTATTTTTAGTGCATTTCTATGTACAATGAATATTGAAGTATTAAAATAATTAAAATAAAATATAAAATTATTTCCAAAACTTACGCTAAAATTTCAGACTGTACTTCAGGTAACTTTAACCTTTCTTTAATCCTTGATCCTTTAAAAATGTTATTATCATTTTCGTGAAGAACATGTCTATCTGTTGTGCAAGGTACATCTACTAGAATCTTAAGTAAATTTATAACATTTTTAATTCAAAAACTGAACTAAAAAAACTATACTACAATATTATTGTACCTTATTATATAGATTTTTGTCTTCAATAAATCTAGCATCACTCATTGTAAGGAAGAATCTTTGGTACCAATCTTCAATATTTGGTATAAATTGATTTATAAAGTTTCTCACTCTTTCTACTCTAGATTGTTGGATATCATTAGCAACTACTATATTTGGAATCAAAGTCTGTAAAGCAATTAGGGTCTTGCCACCAGGTCCAGCGCACATATCCAATACTTTGTCTTCAGGCTGTAAATCCAATGACAAAACAGGTAGTACAGAGGCACTATTTACTGTGAAGTAATCTGAAAAGAAAATCATAACATTGTTCAAATGTCTAAAGAATTACTTTGAAGAAGATTTTATTTCTGGATATTCAATATTTTCCAATAAATTGATTTAAGATTTTTTAATAGTGAATCGAAAATTAAAAAAATAATAAAACATATAAGTAAGCAGATAATCATTGTCTAAATGTAAGAATTAAAAAATAAGATTAATCGCTTTGAAGAATAAAATAAACAAATAAAATACCAGTCAAATATTAAAATAGATTTTATTGATTATTTTTATTGTATTACCTGTAATTGTATTTGAACTTTTTGGTTTTGGAAATTCGCTTTTATTACCCGACTCAAATGTATAAATAAACAGCTTATCAGGAAAAGTTAAATAGTTTTCTGGTTCAATTTGTATAGGAAAATCCAATCCTTTATCATAAAAACTATAGTGTTCAGATTCCAGCACATAATTATCCATACCTACAAATAAAATATTGAGTTGTTTTTAATGTATTGAATTTTGTTAAAGTGTACTACTTACAATATACTAACCCTTGATCTGTGTCGCAGGAATAAATTCATGTAACTGTGAAGCTGGTAAACCAAATGAGGACTTTATTATACGATCATTGTTACTTAAAATAGTTACATTTTTTTCAATAGATTGAAGCTCAATAGGTTTAAAACGTTCATCTTTATTTTTGTTTTCTATTATTTCCAGCTCACTCAAATCTTGATTATATTGATGTGGATATTTTGAATATTCCATTTCATTTTCATTCGAAATACAATCTAATATTTTGTTTACTTTCGCAAGACTTGTATTTCCATTTTTATTAACTTCTTCTTTTTGAGATTCAGATGTTTTATTTATACTATAAAAATTTTTCATACTTATTGCACCTAGACACTAAAAAAATTATTTGTATAATTGTAATAATTGTAATATTAGAAGTATAATTTACATTGTAAATAATTAGAAGTATTACCTCTAATTCTTCACATATTCTCTTCGTATCACTAAAACTGTTAACAATAGCAACATATTTATGTTCTTTAGTAAGTAATGACAATCTAATCATTTTCCAAGAATTTCCATAAATACTTGCATAAAAATCATTAAAATGATCAAGTGCTTTTTGACTAGATGATTTCTTTTTTTTAAGCACAGACTAAATTAACAAATAAACAATTTATCTTTCAAATTTTATTACATTTTATAGAACAGAATATTTAAACAAGCGAAAAAGTAAATATTTACCCAATGATGTGGAGGATTTTTATACCTCACTGGAATTTTTATTATATTTAACGATCTAAGATTTTTAAATAAGCATGACATTTTAAAAATATAGACGTAACATTTCAAGAATTTTGCTAAAACATGCGTCTAAGGTTAGGTTATATTTACAAGCAATCCACTATCATACAACGGCATACATTTATATGCACGTGTAAATACACACACACACACACACACACACATATACAAATTTTTTTACTTTCCCTAAAAAATAAACAAATACATTTGATTCGACTCATTTATAAAACAAACATTTCCACACATTTTGAACTATATATTACTAATAATAACTACATATAAAATAAAAATAAAAACCACATATTACTAATTCTGATTTCAGAACCCTGCACTTTCGATGCTTGTATATTTTATACATGCTTATTTTATATATATATTTATGTGACATAAAAGCTTATATTACTTACATTATTTGTTTAAACATATAGTAAATAAATGTTGAAAAACGACTTTTGTGTTCCGAGTAGAACTGTGAATACTGTTTATTCATCCTATTTTTCCTATAAAATAATAGCGAATCTTACAATATTGCGGATTCTTAAATTTAAGTCTTAAAACCTACCGAGAAACCAAATTTATTAACCTTGTAAATACAAAAATTTATCAATAATAAATGTACTCTAATTGATGAAAAATAAAATAGAGAATGCATTACGATTTTACAAAAATATTTTTCAGAACAAAAGTTACAAAAATTACAAAAATTACTTAGCCTTACACTAAAATTTCAAAGATTTAAAAATCATAAGAACAATGTTAATTTATTGCATACATAAAATATATCCCCATATCTCAAGAAATAATCAGTATGTAGTTGAACTTTTAATTTTGTCTTTTATTTAATCTTAACGTTGGTCTTCTTTAACCTACCAAAGAAGAAGAATAGAAAACAAATATGAATTTGAATTTGCAATGACGCAAAGTGGACATATTCCGAGATTTGATAAACATCTTAATTACATTGCAACAAATGAAAATATTTAAAGAATAAAGTTTGAAAAATAATGTTCCGAATAAAATATACATCCTTATTTTACATTGAATTATTATTAACATGTGTGATAGTTAACCTTACTATTTGATTTTGCATTTTAAGAAAAATGATATTACCACCTTGTGCACATATTTGATTAATTTAAAACGAACGTTAATTAATCAAGATAATATTTTAAATTTAATTATTTTTGCATAATTCTGTATTAATCATATCAAGCGAATAATAATTTATTAATTTTACTGGATTTCAAAGGGACCATTAATATGAGAAATGTAAATACTTTTTTAATATTATTTTAATATAATTAATTATACATAATGTAGATTAAAATGTATGATTTATGATATATTTGAATTTATATAGTATGTTTTGTGTGTGTGTGTGTGTGTGTGTGTGTGCGCGCGCGCGCACGTAATACTACTGTATGTATGGAATAGCTTTATAATCAGGGCTTTGGCCAAATTTATTATTTTACGATGAATCTACTGGCCCTTCGTAAAATGCATCATTGCAACTCCTGTAATTCCTCAAATAATATCTGGATAGAATAGAGATAAAAGGAAGATTGAAGGAAAATGTTTTTTTGAAGATATACACTGTAGTAACGACGAGAAAACAAGATAGATATTCAATTATTCTGGTTTTTAACAAAAAAATTTTCACTTTAAAATTATATATGTATTGGGTAACTGGTATGCATATATTGAAGTACGAGAAAAAATGTTTTTGGAAAATTTGATTGGCCAAGGTTGTATGTCCATTACGATTTCATATAAATTGAACGAAATCAATAGAAAATTTGTATCGAGTTGATTATATAAATGTAATTAAAAAATCCCTTTATATATTCTAACTTTTAATAATAGGAATCTTGCTATTAAATAGTTGTATTAGGAGTATATTCTAGTTCTTCTGTAGCGATAACTCCATCTTTGTCTTTTCAAGATGATCTAGAAGACGTGCGTGACTGTTGTACGAATGTTCGGCCTGTCTCACTCGCAACTCATCAGTCTTTATAGAACAAATACGGCAATCGGGTCCAATATTGGATAAATAATCATTAGTGTAGGCGTTAGGTAACTCTATCAAGAGTAAATTCCACGATCAATTCTAAGAATCGGTGAGAACTTTAAATTAACGCGGAAAGCAAAGAGAGATAGTGGGCCATAATAAAAGGAAATCAAGTATAGAATTGCGTTAATATAAACGCATATCCATGAATAATAAAAAAACTGTTCCTTTAGATATACATATATATACATATATTATCATCAATCCAATGTCTATTCCCTCTATTAAACTTTATCCATTTATTTTTCAAATGAAGTTCATTTGGCTATTACTTGTGATATCTCGTCCAGAAGTGTTGTTTTAATTTCTCAAAAAGTTGCTGATATACAATATGTTTATTTAAAATGTTTGTCTTAAGCTTCAAGAATGATCATTAGGGCGGTAAAATTCTTTGAATTAGTTGAAAGAGAATGTGAATTGAGAATAGTTTTAAGCTCGATGATAAACCGTTCAAATATTGGTTAAGCGTTTCCAATCAAAACTATTTAAGAGATTTCACCATGTACTCCCATAAGCTCCAAAATGTGATAATTTTGGAGATACAAAATTTGAAAATGTTATCATTGCAGTACAAAAACCTCCGAACTGTTTGGCATATATATTTTCTTTAAATATTGAAATAATAAATTTCAGAACGTGGTTGAAAATCGAAATACGCCATTTTTAAATTCTCGTGAGCCATAATGTTTAATATTAATAGTATTGTATGCAATCATATTACAGGACTAAACGTTTCTTTATAAATAATTTTCTTTTTCGTTAGTATCCTTTGGCAACTAGTCGCACTTTACCTTTTTCAGTGTCACGGAATAAATCCATTTGTCAATAAATCCAATTATTTCATAGATTCCATTTTTTTTAGCATCTTCGTCCTCGAATATTCATTACCTTTACTATTCGCAAATTTTTTATAAAATCGCGGTATAGTTTGTGTTTGCAAGTTATAGGACATTCATAAAAAATGGTTGCTTTAATAATAGTTCGTCCCGTATCGTTGCGTTTTAAAAATATTTTTATTTCTTATTCGAGGATCCTGAGTTTTTTGATTGTCTATCATTTTTAACGTTGAATTATCTGTTAAAATTAAAAAAGGGTTATTAATATTGTTTCCTGCATTGATTTCTTCTATAACAGATTAATTTTTTCATTTCATTTCAACATCATTTGTAACTATTTTTTGACTACATTTGCGAATATTCACTTTTTTATTCAGTTGTTGAATCGTGTTCAAGATTAATAATTCGTATTTCAAATGAAAAAAATATAACTTATAAATTATGCTATTGATCACTTGATAGTTATAGTTAATAAACTTTGAGATATTAAAGTTCTAGATACATGAAATACGCATCGAAAAATTTGACTAGCATTACGTATCATTGATTCCAGTACATTATTTTTAATATAGAAATGTATAATGTACATATTTCTTCAAAAGAGCTATTATTTCTAAATTATTTCAAAGTGTCTAGATATTTTATTAAGCAACCGATTAATAAAAGAATAATACATAAAACTCAATCAATTATCATTATAATCGCATTCATCATCATTATTATTATTGTAATTGTTAAATATAACTCATTTTACGAATTCGTTGACTACAGAACTTTAATTAAAACTATAATTATATATAAATTGTAATAACTAATAAAACAACTATTAGAAAAAAATATATATATAATACATAAAATTAAATATTTCGCTATCATTTAATGTACATTATTTAAGCAAGTATTTTTTTAAAATAAATTTTGTTATTTAAAATACAAATATATTTAAATTTAAAACGAAATACAGTAATTCTAATTTAATAGTCGAACTTGTTATAATAATAAAGCAAGCTATTAGAATAAATTTAATACAAAAATAGAATTATCACAGTACAAATTATTTATGTATAATAGTTTTTAGTACTTTTTAAAATACATTCAAAGTTTTGACAGATGTTTGTATTTAATCGATTTTACCTTTCAATGGTTTTAATAAGCAGTTGAATTCATTACAAAAAACTAATTTGTCATTATATATTTCGTCGATATTAGTCAGTCATGAACAAATGTATAATTTTTACATAATTAAATAAATTACTATCTATTTTCTCGATTGTATTATCATTTTTAATTTGTATTACCGTATATTTTAAGCAGTGATATACGGCCGTTTCATATTTTTAGTTCCTAGATAATTAATTAAATACCTTAGGTAAATTAGCTTAAGATTCTTTTAAAAATCAAAAATAAATATGTACAAATACTATTGTTTTATCATTTGTTGGAAATTGCAAGCAATTTTTATAAAGAACATATTAGATGTTCAATTTTCACTCTAGTTGCATCTTCACAATAAATAAAAATGTTTGTTATCACACAATATACATATATTTTTATATTAGCTACACAAATTCTAAATAGCTGAAATTTATTGCTATTTGGGAAGTTTTGGAGCAGTTATCACGTATATACACTTATTATTGAGACAGGTACATTAATTATTACAAAATTTCATAAAATTGATATTAAAGAAATCTCTTTACACGAAGAGAAAAAGGTGAAGGTCAAGCTTAAATCTTTTTTTATTTATCTATCAGTAATCTGTGTAACCTATATATAGTGCCTAATAATTATCTCTGGAAAGTATCTTACCACAACGATCGTTAAATTATGATTCTTCCTATGAATTAGTAGAAAATTCTTTCAAAATTTGAATTACTCGTATAAAAGTAATCTATATTATGGGTATTAATATCAAAAAGTAGGATAAAAAAAAGAAGTACGGTAAATAAATTTTTATCGTAAAAAGTACTTGCAAACAATAGCTCACTTTTTCGTATAAAGTCGTTAACGTTTTCGCATCTCGTTGAAGGAAAGTGTCTGCCTTATAAAGGCGACTTACAGTCTAATCGATCATAAAAATAAAGGCTGGCATGCTTAATGAAAAATGTGCATTTCGTAAAATTGAAAATCTTAATTATACCAACCTCTCTAAATACTCAAAGTATGAAGCACCGTTGCCAACTAAACGCCGATTGGCGTCTAATTTACCGAGCGCATGTAAATTGAGTCTCGGAGCAAGAGATGGCGCGACAATCTATTATTCACACCATTTTAATAATCGCGGCAATTGTTCCATGTGACTTACGAGTCAGACCCAGTGCTACGTATCATTACTCAGTGTCAGTTTTATGCGAGTACTCGCATAGACGATGCGCCGCTTTAATGAGTCGTTGCCGTTATCTGCCTCGTAAAAGAAAAGAAAAAAAGAGAGCGAAATAGATAGACGCACGCCGTTGCGCAGGTATACAAATTGACAGTTTGAGTATCTCTCTCTCTCTCTCTCTCTCTCTCTCTCTCTCTCTCTCTCTCTATCTATCTATCTCTCTCTTTAGACTCCAGCTCGCATTGTTGACAGTGTAGTCCTTGACGCGGCGCCGGCCAGTGCCAGTGACAGGTAACTAATTCTCCTCGTCGTTTACATATCAGTGCGCGAAAAAATCCGTCGAGTACGAGTAAGTCAGTGGGGACGGTGGAGTCGGGACAAAAAGTCCGCGACCGTCCCATATTGATCTCGTCTCCTGCAGGCGACGACGCGTCGCTTGAGCGAGTCCGCAGCTGTCCGAGGGTCGAGGATGGCAAGCAAGGCGCCGACGCTCCACGGGTTCTGATCCGCCTCTTCCGGCCATCCCCCGTCGCCCCCTAACTGCCAAGCGTACGTCTTCTAGCTGACTTTCTCTTTTCACCTCTCCCTCTCTCAATCTCTCTTTCTCTGCGTCTAACAGTCGCTGCTTCGAGTTCTCGCATTGCAAGATCTTACTCGATGATGAAAAAGGCATCTTGCATTGGAACGAGGGGTCGTGCGATTCATACAAATGAAAGCAAGAGGGGGTTTAATTTTCCAACTGATGCAAAAAAGGACAAAGTCACGCATTGCGAATCTTTCTCCATTTCATTTGTCTTATCAGTTGTCATTTTCAAGAGCAAGGCTCATAAACAATGCATCTTGAGTCATACCTACCTAATCACCTCGTAACGTCAGAAGGTTTATTTGCGTGTGAATGCGTCCTTCTCTCTCTCTCTCTCTCTCTCTCTCTCACGCTCTATCTCTCTGTCTATCTCGGTACAGATATACGTTAGCGTGAAAAGCGAGAACTAAGTGCACTCCTTTGTGCGCACGCATGACGCGAGCGCTGCATTTATGAGTTATCCAGCGTAGCGTGATGTATCGCGTTATCGTGTTTAGGTGTCAGTACGGTAGAGATTCGGTGGAGTCCAAGGATGCAAGCGAAGTTAGATCGAGCTCATTAGATTTAAAGGAGCGAAGTTGGTGTACGCGAGGAAAAGGACTTGGATGGATTTTGAGAGATAGAAATTTAGATTGGCGAGATAAGCATGGAGGGGGGTAGAGGAAAGAATGACTCGGTCTGGCCTTGTAATGTATATAGAAGCGTCTGTCTAACGGTGCCTGCGTGTTAAGTGCAGCGCTCGTCTAGTCCGTTTAAGTGTCCGCGCCGTGCGCTTTGTATATGCAACTGACTAGACTCGGCACTGCTACAGAGATCGATTTCGCTCTCTCCCTCCCTGTCTCTCCTGGCCAGCTGCTCGCTCTTCTCTCTTTCTTCGACTGCCTTTTCATCGGTGCACTAAATTTAGTGCGCCGCTCGTTGTTGCCCCGCGTAGTCCTCGCTTTCCTCGGCGATGTCCCACACGACGCTCCGCCGCGGCGTACGTAATCAGTGGGAGGCGATCAGGGAAAATTCGTGGGAGAGTGGAATTTAATACGTAGTACGAGGCTGTAGTAAACGCGCGATGCGATAATTGAGTATTGTGTTAGTTTCGTGTGCGGTCCCGATCCTTTTATTTGCCTTGTCGCTGCAACATTGTCGCTTCTAATTTCTTCTTTTTCCTTGGTTCATCCAGCGTCGCTCGCGCTTCTCGCACAAGACATCAATCCCAACGACGACGGTTCGCCGATATAAACGACCTCTTCTTCCGGAGAAAGGAGCAATCATGTTTGTTTACTATTGGAAATAAAGGATAGGCGAGCTGTGAAAAGTGTCCGCTTACGCTATTTATAAAAACTGCTACACCCGAAGCCGAAGGCATTCGTACTCTCCCGTGAGTGCGGGCGCATGCAAGTTAAACCTTCGGAGCTATTTCACGGAAATATAGATCTTCTTCTCAATTACTAGTGCAATCTAATCATCTCTAAATCTCGCAGCTGTGCGTAGTTTAAATGAGTAATGTAACAAATTAAAGTAATTTTATGCGATCCTTATTCTTCTAGAAGTACAGGTTAAACCGATTAGATTCGTTAAAAAAAATCGTAAACTAACAACGTTGCGTAATGAATAATTCATCCTAGTTAAACGTTAGCTTATAATAAATGCATTTGATATTTATTTTAAAGTTTCTGATCTGAGTGAAATATAGAAGGTGCACTGTGTGATTTAAAAAAGCAAGAGTAATTGTAAACTGTCGTAGGTGATGCATTTATTACACAACGAATGAATGAAATAATTGAAGATATATTTTCAATTATTTAAAATGTTTACTGATATAATACGAGGTGATAATACAATCAAATGTCTGGCTAGTACAATTTATTACTACTTATTAAATGTATGCATGTTTTAACATCACTCGTAAAGAAAAACACGTACAAATATTTTCCAGTGTACTTGTTATCAACGTTAATGAATACCGATGCTCCTATATTAGAGTTTTCTAATCTAGATGATGGAATCTTACCCGTGCAACCTAATTGCAAGCAGCGAAACATTGTAAAATATTTGTGAGAAAAAATTATCTTTCTGAGCAGTATATAAGATAACACGAGTTAATATATAAATCTATATTCAAAGTCTGTGTGTGGTCTTAGTGCGTCTGACCAGACCCGATACACGTCTACGTAAAACAGTTATACTTCATTTAATGAGAATTTTTTGGACTTTGCTAGTTTTCAAAAACTTAAATATTTTCTATAAAGTTTTTTTTTGTACAAGATGTATATTTAAAATATTTTTCCTCGGGTCAAAATATATATTTTCTTCTGTCTTTTCTTTTTCGTATACCAAGGTAAGTAAAGTTTAAATTCCTCGTTTCTACACATTAATTTCTTATTTTCCACAAGGATCCTCAAATTACTGCTTCTTAATTAACTTCTAACTATTAACTATCTACTATTTAAAGTAAACTGAAAGTTAGTAAGGTTTATTGGTATACATCCTAAAAGATAATAGTCATCTCTGGTAAATAGAACATTTTCTTTCTCAAAAAATGAAATCTTATAAGAACGTTTCATAATTGTTTGAAAAAGTTAACTTTTAGGTGGAAATTTTTTATCTGATCTGTAAGATAAATTAAAAGAAAAACAACTTCGACTCATTTAATAATGTAGGCATTATAATAAATACTACTATACATAAACAAATTGCTTAATATATGTTTATGTAAATATGTGCATGCAACTGTCTAGATAATTTTATATACTCGTACTCAGTCATATACATTATTGTCATTAGTTTGTAATTTATAATAATTAATAATATATTTATTTACATATGCACAAATATAAGAGATTTAAATATAAATATTTGAAATAATTTTATATAATACATATTATGATGTATAAAATAAATATTATTGAATAAAATTAACTTGAGCTAAAAATAAAATTTTTTTATACGTGCTTTACCGTAAAATAATTCGAGGCCACCGATTTTCCTGTATAATTATAAGCCAAAGAGTAATTGTTGAAAAATAACATTACGTGGCTATTAGTTTTGGTAAAAAAAATAATATGAACATATACTCTTAATAGAATCTCAGATTAATGATAATATTTTAATCAACTACGAAGAGTATTATGAGTAATGGCATTGTATTTTACAAATAGTTAAGCGACATTAATAAAATCTTTCACGAGAAACTTTAATATCAAGAACTCGCATTATTTGATTATTTTATATTTATAATAAATAAATTTATGATGAATGGATTAAACCGCTTAGTAGTTTGTATTTTGAATATATATTGATGATTGTAAAACAATATTTAGTTTTTATTCGAAAAAATTGTGCTATAAATGTTACGTTCGTGTGAAAATCGATAAGAAATTGTTACTTTGGTATGGTTGCATGCCATTAATATACCAAAAAATAAGTACAATTTTAATAAGCATTTTAGCAGTATCTTGATATATGAATCTGAATATGAATCAATACATTGAATGATTTTCTTTTTTCATATTTACTTCGAATTTGAATATCATATTTACGTTAGTAATTAGAAATGAAAAATCGTCAGAAAAAATTATCCTACATACAAATGTGCAGTTTAGCTGTGCATTTATTTATTTTTTATATCTAATTAACTTTATTAAAAGTATACTCTTTCTCTAGTAATTCTATATTTTGTTCAGTGTAATATAAGGGGGTAAAATAAGTAACTTTGATTTCGTTACAATGTTGGCTCTATTTATGTAAATTTCGTATAACATTGAACTTGAATACGATATTTTAATTATACACCATTCGGAGTAACACGCGCTTTTAAATCACAAAATCACAAAGGTATATTTACTTTATAATCAAAAGAAACGCTACATCGTTCACAAATTTCAGTATTTTTAAATAGCGCGTTTGAATATCAATTTATAAATATTGCATTGCACAAACCCAATATTATCGAATATACACGAATCGCAATATTTTCATATAATACCTTACTGACAACGCTCAGTCAGCTACAAATTGTTAGCAATAATTTATTAACTTGTGCGAGGGAAAAAGTCGTATGCCTGGGGCGTCCTACAAGTTTCTACTCAATTTAAATTGAGCAAGGTTTTCTATAACTTTGAGCAAAGCTATACTCTATAAATGATGCTCAAATTTCAAATAAAACTCACAGAAAAGCGGTTCAATTTGCATCGCAACAATTTTACTCGAATTCGACTAACAATTACGTTGTAGTGGATGCAGGTCAGAGAGCAGGCGCAGTCCACCCAACGTCGAATCCTCGAGCGGACGTACAAGCATAGAACGCGCAGGAGGTCTCGCTACGGTCTCGGGATGAGGAGTGTTGGAGCAGGAGAGACTCCGCACAAAACATTGGCCAGCGGTGAGGCATGGAAGCTGCCGCCGCTGAAGTCGGTCCCGGTCGACAGCGACAGCAGCAGCAGCAGCAGCAGCTCCTTCGACATTGGCTGCAGCCGCTTGGCAGAGGCCTCAATCTTGCACCGGGAATCCCTGGACTCGATGTTGTGAGAGCTTTACACCAGGTCCTTATAATTACTTATTAGAAATAGAGCAAGACTTAGCCAATGTAAGTCCACTGTGTTTACGTGAGTTTCTTGAGCGCGCTTTGATTGTCACGAAAAAGAGAATATAGTGTGTCTTTCCTGAATTATCTGTGACTTTGGTACAGTTTTGCCAGGCATTTATAATAATTTAAGTAATTACAATCGTATCTCACAAATTATGATTAAACGGAGTATTTTTATTATTTCAGTAAAGACTTTAAGTAGACTTACGTTTCTAATTAAATCCTAATTAATAATTTAAGTTTTTTACATTAAAAATAATCAGCAGATAATCAAAAGACGGTTATCTGGATGATCCTGAGCACATTATTGAATTTCATATGTATTTGCACGGACAAAATGGAAAAAGTGTGTTTTTGAAGCGTAAGGCATTCATTTTTCGACTTTAGTATTATATATGGTGAAAACCAGTAAGTTTTAATATTCCAGGAGTTCGCTTGTCATCTCGCTCAAAATAACGATTTTTTTATCCATAAAACTTTTCATACGTTGCAGTTGTCTACACGACGATTTCTTACAATAGTTCAATTAAAAGAGATAAAACCTAGCATGAATGTGCAATTTTTCAATAACTACGTATATTTGATTTATATTGATTTCTTTTTTTATTTCTATTAATTACATTGTCTCTGTTATTGCTGTTATTACACAACATATGTTAAATATATAAAAGTGATTATTGGAAATAACATTTTTTTATGATCATCTTCGACTACACTTAACAAATATAGTGAGTAATTTAAAAACTCTGTTTGAATATATATTAATTTTACGTTTTTATAAAACGCCGGCGAAAATAAGCAGTTTCTTTAAAAAATTAATCTCCTACATATGTAAGAAATATGAATTATTTAACAACAAAGAACGATATATCCTTACTTCTAGATGTATAACGCGTTTGTGTAAAAGCTTATAATTTAATATTTTTGAATAAAGCGAACTTGTTTTAACTGATAATTTTTAATTTTTCGAAAATATTTTTGATATTTTTACATCTTATTATTATTAACCTAATTTTTTTTAAGCCTAACTTTAAATTTTATGAATATTCCGTGTTAGCTAAGAAGAAAGTCTCTAATTATTTGTTTGATGCTTGTGATTCATTTTAGGATTTTTATATTAACTCGTACTAATTGTTTTCTAATGTTCATGAAAAAATCATTTCCAAATTAAATTATGGCACCCTTACGAATTTAATATTTTTAAATTTAGTTAAGTGTAGCAAAGAAGAGACACAATGATATATTAAATTTAATTCTTACGAAACAACGTTGAGAAGTATTCTCAAATACATGCATTATTTTGAGTGAGCGATACAATTATTTCTCCCTAGTATAAAAAAAATTTTCTTTTTTAATCGAATTAAAAGTTTTCTTCTATACCCGAAAATTTCTCTTTTTTACTTAATATAAAAAATGTCATTGCTAATTGATATTTAATATTGAATTTCGCTCTTAATTTTTATTAAAATTGTTTAATTTTATTCGCATATATTTACAAAACTTATCGAGATTACATACGCTTGTTTCAAAGTAAATAATACGTGATATTCTGACAAATTTTATATGTATCTAACATTATAAAATCAACTCGACTCATATTTATAAAGATTAAAAATGATATTCGTGCCTTATATTTGGAATTAAAAGGCTTCTCCTTACTTTGAATTCTGTGTAATGTTTGCAGCATTGCAATATCATATTTCATATTTTTGTCAGTTCAGATAATTAGTTTTTATCACGTGTGGCTTAAAGTATATTAGTTAATATTTGTGAAACAGAAAATATTCGATATTGAAGTATAGAAAATATTAAAATGCTGATATTATAATAAGAAAATTCAAAAGTTCTAATATTTAGCTGAAATATTTAAAAATGTGGTTTCAATGTTATTTTTATTTCATAATACATGCATTAATTTTGCCTTCTTATAAATACAGTTAATAATAATTGAATTGTCATGTGCTGCCAACATACATGACAATCATGTACTGTTATTTTAAATATTTTTTCACAAAAAGTGTTGAATTGTCATTTGGTATTTATGATCATGAATGTATTAGTTACTCTATATTGGCATATAATAAATAATCAGTAGTTCTTTTAAAAGTTCATGTGCACATGTGTATATTTTCCGTCATAACACTTATTTTTAGCTTCCAGATTTTCTTTATTATAAATTTTTTATTGGCTTTTACGTTTTAATTCCAATGTTCTTTCTCTATTGTATTGAAGTGCTATTATTATTGATAAAATACTTAAGAATTTTACAACTAAGTAATTATATTTATACATGAAAATATTAACTTAAAAGATAAAAGACAAAATTAACATATGGGTTTGATTAGAAAATTTCAATTGATTTATGAATGTATTTTTTGAGAAAGAAAGGAAACTCAATATAAACCCCTTAATAATAAAAGAACAACAAAAATAGAGTATCAGAGCTTACAACTTTCTAACTCAACATCATAAACTTTTGCAATTCCTTTAAATACGCCATAAAAATATCATTATTCTTTTCTACGTATAAGTAAAGTATTGGGTTCAAATCTATTGTGTACCGAGTACCTTACACTTGACAAAATTATTTTGTAACAAATCTTTACAGACTAAATATATCAGAGTCCAATCACCTACATTTCTTCATGAACCATTTTTCTTTATACATTATAAGATTGTCAG
Source organism: Wiebesia pumilae (assembly GCA_018907045.1). Taxonomy (NCBI): domain Eukaryota; kingdom Metazoa; phylum Arthropoda; class Insecta; order Hymenoptera; family Agaonidae; genus Wiebesia; species Wiebesia pumilae. The sequence continues at coordinate 5,829,504 of JACCHZ010000192.1, forward strand.
AGTTAATATTTTTTGTGTCAATTTGTATAAAGAAGTAATGATCTCTTTATCTTTGTGTATTTTTACTAAATTATTTACTATAGAGGCACGCAATAGAAAAATTTGGAACGCTTACTTCTACTTTTGACTAAACACATTTTAAATATAAGCATTATTGTGAATTTTAATGAAAGTATATGGCATATATACAAAAAAAATGTGTATTTCGCATTTTCACAATTTTGCATTTGTGTTTCGTAGAAGTGATCTACTATGAAATATAATTGACTAATAGTTCCTTCACCCTATATCGTCTGGAGGTCAGTCACTCGTAACAAATTGCGTAAAAAAGGAATATTATCGAGCGAGCTTTTGGTATTAGTAATAGACGATGAAAGGGCATAACTTGATGAGAATGCAGAAAAAGATACGTACGTGTACACATGTACGTGCAGGTCTGATAATTGAGAGATAGGCGAAGTCTCCTTCCCAGGCTTGTTTGAAAATCGATGCGAATTTTCCGAGCTTTACAGTACAAGGTGTTGTTGATAATGAAAAACGAAGTGGGAGCGTCTACTTGGAAAATAAGAGGCTTTTACCTGCTCTCCTCCCTTTCAGCTCGACTCGAATAAGCTATAAAGGTAGTCACGCAAGTTTGCTGCAGCAGACTGATCTCCGTCTCATGCTTCATGCTGATAGACCCAATTCATTCACAGAAAGCCATAACATTTAACCGGGATGGAAAAAAAATTCGCATGACACAGAACGATCATTTGACACGAAAGTTTTTTTATCGCTAACGTGGCACGCAGAAACGTATTTTTACTTTCTTTTAATGATCGTTAAATGAGCAGTGAACCTAGATTTATCGACTCTAATTAGAATTTACTCTTATGCTTTTTTAATGAATTTATTATCTATTATCGAATATTTGCCTTCTAGAAAGAAGTAAATTAGTTGATAACTTTTAAGGAAGAAAAACATTTTGAAATTTTGAGGTGAAAAGCAGAATTTATTACTGATATCATCAGTTATTTAACAAGAGCACTTAATTATTAAACTCGATTTGAACGATTTTTTATCAATAATACTGTACTTAAATATTTTTGCAATTTATCAAACATGTTATTTAACGTGATTTTAAATTAAATTTATATGTGTAAGGATCAGTCGTTATATTAAATTTATATCATAATAGATAAAAAGCATCGTAAAAGAATGAATGAATACGCTGGAACTCAAAAGTTTTAATGTTCATATATGCATAATAAGTTTAAATACTAGTTGAAGGGAGAACATTTTTAATTAAGCTGCCTTACGCCGTTTTGTAATAAGTTAGACTGATATTTTACTAAATATAATAGTTTATCTATGACTAATAAATATATCTTATTTTATCCAATAAAACCATAAACCAAAGTGCAAAACATTAACTATATTTTATATCTTATGAAAATTTTGCAATACGCATATTTTAGTTCGTAGAGTTATTTTGACGGTTTAAAGTAGTTCCAGAAGTATGTTTATTTTATAAAATAAAAATAATACCTATTATTTAAAATATGTAATTATAAATTTGTAACTACTTCATATGACCTATATTATGCTCTTAATACAACGTGTATATCAAAGGTGTAAAGGTGTAACATTTTATATAAAAACATATAATTTAATAATTTACACCAAGAATCAGTTATTAAATAAAATACAATAAGGTCATTTTTAAAACATTTATGCAAGTCGTTAATTATAAGTTGATTTTTTGATGATAGACACGTGGAGAAAGCACTAAAAGTTGTATACACTTTTTTCAAAAAGACTCGCGACTATCTTTCAAGTTCAAATTTTCTATTTTTACAGACTTTAATTTATTTATTTCCACAATATACAATATAGATTTAAGAAAAATTATTTTTTTAGAAACCATTAAAAAATAAAAAAGAATAATCAAACATTTGTGTGAAATTCAAAAGTAATAACGGTTTTAAAGTTATGTTGCACAAGTGGCTGAGATAAATCTGAAAACTTTAATGTAGAAATCAAACAAATAGAGATAGAAGTTTCATATAAATATAAATTCAAATTCAAGAGTTAGTTAAGCAAAAACACTAGGTGTATTAGAACATGTTATAAACTAATGTTAATTGGATGCAGTGAAAATGATTTTATATATTATATATATATATATATATATATATATATATATATATTTGCTTTCATTCTTATTTAAAAATGATTCAAGAAAATTTAATCCAAAATACCAAGATATATATAATTTAATGAAAAGTAATTAATATATTTTAATATGTTTCATAATATATTTGTTTACAAATGAAAAGACTCCAGTTTTAAATAATAGATGAATACTTGATAGATGTATGTAGGTTTCCAGAATAAACTTCTTTGAATTCAATATCTTTGATTATAGTCTAGGGAATACATTTATAAATTATTTTTCTATTATCAATAACTACAAAACTAACTATACCAAAACAATGAATTTCTTTTATATAATGAATAATATTACGAAAAAAATATAATGATAATTGTATTTTAATATACATCATTAAATATTTAACGAATATCTAATTAAAAGCTAAAAATGATGAATCAAATAACGTACCATATTTTTTATCTAATTAAAGAATTCCATCTTATTTTGCTTTCTATTTCTCACGCATGAGATATCGGGTTTATATTAGATTTTTTTATTTTATACTATATGATGACGCACTTTATAGTATTCGATTATTTCTTCTCGTTTTTTATTTTATTCACAGTTAAGTAATTCTGCTAATTATTCTTATATCGTCTAGATTTAAGTTATTTATACACTTTCTTTTGAAATGTAGGGTTTATTAATATAACAACGTAAAGAGAAAAAAATTGATTTTAATTTTTGTTGGTTGAGCCTTCAACTGATATTATCAATATATATCTAATTATATAATTAATATAAACTATGAATAATTTTTACGTGAATTGAAATCTCTATTTCGTTACATTTTACTACTTCAATATTGGTACTCGAAATATGACCAAGATATTTTAAGCTTTAATATTAAATCTACCCTCTAATGACGCAAATACTTGTTTCATACGCGTAGGTGTTACTTTTCATTGCATCTTACACATCTAACAGCTTAATTGTTTTAATAATAGAGTAAACTTCGTAACATTTTTTTAAAAATCAAAGAACATTTTATCGCGTTAAAAATTTCAAAGATTTTTAAGTTAGCGTATTCAAAGTTTATCAAAAATATATATAAATAAAGTTTTAATTCCAAATATATATTTGATAAAGACTCTACTTTAAAAATACTTTTAATAATCACAAATTATTAAGAAAATTGTAAATTTTTAAAAAGTTATAACTTATTTGTACAATGTGCTATAATTTACATTTGTATATTTTATAATTAACCATTAGATTTTAAAATACATGACAAAGGTCTTTACAATACTAAGAATCTGCTCAAGTTTATCGGTGGCAATTTATTAAAATGTATATGTCCTTATACTGTTGTGCTGAAAGTCGTTCGGTTTCATGCGCAGCATTGAAATACCACATTATCTCGCCTTTCTTCATAAAACATTATTCAAAAAGTTAAGTTACCAATAGTAACGTTATTAATAATATATCAGATTTTCAAAAAGCAGAGAATTTAAAAATCCTATAAGTGTAATTAATTCATACAGGTATTCATATTTAAAATTTAATTGAGAATATTTATTATTGTGTAACATTAAAATATTTCTAGAGATACTTCTGTGAATTGTGTCACGCAATTTTATTATTTTAAATAGCGAAGATCAAAGGTCTTGTTTATATGACTTTCTGCATTAAATTTATTTAACATAATGAAATATAAGCATTCATTCGGCTTATTCATTTATTATTGAAGTTTGAAATTTTAAGAATTTTCCAACGAATCCATATTTTTTGTAATTAGCGCAGCGTTCAAATTTATGTTTAAATTAATAAATATCGTTGATGTATTAATGAACTAGTGGAAGCGCAATAAAAACAATTCTTTCATTATGACCTATCATATATAAGTTTTACATTTACAATTACTACATTTTATAGAGTTTCACTGCATTCGATTTTGGATACATTCTGACCAAACAGAAACGAGATGTGAATTGGGAAAGCGTTAATAATACGCTATTATAAATGTTTTCATCCTTCCGTAATAAAAAGTTAAAATTGGAAATTTATCTCACTTGAGAACTTGGTAAACTGAACAACGAAGGACATTTTCGATAATTGTCGATATTAGAAGATTCGATAATTAGAAGCTTTTCAAGTAATCAAGATATTATGATCATTACGAAAAGAAAAGGATAGTCTTATTTACATAAAAAAAGTCCATTATTTCCTCTTCCTTAACAGCAAATACCATTTGCAACTATTTTCTCTTTTTACAATAATCCATGCACCCTGTGCTATTCAGAACGCTTATTGGGTTGTTATCGTTGAGTACGAATTTCGAAAAACTGCTTCCCTCCCGTAGGACGGCGGCGACCACCGTCACAAAACATGACGGTGCTCGTCATTGTCGTAATAGCTACGGTTTTCTGCACTAGCATCGCGGGAACTCGTAAAATCGACGTCGGTTTGTATTCTGCAAACCGACCGTGCTTACGAGACGTCGTTAAATGGATTAATTATAGGGTATACCGATGAGTGATGACGCCTGAGCTAATTGCGTATTTCCTTATGTTCGCAGAAATTTACGCGAGCGCGTATTTTACAGATGACCATTGAAAAAATACTTGCTATATTTTGTAAATTTACTTGGGTCGACCTTATACAACATATTTACCAGAATGAAAATCAGTTAGTGAAAAGTCTTCCTTGGACTCAAAGAATTCTGTACTAAATAAATAAGAGATATTCCAATTTTGATAATAAAACCGCATTTTATTTTATTGCAAGTGCAATGAATTCTGAGTATCGATTAAAAAGATTGCTGCACAACAGTCGTACATACATCACTATGTGTACAAATAGAGTTAGTTTATTTCAATTTATAACAAATTCGGAACTTCTTTATTTATTTTACAAATAAAATTAATAAAATACGAGCAATAAATTCCAAACTTTCTAATGCATTTAGAAAGTATACAAATATCATTATTATTAAATGCCATTAGTTATTAAATTGAGCAGTTTTTCTGCCAATGCATCCGAAATAAAGTGTACAGCAAAGAAACTATTTAATATATAATTAATGTAATCATTAAAATTACTCCAATTAAGTTACTTTATTTGATAAAGATATACTGATTTGTATTATTAATATTTATAGGCTTTTTTCAATTGCACTTTATTGCTAATATTTTTAATTACACTTTCTCTTGCGTTTGAATTTCTCGCGTTGAATTGATTGAACCGAGCGAAAATTTTTCTTCGTATTGCACACAAATTAATTTCAATGGTTGACACCTGAATTGCTTTCCTTTATATTTTATTGCACTTAAAATCAAGTTAAACGCGTGTATAATTTTTAAGAATATTTTTTATTAAATATAACGACTGAAGTTATTTTAAATATAACGAATTTTAATCATTTCTTGTGTGAGATGACTTTTACTTAAGTAATATTATGTACCTTACTTGTATTTTACCACGATGTTTTACGAATTAATCCTAAAAAGCTTTAGTAGATCTTCCAATACCAATAAAAAATGTCATGTCCGTTTTTCGTAATAATAATACCCATAAATAAGAAAAGATAAGTACGTTATTACTTATATATTTTCGAGTGCATCGTTGTTGCTAAATTTACAGTATCAATATGACGACGCATCGTGAACAATAAATGAATTGTTCTAACGTTACCGCGATGTTCCATGTACTAATTCTGAATGCTAAAATAAAGATGATATACGTTTTAATTAATGATATCACACGTCAGTTTTTTCTACTCTATTATTTTTCTCTGTTTTCCGTTGGGAGCATACGATAATAGCATACTAAATACTTGACGTTGTAATGATGTTTAAGTATGTTTGTACGAGTAGTGAATTCAAGAATTAAAAATTTTCATCCGTTACAAATATTCATAAATATTAAAAATATATTCCGTTTAGTTATCACGCGCATTAATATGCAAATACAAATATGAATTCATTATTCATGATTGTTGAAAACTAAATTTTATTCATTACTTAAATAGTTATTATTTTTCGTTGGCTAATTTGAAAATTTAAACGAGAAATTTAATTAATTGGATTCTTACGATTTATCAGATAAGTACATTTAATCAATCGCTGAAATTTCAAAAAATCGCCTTTTGCTTATTTATAATGAACTAATAGTGTGCACTAATATATATTACCAGCATTATTTGAATTATAATAACGTCGAAACACTTTCCCTTTAAAAAAAAGTTCCTTGAGGCCATGCAGTAAGCAATTATCGCAACTGATTAATTTTTGAAGGATTCGCTCCTTTTCATTACTCGTCCCGCTAAGGCGATCGATACGAGCAATTTTCTTCTTGTGAAAAGCCACTGCCTCGGCCAGCATGAATAAAAATCCGTCGGTCGGGAAAATTCAAAGGCAGCTTCGAGGAGTTCGAGCACCCCACCCCAGGGCTATCAAAGCGAGACCACTGAATTTTCCAGCGACGCTAATTCGCCTTCGATTCCGCAGACCGTGATATCCTTGCGCACGGCGCTGGACTCGTCGCGCGAGGAGTTGCACCGCCTGAAGGAGCGAACGAATCAGGCGCCATCGCACACGACTCCGGAGCTAACCGGCGAGGCCATCGAGCGATTAGCCCTTGAGAATCATTTGCTGCGCAGGCGATTACTCAGCAGAGCCGGTGAATTTTGCAGCGATGCTGCGACAAGTCCGCCACCCAAACCAACGACGTTAGACGTCGCCAAACGGTGAGTAAACGTTAAGCTTCGCAACCGTTTGGACTCGCTACTTAACCACTGCATAGCTGCTGACACCCTTTACGCTTACGATCTGCTTTAACATTAATCTCATGGAAAAAGTTTTCTCCTCGTTAGTAAATTCATTCTTCGACACTAAACTTACTCGTGGTTGACTTTTTCCTTCTTTTACGAGAGGAAATCGGATCGTTCGATGCTTATTGGCCATAAAAATCTACCTTTAGTTAATAATGCTGTACAACTCAGTCGCAAATGCAAAGGCGACGCTTAGTTTCTTATTACTTTTTTATCTGTAATTTTTAGTCCGAATATCGATAATGTGAACCTTGAATTATTGTCGGATATTTACACTTTATAACAGTAACGCGTTTATCGGCTCGATATACCGATTTTAAGGTTGCTGCATTAAAATAATCTCATAACTGCATCATTACGTCACTTCATTAGCATGCAAATTACTTAGTTATATGCTAACAAAGAAAAGTTAGTGACTGATATATGCAAATACATGAATACAACGATTATACGTGCATCTACCCAATGTTTTGGAACTTTTTATGTCGGATGGGTTTATTTTTAGATCCACAATTAGAACATGGCAATAATTATAACTAACGTGTTAATATACTTTCAGTCGTAACAACATCGTTATGGCGTAAGTGAAAATTATTATTATGATTTTTATGAAATAATGTGCGATATTAATTGTCTGTTGATATCGTACTAATGGTTTATAAACTTATTTTATTGTATAAAAATAGAAGTTTATATTTACGTACTTTAATAAATATATACATAAGTTTTGTATATTTCAATGCTCGTTTAAATGTGAATAAAATTTTAAAGTTTTTCTTAAAAATTAACATATTATTCAAAATTCATCAATATTTAGAACGTTATTGTACGCCACTGATATAATTATCGTGTTTCCCATTTATACCAAATGTATACATCAAAATCAGAAAAGAATTTTCATTTAAAGCTAGTATTGCTTCTTTGAAATGTAGTGAAATAAATTAATATTTAAGATATTTTAAAATTTTATGACATTCGGAGTGTGCTTAAGATGCGCTCAAATAACGATAAAAGATGTATAGTTTTTAGGATTAAAGTAAAATGTATTAATTATCATTTATCAATGATAATGTTAAATATATATTTTGAATAAGCGTTGTTTGTCATATCTCACACAATATGATGGATATGCTTTATTGTGTATTTCGAATTTTTAAACAAGTGACTTGTTTAACCTTATAAAGTTAGGATATATAACCAATTTTAGCCTGACCATCAATTCATAATAATTAAATCTGTTACTACGTTACTAGTTAATCCTCGCAAAAATTTCATTTGGTTAATAGCATAAGTATAACCTGTATTGAAAAATTTGATTTACCGATAAAAATTAATATTTTCCTATACAATTATTTTATTTGATATAAAATCTTCCGTTAAACGAGAACAAAAAAATATATCTATACAAAAAATAGAAGCTCCTCTTCGTTGATATTTATATAAAAGCCACCTTTTGACTATTTGAAAATGAGAATGTGCCAACTCAAACTTTACATTACGAAAATAACTTGTACAATACTAGAAATTTTCGTTAATAGGAGAATAAAGGAGAAAAATTAGCATACAGTGCGTTAAAAGAGAAAGAGAAGTAACAATATTAAGATACTATATGACTGTGTGCTCCTCTTCCGGTTTGTAGATTATCACCAGAAGCAGCGATAATGGAAACAGAGTCGAGGATGTCCGATCGTAAGTCGCAAGTCCAGGAGCCGACGGAGGCGAGCGCTGACGAAGATAACAAAGATAAGCCTTCTACCGGTTCGGTTCTGCCTACGACCGACGTTGTAGTACCCGATCGGAAGTCCACGAGTCAGGGTTCGCTTGTCGAGGAGAAAACAGGACCCGAGCTACAGATACCGGACAACGCGAAGCTCAGTGATCAGCGCGTTTCCAACGAGTCGGAGAACGAGTCTGAAGAGCTCGACGACATCGAGCTTATTTTTACGACGGATGACACCTGCAGGGATGTTTGCCTGCAAGAGGACCTCGTATCTATCACCGATGCTGAAAATTGGCAGCAACATCAGCTGACACCCACACCGGTATATTTCTCAACGTAGTACTACACAGTACTATTGCAATACGTTAACAATTTCAGCTCTAATATTAATCCTGATAGAATACTAATGCGAAGAAAATGTGACAGAATCAGAATTTGCATATATTTCTTTTATCAGATTCAAGTTTCCTGTTTTCTTTTTATAAAAGGAAAAAGGAATTATTTATATTTACTGAAAAAGAAATCGTATTTTGCTATTTTTTATTTGTATTATTAACATGGACATTAGTATTCGTATTAATTTCGAAAATATGCAAGACTTTCGAAACTGTGGAGTTAATTTTAATGTTAAATTATTTGATATTGCATGTGATATTTTTTTCCTTTCGTTCGCTTTATTACGGAAAAACTTGTGCATGTTATTCTTATAAGGCTTTAATGCCACGCCATTTCTTTATGTTATCTATTATTATAAATTAACCACGTTGCTAAAATTTTATTTTTATTTGAGTGAAAGCCACTTTAAGATTCGTTGTAACGTAACAAAATCTAAACAAGGTGTAAAACTTACAATTCTAGAAATTTTCTTATCGGTAAGGGAAAAAAATTTCCTTTTTGCTTCCATTAAATGCTGGCTTTCTTTATATTATGGAAAATATTTTATTGTTTCCAGTTAGTTTAGTCAACCGCAACTTGATCGATCGATTCTCTTAATTGACCTTGGATCCTGAACAGAGATGACATACTTTAACGCGAAATTTTTCTATCGATAATCATTTATTTTTCGAATCATCTATGGACAAGGTTTGAAAATATTTTTACTTCCAGGGTGAACAGCAGAAGTCACTCTTAAAGACCGAGCAGACCAAGTCGACGGAGAGCGAGGGTGACCTCGTATGCAACGACAACACCAGCAACAGCAACGACAAGCCGAGCTCGGTCGACGAGGTGGCCTCGTCCCAGAGCAGCAGCATCGACCGCGAGGAGAGCGTGGACAGGTTCGACGAGAGCGTGGACAAGTTCGAGGAGAGCTCAAACAGTCGACTTAACAAAATGTGGTCGCAGTGCTCGGTCCTGGTTGAGACCGACATCAGCAAGTGCGGCGTGCTCGAGGAGGTCGACCTCTCGGCAAGACACGCCACCAGGCGCAACACCCTTGCAGCGCCACCGGCCGCTTATAGGTACGAGAGCTACGGATGTATCGTTTCACATTGATCTCGTGGGCTAACTTTAACACGCTAAACTCTTCAGCGATTCGCAGTTGTTTATTCGCAAATGCTGAGCGACGGGAAAATTAAAGCTTTATGAATTCATTGCAAATATCGAGTTTCTTGCGTTCCGTTAAAGCTAGAAAACACAATATAAAGAAGAAGTATTGATCATGAAATTAAGTTTTCCAATTAACTTAAGTTTTCCAACTTGTTTAGATGCAATTATGTCGACAGAATAATTTATTTTACGTGCAACTTTTCTGACTCTTACAGTCAAAGTGATTCCTCGTAATACATCGTACGTTGATTATCGTCTATTTACTTTGACATTTGTTCTAATTCGTGTTCGAAGAGGAAATAGAAGATTCAAAATTGAATACGTTTCCTTATTTCAAAAATGCATCATTGCCTTGTTTCCGATTTAACACCTTCGAATTTAAAATTCCTAGGTCGCTACATGAAAATTCGGATCTTCATTAACGGTGCGTCTGATATACGATCGATTTTACTTATTTAAAAGAACGCAAAATATCGACATATTTCCCTACCCCTCTCTCTCTCTCTCACTCTCTCTCTCTCTCTCTCTCTCTCTCTCCATTGCACACTCGATTGGATGAAACCATTGATTATTCGATATAATAGCCCTCTTCTATTGTCAATATAAATCCTACCTCCTCTACGCTGAAAAGTGCATTCGATATTCCGAGACTAGGTTGCGTATAGATAATATCAACCTTGGAGTACCGGATCGAAGCTTCTGTAATTACGGCGCGTCTTATGAATCAAGGCTTTCAATAATAGCGCGTAGCGTCGGTGAGCGAAGTAACGCGAGCTAATGTTCACTTCGCGCTTGATAACCAACAGGCCAATAATACATCGCGAGGCTCTGGCAGCGGGTCGACGGAAGAGCTCCGCACCCCTGAGGCCGGTGATGGACCGGAGTGGCTCCGGCGAAGGCGCCCGTCGCGAGTCCGGCGTCCAGACGGACATTTCAGCCCTACCGGCCCAATGGCGCTCCGAGAGTTACCTCGCCCACAAGGTCGCCCACGCTTTCACGACCCTGCCGAGTAAGTTTGCCCTGCCGGCAGGTGTACCGGGACGACTTCGGCTCTCCTACAAGACGCGCGAGGCCAAGAGGGTCATGCTGTCGGACATCAGCTTCACGAGCATGGTTCCGGAGCTCTCGAGGAGTGCCGATCACCTCTGCCACGAGACCCACAATCAGGTGAGCTTCGCTCGGCTCGTGCGATCGGAACACGCGGTTTGTTTTTTGCGGTATCTATTTAATAGTGCGAGTTAAGAGAGATTGGGCACTTGGGCAGCAACTTCACCGTAAACTCCAAATCCATTTTAACGTATGCGAACTGAATTACGAATCCAGTGCAATTATTGTGCTTCGTTAAATTTTTCACGACACCGATTTTTAGTTGAAAATGAGTGTTCCGTGTAGTTGAGTCTAACGCGAAAGTCAAACCTCTGCAAAGTGGATTGATAATTCATAGATCGAAGTTAAATGAAGTGCCATTTCTCGTCTCTTTTGGAAATTTTTTTACAATACATGCACGAGAAAATGCATTATAAATCGTTTTTATTAAACTTTAATCCAATGTTGTATTCCATCCAATATAGTTTACAACGAGTATGAAGCACATCAATTAATACACGTTGTTTAACTCGTAAATAAAAAATACTTCATTTCCGATAATTAAAGTATTTTCATTGTCGTTTATACAATTGTTATTAATTATATTAGGAGATGATAAATTAAAAGAAAAATTTAACTTTCATAACTCTTTTTAAAAGAAAGTATATCAAGAGTTGACGTATTCATTAATAAACGTGAAATTTTCTTTTTAAAATTCTTTTAAATATTAAAAATCATAGGTTTTAGATTTTCGTCTTAAATCAGCCGACATTTTAATAGATACACGCACCAATAATATTCTGGAAGAAGTGTGAATTGTTAATCATTATTTTATTCGATTATTTTTAAATTAAAATTACTAATTTTTGCCCGGTTACAATGCAAATTCAACGTAAAATTTTCAAAGTTATTTCTTTTATGTCTACGATTAATATTTGTAATACTATTTTTCGTTAAATCGAAAAATCAGATTTGTTCGTAAAATTAATACGAAAGAGCAAAAATTTTTAAAAAATATATTGGTATGTTTATAAGTATATAAATACATAATACCTAGATGAAATTTAATTTAAATCAACCTGCATAATGCAATTAAAAATGAGTTCCTTTCAGAAAACATATTTATATTTTTCTTTTCAGCACTTGTAATTTGTAAATATATCAAATCATTATAAATTTTCACGTTTTAAAATGTTTTTAAGAATATATAAGTATCGGGCAAATTAACATTTTTACGAACAATTATCTATTTCTTATACAGCCCCTATAAATATTATCAAATTATTACACATATAAATTATAGTCATACCTATCTATAAGATTCGTCGTCTTTTAAAATGAGTCAGTTAATTTGAAATAATGCCGAACTAATAGATAGTAATTTAGTTTCTTTTGTAAGAGTAATTTAACAAAATATTCTTGCTCTGCTAAGTTTCCTATTCCACTAATGCATTTTCAATGTAGTTTCTTATGATTAGCTAAAATTATTCAAATCTAATATAATGAAGTTGGACGAGCCACTTTCCGGAGTCAAATTTAAAAATCTTAGGCTTGCATTTGACTAAAAATATTTTACAGTAAATAACTTCACGTACGATTAAGTAAAGGGTTGAACTTAGTCGTGAGCAGAGATAGTTAGGACAACTAGATAACATTCCTCGCGAGTTAATAAATTCAGAGCATATTATGTTTAACATCATTAACTCCTAAAATAAAAATACAGAAACAGAGACGACCGTTTAGTTTCCACAGCCGCATAGCTATGTTTCCCGTGGGGGTTGTGGACTGCGAACCCCAGAAAGCAATCGGCGTGAGTCCTGGACTCGCAGTGGCGCCACATCCATCACAGGACCTCCCAGTCCTTGCGATTGCCGACTATCGGCGGATCTCTATTCGGCTCGTTACCGGGGAAGTCTCTCCTCCATCGCAACGCCAATAAGCGACTTAGGACCATCACGGCGACACTCCTGGCGTCCAAACGCAACAAATTCCTTCGACGGCTGGCGAGTACCAGTTGTTACACCGGGCAGTCAAACCCCTGTTGGAACCCAGTTTACGAGGTTAACCTGGTCGTCCATGCCGTCCTCGCCAACGCATATTCAGGCGCCATCCGCGGCACTGATCGCAAGGCTTACCAACAGTCCACCTCGCAGGACGAGATCCAAGGTTACTTTCCAAGGTAAGCGAACCAAGGTTGCCAAAGTTTCTTAGACCACCTCCTGAATGCAAATGCCAAGTATCATCACTCGTTGTTTTTATACAGCGATAAAAGTCAAAATATACGAGCATGAACTTACTTGACGGTACGTTAGAATAAATTTTTGGCAAAAGTACTTTTTCGTTGTAGGTATAATTAACATCAAAACTGAATTAACTTTTTAAGTTTCGTTTACAGCTAAATTTAATATGGTTTTTTTTTTTTCAAAAACGGTCAACGATACATAAATTGCTTCTGTGATGCACTTGTCCTAAGCATTCTGATTAGGAAATTCTAAACTAGAAATAGTTCAAAAAATATCTACGCAATATTACCAATCGATCCGCATGAGCGGCGCACCAATGAACGAATTTAATTAAAGAAATACTCACACGCGCATTAAATCTAGATAATGACTTTTTGTAATATTAATTGAAAATACAAGTAATTTTAAAGTAACAAATATACAGTGTGTTTTTCAATAAATAATGAACAACTTTTAAAACGGAAGGTTTTGTTCTCCCCGTGTGTTCACAGACTGTCCAATAATCCGCGGTAGTTTGCCAAACCTACGGTCGGAACTACTGGGGGACAATAGCGGCGACTCCACCGAATCGCTGATAGACGAAGCCGAGGATTACTTAAGGCGCAGTATCGACTCTATGCTGACGATCTCGACGGCAACTGATCAGAATGGCAGTAGGTACTTTGCCCGGCGAAAGAGGACGCGCAGACATTCTGAACCCGACCTCTTTCGCGAGTGGAATCCACCTCAGGATGCCAGACCTTACTTGCCAAAGGTAAGCAACTGGTGCAGCTCTATAAGATTTTATTTATAACACTTGTTTTGTAGTCTTGAACGCTTAGTTTATCAGGATAAATATATAGCAGTTCGATCGGTGATATACGCCAGTGGCCAAGAGAGGATAATTGATACATGATTATCAGAAAAAAGTAAAGACAGATGTTAAATCAGAGAAGATAAGCTCCGTATTTCGGGAAGTCGATGAAGGCGATCGAACTAAAGTCACTATAACAGCATCGGTTCTCGTTATGAATTTCGTTAATGTTGACTCACCAAATACTGAATCTAATTTACATTAGCTGATTATTTGGGTTAAATTGAATGGTTTCGTTGTCACTGACTTCAAATTTAGACAGTACTTTCGAATAGTAACGACAAACGTAGGAATCATGCGAATATAAATTATTTAATCGTAATATTTTCTTAATTGGGCTATTACTTTTGTTTCTTTTTTTCTATCGCATAGATACCAAGAGATCTCAAATTGGACCATTTAGTAAAGATAATATCACCAGAGGGAAAGATTCTTCAGGGTCGTGTACGATACGTTGGACCGGTCACTGGTCGAGAAGATGTGCATGTTGGTGTCGAACTTCCAAACGAAAATGGCATTTCCGATGGTACTTTCTATGGGAAGCGATACTTCGATTGGTGAGTTTCTTTATTCTTCGAATTCTCAAGAATATTCTAGGTTAGCGTTCATTAAGCACATTACTTATAAGGGTCTGGTTAAATAATTCACGCGTGAATTTCTCATCTCTAATTATTTTTGCTCTAAATATAAATTAAAAATAATAGGCTATTTCAGTTATAAATACGAAATTTTATTATCAATTCTTTATAATCCTAATTCTAATGCCTTAAGTTTTTCAAAAATACTCAGTAATACCTGCAGAAATGACTGTAAAATTATAGTAATAGAAGGCATTGCTTCTCTCATTTAATTTAATACTAATTTTATATTTCATTTAAAAATATAAGAATCGAGCGAAAAAGCAATGTAATTCGCAATTAAATCAATTTTATTATAAAAGCTACTCTTTCATCTCCAGAATGATTAAATATATATCATTATGTGAATTGTTTACGTACGGTAATTTGTTGGTGGCTAAACGCACACACGCACGCACCACGCAACGTAACATAATACAACAGAATATAACTAAGATCGATATGAAACCAAAACTAAAATCATTAAAAGTTGTAATTTATCACCAATATGATAGCAAACAAAGTTTACGATGACTTATATTTATATTATCCCGGTAACTACTGTTTTATAAAAAAATTTGTTCAACGACGTAGTTCGTAAATTATCACCTTTTCAATCTTGGGAATGAAATAAAACTCTACAATTATTAGACTATAAATAGCCGTAATAAATATGTAACACGTAATAAATCCATCAAATTTCTAAATTGTAGTAATCCGTGTATAATAGGTGCCGCTTAACATTTATTAATAATTTCATCAATAATGATCGACAGCCTACAGGCTTGTAAAAGTGGAAAATTAATGATCCCAGACAAAAGTGTATAACGACTGCAGGTGGTTGATATATTTGTAAGCAATATCATCGGCGGTTACATTCCAGTCATTCTTAATACTAGTGGAACATAATAAGCACAATTTAATATGCATTTCTAGTGCGCAATTAGTCGATCCTTGACCTTCCCTTTCCTGTCCTTCGGGAGCACAGATCAGTAAAGGAGAATGCGTTTGTTAATCGACAGTGAGCCCGAGCGTGCGGTTTTTGTGCCGTTCAAGAAGGTCGTCCTCGCCTGGTGCACCACTTGACCCAAGATCAGCGCTTCCTGCGAGCTGTTGGCTCCCAGATTATCCACACCCCGGATTCTGCTCACCCAGTATACCGTATGAAAACAGTTTCCAGAGCAGCGCTGAAGGTACGCGTCGTCAAGGGTGCATTTTTCTATCTGACCCATCACTGGATGAGCTTTTCTTTCTCGCACTCCTCGCGCTCTCCTTGGATTTTTATTTCGAGTACTCTAGTAACGCGGAGTACGAAAACAACGGGGAGCAACGTCTGTGCACGATGCGTTTGTCTGCTCATTTCAAAGCAGTTCATCAAATGTTTGTTTGTGTTTTTGAAATTATAAGGCTTATGGAGCAGCGACACGTGCGTGCGCTCGTCACTGATGAACTGAAAATATCTCAATTCTTTAAAGAATTTGTTCTTGAATATCCGTACTATCGAAGACGTTTAATCAACCTTGAATCTAATCACGTATTTTATGAATATTCGAAGAGTTTAATGTTTAATATTTTAATGCAAAATAACACGACAGTATTGGTGCATGAATTTTCTCTTTTACCGTTCTTTTAAAAATTTATCTGCGTTTAAAATTTAATGCGCATAAGCAAAGTATTCCACGCATTTGAACTTCCTTTGAAAATTAATTACTCTATCGACGTTTTACTGTTTTTGTCGTGACGAGTCATTGCAAAGGTCTATTTTGAATAATAATCTCATGAATAAACTTTCGAGGTGCACCTTAACTTTTCGAATATCTTAATGACGCAGATGAAAAATTATTTAAAATATATTCCTTATATAACTTCTTGAAATTTGGACTTGAATCTAATGCGCGCTCAATATTAATCAAATCTTAATTTTATTAACCATATTATATTTTGACTATATAATAGAATTTATCTTAATTACGTATAATTAATAATCGTCAATAAGTCGGAGATTTGACAAACGCTTTTACTAAATATTACACTAGTAACAATAACGTCAAAGCTATCGCGTATTCACATAGAGAAAGAGAAAGCATAAATAAGCGATTGAAATGTTCCGGCTACTTTTAGAAAAAATTTATATATGTCAATATTGTACATGCTGTGCATATACTGTAGTTGAATATGTAATAAAGAGAGGCTAGGAGAAGGAAGAATGAAGAGAAGCGATCGATAGTAGCAGATTGAACTTTGCGAATATTTCTAGGCTTTCGAAGCTCGTGTGCTTGACTGCGATGTATTTTAGTACATATGAATAGATGCATATTTATCTATGTATATGAAGACATATATAACGCTTGTATATGTACATCTATTTTGAATGAAGAAGGAGGCGCACGCGATCGAGGTTTCTACGCGTCTACACGAAGAGTAAGAAAAAGGTTGTACATCGTATATACACATCCTCCGATGTGCACGCACGCGCGCACACGCACGTATATTGATAATTTCAAACGTGGAAAATTCGTTTTATGAAACTCTGAAGAAATGCTGAATTGAGTCATCGATGGGAAGCAAATTCTTGAAGGAGTATGTTATTTACTTTATTTATGTAATCAAGTCTATACAGAAAGCATATTGCGATATGAATACACTTTACAATTATCTTGGCTGTATTGTAAACTTTCAACACAATAATACAATTTTGCTAGACTATAAAATTGTATTAGAATTTATTTTTTCTAATACACGTTTGAATATACTTACTTAAATAAGTTTTTCAAAGAGAAAATGCGTCGCGTAAATAATTTATTTTACTAATCAAATGAACAGTATTTCAATAGTATTAAATTTACAATTGATATTTAAAACTCTATTTTCCTTGTGCACTCAATAATTCTTTATTATTAAGTTATGTTATGGATAATATTACCCTATAGAAATAAAAACAGATAATAAATCACTTATCATATCATTTTATAGTAGAAATATAACATGAAAATATGTTTTACATCTTAATTGCAATCATATATTTTAATACTTCATTTCGTCCGTAAGTAATTAACTTTTTCTGAATTCTTGTAACTACTGATTACGTTGGAATAATGTATTATTTTTACGTTTTCAATTAGAATCATTAATTTATTTAAAATCATCATTATGATTTTTGCTTTATGTTTAAATAAATTATATATGAATATAAAGATGTGTACGTAAATGTAAAAATGCTAAGATTTGTCGATCCATCAAAGACTCAATCTTGCTAAAGTTAGATAATTCGAATAGATATATTATAAAGGTTTAATAAGAAATATTTATGATCTCTTGAGAGGAAATACGAAATATGATGCTGTAATATTTTTCGGCTAAGTCGTCAAATGAATATATTATTGATAAATTACTGCTTACATATAAATAAATAAATAAATAAATAAATAAATAAATAAATAAATAAATAAATATATATATATATAAAAGAAATTTGGGTACCTGCATCAATGACAATTACATTTAATTTATCTTGATAAACACTAGTATGTACCATTGTAACGTTTGAGTACAATGATGAAAAAGTGATGGTACAAAATTAGGCAAATCAATTATTGAAGAACGCGTGTTTCCTAGTATAAGGATAAATACTAACAGGTAATATTTGATTGCCAATTTACCAGTGTTCCAAAAGTATTGACATAGCAGTTTACTCATAAAATTTAATTTTCTTAACTAATTTAAGTTATTCGTTACCAAGATTTATTTTACAGAATATTATCTCTTATTTTGGTACAAGGACGCAATAGAATATTTTTTATAATACAAAGGTAAAATTATGAATATAAATTTTCTATCTTAATTGCAATCATATATTTTTGATACCTAATTTCATATATAATTAACCAACTTGTTGCGAGTTTATATATGTAATAAATGTCTTGATACATTCTTCGTGTATTTTTAATAAAAATCATTAATTTATAATTATTTTATAAGTGTATTGAAATTTATCTAAATTACGTATTAATCAATTATTATTATTCGTATCGATAAGTGATGAAGAAAAACATGAAAATTAAGTGTGAGTTACTTTTGACTTCAAGAAAGGCAAGAATAATTAAGAGATTAATTTTCAATAAATTTTCGATAAAATACGTTCGTCTTTTATCTCAAGACTATAAAACAATTAAAAAGCAAATCTAATGCATCAATCGAGCCTTCGACATTTCAGAGAACTGATGACTAAAGAATATAATATATGATATATGAATGAACATTTCCATTCCCGTAATAAATTTAAATGTAAATCTATCTCAATGTTACCTACGTGAATTCCTGGTATGGATTGTGAAATAACCCCAATAGTTATGAAAAAGCTTCCAAGGATCAAACAACGTATTTAATTTTTTAAATTCATAATATTTCATCTGTTACTTAATTAACTTAAAATTTGTAATATTATTTAATAGTTTTATTATTGAAAGATGCTTTAGATCGAATAAAAAAAAAGTTCTTCATAAGTAAGAGAACTAGACTTCAACGTCCAGGTATTGAAAAAGAATTTTAGAACACAAACGGTCGTTTAGTCAATTATACTCAACAAATGTATAGTCAAAATGTGGATACAGCGTATGTGTAAAAAAAATATGTAAAGTATATTTATTATATTTTATTGGCGTCGCTTAAGCCCATTAAGTGCTGTTTGTAAAAATAGATAACATAGCCATTAGTAATTTGCTCATTGTGTATGATAACTAGAAACGTTGAAAATTAAGAAATTGTTCTTATCAAAGTGTAACGATATATAAAAAATATTTTTCGTGTATTTTTGCAATAGAAGAATTGCAGTTTTATTCGTTTGTTTATTATATAAAGTGGTGCTCGCAGTAGCAGTTTATGATAATGACCCAGCGCGAATATATTTCAAAATCGACAAAGCGCAAAAAGGAATGCAAGCGAGCATTATTTGAATGAAAATCCTGAAAGTAAAACTAATAAAACTAATAAATTGTTGTGAGATTGTTAAAATGCCGTCGTTCTATCGCTGAATTGACTGTATTCGAAAGAAATTGGGAGGGGGTTGGAGTTTTAGAAAAATGTACCTAACAAGAATAAAAATATTATTACCATAGCGAAGTATAATTTATTACCTTCTAATTTATGGTGTCGCGTATTAGTAATTATAATTTAATGTATGCAATTAAAGCTTCTTAAAATTACAGATTATACTCTCTCCGTTTTTTCGTACAATAATCCACTACTTCGTTTATGTATTAAAGCATTATTTTTAGTTTTCCTTATTGTAAAATATAACAAATTATAATTCATTAAATATCCGAATAGGTGTATCGTAAAATAATAAACTATACTTATATAAAAATGACCTACCAATAAAGTTTTAGTAAAATTCTATTCATCATTACAGTGGTATTGAAAAGAATATAAATTTTTTAATAATTTTTTTATTTACAATTATATTATTGTAGTATGATGTCAATATTTAAAATGTTTCACAATTGTTATTATGCTATTTACCAGATACGTAAAATTAATACTCTTAAAAAGTAACAACTTGTGCATTGTGATTATATCGTATTGGAATTTTCGTTCAACATAATTTGAGTACAGGTAAGTATAAAATTGGGTAAAATATATAGGTTTCTTTTAGCGTCATTCATTTTGCCATCAATTACTGTTTAATATAATTGACGAAACTCCATGTTTTTGTTTTTGTTTTTGTTTTTATAAGATTATACATTTCTTGGCCAAACATCGCTTACTAACTTTTGAAATTTCATCAGCATCGTAAAGTTATATTTCGTAAGATAAAAATACAATATCAAAAATATTTCAAACTCGCATAATACCGGTTTTTCTTGGCTTACACATATATACATGTTTTGATAAGAATCACATTTTTTCTTTCTTTCGAATGTCAGCGAACTGTACAGCAACATCGCCCGTTAAAATTAAGATAAAAATGAGTTTAAAGCTTCTTTTGAACTTCGTTGGCAACTGATTTTCACTAGGATGCAACGACAATTGCAATTTGCGATCACGTCAAAAATTATTGTAACGTAGGACCGTGATTCTGTACAGCTCACATTTATTAGCGACAAATTTACAAGCCCTCCCCGAGCGATACCGCGGAGTTTATGTATTTCAGCAGGGCAATCTCCTCGGGAGAAGTGCATGAAACGGTTCAGTGATGCGATGGGTAATCCGCGTACCAGCTGAAGGCACCGTTAGACCCGGTGTGGGCCCCGAAGTCCACGTAGTCCAGGATATGGGCGGTGGCGCGTTCAGGTCGCAATTGCATCGGTTGCTCGATCATGGGCTCTGACGCGTGCTGAAGAGTCGAGACGGACATCGGGGCGTAGTTCTCTGTGTGACGAACGATCCGCGGTCCACTTGACATCGAGGGCGATACTACGGGGCTTAGCTCTATCACGTCAACGCCATCGATGGGTATAGCAATGTAACGCGGACCCGCTAAAGCTAGACCCAAGCAGCAGCTGGACACTACGAGTAATCGCTGTAAGATACGATATTGATTATCTGTGTAACTAAACTCGTGTTTTACTCGAGAACCCTTTAATTTAGGATCCTATGGGAATACTTTGCGAGGAAATTCCAAAGTCAATATCACATTATCTCCTTTATAAGATCTTAATAACAAAGTTGTAAGACTAACATTTTTCTTGACCTAGCTTTGGAATACAAATAATCCATAAGTAGTTTCTTTATTTCAAGTTTGACAACGTTATTATTATTTCCTTTTTATTTATTTTTATTTTTATTTTTGTCCACAATTTCTAATAAGACATTTTTATTAATTCTAATAATAGAATTAGCAGTCCTAGAAAAAATGATATTTATAAATTTAACCTATCGCAATTGATTATTCTATAAATACGTGTAATAGTATACATTACTCAGTGTACTTTTTATTGCAGAAAAAAAAAAATAATAATAATGCAAAAATGATTAATTATTGTAATATTATTGAAAAGAATTTCTCTGCTTATTTTGACTTTGATTTGGTACATAATAAATTTCAATTAAAAATTATTTTTAATACTAGAGCTTTTTTAATCAGAGTATAGCTATCAATCGTTACCTGATTTATGTGGCACATAAAATATTAATGTTTATTTTATAAACATCGTATTTAACGACAAAATACTGTAATACAATATAAATATTTATAACCAAATTACACTTGATAAAAAATTTTAAGAACATTATGAAAGCAAATTGTACGATAGCAACGCACGTATATAACATAAAAAATTTTTAAAGATTTTTATAATATACAACAATTCAAAGTCAAATTTAGGCTTAAAGTCTTCCCTCTGGATTCACCATTATTAGACTTATATTTTTATTTGCCTATATTTTTGCAACTGAATATAATTCAATGTAGTATTTTCTACAATAAATTGAAGTGTCATAAATATAATATGAAGTACTACTGCCGAGGCGCTCTCAATAGAGTAAACAAGAATATCGATTTTCTATTGCCTTCTTTAAATTGCTTTACAACGTCATTCGATAAAAAAACTCAATTTCTCTTGTTATATATATTAAAAATAATTATTTATAAATATAATTTGATTCAATTTCAAATTTCAATCGTGATAAGTTTATTCTCGGTTCGGTACATAGAAAATTTCATTATTATAGAACAGTTCACAGGCATTTCCCATTGCTTATTGCATTATCGAGATAAAAAGATTTGTATTATTCTAATTCTCTCTCTTTTTCTTTAATTATGAATTGAGCTTTAAGTTTCAAAATCGCGCTAGAAATAAATCTTATATAAACATAATAAAAATTAAAAACAAACAAAATTGTAGTAAGAAAATGAAAACGCAGCCGAAGGAGGATAAATAAGAGTAATAGTAATTACCAAGAGAGTGATATTCGAGATGCTCATCATAATAATATTCTGGGAATGTTAGAGTGGATAGACGTTATTTCAACTGAGCGAGAATACCGTAGAGCTGGCATTTTATACGGTTTTGCTTGGTCGCGACAGCTTTCTCAGGCGCTCCACGAATCCCCAACGAGCACCACTAGCCTCGGTTACGCTCATCGGCGGACCAACTCTTGCGTGGCTCGCTGTTTGTATCGAGGAGAGAGATGACTTCGGATTTTTCTCTCGAATTTTTTCCCTCTCTCCTTCTATTAGCGCGTTCTTTTCGTTTTACTTCCGATCACGATTTGTGGCGGTTTTTTCTAACCTCTGCAGTGACTTTTCCTCGCAAAAACGGCAGCCGCATCTTTTTGCCGATCCGCGCATGCGAACGGCTTAGTAAATTGTGTAGTATTTGGAAATAAGAATGAAAGACAACGGAGAACATAATATTCCAAGAATATTCATTTGCAGTTCTCTCAATTATTTTTATTTTAACTTTAATACTTTTATAAAATTGAGCTTGTTGTAATTTTTATGTTAGAGCCTGATTTTCTATTACATCGTAAAGTAAACGAAATTTCTTTTTCACAGCAATATCGCGTTTTCTAACTTTATAATAAAAACTTAGGGAGATTCCAGTTAAGAGAAAACATCTGTTAACCTATTAGAATGTATATCATTTATTTATAAAAATAATTATTCGTTTTTTATCCTTTAATTGATATTTTGAAAAAGATCTTTATGATAAAATTAATTCGTTGGTTTATTTTAAATTAATTATGAACAATTCTTTATAAAAATACAGAATTCATTGTAATATTTCTTTTTGAACATACAAGTATGTCAAACATTCAATATCGCAGACGCTCGCTACTTAGGTATTCAGGCAATTTCAAATCACATTTAATCTGATAATCTTGTAATGCTTATACACATCAAGCTTAAATTTCATTTACAACGTATAATTGACGAATAAATCTAAAATTAGTAAGGCAAATTAAAGAAATGAAAGTAACATTTTTCAAAATATAAAATAAAAGAAACATTTCTAATAAGCAAAATCACAATGACAAAATGTACATGGCTGTCAATCTTTAAGCAATTATAATCCTTAGAATGCTTAAACATAAACATCAAATTTGATAAAAATATTTTAAATTCATTAATATTTAGTAGAGTGATGTTGTTAAAAACATCATTCTTTACAGATGTATGCTTAAATAATATTCTAAGTGTACACACAGTAAACCGACGCCATCTAATTTAAGAAATCTATCTGAAAAAACTCATATTATTTAAGAATTATACTTTTTATTCAAACTTTTAAGTTTTCATTTCTTTCAATTCATTTAGACTCTGAAAATATATTTACGATTAAAGCTTACCGTTGTAATCTAAATATTTATGTAAAATAATACGTACTAATGTTTTTCATGGTATATTTTTTTAAACTGCTTAACCTTATCTATTAAATTAGCCTTACAATCAGTTTACAAATCAATGTTCTGTTTATCTAACTTACGTATTAAAATCTAAAATAAAAGTTTTTAACAAAAGTACTAAGATGTAATTGTGCAAGGTTAAATGAAAATTTTTGATTCAAAAAACTTCTTTATAAGAAATTATTAAGTTACTTGAAAAACTGTAGTAGTTTTATTCAAGGAAAATAGAATGAAAAACCTCTGAATCAGTAGTCATATCAGGCAACAGATAATATAATCAATTTTTGAAATAAAATTTAAAAATTATATGTATAATAAATTATTATAAGAAACTAATTCGACTTTTTGAATTATATAATTCAGTCAAATTAAAAATCTTAAGAAAATAAAAATAAAAATAAAAATAAAAATCTGAGATAATTTCAGATTAAACAAAATACAAACTCAAAGGACTTCGCAACTATTTCATTGTCATAGTAATGTAAACATTCACAATTATCTAACAACGGTTACAATTAAATACTTGGTCTTTACGAATCGTTTAAAAATGCGAATACGTAAATATGAATCCTATTAAATTTTACCTTCGCACAACTAATAATAATTTGATATTAACCATATCTTCAACTCACTGAATCAAAATTCAAATACTGTTAATATTATAAACATAGAATCAAGTTTTTTCGTATTATTAATATGTTAATAATGTTTAAACCCTGTTCGAAGGAAATTCGGAATCAAAAATCGCAACTAAAAAAATGTCAAATCGAAACTAATTTTAGTACATCTCGAAATCATCGGAGTCATTGGACAATTCACTTTCATATCCAGCTGGAATAATATTACATGGAATTGATGATTTCGTTTGCTTAAATGGATTTCTCATCGCAACGCTGTTGTAACGTGGTTTGATGCTATTCCACATTATCGGAGAGTCGATCTCGTCGCGTGTGGAATTTAGCTTTGAGGATCCATTTTCCGATTCCTTTGATGGTGTTGTCAAATCAATCACCTCAATTTTCTTCGCTGACTGCAAGTAAGTTTAAAATTTATGCTCATTAATAGAGAATTGCACGTAAGCCTTAATTATATTGTGTCTTGCAGATCACTTTAATTATATATTCTTTAATTACCAATCATTCACCTTTCTCAAGAAGAAGCTTGACGAGATTTATATTGTTTTAACAAATTATTAAGTAAAAAACTGTCAAGGATAGTCATTAATTTGTAAAAAGATAATTTTTATACGCCATTTTATCAACTCACAGTTTATACAATTTTTAATTTATTTACTTTATATAATTAAAGCATATGATTAAACATTCAAAGAAATTTTTTATGAAACAATATGAATAAGCATCATTTTCAAATTATCTGAGAATCTGTATTTATCGTATTTACGTTTATCCAATACTTTAACTAGCGTTTATGAACTCGCAGATTTTATGGTTGTAAACTATAACAATCTACAGTGAAAGAATATTAGTTAACATTTATAATACAGGCAATCACTATAACCTATGCTATATCGATAATATATGAAAAACATTTTAAATTAAAAAAATATACTTATATTCTTATAAGTATATTAATAACATACTTATTATTTTATTATATATATATATATATATATATAGTAGTAACTTCATATAATAGTATAAACACAAACATAAAAATTTCATGATTTCATTAGCAAAAAATTACTTTGCCTTAAGAAAAATTATTTTGAATGATATTACTAGAAGAACATTCATTTATGAGGTATAATAATGATTATAATGCTTGGGTAAGTTAAAACTTTTTTCAATAAGACGATCATTTTTTCATTATTTAAATTTTATATTGTTATGTGATAATTATTATACTTCAAATAAGTTTCTTTAGTTTTCTAAAATTTCACAAAAGAAACAATTCTAATTTCGATTTCTTGTTTAGTTAATTAATGTATATGTTTGAAATCATTATTATTATTGTAAAATATGAAAAAGTTTTTAATACACAAATAAGAATATAATTGTTTTACTACTGATAGTGTGAAAATATCAACTTGCTCGTATTCGTGTGTAGTGTACCTACTTATTGCCTAGAAGACATATTACATATTATCATTATTGATCACTCACTTATATTAAAATAAAAGAAATGTTCACGTTGATTGAATATTACGATCAGTATAATGATTGCACAGTTATAGCGAACTTTTGAAATACTTATCATGTGTTTTCTATTGTAATGAGTTACATAAGTAATAACACAGTTTTAAATCCAATATATATTAGATAAGTTTATGCTTAAGCAATTTTAAAAACATTTTAATAAACGAACATCTGTATGGTTTTTTGTTAATAATTAGGTAATTTATGTTATAATTTTTAAAGATGCCATTTTTTATTTGATAAATACAATCAATATCAAATTCATTAAGCAGAAACGTCATTCCTATGGTGCGTACTGAGTGTGCGTTTCTTAAAAAAATGAAGTATATGTTGAAATACTATCAACTGATATTTCACTTTCATAAAATTTATTAGATTGATGTAAATATCTTATCGAATAAGCAATAACATATAATTATTGTTTATGAATTAAATATTTATTTAATTCCTATACGATATTAATTTTTACAAAGTTTTAGAGTAGATCGAGTAAATTTATTAGTTAAAAATATTTTGTTAAAACTAGTTTTAATTAAAGTAAAGGTAAGAGCCAACGTTATTTCTTTATTAAAAATGGTGCTTATGGTTGCTATACTACAGTGGCAGCAAGATCATAAATTGACGTTACATGAAAGCTACTAACAACTTTCTCGACGAGTCACGAAAGTTAATTAAATCTAAATCCTCTAACCTACCATGTCATGAATTGTCATATTTTTAACGACCGTACAAATAATAAATAAGTACAACTGGCTCTTATCAGTAGTCGCGGAACGAAACTGAAAGAGAGATGGCGTAATCCATAAA
Source organism: Wiebesia pumilae (assembly GCA_018907045.1). Taxonomy (NCBI): domain Eukaryota; kingdom Metazoa; phylum Arthropoda; class Insecta; order Hymenoptera; family Agaonidae; genus Wiebesia; species Wiebesia pumilae. Next base: position 5,856,844 of record JACCHZ010000192.1, read on the forward strand.
AGTCAAAAAGCGAACGCGATTTAATTGAAAAAGTTTGTGGTTTCATCGAGAGTGAAAAACATACCTTCATCTTCGGCGTGCGTGTCAAGTCAACTTCCTCAATAACTTCTTCCGGGCTCCAAGTGCGCCGCGATATGGACGGCGACGAACCTGATGCTGACATAGAGTCGTCATCAGGGCAGGCCAGATTAAGTTTTATCAACTCCTGTCCAATGTTGATGACCTGATGTGAGAGAACGACATAATTAATTTGAGACTAAAATGCTGAAGTATTTGTTTGTTTGTTTATATTGTTTAGAATATTAGAATGTAGAATGTTGTTTAGAATATTATGTTTCATAGCATGTCTTCTTGTTTAGATACTGCTATTATAAAGCTATGACATTTTCGAAAATCAACGATTATTATAAAAAAATTGTAACAGTATCAACATTTCAATACATTTAGTTCGTTGCTTAACTCTTTCGAGTATAATACGCGTATATTATTTAAAATTTCAATACAAAAAAAATATCGGAGATTTAACTGAATTAATACAATTCAGTTATTCATAATTTCATACAATCATTTACTGACATTGAATTGGTTCGAAGAATAAATTAGAAAGTATCGAGGTATTATTGAGAAAACAGAAATTAAAAAATCGTTCTTTTTTAACTCTAATTACCCGTGTACCTGTAGAAAATATCATTCAACATAGATTTAATTTGGAATATATATATCTAAATACCTATTTAATCAATTATCTTTTATCATGCTAAAACTGCTTCAAACAGTCTTAGATTTTGATAAATCAGATTTAAAATGTTTCTCTCAAACAAGAACTAAAGTTCACTATTTTCCTTTGTCATAATTTTTACGCTTATCGTGCAAACAACTTCTGTAACTAATATTTCACAAATGTTACATTTTAGAAAAATCAAACTTAGAACGAATTCAACAAATAATTGAATTTTTTATTTAGTATCTTTTGTCTGAATGTAATAATTTTTTTATTTTCAATAATTGAACACAAGGCTCAATTTATAACTTACACTAGGTAAGATAAAAGAATTGTCAAATACACCATATCTAAGAATTTAAGTTTAAAAATAAACTCATTTACAACACTGAAAGTCACATTGAGAAAGTGAATCGGACGAAAAAGACAAATGTAGTAACAATTTCTGAAATTATAACTTTCTAAAATATACTATGTATAGTACTTATAACCGCATCAAAAATTACTTAATTTTAATGGAGTGATAGCATAGTTGAGTGAGTTAATACTCTAAGAAACATCTCCTATCTTAAAATGCTGATTTCCATAGACTTAATTAGCAATCATTAATTAAGTGATTGATTGATTATACATGTTAAAAAAACTTTAATGAAATACTAATTTACTTTTTACGAATTTAATGATCGTTGGTATGAAACGTTTTTATAAAAGTGGATGTAAAAGTTTAATAAAATAAACGATTTACAAAAGAAACAAAAAAATTTGTTCACTTTTCAAATTTAAATAATGTTTCAAATGGAACCAATAAGCAATACTAAACCATTAATATTTTAAAGCATATTTTTTTAACATTTCTTTAAATTTAAATCGTTTATCACTTAATACCTGTAAATTTCATTTACTTTAACGAATTTATTCAGTGATATATATTTTATCAAAGTAAAATTTCAATTATAAATTAGTTTTTGGATGCAAGCTTAATCGATTTTAGGTACGATTAATATTATTATTTTAATGTATTTGTAAAAATAAACATTTTTTATAATTTCCTCTTATAGTCTTAAGTATCCTATATATATATATATATATATATATATATATAAACTATTAAATTCGATTCACATATTAATAATATTTAAAACTAGATAATTATTAGGATACCACTGATAAAAATACTGTAAAAGTAAATTCATGAAACATAATCTTTGTTGTATGTTTCAATTCAATAACTAATATTTCAATATATAACTAATATATCATTCTAGTTACAGTGTTGCCTGCTTCAAAGAGTTTCAGTAAACAGAAAAAAATCAATAAAAAAATGATAATATGCAATAGTTCAAATGTCGTATCTTAACCTATATATTAACATCCTGATAAATAATTTTTTAATGTACATTTTAATCGAAGAATGAGAGAAAAATGATTCTATTCTCCTTAAATTTTATTAAATTTCCTTTTTATTTGAAAAAAAAAAAGAATATCAATTTACATTCGTTTTTTCTAGGCATTCAATAAAAAAGTTTAATAATATAAAAATGGGTCCCACGTAATTAACTTAGAATTAAAATCTAAAACTCAACAACTGTACAACCTTTATGATAAATAAAAGAAAAAGGAATTTATTCTATTTTTTGGTAAATCCGTTAGGAATGAAATTTGAATACGATTCATTAATCTAAATAAAGTACTAATCATATAAGATCAAATGTTATATAGAACTCCAAAGAAAAACTCCAACATATGTTAAATAAAACTCCTAATGAAAACAAATAGTTAGCATTACAATATTTGATAACAGGCATTATTCCATGCCTATATCTGTTTTGTTACGGCATGTATTTGTTACGACGTCACTTTAAGTTTTAGCCAATAAATCTGTTTCGTACAAATGAAACGGGTCCAACCTTATCATAGCGTTTCTCATAGAGTTCAATGCAGGGAATGGGTGAGCCCTCGCGTTTACTTTGCCTGAATCCTGAAGTCCTTTCCTTGTAACCCTTGATTTTTGCAATGCGGGCTTGCCAATTAGCCAGTGCACTAAGCTGAGCAAATACTAGCGATGCCTCCATGCTCCAACTGCCGTCTCTGTAGACAAAGAAAAAGAAGATATTCATTAAATTAGTAGAATGTTTTTAGAATGAAGTAATTATTGTTTCAGGAAATTTATGAAATATTCTACTCTGAAATTGTTTATCATGAATATATTAAGTCTCTGGCAAATTGAAATAAAAGTATGCGGATATTAGTCAACAATCGAATTGCATCGACTTTAGGATCCCAAGGACAATAATCACTTATTCGTCATGAAAGAGATCTGGTGTGAAAAATTTCTTAGATGTGTATATAAATTAAGAGAAAAGTTTTTTCAATTTTCTTTGGAATAAAATTATTAAGAAATACTTTTATTTTGAAAAAAAAATACTGACTAATTTTCTTACGACGCATATTATAAAATTCTTTTTAAATTATTATTACTATATATCATATCGAAGAGAGAACGAATTAGTTCTAAAAATTCTTATTGATTATTCAATAAAACAAATGATATGTACGTGCTTCTAGATGATACAAGTTTTCGAAACTTCAACTCATAAGTAAAATACTATGCATAATTATAGAAAACAATATTGTGAATACATTTTCATTTTTTACAATAAAAGCGATGCATGAAAAGCTATTCAAGTTCTTTGTACTTTAAATTAGAAAATTATTCTACTATACACTCGATATTAACGCGCACTTACAATATTATGTCATTTTCATTGCGATATCTCTATTTTTTAATTCGTTTAAAAAAAGTAATATAATTTCATAAATTGTCTAGCAGCTAAATATAAGGCTCATACATTATATGAAATAGTTATAAAATCTAAATTTATTGACGAGATTGCTTCTACATTTATATCATATAGTTTATTTCAAAACAACTTTCAACTTGCAGTAGAATTCAATAAAATCTTTTAGAAATTTATTGGTTCCTTTTTCAATTTATTTGTTACCATTAACTTTTAATAACAAACAGAATTTTGATAATGTACAGTTCCAATAGTTACTGTTATAATATTATTATAATCGATATAATTAGGACCAGTTTAGCATATTGGAAATTACATATAAAAAATGTTAATCATTGATTGTTGCATTCCAAATATATCACTATTTCAAACACGCTTAAATGAGTTTCTAGTAGAAAAAAATAATGTATTATCTTCAAATATTTTAAGATTTCAACATGAATAAGCTAACATCGTACGCTATTCAAATTATGAAGTACATCCGAAAATTTATCGTTAAATATTATCATGAAAGCGACAGATACGAAAGCGCCGGTACACGTATTGAACCGTTATTTCTGTTTTTCAAGGGAAGTCATTTTGGCACGTGGATACGCATATTTCAGTAGCCAGTGACAAGAGGTTGAACGATGTCGATAAATATTCGGTCACGGAGCCGATAAAGTCCGACTAACTCAAAGTGCCAAAAGTCCACTTAATCGAATGGTCGTATCCTCGTCAACTTTTTCGATGCGCGACGAAGTGTCCGAGTACGTTACGATATTGGTAAAGTGATGTACTCGAAAATTGTTACGAATGTCGATAGTACCAGATAAGAAACCGAAACCGAAACCGATTAGGTTTACTTTTAATTTCGCGATTCAGCATATAATAGATAAATTTAATGTGCCTCTGTGTGGTTACGGGAAAAAACAAAAGAAAAGAAACAAACATAGTTTTGTACATTAATCGTTTGCGTTTACTCATCTTCAGATTTTTAGTGACATACACGATTATTGCTTTCAACGTGTCTTTGATATTCTTTTACCAATCGTTTTTGAAAAAACGGCAAACTACAGACAATACTGTAGAAAATAATTTTTCCTCGATAAATAGTGCTGTGCATCTAAATTTTTTAATTACATAGTATAGACAAAATGTAAATAATTATGTTCCATATAAAATCATTTTTTAAGATTTGAGACGCCTAGTTAAACACGTATACGTCCTATTATAAACTCTAATATAAACTTTAGACCTCTCAAATTGATAATTTTAATTAAGTACAATAAAATTAAAAATTTCCTTATTATTTGCGAATAAGAAAATAGCATTTCTTGTCAATAACTAAGAAGATTTTTCTAATATAACTTTTCTTTCATTATCAATAAAAAAACCTCCTTGTAAGAAAATTTACGTCAATAAACTTCTGGCATAATTTTGGCTAGTGTCTTATAAAATAATGGTTACAAATACTTTGTCCGTTTCTTACATGTATTTCAAAATAAAAACATCGCATGTTAATAATACTTGAAATAACTTATATTTTGAAGAAGTTGTTATGAATAATGAAGTTTCAAATGTTCTTGAAAATTATCGAAAATACGTTTTTTTCTAATAATAATTTATTCGACATTATAAAACTTCAAATTGTATTATTTTACAACAATTTGTCATAAAAGATTCTTTTTAAATCCTTCTATCGTGAACGTCTGTAAATTTTTTTTATGCTTTCGATCTTTACCAGACTTATGTCACATTAATTCTTTGAAGATTTCAATGCTTCCATATGTCGAATAAATTTTATGCCGCCCTATTCATATTTAGATCAAATTCATAAGAGTGTCATAATCATTCTTAATACTATTATTCATAAATAAAAAATTTTATCAATTTATTTAAAATTATCTGAGGAGGTAATTTGACAGACGAGGTACTTCTTCGCAAAATACGGGAAACATTACAAAGCATTGCAATATTCTCATAAACACAAAAATAATCTACAAGAATATATTGGAAGTAAGTTTCTATTTGCCTATGAAAGAATAATGCTATTGATAACTCAGTAGTTAAAAGGCTCAGATAATTCGAGAGAAGTAATTATACAAATTCAAGAACTCATGAATCACTTTATTAAGTTCTTCGCTGGTTTGGTTTTCAAATAGCAAATAGCAAAATTGAAAAAGCAAACAAGTAATGACCATTCTCCACTTAACGAAGGCCAAACCAATATGAGATGAAACTACGCGTAGAAAGTCGTTCTCAGCGGCACACAATGGTCCAAGAGAAAACACTATAAACGTGTTTACGATACTTGAGACGCGTGTTTCGGTAGCTTTATTCGGCTTATAAATGACCTCGTAAGAAGAATCAAATTGAGCGAGAGCGAGAGAGCGAGAGCGAGAGCGAGAGAGAGAGAGAGAGAGAGAGAGAGAGAGAGAGAGACACGTTAGCATTGTCAGTGAAGCGTGAGAAATTCGCAGCAGCTTATGCGTCTCTCTCTCTCCCTCTCCAATTGGACTATCGGACGTCGAACAGTTTCTTCAGTATCGTTTTTGAAACGCGCTTGCCTCAACGACGTCCACTCCCGGGTCTCGCTTGGCTTAGCTCTCATGTGCTTCGTAAAACAAGTTTGAAGCTTTCGAGTGATCCGTCGCTCACGCGTGCAGGTCTCAACCTCGGGTCCGACTTTTTAATAGCGGAGTGCAAAAATCCGGTGCTTCTGGCAGCATGTGACATCTCTCTGGGACTTTCGCTCTGTACGTACGTCCACGATGTTATACTTATGTATTTACTTCCAACCATTCATCGAAATATCACTATTCGGATCTTGACGTCGGGGAATAGCAAACGCTCCAAAGAATTATGGAAGCTTAATCACTCTATAGTGGAATTTTAAATTATTAAATGACGACAAATAGGTTTGGTTGGGTATCTGTAATATGGACGAGGTGAATATTCTTCATGCTGTGAAAATATTGGATATAATAATATCGAGTTTGATAATACACGCTTATAAAAGTCAAAAGATCATGATTAGTGACCTTAATAATCATTACAACGGTTGGAATTTCAGAACTTAAATGTGGTTATAAAATGTTTCATGAAAACAAATTTAATACGGTATGAATAATAAATGCTTGAATTTTATGGTTTTCATAGTAGTTAAAGCTTCGGATATACTGACATAATTTATGCGATATTTAGATTCAAAGTTTGAATAGGTGGAACCGACCATAAAAATATACTTATACTATATTAAATAAGTAGGCTAGCTAGACGAATGGTTAATCGCTAAAAATATAAAATACATATTTTTGCAGCACTTTCATTTTCTCATATTTATCAACGTGCGAAAACATACCTAAAAGTATTCAAAAAGCTACATATTTATTCTCATTAGAGCACTGCTTCAAACTAACCACAGCAACTTATTTTCATCCGTGAGTTTTGCCCTCCGTTTTCGTATTCGATAATCGTAACTGCAATGAGCCCACAATCGTTTACGAAAATTCTAAGTTTATCGATAAAACTAAGTTTGTTTGTTGCGTTTGTTTGTTCAATTCTGTGCGCACTAACAACGCTACGATCACTCGCGATTTGTCAAGAAAAGACGCCGTTTCGGATGGAAATAGTGTTTTACATTGACCAATGTAAAAGGTATCTTGTAATTCACCGAACCGCAATTGCACTGCAATGAATGCACTTTCACTCGGTGAAGCTACGGGTGAGTTATTTCCATTCTTTGACAATCCCGACGAGTAAAAAGGAAGAAGAAAGGTGATCACGTTATAAAATATCCCGCGCTCGATACACGCAAGACTTAGAACGCAGAATGTTCATTTCTTTTATTGATCTTTTTCTTAAAGATGCTTCTGCGAATGCAAGTATTTGAGTATTTTTAACTCGCATAATATAATTATTCAAAACGTTTAGACGTTACTTTATTGCGGAATTATATACTGGATTTTTTGTATATAAATAAACTTTATCTCATTTTTCCATTAAAATTAATATTTTTATTTATTTTTTAAAAATAGTATTATTGACTAAGCATTTTGTTTTAATTTTAATTTTCATTATTAGATCTCATTGGAAACAAAACGATATTGCGAAAACAAAGCACCTAAGTGCAGTCATGAATGAGACAATAATTTTATGAAATCTATGTTACTTTCACTTAAGTTTCTCGCTTACAATCAATAAATAAGTTAATTCACCAAAGTACTAAGTGAATTATTCAAATTCTGTCATATTACGAATTATTGTCTGCAATTTTCTTTTATTTTATACACGAAATGCTTTCCAGTTGTTTTCTTAAATCAGAAATACGATTGTTACAGTGCCTTCAATGAAAGAGAAACTTGCATAAAGTAATTGCTCACTCTGATCAATGTGACAGTGACTATAATCGCTAAGTAAAATATCGTAATTCTGTTGATTTCTCTTCACTTAATTAGAAGTAATATTTTGCAAATACATTCAGTCGAAAATGAAAACTAATATAACCCAATAACCCAATACCACTCAATTTAACATACAAATAATTTATGAAATCTTTATGATTAAACAATGAATTAAAATGGTTTTATGCATTTGAATATGAGCATTGCAAAATAGATTAGAAAAACTAATATCCAACGGGATGTGCTCACGGAAATAATTTATCATTCAAGAGCAAGTAGTTAAGGGGCAAGTTCGAACGGACAGTGAACGAAGACGTATTTGTTCATTCTCGTATTATATCTTGAGTATGTAAACGGACAGGAGTTATGTCTGGTATCAATTAAACGCGGATTAATAATTCTGTTTGTACGATGCAATCATTTATAGACGACTTCCTTTTATGGCTAAGTGGTTCTATCTCACTTTCTCTGTACTTATGAAACATTTTACATTATTTGTAATCTATAATAACTAACAACTAAGCGATATCGTCGAATTTTTTGCTCTGATAATTTCTTTCCACGAATTCATAAAATTCATTTAATAAACTTTTGAGATTTATTTCGTTATTTATAAAATGGTGCTCTTCGTAGATAATTTAAAGGCTACGGTATCCTTTATTATAAAATAATTATAATAATTATAAATTCAATTATCAAAAGATTAAGCGGAACCTTCGTATTTCAACTACTTTTAAATACAGGGAAAACTTTATTTAAAATATTGTATTAAAAAATATTACATAAGAAACGTGGTAATATTTCTTTGTACAATACTGAAATTAAATAGAAACCATCAGATAATCAAATTGCTTTTTAATATTGTAGCAGTTAATTATAAAATGAAAAAAACTTTTTTCATTCCAATAAACTTGATAATAAAAAAGGAAAATGTTTAGTTTAAAATATGTATTTCAAAATTTTATATTTGAATCGCTATAAATTCATTTATAAATTATGAAATGTGGGATTTTCTATGAAATTCCTTATTTGGAACTATTTATTAACTTGCGAAGTTAACGAAAGAAAAATTGAACTAAAGTGATCTAGCGCACGTTTGTAATAATTGAGGCCGCTAAGGCCGTCGACCTTAGGACAGAAGTTTTCTTTGCGCCATATTCACAAATATGCAGCATCACTTCGCCTTTACATAAGATATGTATGTATATATGAAATAGAATTTTAGTTATAGAATTTTGAGCGAGCGATATGGACGAGAATAGGGCAAAATTGACATATTGGCGTCGACGACGTTTACAAAATATTTGAAAAGCACTCCGAGCAATTAAAATACCGTGAGAAATTAAAATAGCAATTGTTCAAAACAAATAATCAAATAGTTTTCTTCTACTTTGTTATTATCCTTTCGTTGCAGAAATGTCTATTGATAATTATTCATAGATTATTCGGTGAAAATATTTATGTACATTTTATTTCGAAGTGATAAAAGTATTTATTAACCTTATTTAAATGAAAAAGAATACATAAGAACTTTCTTCTTTTAACATTACTTACGATATTTTTACTGGCTTTATTTAAACGATGTATTTAATTCACACTTACGTATAGAAAATTTATAATAATAAAAATAACTTGTTGGTATACTCGTAAGTATACTCGTAAATAGAAGAAATAAAAAACTTAATTTTTTAAAAATATTGACAAAATTTCACAGTTGATTCTAAATTAGTTATTGACAAGTGAGAAACTAAATTTACGATATCAGTTTGAAAAATGTAGCAAACTTGCGTTAAAAAAATTTACTTTCGTACTAAAAAATATTAAACAATTGCTATTGAATACAATGAGTGACCTTTGTAATTATAAGGCGTACCATAAAGATTAGACTTAAAATTTAATATCATTATTGCTTTAACTTGAAGAAAAACAATTTCTTAATTTAAAACTTTTCAGTGAAAATAATATAAAATATTCTATAAATATACACTTTCACTTGAACCACTACACTCGAAGAATATCTTTTTAAGTATCTGTTTTCGATTAGTGAAATTTTTTAGTAAAATAACAAGGGATATAATCTGCTGTTTCGTGTATTGTACATAATATAATATCGCGCATATTTTAATGAATATTCACAAATTTTTATTCGCAAAAATATTTTCGTTCGTTCAGTGTAGCAAACTTCATAAAATAAAAAAACCAATATATGAAAAAGAAATTTTGTTTGTAGTACAATTTTGTAATATTTAATAAGGGTAAAGTCTAAATAAGTGTATTTTTAACCTGTCAGTGGGTACAAGTGGAAAAGAAAAAATAGAGAAAAGGAAAACCGAATAAGTAAAGAGTACGACACTACGAGCTACATATATTTGAAAAAGCTGATATACATATACCTATATTTACACAAGAGCGTATTATCAAAGCTTGTAAACCGTAACCTAAAGGTAGAGAGTCTCAAAACCGATAAACAAGTGCATGTACTCGTATACTGATGCAACAGTTGTACGCAAATCAGAGTTGGAAAGTAATTTAGCTTCCCTTCCAGAGCACGCAATGCACTGAAAACATGCTACGCAAAGCTCACCACAATTATATTGGGTCTAATTCGGCCATTTACTAGCAAACTAACTCTTTATCAAACCATTAATCCACTAATTATGCTTTACTTTGTTATATAAGTTTCATAAGTTACGAATGAAAGAAATACAAAATTATTTAGCTATATTTTACTTTAGTATGTAATAAATACTTATTCAAACTAAGGCTATATTACTTTAATTAAATTTCCATTTTTTTATACGAAAAAATAGAGTCAATTTCTTTTAAAACGCAGTTATTATCCAAGTTTTTATCAAACTAGACTGGTTCTGTACTTGCATTTAATTTTTAATATGCTATTTCACTTTTTTACTTATTTTAAAAGTGTTATTTAAATCTGAAGAACGAAAAAAAATATTAGTAAAATTGAATAAAAATAATTGCCGACATATGAATTATTCGTTTTAATCGATTACATATTATTTAAAATTATTTTAAATATGTCCCCAATAATACTAGGAACAAATACAAAAAGTAAAATTTATCGCAGTATTCTAGACTTAATATAAAGCTGTTTTCCAATTTTTCAGAACCTTCTAAAACAATTTCAAACTTGTATTTCTAACCCAAAAGTTTTATTCTAATCGTAAAAATTTCAATAAGGCCGATTATCTTTTTCGTAACTAAAGCTCGTAAATATGTACAATTAGATCTGGGCTACTCGATACGAAACTTGGCGTTGAGTTAAGCAAATTGTAGCCTCATAATACGCACGCTATATCTTAATCATTGAATACAGCGCCTCTCATTTATTTATACGTACGTTGTTTCATTAAACACAGATATGCTTTCGGCATTAACGAGCTCGAAATATGGAATTGCTGGTACCGACGGTCTCCGACATTATATTCAAGTATACTTGGACCATAGCGAACTACAAAAAAGCAATATCGAAGAAGCACAGCTTTGATAGCCCGAACTTCGATCTAAATGTCAATGGCATACGCAGTACATGGAATCTGTCTATTAGATTCTGGAAAGGTCCCGAAGGTACTTATCGATCGATTCCTTTTATTTGTATTCGCAATTACATGTCATAAATGCTGCTTGCAACAGATGATTCCAAAGAAAGTTCAACATCCTTTAAATTTAACGATAATGAGACATCAAATAATATCATATTTTACAAGCTTTTAACAATTGCGATTTGGTATAATTTAATGGAGTTATTATTGCATTATTTTTAAAATCAAATCGTCATGTTTTAGCACTGATATTAATTAAAAAAATTTCTTGATTATAAACTACGATTAAAATTTAAAAAAAAAAGAAAGAAAAAAAATGAATAAAACTTAAGATTACTTTTAACAAATGTATAAAAACATAAATTTATGAGAGTGTCAAAAACAATTATAAGTGTACAGCAAAAAATATGACTCAAGATAGTAAAATCAATGGATTTATTTTGATTACTTGAATCAAATATCGCGCTAAAAGTCTTTAATTAAGAGTGAAAATTTTAAATAAGAGAATTTAGTTGAAATAAAACTATAAATAGAATGTTTAACGTTTGGAGTGATCAAGCTTAAATTTGCATTTATCCTGAATGTTCGCTAAAAATTTCATCTCGAAAAAACATTTAAAATCTGTACACATAAGAATTAGCATTTAGTTCTTAAAAACATAGTAACTTTAAGTAGGAATATTATAATGTATATATTTTTCAAACTGATAATTTTCTTATTATATATCTTTTAGTAATATTACTTCGATGTAACGTAAGACCTAAGTAAAGTATTTTTAAAAACATGTATATAGGAAAAAGAATTAGGAATCCAGTGGTACTCTGCTTGAATATACTGAATTGTACAGTAGAGGAGATCGAACAAGCGAAGGTTCGATTTCAATTCGCTGTTTTTAATGCCGACGTCAACTATTGGGAATACTGTCATGTAAGCAGGACTATTTTGGAGCTCCGCTCCATATCAGATATCATTTCACTGGGCTACAGAGATTTATCTATCGTCGACAGACACCTAAAGAAAAGTGGTGAACTCAGTATCATGGTGAAGATACAGATTATCCAATGCGACAGTGAAAAACATACCCTTTCGCAGGTGAAATTGAAATTATTATTTTGTTAATATATCCACAGAATATATCCACAGGTAACAATTTTTATTCAAAGGAATAAATGCAGTCACCGATTATAAGTTTATCATAAATTTAATAATATTTTAATTTTATTATTATTTAATATTTATTAGAAATTTAGTAATTTAGGAAATGAGATTAATTTAATTAATTATTAAATGAAATAATTTATTTTAAGCGCGAGGTAACGAATGTCGGTTTTCTTTCTCGTTCTTTGTATATATAAATATCTTTTGTAAACCAATAAATTCTTAATATTATGTGTAAGCAAATTATATTTAAAAATTGGACTGATAAAACTGACTTTTTCAATTATATTTAGTTTTAATTAATTTAATTTCCTAGGTAGAAAAATTTTTACTATTAATATTTTTAACAAATCTATTTGTAATACATAGAATCAAAAATGTCTATTTTTACTTAAATTTGAGTAACTAATTTGATAGTTAAATCACCTATTTAATAAATTCATTTTTAATTATATTTAATTAATTTCAATAATATTTATTATACATATATATTTAACAGTTAAAAATAATCAGATGTACGATTTTTACAAACAACAGTAAAATTATAAATTTAGGATTTACATAATCATAAAAATATAAGAATTTATAATTGTAATAAATTAGTGCAGAAATGTATTTCGGTTTGTTAATGATGAATGTACAAGTTGTATTTTTTGTGGTAAAAATAACGGATGCACTATAGAGGTTCATAATTAATTAATGCACGTAATAAAAATAACTAAAAACAATATTTTTAGGACATGGCAAGGCTTTTAAAACATCCAGACGTAGCGGATACGAAGCTGATATGCACAGGGAATGAGGATTTGGAAATTCCAGTACACAGATGTGTAATTGCGGCGCGAAGCGACGTGCTTGCCAGTATGATAACGCCACTCGATCAGTTAAAAGGAAAAGATGAACTACTAAACGATTCGGGAAATAAGTTGAAAGACTCATCTTTGAAAGACGAGTGTAGTTCTTCCGACGTACGTCTCAATACTTCCAGCGACTGAATATAACAATCTATTATTTTTGTAACAAAACTAATTTGATATGAAATAAACATGCATTTTGAGTTTACATTTAAAACATGTTTTAGAAGACTGATATTTATTTTTTTTTGTATTTACAACTTGCCTCAATATTTACTGAGTTAATCTAATGATATTTGAGATGATATCTGTTTTGCTTTTTATTATTCATATTTTATGTTTATTTTATTTATTAACGCTTCCATATGCTCGTTTAATAAATAAAGTTAAAATAATATATTAAAAACTCGTGCCCGTGTATGCATGTAAATATTTTTAAAATATAAAAATTTTTTAAAAGATAAAAATTTTTTTAGTGAAAATATTTAAAACACTCTGATTTATTTATGACAAAGTGAATTGTTTTAATAACGCGAGCGCTTTTCGAATTTACGCAATTTACAAATGATTAATGTGTAAAGTGCAACTATGATTTTTACATAGATTAAACATAAATTAGAACTACCAGACTTATCAAAAGACGTGGTTGAAGAGTTATTACGTTATATTTATACTGACCATGTCGATAATTTGGACACTTTGGCTTCTCAACTACTTTCCCTTTCTTTACGATTTCGATTACAAGGTTTGATTTAATTAAATCTATTGGATATCGGGAAAATTGGAAACATGTTAAGATTTCCTTTTCATTTCAGGTATGAAGGAACTTTGTGAAAGAAGTTTAACAGAAACTATAACACCTGAAAATGTAGCTAATCGACTATTGTTGGCAGACGAATGTAGTTGTGAAATTCTAAAGAGAGCTTGTCTAGCTTATTGTGAAGAAAATGCAATGAGTATTACTAAAAATTTTGCATGGAAAATGATGGAACAAGTTAATCCTGAATTATTTAATGAAGTCTGTGAAGCTGGAATGGGAAGTTCAAAATCCAGTAATTTGGATGATAGTGAACTAAGTAGTTAATTGTAAATAAACAATTTTATACTACTACTAAAAAATAAGTTTAACTGCATTGTATATAAATTTGAGCAATCAAAAAAATAAACGAGTAATTTACAATTTGAAAAAATTTTTGAAAATCCTTTTTTTTAATAAAATAATGGAATAATTAAATACTTTTATGAAAATAAATACTACAAATACTTACTTAGGCTTAACATCAGCTAAACAACATTCAATAGCTTGCAGTCTAAGACTTAAGAAATCTGTACGTAACTCAAAAATATCTTCTTTATAAACATTTTCTCTATCTCCGAAATCAACAAAATATACAATATATCTCTGATCATCAAAATTGTCTATAATTTCAGCTCGGTACCACTTATTATCAATAGAAAATTTAGCTGCTACCATTTGTCCAGTAGTTATCTGAATTTAAAAGTAAATTTAAAAAATAAAAGTAAAACAAAATTAAAATAATTTAAAATTTTAATTTTACAAACGTTTTTTAAGATATGAAATTCTCTGTTTTCCTCAGAATTATAATATTCTGACATTTCTTTTACTAACTCATCTAACAATGGATTTGCCATACCAATAATTTGAACGTAAAACTGACTTGGATTATCAACTGCAGAAACAAAGACTTCTATCAGACCTTCATTTCCTATAATAAAAAACATTTTAATTTTTGTAACTCTACAGTATATTAAATAATATAAATATCAAAGATATACTTACCTTGATGACCAAAACCTTCTTTTGAGTATTCAATATCTGTTAAAGGAGTTTCTGATACAGCTTTAACTGGTGAAGTTTTAATTCTGTGAACTCTGGTGAGTGAGCTAGTTTCAATTTTCAACTGAGTTTGCCTGTCCTCTTGTACTTTATCTTCAAGTAATAAAATAGCGTTTGCAATTTGTTCCGCTGTACCATTTATAATCACTCTTTTTTTTGTATCTATACATAAACGATTTTGTATTTATATATAATAATTATTTCATATGAATAGAATACATACCTGAATCAGTATTATTATAGGAATGATCTAAAATTATTTTTGCATTCGATAAATTCTGAATCTGATTAAGTATTTCTCTTCCTCTATCAGTGATATTATTAATTGTTTGTAACGGAACCCACGTTTCGTATGTTTCAATAATTGGCTGATTATTTAAAATATATTTAATTTTTTCTTCAGCAAACTTAATATTTTCATTATTCCCAATTATAATACATGTACGCTCAAGCGAATCTACATCAGTCTCTTCCTTAAAACTAATGCTAGTATTAGTAGTCAGTTGAATATTTTGAATGACTGAACCACTACGTCCTATAATTAATGGAACAAATTGACGAGGAATTGTAATTTCTTTTGAAGATTTTAGAAATTTTTTATTTCTAATGTTTTGATCATTATTTTTCTATAAACAAATAGTTTGGAAGTATCAATAAAATGTAAATTAAAAATATTTTTAATTAATTTTATTATCATTAATATTACCTTCTTATTTAAAAAATATATTATTATAACTCCCATACTCGTTAATGAAAAACTGGCTAATAATGGATAAATTAGATTGTGAGGTGATAATCGCATTTTTATGCTGAAAAATTTAATAACAATCCTTATTAAATAAAACACGTTCGGCCTATACCAACTTAGTCCTAGAGTAAATTTAGTAATGACATAATGTTTAAATATACACGATAACCTCAAATTCAAAAATATCTATATTAATTATTCTTGGATAGAAACACACATGTAAAGACATAGGAGCTAATTTACAGTAATATGTGGATTTACTTACTTTATTTAAAAATAAGTTTCTCTAAATCAATTAATGAAACGACATAAACAGAGCATCAAAAGTTCAAGTGAAGTTCCGCATTTCGTTGTACTTTGAAATGACCATGGCTGCCAACGGAACAATTTATGATTTAAGATAAAAGATGAACAAAGCGGCTACAGTACGTCTTATGTGGTGTGAAAACTGTATTTTTATACAGGAAACTATTGGCATTAAATTATCAATAACATACTAAATACTTTGATACTTGTTAATGTTAATTATTAATTAACGATTAAAAATTGCGCCGAAACAAAAAATAATATTAAAAATAGTACAAAATGTAATCAGAGAAGTTTAAAAATATTTATAGATTATTTTATTTCTCATTGTAGGTATCTTGATACTCTTATCTTTAAGAAGAACTAGACTTTTTGTCAAAATAAAAGAAATCATGTGCCTCTTCTATTTTTAATATTTGCTTGTCGCTAAAATTGCTTCGTATGAAATAAAGAGCTCATAATAGTACTAGCACAAAAACATACAGAAAATCCGAATGCCGGCTTATTATAACATTTTCTCATAAGTGCCGAGTAGAGAAATTGGTGTATCCTAATATTCTAGAAGCCACCGCGAGCATTTCATCGCTATGTAATAGAACACTACGCTTACTCGCAGTAAATTTAAATCTTTAAGGCACCGACTTAATGTTGACAAAATCTCGCCGCAATTTCGCTTGTTGCCATGTGTTGTGCCCAATATTCTTTCTTTCTACTTCGGTAAGCTTTTTCAACCGTCAAGTAACAAGAGCGACAGCACAAGCGCAATTACCAGAAAAAGCAATTTATGTATTTACGCAATAATATAACCAATCAACTCGCAGGTGGTCGGTATTTTTTTAAAAACCAAGTCAAATACAGAATTGCGTCTCCCGCGCAAATTTTATCGCTTCCCGACGACGACATCCGACGGCGCTTGACATTGAGGCTCGACCGATCGGCGCATTCTCATAGATTAATATATGCAAACGCGCGATGCTCGTCACACATAACGAAGTACGATAATCCATTGCTTTTTCAGTTATTCCACATTCGTTGTATTGTTCAAAATGTAAAAGAAATGTGTCATATTTGAACGCGACCTAATCGATAACGCAAAGTCTGTCGTGTCCAGATAAAACAACAGTGGGAAAGGATCATGAAGAAACGGCAGATTTCCATTTGAAATTCAAATATATTAAATTATACTTTTGTTTTTATCTGTTGGTTAAAGTATGCACATTGAAAAGATTTGCATTCTGAACATTTGCCATCCGTTGCAATTATGATTCTTTAATAAGCCGAATATTTTTTAAGAATTCATCGATAACAACAAGTAGTATTTAGGTCCGCGTTTTGTTAACAGAAGAAAAATTCATTCGTCGACAATTTATTTCAATTAAATCAACGTTTTTCCAAAAAGTGTCTCAAAAAAGAAGGAAAATAACGGTTACTAAAGGCATAATATAAAGCTGAGAGCAAAGGCTGATAACCATCTCGTCTCGTTTCACTAATTAATTATTGTTCGAAGATTACGATAATATGTATTTTGTATAATTTGAATAATGTTATGACATTACATCCTTATCTGCCAACCGTTGCCAAATTTTATGATAATAAGTTGTTTACCTCATTTCAAAAAATAAGTTTTAATTATATGTTACGAATATTTTTGAACAAATCAGGAGTGTTTATGATACAATCACATATGTGTCTATATACTTTTCTGATATAATTTTCTCTTAAAGTCTTACGTTTCGTAGGAGTACAGTGTCCGTAATTCCTTTACTCGTTAATATTTCTGATAAATATTTTTATATGTAGTTTTTAATAAATTAAACCGATACTTCATTATTCATTGCAGTCAAACTTTGTTTATTTAATAGAAATTTAACGGAAATAACGATGTTTTTAAATTAATCGTAGAAGTTAAAATAAATGAATCACGAAAAATTCCTCTTTCAACTTGTGATATTTCCCTAATATAATCTTGAGCTCGCAGCATACATTGCACATATTACATGCGCGAGACAAATAAATATATACGCACTACATAAAGCAGACGTAACGTGATGCGTAACAATGTGTATGTGTGTATGTATATGCGTATGAGCGCGCGCGCGTGTGTATATCATTTATGCTCTCTATAAAGCTATTGTACTATAGTCTAGTCAAAACTACCTCGCTCGCAACCATAGTTTCCTGATACTTCGAACGTTCTTGGATAATGATTTGCCTTTATTCTTACGGAGGTTACGTAATTCTAAGTACTCATTTTTTGTATTTTTACCCTTGCAGAGGTATAGCGTCAATGTAAATTCTATTCAAATCATTTAAGCTTTTCAGAGATTTCAGCTTGATAATTGAAATAATTCGTTAAACAATTTAATTTATCAAAAAGTTGATATTGACTCTGACATTATATTTTTGATCGTTGCACAAAAAATATATTTTTCGAATAATCGATCGGTTTAGCTAAACGTGAAAAAAGAAGACCATTAATCCAATGCGATCAGTTTTCAATTATAGCGACACTTCTAATGAATTATCGTAAAAAGTGTTAAGTGTATATTTAGCAATAAAGGGAAACGCATATGTAGTTGTAGCAAATCTGGGAATTGATATTTTGCTGAGCCTCGCACATATTCAAGCTTGAATTATTTCAGTATGAATAACGGAAAAACTGTTGTTTTATGAACTATTTTTTCACGGGCAGAACATTAATAAATAAATAAATACAATGAATTAATATGAATAAATATCAAGTTATAATTTTCATATTTTGTTGTTTTATACAAGAAATATTCGTAAATCTTCGTAGAAATAGCATTAGTTGAATTTCAATTGTTCGTTTGAAAATGGGTTGATTACAATTTATATTGATGAATAAAGAAATCCATGATGCAACAAAAAAATTAAAATGGTTTTTAATCGTTATAATATTTAAATGATATTTTTTTTTACACTTTTTCAAAAGAAATTCATTAAAAAGTTTTTACATTGATTGTTTATTTTGATTTACATTTTCAAAAATGCAAATTAAAATGTTTACAATAAATATAATGTTTTTAAGTCACCTATAAAAAAAAGTGCACGCTTTATTAATATTTGTGCGTTACGCGATAAAATTAAAATTTACCTTATTTTAATAATTAAAATTATTTTCCTTAAAATGAAAATTTGATTTTTTGGAAAATCAACAATAAGAAACTTTTCTCAATGCAACGTTAAATATAAAAACATAAACATTTTTTAAAGTATTTATTTGGAAAAACAAAATTTATAAGTTTCACCTGTTTTACTCTAAATTTAAAACTAATGTTCGCTAGCTTTTGTTTCGTAAATTATATGCAGGAATTTATATATGTTATATATAAACAAATTCACGTATAGACTTTTATTTATCTTTCTATACAAAACATTACTACAAAAAATTCCGTCTGGATTACGGTACAATTAAGAGATATGATTTTTGTACATGATTATATGTATAAGGTATAATTATTGATTGATCATAGTATTATAAGAAGCAATACATCCCTACATAAGATGTTTAGTTTTATACTCTTGGTACACATTGGGTTAATGTAATTTTAAAAATTAATACGGAAGCATGTGTATGTTTAATGCTTGTACATATACACTTATGTATATAAATAATTATTACTGAATAATAGAGCACATTTATTCATTTATATTCGATTTAAAAGTGTTTATATATTATTATTAATATTATAATTAAAATAACGTGAAATCGGCTTTACATTTACAATAGTTTTGAATAAACTTTGCACTCGTGAAAAAACCGCAAGCTTTTGAAATTATATATGCGAGTGAAAAATATGTATTAAGAATCATATGTTATTTTAGAAATTATTTTTTGCACAATTTTACAAACAAGATTTATTTTGTTAATAGTTAAAGGACTAATAAAAAAATTATTAAATTATTAAACAAGAATACAATTTCTATTTTTTGGAAAAGAGTCTACGATTTCTGTATAATTTAAATACAAAAATTTACTGATACAATTATTGCATTACAGAATATTGATATCATTTAGATAGAGAATTTATAAAAAAAATTTTTAAATTATAAATTAATTGATCAATCAAATATTAAATACTGAACTAATATATAGTAATATATTTTTATAAAAATTTATAGTTTATATAAACTAATATATTTTTTAAAACTTTTAAAAATTGTAACATTTTGCAAATATATTGTCATGCAACATTGATTCATTACTAAATAACAAAATAACAGTGTAATTTTTTGCTTGTTTAGTAGCACAGACATCTTTAGAAATATAAATT
This sequence comes from Wiebesia pumilae, assembly GCA_018907045.1. Taxonomy (NCBI): domain Eukaryota; kingdom Metazoa; phylum Arthropoda; class Insecta; order Hymenoptera; family Agaonidae; genus Wiebesia; species Wiebesia pumilae. The sequence goes on from JACCHZ010000192.1 coordinate 5,877,530, forward strand.
TAGAATTAATAGTTGTTATAAAATATTTTTGTAAAATTGAAAATAATTTCATATTCATTGTATTTATCAGTTTAAAAAGAACAATTTACAATTCACAATATTTCTTATTGTAGAAAAAGATATCATTAAATCAATTTCGTAAATCTTTTATGTAAGTAATTACAAAAATTTGATTATATGCTATTTATGCACAAAATTATAATTTATATTTGTAACTTATACTCTTTTATAGTAATTTATAGTTCATGAAAAAATTAAATATTTATATTCCAAATATGACATTATTCAAGAGAATTGAGTTACAAGTAGAAATTCTATACATCATTGCAATTCTAGAATTTGCGTATATTTCTATTTAAACTGATATATAAGTAAAATTTTATTAATAAAAACAAACATAATATTCTTTAATAATAACATATTTAACGTACACATTATAAAAGTCATAAAATATTATTTCAGTCATAATGTAAAGATTAAGAACTTTATATGTACCAAGTCAAAAGTACTGGAAACATTTACAGAACTTAATGTTTTTTCAAACATTTACATTCATGCAAAATTTCATGACAACATAGGTAATATTCACTTTTTATAAACCATATTTAAAAATATTATATAATTTTTAAAATACATCTCTCTTCATCAATTTATTGAAATTGTTTTATTTTATATTATTTATTTTCAAGAAAACATACTAAAATCTTTTGCGTTCAATTGAAAAAATTTAATCTTGATTTTTAGACAACTGATGGTATAACATATTCTGATTATTTACAAAAAATCTTATTCCAGAAAACAAAAGTTGAGAATAATTGAAATAAAATCAAAAACCCTAAAATGCATAAATAGGAAAGCAATGAAAAGGGCTATATTAAAGCGAGATGGTTCAAAAATGTTGAAATTATAAATACTGATCTAAATAAGTTTACAAAAAATTTGTACTACTTGAATAACATAAATTAATATATTTTTTTAAATTAAAGGACATTAAAATAAAATTGTTTAAAAGTTATTCTTTTTATTAACACAAAATTCCATAATAAAGTTTGTACTGAGTGATCAGCTTTTTACAAAAAAATATTTTTTATAATTAGAGGAATATTTACACTTTTGAAGAAAGTAATAATTAATAATGATGTCAATATAATTTTTGTTAAGTAAATACATTTTGTATGAACATTAACTTAATAAATATAACAAAATTAATTTATTTTACTTTAATCACACAGGTACCGTTAAATATCAATAAGTAGAAATATTCTTCCTTCATCTTTTTGATAATTTAAAAATAAATCATTAACTTAACCACAAATAAGTGGTGTAAAATTGGTAGTTTTTTTACAGATATTACATTATTCATCACCCATAATGCACAAAATGTAACCATCATGTATCCGCAACAGCATTTATTAATTGATTCAACACAGGATCAACCTTCTTCTCCAAATCAAGAATATGTCCTGTATTGCAATCGTGGCTAGCAATAAAACTCATCACCAGAGGTAGTTTGTTTATTTGAACAACCTATAATTTTAATGCAAATTTTTGATTAAAAAATCAAATATTATTTTAATGTTTTATTATATAAAAGTAATGGTTGTAATAAATTATCCAACAAAAACACAAAACGATACTTATTAACGTAATTTATGATTTTAAAACAATTTTAATGATTTAAAAATTGCATTTTCAAAGCTACATGATATTCAGAAAGAAATTGAAGTTTCATACAATACATAATTAATGTGAAAAAATAATGATTTTTTTAAATTTAACTTGAAATTTATTATAAAATTAAAATGTGATGATAGAAAAGATATAAATGAAATTACCTGATAACTACTGTACATACAAATAATTACATTATTTTTCCCAAGACCGAGTTTACTTCCTTGATCAGTTGCCATTCCAAAAGTAGATAGGAAACTTGCTCTCATTGCCAATTCTGGAGCACTTTCATTAGCTACAAATACAGCTGGAACCCCATCCCTATCCGTTATCAAAATACTGTGCAATCCTTCAACTTGATTCAATAATGTTTGTAAAAACTTTTTCAAATCCTAAGAATTAAGAAGTTACTGAATTATAAAAAACAATATTGAAAAGAATTGTTTAATATTGGGGTTTAATTGAATCTTGCAAACAAAGATATATAACCTAAATCTAAAATCATCATAAATAAAATTCTTTTTAATTTTTACAATAAAAAAAATCATTTTTATATTACTTACTGCACTCATTTTGTAAATTCATACAAATTATTATCCAACAGCTTCGTAAAAAGTGATACAAAAATCTCAGATTAAATTTCAAAATTGATATTTTTGACAGCCCGCTCGGCACTATCGGCACTAGATAGTATCGTTGCCGAGCAAAGGAGGAATATCCGAGCTCAAACCTTAAATTTGTAGTAAAATGCAACGACCAGTGTGACAATGACGCATATCCAAGAAAAGTTATTAAGTTGGTACTTTGATTAATTCAAATAAGAATCGGTAAAATTAGAAGTGATTAGTAAAACTGATAAACCGACATCGCGGTAGTAAATATACCAGTTTCGTATCAGTATATTGTATTTTATTACGCAAAGAAATTTAAGAATTAGATTACAGTAAAATATTGAAATTTTTTAAAATTTTATAATTGTGCGCTATATATTTTGTTAAATAAATTTATAGGATTCTAGTCATAATATAAATATAGCACAATATAATGTAACATTTTTTTCTCAAATTTCATAAAATATTTTAGTCAATCATATTTTATATAATCAAATTAGGGATTACAATCATTTATTTGCAACATATTTATATTTATAAATAATGTAACTGGATAATTATGGCAGTGAAAAGAACGTTTTACTTTGAATTACTATTAACTACAAAATTTAGATTGGCACTTTTTTTATGATTCCAACACAAATTCTTTCGAGTAAAAAAGTAATCTTTATCTAATTATACAGAAGCAAACATAAATTAGAAAACTGATACAAGCAATTTCATGCTTGCCACTATATTTTTACACTTAATGAAACATAACAAACAATATATCACATTATATAATCATTAAGTATAACATATAAAAATAATTGACTTTAATATCAGTAAAAAGAAATAATGATTCCTTAGTTTTCATGCTTTTCTGAGGTCACTTGATTAGCAGAATGTAAATCATTGATACAGCCTCCAAATGAGAACATTTTTGGTATATCCTGTCCGTAATAAAGCTTACTATTTTGAGAAAGAGCTTTATATTTTTCAAGCTCTAAATATTCCTTCGATAATAAGAATTTATTAGCCTCTGCTTGTTTCACCATTTGATAAAAATTAGCATCTGAATGACTTTTTTCTCTTGCTAAGTGCATTTGATCTTCGATTGATGCCATACGTTGAAGTGACTCCTTTTCCATAATTTTCTGATTATATTGAATTTTTGCTACTTGTGCAACCTTTTCAGCTTCGATAAGCGCCTTCTTTCGATCAGTTTCGGCATCTTTTTCAACAACTTTTTGATGTTGCGTAGATATTAAAAGTTTTGTCCTCTCTGCTTCCCTATTAAATTTTAATTGAAATATTTAAATATAAAAAAATTTATTTAGAAAAATTAAAAATTGTAATTATCTAGTTTGAATAGTTATATAAATAACATATAAAATAATCTTATTATTACTTACATAAGTTCATAATTTTTTCTGATAGTTTCAGGAATTTTTGGTTTTGTAACTCTTACTGCTAAAACACTCAAACCAGGAGCCAGTTCATTTAAATCTCTTTGCAATGCGGTTTTGAGATTTTCATCAATCTGATCAAACAAATCAATGTAAACCTCTTGCAATGTATGAACTGAGCAAAATTGATTTAATTCATGATGAACTTTATCAAATATTAAAGATCGATCATAATCTACAGTATATTTTCTAACCATATTGTACACTAAAAAATTAAAGAATTAATGTTTGACATTATTGAAGTGCAAAATCAATGTAAATGATTATTATTAAGCTTACCACTATTAGCATCTAAAATATTTACAACTTCAATTCGATCAAAATAGATCATGACACCTCCGCTAGTTCCACAAGGTACATTTTTAACTTCATCGGTTTGTAAAGTTACTTGAACTGCATGAAATGTTGTTAAAAGTGGTACTATCATATGAAAACCTGGATTACTGACGTGAGGTAGTAACGCTCCACCCTTTAAATAAATATTATGTATGCCATAAAATTTCAAAACATATTAACAGAATGATAATATATATATCGTTATTTCAACTCACTCGAAAGTATACACCTACATGACCTTCTTCAATGCGATGCAATGAGAAATAATATACTAATGCAAGGCATACCAAAAAGCACATGCCAATTATACTTTGTATGCTCATTTTGATGATTAAAAAAAATTATTAACTGAAAAAACAGAGTTAAAAATAAAAATTACATAGTAAGTAGTTATTAATTATTTATTTTCTTTTGAAGGAAATTTGATTTTACATCTAATAATTTCTTTTGTCAAATAATTCTAATGATGAAATATATGCATATTTGCAATGTTTACAAACGTTTCTTTTAAAAGTGAGGTTATACTTATACGTAATGTATGTGCAAACATACAGCTGTTGTTACTTATCAATAATTTTCTTACCGGTAAGAAATAGTCTTATGTCCACGTTACTGATTCATTTCATATAAATTATTTGCAGATAAAAAAATGGAAAAGATAATAATACGGTATGGTACATTTATTCTACCGATAATTGCGACAGAGATCACTAATCGGCATATCAACTATTTTATTGTAGATACTTTTATAGTTTGTTTATTGTACGTTTTGACCGCTAACATTTGCGTTTCTTATTAGCTGATGTTAACGATCATCTTTTCAAGCCGTGATAAATACGAATGATTTTATATAAAGTTATGTATGGCATGAATTCAATTTTTGTTGACGAAACCTAGATTCGGTTTCACACGAATTTTTGTCAATGCTGCTTCCTCACTAAAATGTCTTGTTCAGCTAAAAGTGGTAATAGAAAAAGCAAAGACGCCTACACTAGTTCTGAGTGTAATTCAAATTTTTATTTATTTATATACTTGCTGCAACATTACAGGCGACAATGAAAAAGAGCAAACGCAAATGATAGTCTCTCTCTGTTCTCTTTGAATCAAGCGCTAAAACTTAGACTCTGGCTGTCCAAAACCTACGCAACTTCTCGAAGATGGACTTATCCGACGTTATTTTCGTTCCTTCAGAGACACTGCTTGTTTATTTCGTTAGCCAACATTTACTTGTTTGAAATTAACTTTTGTGAAAGCTCACTTTATATGTGAGTGTTTCATCGTGCACAAATAATTAGTTTAATTGAAAAATGTTGGATAGTAAGAAAAAACAATATTTGAAGTTTACGTTATTTTATTATGTGGGTTTATGTATTAATACTAGCGAACGTAATCTGCAATTTCAGGAACGTAGGGACTTATAGATTCCCTAACAGGGAAAACAATAAACAACCCGTTTGGCGCCGAAACGCTGTTATCGTGCATGTTCTCATACGAGCGCTCGTTAAGTTCGATGTCTGATCGGTTCAGAGCTTTGGAAACAAACACTATCCTCTCTAGAAATGCCGATGCAAAATCGGTCGAAGTCGCAAATTTTAGTGTGAACGGCAATCATAAACTTTATGAGTAAGACCTGCATCGTTAGAATGTATTCGTCTCCGTCGTGTTTTTGGAATGAATTGACGATATCCATTGTTTATCGAATAACCCGGCGTGTCATCATCAGTCATCGGATGACTAATTTTCCTCATCACAAGTTCGTTAGTTTGGCACTCTCGGCAGTACGCAGTAATGTCACGGATCTCTGTTTTTCTATTCGGACAGGGATAATATTAACGCACCCGGTTATATGCTTAGTTATTCCATTAAATCCACCAACTCGTGATTCGTAACTCGTAGACATTGTATAAAATATGGAGTTCTGGATTTGCAACAAGATTACGACAGAATAGAATTTGTTTCTCAGTCCCAAATAGTCGCCTTTACAATGTCGATGATCTCGTCCCAATTAAAGTCGTCAATAGTGCCAGTTCCAGAAAGGTGGACGCAATTTACCTCCTTCTGACGGCAACAACCTTAAGCATCTTAATATTCTTAAGGAAATTCTTGCGAACTGAGTTATCTTGCTTTAAGATGATCATTATCCAGCATTCGCCGTCTCAATTGCCTAATTCACTTCCGTGTTGGTGATTCTTAGAAGTAATCTTGTCTTCGGCAAAGTTACGCCTCTGAGAAAATCGATTCATTTTCGACTGTTATGAAATAGGCCAGATGGTCCTTAGCCATTCTAAACTGGTTCCGCATCTCATCAAATAACTGCGAAACCCTCGGCCACACACACGCATCATGCTCGAATTTATAGTTTAAATTAACCGGATCAAATGCTTTTGATATTATGGACGAATCCGAGTTATTGTAACCGATATTCTTCCCCTTTGCCTTGTCCACGGAAATCGACGCGGATCGCGATTCCGTCCTTGAGTCCTTGGCTTCATGACGGCAATTCGGCATAACCCGCGCTTCCCGTCGATGAGTGCGCATCGTTGTCCGTATCCAAATGGAACAGTTTAGGTGCAAAAAACTCCTCAGGCGACCCATCCTTCATCGCGTTAACCGTGACTACTTTGTGTACGTTTGCTACTTCGCCCTGTGGATTATGCGATAACGTGTCGACCGCTGAGTTCGTTTTTCCAGGCGTTTACTGAATGCAAAGATTGTGCGATACATACGGAATGTAACGTATCACTTCTTTAAACGAGAGGTAAAATCCTTCATATTGTGTAGTCGGATTAGCGGTTCGTGGTCCGTCACAAATATGAATGAATAAAAAATGTTTGGATTTAGTATAAAAAATTATGCAAAAATAATTTACTAAGGTTCTGTGTAGAAGTACTTTAATTAACAATGATATTATATATATTTACAAATAATTACTTAATTGGAGCGATTAAATATTTAATTTTGTATGTAATAAATTGCGGAAGTTCGCCTGATGATCGATGGATCGTTCACCCGACAGTTCGTTAGATGGTCACATGTAAAAAATTCCCTGAGGTAACTTGAATATTCAGAATGTATTTTAATCTTCAGCACTTATCACTTCGATTTACAAACGTGATGGTAGGTCGATCGCATTTACTTTTTACGAGAGAACGCACTCAATAGTGAGATTTGACGCGTCATATGTAACACAAAAAACAGGTCGTCAAATCCAGGTAAACAGGATTTTAAATATTTGAAAGCGAGATGGTGGTTCCCTTCTTCAATAAGTTTGTGAGCAGTTTCGCCACTTTTGCGAACTCGGGAATAAATCGTTTATAATAAGCACAGACGCTGAAGAATAGTTTGATATCCTTGGAGTTGCATGGTATCAGAAAGTTCTTTACCGATTAAATTTTTTCAGAGCCACACTTATGCTGTACATAATATGTCTGATAACATTTCCAAATTGAGATAAAATCGAGTTGTCATACAAGCCCATGCTTGTTATTACATAAAACATAACGGACATTATATTTTATTATATTTAAACAGTAAAACACGTATAAAAACAGTTGAACTTAATATTAGTGAAAAGAAATAATTATTCCTCAGTTTCCATGCTTCTCTGAGGTCATTTGATTAGCAGAATTTAAATCATTCACACAGCCTCCAAATGAAAACATTTTTGATATATCCTGTCCGTAATAAAGCTTAGTATTTTGAGAAAGCGCTTTATATTTTTCAAGCTCTAAATATTCCTTCGATAATATGAATTTATTAGCCTCTGCTTGTTTCACAATTTGATAAAAAGTAGCATCTGAATGACTTTTTTCTCTTGCTAAGTACATTTGATCTTCGATTGATGCCATATTGTGAAGTGACTCTTTTTCCATAATTTTCTGATTGTACTGAATTTTTGCTACTTGCGCAACTGTTTCAGCTTCCATAAGTGCCTTTTTTCTATCAGTTTCGGCATCTTTTTCAACAACTTTCTGATGATGCGTAGATATAAGAAGTTTTGTCCTCTCTGCTTCCCTGTTATATAAAATGTTTAAATAACCAAATTGAAATAGCGATGCCAGTAAAATTTAAAATAACCTTATTATTACTTACATAAGTTCATAATTTTTTCTAATAGATTCAGGAATTTTTGGTTTTGTAACTCTTACTGCTAAAACACTCAAACCAGGAGCCAGTTCATTTAAATCTCTTTGTAATGCAGTTTTGAGATTTTCATCAATCTGATCAAACATATCAATGTAAACCTCTTGCAATGTATGAACTGAGCAAAATTGATTTAATTCATGATGAACTTTATCAAATATTAAAGATCGATCATAATCTACAGTATATTTTCTAATCATATTATACACTAAAAAATTAAAGAATTAATGTTTGACTTTATTGAAGTACAAAAACGATGTAAATGATTATTATTAAGCTTACCACTATTAGCATCTAAAATATTTACAACTTCAATTCGATCAAAATAGATCATGACACCTCCGCTAGTTCCACAAGGTACATTTTTAACTTCATCGGTTTGTAAAGTTACTTGAACTGCATGAAATGTTGTTAAAAGTGGTACTATCATATGAAAACCTGGATTACTGACGTGAGGTAGTAACGCTCCACCCTTTAAATAATATTATATATGCCATAAAATTTCAAAACATTAACAGAATGATAATATATATATCGTTATTTCAACTCACTCGAAAGTATACACCTACATGACCTTCTTCAATGCGATGCAATGAGAAATAATATCCTAATGCAAGGCATACCAAAAAGCACATGCCAATTATACTTTGTATGCTCATTTTGATGATTAAAAAAAATTATTAACTGAAAAAACAGAGTTAAAAATAAAAATTACATAGTAAGTAGTTATTAATTATTTATTTTCTTTTGAAGGAAATTTGATTTTACATCTAATAATTTCTTTTGTCAAATAATTCTAATGATGAAATATATGCATATTTGCAATGTTTACAAACGTTTCTTTTAAAAGTGAGGTTATACTTATACGTAATGTATGTGCAAACATACAGCTGTTGTTACTTATCAATAATTTTCTTACCGGTAAGAAATAGTCTTATGTCCACGTTACTGATTCATTTCATACAAATTATTTGCAGATAAAAAAATGGAAAGGATAATAATAGGATATAATACATCTCTTTTGCCGGCAATTACGACAGAGGTCACTAATCTGCTTTTATATTGCACTGCTAACATGCTTTTACTATTTATCTTAATTCTTAATTTCTAATTACGTCATATTAATAAGTTAGTTTATAAGTAAATCACGTTAGGACCAAGAAATCTTAATTGCGAATTAGTCATCAATATGATATCTATTGTTTTATTTGTTAGAGTATTATCTTAACTATATAAATCATTATTATTGTTTTTATTGAAGACTGCATAAGTGTCGTAAAAACGACACTTACTTCTGTTTTATTAGTATTTAATCGTAATTGTGATTAATTACGTACAAGTGCATTTCTAATTATTTATGTTTTATAAGCTTTTCCTTAAGTATGTAGACATCTTTATAAAGTGAGTATTGTGTAAGTTAATAGTTATTTAATTATGTAAACTGAATTATAGAAATGTTTATTTTAAGTATATAAGTTGTTTTCTACGTGTAAATAATGTTTACATAAGTAATCATTGAATTTTGTTATTTTATTGAAAATAAATAACTATCATTTACGTGTTGCAAAACTAAGGCTACAAACAAAATTTTCATTTAAAACTGTATTGGTATAATTTTTTCTAAAGGATTTTCGATTTTAAGAAAATTTAATGGTATTATTATAATGAAATGCATGTAAGATATATTTATGTTAATTCATGATCTTTTAGTTTATTATTAATTAGTCCAATGTTTATGTGGTTTAATTAAGGTAAATCCTTATAATCTTATCAGGATGAAATTATTTATAATGATGATCAAAGTTATAGTTTTTAGATCAAATTAAAAATTTACACAAATATTATCATCCGATGTTGTTTCTATTTATTTGTTGTTGACGACTCTTCCCTTGATTTTCTGAATTTTCCTGCGATAATAATATCTCTTTAACATCTTCGATATTTTGCGTAAGGAGCTTCATCTCGAGTAGTGCCCGTTTAGCCAATAGTCCTTCTGGTGTATTTACCGGTTCTAAAAGTAACATCGTTAACGATTTTTTCAAATGTCCTTGTGCTACCTTTAAGCGAGAGAACAGATCTTCAGCGGTTATTTCTCGCGCGTTATATGCACGATTCGCTAAAATCGTGATAGGTAGGTGCATTTCGTACAACACTATACCTGAAAATTTTATGGAAATACATTTCAAACTATATTTATTGACTAATTCATCATTAAATTATTAACTTGAGTAACAATAATAATGCCAGTTTCTATTACAGTTTCTATTAGTCTATTACATCATGGATTAAGAATTCTGAAAATTTAATTTTCAGAATTATTTTTTTCGTACAAAAGCAATTGCTTGCTCTGTTTCTGGCGTCGGATGGCATTGCATTGCAGAACTGAAAAGTTATCTACTTCACGCGTACAAAGCTTTAATGCCGTTTAAAAGAAGAAATTATGTTAATTATTTGGTTTTAAAAGAAACGCAATGTTGTAAATATTTTTTCTGTTTTTTTTTTTTTTGTTTCATTTTCTTCATTGTCACCCTCGCTGTATTTACGTTTGTATCTACGTCTTTTGTATCTACGGAGCATTTTTAGTTTTTAGAAATAAAAAGCATGATATGTTGAAAATATTCCTTAATTTCTGACTTGTGTAATGCTTAATAAAATTTAGAATCAAATACATCATTTTTGCAAATGTTCGCTGTATCTTCTTCTGCCGAAAACTTTATATGCATCGAGTAAATAACACCTCAGTTTTTCGAAGACTGCAAGACTATCGAGGACTTAAAACGGAACAAACTTTTGTATCGATCCAATATCATCGGAAGACAATATTGTTAACGCAATTTCAAAATACTATACAGAAATTAAGGTAGAAAATATTATAAAATATCATATTTCTATGTAACGTCTCATTACTTATGAATAATAAAAGTTTGCGAAGATATTTTCAAGTAGTTACTTAGCTCAGTAATCAGTAATAAATAATTTAAAAGAATCTGATTTAAGATGTACACATTTACTAATAATCAAAATATTATCTATCAAGTAAAAAATTTTCATTTATATTTTAAACGATAAGATGTAACTCTCCGATAATCTTTAAAACATTATTGAAATGAGATAAAAAGATAATTAATTATCCCTATATTTGTAAATGCAGTAAATATTATTTTTATAATTAATCTTAAATTCTGAAATAGAAATTATAAATAGAATAAATTCGTAAAAAATATAAGTATAGATTTTATTATAATCAAGGTATTGCTTACGTTTGAAAGTTATACAGTGAAACGTAATACGCAAAGCTTAAATTTCAAAAGCATATACTGTATATTCTTGGATAGAGTTAAAAATGGGAATTAAAGGTTTAACATAATTTGTGCATGAAGGCAGTAGTTTTGTCATAATTAATTATTAAAAATTGATCGATCCAATATACCCGAGTACGAGATAATTGCACGTCACCTTACTCTTCGTTCAGTTATTCGTTCGCTACTTGGTACCTATTTACACAGAAAGTCAATTCTTAAGGATGAAATTTGGTGAAACTGTTCCTTCTATTCAGAAATTCACATTATCTCACAAAAAATAAAAATTCTTTTTACGAATTTTGTTAATGATGGTAACAATATGTTACTTTCAATCACTTCAAAATTAATTTTGATCCATTTGTTTATATCTAAAACAACTTTCATGCGCGAGAAAAGTGAAAGAGCTTGCTCCAAATTGAAAGAATTACAAATAATTATTTGTAATAAAGTATTTAAGTCGCAATTTAAAAAATAATACCTTTCAGTCTTGATATGCCTGGCTCAACAATTTCTAAAACATCAAGTACTTCTTTATACAGTTGCAACATCTTTTGCAAGATTTCCTTCCGAGGGTTGAGACTCTTCAATTCTTTTCGATAGACACAGAGAAGTTCTTGTTTTAAAGATAATAATACAAAATGATTTTTATGAAAAGTTCTGGATAATTTTTCGAGCAAGGCCTCCATTTCCTATACATTATTCAAATATTCATGTATTAAGTGTAAATATTGATAATGAAGTATTATGAAGGATTACAAATCGAATATAAGTGGAGAAAAATAAAACAAACCATATAATTATTATAATCTAGCTGGCTAATCAAATCTTTACTTATGTCTATTGTTCGTTTAATAAGACATCCTAGAAATATCCGTTTACATTTTTGACATTGCCATTTCGTTTTATTCCCGTACGGTTGATGTTCATTAGATTTTTGAATTGCCACATAATCCTTTCTGCATCTCGGACACAAAATGCAACTGAGATATGAACCACCTTCAAGTGGATCCTTGCACGTATTGCAATTACAGCGAAAATATTTTCCTTCCTGTAAGTACTGCTGTCTTTCAATTGTTCCCTATAAAACAATACAATATTTTTTATATATCAACAAAGAAAAGAACTTTTGACGGTAGATTATCTTAAATATAAAAAGGAAACATTGCGTTTAAAGTATAATGACTTTGATTAAAAAACTTGTACTAGTTAGTCAAATCTGGAAAATCATAATGATAGCCCTTGCTTTTCATGGAAAAGATAATTAATCCAGAAACTCCATTTTATACATATATACATATATATATATATATATATATATATATATATATATATATATATATATATATATATATATATATATTAGTGACATCTATAAAAGAATATGATTTAGATGACGAAATAATTGGCAAATAAATAAAAGACTTTAAATCATTGCTTTATTAGTCAGTTTCAAATAAGTACTTTCCTTTAGAATTAAATATCTTGCAAATACTGCTGAGACGAAGTTAATAACTTTCTTTAACAAGTGCGGAATAAAGCAGAGTATTATTTTTTTGTATATAGTACTTATTAGTGAATATCAGCTGAAATAAAATATTATGCTTTGGCATACAGAGTATTTACATAATGTAATATTTTCTTAAAGGAAATAAAACTTTATTTAACACGTGTACCGATAATTAAAATAAATAATAACTCGAAATTGCTTAGAACAATGTTGTGTTAAAAAGCAAAAGTAAATACAAATTCAGGCGATACTCGTTATTCTAATTATTATTCTAATTACTCGTAATAATCTGGCGAGCTCACCATAAGACACGATGTGTAATTGAAGAAAATTGGCTCGCCAGCTTTCATGGGCAGGGCTGCATATACGGACATTCGGAAGCTCTCGTCGACGCTCACGTGTGCCGTTCCACGACACGCGTGCCCCATGAGCGAGGCCTCCAGGAAGAGACCACGCAGGAGGCGAGTACGAGCGTTCGCGACCTCTAAGACCCCCGGACTCCGCAGCTCGAAAGTATTTACGTCGACGATGCCGCACAACCGCTGCACCGCCTCCCCGTCATCGTCAGTGTCGATCAACCCGATTTCTTGGAAGACCTGCGAATGCAGCTGTGCGATACTTCCCTGGTACAACGTCGTGTTGCGGTACTTTATCATGGATTAAAATTTCATTTGACTAGGCAAGAAATTTCAAACCATATCCTGTTTATTATCAAATCTGATTCGTAGATGTCAGTTTTATGTAAAGAATCCATTTTCGATATCAGAAAAAATATCACTACTCGAATAAAAGTATTTTAACGATATAGAGTTTTAATTGATTTAGGTGATTCATCGGGGAATTTCTTTCTTCCATTTTAGAAGTCTAATTTTCATAAATACATCTATTTTTGTAACAGTGAAGTTTTAAGAACCTAATAGATACACGCATCTAATTTACCAATGAAAATAGTACGAATTTATTTACATAATTTTCTTAAACAATTTCTTTATTAATTGTTTTGTTCCACACTTGGTCGAAGTTGCATCCACACTTGATGAATCGCTAAATATTTGTTTAACAATTTGATTATGGTATTTGTATTTGACGACTAACTCTAGAAATAAAATTTCTGTAACAAATTTAAAAACTTAATGTATTTGATAGTGATCTGCGTTTTATGTTAAATTATATAGAAATTTTCTGGAAGACGCAAGGCCTAAAAATGTAAATGTAAATGTAATACAGCTGCTTTCCTTATGTTAATGATGGTATTTAAATGCCAGCGCTGGATGTAATTATGTTTATCTTTTATGAGACAAGTTAACAATTCAACTTCTTTTTAAATGCTAATGCATGAAAATCTAATTTATATTTTGAAAAATTTTATTAAGAAGTTACGATTCTTATAAAATGACTTTCAAATAGAAGTGTTAATATTTACCACAATAATTTAGTATAATTAAAATATCGAAAAACTAAAATTTTACTGAATTTTGTAAGAATTATCCTAAAATCTACTTTTTATAAAATTCAAAAAATTCTCTCAGTTGAAAATGTACCAACGTATTATGTATTTAACATTGTCATTCACCCATATACCCTGCAAATTAAAAATGCCTATTATTTACGCATAATACAAGCGAAACTTTAAAAGCGAAAAAATTAAAAACACGTAGAATAAGGATTTTTTATTAGTTGGAAATTAAGCATACGGAAGAAATATGTATCTTCTGGTTCTTATAAGAAATAAAATACTTTAAATTCATATTTTTCTGTCCTCTTTTGAATTTTGCAAAGACCTAAAATAACAACCACATATATGATAAGCTTCGTTAATAAAAGAATCGTTATTATGCGTTGAATTAAAAAAACCCGTATTTCATGTGAAATTCACGTACTTTATTACATAACGTATCAACTTTGTAAAATGATAGAAAAATAATTTATTAACCAAGTTTAAATATTATGTTTTTTTTTTTAAATATACTAGTACGGACCAAAATATAGTTTCTCAAATTAAGGAATATCTCAAGGATGTAATTTTGAATTTTATGTCGCAATAGCGTCAAAGTTACAATTTAACTGAGTAATTTTCCTCGTGTTTTTATGTTTAGTTAAGAACCTGAATATTTTCTATAGTAATGTAACTTATATTCTGTATTAATTCAAGTAACTATTTACCAAAGCGATGAAATGGATATATTAATATTAATTCTCTGAATAAATGAAATATACTATATATATAATAATATCTTACACTGACTACATCTTGTTGGCAATTTTTCCATATAGGTGTGTTTTTTCTTTCGCTCATGTGTGCTTCCATTCTTAGAATGTTATCCCAAGATTCAGGATTATCATCTTTAAGAATCCATAATCGAAAATGAAGTAAAATTCCCATGAGCTTATCAAGGTATCGAAGATACAAATTTGTTTTCTCTTGGAAAATGTCACACTCTCGAGTTGAATGAAATCCATTGACATTCTAAAAAGTACGTAATAAAAGGTTCACCTATTTTATCAGAAAATTTTTACTACAACCCATAATCTATATATCTGACATTTCAATATAAGTATACCGTCATAAATTTGATCGATTTAACCTTCTCACACCAAATTTAACAAAAATTTAAATGAGTGATTGTAGAACAAAAAATATTTTTAAGGAAATATCAATATAAATGTCTAAATTAACTGGAGCCAATTTATTTGAAATTTTTCGTTACAAAAAATTCACAATAGAAGCATACGTTCGCTGATGATCCACTTAAAAATAAATATATTTGTGAAAAAAGGGACTACATCGTTATTTTCATTCACAAATATAAGAGTTCTTTAAAAACTAAAATTATAATGGAGAAAAAATATTCTGTATGCGGCCACTTAGCTTGTTACTTTTGAATCGCAAAATGTTATTAAAGAATAACTGTAATTTACATAAAATACCTCACAAGCCAGACTGCACATGGGAGCAACATTGCACTTGGAACACACGTAATTAGAACCAATATCTTTACAATCTGGCAGTGCTCTCATACAGGAGAAACAAAAAATGCTCTTCTCGAAAATAGCTGGACCCACAGTTAAGGCATCCTCGTGAAAAATTACTTCTCCCGCTGAAAGATCTTTAGCTGCTACTAGATACCTAAGTGAATAGTAATCTAATTTATCATTATTTTTATCATTTGTGTCAGTTATAAAGAATAAATCCAAAAAAAGGAACTTGTGAGAAGAAACTCCAGTACATTTTCTAGGCGTTTTTATCATTGTCGAATTGATATTTGAGATGTAATAATTACTTTTTTCATTGAAACTTTTTCATTGAAAAAAAAATGACATCTTTCACATCGACATACAATTAAAAAATATATTTCCAGAAATTATTTTGTATTATATAATTTGTTCAAGAGTATTATAATAATAAATATGTTGTTGTAAAAATCTTTTTCAATTCAAACTTTCTGAACAGAAGATCTGGAAATTACGCAATTAAGATGTAACATAAACATTTTACAAAAAATAACAACTATTCGACATTTAGAAATAAATATTATTTATATTTAAGATTTCATTGACAAATTGGAATAATTCATTTAAGAACATTCGATAAAAAAGTTAATATTTTTCATCAATCAGTTATATTTATCAGTTTTTCATGACAAAAATATATAAATAAATATTTCAATTAAATAAATGTCTGTATATATATGAATCCGTTGTAATAGATAAAAATGAAAATAAATACGTATAAGTAGCAGTTGGAATTTATAAATCAATCTTCTAATTTACTAAAATAAATAATAATATATTGGCAGTAATTTTAGCAGTAATGTTAATGCCGTAAAAATGATTTAATAAGAAAAACTGTAATTTGTATTCACTGAACCTCTTATTACAATAATCTAATCAACATACCTTCCTAACTTTTTTGAATAATTGACTTTATATTTTTTAACTGAAGAAATTATTGATACCGGTTTCCTGTTCATAATCTTTATTATTTGTTGTTACGTTGAGATTTTTATTCACAAGCTCTTTATAGATGAGATTATTTATGAGAACTGAAGCAGTGGTAAAGAGCTTCACTCTTAAACGTCTGTGATTTCTATTGACCAATCGAAACAGTTAATTTTAGAACTTATAGTCAGGTAACATCAACTTAAAAAGAACTTTGTGCGCTTCTACTAAAACGTAGCGCCATCGGTAGGATGCACTTCGTGTAAAATTAGAACATCATTAAAGGTAGAGAATAATGTATCGATTAGATGAACATTGTAAGAAATAGTGTAACACATAGTATTTCTTTGAGGTTTCGTTTAAGCAAGAAAAGAAATTAATTCGATGTCTTGTGATAAATAGATAAGTCACTAAATAAATAAATAAGTAATTTCATAATCTTTTAATAATCCCAAGAAAGCTATTACATGTGAATACCTATAATAAATATGTGCTCGTGTATAAACTTTACATACAGTTGCTTAATATGCAAAAAATATACATAAAATACACATAACTTTTATGTTATGAGAGTACCATCACAGCAGGTACAGTCAGTATAAAAAATAACACGTAAAATAACGACATATTTAACTATCAAATATCATTTTATAAATTTGTAATAACGTTAAATACATCGATTTAGGATGCATTTCTCGATTTCAAGAAGCCGATAAAAAAGCCGCTCGTTCTTTAAGTTCTATCCTTAGCTTTCACAAATCATCAATCGACTTCTGCAACTGAAGGAGCGCTACCTTCGCACCTTCGCCGACTGCCGCCTCTGGAGTACCCTTGGGTTCCAACAGTAGGATGTCTGCAGCCCCTTTAAGAATGACTGCTGCTTCGATCATCTTCGACTTAAGGGCAGCCTTGTCGATGACGTTCATATTCCATTGGCCCTTAGCCAGGAAGAGCAGGGGTGCGTGCAGCTCGTATAAAACCATACCACGCGTGCGGGTGAGTCCAGGTTCGACAACGGCTAGCACCTGCAGGAGCAACCGACATAGGTCCACCTTGTGCTCGAGCACCACATCCGGCAAGTCGTCCAGGAAGTACTCGTCCACATGTCCATACAGCTGACTCAGCGAGTACCTGTTTCTCGACATCACAAATGATTGTGGCTTATACATTTTTCATATTGTTAATTTGATTCGTATTCATTGCCAGGTGGTCAGAGTTGGAAACGAGCGTTCGATTTGCTATTAATAATTAATGGCTTTAAAAGAAACTATGGTTCGTTATCTACAGAGCGCGACACAAGGTCAACGTGATACAATTTTTGAGTAAATAATATTAAGGATGTTAAATGAAATGAAACGAAATGTAGATGAGCAAAATATAAGATTTATTTCAATTCCATTTTAAAAAGTAATCTACAACTTTATCAAATTTGGCAGAATTATGTAAGTAATAAGCAATTTGTAGATATTAAGAAATAAAAAGCAATACTGTAAGTATTGTTGTACAATTAATATAAACGAACCTTGGTATGATAAGGAGAGCATGTTGAGGATGTAAAACTGAACGATATTTTTTTATAAAATTTTCCCTAACATTAATTGCTTCTGGTCCATCAGCGATTGTGTAAACTTCAACTTTATCCATTTCCCCTTGAATAATCTTTTGCACTTTATTCACTGCCTCTCCATTCGTTGAAAACTCGCAAACCGTACATTTCCACCGACTTTCCTTATCTGTAAGTCATTCGGAAATTCAAATATGATTTTATTATCAATACTGACTTTCGCGATACGTTACTTTTGTCGATGTATTTATAGAATCATGTTTCGAAATTCAATTAGTGAATCGTTTAATATCTTGTAGATAAAATTTAAAAATTCAAATCCTAATTATATTATAAAATGAAAGATTTTAATATTGAATATTTCTCTTCTAAATGTATCTTCTAAGTAAATTCGTCCAAGTAATTGTTTTGTCATTATGTTTTAAAATATATACACGAACAAAAATCTGTAAGCAGTGGTATATAAATAGAAGTTCTTAACCAACAGTAAAAATTAAAAGAGATAATCTCCATTCATCGATATTACACGTGAATTACATTTCTAATGAAAACTTTTCAGTTCGTTATTGTCTCGCAAGAGCATCGCTTGTCTTCTCGAAGAACAAGAGGAACGAACAGTGCTTAGTGCACTTACCGAGGGAGTCGAGAGGGATGATCAGGCCATTGTCGCATTTGTTGCATTTGAGAGATGACATGTGAGTACCAAGTTCTGTGGGGTCAGCGCATCTATGACACGCGCATACAAAGTACTTGCTGTCGAGGAGGGATTCGCGCCGAAGCATCGTTGGGAGCAAGGCATGGGTGTAACTACTAAAAAGCTCCTGCGTGGCCGATACCTTCACAGCCGTCCTCAAGTGAATCCTGTATAAGTGAGCAAGGTATTATTCGGTGATTGCTTAATTGGAAATAAACGGGTTTCCTTGATCTTTGCTATTCTTTCAACTCACCAAATCGAGAATTAAATTAGCGTCGAGAAAAATAAATTCAAAAGAAGATTGAAAAAAGAATAACTTTAGAGAATCTATTTCTTTAATAATGTACGTAATAAGTAACGATAAAACAAGAAACTTAATGTACCATGTAAGAAAGGATTTTTTTTTTTTTTTACAATACATTGAATACGTAAAATAAAAAATAAGTAAAATAATGGTACAATAGAAATGGTGAAAATAGAATGCAAAAATAAACCCTAATTTCCTTAAAAAGTTTGATTACTATTAAAGTTGTCTGTACATTAAATTGTAATAATTAAGAGTATTACGTGAAAATTAATGAGTAATTTATCACAAAGGGAAAAACTAAAAATAAAAATACAAGGAGTCGATGATTGTTAATTATTATACTAGAGAATATAAATCTACAAATTTGTATTAAAATAAAATTTCTTTTGGACAGAGTAAATATTGCGATTTCCGAAATGATACACGTTTTATTGAAGAAGTATCGGAAAATAGAAAAATTTACAAAAGATTTGACATGATTACGAAAATAAAGGAAACAAGCTTTAAAGTAAATACAAAGACGCAAATACATAAATAAAACTTAAAAAATCTGCAAACATTATTGCGAAGACTTATATTGCTTCACTTGCGATGCAGGTATAATTTATCCTAAATTACTCGACCAAGCACCTTGCAAGCATATATTATACGCAGTATTATTATAATTGCATTTGTGCATCAACACACACTAATTAATTAAATAATGAAATAGTTACAGGTCTGAAACATTACAAATGTAGCTTTTTGATTTAAATCGATGAATAAGTCGTTATTTTATTATTTGATTATTGATGATTAAATAATCCTTCTCGTATATGTCATTCGGTTATTGTGCAGAAGAACTTATTTTATCTAATGGATAATCCGAATGAAACTGATAGTTCTTCGCGTACCTATAATCAGAAGGAACTACGCTGTGGACAGTGTTGGAAACGCACGAATGGCTTACGATCGCTACTTTTGGATACAAGGCTCTTGCTAAAAAGCCTTTAGCAGTTCTAATTTCATAGCAGTTAATCTCTAAAATTCCACATGCTGCTTGAATGTTGTCTTCTGAAAATCTGTAATTCGAGACATTTTTGATAAAATCATTATTAATTTAGTCAATGATGCACGGCGTGCATATCTCTGATAAAACCTTACTTTATTTTTGCATTTTCGTTCGTATATTAAAGATATATATATATATATATATAAGATATATATATATATATATATAAAAAGATATATATATATATAAAAGATATATATATATATATATATACACTAAAAGATACACACACACACACACGCACGCACGCACACACACAAGTATCATTACAATATTCAATCAGTAATTAAATAACTTTAAATAATTCTATAAACAACTTTTCGTGCTAATCATAAAAATATAAATATTGTAAAATCATATTTTACGTTTGAAGTATATACGCAGTGAAATGCTCTAGAATATTCTCTGACAAAACATTTTAACTTTTTATTTTTTTACGTCTACCTCTTTATTTCGTAAGTAACATCGCGACAAGTGCAAACAATTACTTTCCGTTCGTATTACAATTAAATTACCAAATTCGCGTACTCTGCTTTAATCGTTTCCCTGTAAAAACTTTCTTAATGAAAAATTTGAAAGGAAATAAAAAAATGTTTCCAACATATTCGCTAAAGCTGTACCTTTCTAAATTCAACCGCTTTCGCAGATATTCCACGATATTTACGTGGTCAGTCTTCCATTGTGACTTTTGGCACCTCTTCGTATTATGCGTTTCCATGTCTTTGACCTCCCGATTCCACCTCTCGGCATCTTTCTCCGAAGCCAGTAAAAGCCTCAGTGGGGTAATGCACTCGAGCTGTGGGATTCCATTTTGTTGCTTGTCGTGCAAAGCAGCTTTTACGTTAAATTTTTCTTTAGCATCTGCGAATATCTGTAACGAACAGTACTGCAGGTTATCATTCGAGAAGGGATACTTCTTCCGTAATGGAATAGATATTTTACAAACGTAGTCAAAGCTTAAGGAAAGAGCGTTAAAATAAAATATGGCAATACGAGCTTTTCGAAGGAGAGTCTACAAAAAAGTTACGAAGCCACTGGATATCTCGTGCGCTTGATTTATTATTGTTTTATTTGATTTATTATTATTGTTTTGCTTGATTTATTATGATTTATTAAATTGTTTCGAGTACCTGTTGCTATGCTAGATCTTTTCACTCCTTTTTTGGAATTATAATTTTTTCCGTAGTACGAAAAATCGTGAGCTATTATTTTCAACTCTACTTTTAACTGATATTATTTTCTAGATAATAGCAAGTTACTCTGTTTTTGGTGATACTAAGTGAACGCGAATCTTGAAAATAATGTTTACATTACATTTCATTCCTTCGATGCTGGTTAAAGAGAAAATTCGGTTGAAATAACGAGGAGCGCCTAATTTACGTACCTGACATTCATATTCCTTGTGCTGGGGTTGATCCTCGCACTCGGACGAACAAACGGGCCAATCACATCTAGAGCACAGAGGTTGTCTATCCAGCGCTTGTGGCCACGGACTGTAGCAGGACAGACATACGGGGTAGGTGAAAGATTTTGGCCCCACAACGAATGGCATCTCACTCAAGATTTCCTCGCCAGGCTCCAGATCCTTGCTCGCTATCATGTACCTCCCGACCCGCTCGTTCCGCAGGACCTTGTACTTCTCCTGATCGTCCTGAGCAACATCGTTTGCCGCTGTTTACTTTACGGCTTAAGCGGACTCGGTGCAACGACGCGTTAAATTAACAACGAGAGCAGACGAAATGAAATCACTGTGCACTTTTTACAGGCGCTTTTTAAGGATTCACGTTCTGGCTCGAGCATCTTAATCGCGATTGGTTGATTTGTAATAGAGATATCAATGAATCTCGTCACAACCAATAGATCGCACACATGTGGAGAATAGTAGCGTATCTCGCATAATTTAAACGTAAAGTGTCATCAGTTTTTCAATAGAATATCATCAGTGATCAGTAGAATAAAAGGAATGCAAACGTAATTAACAAGATATCTTATCGACGAAAAAGTACCTTTTTAAATTGATTTTTGAACCTCGTTAGAGTCATAAATTAAAGACTATTGAGCCAATTTAAGTATCACGAGTAACTTCTGTTCGAACGAGCACAGATGCAAACACGAATGTAAACGCGCAAACCTAAAATACATAATCGGATATTTCACATAAATATAACACTTTTATCTCACTACATTCGCGTCTTGCAACTGGTGCGTCTATAATTACGCGCAGTCAGCATTAGCTGCAGGAATTAGCGCATACAAAACCGTTAGACCGAACTTACCATTTTCGTCTGTGACACGACGATTGAAGCGTCAAGGAAGCAAATTAGCACCTTACTTAGCGTTTCCCTAGGCTAACAAACTCCTTTGTCGTTCGACTGCAAACTGAGGTGCGCGGTGGTCGACAGAGCTTTTTATATTGATGATATTGAAAACAAAATTAACCTGACGAGGAGGCGCTCTGTACCAATGGTAAAATCTAGATTGAACAACGCGCTTCTTCTTTCTCATTGTGAAGCTAGAAGACGAACTGTTAACACGCAATGTATTTTTGGCTCCCGGATTTAGAATGGTTCAGAAACATCGAGAAGTACCGCCTCCACGCCTGGTAAATGCAATTATCTAGTTGCGCATGTTTGTTATTCTATACATAAGTATACGTATTTCTCGGAGACGAGAGGATGGTCCGCTTCTGAAATTGTTGTCTCGCTCGGCTTAGTATATATTTTTAGTGCATTAAATTTTTCTTATCGGGTACTGTACGAATTATTGTTAATATTTTATATGATGAATTTGTATTTAACTATTTATAGGTATATTTTTATGTATTTATCACATTTACAAATAATTCAAATTTCAATGATGTACAATGAATTTGCATTTGTAACGAGTTATACGCCTATGTCCACTGATTTTCTTTTTAATTATTTTTGTAATGATGTTTACGTTTTCTATTAGCTACTTTCGATATATCAAATTTCTATTACATTTTTGCAACTTCTTGCTTATTATAGATATTTTCGTAATTTTAATTATTTTTTGTAATTAAACTGATATTATTTAATGAGCCTTGTAAGTCTTCTTTTATTATAAATACACTTTATAAAAGTAATTACTGCTTCATATAATAAAAAACATAAGTCGATAAAAATTATGAATCATTACTAATTCATTAAATATCTTTATCTACTTGAGATATAAATTTTTAAGAGTATCCAGGCATATAAAACGGCATTACATTTGTAAAAAATGAATTTTTTACGGTGAAAACCTTAAAAACTAGATGTACAGAAGAACTTTGCACTTAGTAAATGAATTTTTTTGAATGTAAATTATTTCTTTTGTAGAATATAAAATGCTTTGCAGTCCACATAATATTGCTTCCCACATAATATTTACCATTAAAGTATATTATAACGGTATGTATTACCCGATCTTTGTTGGTGTCGTAGTGTTACTTTACGTTTAACACTATCAATACAATAAAACTTATTGTGCTGTATCGTTTAAGAACAATTTCAATCCAAGCATTTTACGTAAAAAGTATATACATTTAAATATTGATATATTTATTTTTAAGATCTAATAACGACCATTCAAAATATTTCATTAAAAGACGAATAAATTTCATATTTGAACGATTGACACGATTGAATGAAACGATGAAATATAAAAAATCATTCAACTAATTAACTATTTTAGAGAACGTAACACTCTTTCTTTATCATTTAACTCAGTTAAGTCGTAGTTACGGATTTTTGTAATGTGGGGGCCTAAAGGTGTTCGTGATAGGGTAAAGCAGAGCCTTCCTCGGGAGCAAAAAGGGATTTGCGAGCGTGTGGCCTTGCAAGTGTGCGAATTTTGTGTTGGATGTATTATTAAATAATTTATATTTTGAATCATTGTGTTATATATTTTATCTTCCCTTTATTCCCAGTAAAGCGTATTCCACAATAATAGTATTAATTTTTCGACTGTCTCCTTTTCTCAGTCAAGACATAAAAATAAGAAAATAAGAAACCATTGAATTTGCCTTTGTTTTGTAAGTTTATTTTGGTTTTAAATATTGTAGATAATAATAACAATTAGATATGTTTAAAAGGAATATCTTTATTAAGATGTTTATTACACTCATAAATTGTACGTAATTAAACAAGGATAAGTTAGTAAGATTTTTAACGACAGAACTTCATACCCGTAAACGTAATCACAAAAGATAAGTGTAGTTTATAACGAAACGTTACGCGAAATTTGCATTAATCAATGATATACCATTTGTATTATTCGATACTGGCATAGAATTACAAGTAGCTGTCAATATCTTTAAACGTAAGATCTCAACATTAAACGTAAGTCACTTATAACCTTTAGCTCCTCCTTTCTATGGTTTTTCATGGCTTGAAGTGAATGTAGAATATAATATTCTTGCATAATATTCTTTATTTTTCGTACACTTCCTCGTTATCGTTAACTGCTGCAAACTATTGCCATCTATAATAGTGAGAATTTTTTTCGCAAAACATCTTGAAATGTAATTTAAAACTTTCGAGTATCTTTCTTGAAAAGTATGTTGATTTTCTTTTTCTCTCTCAGGCAAAATAACTTACTTATGAGTAACATCAGATGGGTTACATAATTTTTTCAAGTAATTATGATAAGATGTTTTTATAAAATTCATATGTCGTCTTGAAAATATTAGGTATTGAATCCATTATTTAAATTTTGTTTCTTAATAAAATTTCTAATGTGCTTTTGAAGAATACGAATTTACGTACGTAACGCTACCATTATATTCTGTAGCTTATTTAACTTCTTATTTCTGAGATCTCATTTTATTAAACTTGATATGGTTCTTCTAGTTCTTTTTTACGGAGGATGTCTAAGAATTAATGTCTATGGATCTGAGACATTAATTTAAAGCATTAAATAGTGCTTCAGATTTTATAGTTATTGATACGAGATTTTATATTCAAGCATTTGACAAGTCTGATAACATCATAAAATAAAAAACGTGAAAAGAAGTTAGATAAGAATGTTGGATTAAAGTGGTCATTCGTATCCCGTATCATGAATAATACTAGCAATATTTACATAATGATTTGTCATTTAATATTTAAATATGTGCATTTTATAACATAAAAGAGCACTTTTTCATAATATGGAAATTAGCAATAATCGGAATAAAAAAGATAAACGCTCAGTCTATTTGTAAATAAACATTCTTTTTATTTTACCGGCTTTATAACATTTGCTATCAATTTTTTTCTGACTTATTAACCTCTACAAAATTACAATACAATACAACCAATACAGAAATTTTTCGGGTACTCGAATTTATATCCTCGTGTCGAGATACTCTGTTTTGAACAAAAGCAACATTTTATCTCTTAAATTCCAACATTTTTTAAAATAACTTCAGTGTACATAGCAAAAACAATTTGTCATAAGAAAGTTTGAAAACTTAAAATCAATTTTTATTACAAAAACGCATCTTAATTTTTCTAACTATAAGAGAACATTATACAGTTTATAAGCCTCGATACTAAAATTTTTTTAAGGAATAAATTTTATTACCAATGTTTTTTTTTAATGAATACATTAAGTCAAGTTTAAACGGGCAAATAGGATTTAATAAGTAAGGAAGCACAGTTACTGCAAGTGTCAGCAACGTTATTCAACGTTTAGCGTATTATATTCTTGGTTTTATGTTTTTATAGATTTTACATCTAAATAGCTGTTTTCCTTGATGAATAATTATTGGCTACATTTATAGTATAACTGCGTATATTGATCACAAATCTGAAATTCTGCGTATCTGTAATAAATATAAATAGTAATAAATATAAATATTCTTGTAATCAGAATGTACACACTTTTAAATAGTAACCTAATATTTCTTCTATTTAAAAGTATACTTAAGAAATGAATTACACGAGAAGAATGGCATCAGAAGAACGCTTTTGTCCTAGTTTATTGTACTTTGCTAAACAAATGTACCAAGGGTAAGAATGATTTAAAATTCCTCATTTCCTAACAGTAAATGGCCTAATGTTTTTTGCCTGTCGAGTCGTAACACATGTGACACACGCAACCGTGCACCCACACATGCAACAGGTACACGTACTCATGTCACGCTTTAGCTGTAACTCTACGAACCAGACTAGATTACAAAGGCTCGCGTTGGATAGAATTCAGTGGCTTGACGAATTTAAGGAGCAACTAGGCGCATGCGCACACTGAAATACCCGGTAAAGTTACCCACACTTATTACAATACATACACCAGTGCAATCAGTACCTAGTACGTACTATACTGCAGAACTTCGCCAGTCGACTTATTGAAGGCCCTCGATTCTTCCGTTGTCTCGCTGTACCCGAAGCTTGAATAGTGAGAGCTGAGAACTGCAGTTCCACAAAGAAGTTTCGGACTCCGATTTTCTGTACCAGATTCAAGTCTACCGTACTGTATGAAATTAAGCGTGAGTATACAAAAGTTCATCGTCTGACAATTTTTGATGCTTGATTAGCAGGTGCGCGAATAGAAAAGCAATTATTCGATCGAGAACTGGTTACGAATGAACTCGTAGCGTCACTATTGGCTTTCGTAGAACGCCGTTGTTGAATGTCCGATATACCGGCACGTGCCACTCGTCCTCCTTCCTTTCAGTAAATGTCGTATATTATAAATGTGAGCTTGGCACACTTCGTATCGTTGATTCAATAATGGTTTATGAAGCCTGCGATATTTCGTTATTTTTCATAGCGATAAGAATTTAATGAGACTTTGGATAATGTTAAATAGAGGTTAGAAAGTACAGCGTTATACGAGTTGATAATTTATGCCTTATGTAATAGCTGGGGCAGGTCAATACCGCTTCTCTCGGCCTTTTGTTTGTTCAATGAAGTAAATTGATATCTCATAAGCCAGCTCGTGAACTTTATAGAAATTTATGTTAGCCAGTGTTTTCAGAAGACCGCGTTAGCTAGAATTTTTTTGCGAAGCAATTCCATAAACCCCCAAAGCAAAACCGATCTTAGAAAAGGGCGTGATCTGTTTTTTAAAAATGCAACGAACAAACGGTTAATAAAAGCCACCACAAAAAAGTCATCACTTGACCTCCTGATTTATTACTTGCTTTTTCTTTTTCTACAATTTTTGTTCAAATGACATTATATTATGTTAATTTCTATTAATTTTAATTAACAGAATTTATTCAATTTAAATATCTTCAATTTTTATAAATTTGTAATTAAATATATCATTTTATCATTGCTTATAATGCATTTTTTATGTATGTACCAATTTGTAAAATAAATTTTCGTATACAATTTGACAAAATGTATATATATATATATATATATATATATATATATATATATATATATATTATAATACTATATCTTTTTTTAAATATATATCATCATAAATTATTGATTCAAATTAATTTAATTATATAGTACTCCATGCGATTTTACTAATTTTTTTATTTTACTTATTTTTATAACAGAACATGCCTCCTCCAACCTATGGTGATCTTGGAAAGAGCGCTCGGAATATTTTTGGTTCTGGATACCATTTCAGTCTTTTGAAGCTTGATGTTAAAACGAAAACAAATTCTGGTGTAGAATTTAGCTCTGGTGGAATCTACAACCAAGATACTGGCAAAGTCTTTGCTACTCTCGAAAGTAAATACAATCTCAAAGAATATGGTCTTTCTTTTGTTGAAAAATGGAATACGGACAATACCCTTGGTACTGATGTTACTCTTACCGATAAGCCAATTAAAGGTCTTGCTCTTGGTTTCAGTTCCACATTCTCACCTCAAACTGGGTAAATAGAAAGATTTTATATTTTTTGAAAAGTTAAATTGTCGTTTACTTATATATTATATTACTTTTGTACTTTCATTACATTAATTTCTTAATTGTTTTACCATTTTAATTTTTTTTTTTTAAATAAAAATTTTAAATACAAACAATTAGATCTATGATTATATCTGTTATTTCATTTTTAATTACAATTAATTTAATATATTTTATAAGAGAATGTAAATTATTTTGTTTAAAATAATATTATTTAAATTTAGAAAGAGAAGTGGTAAACTTAAAAGTACATACAAACATGACAATGTTGTCGTTACTGCAGATTTTGATCTCAGTCTCTCGGTTGGTCCACTGATTAATACAACTGCAGTAGTAGGATACCAAGGTTAAATTTAATTTAATAGAATATAAATGAATTTAATAATTCGCAAATAAATTAATATAAATTTTTTTATTTTCATTGTGTAGGTTGGTTAGCAGGTTATCAAGCTGAATTTGATTCTCAAACTAGTAAAATTACTAAAAATAATTTTGCTCTTGGCTTTAATGCTTCTGATTACCATCTTCATACTAATGTGTAACTATGAAATTAATTAATTTACCATTTACTTTAATTATTTATTTATGAATCACAAAAACATCTATTTTTAAGTATATAAAAATTCATATTAAAGTATATAAATACTTTCATACAAAAAAAATTTTTTATTATTAAAAATTTTTTTATATTGTCTGTCAATGTATATACTTTAATTTTTTCATAAATGAATAATTAAAAATGTTTAAGAGATGACAAATTAAAATCTTTCTTGCAAATTTTTTAGAGAAAATGGTCGTGAATTTAGTGGATCAATTTTTCACAAGATCAAGCCAGGTTTAGAGGGTGCAATTAATCTTGCTTGGAACTCCAGTAATAATGTCACACAGTTTGGACTTGGAACCTGCTACCAACTTGATCGTGATGTTAGTGTAAGGGCCAAGGTAAACTCTCAACTTCAAATTGGTTTAGGATACCAACAAAAATTGCATAGTGGTTAGTATAATTTCCATATTCCATTTTAATTAATACAAAATTTTATTTAGTATTAAAGAAAAGTGTTTTTGTAAATTTATAAAACGCACAATTTATATGAAATTTTGAAAAATCTCATTTTAGAAATGTAAGTAATTATTTGCATATTTGTATTTATAGTATGTTTATTATTATGTTAGATAACTTATATACTAACTCAATTATTTGTAAGACATTATTTTAAAAATTAAATTTTATAATTTAAAACTTAATGATTTAAACGTTTTATGTAAAATATTTTTATGCACAAAATTTTTTTCAATTATAATTTTTAAATTATGGATTCATCATAATTGTACAAATACAATGAAGAAACAAAAGTTTTGTATTGCTCATGAATTTTACAATTAATAATTATTTATTTTTAAATATTATTAAATATTAAAGTCACAAGAAAAGTTTGTTGTATAGCTCACAAATTATAATTTTTTTTATATTCATCAAAGAGTAATACTTTTGATCTAATAATGTAAAATACTTTTTTTTCATAGGAGTTTCTCTATGCCTTTCTACAAACATCGATGGAAAGAACTTTGGATCTGGTGGTCACAAAGTCGGTTTTGCATTAAATCTTGAAGCTTAAATTTTAAGATGAACGTGAATCTTATCTTTAAAAAAAAAAAAATTATTACATTTGCGTCATTATGATCATGTCATGATTACAAGCTTCAGACCGGTTACTGCCTATAATGTAATGTACGTAGACTTGCCCTCAAGAGGGTCATCTGAACTAATACATAATATTTAAATCAGTTTTATCATTTCGTCACAAACTTGCAGCATTAAGTTTTTTAAATATACATTGTGAAATGTAACACAAGTAAGTCATTATTGAAACAAGATTTAGAAAAGTTCTGTAATACATAGCTGTACAAACCATACACATAAAAAATTAAGGCAATTTTAGCCTCATATGTAAATTCAAATTTAGCAGTGTTGAAACCTAGTATAAAATAGTATGGTTTACCGTACAAGATAAAAATAAAAAAAGTTAAATTAAGAAGACTTAAAATTTTTAATTCACAAATTGTTACAAGGGTCATTACTTTTTTTAGTAATTCTCATTTTTATATAATTGTATTTTTATAAAAAATCCAGACGTTCCTTTTTCAGGTAATATTAATAAAGTAAGTCATGATTATTAAGACTTTTAAGTAGTTATTTATTTACAAAAGAAACTGGTCGTTTATGTTCTTTTTTGAACTTTTAAGATTAATATTTCTAAATAATAGTATAAATATTGTATTCACATTACAAACTTTCTTTTTTAAATTATGAGTGGCACTGGTGGTATGTACTACACTTGGAATTGTCTTAATTTTAGACTTGTAGGCAAACAATTATGGAACACTTTTAGATGTTTGAAAATTTAATGTACCATTTGATCTTCCATAGCTTTTGCTATCCACTCAGGTTCAGTTTGAGCAATTTTTTCAATAATTTGATTAACTTGATAACAAAGAGATTGAATTTGTTTGTCCCACGTAGGTAGACTTTCTCGTGCTACAGTGAATATATATATATATATGCATTAAAAAGTGAATTATTAGATTAAATTAATAGTGTGTTGCATACATTCAATTTATAATTTAGATTTTAACATAATTAATTAAAAAAAAAAAACAAAGTATTTTAATCATCAACTGATTTACTAATTCACCGGCATACTCACTTTCAAAATGAACAATGGAATCAATTTGATCAATATAACCATTCATTCTTCCTTCAGTTATCATTTGACTGGCAATTTTTTCAGCTTTTCCTGGTGGAATCTCTAACAGTGATCCTAATTCTTCAAAAGTAATATTATTATATAATTTACTAGCCGATAATAAATTATGCTCAATCACTGCTCGATCAAGTATCGTTGAGCCAAGCCCATCTGTTGTGCATGCTTTTTGATGTGGCTGTAAAAGAGCTTCAAATTCTTCAAGTTCAGAACGTCGAATAATACGATCTAAATACATTTTTTCTAAAATTGAATAAGCTGGAAGTTGTTGACACCGTTCATCTTTAAACAATGTAGCTAACATACGACTCCTTTGCTGTCCAGCTGAAGCAAGTACTGTACAAATAAGAGCATTCCTAAGAGCAGTCATACGCTCATCCTCGTGGATAATAGATCTATATGATAATTCATTATATCTTTGTGCTGCTTCGATAAATTTTCTTCTATAATCTAATACCCTTGCATAACAAACTTTATAATAAATTTGTAAGTGTTCATTCTTTGATTCTGCCTAAAGAATACAAATATAATGATAACGATCGTTGTATAATAACGTTGGGTATTAAAAAAATATTCAATTGAAAGTTTAACGATTACAATATATTTTAAAGCTTTTTAATATAAACAAATTAAATTAATAAAATTATTTTTAAAAGATTTATAAGAAAAAGTACCTGCAATAAAGATGCTCGGTTAATAAATGCTTCTGCCTGAATAGGATCATCATCTTCTAAGTAAAGTCTTGCTATTTTAAGGTAAGTTTCAAGTTTGTAATCTACTGTATATTGCCTGTGTAAAGATATATTTAACAAATTATTGATTTATCACTGCAACATAAATTTATTAAACTTACTTCTGTCCAGTTTCTAATGGTATACCAACAAGAACATTTGCTGCTTCACGCCAATTTTGATTACGTTCATAAATATCAGCTAGGTGTTGCCTAATATTTGCAACTTGTTCCTCAAATGAGATTACCCTAGGTTGTACCTAAACATTTACAGAGGCATAAAACTATTGTTTATTATAATTAAGTTGAACAAACACGAACCTCACAGTCAAAAAACTAATTATATTACCTTATCTAACGTGTAATGGGATACAGCTTTTGAAATTTCATCTGGTAACGACTGCAGTCTATTACTAACGTCTGTCAACACTTGCCTAGATATAACCAAACTGACATTCTCATTAACAACTAAAAATAAAATTTGGGTATAAATTCACATTTTCCACAGATGTTGAGTTAATAAAGCATTAATAATATACGCACTTGCTTCGATGAATACTTTTAAAGTGTCAGCAAGTTCTTCGCCAGATGACGTAATTATTGCATCCAAAAACGATTTGTACCTGCAAGAATTTGTGGTTAATAATGGCTCCTTGATATTGAAAAAAAATGAAAAAAAAAACCGTAAAAAATATGCAACTATATTACTTTTCGGCTTGATCTTTGTGGGAACCGCCAGAGTGAGATAAATTTGCGAGCTGTTGACGCATCGTCGAGGCCATGGTAACGACCATCTTTTCCTAAAAACTAACCACTACTGCAAATTACTTCCTATTATACGAATTACAGAGTACAGACTTTAAACCTTAAATCTTTAGGAGCCGCGCCTCGCACTCTGCGATGCGAATTGCGACCGCTTTTCCTACAGATTTGTTGGTTAGAATCGCTGTTTCGCTTAATAGACGACATACATTCATGGATCTAGGAAATGCGTGCACTACGCACCGCAGCACTGCGCGACCTACAAGGCTAAAACTGCAACTCGATACGACGTGCGATTATTCATTCATAAGAAAAAGTTTCATTTGTTAATCATTGGTACTTTATTGCTATGTATAAAAAGCTTTAAGAAAGCCCTGTAACTGGCTGAAAATTATGAAAACTCATGATTTGAAACCTAATATATGCGTGCATACATTTTTCTTTGCAAGAGCGAAAAATAAAAATGCATTTTAAAAATTCATTATCTCATTCTTTCGAAAATTTAATTAATAAAAACAATTTCGCTTGAAGCTGCTGCTCATCCGCATTCGTATATTATATAATTGATGTGCTACTACGTATTCGCAATTATGTATTTTTTTCAGTCAGAACTGAATACTTTCAGGAGTAGTAAAATATAGAAAAGAAAATAAATTCTTTAAATGTTGAAAATGTATTAATACATTTTTTGTGTTCAACTTTTAGCTTTTATATTTACTTGCGTTTGTTTGGGTTACATATCTAAAATATAGGATTTTTATTAAATCATTTAAAAAATTATGTAGCCATGTTTTTCTTGCAATATTAATTATTCAAGAAGATTTATTGTTTCTATTTTATCTGTATTTTGTTTCACGATAATAAATCTTTGATATTTAATAGATACAAACACACATACATACATACATACATATATATATATATATATATATATATATATATGCAGTTTAACAAAAAAAGAAAGTTAATTATCATTAGTATCTAAAATGTTTATAAAGGTTAAAAGATAAAAGTTTGACATGTATCATTAGATACGTAAAACTATTTGAAAGTTTAACTGTTTAAAATTCCATAATGACTTAAATGTGTGAAGGTGTACAAATGTTTATCGTTTGTGTAGATTTTCCGTGAAGAAGCTGACAAACTATTTTTATTTTACCCAATCCCTTATTTATTAATCAATTAATACTTATGACTTTATTGGCATTGCATCCTATGCGCAATAAATTTCTGGGTAACGAAGTTCAAGTAATATTGGATTGAAAATTCATATTCAATGTGGCAACACTGTGCGCAGTGAACACTTTGCATTACGAAGGTGTTCATGTAAATTGTACGTAAGCTGCGCAAAGCCACGCCGATTGTACAAGTGCATCTTAAACGGGACATGCATTTTAAATACGTGTTAGTGCCGCTTTTCGAATATGTCCTGTTACAATCAGAGCGTCTCGTTCTTGTATGTATTTACAAACATAATTTCCTTACTTTATGCTAATTTAAATTTTTAAATTCTTAAATTGTATAGTTTACTTTTCAACATCGCTTGTTTGTATTTTAATTAAAAATTTGGTGTAATCGTCAAATTAAATATTCATGGTTGGAAAAGTGATGCGAGAAATCCTGCCTATAGAAGCGCACAAGTACAGAATATATCATTTGAGAGGAGCAAGAGTTTGTCGCCTTTCGGAACGCGTCGATTCGCATCTTCTCGACTGACGATTGGTCGAAGGCAGCGCTAACGGAGACATTCTGCTTTTAGCCGCGGAAGGGCGAAAATATGGCGAAATCGAAAATTATAAAGTGCGCGAAAAAGTTGTCTCGAAAACTGGAAATTCACGTGCACATAAGATAGGCGTGCAAGCGGCGTGGTTGACAATTTAAACGTCATCCGCAGATCTCACATAATTAGTTTGCATTGAGTGTTTGATAGTGATTTTCATTATTATATCTGCTACTGAGACTTCACAACACCCAACAATTTTGGGCCTGTTTATACAGCGCGGCGCGTGGTGCATCTTGGGACACCAATGGTGGGCGCGTGATTTTGAACAATTTCGACCACTTCCAAGAATAAATCGGAAGTAGGTAATCGTAAATGTCAATGTTTTTAAGCATGTACTTAAGAACTTTTATTTTATCAGCGAAAATGCAATTGGGATCTGTTAGATGAGTTTAAAAAAAAATAAACGACACTATTTCAAGATCCACTCCCACCCAACTCCACTCAGCAGTTCACTCGCTGCTCTCTGTCTTTATTTCTCTTGCTCTCGTTCTCACTCCTTCTCACTGCTCTTCTGCCTAATACGAACATTTGAATTTTAGGTTAACTCTCATGGTTTAGCATACTTCTACATTTATCGTCGTAATTAATTCTTATCGCGTGGAAGTATCATTTTTAAATTCTAAATACAAAGTCAGCTTTTGGATGAAGTTCAGTTCGATAGTGATTTATTTTATTTCGGAGTGAAATTCAAGTTTGCTTCGTGGAAAATGGCGCGTTTGAGGCAATAATGGCGCTAATGTTCCTTCGCTTTTAGTACGCTTCGAATGTTTTCGTGTTTTTATTTGAATTTTTCAGATTTTTTGCTCGATAACATAATAATTGATATTATTTTCTTTGATTTCAGTCAACTCCATATGTATAAATTACTCGTTTAATTTGATTTTTTAATATGATTTTATTATTGGAGTTTGAATTTTTGAATTTTTAAATTTGAGGGAAGAGTGTATTTTTGAGATTCCAAAATGTGTCTAATATTTGAATATCATTAGCGCGTTATCTTTAAGAGTATTTTCGAAATTAAGTTTCAATAATTCAAAATGAATTAATATAAAAATATCTTATTAATTGCAATAAAGTAAATATTTTATTATCTTAATTATTTAAAGCGACAAGACCACTTTATTTATTTACAAATAAAACATATTCCGTATTTATATTTATTTTTATTATTTCAGGATATTAAGCAAATCAAATGTTCACCATGTCTTTAAATAAAAATCAAGGCAGTCGAACTGTTGTAGAGCCAGTGGCTTTGGGTTCTCAGACTCTGTCTGATACCGAGTTAAGCTCTTTAGCTTTATCTCATAGTGGTGAATATGTTTCAAATGATTATGAAACACTTGCAAATATTGAAGCTGAATTGGAGTGCATGAATGCGGAAGAAGTTATGACCACAGAGGAGGAAACTCACGCTATAATTGAAGAGAGTAATGAAAATGAGACTGTATTATCTGATACAGTAATGAGTAATGTGCAGCAAGAGGTACAGACTGAGCAAATTATTTATACCACTGCTAATCAGAATAGTCAAAATTTAATTCTGCAAACAAAACCAACGTTGCAGAGGGTGCCTTCTACAACTTCAGTTCAAGTATGAAATCTGATATCAAACTTAAAGACTTTGTAGATGCAAATCTAATAATCTAATAAATATTAAAGTGTTTTAGATTAGAATATAATATGAAAGTTATATGCAAATTAATAATATTTTTAGTTTATATTTTTATGTTAATAAACATTTTCTTCTATGTTCAGATAAAGCCAAATGTTAGTCATACTCAAAGTCAATCTATAATGATTGTCTCTCCAGCAGCAGGAGGTGGCGCAAGCCAAATTTTAAAAATTTCTCATCCTGCTTCAGCATCCGCAAATCAATTACAGTCATTAGCTCAAAGTTTAATAACAGGTAAATCACCAGATGGTAATATTGTACAAATTAGATCAACACCAAGTAATAAGCAAACTATTGCTGCCAAAACATCGGGAAATATTACATTAGGTAATGTACAAAATGTAAAAACAGTTCAGTCTGTTACTGGAAAGCGAACTAGTCACAATGTTCAGCAAAATAGAAATGTAAGATTGTATATTATTATGATATTAATAGAGATTTAAATTTTATGCAATCATAATTAGTAACTAACTTTTTATGTTACATAGGTTTATACAAAAATGATTTTGACTAAT
This sequence comes from Wiebesia pumilae, assembly GCA_018907045.1. NCBI lineage: Eukaryota > Metazoa > Arthropoda > Insecta > Hymenoptera > Agaonidae > Wiebesia > Wiebesia pumilae. Next base: position 5,914,183 of record JACCHZ010000192.1, read on the forward strand.
ACTCAACCACAAACTGGACAACAAGTATTAATTGCTTCATCACCTGAAACTCAACAAGGACAAACCATCAAATTTTTAAGTAGTGGTTCATCAAATTTAAATATGAATAGTCCAACAAAAACGATAACTTTTGCACAAGCTCAACAAATGGGTCTTCTGCCATCTAACAAAGTACAACATATTTTGCCATCTTCAGCACAGAAACAAACAGTAAGTAGTCTTTTATTTTATAACGTACTGATAAAATTAAATTGTACTCAACGTAAAATTGTTTTAGGGGATAATTGTTAATAAATTAGTACAATCAACGTCAGCTCAACCAGCAAAATTAACAATAGTTCCAAACAGTGCTGTTAAATCACCTACAAAAATATTACCAGCTCCAGCTGTATCAGGGCAATCAAAATCAGCTAATTTGCAAACTGGAGGTCTTTCTTCAGGAAATAAAGTTATACATCAAAATCCGCAAAAAGTTATCATTAGACAGGTACGTTTTACAATTATATTGAAAGATAATCATTTTCTAATTAATTCTAAGGCATTTCTAATTTTGTAGAGTTCATTAAAATCACACAATAATAATCCTATTATAAGGATACCAGCCAATCAAACGATTGGTTCTAATCAAGTGCATCAGTTACAAGTACCCGGTCGTCAGGTATGCACAATTATTTTTATAATTTATTTATTTCAAAAAACGGTATTACATTTAATCGCTTGTTTTATAGGTACAATACGTTCGACTGGTAAGTACTCCATCTTCTGGAACAAGTAGTGTTGTATCAGTTGAAAAAACGAAAACACCAGCAACACTTCAGAATGTTGGAGTTAGTCAAAAAATCAGTGGGCAGCAACAAATTGTTAAGGTGACATGAAACAGAAAACAAATTACTTTTTTTTTATACGTTTAAGTTTATCAACTTATAAATACATAATATTAATTTTTTATTGTAAATGTAGGTTGTACCGTTGAATACTAGCAATCAAACACTACGAACTGTAGCACCAAAATCATCACTATCAGGAAATAGTCAAAGATTATTAATACCAGCTACTACACCAATTGGAGCTCAATCTAAAAGTAATACAGTAACAATTCCTGCTTCTGCATTAAGTCAACTTACATCTGGCCAGGCTGTTATATCCACTAATTCTAATGTTGGAAATATAGTGGTTCTTCCAGCTCAGTATCTTCAACAAGTAAGTTCTGTATGTAGTATTATTTTTTATTAGTTGATTAATAAAACTAAAGTTTATTAAGTTTTTGTTTAAGATTAGAATATTTCTGAATTATTCATTTTAATATTTATTATAAGTTCAATGAAAATCTTAAAATTGAAAATGTTGTTTTAAATTCTTAAAATTAAAACTTATTTTTAACAAAATTATGTTTTAACAGCAGGCAGATGATGGAAAACATAAATCTCAACAATCAACACCAACTTTATTAAATAATTCACAAAGTTCCATTGGAAATTCTAGTGGTACATTATCGGAATCAAAGTTAGCGAGATCATTTAATAATACTGAGGCTAACGGTATCAGACCTCGAAAGCCATGTAATTGTACAAAATCTCAATGTTTAAAATTGTAAGTAAAAATGTAAAAGATTTTGTAAAATAGGTTATAAACGATATTGTCAAACAAAATTTTCTAAAAATATTTCATACAAATATATTTATCAATATCGTAATAATCCTACTTCAGCTAGAACAGAACATTCTTTTGTTTTTATTCCATTAAAAGAAAAATGACAGTCAAAAAGTCTTCCACAAAGATGGTGTAAAGAATTATAGCACATTCTTTGTAATCCGTTTTGTTCTACTAAAAACGTTAAACTTTAAAATTAACAAAATTTGATTTGTTAAAATGTATGCGTGCAGATACTGCGACTGTTTTGCCAATGGAGAGTTTTGTCACATGTGCAATTGCAATAACTGCTCTAATAACCTCGGAAATGAAGAAGAACGACAACGGGCAATTAAGTCTTGCTTAGAACGAAATCCCAATGCCTTTCGACCGAAAATCGGAAAGGGTCGTGACATGGGAGAAGATATTAGAAGACATAATAAAGGATGTAATTGTAAGCGTAGTGGTTGCTTAAAAAATTACTGCGAATGCTATGAAGTAAGTTTTAATTATATTAATAGAAGATATCAATGAAATTATTATCATTGTATGCTGTTTATATAAAGTAGTATTGTAAATGCATTCTTTAATATATTGCAGTTCCTCAACTATTCGAAAATTTAAAAAGTTGTAACTGATGTTTTAATTTTTTTTTTTGAAAAATGTTAGTAGATCTATAAAAAACTTTTAAATATCTTACAAAAAATTTATATAGAATGGAAATTAAATTTTAACTACCAAAGAAACAATATTTTTAATTTGAAACAAGTATTTTGATTACCATGTAATTGTAATCTATTAATTTATAATTAAAAATTCTCTGAAAACAAATTTTAAAATACCATATCATTAAAAATTTATTAACAAAATTTTACAAATATTTTAAATTCTATTTTAAGTAAAATAAGTTGTAAATGAAAGTTTTTTTTAAACAAATTAAATAAATTAATTTTTGCAGGCGAAAATACCATGTTCTGAAAACTGTAAATGTATTGGTTGTCGAAATGTAGAAGAATCAACCCTGCATAAAAAGTCTCTAAAGGATTTAGCTGATGCTGTTGAAGTTAGGACTGCACAATTATCATTGAATAAAGTGAAAATACAACAAATGTCTGATGCAACTTTTAGACCTCCTGCTGCATCGAATGCTGGTGCAAGGTACTCGATATTTAGTTTGAAATTAATGTGGTCTATTCGAAAATATTGTATTTTAAAATATTTTTATTATTTTTTAGACAACCATTTAACTTCTTGACAGATAAAGTAGTAGAAATGACATGTCAGTGTTTAATGGCTCAAGCTGAAGAAGCTGAACGAAATATGTTTGATGATGAGACATCGGAAAAATTAATAATTGAAGAGTTTGGGCGGTGTTTAAAAGAGATTATTGAATCTGCACATAAAGCAGAAGCTACTTAGCAGAGATTTTTCAAAAAGTATAGTGATGTCTATCAACTGCAATGTCTATCATAACTAATTATTAGAAAAGGATTTTTTATTTAAACATTTAAATAACTTGTAGAGCGGGAATAATAGTTAATAATTATTTGTATTAATACCAAAGATGGTATGTTAAATTATTCAATTTGAAATTTAAATGCTAAATTTGGTGATCTTTAATATTGTGCAAAGTCACAACGATTATTTTTTTTGTTAATAGGGTGTATTTTCATCATTGCTAGATCTATTTATCTATTTTAAGCTGTATAGTTTAAATATAACTTTAATTTTAAAAAAGAAAGAATAAGCTAGACCTGATTACACTTCATAAAATTTAATAATTTTTATAAATATTTTTAATAGGTTCAGTGTAATAATTTAATTCTAGAAGTTCTCAATTAAAATATTGATACAAGGAATATAGAGTATTCTTTTATCTTTAAAATGAATTACTTTGCTTTTATTAGTTAATGTGAATAATGAAGATATTTCTAGTACTGAATCTGTTAAGATTAATAAAAATCTGGCTTACACTTAAACATTTTGTACAAAAAAAAATTATATTAAAAATATTATTCTTTAGATAGCAAAACTTAAAATTAATTTCTTAAAGTTTAGTGAGCAAATTATGCAGAATTTGTAGGCGTCTTAGAATAGGAAATTTTTTAATAGTGTAGCAAATTTTCTATTCAATGAATTAATTTGAATGAAATACAAGTAAATGTTGAGATATAATACAGTCCAAATATTTCATGAATTTATTAATTATTTTTCGAGGTTGATCAATTTGTAATTAATGCATATATTAAGGTTACTGCTTGAATAAATATTTATATACTTAGGTATGTAGACTTAAGAATGTTACAATAAGTACATAATAGTAAATAATTGCACTTTAAGTGTAGTAAACTAGATAAGTAAAATATGCAAATTTGGATGTTGGGTATGAATTTGAAATTTAATAAATTTGTAAAATAGGAACATGAGAATAGAACGTAAGGAATTTTTTTATAGTACGAATATGAGTTAAAAAATTAGAAAGATGGAAATATTTAATTAGCATGATTTAAAGTTATAATTTAGTTTTGAGTAAACTTTTTATAAGATTTAAAATGAAAATTGACAGCAGTTAAGAGGTGAAAATATGCAATTTGTGCATTTATATCTATACATAAAAGAATAAATTATATAAATGATAAAATCTAATTTTTATATTTGTTTAAATATATCAAATATAATATACGTTGTCTTAATAAATGAAGAAAATTGTATATTTAAAGTAATTATACAATATAGACATGCAAAGGTAACTAGCTAACATTATTGTACGAAAAATATTGTACGGGATTTTTCCAATTTTTAAATTATAAATAAGTAAAAATCAAACACAATATTTGTAAAATCTGTAGAATATTGACTTTAAAATAGCATGTAGTACAAGAAGATAGTAAAATAAGTAATTGTAAATTAGACCTAAAAATAAAATATTGAATATATATACAAATTGATTTATCTACAATAAACACTATACTTTGTGTTTTATGTACTATAATAATGCAATTTGTGTTCAGTGCAAATAAATCAGGCACTAAATGTAAAAAACATACAAATAAATATTGGGCTTTTATGAAAATAATTGTCAATTTCCTGATGTAATATAGGAATAAGAAATTCTACATATATAAATAAAACATTTTAATCAAATATATAGTTTTATTTTAAAATTTTACAATTTTTTTATTTGGCTTGACTTCTACATTTACTTTATTAATTTCCTCATCTAGTGACTCTAAATTTTTATTATTTATGGTATCAAGAGTAATAGTTGCTTCTTCTTTTTGTTTTATTACGTTTAAACAGTCTTTTTTCAAATGTGTTACATCTCCACATATTTTACATGCACCACCATCAGGATATAATCCTTTAGGATTATCAGGACATTGTTTTGCAATGTGTCCTTGTTCTCGACATATGAAACATTTTGCAAATCTATATTCATCATTTTTATATACTTTGCATTCAAAGTGAGTATGTTCAGTTGAGCCGCATTTGAAACAAATGCCTGTGCTCATCTCTTCCTTATTTAATTCTGGGCATTCTGATAAATTATGACCTGCTTTTCTACAGTGGAAACAAACTTGTTTTCTAATACGAGCTAAAGCTTTTTCACATTTTCGTCTTTCTAATTTCATGGCTGCATTTACTTCAAATATAGGTATACCTAAAAATGATGCAAAAATATGATTATTAATAATAGAGTAACAAAATATTAAACAAAATATTCAATATTATTAGAATAATGCATTTTATAAATTGCCTTTTAAAATCATTTCCTTTCGTAGTTCAATTAACCGTTCAGCATCTTTCTTTATAACTGGATAACCATCGTATTTTACAATTTCAACATCCATTCCATTAATTGTAACTTTTATTAGACCAGTATCTGGTTTTCTGCGCAAATGTTCCTTATTATCTCGAACTTTTGCTACTTTTTTCTGAAACTTTCTAGGAATATTATTATCAAATCTGTTATGAAATTTTCTACTTTGATTAGAGTATATCGAATCGCTACAATTGTTTTTTTGAACATTCACTGACATATTGCTTATACTATCATTTTTATTTTTTATTTTATTTTTATTACGTTTTTGACGCTTAGTCAATATATTATTATTTTCAGTGTAATCTTCGCTTTCATTTTTAGAATTATTTCCTAATGGTTTTTCTAATTGATCATCCTTTGTTTCGTCGACTGTATATTTAAAGGGATTTTTTACCTTTATTTCATAATTTTTATCAATATGCTGGTCAGAATCTGAATCAGTAGATTTATGATTATTTTTTTGTTTTTTCTTTAAAGTATTTTCAATTGCTTTACTTGTATGTTCTAATACATGTTCTACATTCGTTTTTTGTTTTTTTTTTGTTGATTCATTTAAATTAGAAGTAATAGTTATATTGTTGTTTTTTCTTTTAAGTTTCGTTTCCTTTGAATTACATTTATCTTCAAGATACTTTCTTGAGGTTTTATTTTTAGTTTTGGAATTATCAAGTGCAGTTTCTTCTGCGGTTAATTTTTGAACAGTGTTTAATATTTTATTTTGATCCTTCGATTTTTTTTGTACTTTACCATTTCTTAAAGTATCTATTGTAGATGCATTATTTTCAAATTTGGCCCAATCAGTCTTTATATTTCCTAAAGACTGGGCGTAATAAAGCTCTTCCTTATCCGCAAGTAACTGTTTAGCTGATTTTGTTTTGATTTGAGGTTCTTGTTTTTTATGTGTAGCAGATTCCAATTGTTGCTTCATAATATGCCATGGTGTAGGATCATTCGGTAATCGTTCATTAGATGATTTTGAACCTTTAGATCTTGCATATCGCGTCATAATATATTAAGAGCTCAGAAGATAATTTTAAGTTTACACTGATATAATATTCAATTACAAGCACAATTTTGTCTCAATGAAATACATTAAATTGTATTTAAAATTTAACGTATTAAAAATATATTACGATTTTTAAATTTATATAAGAATCTACAGAATATTTCACATAACAGTACTTTTTAAAACAAAATTGCCAAAGAATTGTTCCTCGAAATCACGATATCAAACTAAACATAACCTAACTTTCATATTTTCTCCATGTGTTCAGTGAACATCACAGTAATGTATTATACACAATCGTCGACTGCTCTTGTCTCGTACAAATTTATTGTATCTCTAATCTGTATTGTTATTTTTTTAATTTATGCTAAAATCATCAATTAAAAAACAGAAACTGTATTAAGCATATTTAAAAAATTCAATTTGTCTATATTTATTTTCAGTAAGTAAATTGAATTTTTACTTTACCATAAATTTTATTAAATAATAAGTATCGAGGTAAGTTCTACATACGGATATTTATTTTTGGATATTTAAACTTTTTTTGATATTTAAACATTTTATACATTGGATGTACAATAAATTTAATAAACGAATTTAATTTATTTAATCTATTATTATTTTAAAATTGTATGCAAATTAGATCAACATTAAAACAGTTTCTTGCGTTATGAAATTAGTTATTTGAAATTGAGATAATAATTATAATGCTTAATAATAGGAGTTTTTTAATTTGAAAATAAAATTTAAATTAAATAAATTTTTGTAATATTCCATAATAATATACTGATTTATAAACTTAGGATTATTTTAATTTAGAAATCAAAAGAAGGCACAAAAAGTGCTTATCTCACCTTTTAATTACAAAATTCATTTCATATTATAAGCAATTGTAGTCGAAATAAATAAGGAACTTAATATAACTCTAATATATTTTATTTTGTTGATATCAATAGAATTTTTTGTTGAAGTTAAGTATGAGTTTAAAACTATAAACTTTAAGAATGTGTGTATTAATTAGAAAATATAAAGTGAATATCTGTTTATTATCAAGCAACGTAAAAACTGATTTATGGTATACACGAAAACTCTTTATTTAGCATCATAATTGGTGTATCAATGCATTTGTTTATAAGGTATTTCTTGTATAAAATATAATAAAACGAGGCTATAGTTGTAAGTACCAAGTTTTTGTTATTATCCAATTTTTCCAAAAATAAATTTTTATGTACACATTTTCATTATATCTCTTAGCAATAATCACGTTTTTTTAAATTATATGAAAATTAAATTATTTCTTTTGGGATAACTGCTTAAATAAAAAATTATATTGTAATATCTATAGTTTGCTAAATAGTTTGAGCGATTTTTACTAGATAGAAAATTGCGAGGAGAAAATTAACAGAAATCAGCAGCTTAAAGACTTACAAGGAATCTACTCGAGGTATACGTCACCGATTTTCTTGATATTGTGATATGTTGTAGCATATCAAAAAATATTAGACGAGTGTTTCTTTTCATGTTCTAACTCGGCAATTGAAAGGGTGAAAAGTACTCTTAAAATTTATCCATCTAATATTTTTTTATGCTACATAATATCACAAATCCAAAAAATCGGTGAGGTACACCTCGTTGTTATCTCTAATCAAACGTATTTAATAAAATTATTATATATTTAAATATAATTGTGAGGTATATATAATTTTTATATGATATAAGAGTTCATAATTTCTTTTGTATTTTCTATTTTGTCAATTTTTGAAAATTATATCGTTGACATGGTGCGTGTAACTAATTTTATTAATGCTCAGTAATAAATATGATAGGTTATTTATAAATTAAATTTGGTTAATACTTAATAATAATAATAGCAATAGTAATAATAGTAATAACGATAACAATGACAATAACCATAACCATAATAATAATAATAATAATAATAATAATAATAATAATAATAATAATAATAATAATAATAATAATAATAATAATAATAATGATAATGATAATGATAATGATAATGATAATGATAATGATAATGATAATGATAATGATAATGATATGATAATGATAATGATAATAATAATAATGATAATAATAATAATAATAATAATAATAATAATAATAATAATAATAATAATAATAATAATAATAATAATAATAATAATAATAATAATAATAATAATAATTTATATATATATATATATATATATATATCTACTATAATGAACTAAGTGTAATACATTTTTCAAGCTTTATTAAGTGTAAATATTCATACGTAAAATTTTGTTAATCATTGATACATGTACAATTATTTTTGCCCTTGTTTAAAATGAATTTTTTGGTGCTTAAGTTATATCGTTAAAACTTAAAAATATTTAATTTGTGTAAGTGTATCTAAGTGTTGTTTTTTGATTTTTAATCGTTATTAAATGTTTAGTAAGATTTGGCTAATTCTTAGGTTGAGTAAAATCTCATTGCATATAAACAGTTTTTTTTAATGCGGAGTAGATGAATGTCGATCATTCGTAGTTTTTTTTTGGTTCTTTTGGTGGGCGTGAGATTTCATATTTAATTTGCATTAACTCGTTTTATTTATTCATTATAAACGAACTACATCATTTAACAATACATTTTCTTGTACAAAGTAAAATAAAATATTGTTTTGTATATAACCATATGTTTCGTTACAATCATAAATATTTAATAAAATCATAAGATATATCTACTTTAAATAATGCTGTTATCTTCGTTAAACTTTGAAAAATTTGTTTTATCGTGTTTTTGACTAGGTGATTAGCGTAACAACTTTTGATTCATTGGTGTATCATCTTAATGAAAGTCTAGCTGATACTTGTAAGGTTCTTATAAGATTTTCTGCATTTGGTTTCTTTCTTAGTATCGATAACGGTGCGTTACAACTGACTACTGCCGCAGTGTCTTAGAATTTAACAGTGAATAATATGGACGTTATTATTACTATAATAATGGATATTACCATTGAAAATTATTTCAGTTTTTCGACTTCAAAAGTACTTACACACTAAGTTGTTATTCGTTGCAAAAAAATGTTGTAAAATTACTTTAAAGTGCATTCCTCGTATCCTGCGAAATATTACACGAAGTAAATTACAGTAATAAAAATAATCTGCTGTGTCGATGCAAAGCATAGAGAATAGCAGTAAAAAGCATCGAACAATTAAACCAAATGACGTTCCGAAGAGTAATGATAAAATCACCAGTTGTTGGCAAGATACCAGTAGTTGGCCGTGTTCAGATAGCTTCACACCCAGTTTTCGCCGACGACGGACGAAGGTGAGAGTTGGTCATCGGGAGCAGCTAAATTTTCGGCTAAGAGAAACCGAGCCCCGACCGATGGCCAATTCCTCCCTTACGGTATCGGCCAGGGGCCGGTCCCGCGTCTCCGGCAGGACGAGGCATACGAATCCGGCCCCGAGAACCAAGGCCCCACATAAAGTACTTGGGCCCCACCAGGCCAGCGTCCCGAGGTTGTCGACGCTGAAGGGCGCTATTATACTGCCGACGTGGGCCATCGCTGCACTCGTTCCCAGCGCCGAGTTGCGCGCGATCTGCGAGAACAACGACAGCGAATTAAGTCCTTCGATACTTTCATTTATATTCCGAGGCAAACGGAGGTTTATAATGACGCTGACAATTAACAAAAACTCCTCTCTCGAGGACCTTAAATTGACGCGATCGATCGCTCTAGGATTATCAAATTTTCATGTTTTAAGAAGTCTTTGTTCAAGCATTCTGCTTCACCGAAAATTAAGAGCGATCACTTATTCGTATATTTGGATTTAAATCATTCACTAGTCTAACAAGATTTGTATGATCCGTATATAACGTCAAGTTTTTTTTCTATTTTTGCATTGATGTTAATCCACGTACTCGATAAATATACAGCGATAGCAACGGTTTGCATAAATATAGCATCAATTCATAATCACAGATTAATGATACAGTGATTACTTTCATTACTAATGACGTGCAATAATCTTTCAAATAATTTATGGGATTTGGAAGGTCAATTACGCAAGAATTATCTACGAGTGACTCAAAATATCGACGAAATTGAGCAATTATGAATTATGCATTAAGCACCGGTATACGGTGGTTTAATGTCGTCAATGTGTAATAAAATTCCTACAATGGTGTCGAACAGCGTATTATTATTGTTATAAATAAGACCCGTAAACTGAAATAACTTATATAATCTCACGTACCGTTGGGAACAATTCGGAGGTGTAGAGAACCATGATTCCATAGGCAGCCGATAGAGAGAACCTACTAACGAGGCTGACTGTGACGATTGCCACTGTCTGGGATCTCGATATGCCTGGTATGACCAGCAGCAGCAAACCGGAAGTGGCAAAAAGAATGGAACTGGCCTGTCTACGGCCCATAGTCATCAAAACTGGAGTCGGCAACAGGTACGCCGGTATTTCCGTAACCCCTAGTAGTATGGCGTACAGGTAGTAATTTACGGATACAGCGTCGACGTTAAGAGCTAATATACAAGATAAGTAATAATGAAAATTATAATATTTAATATAAATGGGTAGAAATTTACATATATGCGACCAAGGAGTCTGAAGAGGCAGTTTAAGCGAACCGTGTAATTTGTAATACATAGGGATTAATGAAAACAAAGTTTTCGAAATGTAAGCCGTGCCTTTATTATAAATTTATTATAAAATGATCGTTAAACAAATGCTACTTGTAAAACTTTATTTTGCGCACGGGGAAGGATAATCTACAGCAACTTGTCTTTTTCTTAAATTCTGATAAATACGTAAGAGACTTCGTGGGTTTCTTATTATTTTTTAATAATATATAAGATGGTATCACCGATGTCGCATAATTTCTATTTATATAACTTTAAATTTTACACACTTATTTAACTTATTACACGTTGTTTGTTAATTAACTTTTTGCTTTGTGATTCAAAGATAAATAAACAAATAATAGAGGTAAAAGCATGCGAACGAACAAAATAAGAACAGTTTTTATTATTTTTAGTATCCCGCGTTATTGCTTATATTGCGTACCTATTGCATAATACGTAAAGGAAGCAGTCATCCAGGTAAAGTACGAAATATAAGCTCTCTTTTGTAATTCACTGTGACTGAACATGATTTTCAAGCCTTTCAATTGATTGACCAAGAGGCTTGATTTGGCATCTTTTGTGTCGCCCGTACGGTTATTGGTTTTCAATGAGGGCGATTCTAAAGTAAAAGATACGTCATTTGGATAATTTGTTATGGGCCCGTAAAACCTTTCGACAATGTCGCGAGCTTTATTTCGTTTTCCCTGTGAAATTAGCCATCTTGGAGATTCTGGTACGAACCTGTAAATAATTATAATATTTATTTAAAACCCTCGTTTGTAATCGAGAAAACGTTCACGAATAATTAATAATTGATAATTCGCATTAATAGTTGGCGCATAATAGTTGGCAATATTATTATACGTAATGGACTATTTTGCAATAATTTTCAAAAAAGAGATATCATTTGAAAATATTAAATCGTAACTTTACACAAATATTAAATACCAATTTTATTTCAAAATTCTTAAAACTTTGCGTAAAAAATATATTAATTTTACTAAAGCATGTCTAACGAAAGTGATTCACGAAAGTAAATTGGTATTTAAGAAATAAACATTACCATATAAATTTTTTTAATTACTTCTGAACCAAGGGTCCGAGTTTTTAAAAGCTGCAATTATAGTAATTACTTTCAATGTATATCAAGTGTATCCACTTAAAGAAAAAGTCTTTAAAATGCATTCATCCATCCTTACATATTAAGGGTCGTTCAAACGCGATGCCTCAAACATGAAGAAAAAGTAAGTCTTCTATATTTTCTTTCTTTTTTGAACATGAATTTATTAATTATATTAATAACATTTCAGTAATAATTGAAGTACTTCCCTTTTGCACACGATTTTCAAAAACTTCTTAATGGGTTGTCATATAAAAATATTTATTTTTTATTCAAATTGCCGCAAGAGTCTGAAATTCAACTTTTATTTTTTTATTTGATTTTCTGCAAATGCGACTTTTTTACTTGAACAACTTTTTGTACCATATAACATTGGATGTATAACAGGATAATTCAAGTTGCAATTGTCGCACAAAAATTAAAAATCAAATGGACGAGAAAATCTAAATTTATAACTTTAAGAAAACTTCTCTAGATGCAACGTAAATACGTATTAAATTTATATTACATTATTTTTTATTTGCCTAGGTAAATCTGAATTTGCATATCGTAATGCAATAAAATATGATGATATTAAGCAATGACGTCAACATCGTTAATTCGACTTTTTCGCGATTCACGATAAATCTTTACGTACAAGTAATAACAGTTATTAATAGTAATTCGAAGGTACCCATTTTGAAAAATTACGGTTAATCGCGAAATCTCAAAATCTAAAATTCAAAAGCTCATAATTTTGTTTCTCTTTTAAAGCGTTACATTATCCTTGCATTCCCGTTGTAAAAGTGAAAAGGAATACTCTTTTTAGTTAGAATCAGAGTTGATTTATACGAGGATTCGAGAGAATGGAATATTTCCCGACTTGAATCGTTTATAAGTATTTAGACAGTAGTCGCGTAGTATTTTTTCGATTTCTTCAGTAGCTAACATAAAACATCCTTCCTTTCCGAAAATCCCCTTTTAAGGCTGATATACTATTGAAAGTAAGTACTACCGAGAATTATTCTTTCGAAGACCAGCACAAGCCAACGGCAGTAAATAGGAGAAGCTGGAAGAAAAGGGAACGAAGAGAGATTGCGAGAGTGAAAGTGCGAGAAGGGGGAGGGGGAGGGGGAGGGGGATGGGTGTGGGGGGGGGAGGGTATGAGATAATTAGGCGAATAATAGTAAAAGATAAGCGCCATGGGCGTGTGCAGAACAGCACTTTGCGTTGTAAGTTATTGTCCTTGCGGTCCGTCTCTCTCGACCTGGTACCTACCAGACAAATAAAAGGAGTATTAGAGACGGTAGCGAGGTGGCGATTTGCACTTGTCTCCAGTCACTGGCCAAATAAGATATTCCGGCGACGAATATCGAGCCACTGGCGAAGCCACAATTGAAGGCTATGGCCATCCATTGCCTGTGCGTGTTGCCGGCCACTTCTGTCACTGCAACCAAACAATGAAGTGACGAGGCATCGCGAGTCAGATGTGTAGTCTATATTTTGTCAAGTCGTCTTTTGTGCTCCACTCTATGTAGGAGAGGAAAGACTGTAGGATACTAGATACACTACTGACCAAAAGCACGCTTCGATCGTAACCCTCTGGTGAGCCAATCGGACAACCGATACAGATTCAATTATTTCCGAAGCAATATCGCCTTCTTTTAATTGAAACTTTTCTGTACTTATGGATACCGATGTGCGAATTATTCGCACATTTATGCGATTCGCGCGTATCGAGGTTGGCAATGGTTACGCATAGAATCTTACGGAGAGAACCAGTGGCGGATGATCTTGAAAAAAAAAAAAAAAAAAAAAAAAAACAACAACAACGTAAAACTAACGTGAAACTACGAAGTTATATCAACGATATAACTTACGTAAAATATTCGCAAAAGTAATTTTATAAGAGTGGTATTTAATAAGAGTGGTAAAAGACTCGAAGGCTCCTTCGTTCAATCCTACGAGCAATCGACGTCTTTGGCTTGGTATCCCGAAGGAGGAGGCGAAATACGCGTACGCGAGAAAGGTGTGGTGAACGACGTCTAGCTTGTTTTACAAAGCAGGGCAATACTTTTGGCCGGTAGTGTACGCGTGAGCAACTCACGTGTCGTGAGCGAGGAAAACTGAATGGCCGAGAAGCTGAGGCCCGTGATGAGGCGCAGCGTCACGAAGGCCCAGTACCAGGGGACGAAGGCGCTCGCCGGGCCCACGACGACGAATAGAACAATGCCGAGGACGTAGACGCCACGCCGTCCGTACCTGTCGGCGCTCACACCGAGGATGGCGGCGCCCAACAGCTTGCCCAACGACAGGGCCATGTGAACAGTCGCTCGCTTCGGGGCCTTATCGCACACTAGGTTCCACTGCGAATTTACACAGACAATCTCAAGCCTTTTTCGACTTTGCTTTCGTTTTTGGCGTCGCTCTTTCTCGCCGGCTTTCACCATTAGACGGAGGCACCGGTATTGCTTGTATACATCTAGGGGGCTTTTTAATCAGGGGAGTCGGTTTTATTAAGGAGCCTGCGTCGTTTGTTTCAAGTGTTGTAACGCAGTATACATTTCCATAAGTTTTCTCAAATTCCTTGAATATTATCCGCGTACTCCCTTGACTTTTAAATTTTATCTTTCCCTCTATTCCTTCATAAGGCAGTTACATAAGAAGAAAAATTATGCATAACATAAGATAATTATAGCTGGAAATTGTACGTCTCCAATTTGAATTAGAACATAAATCATACGTTTAGAAGCACGTAATTGAAAAGTTCACCGTTGACAAAATTAGGCTATGTATACATGTATATCTTTTCATTTTAACGGCCGCAAAACTAAAAGATCGTTTAAAGATTTTACCGAACGAATGAAATTTAATTTTTTATTTCTTTTTTATTTCTCCAAATTCGCGATTCAAATAATAAATTGCGCATATGCATATTTTAAAATTGAACGTTGAAAATTGTGTATCGAAAGCGTAATTTAACTGAATATTTTTTGGTGCCGTAAGCACTGCCGATCTAGGGAAGCTTAAAGAATCGTGTGCGCTAGCAATTAATAAACATCTATTTGAAAATCACAAAAGTCAGGCTCGTGTCTATTATGTAGGCTGGTTCTATTATATATAGTATACATGTAGTAATGACAATGCTCACCTCCTCGACCATCGATCTTCTCTCCACATTATTCGCGTAATTATACTCCATGCATTTGACGGTTCTGGCAGTTTCGTGATGTTTCTCGACGTATTTCAAAGATTCTTCGAAGCCGATTTCGGCCAAGTGTGAATAATCATAGTCGTACTTGGCACACGAGCCGACTGACGAAATGTTGCGAATTTGGTCGCTCGTCCAATTAGCTTTAGTGAGCTCCGGCACTGCACACCAATGAATTGGGATCTGACGAGAATAATGGTACTTCGAACATTCTACTTGTATGTCTTTAATGGGAGGCTTCTTATAGGCAAAGTCAAATTTAATAAGGTAGAAATTCATTTTGTGCTATTAATTTATCGGCTTCTGCCTAAAATTTTGTTATAAATAATAGCTTGTGTTATATTTTTGCACATTCAAAATTCAAGTTCAAATTGACGCGTCATTTTTATTTTAATACATCTTCTTTTTCCGGTCGAATCAATAATGATGATTTTACAACAACGTCATACAATTAAATAAAAATTGTAATGTGACAGTAGCTCGTTCGGTGATGAGGATCGTCGATATTGAGCCATTTAATTATTCCGTATTGCGCACTTTCGTAAAGGGTAGAGAAATGCTACGTTTTTCTGATTCTGTAAAAATGAGTGGCGTATGGACGAAAAACACGTTTCCAAGAGTAAATTTCAATAATACTTAGCCAATACGGAACTACGAGACTTCAAGAAAGATGAAAAAGCAATAACAATTCCAACACTTGTAATAAAAATTCACTTGTTTTCTAGATTATTCATCAAAATCAACTGGTTAAAATGAATTTTGCATTTATTTCAAAAAGAAAATTAAAGCTTACAGAGTTGTGTAACTTTAAACCGAAGAGAGAATTTATCGCGTCAGTTTTTCCAATTTATTTAAATTATTTTGCGATTTTCAATACTCATCGAAACTTGCCAAACTAGCGCAGCTGGACCGGATTGGCCATAATTATTACTCACCCGTTCTTTAAAGATTAATTTCCAATTTCTCGAGCTGCGTTAGCGCGTAAACCATTTAAAATCATTTAAAATTTACATTCCTTTATTATCCCTCTCCTGCTTATCTCGTGGAAGAGGCTAGCGGATGTCGTTGATCTCGAATCGAGCACTTGTGCGGAGGCTCTTGCACTCACCTGTGCTATGAAGATGTAGGTGTTGGAGTGCATGCCGGCAAAGATAGTGGGGAACATAGTGAAGAAGAAGACCATCCAGAGGAACGGCGAGCCCTCGCCTAGTTTGTCGAGCGCCTTCGCCAGGGGATCCGCCTCGACGTTGGCGTCCCGCGTCGCGTCCATTCTCATTCTGTTTGCCTCCGTGTGAGACGCAAACGCGCGAGACCTCGGCTTATCAACTGAATAGATAATGAAAGACTTCGTGCCTCACTTTTTGCATTCTCAATTCCATCTTTCAGTTATTTGCAGTTGTCGCCGACTTGGAACGCGCTTATGTGCCTCGCTAACACGTGCTCGTAAAACGCTTTATCGGATCGTCGCTGTTGCAATGAATGTTGCACGTCCTTGCCAAGGACGTGCATTGCATATTCTATTACAGTGTCAGCCTTTAATTACAAACTTAGAGATAACCAACTAAAATTTTGACGCTGCGTGCAATGGTAAAGTACGTTTCCTTTTATTTTATCGACATTGGCGCTTTGTTTTCCCCTGACATACGCGGAACACGTCAATCTGGCTATTCGCTTTTCTCATCTACTTGATTTTTTCATTTTTATTTCGGCACACAATCAATAATCAATACGGTTCATCTTGTTTTAGGGTAAATTAGACTGTAAAAAAGTGTGTTCTTTGGTTGAATTTTTAAAATGTTTGCTTGCTTTATTTCAAACCCTCCCTCCCTAACTTTCGGTTTTGCAATGAACTTTTGAGTGAAACCAATTATAACGCATTCTTGCAATTTCCATTTATCATTTTCATACTCAATATTATATAGCTTTGATGTTATAAATAAATGACAAATGTAATGTTCTCAAAAAATGAACCATTTATTCAATTAAGGCATATAGCAACGAAACAGTGTATGCGAATGACACAGCTAAAACATAGTGGACACAGTCCGGAATGGTCGGTTAATCCAACGAAATCCTCTGTACCATTGGTATTCCACAAGTAAGATGCAGAAAAGCGTTGAGAATGTGAGCCAATGCGCGACTATAAGCGTCGATCCTGTAGCCGAGTTCTTTCAGTAGAGAAAACGACTCTTTTGCCTTCACCTTTTCTCTTACCCTGCGTACATATGAGAAATTAGTGAGAGGGACGTTATTATTCGTGGTTGCTCAAGTGCTACAAAATGAGACGGTTAACGTCATTTTTTGCATGGTTTTTCGATAATTGGCATTTATTCTAACGTTACCTACGATTGGAGAATTTAGTCACACGCAGGCATGAGAAATTTTCGCATTATGAATATCATTTAAGCATTCTACAGTTTTTATAATATTCGAGGATTATTGTATTATTACACGAGCTGGAGTATTAACTATCAAATTAATATCATACTTCATAAAGCAGCAGTTAAATCAATCTTTTTCGATTATCTTACTCGAAGCTAAGCTATATATAATTTTTTAGGTAGAAACAATTCGAAAGAATTCATTAAATCTATAACTCCTTTAAATAAATACACTATTAGAATGTCTTATTACTAGAAATAATTCTGTATAATAAAATTATTATCACAATTATCTTGTAAACAATATTATATTTTGATTTAAATTAAAATCGACTTTACGGAAGTACTAAGAATCTTTATTTTATACCGGTCAGTATTAAATATTTTTCTAGTTGCATTCTGGATTTCAGGGTAATATTTAATATTTAATATTCGTGTTAAATGAGTTTTTCTTTTGTTACGATTGAAAATGCATCATTGACGCACTTCAGTTTAGTGAATATTTTATGTTGATTATGAACCTATTACGATTTGCTCACTTTTATCACGTTATGGAATTATTTAACAAATATTGTTTTTAAGTAGACAAGTAGAGTATTTGATTAATTAACACAATTAATGATATTAAAACAAACGATACTTATCCTAGTTGTTCTGCTAATTTATTTAAAATATTAAATTAAACAATGAATTTTTTATATCTTAATAATACAGTAGATAATCTTCTTTTCACGAGCAATTGTAATGCAAAAATTTTTTTTAGCAAACGATGTAGTTATTCATAATAAATATTTACCAAGATTAATTTCATTTGTATGTTATGTAAAACAATATTAAATAAATATTCGTATTGGACAGTTTATCAAACTTTTGTAAAAGATTAATTAAAAAATCCATTAAATTTTAATAATAAGATACGTTCGTAATGTAAGATAAAATAAAGAACAACATAATTTTTACAGCTTTTCTAAAACTAATCTCTAACTCTCATTTATGAATATCTTCATTTATTTGCATACAAGTCGAAGAAAATATATTTAAATATTTTTAATGTTATTAACACCTTATCATTTAAAGATTAAATTTTATAATTAAAATCTTTATCAATTTCGTTGCAATTTCTTCTATTTTTAACAATATTAATAGTACGCGATCAACAATTTAAGTTAAACATCTATACATGATTAACATACATATTTAAATATTATGATCAATTTAAATAAAACAATTATTTATATCAAAAGTATTTAAATAATTATTATTTTCTGAAATGTTATGCTCATTGTTTTAAATATTCAGTCAAATAAAATGATAAGCGTTTTGCTTTGCACTTGGTGATCTTTCTAAAATAATTACGAAATTTTTTTAGCAACGATTAAAAATAAAGAAAAATATTTGACCAAATATACGTTCACATTCAATGAAAAGTCAAATACTGATTGTATTTTTACAACTGTTCAGTGTGTTAATTACAGTCTAAAAGTAGGTAGATACTGATTTTTATACATTTATTTATAATGAAACGAACGAAATAAAAGAACATTTCAAAAATTTATTATTTTACATAAATTTCTTGTACGTCCTATTGTTTTTCATAGAAACATAAGACGTGATTCATTTATTACAAATATTTTTGATATATTATTATTCTGAATAGTTTTCAAATTATGTACACCTTATTATTTGAATAAAGTAGTTAATTTATAAAGTTGCTGTAAGAACCTTCATTTGTAAGAATATTAATGCCAAATTGGTTAAAACAGCCATCATAAAGTGTAGTAGAAGTTGAAAAGTAAATCTCTCTTCAAAATATTTTTTATACAGTTATGAAAAAGTATCGTTCCATTTGCAATACACAATTGACTTTAAAAGCTAAAATTTGAATCACGATATAATAATTCACCTCATAGTGCTTTCCACATAGTCTTTGGTACTTCCGTGCGTATGAAGCTCTTTTTTATCCTTTAAGTATTAAGAATCATCACATCCCTTCTCACACAAACAAGTCAAAGAATTATACAGGAATAAGTGCATTAATACAACTGGTAATTAAGTTTGTGTGCGTGTGCGTGTGTGTGTGTGTGTGAGAGAGAGAGCGAGAGAGAGAGAGAGAGAGACTTGTAAATACTAGATATGGAGATGTACTGACTTAATTATTAGACGTGCGTTAGAGCGATAATCGAGAAAAGGTTATAAAGAAGAAGGAGAAGAAGAAAAAGATGATGAAGAAGATGAAGGAGAAGAAGAAGGAGGCAAATTACCCGCGTGCTGCCAGCTGCTGCTTTGTTCGATTCGCGAATGTGTACATGTAGCAGGCCGGATGTGGACTCGTGGTTTCGACTTTGTGGAATCTTCCGGTCTCTATCCGCATGGAGCTGCCTTTCCCTATTGTCCGTCGGCATCCTTCCTCTGCGTTGTCCGCTTCCTCGGCATACGCAACCTCGCCCTCGAGTACACTCAGCGAGACGTTCACGAGGCCAGTGTCGATGTAATTCTCCAGTCGCATGCCCGGGTAATCCGCCACGAAGAGGACGTCCGTGTAATTCGACCAAGAAAACACATCCTGCTGAATTCGCTCGAGCTCAGCGCTACTGACCGGTAAACACATCCCCGTCAATAGGCTGCTGTCGTTTACCCTGGACTTTCGAATCGCGCGATAAGACCGACAGGCGCATGAAACCCTTACCGCTTCCACTCTTTCAGTTATGTTCCGACATGAGCTTATTATTCTTTTATTTCTTTTGCAAACTTTAGGGATCGAATATTGCAGTCGTTTGCAGTAGTAACTGTAATTGAATTCTAATAAAAGTTTAGCATAATATTAGCCGACATTTTTTATTATTACCGCTCTTTAGAGAAGCATTTCTTTGAATTGAAATAAGATATTTATATGGCAGTATATTTAACGAGTTATTTAATCTTTTTATTTATTTATTTTTTTTTTCATAATGGGACATAAAATATTTGTTCGAACGATAAAACGTGCTTGTTATTTGATGTATTTATCATCGAGTTATACTTCTACCGTTTTCTGTTTAATTAAAGAAATAACGCAGGAAACTTAATATTTATGAATGTATATACGTATTTAACATTTTTAAATATTTCAGAATAAACAATTTTCCTATTATCTAATATCATTATAACTATAATTACATATTTTTTTCTCACTACATTCGATAAAGATCTTGATTACAATTTTTAAATTTCCGTATTTAAAATAAAACTATATTTTGGAAGATCAGTTTTTACCGTACATTTATCTGAAGAATTTTCGCACAAGATTTATGAGTACAGTTTAGCGATGAAAACTCTACAGTTTGTGAGAAAATGTTAATTAGTTTTTTAATTTTTTATTCGTAGATTTAGAACATTTTTATTTATCCGAAAAGAATATTTTTCCTGATTTCTATAACAATATTACAATAACCTGTCGGTTTTGCATTTCATAATGATAATATTTACAAGTATTTAAAGAAATACATACCGGTATGAGCTGAACTGATGTAACAGTGGCACTAGATACGAGATCGGTTTAAGCGGATGCCATTCTACTTTTAACATGTCAACCATCGGATTGAACAGTCTTTGCTGGAAACGACCGTTTAAGGAACACCAAACGTCTACGTAGATGCTTAGATTAGATGAAATGTTTATCCATGGACCTGTAGTGCTTCCTTTTCGGCTTTTTAACTTTTGTAAATTGTCCTGTAAAGACAAGTGTACCCTATTAATGAATCGTATATATCGGAAAGAAGTTTTCGAAAAAAAGAGCACCATTTCGTAAGATTTTAAAGATATGTGTGTGTATATCGCAGGAATTTGAAGCGGTAATGGAAAATACAAATCTGCTGAAGAAACAAAGATTAGGTAGAATTTCATTAAATTAATTTTTATATCAATCAATTACGCAGAAATAAGTTATATAAAAAAGTACACGAAGAAAAGAATGGTGCGAGAAAAATTAATATCTATAATCTGCGTGTATTTTTAACGTAGCATATTAATTTGAAGATTTTTTAATTCGTTATGTTTGAAAAACAAGTTTAGAATTTTGGAATTAAAATATTTTTAAAAAGTAAATTTTATTTTATTACGGATTTAATTGAATTCTCTTCGATAATATTTGAGTGATGAAAATGTATCGCAATTGTTATATTAAATTCGTATCATTGAATATATAATTTATTCCCTTCGAACATTTGCTAGAAGAAAATATTTAAGAATTAAGGTAGGTTGTAACTTAATTTTAATAAAAGAGAGTCTTAATATTATATTAGCTTATCTTGATATAATAAAATAATACCTTAATACAGTGTGCGTATTGTCGAACCATATCTCCGTGTTTCGTCCATCTATCATTTTGTACCCATGCCCCCGGATCTAGGAAATAATGCTTTCGACTCTCATTGTCTCGTATCTTGATTACAATGAGTACAGTATCCCATGCATGCACCATCATGTCCCAAGAATAGCCATAGAGACCAGGTACCCAGTTATTGTATCCCTTTCATGTATAATGAGTGTGTATATCAGAATATATCTTTAGATACCTCCATAATAATGGCGAATGTAAGATGGTGTATCGTGATAAAATACTATATAATACTAGTGAAACCATTCACATTAATAATTCATACTTTTTATTCAAAGAAATTTAAAGATCTATAATTATTCATTACTATTAGGTGAAATAAGAATAGTACGAATAAAATACAGTAATAATTTAAATATTAAATACTAAGATTCAACGTTCACGTATATAAAAAATTCACATTAAAACAAACGATAAAGAAAAAACTATGAATTTACTTAAAAATTGATCTTATTAAAGAAGTAAAATGTATTAAGTTAGAGTGCATGTAGATGCAATAAATAATTTATATTATTGAAAGTACGTCATAAACTATAAATGTATTCAGCAACGAATCTAGATCCAGTAAGAGATATATGGGAAATCATTGTTTAATGTTATGAAAATAAATCTGGTTAGAAATAAGAGAAAAAAGAAACTAAATAAAATGGTCACAAACTAGTTAGAAATAAATATTTATTAGAAAAATATAAATATATCCGTTCAATAATATATTACATATACACAAGTAAAAGAAAAAATTAAGAAAAAAAATAATTTTCTTCTGTCAATTTATACGTACGCATTCTATTAGATATAGAATTAATGGAAGCTTTGACTATTATCATATCTATCATTACACAATTAGAGTACATAAAATAATAATAAATTACAGATATCTTATGCTATTGAAAAATGTATATGTAATATGGAGAAAAATAATTTCAACCATTCGTTAAATGTCATAATTGTAATTAAATCACGTATATCAAGTTGGAAGTAGTGTTGCATAAATGAAAAAAAAATTTTTCAGACTATTAAAGATAAAAATATTTATAAAAATAAAAATCATAAACTTATACCACAAATACAAGTTTGATGAAGATTTAAACGTAAATTTTACCAATTAAATATGGATAGATGCATAAAATGTAATAGTAATTACAAATATTTTAATTAAAAAGAATTTTGTAATGCATTAGTAGTACGTTATAAAGAAATAGTTTGTCGCTTAGAGTAAGTAATTCTTAAATATTTGAATCCAAATTTATTAATAATTTGCTTCTTAAAATTTTCACTTTCTCTTCCACGTAGGAAATAGATTTTCTTTTTCTAATAAATTTAGTAACGTTCCAATTTATAATGAAAATAAATAATATTCCCATTGTCAAATGGATAAAAAATCATAAAGTATTTAGAATCCATAATTGCAACTGATTTTTAATTAATTATAGAAGACACTTAATATCAATATTAGTTACGCTGCGTTCTCGTATCGTTCAGCTAGAATCGAGGAATACTTTTGGTTCGTGAAAAATATGTCAATGGGATATATTTTTAAGATAAAGACAGATGTCAAGATGTGAGAAATATCGAGTTGCGTAATTTACTAGAAAAGTTACAAAACTAAGCACGTAAGCAGAAAATTTTCTCCATCTCAATCAAAAGTCAATGTTTCCCAATATAGAAAATATCGAAGGAAAATTGCATTTACTCCAACATCTCCGCACGTGGTTATGAAGCTTCAACAGCCCATTGACACGAACCGTTAAATGAAAAACTACGAACCGATCGAGCCTCCCTCCCACAGTCACTCTTCCTACGAAATATCATAGACGATGGCGAGGGAAAGTCGCGCACCTTTGTGACGAAGTGCGAGTACGGTAGAAAGAATTGCAGGACGACGTGCAGGAGCAGCATCGCAGCGACGAACTTCTGGCCCCTGGAAACTCGGCGCCTTCTCATCCTTCGCTCGCTACAGGACGCAGTGCTTTGGGAATCGCAGTCCACATCCTCCTTGGGCCGGATTCGTGGACTCGCGGAGAGCTTCCGGGGCCAGTCGGCGCGACAAAAGAGCGGCATTGTGGCGAGGCACACGTAAGGGAACATCCCTGCGAACAGTCAGAAACACAAAGGACTTTCGCCGAGGCTCGTTTTGCCATACTCGCCTGTGCGTGCGTGACTCGCCCTCGATAACGTTGCGCAAGCTCCTGCGGCAGCGTCGCACCTATGCTAAACAGCCGCGAGTTCATGAGGTGAAACAAGCTGCAGAACAGCATCGCAGCAACGCGCGTCCTACCGAACAGCATGAAAAAACCGACTGACAGGTCGAAGATGAAGCCGAACCAGTGCACGAGATATAGATCCGTTTGCTCGGGCGACAGCACCAGCCTGGAAATTCATTGACCCGAGGCGCTTGCTCAGTTCATAAGGCAGGTCTAGCTTACGTCTAGTTATAGAGTTGTAGGGTTGATATTCTCGTTGGAAACAAAACTAATTACCGAGATTCTCATGTGAGCGCTGTAAAGTAAGATTCGTCATTTTTTCACCAACTGAACTAGTATTAAATGTAATATTTGTAGGACGTTGCAAGGCGTTTAAGAATAACGTTTTATCAACAGGGGATCTTTTCGACAAATAGAAAATCTAAGGGATTTTACCTTTTTTACATTGCTGGCTAACGTTGTTTGTATTAAAATTAAAGAATATTCCAAATGAAAAAGTCTTACCTAATCGCAGCATCTTAGAATTTGTTTAAAATAATGTATTTAAAATATTCTAAATGTCCCTCTAGAAAAGCCTATGACTTTACTATTTCTTCGGATTGAAAATTAGTTATACTTAAGCAATAACTGTCGCATGTGTCGAGGTCGATAATCGCGCCAATTCAAGGGTCAGAGTGACCTCGCCTCATGTGCGAATATCGGGGGAAAGTTATTTGTGGTGTATAATTATATTTTATTTATTATGAAGTTTTTTTATACCTATCATGAAATAAAGTTACCGTGTACGTATGTGTTGCTATTCGACTTAGACTTAGATGTTGGTTAAACCGCGACACACCGAGTTTACGGTTTTTAGAAGATTTCCGGATCATTGACTCTTTTTTCATCGCCAATGTTGATTCGTTGATTAATGAAATGTAGCGCATGAAATGAGCATACTGGGAATTTCCTTTATTTCTTTAATGTAAGTTGGCTTTGACATCGAATCCTCTTTGCAGCTTCGGTGCATCGTCCTTTCTGTCTCTTTCCCTTGCTTTACATGGTTTTTATTTAACGATCGTTTCTATTTGACTTTTTGATTGTTTTCGTAAGTGCCGTATTTTATTTCTGCTACTACACTAATTGCCCGTGAAATGGGTATTAGCCGATGCATATTATTGCTCATTGAAAATGGATGTTCGCTACTCGTATGTTTTTTACCGGAAAGTGTCGAGCATCTATAATAAGAAGGAACTTTACCGGCATACATGAGACTATTAATAAAATTTCAATACGTAAAAGTGGCACAAAATATATTTAGGTATTGATTAAATTAGTATATCACTTGAAATTAATTTTTATAAAAAAATTTAAATAAAATATATAATATAATTATGATTTTCGATCAAACATTATGGTTTATATTAAAAAGAATAAAAATTGCAGTGTTTTTATTTATGTTTCATTCATACTAAATATCTGTAGATTTGAAGATTTATCGATTGAAATATGACATTTAAAGCGTATCGGTAGCACAGTCATTTATAATTGAATTTGACCAACAAATTTAGAAATACTGCAAGAAACATTTTCTTACTTAAATGTTATATTTTTGATATTCCTTTTGGGTGATTGATTTCGAGAGAAGACCCAAGATTATCTCTTTCTTTAATTTATGTATTTACCATGGCTTGATACATTTATGCATATTAATTTTATTCTTTATTTTGTAATTTTTATTCGTATCAATAAGACAATGAAATTTTCTTTTTAAAATTATGTTTTAATTAATTAAGCTTAAAACTAAATTAGGTATCGTAATATTAAGGGGAGCTTAATACATTGTGACATTAACTTACTTGAAAGGTTCGAAAATCCAGTGTCTTGAGAGATTCATCATGGCGTATCCTTCGAGCCATTCTTTGTTGGACTTTTTTAGACCTGCTATAAAATACAGAGTAAAGAACTGAAATTTCAGTATAAAATAGTTCCAGTATGGCACACTTATTTCTTCTTTCTTGTTGAATCTGGTATCCAAAGCACTAAAATAATAAAGACCATTAATTAAATTAACAAAAAGAAAAAGAAAAGAACTTCTACTTTATAAAAATGATAATTGGATAAGGTCTAAACATTTTTTCGTGTGCTGATCTTATAATATAATTAACAAGCATTCGTGAGATGTTTAAATAAATGTTTGGATTTAACATAAATTATTACTATTGAAATATCTAATTACAAATACATAAACTAATTTCATTTAAGTAAAAACCTTTAATTATTGATTATTCATTATTGGTACTTGTGTTTTATGAAGACACACGCTAGGATTTAGCTCTACTCGTGCAAAAATTTCGATGACTAGAGATTTGAAAAAGTACTCTATCTCTCTTATAAATAGTTCATAAACATATATGATTTATTAAACGATGTAGTATTATTTAGAAATCAATTATTTTTATCGATAAGATGAGCTCATTTTTTTTTCTTTTTATTTATTCTTACATTTAAATTTAAACTTATTATTCACTCAAGTGAATAACAATTCCTATACAAGGAAAGCATACGAACAAAATATTATTGTATTTCAATTGCAAGTATATCATATGTATAATATGATATATTACAATGATTTAATTATAAATTTTATTTATAATTAAATTAATAATTTATTTATAAACTATAGTGATATATTATAATTACAGATTCAAAGAAAAAAAAGATTTTATACATAATAAAAAACTAAAATAAGCCAGTGAAATTTCACTAGTGCTAGTCTTAAAGCTCAGCTGTATACTGAACTATATAAAACTAACGTTAGAGCATTTGCAATTTTGGAAGGTAGGAATTTGGAAGGTAGAAGTTATTTGAAAAAATGTTTTCTTTTAGAGAATATCGAAATTTTCATCGTCGTTTTTAACAATCTAAAATCAAGAATTTGAACGATGGCGTAGGTGGTGCATGAGAAGCGTGTTTTCGAAATAACAAATTTGAAAATTGAACTTTTGTTCGGTTATTAATTCTCGTCTATTCTCTAAACGATAAAGAAAATTTCTCGATGGGAAAGATGAGGTATGCAACGCAGTTATCCGTATCGTACTAATTTCCTCAGCTTATGCCAGGATAAAGTGTCGCAGGCCAACGTACAAGTATCTGTTGGCACCTGTGCC
This sequence comes from Wiebesia pumilae, assembly GCA_018907045.1. Classification (NCBI taxonomy): domain Eukaryota; kingdom Metazoa; phylum Arthropoda; class Insecta; order Hymenoptera; family Agaonidae; genus Wiebesia; species Wiebesia pumilae. The sequence goes on from JACCHZ010000192.1 coordinate 5,941,690, forward strand.
CCAGAAAAGTAGTACAACTATTCCGTAGAGGTAAGAGTGATTGTTCCAGAAGCTCTTGTCAAGAAGAAAGATGTACCAATACGGGATGGCGAATGAAGCGCAGGCCAATTTGAAGTACAGACCGAGCATAATGCCGAAAGATCCAAGCCACATCAATGCGTACAAGACGATCATCCATGGTAAGGGGACAGGCCGCAATCCGTGAATTAAGGGGAAGTGGCAGGCGTCGGGATCTCCCCATTTCAGATCCACGTTGGCTAAATCTCTTTCCTCAACGACGTCCAGCACCATGCACAACCCTGGGGAAACTTGTTACTATTTAGAATGCTCAAAGATGATGCTGAGTGCCAGTTTTGTCGAATGCATCCATTGCAATGATTTTATGCCGCAAGAAAGATATTGCGAATTTGCGTTTGAACGTCATCACACGTTTGTGTTTCATTCTTTTCGTAAAAGCGTTTCGTGGCTTTTTATAATCGATACGGCCTCACTATAAGAATATCATGTTTTTCGAATTTTTAAGATAGTTGAAAATTTTGGAATACATATTGTAAATGATAATTAGGAGCTCGTTATTGTTCGTTTGCCAAAAGCAAGACATATCTTACTATGAAATATCTTAGGAGAGAAAATGTGGCACGAAATATTACTCCACGTTGATTATACATAAATCGTGAATCATTTGATTATTTAAGGATCGTATTTGTATTAAACTTTATGATAAAAAAAAAGTTGCAAATTAATCGAAGTCTTGTAAAGAAAATCCTTATCAGTATTCGATCGTTCTGGCTTCAATAGCGCAACAACGAGAAATTTAATATTAAAAAGTAACGAAAAGTTTATTTTGAACATTTATATCATTTACATAGAGAGGAAAATAAAGACACTTTTTACATTATATGCAGCGAAATTTTTGAGAGCCACTGTGATAAAATTAGACTTACACCACCCCAATACTGCGACATACTGTTAAATTGTAAGCGCGGAGAGTTGCGTATCCAATTTATCAAGCTCGATAACTAGTTTAAACGGACTTAAATTATTTCGAATACGATACAGCCTTTCCGGCTCCTACCCTACATCTGAATTTCGTCTGTTTAGTCAAGAACATCCATTGAATGACTGGAAAATATTTTATTAAAATTTTCTAGGTATATTGCTATTCCGAGAACATTGATACTTGGTAGAAACATTCGTTTTTGCGATTTTCATAAAGACCATTTCTTCGAGTAATTCTTCAAGCGTGGCCATTTGAAATTATAACATTGTTCTAGAAATAGTGTGCACTTTTAATTTCACTGAAAACAACGAGGGATATTCAAATTTCTTTTCGATTTTTCATATTTACGTTGCCAAATACAAATCGAGCATTAATCTCGGAATAGTTTGTTAAACAAATAAAATACAACGATTGAAAAATTACCAAATAATAAAAGAGTATCGAATGATAACGTTAAACTCTAACGTGCATTTACTTAATTATCGTAAAACAGGAGAATATTATACTAAAATTATTTATTTTAATCATTTTTGTACATTTACCTTTTACAAGAAGTAAGATTTTAAAATTTGAATTTCATTTATAATTAATTTCAATTTTTTTCAAATAACATGACCAATATGCTTTCTATATTAACCAACCAATTTATCAAACGTTTAAATTGGTAAATAAAAATAGATTGAGACACAAAAACTACTCTACTTAAAAATTAACTGCAATACGATATAATGCCCATGATAAATAGAATACAATTTAAATTGGCTTTATTTTCTGAACTTTATTATCCGTAATTTCCTCACTTGAATATACGAATCAAATATAGTTAATACTTAATTCGCAAAACTACATTTTCTAAAGTTCATTTAAAATGGCAAAAATCTACGAGCAAATTATAAGTTCATATGAAGTAAAGTTTGGACATTTAGCGCTAATCCGTAGCTCAGAAACACGATACAATTACAACCATCAATTTATTTCACTAAAGCTAAAACATCACTAATAAGTTCTTATTAAAAGTCGCAGCAACCCTTTGTATATCGGTTGCACCCTGTCACTAATGAAGCCAAGAGAGAGAGAGAGAGAGAGAGAGAGAGAGAGAGAGAGAGAGAGAGAGAGCAAAAAGTACGAGTTTCGTTGTACCTTACCGAAAAGAGCACGAACGACACCAAGACTGGCTGGGTCAGTGGGTCGATACATGAGGATCGTGAGGTGATCCTCGAGGCTTCGCAAGTCGGCTCTCAGCCGCGAAAAGGTCCATGACGCCGACGACGACGACGAGGAACTCCTTCCGGTGGACGGTCGGCTTCTCGTCTTCATGGCCGCGGTCGCTGCTGTCGGAGGAGGAACGAGCGACGAGCGCGAGTGCCTCGAGAACTCTGGGAGAGCGAGGGAATCGGGAACCGGGCGCTACTCGTCTGGAAGGTCTTTCCGGAGGAAGCGGACGCGTCGCCAAGCAACGTGCGCCACCTCATTATTGACCCGCGCCCCCGCGCGCATTTTATGTTTAACGATGTCTCTTTAGCTTGCGAGCGCAACTCGTTAGGCGCCGTCCTGATTTCTTTCGCGGCATTCCTTACAACGAAGTATCGCAACCGTTTGGTTGTCGCGCTCCTCCAGTCGTAGATGGTTTTCTTTCCAACCGCACTCGAGGTGAATGTTGACTTTTGGTTGGACTGTCCGACTAGTAAGAACGAATTTAGCTCTCGTACGCCGAAAGACGCAAACTAGTTTCTTCTTGTTTACCAAACTTTGTTTCTCCTGCTTCTACGTGAGGGTTGCGTGAGCAGTAAGAGAGTTGAACCGGATTGCGGCGCGCATGATTGCACTTATCGTCACGCCAAGAAGCCACGGATGTCTGGCCATCGAACGAGTTTCGATAGTATTGTAAAAATAGTCTGCGAGCTCGTCTTCCCTGAGTCGGATTCGCTTTGTCATAATTAATGCTAAATATTTTAGACATGAACTGAGACAGGAGTGTGAGAGATGAACCCTTGAATTAAATTATAAAGTAAATTAGCGCTTAAGGTGCTTCCGTGTAGGACCCAGTTTCAGGATCCAATAGTTCCAGGACGGGAAATTGATTGGGGAAACGAAGAACCTTACAAAATTTAGAACTATGTGCTGATTTTCAAAACTGTGATATTTTTACAAATCGACGCAATTTTGAGCAAGTTCTTTTTGCTTATAATTCTCCGTTTAAAATTGATTATAATTGCAAAATGTAGGAGAAAATTTATTTTTAAATATTTTTACACGATGTATTAACTTATTTTACATAGTTTGTAATATAAGTTTTATAGGAAAACATAGAATCGTTTTACAGTACATAAGCATTATATACATTGAGCGCAGCTTATATTGTCGTTTAATGCTACGTTTATATGTAAAGTAATTTTTACAATATTATTTTAGTAGTATTTTGCATTAAATATTTTTAAGCTTCAAAGTGACATTTTTCTACATTTAATCAATTACTATTTGTCAGTAAGCATTAGAATTCAAAATCTAAGTCAACTAATTGATATTCATAAATACACGTACAAATTTTGCGCCGAGTGTGTAAATGAAACGAAAGATGTATAATACATACTTTATAAAAAGCATTATTCGTATTTAATCAAGCGACTAATTTATTAATTGAAAATATTTATGAGATAGTTGAATTCCGTGGTAAATAATTGAGTGATTTAATGAAGAACAAATGCAAACGATACAAGTTATATATTTTGATGACTAAGATTATTTATTTTTCCTCATTTCTTTCGCAATTTAAAAAGCCTTAATTGGACACAAATGGTAAATATAACACATCCTATAAAAGAAAATGAGGTACAAAATATTGTTGTTCCTTTGATAAATCTTGTAAATATTTGAAATAAGATTAAAATTTTTGTAGTGTAATAAATTTTTATTTTGATACAAGTTGTTGATAAGTTTGCATTGCTATTTTATAATTATTGTTGATACAGGAAAACAGAGGAGAAAGTATGACATCTGTAACGGCGTCTCAGATATTTTTCAGCTTAAAAATTCATTTTCAATAACTTCAAATAGATTTCGAGAGATATTTATAAAATTGTATGAGGTTTTAAATTATTAAATAATAAAAACCAAGCTTTTCGTATATTTAGACTGAAAATGAATAGACGGCAAGTTTTCAACAGTACGATCTTACTAGTGACTTAGCTAAATATTTCCCAATAGATTTAAATTTTTAATAGACTTTGCATGTCAAAGTGATTGGCAAAACTCATGTGATTTAAATTTAAAATTGTCGTAGAGTAGTCGATCCCGTTGTGATGCGTAGCTTCGCATAAGAAGTATTGAATATTGACTGGCGTTTCTTGTGCACCAACGCTTAACGAAATCCATCTTCCGGCAAACGATTAAAACGTAAAATGAGTACTAAATTGAAAAAAATTCTACGGTAAGCATAACTATTTCTGATAAAAATGTACCAAATACATATTCAAATATCTACCAGTAGAAAGTTATCGTCATCTTGACGTACATCTCATATTCGACGAGTGAGCGTAACCTAGATTCGTCTATTTGAACAGAATCTCGTTAGCGTTATTAATTATTCGTAGTGACACGACACATCGCTAGTGCTCCGTTAATTTGAATTTCCTGCGGCGATTAGCGCGAGCTGGTCGACCACGTGAAAAGTCGATTATCGTTTTTGCGCATGGCACCGGGCCAAGGACAAGACGATGCACGTTCCTCGTTGCGGAATTATGCGTTCCCCTTCATTCGGATGAAGTCCTTGGGGACCAGGACTCCGGTCTAGTACAGAGCTGACGACATTAATTCCAATCATTTCCGAAGCACTGCATCGACTGCTTCTTAGGAGTATAGCCTGAAAGGATCAGTCGATACATTGAGCTCCCGTAATTCATTTATCACTGCTTCATAGGGATATAAAGGGAATTGGTTTTTCCTCGAAATATACCTCTTTTTCGTTCACCCCTCGTTCGATGTAACGCATCGATGAAACGAGCTTCACCTGCGGAACGTGTGAAATATATTTTACTGGTTAGCTATTTATCTTTCAGGACAAAAATACTCGTAATTTGCTTACGCAATTTATGAATCATAGCGCTATCGTTGTATGCTTGTCATTGGGTTTCATTATGTGCGAGTTTTAATAAACCTGCATTCACGAAAACGAAAACGCATGGAAGAATTTTATTTGTCGCGTGAAATAACAAAATAGTCATTTATTCGTGCGGAGTAAAAGAAGTACGACATTTCAATAGTATATTCAACTGCAGAGGGGTATTTTTCCGCTTCATAGAAGTAAAATAATACCGATGCAATTTTCCCATTATTTTAAATAAACAGAAATTTGAATAGATCGAAGCATGTTCCATAAATCTTATTCCGCATTAATATTTTTGAAGCGAAGTCATTAATTTCATACAGTACAATACACATAAGCACAACAGAAAGATACAGATTTAGTGCACACGTTATTAAATGATATCAGATTTTACGTAGCCTGCGAATCTATTGTAACGAGTCATAGATTGTTTTTCGATTGAAAGTAGTATTTTACAATCGAAGAAAAGAATAGAAATAACGGACATAAAGATAAAAATTTTATTGGTATTGTTTTGTGAGTTTTACAAATGCAGCCGTACCAGTTGTCGCGCTGAAAAACTAAAGATGAAACTTCTATTCTCATGGAAATGAAAATGAGCTATTTATCGGTGCTTCGACAATATCTAGATGAAAATGCTCGGAATGAAGATGACGAAAAATTTAAATTGTCGTATGCGAGACAAGAGACAAGAGACGACAAGACCATCGATTATGCCGAAAGTAAACGACGATGGTGCATCGGTGGTGTCAGTGTCTATCAACAGCTGGGGCGCGCTTTTATGAATAGGAGCGCGTGTCACTAAATCCCCAACGACCGTTTTCAACTTATAAGACAAAAGATTGATTTTTTTCGAACCGACCAGTGATATATCTGTCTGTGGATCTCTCATTTAAAAGTTTACTTTTTTCTTTTTGTCTTTGCTCGGTTATTGTTACTGGTCTTTTTTTTTTGTATCGCTTTTCTGTATCGCTTTAATATTATCATCGCAGAAGGAAATCCGCGTGGTTGATAGTATATTACTTCAATAAATTCCGTGAACTAGTGAGCATAATGTTTAATTATATTTTGACATAACAACTTCTAACGAGCTAATTTATTTAAAAGAATTACGATCGCAAAATATATCGCGTATGGCAAGTATATCGTGGAAATTAATATAAATATAACGAAGAATTTGAAGAGGTCAGTCGAGCTTTTGAAAAAGTTGTAATTGTAGGCATCGCGTATTGAAACTGTTAAAACTTGGACCAGGCGCATATCGATAAATTATTCATAAACGTACGGTGAATATTGATTAATATCATGATCACTTTTGAATAAAGAAAGAAATCGACAACCTAAATAGTAAAGTGAATTGAAAAACACGAACGATTCAAGCTAATGCAGTTTTATTGAAGCCTGAAAGCAAATATGAAGAAGAACTATAGCGACAAGGGCGAACGGGGTTAAAAGGCACATACATAAGGGAAGGAATACGCGCGTATAAAAGTATATGCGAATGCATAGATTACGCGTCGTATAGGATCCTCTCGTTATAATATTTGCCTGCCGTGTTTATTTAAGTACGCGCTCTGCACCTGGAAACTGTTTCGCGAGTCTCTCTTCTTCTTTCTCTCTATTTATTTTTTTCCGCATTCAATCGATTGTTGGCCTCTATTTACTCGGCTATTTATCACGGTTTATTATTACTCATTGTTCGCGAAATGGGCGCGCACGAGCTGCGGCGAATTTCTAAAACCGTGTCCGATCGTATTTGCATATTATCCGGGCGGGTACTCGGATCCTTTTTTCTAGTTGGTCTTCGATTACATGGACTACCCCGTTCGTGATGATGGTTCGTGGTGGCATTCATGAGTGCCCTTTTTTTCGAATGGAAAAACGGAAAAACGTGTTCTGTGTTTTTCGCGCGTCGTCGCTAAAAGATCATATTAAACCGATAAATTTTACATGATGTGATTTTAAAAACTACTCCAATGAATCTAAAGAATGTGTCTATAAATAAGTTCCTCGTTCTTCCTTTTAAGTAAGAAAAAAAACTTCAAAGTATCTTACGCTTAGTTAATAGTGGTACATTTATAAAAAAGCATTTACCATTTAAAGTAACGCGTGGATATCTCATTTACAAATTTGACATACAGATTAATGATTTTTGTTAATTGGATTTGTATATTAATTCTTCTCTGTGAGTCAGGCGAGCGATAAATTTACCAAAAACTAAATTAGTAAATTAATAAATTAATAAATTGCACTCAACTCGAGATACTCCAATTTATTAAAGATGAAATTTTTCATCGGTATAATCGTTTTACCTCTACAGAGATACAAATCTCTTGACTTGAATTAATAACCTGCTACTTAGTCTTATTTAAGTCTTTTTAAATGGGGAACTAGTTTAAATGAATTATACTTGAGTAAGAATGGTACGTGCTCGTCTAGTACCGTTAATCGATTGTCTTTTCGCTTCCACATAAAAATCAAGTACACGTGTGTTTACATTCTTTGTCGAGTGCTGTCTCGTCAATTCACATCGCTTTTTGCATCCTTTGAAAAGCAGAAAAAAGAAAAGAGTTGAGAGGAGAAGAAACACTGGCCAAAAGACAATGAAAAAATGTTTAATGTTCCTCGATGATCAGAGAAGTTGAAAGACTGCCGGAGGTGAAAAAAAGATTTTATCCGTATACGGCGCAGATAGGCGTACGTAACGAAAAGCGCGGTTAGATTTTAGTTGCCCCCAGGACTCCAAGTACCAGCTCCTTCGTACCTATATAAGCACGAGAGTAATGAGACGCAGACAGAGGGAGAGGGGTTGGGGAGAAGGATAGAGAGAGAGACAGAGAGAGAGAGAGAGAGAGAGAGAGAGAGAGAGAGAAATGGCAAAAAGTTGAACATAAAATTAACAGTATAGAGGCTGCAACTGCAGTTTGCTGTTCGTTTGTCGTACTAACAGCAATATATCACGCGACTCTCTTGCTCTATCTCTCCCCTGTGGAGTAAAAGAGAGAAGGAGCCAATGGTAGGAAAGAAAGATAGAACGAACGAGTGGGGGACAGAGGGGTGCGCGTGACACAATGGAACCCTTTACTGAGCCCCCCGTAGTACCCAGTCCAACATCCATACATCATCATTCATACGGTGCAAAGAGAGAGAGAGAGAGAGGGAGAGAGAGAGAGAGAGAGTGAGAGAGAGAGAGAGGGTCAGGAGGTAGGGGCACCTTATATAATGCGTCGAGAGACTGTATCGTAGGGGTTTATTTCGAACTTTTTCGTCGAGTGTTTTGCCCTGCCTGTATGTACTTGTGCTTCTTTGAATGTGTGTAGGACACATCGTTGTAGAGTTTAAAAAAATTTGTACCCAGATTTTCTTAATATTTTTTTTATAATTTTTCCTTATGTTGTTTATAGTTTGATTCTAGTACAAGAAAATAAATTATGCACCTTTACAAATTATATTTATAAATATAACAATTTCTTCTTTGACATCACGGATCCAGATTTACACTGTAAAATCGATTGAAATTATTTTTATTTTTTTTATTAACTTGGATATTTTTTGAAAATATTTATTCTATTTGTATGTAATATATTGTTTCATTACAACTACAGAGCGAGAGTGAACAAAATCATTCAAACGCAGAGATACGCATTAAAAATATATTAGAATATTAGAATAATTTATAATTATTGGTTAACGATTGAAAAATTTTTATAAAAATAAGTATTAAATATATATAAGAATTGAATTAGTTATTAATTTGTAATTAGTAGAAAAATGTGTTGGATAATTTTAATGAATTTAATCACGGTATCTCTGAATAAAGAACTAAAAGAAATAATTTTGATTTTAATCGATTTTAATTATTTAAAAATATAAGTAATGATAAAATTAGAAGAAAACGTCAAATGCTCGATACAGTTAATATACGTAACTGTATATGTAAATATTAATCAGTAAAATTAATTGTGCGTTTATTTAAAATTCTGTTATTACACATAAGTATATTCGCAATGAATAGAATATTGATTTATACAAAAGTTTTCTTCTAATCTGAACGATCCAGAATTTGAACATTAACTTAGTAAAAAAAATATTGGACTTAGATATTTTTCATGTTATTTGTTATTTCATTACTTTTATTTTAATTAAGATAAACAAAAAATTGAAGTAAGATATTCAATCTAGATGTATAAACAGTGCATCCTTATTCTAATTCCAATAATTATTAATCAATATTCAAACGAATGGAAAAATGTTGGTAAAAATTTAAGAGTAAAACTGAGAGCAAGAGTATAAAAGCTATATTAATATTAGTTTAGCATTCGACGAATCGTTTGTTTGGCACGGACGTGAACATATTTATATTTACAGGTTGACAAATTACGTTACACGATTCGAACGCATAAGGTGTTGGGCAAATTTACTAAATTACGATCCCATATTAAATTTCCGGATGACCTACAGGCAGTGGATTTATCCGTTTACAACGAATGATTTTATTTTATCAAGGCTTTTGATTCGTGATATCTAGTAAGATATTACACATCTATCTATCGAAGGAGAAGAAAAAGAAGAAGAAGAGTAAGAAAAATGTATGAAATATCGGCACTTGTTAGTAAAAAACACAAAAGGCGTAGTCGCTATCGACAGGTTTCGGCACACCCTCCATTGTTGTTGGATTCGGGTCTCGATAAAACAGTAAAATATTAATGAAAACGGGAAACAATGACTCGCCGGATGAGACCTGTAACTAGCACGAAAGATCCCGTCGGAAAAGTCATTGCGACATGTTTGCCAAAGCTTTCTCTTTCCCTCGCGTGTCCATCAATCATCGCGAGATAGCGCCTCCTTTCCATTCCCCAAGTCGCGGATGCAAAACGAAGAAAAAAAAAGAGAAGAGGGCAGCGGTGTAATCCGCTTTTTGAAATGAAGCGGCAACCCCTTTAGTGTGTCACAGTACGGCTGACTGATTGCGAAACCATGGACTTTGCCGCAGAGCTAGAGAGCGAGCGAAGGGTCGTCGAGACGCGTGGCGCGCTTTAAAACGGTGGTGGTGTCCCGCCCGGAGAAATTAAGCCGCGTAATCGACGTGTAATCCCTTGAAAAGCGTGGCGGCTTCGAGAGCGGGCCTTGGTATCTTTCCTGGGTAAGCTGCGCTCCTCCCTCTCTCTCTCTCTCTCTCTCTCTCTCTCTCTCTCTCTCTCTCTCTACCTCTCTCTACCTCTCTTGCCAAGCTCGAAATCTACACGGAAAAGTGCTTCCGATAACAAAGGTAAACATTAAACGAGCCGAGACGAGGCTTGACTTTGCATGTGCATTATAGAAGCGTCTCTCGCTCGTTATGCAACCCCGATTTTGTTGTACATACAAGTGTCGTACATTTGTTCTATTGCTCGGATTTTGGCTACGATCGCAGGTCGCTTCCTATGAGTCTTTCATATGAGAAATGGATTCGCTTTCGTGTACTCTTCTCTTTCCTTTTTTGAATTTCAATATCTATTCGAATAGATTCATTATTGATGAATATTGTTATTTAAAGATGAGAGTTGCTTTATATCGCAAGAATACATATTAACATCCTTTTTTTTTTTACAAAACATATGAACATTATACAAGTTTTAATTTGTAGTAGTTCAAAAATATGTAAGGATAAAATGCTAATGAATGGAAACACTTGACGCATACGTACTTAATGCTAATAAATTTGAACTTTGTTGAAAAAGATTAAAATTTTTTCTAATAAATATTATTAATTACAGTGAGTTGTTGTATCAATACTTCTTACCTGTTATTTTATTTTTATTTTGCTTATTTACAGTAGCGAAAGATGCGTATCTATTTATACAACGCACTGACCGAAGAAATATAATTACATCATAAAAAAAAAAAAAAAAAAATCAAAAAAACTTTAAGTAAAATGAGAAAAATATAATTATAGTTGAATAAAAAATAATGCAATTTTTAAATATAGAAGAAATGCCGATGTATTGAATAATATATGCTTAGATAATGTATATTTTTGGTGCTAATAACATGTTTCTATACTATTACTTCAATTCAAGTGCTGAATCCTGAATCTTTACAGTTGTAAGGCGGAAGCAAGTAAGAAAGAAAGGGAGAGAAAGTGATGTTTTTTGTACACTACGAGCAATAACCTTCTGATACAGTTTTGCCATTGTAATAATTATCATGAATCATTTATAAACGCAATTGATTACCTACAATCAATTCGATATTAATAAAACAGGAATAGTGCCATAGGAGTCAATCAAAAGTAGTTATAGGCACACCGCGGTAAATAGTTCTGGAAATTATAAGCCGCCCATTTCTACCATCGAAGTCCAAGATAAAAAAGTAAGCAATTCGTTAAGCTCGTCCTACCGCAACTAAATGTCGACTTAGCTTAGTCAGTGTGCTATCCTAACGCGTAAGCATCCAGCGTATTAGAATCTAGTTAACGTTCATTGCTGTCGCTCGCGCTTTGTGTAATCTGTGTTGGCTAGGCGAGCGGAAAAAGACGAGAGAGAGAGAGAGAGAGAGAGAGAGAGAGAGAGAATCTAGGCAATCGCGAATGTACCGTTATGAGCGCACGCGAAACTCCGGATTATTTGTGCGCGTCCATCCGTAAAGATGTTCACTATTTTTCCGTCTCTCTCGTCCTCTTTTATCGCAGGAGGGGTATAAGAGACAAACGTTTTTGGGGCAGGTACCAACTACGTTTGTTGTACCCGCACCCCTGACTGCAATAGTGCCGACAAAAAACTTCTCTCGTGTCATTCGAAAGCGCTTTTTCGGGGCGATAGTGCGCGAGCACAGGGGCACATCGTTGATGCAGGGGATAAAGAGAAGGAGTCGAGGGGATGTTGTTATAGGCATCGGCCTTTGCCGGCCCAAGGGGGAGGATCCGCCAGGCTCGACTTTGGAAAGTATTTCACGATTTATCCATTTTCACAATGTGTAATTGGATCGCCGCCTGCCTTGTCGCGTACCTCTCGCACCACAAGACTACGAAGTTCCTCGGTTTGAGAACTGCAGTATCCTTCGGGTCGTGTCCGTTGTTGAATTACGGATGTTTTTCGTAGAAATTTATTTTAAGACTGTCTCTAGGGATCAGAATCACCTATTGCATTTGTTATAAAAAACGGCATCCGCAAACTCAGCTGTTTATCACATTTCACATTAGAATAAAGTCGCAGTTTTTGCTCTTGTGTAAAAAGAAGAAAAAGAAAAGAACTGAAAGTTCTGTTGATTCGGTATTTACATAAAAAAATTCATTTACGCGTAACTGGCCATTGTGTAACTGTAATGGGAATTTGATTTACTGCTGCGAACAATCGACTGAATATCTTCCACGTGTTGCTCAATGGTATTAATGGTGTTTGATGTTATTGGTCTATAAAAATTTCACAAATCTTCCGAGTATATCTCTCGTAATACTTAAAGAGAGAAGCTTAGATAACTATAAAGTAGAGTATACTTGATTTATATTTTCATATAGTTTTTCAAAGAAGTCGACCGAATACGAGAACGAACATTATTCAATGGCCATTAAATGCTCTCACCTTCATTCCTTAGTAATGTTCATCTCGTTTCAGCCTCGGCCGTAGAAGCTACCATTTAGTGCACACTTAATAATTCATCGTAATTTCATTAGCTCGGCGCGTTGTTCATAATTTGGCCATTTTTCATGCATTACTTCACTCGCTAATCTCGCTGATAGACACAAGCTCTTGGCTTTTGCGTCGGGTGCGTTCACCGTTGGCTCTGTTCGATAGAGTCTTTGGCACTTTGGAGTCCGTCGGACAGAGCACCGAGTCGATTCATGGAGAAGCAGCGACGCGTGCCACAACGCTTGCATTATTTTATACCATGATCGTTTAGCCCATATCCTGACGATCCACTTACTTTTCAAGTGCCAACCACTAGCGATATGCCTCAATGGGCATCTGCGTGCGTTGGCTATGGTCCTCGAGAGTTCGCCGCTGCTACTTCTTCCGGCGAGTTCGCCAGGTGTACCTTGTGCGTCCTCTCTCTCTCTCCCTACCCTCTTACTCAATCTATTCTTTCCCGAATGAATCCATTGGAAATTCTGGGCCTGCTTCTTTTTTTTTAAAGTTGTATGCATTATCGTAAATGCCTCTTAAAAGAATCATATCTGGTAGGGTGGAAAAACAGAAATATGGTGTATAATTTTCTTAGGCCTCTTGAGAGTAACAAATCGGGCACATTTATTGGTTTATCCAATATATAAAATAAATATGACGGTTCAGAGAATATTTAGAGTCTTTAAAGCTGCCTTATATCGGTGTATATTTATAAGATATGGTCTTGAAAAAAAGTATGTAATCGCAAGTCAAGTATATAAGGACGTTGATTGATGATAGAAAAATTAAATGATCTGTAACTTATGAAGCAATTCACGTGAAATTGAGAATCTGGAAAATTCCGTTTATCTACTAAAAAAAAGAATATAATTTTCGCGTAAGAATAATGAGAAATAAGATTCAGATTTAATTTATATATTTAATCAGGCATTGTGTTGGTAAACGTAATGAATAACGAAATCGAGAATTTCGATTATTTAAGATGAATAATGTTGTGTTTGAATTTGCACAAAAGTCATTACCAGTTTTAAATTTTTACCATTATGTAAATGGACCGTTATGAAAAAACTTTCTACGAAATAATAAGAAATTAAGTGAAAAATTCAGTCCCTTATGCCTTTGTGTTCCCACTCGTGCCATAGAAATCTATTTACATATATTTCGGCAAAAACTTCAAATACTCCAAACACATACTATTTTTTTTATCTAATAAAGTTTATAAAATAAAAGTGATCTGAAATATTCCTCGCTGCAATTAATGAGATGCACGAATAAAAATAATTAATTTATATCTTTTTTATCTATTACGTAAATGTTACTGACAAGTAATATCATTCCTGACAAAAGGAACGTAGATATTCGTATTCTTTTTGATGATTGATTATTTGCTGTAGATAATTACAATAAATAACTAATTTAAATTAATTATTAGGTTACTTATAATATTAATTAACGATGATTTATTAATATTACGTTACTTAATAGACGTATATCTTTTATTATATTGATACAAATGTATCAATTAAAACAGGATTTTATTGTGATTTTCGGTGATCCCCGTGTAAAGTATTGTATTATCTATCAAATAGTTTTATCGTTATAAACTAGCAAAATGAAGGACTCTTTTTCGTTTATTATCCTAAAATTCTTCTTTATTTTTTTTTCATAGAGCAGACAGCTAAGAAAACGGTTAAGAACCTCGGCCAAACGGAGCTCTAACGTTAGCAAAACATGAGCAATCTGTAAAAGAAAGCCGAGTGAAAAAGGCAATCAGGATAAGATAGAAAGAGCAAATCGGGCGTCTCCATCGATGACACTTTTGTCTATCCACGATTTATGTGATCATTATATCTTTTGCTGTTCCTAAATTCTTACATATTTCTTTTTCTATTTGTCTTTGCTTTCTCTTTCTCTTTCTTCTCTCTCTCTCTCTCTCTCTCTCTCTCTCTCTCTCTCTCTCTGCATCTCTGTTCTTCTGAACTCGAATTTGAAGGAGATAATGATCAGCTCCTAAGAGAGGGTCATGAGTGAGAGTTGAAATGCAATACGCGGACATTCCCTCGAGAGACGACATTGAGAGAGAGACAGAGAGTGAGTGAATAGGATACAAAAGATGTCTCGTCACCCCACAAAGTTATCGGATGGTGGGGGGTATTGCTATTGCGGGGGGAGATATGGACGCGTACAATCGGGTGCTGTTACCGAAAAAGGAGGGCTTCCGAGTTCGCGAATTGGTTTCGACGATGAAAATTAATGCGTGCTCTCCCACTATATATACATATACATGCACATGCATTCAGTAAATCCCCCGCAGAGCTTATGTCTATAGAATATGCGAATGTGTCGTATAAGTCGTAGGCACCGCAATTGCAAGTGCAAGCGGAATGAAGGAGCGTTATTAAAATCGGGGGAAAATTAAAGGAAATTGGTGAGATGTTAAGGCAATTAGTATGCATTGGAAATGGCTTTCCATTGTGCTCGCTTATGCCTGGGTATAAGCATAGGCATTGGGAAGGGAATATCTATTAATATATCTATAGTCCGTACAGTATTATTAGAAAACTTCTATAGGCGATCTTTTAATATCGAATTGTCAGATTTACGCATTCTAATTTTGCTTGACGAAGTATGTCAAAGCTCTTAATAAAAAGTGTAAAGTACTACTGCTTCTTAATGCGTATATTGAGAAGCTAACAAAAGGAAAAAGGCAGATATAAAAGATTTTAATAATTTAAAGAACTTTTGCAGAGTTGGAAAAAAGATTTGATAATGTTATTTGATAGTTACTTAGGCCTAAAATGTATGAAAAACATCAATATTCGAATAGAGCGTTAATGATTTCTTCAACAAGAGGCAAGATCTTCAAAAAGTGACGAGTACTCGTACCGTCGTCGTTGGTCATTTTCAATTTAAAAATGCAACATTTTGCAGAAAATTCTTATTCCAAATCAATATTTAAAAGAGGAAAGATTATTTTCTTCAATACTAACATTCATAAGCAATATATTAAACAATTTATTCTTTCATAAATGAGTATTTATAGTTGTATAGTTGTAAAGAAAACCTTTTTTTTTGCGACGTACCGTCACTACGAAACGTATTCGGATATTCAACACTATGTACGTGTACGTATTCATGAGCGAATGTGTTCATAGCGCTTAATACAAACATTTTGTTCATTACACAATGCAATATTTGCTTGTTAATATTCAAGGCGAAAGTAATACATTTTTCATTTGTTAAATCAATTCTTATTTTACCGCAGCTTTTCATGTTTCTTATAAGGATAAGATACTTTTTCTTTCTATTCGAATTAGTTCAATGAAATTATTTATCATCAATGAATAATGGTACATCCGAGTTAATTGCATTTATTTTAATTTCAACGTTATTTTATTATTATAAGAAAATGTGAGTTTTTATGAATGACATACTGTCTGAAAACTTAAAGTGGAAAATTTAATTAATTCAAATAATTTACTTGGAATACGTAAATGATGCAAGTAGAAGGTAGGTAGTTTAACGCAGATTAATGTACTTCAGAATTTTGGAATTCGAAGTAGACATAAATTCATGTTCAAATTCATTCATTTATGTCGACGTAAATATAAAATTTTGAAAGAAATGAAGATAAAGAATAAGAAATTAAGTATAAATACTTGTCTTAATTTTCTTGGTTTTATTGAAAAAACTTTTATTCCATTGGCTCAATATTTATAAGAACATTTTTATTATCTGGCGTTTGCAAGCATCTTCAGTTAAAAAGATTGCACAAGCGTACGTGTTAAAATGGGATCTACCTTTTACAAAAGGACAATTTTAACGAATCATTGTCGAAGATTCTGTTCTTTTTGAATTACCATAAAAGAATATTTTCGAATATTGCAAGCAAATTTATCGAATAAATACATTAAGAAGTACCATCGTAATTGATTATTGATTATAAAATTCTGACCCATGTTTATTAAACGCGGTAAAGAGATTTTAAAAGTCGCGCAACTTCGATAAAATGAACATCATAATTCATTAAAATCCCAGTAACTTTTAACCACGGTACGGTAGTTTTTTTATTGTTTTGAAAAGTCGCTATGGGTTGTCAAAAGAGATGGGCACAGCAAAAGAATGGAAAGATGAGATAGCTTTCCTGGCGCGATTGCGAACATAATGTTAATGGCTCCGGTAAGCAGAAACTAATGCGGTAGATTAAGATCAGTCGTATTGTCGAGCGCGTCTAAGCTTACGCTTCGCTCCATCCTGTTGCCCGTCGTTATTCCCCTCTCGCTTTCTCTCTTATCACCCTCACTCACTCTCTCTCTCTCTCTCTTGGCGGCGTTAACGTCAGAAAGCGTTACGCGCTCGAACGGCCTCACCTGCCATCCGATAATCTAATCGTTGGTGCGCGTGCGCCCGATTTTATGCGTACCGGTACAATCACGAGCTTTGCAAGAGATTTTAATGTTGATCGGGTGCACGCGTCCACCCTTTGGTTACAATGCTCGTCTTTATAAGCTTTTATCGTTCTAGCGATCGACAAACGACCGTCAACGAGTTTCTCCCGCTCCTATTTATTTTCCGCGAATAACTTTTTATTTACAGTTGCATTGGACTCGATGATGGTACACTTGATTGTTACATACATCACTGTGAAACTATTATGGTTTCCAGCGGTTTCGTTCGAGACGGCAGTACTGGATCGCATCTTTCGCGTTTGATTATTATTAAAAATTAGCTTTAACGTTGGACATCGGATTTAATGATACGGTAAGTATGTTGACGCGTAGTTTCAAATTTCATAAAAGCATGCGAAGGCTGGGATTTCTTTATAATTGAAAAATCCAACCAAGCACTTTCGCCTCAAGTGATATTTAAAGAACACATTTTATAACAACTGCTTTTCCTTCTACTCTGAGCTTTTCAAATTCAGTAACATCAATAATGCGCATATTTTAGCATTAATTACACTCAATTGGATAACAGGCCGATATTAAATAGCTTGTCGTTACGGCAGGTTATATAATTATAAATCATTAGACACTTTTAATATGACAGTTATTAAAAAGTACAAATTTTTCTACATTTAAAATCGCATTAACAGGTAATAGGACTTGAATCTACGCAATCAAATTCACATAATAAATACACATGGTAATATGCATACGAATGTACGTAAGTATTTATAGATTACGTAAAAATGAAAGTTGTTAAACAGTTTTGAATTTTGAAGCCAACAATATGTGCTCGCTAACTAATCAATTAGATTTCGCAGAACGAATTCTAGTTCAAACGGATAAATATTCAATACATCCAAGATCTTATCTACATAAAAAGCCCACTTTACGGCAAAGTAAAGATCCACACGAGAATACATTAATTCTTTACCAAAGTGCAGTCAGTGGATCCCTCGTCGGGAAAAAATTGGGGATTCCTCGGACACAAGGGGTTCGGTCTGCCGATACAAATTTGTGATTTCGATTTCTTTCTTTCTCTCCTTTTCCGTTCGATGCTTCGTTATCTGGATCAGGCTTAAGAGCAGATGAGAATGATCGAACGCTGCAGAGGGGTTAGTTGCTACCACCATGCTTACACTACTTATATATATATATATATATACATGGAGCATTAAATGTTAATATGAGCAATAATTTTTGACTATTTTACAAGGTGCTATAACGTTCGTCTAGAAAAGCAAATGAAAATCGTTTATCTAAGCGGCCTCTGAGCTTTTACGTAATAAGCTCAGATTAAATTTAAAGAAAATCAACCAGCATTATTATCCCGTTCGTAAACACTTGAAGGAATTAAAAAGGAGCTTAAGTAAATAAGCGAAACGATTATTTCTACGCGCAAATTGAAACAATGAAGTACTTTTAAATTTTTCGTTTTAGCTCGTATTTCACTTGATCGAACCTTTACGTGCAAAATATTTTGTGTAAAATACTCTATCGCCAATTTCTTTCTGGTCGCCAACTCGATAGATTCGTCGTTTACGAATGTTCTTACCGTTTATTAGGATGCAGCTGATGACGGCATAAACAAAACACGAAAAAAGTAAGTATTTTGCATCTAAAGATATTTTAGAAAAATCACATTAAAAATATCCGTGTGAAGAATCAACGCGAGACTTCGATACGTATTGAATTACAGGTGCACAGTATGCTCTTATAGTACTCGGGGAATCCTTAGACTCCGTCGCCATCTACAAAAATTCATCAAGGGACTACGAGATTCTACCGACGTGGAATGCTTCATGCCTGTCCAGAGCCTAAACTTTTGGAGGAGAGCTCCAAGTGCACGGAGATCGACCGCGAGCTCGAGCATTGATTGAAAGGCTCCGAGAGACGAAGTAATTTGCATTAGGATACGGAAACGGCGTCGACTACCCGCCGAGTCTTCAATTGCGAACCATTAAACGCGATTTTCATCCCCACCGGTCTCGCTGTGAAACCGATTACGCGTGCGCTGTTCTTGTGGCAACTTGGTTGCTTGGTCCATAGCCAGTGTTGCGTGGCGTTATTATTTTCAACGTATCGATCACGCTTACAGGTGATTATTGCTTTACTGCTCCTCTGCGAATTTCATCTCTAGACTTTCTTGCAAGATTTATTAGCCACTCTAATTTTTTCAGTCTTGTGTGGAGGCTAGCCAACGTAGGCTAGCGCTATATAGAATACATACTTTGGTCGAAATTAGTGAGTGAATAAAAGTTATAAAAAGTTATCAAAGAATTTGTTAGAAGAGGCTTATTTCAAAGTCGCTATATTTCAGCATTTTGAGAGTACATTGCGTCAGTAGTAAAATTTCTTCTCGATCATTTACAAATTTAGTTTATATGCCAATAAAGCGTAATATTCCCAAGTATAAAGAAAATACACTTGTATTTATATCGAAAATACAGAATAGAGTGAAATAAAGCAGAATTAACCGAGGAAATTAGACATGCATATGCGAAAGACTGTTCTTACTCTTTTTCAAATTTAAGCTGTACAGTGTTACTAATGATAGTTCTATCTATAGTCTAAAAACACTAGTCTAAAGTCTTGTCGTGTCTGGATTTATATCACTGAATCTACAAAGTAAAGTCAAAAATAAAAACTCGCTGATTAGAGTAATTAATTACATTCTTCAGAGGAGTTAGTAATTAAATGATATGGATTATTAAATCCTGAATCTAAATACATTTTCTATATATAGAAAATCACAAATTTCATGTTCTACAACAAATTTAATTACAAATGTTTGATGCATCTAGGTATACGCTTATAATTAGTTATACTGTTTTTAATTTGAATAATTAAATTTGTTCTTGTTAGTGAACTAGTTTGAGTTAGCAAATGAAATTTAATCAACGAAGGTGAATTCGTCCCACTGGATGCATAATCCAATTGTGAATCATAGAATCGCCTACAGCGAATCACGTGGAGCAAACATTTATCGAACCGCTCATCACCAACCCCAATATTCTGTGGTAATCTGTCGAATGATCCGTATAAGTATTATTCATGATTCTGCTCGTATGTACTATTTTATAAATAAATTATTATACTAATAACAATAATAATTAAGCGTTAAAGTTACCGACACGAAAGTAAATATCGTTCCAAAAATTAAGTATCACTGAATTTATGCACAGTTATTTCATACGTAATCATGTTAACAATTTTTGGATATTATCTGTGGTTCATGGGACGTTAAAATCGTTGATTTTCATGTAATACTATTACGTGATATTGATAATTCGTTCAATTTAAAATTTAACATTTTAAATTTTCGAATTACTTTTTAACTTAATCGTATATATGAATATAACTATTAAGGTTAAAATATCTTGTTTTATAGTACCATTGCATAAGTGTAAAAGAATAATCTTTGAATTATAAGCAATTACTTATTAACATTTTTCATTATCGTAATAAAAGTATATCTTTTATACATTTTGACATATTCTAT
The DNA here is from genome assembly GCA_018907045.1 of Wiebesia pumilae. Taxonomy (NCBI): domain Eukaryota; kingdom Metazoa; phylum Arthropoda; class Insecta; order Hymenoptera; family Agaonidae; genus Wiebesia; species Wiebesia pumilae. The sequence continues at coordinate 5,962,340 of JACCHZ010000192.1, forward strand.
TACTTTATTTAAATAATATATTTAAAAGAAAATTGTACTAGAATATGGCTTTTCTTGAAATATAGTGTAACATTGGAGAATGATCATTTTCATGAAATTTTAGTTATTATATTTTTAGTTATTATATTCGTCATAATTTTTCCAAGGTCGCGGAAAAACTGTGGTCAGTTATTCTTGTAATTTGTTTCTCGTTTCAGAATATGTAATCTATAAGATTAGAAAAATGTATTACTCAAATAAGTCGCAACATCATGATAAGTAAATTAAAAACAAATACATTACGCTAGTTCTTGAGTGTTATGCAACCGCAAAGTGTTATATTCTTATGTAAGAATTTTTAAGGTAATTATAACATAAATTTCAGCATAATAAAAGCTTTAAAATATAAATTAAAGTTTTACATGTATATTCCATTATAAAAATGGAAATCGTATTCATGTAACGAAACGAGTAATCTCTGGTAGGTAATTAAGTTAAGTAAATTAACGAATAATAAAAAATTTGCTTAAAAGAATTATCTCGATATAAAGTATAGAGTAATAATTACTTTTCAAAGGAGATTCAAATTAAATAGAAATAATTATTTGAAATAATTATGTTTTTGTAATGTTTTTGTAATGTAATATTATTGGCATATAACTTAAGAATATAAAGCCTTTTTTTGTATAAATGTGCATTTTATAAAATTGTTGACCTCAAGATCATTTCATATTAAGATATATTTTTCCCATTATACAATAATGATCGGAAGAAATTTCTAGAATTAAAATTTTTGTAATGGATCCATTTATAACATTGAAATATACGAATGAAATAGTACCTAAGTCCTTAGAACCTTTGAGGTATACTTGAGAATATCGGTAGCTTATATAACGTACATAAAATTACAACAGTGGTGCAATGAACGTTTTAAAAAGCACAAAGTAAGTACCACATTGCAAATGAACAATTACTCTATGTACGATCACTAATGACATAATAAAGAAAAAATATTATTCAAGTGGAAGATGCTGATAGTGAAAAATTATCTAAAAATTGCTTTATTCAATATATCGAATACAATATTTGACGTTGGCGATTTTGACTTGAAGCTAATTAACGATAATTAATTGTATTTCATAATTTATGTGCCATTCGCGGAAGACTTTTGTAATTTTCTAGCGGAACTGCGTGAGAGTGAAAGCAAGGAAGCACATTTTAATCTTAGATTTAATCGAATTTACGTTTGCCTCCACAACGCAGCTGAGGCGTTCCTTCAGGAGAAACCTCTCGGAAAAGCCGGAAAACGATAGAGACACACCGAAGACACACGGGAGCTCAATCGAGACCGAAGCAAGTGTCAAGTGCGTCAGCAACCGATGGAGCCACTCGCAATACCAAGGCCAATCGACTTAGCAGCGTGAAACGGTCTCGCTTTCACGGTTGTGCAAATTGCGGGCGTCCGACACGTGGCGAGAATTAGCGGAGTAAACCGGCAACGCTATGATATCTCAATTAACGCGCGCGTGCTCCGACGCGTGCACCGAGGAAGTGCTCGGGCTGGTCACGTGTCGTGCTACGCACGTGTCGATGCCGCGGTCGACCGGAGATCAAGCGGTTCGCCATGCGGTCGTCGGTATTACGGAGGCGGACCCGGGAAAGCGAGACTCCGGACTCGGAGACTCGACTTTCTTGGTTTTCACGCGAAGATTAATTCTGGTAACTGGCATTTTTCTTTCTGATCGATTGCCGACGTCGGACGTTGGAACTAAGCCGCTATTACCGTTCGGTCGATATTCAGTCGATGTGAACTTTGTTAATCCGACGTCGGATTCAGTCGAGATTCAGTCGAGATTCAGTCGGTGTGCACTTCGTTAGTCCGACATCATTTTAGATTCAGCACGCTCTAATGATACGATAAGACGCACCGAGTCGTCGTAAATTTAATTATTTCAATGTCGAGAAGTAGATTTATTTGTAAACGGAAGTAATCGTGCTTGGATGCACAGCAATGCTTTAGATCCCCTCGCGTATAATTCGGTAACAGAGTTTGACAGTTAAACGGTAATGAAACAAATAAATAAAACTGGAAATATTATTCTTCACAGCTGCGCATCGTCTGTTTTAAATTTTCTGTTTTTAACGCATTTTTCTACAGTAGAAATTCAGAGTTCGTACTGTATTCTATTCGGTGTGTGTCGCTAATTCTACTAATCGAGGCGCGGTCATTCATTTTTCATAATGATTTAATTTTAAGAGCAAAGGCAAAAAGGAATGTCAAGAAATTCAAATCTTTAAGTCGTGCAGTGCATTTTTGCTACCTACTTGCTCGTGTTATTTATTGCTGCGTAAGCTATTACGCACCGAAAATGCCAACTGAAAAATTAACATTTCAAGTTTAATATTTTACAAAGACAGCTGTTTTATAAACTGGTTAGCTTAGATTTCTTGTAGAGTTACAATCTTTACGTAGACAGATAAGTTTGTTAAATAAATATTTATACGTTGGATTGTTTTGACTTTTAATAACATTAGAGTTGTACTATTACAAGACAAATATTTTTCTGATAAAATAAAAAGCATTTTGAAATATAACGTATAATTGACGTAAGCTGATACAGAAAATTATCTAAAGGTCGAAGGAGGTTTCGATATAAGCATAGAGAATGACATTTTTTTGGTGTTTTGGTGGTGCTGGAAGAAACTACAACTAGAAGCTAATGGCATTTTTAACAACGATCTACGCACAAACTTCTCTCATTTTTCCCAATTCATCGAGTCTCTTATTTCGAAGTTGAACGGCGAGAAACTTATTCCGCAAAGCTAATATACTATGATTTTAAAGAATATATAGAATATCAACCCTGACAGTCTGTCTCGTACACGATGTCATTGACTCGATTGGGCGCGTGCACGGCTCCACAATGTCGAACGTGCATCTTCTCGGTAAAGCTTCTGTCCTCTTTCATTGCATTTAGCACAGATGCTCCGTTAAGCCAATAATCAGGAAGACACCCTAAGAAGCAAAAAAGCGAAGAAGAAAACCAGCGGCTCGTAATGTCTCCTCAGCGATGCGACACGCGTTTATTATGCCAATCGTGGGCTTTCTTTCATCCTTCGTTCCTCGAAGGACACTCGAGTTGGCACGCGGCAGGACTCTGAACTGGTATCAGTGATGTCATTGTCTTTTTATTTTGCTTATTTTGCTTACCAACTTATAGGAGCCATAGCGAGTCGTGGAAAAGGAGGAAGATACGCGCGTAGAGCGCAAACGTTGATATGCGTATCATTGTTGCTCTCAAGTCACGTGCCGAACACGTGTCGGCGCCACATCGACCGGGTATAACGCGAGCGAAGGCGCGTGCCATTTTGTACACCTCCATCGGAGCGACGAGCCTTTGGGGGCTGGGGCTTTTTAGCAAGCCGCAACAAGTCCCGACGTTTATCGCGTCTAATAATATTATGCTCGATGAAGTTTAAATAAATCGGGCAGGCGCGAGGTATTATGTCGTCTTGTTGATCCATTGTGCGCACGTTTAGGGGATAAATGGTTCCACGTAGTGTGAGAAATATTTTCGGCGTGAAAGATAATATTTAGAGGGTTTGTAAATGCTCTTTGTAGTACTAATCATTTTAAGAGTGTTTTCATTTCACGTTATAATAATGATGGTTTAAGGGGTTGCTTAAGGTAGTTTGGTAGAAAATTATAATGCATAACTCGCTCATCCAGTTAATGCACTGATATTACTGCACTTCCATGTAAAGTATGTACTACAATTACGTCATGCTTTTTAATTATACAAGATTATCAAGTAATTTTGGAGGATGAGCTTGGATAGCGTACGTTTTGCGATTAAACGTGAAATATTTTCTCGACACGAACCGAATGTTATATGCATTATTAAAATGGCGATTCATCATGGTTATTGGTGTTGAATTTTTTATCTACATACATACATACATATATATATATATGTATGTATGTATGTATATGTTTACAAAGAACGTTTAGTTCTATTAATCAACTCGATCTTTTTTTATCTTTTACTCGTTCACATTTATATTGACATATTGGAACTATTTTCTACATCTCATCTCAGTTATGATTAAGATAAGGATAGGCTTAAGTATATTAAAAGCAGGAAAGTACAATTGAGCGGGCCGAAGTAAAAGTCCGTTAATAAATACAAGTACAGCGATTAGCAACTACATGCATTTGTTGGCAAAAGAACGCGATTGTCAAAATGAAATAAAACGGTGTACGAAGCGACGATCGCCGTTACAAGTCGATTTTAATTTAGTATTGTACAAACGTTCGTTTGGATACGATAAGAATCAAAATTATATTTAAAAATAATAATTCAGCATTATCATTAACCTTAGAACGACTATAAATGGTAGATGCAAGTCTAATGAAGTTTTACAGAATATATTTATTGCTGCTCTCACGTAAGAATAATACAACCAACAGCATTGAAATGTAGCGCGTAAAACCCGAACTTTAGGATAGTAAAAGAAAATTTTCATTATTTTTCATACATTTTTTCATACTACTAATGTTTACAAATTCTATAATTATAAAGCATTACATTATATTACAAACTACTTGAAATCTGGTAGATTATCTTAATTAACCGTTTATAATTAAAAACTTATAATATATAAATAAATGAGTCATACTTTCTTGAGTTGATCACAGTAATACGAACTTAGTTCTTTGATTTTCAAATTGTACGTCGAAGCATCAGGTGGTCACCTTTATTTTATTATTGTTTTAAATAGAGTCTTAATATAACAGAGGAAAATTAAATGTCGAATGAACGTACATACCAAAGACAAGATCTTATATTGAACATTTCTCGCAACTAATTAGCTAACAATTACAAAGAATAGAAAGTCCTCTTTTGTGTATGTGCGTATGGCTGTGTGTATTTTGATAAATTTTATCTATCAACTATTTTCGCTATCTTCTTAAAAATATTTGTACATTTGTTAAATTTAGAATAATTAATAAATAATTTTTAAAAATTGTATGTATATTTTATTTATATATACAAATTAACGTAATCGAATTCTACTTAAACAAATTGTGTTACTTCATTGTGAGATCTAAGAACTACATACGTTACCTTTAAATTATGTAAATTTAGAAACTTGGAGATAAATAAAATTTTTTCTATCATCATAAATCCTAATAATCTTATTAAAAAAACAAATATTTTAAAAATATACTTTATCTCGAATCACTAAATTGGTGTCAAATATACATATTGCGAAATTTCACGACATGCTTTCGGTCCACGTAGGTTGTATTATTCTAAAAATAAAAATTTGCGTTTGCGTGTTTCAAATAATTCATTCTACATTATCCTAACAATTTAAGCTTATTTTAAAATTTCTATGAAATATCCACATATATGTACATATGTAATTTACATTCTAAACGCGTGACAATTTGATAAATTATGCTTATTATCTGATATTAAAATGCATTTTTTTTAAGAGCAATGTATCATTTTATGTACGGCCCTTCAAACATAATACAAGCAAACAAAGAAAATAAAAAAAATCACAGAATACAGAACAGAAATAACAGCTTAATTTGATTTTACACGACTGCCAATATTTTTCTCACGAGCAATTGACCGTACAATATTCGAGATCTCGTTAAATGCCTTAAATACCTTGAAATTACGGGACTAGTGGGCTACTGAAAATACCAAGAGAAAGTCTCGCATTAGGCGAGGCACGAAATCAATTCGACGCAGTTTTTGGTCGAGCTGTTGTGTATTACCAGTTTAAAAGCTCGGGGTGTTTTCCCTCGCCCTTCTTTATATGCAGACTGTATGTTGCTCAATACATACACGCGCCTAGCTATCGTCTTTTTTCGAATAATTCTGTATTTCGTATAATTTGGTTAATGAGTCAATAAGGACTCTTTTTTTAAAGTTAATAAATGCTAGCCAGACACTTTGAAAAATAAATCTACATCCGGATGAACGGGAAACCACAGAAAAAACGTACTTGAATTATGGCACTCGTTATGCTTGCTTACTTTAATCAAGCTACTTTTCCTTTACCGTATTAGATTCTTTTATACCGATGCGATGTTCATAATCTTACTATTAATCACTTTTATGCATAAAATCTTTTCCGGTTACTAAACTTTTATTTATCGGTAATATTCATAATCTAAATATTTCGAACGATTAATCATGTTATTCTTGCACATTACATGTTTCTCTTTATACATCATAAATATAAAATAATATTGTCCTTGAATATGTTATTGTTTAACTAACTATGCAACATGTATATGGCATAAAATAGAAATAAAGAATGGCTAAATTTAAATTCAAAATTAATTGAAAATTACCTGAATCTTTTATAGCGAAGGTTAATAGAGACACAAGAATTTTATTTTAACATTAAACAATAGAAGCTCAAAAAAATTTTATACCAGATCCTATTAAATAAAAACATAGCGTTGAAATTTATAAGAAAATATACACTCTTTTAAAAAATATTAATAATTATTATAATTAATTATGTAAATGTTTATCAAAAGAGAAAGATAAACATTTACATTTTCACTGTGTATAGGTTACATATTAGTAATTAGGTACGGTTTATTGCTACTCGTTTAAAGAATTTTGTATTTTATGATTTAAATTTCTACACACTATTATTAATTTTAATGTTATACGATGAATACATATTATAAAATCCAATTAGACTGACTATCTGTGTTTAACTCTTTATAATTATAAGATGCTCAGAATCTTTATAAATTTTTTAAAAATAGTAGATCTTCATTTGGTGTAAAAAGAAAATTGTTTCAATTATGATTCTTAATTATTGCGAACAAATTCATATAGCAATAATATGATTAGACGTTGATAAAAATCAATTTTGTTGGTAAAAAATTGTAATCCTATTTTCCTTGATAATTTTAAATTGTATGTAATTTCATTCTTCTTCTAACTTATATTAACAAACACAATTTTGAATTTATCATGTCATTTAATCCACGATATTCTACGAAACATTTATCTAAGAAATGGCGTTTACGTAAGGTATGTTTAAAGACTATTCATTTGGTTATTGTTAAAACTTATATTTCTATAATTATTGACTTTGTATGTATTTTGAGTTGCGGCTTATATCAATATATCATTTTATTGATTTTACTTATACGTAAAGTGTACATATAGTATTTAAATTTAATTTCGAAAACCTAATACAAGATGTCATTAGAATATTATTACATTAAATTTAATAATGATTTCTTATATAAAAATGCTCTTGATGATAAAATTAACTATATTTACGTATAATTATAGTATGTGCGATAATATTATTTACCCGTTTATCTTCTGTTTATTAATTTCTTGTATTTTAAAATTCGTTATATCAATATTATATAAGGCCTGTAATAAAACCTCATTATTTTAATAAATTCTAATTGCAAAGTGTCTTGAAAAATTATGCAAAGTTTTTTTCATACTAACATGTACACTATTTTACAATTTATAACAAACCTATTAACTTAAAAAAAATGGAGAATCAAAAACAATGTACAAACCGACACACACTCACGTATACATATGTACGCAATGAAGAATTTATTATTACAATTATTATAAGAATTAATTATTATATCTGCACAAAGCGGGGAAACGTTTTTTGGAGGTACTTATATAAATAATTTTTTACAAATAATTTCATAAATGCTAGATTATCCAATCGGTCTAATTCTATAATTTAAAAATATTTCTGCTGTGAAAACTTTCCGTGATTTTTACTATCTACTTTATAACGCAAAAATTCTCGCAGTGGCTAACGTATCGAGGGCTTGACACTTTCCCTCGTTTTTCATTCCATCTGCCTTTAAAATGAGCCTTCTTGCTTTTTTCCAGTTAGTCTGTGCTCACGCCGAGGAGGCTGGACATCTCCCCTTCATTGAAAAAACACGCCCTCATAAATTATGGCGCAATTATTATTATTAATTTAGTGTCGGTTTTACAATTCCGAATATAAGTAAAAGTTTATATTTATATATAATATGAACATCTAATATTATAACGACGTAACTATTAAATATATTGGATATGATATCCCAATCTTTTAGTAATTATCGACAGGTTTCCAAGTAACCTTCATCCCTTGTAATTCATAGTTCTTTTGTACATTGAACATTGTACATCACTGATGATTTAATTGAATTTAAGAATTATTTGATAAACTAAATTTTATATTTCATTGTTTAAATAAAATTAACACTAATTTTAATTGTTAATAATAATTATAAATTAATAATAAATTTGAATTGTAATGTAACATGTACTAAATTCTTAAGAAGATGCTCTATCGTTAAAAATTATAATTAATTATTACAAAAAACTTAAGAAGAACAAATTATAGTATTATTCGATTGAAAAATAATTATATAAAATTATGTAGTTACATGGTAACATAATTTTATAGTAAAAGAAGAAGTTTTGGGCTGTTCACATAAGTTCTTACATACTGCTTTCATGTGAATTTAATTATATTTTTTTTGAGTCTTATAAATCTAAGGATACTTGTCGTATTAAACTTAATTTTAAATACGGATTTCTCGACGCAGATGAGTAATTAACATGTGAAACAAAAGGAACAGTGAAACAGCAACAAAGTAGTGCAGATTAAAATCAAAGTCTATTTTACAACACAATTACAATATGTTTGATACGAGCTCACTATAAATACCTCATATATCTGTATATACCGTTTGCTTTTTGACTCGCTGTACCCGATTCAGCTGGACTTCATGGTGGAAAGGATAAAAATAATATAGATCATTTTCACTAATACCTCATACCATATAAATCAGTCGTCAAACGATGGCTTATCTATTTCCTTACTTTTATTGTTATTTGATCCCATCTTATTATATTTATATTTAGCATGCGTGCGTGCTAAAACGCTTTATGCATTGCCCCATCCTATTTCTTTTACCTGTAGTTCAAGATGAAACACATATATTAACCATATTCTTTTCATTTTTCTACAAGATAGATGAAATCAATATTTTATAGAACTAACATTATATTTTCATCAATTTTATCTTATATAAATAAAGTTTCTTCCTACTTGATTTATTTTATGGTAATTTCATATCTGCATTTAACGACGTTTCTTTTAATAATTATAGTTTCTATAATTTACTTGTATATTCATTTGCCAGTATTAGCTGATATTATTATAATTATGCATTACATGAATTATTTTTAAAAATTTTATGTAATTCTACAATATACGTAACTTAATTAAATTATCTAATCACTACAATTAGTTGCGTTTCATAAAATGATTGAATTAAAACTGGATATAGAATATTAGCAAAAAAATTTTATAACTTCATGTTAATATAACTATATAAATATAAATAAAAAAATATATATATATATATAATAGATATCTATCATAAATGATGTAATATAATATTGATACACTACATATATTCACATAATTACGATACAAGTTATTTTTATACACGTTTTCCGATAAAAATGCAGTTCAAAAAAAGATACTGCATGGATTTTATTTAAGAATTTTTATTATTTCATGACCATAAAATTTTATTCGTATTGTATATATTTATATTATCAATATAAATGTAGAGATTTCTTTAGTATAAAATCATATTTTTAATTAAAATTTTTATTCTATTATAAGTAATTACACTAGGAAAATGAAATTAGTTATATTTTTTATATTTATTATGGTTATCTACGTGGTATATGTCAACGGTTTGTATACAATTTAAAACGTATTTAAGAAAACTTACGTTTCTTAATTTTTTCATCTTATGTGTTTTAGGTGATCTCAAAGAAATATATGAATGTTTAAAATATTGTGCCTGTAAGATGTATAATATTTTTCTCTTTATTACTGCTTTCTATACGAAATAAATAAGATTTATCGTCATCTGCGATCATCTAATGACATGTTTTCATTCCCTAATTTTATTTTATAACTAATTTTTGTTATCTTCTTATTCATTTTTATTTTCTACTGAAAGTGCTGTTTTATAATCTGTCATTTTCATTATAATTTAAATTATTTAAATATTTATACTTCTTTAAATAAACTCTATGTAAACTATAATTCACTTATTTTCCATCAGTATCTTCTAGTAATATGTTGTTTTGATACGTCTTTTATTGTAATATAATATTTTAATTGTAATTTGTTTTTGATGTCTTCACATACTACTTTTCAAATAATCAACATTCACCTGTTTCGTAGTACAAAATTGTACTATAGTACAATTGTATACGTAGTACACTATCGTTTTTTTAGAATATGGACTCAAAATATAGTTTAAAAAATATTTTATGTTTCTGTTAAAAACAAGAGTAAAATAAAATTATATGTAAATAAAATAGATCAGTTCAAATATAGAATCAATCAAGAAACGCATTTTTTATTGCTTCATTTTAATATAATAAAATATTTGTAGAAATATTCCATTATTTCTGTCGATTGAAAAGAAAATAATTTTTTAATTTTAGCAAATGTCAAATGCAGAAAACTCTGTTCCGATGGAAAATATAGTAAGTAAAACAGTATAAATATAAGTTTAATTTGTTTTTAATATACTCAAAAACCTTTTTTTCATATTTTAAGCATAACGAAAATTTACATTTGATTTTTTTCAGAAAATTTAGTACATGGTTAAATTTTGAAAGAAAATGTATTATAATTATACACGTAAGAAAAAATTCATATAATGTTTTTATATCTCTAAATACTTATATAAGCAACTAATAGTTCAAATGGAAATAATTTTTGATATTAATGTTAACAATTTTTTTTTCTTTTAAAATTTTTAAAATAATAATGTTAATTTAATCAAATAATTATAAAAGTAGGTGATCATCAGAACTTATGTAAATATACAATATCGATAAAAGAAGAGTTAAATATTTTTTAAAGAGTATGAAAAAAGAGTTTAATAGCATAGTGATCATAAAATTTCAAGAATAAAAAAATTAATTTTTCACGAATTGGTTACATACTGTTAAGAAGCATTCTGTATTTAGTTTTCTAACAAAAGAACTTGTCTTTGATAATATATATAATAGATTTAAAACAAAGAAAAACAAAAAACAGACAAAATGCATTTTAATTTTATTTACAAAGACTGACTTTTAAAATAGCTATAACTTCTAAATATTTATCACACGTGTCGAACTAAGTGTATAACGCAATAATGATTTAAGTTAAAAGAGAAGACGAGTGAAAAACTCAAATACTATAAACGTACGAATTTAAAGCACTTGATTTTTTGACACAACGAAATTTATTCTGAATCAAATATCACTTTTAGTAACGTTATTCAATTTTCATCTACTGCATGCATTTAATTAAGTTTTTTTATTGTAATATTTATTGGCTCGTAATAATGAAATAGTATTTGTGTATTAAGACATTTTTGAGGCTTATTACAGATAAAGCATAACGTATAATTTGAATAATTTGCTATTAACTAATATAACAATAAAGGAATATTTTAGACGTTTTGCTGGTACTATTATTACTTTTTAATACTTTAAAGTGGCAAGTTTATATTCGGTCGGTTTTACATTTATATGAATATTTTATATTCTTATAATTCACAAATATTAATAATGTATTTTTATTTACCACTGATTTTTCAAATAAAAGTGTATTGAGTATTTTATTTTTAAAATAATTTTTCTCTACGTATAGAATAGTAATGGCTTCAAGACTCCTTATATGAATTTAGTTACTTAACAACCGTATATTTCATGACTTCGTTTTTAGTTTTTAGTACTAGAAGCTTAAATGCTTAATTACATTTACTATAATTAAGTATTCGTTATTCACGGTTAAGTAGTTCACAATATTTAGAATATTTTGATTCCAAATTCAGTTGATTAATTTAATAAAAACAATATTTGTTTGAATTTTATTTTAATAGAAAAGTTCTACTACATTGTCTTATCTAATAATTCATAAAATATTAAGAAATTTTAATTAGCAAGTTTTCATATTTTACAAAGTAAAAAACTTAAAATAAAATACAAGTTTGTTTTAAGTATGGTTTTGCACACTAATTTAATTTTTATTATTTTTATTCGTGGTTTTACAATACAGTGAGAATATAAGATTTTCAAATTGTGTAAATAAGGTAATGAAAATATTTATTAATTTTTTAAATGCCTTATCAACAATAAGTGTACAATAAAATAAATATTACAAGATATAAGAAAATATTTTACAATCAGTTTATGTACATGAAGTAACCTTACTGGTATTTATATCTATTTTTAGCATAAAATAATAGAATTTTACTGAGTAGTCAAGTATTATATTCTGAAGTAACACATTTACTTTATTTTGTCAATATACAATAAAATAGAAAATGAAATGTTTAATAATATCTTTATTATTTGTTGCTTCTTATGTTTTATTAATATACGGTGTGTATTTAATTTGGGCTATGTTAATAATGCTTAGTACATTTGGTTGTACAGCTTCCAATTCTTGAGTTATAATATATTTATTTTATATTATTCAGGAACTGCTACTCAGCCAAGCAATTGTGTCAATTTCTGTAAAGGTAAGTATGAATATATAGACTTTCGATATATGTATAAGCATTTTATACTTTCAATGTATTAATAAAATACAATTTGGATAAAGTATTACCTAACGAACACAAAAATCTACTCAATCGAAGATATATATACATTTAATTTACAATTTATATTTGGTATTTTATATCCTTCACTTTTTGGATATTGAGAATTATAGTAGAATTCTTATGTAAAACTCACGTCATCAATGTATACACATTTTTCTACACACTCTCTCTCTCTCTCTCTCACTCTCTTAATTTTTCTCTAAATGACTGTCGTCCAGATTTAAATTTCTCTCGCTTTATATTCAATATCAGATGTGTGTTCCTGATTTTCGAATTTTAAAAATTTTACTTACACCGAATATCGAATATTTCCCGATACTTGACCTTTTATCAAGACTTCGTGCTTTCATCGATTCTTAATTAATTTAATTAGGTATTTATTTTCAACAACACCTGAATTCAATTGATTATCGAGTTTCTATGGGAGTCGTATGTTGTTTAGGTATACGTTACAGCAGTATAAATAAATGATAATATGCAAATAAAAACAAGAAATACAATAGAAAGTAGCTGGTGCACTTAATAAATTTTATTTACTTAATTATTTTTACTTTATCTTGTTATTAAATTAATTTTGGTTAACATTTTTTTGAAGAGTCACAAATATTTATTTCTTTTAACGAAACTTAAAGAATATTAAATTTTTTTTAAATTTTAGCTCATTCTGATTATGGCCAGGCTAAGTGCGAAAAAATTTGTCGTAAATTGTACAAGTAAGTAAAACAATATACAAGATATATTTTCTTTTCATTATATTTTAGACATTATGTATAATTTTTATGAACTGCACATGGTAATAAAAAAAGTTAAATTATTTTTCAGGAAGTCACAAGACAGGTTAAATAAAATATATTCAAAAACGCATTCAAAGCCAAAATAAGTTCACCTATCTGTAATTATTATATATTATAAAATAAATTTATACAATTATTAGAAAAACTATCTACTGCAAATTCGAGTTTCTTATAAAAATCGTATATTTCTTGAAGGTTAGAAATATGTAAAATTTTGAATTTATATCATATATTTCTTTTATAATTCTTATTATTTACCTTAAATACTTTTCCTAATATATAGTATGAATAAATGAAAAATAATTATGCGTATATTGTTAATAATATGTATAGTTTCATGACGCCAATCATTTACTATTATTTATAATCAACAGAGACGTTTCTTAAACAAAAGAATGACTAGAAAATTTTCAATATTCTTATTTGAATATTATTGTAGAATATTATGTAGAAATTATAAAATGGAAAAATATAATCGTGCAGCCAGTAATAACTCTTATCTCTTGTATACACTTTTTAATAGACTTGTTATATGTTTTAAATGCAAATATCAAGACAAAGAAGTCATAGATTAACTTAAGTCCGTTGTACGATTCCAACCCTTCGCACAGCACTTATTTTAAAAGATTTAATTAATTTCAAACTTAAAGCGTCAATTTATAACTATTTACATTATTCTTTTAAATTTGAATGTTTTTAAAATATATAAAAGCTTGTTTTAGTATCATAAAATGATTTTTTATTTGCATTATTAGCATTAAATTTTAGTTTACATTGAGTATTAACTTTATAAAATAACGATTAATTAATTTTACGTTTTTATGAAGTATTTAAAAAGAAATCTGGTTACTTTTAAGACATATATATACTGGGGTTGTGTTATTGTGCATGCGAATTAAGGTGAATAAATGTATTCAAGTAATTCTGCAGATTTTATTTAATTCATTTACTATTTATAAAAATTTTTTCTCAAAAATTTCTAACAATCATTAAGAACGTTAAAAAATATATTAGCTGCTTTCTTATGTTAATTAAGTAATTTTATAAACGCCTTCGATAACATTTTTCTAATTTAAAATGTTGTAACCTAAGCATTTGTTAATTATCTTCTTTTAAATATTAATATTCAATTGACTCTATATCAATATATGTACATCTTTACAGTTGTGCATAATTTCTAATTAAGGATAATCGATGAGCTCAAAAGGTATGGATTTTTCAAGAGAAGGACACATCATTAAAGAAGCTGTCATGGCATGTGTGGACTTTACATTTAACATATTCGAATTATGAAGCAAATCCTTTATTGAAATATTTGATTAATTGTTTTAAATTTATCGAATTCTTTTTCGTAAATGAATATCTATAACTTCTCATGTATGATATTAATTTGTATTTAATTTTTTACATGTACCTTGTTAAACAAATGTCTTCTTGAGAGTCCTCTCGAAACCTCGATATATTTCTTTCTTTTCAATAAATCATCCGTCAAAAATTATTCGACGATACGATGAGCCTTGAGGAAGTTTGCACTTAAATCTGTGCAAAGTGTGTTCAAGATGGCCTTCTTTAGCGTATTACCGTTTTATTTTACGTTCTTCTCAACGGTATTGGATTCTTTATACATGCTCGTTTCCAAATACGCGCAGCTGAAAGCGTCCAGCGACTCTCAATGTCTGCTCAAGAGCGCGAAAATCCTCGATATGTCTAACGAGAGAAGAACCAAACGATCATTCTCTCATTTTTCATCCCGCACAGCCTTCAAAGAGGCCGCTTCTTGCTTTTTTCTCGGATCATCTACGCGTCGAACATCCACGCCCAGAAGACCAAGCGCCTCCCCCTCCCCCTTCGTTGAGGAAACACGCGCTAAGGGTGGCCGAAGTTACAGTCGCTTGTTAATCCAAAGTTTTTGAGAAATTGTGAGAGTAGTGTACATTCGTGTGAAACACTATCTTTTGCCGGTAGAGCAAAGAGGCACGCCCTTTTCATGCGTTTTTTAATCGCGTGAAGGGGAAAACTTGGAAATTCTCCTCGTCCTCGCAGTTGGCTCGTGTGTGGTTTTCGAAATTCTATTTTACGCGTGAAAGTGTGGATCGCATTTTGATATATGTTAGATGTTCGAGGTAAAACGTTATTCAACTGCCGTACAGATTATTCCGTACAGATAAATATGTTTTACGTTCTGAACGGAAGAAACGCGGAATTGATAAGATTTTAAAGCACCGAATTCACGTTTGGAGTTTGTTTCGTACTCCATAATATGTATCTAAATAATTTCTAAAATATAACTGTTATTACCTAATTTAATAATATCACAATAAGTACAATAAGCGGAAACATTGTATTAAATATGCGTAAATACCGTCGCTTCTTCAGTCGACTTGACACGCCGAATTTCACACTGCTTTTTCATAAACAGAATATCATTTCAGAAAATCACGAGATTTTTTTCAAAATTCGTTTTTCAAAATTCTTTCAAAATGGCTGAATCGGATATAAAATCTTACATAAGTTATGTAAGACCTTACAAAAACTCGTAACATAAGTTTTTCCTCGTGACGAAAAACTCGTGACGTTTTAAAATATCAAGTATAGCGAACATCCTAACGAGCATAATCTGATTTATTTGAACGTCCGTAACGATTATTAACGATGATTAAAGTTAAATTAAAATTCAATGAAATCACTCGAAACCCAGGTCCTCTCATCGAGTGAATAATGAATTCCAGCGACTGCGCAAGCGCACATAAATCATTGAGTCGTGAGTTTTGGAGCGCTCTCGAGTGACTTCTCAATCCGTAACGTAGGCTCGTAATACGTGTAAGCGTATAGTGTTTCGCTTGGCCAACCGTGACAGAAAGCCAACGAGCACGAGCACAATGGTTATCGCCCTCGCGCCCGGTGTCATTGTTATGATGTAATAATGGTTGACTTTTTCTTTTGCACGTATGCAGGCCCGCGATCGCGCGATGCCAAATAACAATACTCTTATTTCGTGATTTCGAGCGATTATTATTCACGAGTTCATTCGAACTGCCGCTCACTGCTTGCAAACGTATATTGTAAGTCGACATTCCAAGAACTGAATTTTTTATTACGTACCAAAAAACCTTCGATATCGTTAACACACTTCGCTCTTATACACTATGTCATTGATAAATTCTAAATTACGACTTAAGTTCCATTAGATTTCACGGTAGGCTGTGCCTTACAGGAGTCTCGGAGCGCTCATATTTTAATAAGTTTGTCACGTGGACTTCTATTTAATAAAGCTAAAAACATTCCTTTAAATTAAATTTATTTGAATTGAATTATATCGCAAGAACGTGTACATGTGTTGTTAGACAATATTTTATTTGCAATGATCATTTCAACTTAAATCAAAGCTCGAAGAAGAAATTATTTCACGATTTATTGCCGTACTTGTAACTTTAAAAGTCCGAAACACTGATTTGTAGATCTTTAAAGGGAGGCTCGCTCAAGCAACGCATACATGTCGCATGGTAAAACATGTTTTAAATCATTTCTAATATCCGTAGTAAGCTTTGGCTAATTGCTGTGGATGTTGAAGCAACGAGACTTGCGTACAATATCGCGTAACTTTCTAATAAAAACTATATTCAGAGACGTAACGAGAACGTGAAATAACGCGTATCGGTAGCTTTTCATTTCTCGCGAATAAAATTTTGATCGTCGGGCAAATCTTGTTTTTCTTAAAGGGGGTGACGAGGCGTGTTGAATGGACAGATGGCAAAGGCCGACCCGCACTCCCATCTCTCTCGCTCTTTTTCTTCCTCTGCTAGGATACAATGGAAAAATTAGATGTGATCGCGGCTATGCCACACATGCAAGGGCTGCGGCTCTATAATGAGATGCTGGACTGCGCGTACATCACTCGACTGTATTCGCCAAGTGCACTGATTGTGAATCTTCGGAAGAGTACTTCGATCTCAGCGTGATAAATTTCATAGAGGGATAATGAATAATAGATTTTTCAACGAACGGCTTCCACGAGCTGAGATGCATATGATACGCTTGTACGCTTATCGAAGATATTACCTTAATTATGAAATATAACTTTACGTGACAAAATTAACTTCATTTCTCGATGCAATACTCTTAGAAGAGGTTGCTTGACATATGTGGGCACGTCAAAACATGTTTTTAAAAAAGAATTCTCAAAATTAATTTTTCACCTCGTTATAAACGTAAGATTGCCTCGGTCGCGTATAAAAATATATAAGTGCATGTATAAGTAGAAATATTTGTTTTGACATTTACCACTGTATCAATTAAAGAAAAATACACGAAGTGCCGTGAAGTAACCAAGATTTTTTCAGTATAGTAGAATTTAGTAGAAAAGCAACGTTATTTCGTATAATTTTTTTGAAAAGCGTGTCCTCTATTAATGACTTACAAGGCTATTAAAGCATCGAAAATTTACGACGCTACAAATAAAAATTTATGAGGCATTAGTCTAATGTATTTTATACTTGAAGTAAACTAAAGCTTGCTTTAAAAACCCTCTTGCACTTTAGTTCGAACATCGAATACATTTAAATCAGAGAGAGAGAGAGAGAGAGAGAGAGAGAGAGAGAGAGTAAATATTTGTTTCGTTTTCTAATAAGCCTGTTCTCTTTGCGCCCTAGGGCAGTCGACATCGTGTAAACTTTTCGTAGCACCCGTGTAATCCCGCATTAAGCCTCCCTTGCATACGTACGCAGACTCTTTTCAGACTCGACAACGAGTCGAATAATAAAAACTGCACGCGACAATGGTGCTAAAGCGGCAGTCCGAGTATCGCTAAGCTTTTGAAAATGACTATAGATCGAGGTTATTCGCTACGACTGCGACTTACTGCAAATCTTCCTTTGAGTTTGAATAGAAGAGACCAAGTTAGCTACCGCCGGATCAAATGATTATTCGTGTTTTAATATTCCAAGTGGTAGTCAGCCGAAGAACGAAGGTTTTATTAAAAACTAATTAACGTACTGCGCAGCTAGAAATCGAACGAGTGTTCGGTAACGAGGTGGGAACGAGCTTTCGCGTTAATAAGCTCTCGCATCGACTCGTGCGATAGACTCGATGCACTTGATGCAATGCTCGTTTGCTCGCGTTTCCATGTACTTAAAACTCGAGCGCGATTGATCTAGCGTCGCATGCGGGTCGTCCTGTAAAATATCGAATTAAAATTTACGACTGACTTTCTGCTGCACGCACGATGTCAAGCTAACCCAACTTATAAAGTTACCCCAAAAGTGCAAATTTTCGCGTGTAAAAGCGCTCGCACGGACGGCGCGCAACGGCTGTCAGTGCTGGAGGGTTCGATCGCGATCACTGCAGAAATCCCCAGGGCGCACCTCCCTTCCTGAAAAGCGAGGTGCGCGCGTTCGTTCAACCCCCGAAGCCCGAGGACGACTCGGCGTAGCTTAGCCGATATATTTCCGGGCTCGCGACCTTAACGAGCAGCTCTCCAGCGGTACCGGTAGCCCCCCTCGAGCAACTTATTCCCCTCCACCCTGGGCATTCTTCAAGTAAATTATAGTCTTGAATGGCAGGCCCGGTGGGGGGTTGACTGGCACGCGCTCGCCTCGGCCTACACCTGCCCCCACAGACATCTGTCCTCGTGTGCCGCGGCCGCAGCTCGCGACTTTCGACTCGATCCTCTATTGTTGCGAGAGAGCCGACCGACGCACCTATTATCACCTACTCCCTCGTTTCTCCATCGGAGGGAGTCACATAGATAGTAAGAGTGAGAGAGAGAGAGAGAGAGAGAGAGAGAGAGAGGTGGGAGAAGAGCGAGTATGCTTGCGTGTATTCAATAAACAATTCCCGGCTGGAAATTCGTGAAGCAGATGAGACAATAGAGGCAAGAGATGCCAACAAATAAGACCCGACACCTGTTTAAGACGCTCGAAGAATAGAGTTGAAGGATGAGGGAGAAGAAAAGTAGTGTCAACTAATTTAAAAATGAAGTCATTTCTTTTCTTAAGGCCTTTGAAAAGTCACAAAGTATGCTGATCAAGTAACATGAGCTCGTTATGAAAATCAAGTTAAAAATCTGATAATCACGGCTTTCTTATTCTAAATACCAGTTTCGTTAGCGATGATGCGTATAAAAAGTTTTAATTTACCGAAAAGAGAGGCAGAATGATGGATTTGTCGTTTGTGCCGGTAAACCTTCTTCTAATTAGTGTCAATTCGGAATGTATGCGTAGTCATGATAATCAAAGCATAGTTTTTTCATTACTCAAATTCTACATTCGAGTTCCAAAAATATTTTTAAAAAGACCTTCACATATGTCTAATTCAAATTACAATTTTTATCATTGAACATACGAACACCTATATATACAACATTCATTGTTCACAATGAAATATTGAATATTAATTATTTATTTACTGATCATATTTATAATTGACGAACGTCAAAGCAATTGCTTTTTCACAATGGAAAAATTTGAAGGTTTTGTTTCGAACAACTGGAAGTGGAAACTGCATTAATAATGTCACTAGATCTACATGAGTCTACGAATTAACTTATTTCACGAAACTTTCATTGTTTTTTATTATAAAAACTTTGTGATTATAACTAGTGCAATTATTAGAACATCGGCTTTGAACTTGAATTAGAAACTATATATTTTCTTGTACAGTGATTAAATATTTCAAAAGTAATATGAAAATTTCTTTGATAGAAATTAACATATAGTCCTTCCAAGTTTAGATAATATTATTTTATATTGCACTATACTACTTCATTTTTTTGAGAAAAATTTTAATATTATTATATTTTACACCAATGAGTATAATGTTTATAAACGCTGAGTTTCTATAGAAAAACAGTATAAATAAGAAAAAGTTCTGTAGCATAGTGCATAAAATATTATTTAAGATTAAATTATTTGACGTTTTTCATAATGAAGCCGCTGTACATATAAATAAAAATAATAAGAAATAATAAAAGGATGTTTTTTTTTTTGTATAATAGATAATAAAATTAATTTATGTAAATAACGAAAATAAAAAATTCACGTATTATTAGCTAATTTCCTTTTAAATTTAATGTATCGACACGAATAATGTGACAATAAATATATCTAATAAATATGTCAATACTATAGACTCTTCAAATGTTACATTCGTAGAAAAATTCCATTCTAAGCAAATATTGTCAATAGCGTTTTTTTTTAATTTTTTCAAGCAATCACATGTAATAAAATTTTTTAACAACTTATATTTGGTATAAAAAGATATTAATTCATAATGCTTCTAATCATTACTTGAATATTTTCACAAGTATAGTCGTTTATATTTGTTTTTAAGCGAAATATTGTTACTTTGTTCCTTAGAGTGATCTTGTAATTCGAAAAAGGACTCTATTTAAATAAAATTTACAATATGATACATTTACTTTTCTAAGTTAAATAATTCTTTCTAAAAGAACATTTATTAAATATCCTAGATTATGATGAAATTTATATTTTATAAAATGACATGGATAAAATTGCCTCGTTGATTACAATGTTTTGTTTCGACTGCTTTCTAATTCTTTCGCTAAATAATACGAAACTCAATGATTTGACAAGGAAAACTATTTACCTTATGAAATTTTACATTTTCAACAGTAAAATTTTAATCAGTAAAGCTATATCGTATAAAAATTTTTATAATGTAATTTTAATAAGTCATTACCAATCAGAGCAGATTTCGGAAATTATAAGAAACATTTTTCAAATGATGTTATTAACCAAGTCTAAAAGAACATCATCAAGCAATGGCATGTGAAATAATTGCCATACGCATTCACGGCAAGAAATTATGAATACTATTTGCATATTGCACAAGCAGAAAAATAATTTATATTATTAATTTAAGTCGATAATAATTCGTATACGTATTAGTTGGAATATAATTTTATTTACACACATTGAGAAGAAATTTTTAAAATAAACTTCCTTCAGTACTTTAATATATCATATATTTATATTTATATTACTATAAACATACGTAAATAAACAAAATAATATAGATCGATTGTATAAAATATTTATTTTCAAAATGTAGTTTGTAAAATTATCAATAAAGAATTATAATTAAAGGAATAAATATTTGTCATAGTATTGATGTACATTAAAAAAAAAATTATGTTTAATGCGATGAAATTGTATAATTTTTTCTAATATATAATTATTATGTACTTTAGAACCTGAAGTGAATTATTTTGTTACAAAGTTTACATCACGAAGACTTTACATAATTTAGTAATGTTAGTTTTTTAAGGAAAGTCACAACTCAAGCTTGAATATTCACGTCAATATAATAAAAGCATCGAATATGAGATAAGCTGTTTATTCCACCCACGTCATGCGAATGTATTGTTCATCGTTGTAAACGCAGTACATGTAATAAATTTAGCCGCTCTTAACACCGTGGATCTATCGAAGCGTATAAGCTTGGATGATAGACGTTACAAAAGTTTACTCTATGCTTCAAGTATTTTATTCTTTTACGAATATTTTTTCCATATTTATACATCGATTTAATATCTGTCCTATCATAGAAGTACAGTATACACATCATTTTAAGAAAGATTCTTTGTTATTTACGTATTTTGTTCGCACAAGTAAGAAGCTTTTAAGAGAATACATGTACGAAGCTTTATTTATTACCGATTACATATTAATCGTTTTAATATCTCAAATCCATGAATTATCTTACATTTCTAAAATACCAACAAAATAATGGGACTGTGTATTTTATATATGTGGACGATAAGATATGTTAAAACTCTGATAAAACTGTATCTTTCAATTGACATACAAAAGGACGGCAATACAAAAGGAAAAACAATAAAAAGCATAAATTATTAGAGTTGTACATTTATTGCAGGCTGTTAGAAAAGTAAGGATGACAGATAAAGAAAAACTTGTTTTGATGTTCGTACCATTAAAAAAACAACCTTTAATACAAATACTTCTACTCTTTGTTTAACGGAATGAAATTGTCGTGAAATCGTGGTTTATATATTAATATAAATCTCGGAACGTGACAATTCGAAAGAGAGAGAGAGAGAGAGAGAGAGAGAGAGAGAGAGAGAGAGAGAGAGAGAGAATGAGAGGAACAGTTTCGGTGTGGCCTCATGGTGCCGGACGCCCATGTACGCGCCTTGGCCAAAAAGCAGCTTTGTTCCCGGTTTACCACAAAAGCCTGCAAATGTCGAGCAACAATGGTGAAAAAGCTGGCTCTCTATTTCTAGTTCTCCCTCTCTCGTTCTGCAAGAAACATATCGCTAGAGAGAGAGAGAGAGAGAGAGAGAGAGAGAGAGAGAGAGGGTTTGCATTCAAAACAGATGCGGAAACACGATGCCTGATGCCTTTGCTTACTGCCTTCTCCTGAATGCTCTCCCTCTTTTTCTACGAGCTCTGGACGTGTGTCTTGGTTCAAAAGCATGAAATAGGTTTTTCAGCCTTTTTAAAAGGAAACCGAGTCGAGCACGTGCACGTTAAAGCGCGACTCTACGATGTAACCGTATTTATAATAGCTCCCTGACAGAGTTTTAACGCTGTGCTAATTGCTTTAGAAATCACGTGGTCCTCTCTGCGTTTTATATTATACTTTGTAAATATTGACTGAGCGAAGTGTCATCTGTGCAATAATAAAAAATTATTCATTACAATCATGTGCTTAGTCATTAATAACTTTAATTTCAGCTAGATCTGGAGCTGTAACTGGTATCACAAAATAAAACACAGAAATAAGTAACAATTTGAAAATCTTTGTCGTCATTAAGAAATAGTACGGAAAACTTTTAAATTTGACATTTTTAAAGCAATAGTCACAATAGAAGAGAGACTTATTTAGTTTTATAAAAGGAAATTATTTTGCCTTCGAGTAATATCGAAATTTTGAAAATTGAAAGTAGATCGAGCAGTGGACAATTTTGCAAACATCCGGGTAAGATCAGGTTTCCATAAATTATGCTTTTCCTTTCAATATTGCATCCTGATGTAAATCGAATTAGGCCTAGAATAGTTTTTTAGTCTATCTTGAGGATTTCTTCCATCGGGAGTTAACCAGAATATAATCAGTCTCAGAATGTAAGTTTTTTTTATTATACACAGGGTATAAATAATAACGAGTCTTATTCGTAATACCTGTTTCTTGTAAATATTAACAATTAAAATCTGCATGCGTTTATCTAGATTTGAATTGGTTATCCATGTACACTTTATAGTTTATTACGGTGTATACTTAGTTTAATAATACACACGTCTTTTGTAATGAAAGTTCTTTCATAAATTCAATTACCAGTTACTACTTTTCGAGTACATTATTCACTCAATAGTTTTTAATTAATCGATAAGCGAATGAATTGATTCTTTCTCTTTCTCGCACCCTCATTTTCTTTCTCTTATTTTACCACGCTGTTTCATACATTTTGTATGAATCCAAAGATGTATATTGCATAGCATTTATATTTACAATTCGCATTTTTACAGTTAATTTATATACAGTCTCAACTAAAACAAGTTTCTTTTTTCAACTTTACATTTCACGTTCGTTATTACTGACTTTGCTAATTAGGGACGGACTGAATATGTTGAAAATGCTGAAATTATTTGTGTTAAATAATAAAAAGTTTGAAATTTGTCGTAATTTATAGTCCTTTACGATTTCTTGGAATTTATCTATCTACAATACATTGCAAAGCATTTATTTTATATTTTAAGATATTAAAAATTATTTGTATTTCCTAATAGTGAATATTGTTTCACTTGGAAAAAACTATTTGGCATTTCGTATAATAAAAAATTGTTCAATTCAACATTGTAGTTGTAATATATAATACACATAGTTTCATGAAATTGATATGCACGTGTAAAGAATGAAATACTGGAAAATTTGCCACGGTTTTGACCGAATGGTAGAAAATGTTTGATTTCAATCGAAGAAAATTCATCGATTAACTTAAGCGAGAATGACATTAATTTACAGTCTATTGATACGGATTGATGAAAAGACGATGTACATTTCTTTTCCATTATAAAAAACAATATTCTTTGGCGGTGTAATACTGATAATGAATCAACCACGAAAGTAACGATAAAGAATACCTTTATGCAAACTTTGGAAATTGTATTGCTTTTATGAATTCTCATTAAGCGTATCCATTATACATTATAAATAGAGTTACAGTTTTGCAACAATCAAGCCATCAATGAAATCCAAACGAAACGGAAGCTTTAAACTGAAAAAGTCGCGAAAGCGAGCGGCTATAAGCCTAAGCTTCGCTGTAGATGGAACTCCCCCAAGTACCGAAATCGCGTGACAATGGCGAACTGCAACAACGGTACGCGCTGCAAGCGCACGCAGTTCGGTAAAGTACAGCCCAATTCGAGTAATTTATCATCGATTAAGTGCTCAACGATCGGTCAAGGCAATTTCACGAAAATTTCCAGAACGACGGAAGAGAAGAGGGAACGCGTGGCTCTAGCGCGCGAATAATGCGACGACACGACGTGGACTGTCCCCTTCCTCTCATCCAGGGTGGTGAACTCTCTACGGGGGAGCGTCGAGACACCAGTATGTCACCGCGCAGACCGGCGGCACCCCAACACAATGTCGCGCGCGTTCTCGCGACCGATCGATATGCGCACTCGACGGAAACGACCCGCAGTAAGCTCGATCAAAGGGAAATCACGGCGCGCCGCACCGGGCAATCGTGGGTGCTGGTGGGGGGCCTGAAAAAAAAAAATGGAAGCTCGCCTATTTTGAACCGCTTTTACTTCTACACTTCGGTCAGCGCGAGCCCGATGCTTTCAAATTTCCCCCTTGCGCTTTTCGGGAGGAACTTTGATTTTATGACTGTTAGCTTGAAACTGGACCAGCGTCAATGTCGATTTGTTGTCCGGGTGGTAAATATTGGTGATATCTTGGGGGAGTACTTGCAACGCAAACGTCCACTGCATCTCAGACAGTAGGATATTGTTATATCATTCGCGTGTACAATTTAGCAGCATTAAACCGCATTGGCATCGATGTTTCTATCGAGATCTCTTGTTGAACCTTGAACTTATCCGAAGCTCTTCCAGTGCTCCTAACTCAACTGCGGATATGTTAAATACGTACAATTCTCGTCTCTTTCAGTTTCAAAGCAAAACGAAATTTGGAAAATATTGAAAAGCGTATGATCGCAACTGCAATCCGAATTGAATCGCGAGAATTCGATAAGAGTGACCACAGCATATTATTAAACATATTATTCCATTGTAAATAATTCCTAGTAAAAGCAGTTGCGAGTATCAGTAATTCGGTTTTTACATCGACTAAGGCAGTTTCTAAGGCTGCGGTAGTGCAAAATTTTCATTGCAGCATCGCGAACAGCTTATTAAAGAGAGCGAAAAATATTAAAACATACTTGAGCTCGCGATCGCATTTCCAGCAGACATCCATTATTCAAATTTATAACAATTGGATCAATAATAAAATCGAGGTATTTATTACACGTCGGCGTGTAATATCTTGAATATTCTATCGCTGAAATTCGTAGAGATGCCCTCGAGGTGATCTAAAGTATAAAGAATTAGCAATTTCTCATTAATCAATTTCCAAACTCCTAATGGCATTGGATTTCGTATTTCGTAAAAAGCGGAATTGCGACAAAAACGGACTTTATCTCCCTCTCCCTTCCGAAAATCTGACACCTTTGGGCCGTCTGTCGCGCTCTCTCCGGGACTATGCACACACTGATATATCGCTCGCATAATAGTTCCATTGAAGCATTACCATTATTTGTGTGATTCAGGGAAACGATCGGGACGTAGCGCCGTTAACGGATTCGATGCAGCTTGCGCGCACTGTTTGCAAATAGGCCTCGCAGCTTCTAAGCTGTATTGATTAGCCGCTAAATACTATAACGAATTCGCCAACTACGCGGCTACTACAATGAGAAAAGCAAGTGTTTCTTCGTCATGGTCGTAAATAAAGATGCACTCTTTTATTCTCTTTAATTCAAATATCGTTCGAATTAATATTCCGATAAGAACACGTTTTTATTTCATTCCGTTATCATAACGCACGTCAAAGAATTATTTAATTATTTTGGACGATGAAAATGTAGGTTTGGTTAGTTTAAGAAATTTGACGTTATACTTGAACAATTTTTTATCGCTCTTAAATAATACCGTTTTGACTCGTGGATTTGATTTGTCACAAGGATATTCATTTTTAGTAAACGTTTCAAAATAAATTACTCGTAAAGAAAAAACGAAATTTCAAACACAGTAGCATTATTCCCTGTGAAACTGTATCTGTTGTCGTATATTATTGTTTATTCAAAAATTCACTTGCGAACAAATATCTTTCATGCGAATAACGAGTTTCTTCAATGTTTCAATTTTTTTTTTATTTATTTTCTCACCGCAATAGCAAACGGTGCCTATATTTTTCCATATTTAATACTTCAAATTTGATAAGATAAATTGAAAGGCACGTTCGTTGCTCAATGAATACATGAATTGATTGTAAAAACTAAAATTTAAACTAAGAAAGGATATTTTCACGACGAGTGATACTTAATTCAAATATTACAAGAGTCAATATCGTTTTATGAATGTCAATTTTTCCTCGTTCAACGATATTCTGATATTAAAAATAACCCATTCCTTTAAATAAGGTCTATATTTTCGAAGAAACATTTGAATATTATTATTCCTTTTTTATATTGCCTCACACAAAACAATATAAGTTGATACATGTATGAGCTACCTAGCACTCGAACTCGATTCATTCAAACGCGAACAAAATATTTTCTTTTCGTCGCAAGTGTCAGTCGCGCCCCTGTTTATATAGATCTTTCCGCGGTGTGTTTCTGCATTTGATCGATCAGTTATATTTATTTTCAAAATACTTGGATTAGTCTTATGCGCGAGTGTTTTCAGAAAAATTTGAAGCTTCGAGTCAATAGGCCAATTTTCATGTGCTCCTCTCTTAAATCTCCAAAGTCAAAACTCGTGGAAATAAAGCGCATTAAATATTTTATTCCTTTATTACTGCGGCTGAGGTCTTTGTAAATATTTCATTTATCACGTTACAAAGATAATTACAAAGTGAAGGCTCAAAAAATTAAAAATAAAGTACTCGAATAAAGTAGTAATGTCTAATAAAAAAAAAAAAAAAAAAAAAAAAAAAAAAAAAAAAAAAACATTCGTATTTTTAAGTCGAAACTTTTACTTCTGGTGAGAAATCTTTCGAAGTAAGAATTCCGATTTATTTCTACGTAATAATTCACGAGTTTTGGAGAAATATTGCGAAAACGCTTTCTTCCATTAAATTTGATCTACAATATTTATAATATTAGAAATAATTTCAGTAATAATAAACAAGAGAGAAGTAATATTATTAGTATTAGTAATAATAGCCTATGGGATTATTTTGCATTAATGTAAGAATTGATTTAAAATTAACATCTGGCCTTAAATGAAAATTTCATTTCAGAAGATAATTTACCGTCTTCTCCACTCTATTGTTGCGAGTTTATTTTCAAAAAAGCCTATACACCAACAATATCTGCAATTTCCAGCTTTGAATTAAAAGTATCGTAAACGCGAGAGAAAGAAAGTCATCTTTTATCGAAGCTCATTCGTGTGATGATGCGTTTATTAGATGTCGTTGGTGCGCGCGTTAAAAATCATGACCAATGCGTAATCCGACGGATTAAGTTTGTTGAATGGCTGATACATCTGGTACTATGGCAATTTTCTACAATAGCGTCACGCGTTCGCACTGATTTCAAACTTTGTTTCGGTTAAGGCACATTGTATCGAAGGAAAAGGGAAATTATGTGAAAACCGTCCTTTAATGATATTGTCAGCATGTTTTTCTTGGAAGGCATTACCTTTTAGAACCAAGATTTAACAATAACGATAACAATAATAAACATCAACTGGCATTCCATTTTGTAAACATTTCTTAAGATATTCAATAAAATGTTTGTAATTTTATCGTGTTTTTTCTTAAAACAAACTTTTTTTATCAACTGTTGCAACAATTCATTAGCAACAATTTTGATTTATAGCTGTAAGCGGTTGATTTAGATGCAATACTTATAAAAGTATCTGTCGCGCATTATTAAGAACATTTCTTGATTCTCAGGTGGATTTATGAAAACTTTAATGAAATGTATCGAGAAAATAAAAAAAAAACAAAAAAAGAATAAATAAATCAAACAACTTCTATTTACGAGGATATAGATTGATCAATGGAAAAGTCATTAGTATTTAGATAAAATATGATTTATTGATAATGTATCGATTCTATACAAAAATTATCCTGGATTCTCGAATGTCGCTATACAATAGTATATAAGAGCACTAATAAAGGCGGCATTGCCACTGGCCTTAAACTTACACATATAGAGCAATAGTCAGGATAGAATTGAGATCATTATGATTATGATCAATTATGATCGAGATCGAGAATCGATGACATTCAGTATCTTATTCGTGACTAGACAACGAAAGGAACGTAGAACTTTGTGAAAGTCTTTTGATGATCTTTGGAGCTCTTTGTGTTTCTCTCGCAAAAATAGAGGATTTACCTTACAAAGTAGATAACGATAACGCTGCGATACTTGATAAAAATTTTTAAAACGCAATTATCAATCAACCTTAGCAGGGTTTACGATAATTCTTTTGTTAATGACATTATCGATACTTAAATATTACTTTCAATTATTTTTGGAGGAAGTTTCTGAAATTGCTTTTGTAAAACGTATTTTATTATTTCCTAATGTATAACAAGTATTGTTTAAGGCTGAATTTTTATCAAATAAAGTACTCATTCTCTCATTACAATGTCGTATACACCAATTGGAAATCAAATGCGATTAATATATTCTTTATTTGATAAAAATTAAACGTGATTTGATCCCTTCATATCTTCTCATCGATGAATCATCCAAAGTCAAAGCTTATTTACATTCGTTATACTATTTAGTGTAAAACTATACATACATATTTTAATTATAATTACTCGATCGATCAAAAATAAAATTTTGTACGATCTTAATTAGAAATCCGAAAAAATATAGTACTTTCTCGTTGTATTTAATATATAATTTATCTTTAGAAAAATATTACCGATTCGCATGCTTATGTTCCTTCTAATTACATAAGAATCCCGGTTGTCACAACGTCGTATCGAGTTGGGTTTTCAAGGTTATGAAAAGCGGTTGTTGTTTATTGACAATGCAATAGTTAACCTCAACCATTAAACAGAATGTACACAGAAGCGCTAATCCTACAGTCGCGCTTTAACTCTTTGTGAAGTTGCATCCGCGCGAAAAGTCATTCCTCTGTACGATGTCCGTCGAACTGTACACGGATGGGCTACTCCTCAAAAATATGAATTAAGTCACTTGCAGGTGGCCTCACTTACGAAATAAATACGTTCGACCATCGCGACTCAGCACTAGAGGCACTGATAAACGTCGTGCCTGTCGTAATGATACAGTCTCTGGTCATAGCAAGTCGTCGAGCCTGTATAAGCCACGTGATTGGCCGTTTGGGGTATTTGCTGGTGCTGCTGTTGCTGCTGCATCTGCAGTAGATGTTGCTGCTGCTGCTGCTGCTGCTGCTGTTGCTGTTGCTGCTGTTGGGGATGGTGGACCTGGAGATGCTGGGGAGGACTGACGCTCTGATCGCTCGAGTAGCAGTCGTACTCCGAGGGCCAATCGAGCTGGTGGCCAGTTGCCAAGTTCGGGCAGTAGACTCCTGCGAGGGGATGACCTCCGGGTCCGAGGCGCTTCTGCGCAGCGACGGCGCAGCTGCCCGTGGACGAGGTAATCATGTTGCCGCTCTCGCCGATGCTCACCGTCACGTTACCCACGCTGAGGGTTATCTCGCCGGCGGGTGCAGCGCTGCCAAGAGTCTGTTGGAGCGCCCAGATGTAGTTATGGGCGAAGCGGAGAGTCTCGATCTTGGTGAGCTTCGTGTCCTCGGGGAAGGTTGGCAGTGCCATGCGAAGTCGCTCGAGGGCGTCGTTCAGTGTATGCATGCGGTGCCTCTCACGGTCGTTCGCCTTGATGCGTCGGTTACGTTTGATGCGCAGGACCTGCACATGGCCAAAGGAGCACGATTTACAGATTTACTCGGAGCGAGAAACAATTTTACCTTTTTCTTTTAGCAGAGTAATGATATTCTTGAAATGTTGTCAAAAATTACACACGTTACAAATTTGAGTTTATAAGGAATTCATTTGCTCAAGACGTACAACTCGTATTGAAATGAACTTTCTGTTTAGGATCGCTTTCGATGCAATGAAATCATTGATGTTGGTGCCGTTTTTATAGATTTACATGAAAATTAAAAATGCAGTTGCGTGTGGTGGAATGCACTATTATTCGAGCGAACGTTTACAATTTAGCGTCTCGCCGAGTCGAATGAATTGATATTTGATATTTTAAAATATTCGTGAGTTTTATAAAACTAAAGGACTAAGCTCTGGTTGTTTTTCGCAATGTTGCGAATGCTTGAATAGCGCCCAATTTATTAAAATTTTGTTAGGTATTATTTTTGTTAATATATTTTTGTTAGGTCTATTGCGATAATAAGAATACGTAACCGTCGAAACAACGCACTTAAAAAATTAAATGAAATTATTTTTGCTCGCATTTTTTTCTCAATTACTCTCTCACATTGTGCAATTGCACTTTACAAGGACTACTTGAATTGGAGAAAATTTTTTGTCGCAATAATTTTAAGTTAGAAAACCGGAAGAGATGATATAAATAATCCGTTATTCGGAGTAGCATTATATTCCGTCAGAACTATACAAATCTAAAAGAAACTTCTTTCGCCCTCGTATACCTCCATTGAAAATGTGGTTAAGTTATCGTACATCGGCACACCGGATGCAAGTTTCACTTTCGTATGACGAAGAGATGAAATAAATAAGCGACGCACTTCCGCCTGAAATAAGAGCGCAAAAGATAAATGGCGTTTTTCTTACCTGTGTGGGACTCTTGCAGCGGGAGTTGCGTGTCTTCTTTCGCTTCTCTTCTTTGCCGCTGGCGAACATTAGTCTATCCGCCGGTAGTTCGTGCTTCGGCGACTCAAAACTGACGTCGAACCCCGAATCCGAGGAACTCGATAACTCGTCGAAGCCGCCCTCGCTACAGTATGAATACTCCGACGACATGTTGAGCATCGGTTGCTGAAACACCATTTACGTGGTTTCCTTTTAAACGAGTTCCCGTTTGGGTTTCATCCATCAAGACTCATTCGATATTATGAAAAAAGTAGGAGATTAATTAAATAAGAAAATAAGAAAATAAGAAAAAGCAAATTCCTTCGTAATGTACTTATAGCAGCATTGTTTTTAAAAGAATTTGTTAATCAGACAGAAAAGCTGTGTAATTTATTAATACCTAATCTATCCGATCGAATAGAAGATTGGTCATCGATACGAAATGCACAGGAAGAGCAATAAAGAAAAAATAAAACAATAGTCCGCGTGACTCGTGAGTCGACCGCGTTATTCCACGAGTATTTCCGCGCTTGATAATACCTTCACAGATTAAAAATCCTTGAAATCCGGAGATTCAGAACTTGGCTTCGTGGCACGCTGTCCACCTCACAAGGCACTCGCAGACGATACGATCCCCGGCACGAGCACCGGATGAAAACATGCGCCGTGTGCGGCAACGAATTTTCGACTGTGGATGCGCCTGTGGCCCGCAACGGGCATATATAGCCCTTGTGGGGTGTTTCGTGCGCGCCCTACCCCCTCCCTAACGCTACGCGCACCCCGCAACCGGCGGAACCCGCCCCGTCCTACCCCCACTATACCATCAGCGAGGGCTCGACGGCCACCGGCTGCAGTAGAGGTGCCGACGCGTGCCGGTATGCGCATGCGCCCTCTTTCCACGAGTTTTGAGCTTTCGAGGTTGATTTTGCACCGCCTTCGGCCTTCCGCGGAATTTGCCAGAACGCGTTATCCTGGATGGATCGAATCTTGCTTCACTATCGCTCCTTCCATACTTTACTATCCCCCGACCTTCGTTTGTTGACGACTTCGAGGAGAGGTTCATACGACTATTTCGTCGTATGAACGGTACAGCTTGCTACTTAAAATTAATGGATCCATTTTCAAGCTTTTAATGAAAGATCGAATGGTCTCCCGCGTGTGATCGCAATCTCCTATGCTGATTGCACTTTACATCTAATTGATATGTGACCGAATATTTTATTATACACGATGCTCTTGTCATTCGCCAACAATGAGACGCATTCGCCCGTGACTAAAAGTAAGTACACGATAATCCCATAAAGTGAGCAGCCATGTGTCACACTGATGATAATCAACTGATAAAGCTTGTATTGAGTGCCGGTCGACAGGTAGCTCTCATTCTAATACTAATCCATTTGCTTCTGCTTATTTACGCACTGGTTTTATTTTTATATCGTTGGTTTTGAGATAAAACTACAGTTAACGGTTTTTTTGATAAAATGTTTATTCGGTTTGAGAAAATTCTCTTTTACATCGAGCCTTTGGATTTCACACGATACGTTTCGTTGAACTTACGTTTTATTTCATTTTTATCGATGTATTTTGTCGTTTCTTTATACTTAATAAACTATTTCCGACTAGGTTCTTAATAAGAATTAAGCAATGACTGCTTACGATTGCTTACGATACTAATTTCAATTTTTTGTGAACAAGCTCCTCGAATAAAGTAAGAATCAAAGAACGCGTTTGCCTTCGAGTGTAACTTGCGTTACATTATGGATGAATTGAAGAATTTGCTTACAGTTAGGGGTAAGATAAATATTTTTTAATATGCCGCTACATGAGTATCAAATTTTGCGAAAGATACTTCGAACGAATGATGCCATCAATTTCAATCACACCTTATTTATCTCGTTTCTACGATACGGATTATGTATCTCGTAATCCGATACGTTCAAATATTTGTTCAACACGTGTAATTTTGTCGATATTCTCTTTATTCAATAGATTTTCATTTTCACGGCAGCCAGTTCGAAAAAAAAGGAAAAAAAAGGAAAATTTATCTGTCAGTGTCCCGTACATAAAAATTGTAAATGGTCGAAGCGAATTGTCCTGCAGTCATGTACATCTCAAGTGTTTGTTCACTGATTCTGGTTATCTTTTGTGTCATGCATTCGTTGAT
Organism: Wiebesia pumilae; assembly: GCA_018907045.1. Taxonomy (NCBI): domain Eukaryota; kingdom Metazoa; phylum Arthropoda; class Insecta; order Hymenoptera; family Agaonidae; genus Wiebesia; species Wiebesia pumilae. Next base: position 5,996,025 of record JACCHZ010000192.1, read on the forward strand.
GCGTAGATATGGTACAGCCTTGCACCATTAAACCAGGCACTATTTTTGTACTTATGTGTACTCTAATAAGAACGATCTTTTTTAATGCTTGAAGGAACTAATAAATGAACTGAATGGTAAAAGGAACAGTACATTGTATTCAAGAGGAAAAATGGAAAATGAAAATGACTATCAGAGAAAGATCAATGAAAAGTTGTTTAACGCAAAAATTTGTAATGCTATAAAGAATGGAAAAAAGTTCATGTACAAATAGCTTGACTATTTAACAATAATTTTCATGTACTATCTACTTATGAGAAAAATAAAAAATGAAAACTAAAATTTAATAAATACAATAATCGATGAAATTCTAAAATTATGCGGTTTTAATTAGACGGTAATATATAGAAATAACTGCTCTCGGATTGCAATGAATTTTTCGAGAGAGATTCGAAGGATTATAATAAAAAAACAATTCTTTGGATTACATAATTTTTATTGATTCACAAAGTAAAAATTTATGAATCTATCAAGGTCCTTATGAATAAATATAATTTTAAATAACATTTTTAATCTGAAACACAATGAGGCTACTTGTCGAAAGCAGCATCATTATTTTATAAATTCATTAGCTGATTATAAGGCCCAAGCTGGTAAAATGCGTACAAAAATTAATTAAAAATCAAAACAATAAAAATGTTATTACAACGACTATAGAGAAGTGTGACGTGTATGAAAATGCCATCAAATATTCAAAAAATTATTTCAAAATTTTGTGCAAATATGATGGCATGGTTAAATTTTTATTTTAATCTTTAATTTGCAAATAGAAAACATTAAAATACATTTTATGTAGATTTTTATCAGTTTAATATATCTACTATATATTATTGTTACTGATATATCTAATATTTTAATATGTAAACTACAATGCTTAATTTTACTCTAAAGTTTTTGTGACAATAGCGACCTTACTTAGATTGTATTAGGTTCACCATATCATTTTCTCATCTTGCAAGAAATGTAGCTCTATATGTATACATTTGTTATTATTAAGTATTCGATTATCGTAACTAAATTATAGCGAAACAAGAAGAATTTTATAGATTCGCGACTTGTGCGTGAGCGATTTGAACGAACGAACGAATGAACAAATGGGTTAATATAATTTAATGTCATTATTTAGATAAATTATGCGCAACAAGCATTTTTAAATTATAGTGCTTTAATTATATTATTTCTATGTAAAGAAAGATAAGCTACCATCGCTACGGATACGACTCAAGAAGGTCAATGCATTATCATTGTACCAAAAGATAATACCGCTGGGATATTAAGTAAACATTCGAAATCTGAAATCGAAATAGCCTGGGTAAAAGAATCAATTGAATCAGATGTTTGAAGAATGGAATAGATGTAATTAAAATAACTTGAATTTTTTCTTCTTTCATTATTATTTGCATTGTTGTTGTTGTTGTTGTTGTTGTTGTTGTTGTTGTTGTTATTACCGCTATTCATTATTTTATCGATCTGTTTCCTTTTCCATTTACGTTGATCCGATGAATGTTATCATCGGAGGGAATTTATAAAAAAAATCAACTTACTTGCAATAAAATTATGGCATTCTAGATGGATTTGATATTCGTTCCCGCATTAGCGCGCGAAACTTTTCTATCCGATCAAGCGTTTTATTTACGCGTATACATTGCGATTGCTTACAGAAGAAAGGGTGTCAAAAGTGTTCGATTGGCTACGAGGTACACATTCTGTGACTAATCGATGATTCGACTTGCCTGCGGGATTATTTATAAGTATGGGATATTTTTTATTCCTGATCAATCGATTACATCGGATTCGGTGTGTTGAAAAATTTAAGCAACGAACACCACACTGACTTGTTGCCCTCTTGCATTAAATGCGTGATGCTCACTAGGCATTGGTTATCATAATATCAGAACGGAACACATTTTATTTGCTCAGATAAATGTAGCATCAAATGTGCCGATATTTTATACATGTAAATATCAATAACTGAATTAAATAAGTAGTTGTTTCTTTTTAAGTGAAATAAAACATTTGCATTTTAAGCACTCGATCTAGTTTACGTATTAGTGCGACCGTTAAGAGTAAGAAAATATTTAGAGTACGATGTAATCAGGATGTATTTCATAATTTGAGAAAAACAACTAGAATGATATTTTTACTTAATTTCAGTACTCAATTAATGTACGACTTTCAAAGTCAGCTGCGCAAACATTGTAAATTTGCATATTAATATCTAAATAATATATGAAATGATACACGTATAGAGCTGAATTTTTACTCATCGTTTAACCTTAATTTTTATTTCTCGGTGAATTAATCACGAGTGCTCAAGTGTACTTATTAGTGGATATTTGAAGCTTCTAGGCAAATCTAAATTAAAGATAATTTCAATTGCTTTGAGGATAAAAAAATGTGATTAAATAAATGTTTGTTATAACTATTAATTAAAGAAAATTATCTTCACATACAAATATTATGCTGTACAACTCTTTTTTTACACACACGCACACGCACACACACAGAGAATGGTGTTTTTATCAATCGATACTTTGGCTACTCGTATCTAACACAACGGACATGCTTAATAAATAATTTTCAGAAAAGCTAAGACGAAGATTCAAATAAACGTAGCACAATGGCATAATTTTTATGCGATGCGTGAAGAACTCGTTACCGATGCCATGTAATCTTAAAAAAAGAAAAGAAAAAGGAATTATTAGGGTAAAATTGCAAATTTTCGACGCTAACCCTTTTTCGCATTTCGAAATTTCATACTCGTATATGTACAGAGTGCTTTTAACGACCGAGGGTTACCGTGAAATTAGCTATCGATGCCGTCATGCCGCAAAAACGCTCGTACACTGAAAAATTATTGAAAATTATACGAAAGATTTATTCTCAAGGCGTGCGTAATTGAACATCAAATAAAAGGGTGGATGGTAGCGGATACGTGAAAAGGGATCGATTTCACGTTTTTCTTCGGCCGTGCACGAGAACGGCTTTAATTTATCGCGTCACATTATTTGACAAAACCTTATTCCTACACTCTTTAGGATATTTGTTTTTGTTATTAAATTAGTTGTTCGAGTCACCGACTCTGCTCGCTATATATTTTACGTAAATAGAAACACGACGAGAACGACTAAATTTCAGACTAAATTTCAGACTAAATTTCAGACTAAATTTCAGACCCGTCGAGACTTCGTCTTTAAAATTCCTCGATGTAACTTAACAAATAGGTGTTTCTTCGCAATAGGTACTCCAGTCGTAGAACGTAGAACGGTACACGAGTGTACCCAGCGCACGTCCAACCTTAACTTACACCGATTGAATTTTAAGTCATTCCTGTTCGTCGTACGTTATAGCCGAATGTAACTTCCATCAGGGATCGAGATGGAACCAGTAAGCGAGCGCTTAACCCCTTCTCGAGAAAGCGGCCGGAAAGACCAAAGCAGTTGGCATAGAGGATTGACGAATAGGTGGGGAGGGTAGTTCAGAAAAGGGAGCAGCGATTTAACTACTAAATACAGTGCGCAACAGTCGAAGTCTGTGAAAATAATTTGCACGCCATTATTGCAGCATCGCCCAACTCGCTCAACGTCGTTGCAAGTCGAGCTAACCTATCAGCTGTTGGACTCGCGAGGAGATCGATCGCGAGAAGCGACGCTTTGGTACCAACGACTAACCCAATCCGACTCCTGTTCGACGTCGGTTAACAAAGCCTCGGAGTAGACGCGGGCGCGCGCGCGCGCGCGTGCACAAGGAAACCGGCCCATTTCCATGTCGCGAGAGCCGAGCTATCGTCCAAGGTATCCAAGGTATCCAAGGTATCCAAGGTATCGTCCGGCATTGTTCGGCATAATTTTGCAGTCATCGAGGCCATTATGCCCGCGGCATGCAGTACGTCGTTGCGTGTTGCGCGCGCTCTCGCTCTCTTTCACAGTCGGTCCAATGCTGCGGCACAATGGCTCTCGCTCGGCACGCGATTGCCCGACGAAGGACACGAGTTCGCATGTCCTCGCCCTTGGCCCCTGCATCCGCGAGTTCCTCGCAAGCGGAGTCGAGCGTCCCCGGGAGTCGCGCTCGGAGGTGCATTTTACTCGGCTGCGAAAGGCTGCGAAAGGCTGCGAAAGGCTGCGTTGGAAAAGTGTGCCTTGCCCGACTTTACGATCGCTCGGTACTCGGTACGCGCACTCCTACAATCGCAAGAGGCGCTCACTGGGCCTTCTCTTAACTGTACCTCGCTCCCTCCACCAGTGCCAAGCGAAGGCGTTCTACTACCTCCCTCTCTATCTCTCTCGCTCGCTCGCTCTCCACTCTCCTTCCCGCCAGTTCTGTCCTTTGCCTAAGAACTTACCGATTGCTCGGGACTACCGCTATTTACAATGCGTGCGTTTTCCGGTCCCCCGCGGATGCCAGTGGCGCTTCGAGTTTCTCGTATGGCTTATTGGAGCCTCCTTGAAAACTCGTTCGCGATTCAGCCGGATAATGAGTACGCGGGACGTTAATTTATGGGAAAATTACTCGGAAAATCACTGGAGCTCTGATGAAACCACGAGCGAACGCTTTATTCGTTTGATTACTTCGAATGTTGTAAACGAATGGCGTAAACCTTTTTTAAATGCAGCATTACCGTTTGAGCTGTACGCACTCTGGTTCAGGTATCTCCTTTTCATGGTTCGGGTATGCTTGTACGTTAACCCGTAAGAGCAACGGAATTTCGATTAAGCTGAAATAATAGATTTAATTTAAGGCCCGTTGAAAAGATTTGGTTGAAAAATTTTGTTCAATTCTGTAAGAGCACTCGTCCCCTTCGCTTTATTCCGAACTGTAAATTATCGATAGTCAACGTTCAAAATTCTAAAAGAATTTGTAAAAATTGCTCCTCTAATTATCCGTCACGCTTTGACATAACGATAAAAGGGATTTTCTATTTCGAGCGCCTATAGGCGAACGACGAATGAATACGAATGAATAGCCAGCAAGTTTCAAAATAGGTACTATTTTACTCGAGAAACATTGCAGTCATTAATTTAACGTAATTTATCATTCTTTTCTGAATGTAGAATGTATGCTTAGGCACAAAAGTCCCAATTTCGAGAAATACGCGATAATATTTTAACGCAACATTTTACGTTACGGTCGGTTTTCACTCTGTGAACGTATTATAAAGTACAAGAGATGTTCCAATAGCCGAGGTGTAACATCCAATTTGAAAATTACTCTTGGAACGAAACGTGAAATGTGTTTTTTAACGCGAGTGCATCGTTGTTGTGCGCCTCTTCATCTACAATTTAAAGTTAAAGAACGCGTAGTGACGTTGTAACGTGTACCGCGCACAGAGATTATTACAGATTATTGCATTATTGCAGATGGAACGAAGCGGAGTTTCAGGTGCGAAAAGCCAAGGAGTCCTGCGCATTGAAATTCCTAGCTATGATACTGGGTTAAAGGCAAGAGGATTCGCTTAGAGCGGCGCAGTCCCCGAGAATCCCAGGTACTCATCGCGATCGCAATACGAGTGGCTCCGACCCGGGTCCGAGGACGGGTAGCAAGGGCGGGGTGGGGTGGGGCGAGAGAGGGAGAGAGAGAGAGAGAGAGAGAGAGAGAGAGTGAGAGAGAGAGAGAGCGACGGGAGGGAGACTACGAAAGGCGCTCGCAGCGGGACACAAAGGTGCGCGCGATTGCCGTTCGAAATCGCTCTTACCTCCTCTCTCGCGCCCTCCTTCCAACTCTGTCACTCGCTCGCTCTCTCTCTCTCTCTCTCTCTCTCTCTCTCGCTCTCGCTCAGGAGCCTCCACTCCTAGGAGCGGGCGAGCGGGGCCCGCTGCCCGCATACTTTCCCGCGTACGCGATGCGGCGAGGTAAGCCGTAGCGGCTCGTAGGGACTCTCGGACTCTCGAGGTGGCAGACACCGGTTCCACGCCGAGCGGAGAGCGCAGGCGCGCGCGCGCGTTGTTTACCGTCGGCGCGAGGAGATGCCCAGCGTGCCAGTGGCGTCCAGTGAAAGTGCGAGGGAGGAAGGACGATGAGGTGACAGACGCAACCCTCGGGACGATACGCAGCCCTTACCGACTGTTTGCCAGGTGAGCGCCCATCGGAGTTCGGGCTACCGGAGTATCTAACGGCTTTTCCCTCGCGGTTAACGAGTCTACTAGGACGGGAACGGGCGCCGCGGACGTAAGTAAGCCGCGAGCGCCGAGACTAGTCGACCGAAACAGTTATCCCAGTCGCGCGCCGTGCGACGTCTGGCGCAGGCTCGTTCGCTCTCCGGATGGAGGGCGCCGCCGCACCTTTCCGAAACTGGGACGTCCCCCGGTCGACGACTGGCGATCGTCCATCGTCCTCGGGGGGCTCTGCAGCTGCGCGAGATCGCGAGCCGCTGTTTACGTCGCTCTTAGTGATGCAACCACGCGCCGATGTTTTTGCGCCGGGTAGTACGGACTCTCCCCCGGCGCTCGGACACCTTGTGGTTCGTCGGCCGAAAAGTCGCCGCGTGTCTTGACCTCGCGCGCGGCGATTTCAATGCTCGCGCTAGTGGATGCCTTCGCTCGTTCGACAGGACTCGGCGGGAGCCATTGAGCGCGATGCGAGACTCTGCCGAGGCTCTGCCAAGGCTCTGGCGAGGCTCCCCCGTTCGATGTCGACGCTGGTGCCCTTTTCGTTAGGTGGACTATCGTTGCCAGCCCCGCCGTTTCCTGTCTTCTGCTTTTTTTCCTGCTGCGACCGTCGCTTTTCTCATTTCGCGGTGATTCCTTTACTCGTCGTCATCGAGCGCAACGCCCGCAAAGTTTTCGGACTATTAGCTTTGGGAAGAGACTCGACGTTACTTTAGCCTCGTTTAAATGAGGTTTTAACGCACCGGCAGTCTTCAAATAACGTTTTGCTCGTGCAACCGAAGGCCATGATCATGAAATACCTTGACGGAAAGGAGGAAGCAAACGTAAGCGTATACCGATACCGCAATAATTTACTTACGTTAAAAAAAAAACTCCCTTATATCGACGACTACAAAAAACTTAGGTATTCTCTCGTTCACGGCTTAAACTCTTTATCATTATCGTTGGTGCGAAATGTTGTATTTAAGCACGGCTAAAGAGTGAGAAAATTATATGCGGCTTTGAAACTGAATTACAAAGTCAATAATCATAACGATTATAACCGAGTTTATTTTTGTAGAACCAGTTTCTGGCCAACAATAACCTCGGAATCGTACACCATATGTAACTCATAAACCGTTCCGCGATTTTTAAAAGCCTTCTAAAATATTAAAGCGACGTGTACATTCGCGTACATTAAGAAATTTCCTTCGTCGTTTAAAATGCGTGACGTTAACACTTTAGAAAAGATTCAGCCGCTGCAGCGCACGTGAAAATCATTACTCGCTACTTAAATAATTGCTTAATCGTAGTTATGGTTGCATCTAATTCGCGTTTCAAAAAGTTTTATAATGATTTATCATATTCTCGTATAGAAATAACATTCAATTTACATCACAATTCTGGTACAATTTATTCCGTATAAATTATGGGAAGCAGTGGTGCTTGGGAATAATTTGATTTTATAGTATTACAAATGAAAAGTCAAACGCTGTTCAGGGTATTGAAGTACATATAAATTAAAAAACTTTAGAATTGTTTGAAAAGAAGTTATGCTATTAATAATTAATGCATTAAAACTTGGAATGCTTAAATGACTCAAAAGTAATTTATTCTTTAAAAGAGAAAATATAAGAATATCCGACTTCGATTATTACGTTTAAACTCACATTTTAATTATTTTCTACGAATTACAAAACTTACGTGTATCTAAAAAAATATTTCCTCTTTAACGAACTTTATAACACAATACATTAAAACGTAAAATACCATGGACTATAAAGTATATTGTACATATTTATATAAAGTAAAAGGCTTCAGCTATTAAATGTACGTTTTCACTGAAATTCTGGAGCTTTACTGTCTCATTAGAAATATTCTTCTTTAGATCTAATATTATATTTTACTGAATGTATTACCAATATGATAAGGTTGCGCAATAAAACTCTACGAAATTAATGTAACTGAATAAAACAACTTACAGAATCAAGTGGAATTACTAGAGTTACGTCGATTAACGTTCTATATTTAACGTACTTTTTTACCGGTTAGACCGCACCATCGATTTTCTACTGTACCATACAATTATGCAAATGTTTGATGAAAGAAATGCAATATTATTGTTTTGAAGCTGCGAAATTTTCTTTACATTGTAAATATGGAATTGAATTATTAAAAGTTAGGTATTAAAAATATAAATTTATATTGGGAGAGTGTGAAACACCGGTAAGACACAGCATTTGGACATGCAACAGTTAACTCTAAATAATGATATAATTTTGATAATTTTATCAAAATTTTTTGATAAAAATTTTTTTGTTTGCGAATGATTGGTAAAGTCAAATTTCTACATCTACTGGAACGAAAAACTACGTGCAATTGTGATATCAACTCGAAATAATTTTCGTAATACGTTTATCGTATTTTTTAAAAATATTATACAAGTGAATGCATTGTCTATTTAAATAAATGTATAAACTTACGTGTACGCCAATAGTAAATACACGTATATATTTTCTTTTCATGTGCCACAAATAACGGTGCATTTTAATCCTACTACTACTCCTAACGAGCTGTATTATGTTAATTATTTGAAAAATCATAACTCACATATGCGAAACATCGTTTTATAAAAATATACTTTTACAATAGATTTAAAAGAAATAGATGCGAAATGTCCGCCAAAAGAAATTATAACATAAATTTATAATTTGAAAATAAAACGGAAGACTTTCAAATGAGGACTTACTTTAATTTAAGTTCAGTAAGTAAAACGTAAAATACACGTGTAAGTTTATGGACGAAGAATGTCGATGGGATGAACAATAACAAAATATTTCTTTCAAGAGTATAAGTGCAGTCCTACATCCGACATTATTATTATATGGAACTCGGAAAAGAATGCGGGTTCTTTTCCTTTGAGCAAAATATTACATTAATCAGTACCGAGCGAAGATTCGTAATAACAACGTGACAGTCGCATCATCAATTTGAGCTGCATTTTAAATTATGCTCCGCGCACCTTCGTCTAACAGAAAGTATCCCCTTCATTTATCTTTCTCATTACATTAAAATTATTCAGAAATTGTATATAATTTAACTTCCTTGAAAAAATTAAAGTACGTAGGAATATTTGGATTGCAAAAATATTCACGCAATAATACTTATTATTAATTCGTAATTTTTGCATTGATTTGCACATTATTTGGATTTGCAAAAGTACCAAAGCTTTCTTACAACAGCAATTATTCGACTCTTGAATGTGTTTTTACTTTTGCTTGGAACAAAGCTAACGAGATATCGTAATTTTAGTGCATCCAGATAAAAAGTTGTGCTACAAACACACCGTATTTCGTTTTCCTTCGTGTGCCTTTAAAATCGGTTCTTCTAACGAAGTTTATGTTCGGCTTATTATATTTAAGGTGTAAGTCACGGTCAAAAACTAACGCGGTTAAAAATTCATGGTGCACACATTACAATGATTCCGTTTCCTATTTTTGCTGAAATATTTTTATCTGTACTGCTTTGAGGAGCAATAACCAATCCCTAAGTCTAGCTCCAGAACGACTATCAAAACAGACGCGGATTTTTAACGAAAAACATATTTCCTTTCATTGCAAATTTCATGAGAATTACTCAGCAGGGTTACGAGGAGGACGCGGAGTTTTTTTTACACATGAGTACACAATCCGTTCGCGTTGAACTCTACAATAAGTCGATAATTTAGTCTTAAAACACTCGAGATTCGGTTCGATCAGCTGATGATTCGATATTGTCGATATTGAAAAGTAGTTGAAAAGTAGTTGAAAAGTAGTTGAAAAGTAGTTGAAAAGTAGTTGAAAAGTAGCTTTTTCCTTCGTGCGCGTCCTGTCATTCTCGTCTCGTCGCAGTGTGGTTTCGATAAAACGCCACAGTCGGCGCGACAATAGTCGAGACGGTCGTTGCGCAATTCCCAGGCCGCATCGGATTTTCGCTGCGAGAAAGTCCGGGTTCTTATCGAGAGGCTTGCGCGCGAGTTGCCGTAATCGCTCTCGTTATTGAAAGGCGTCGAGCGAATTGCGCTTGTTCTCAGCTGCGTCGGAAAGCGACTATAACGCTTGGAAAGAAGCAGCAAAAAGAAAGAAAGAAAACGACAACGAACGACTCGGTGAAAGTTTGGCTCCGATGGTGTTACGAGTGCAAGCTTTCGTCTTCGATCGGAAAGTCGCTGGTCTTTCCGAAAATTCTTCTGTCGAGCGATGTCACGGTATCCCTTGGTCATGGGAACTAAAATCTTACTTTTTCGAAGTAAATAATAATCGATGAAAAGAAATGACATATCATTAAATTTGATTACGTTCAACGATCCTTGAATAGATCTGTCAGTCGGCGATGTTTTTCTTCTTATTTTTGGTATGCGTATTATAAATGGGAAAGAAAATAATTAAACATTCAACAAATTTCAGAAAAATTCTTGAGAGATTCATCTTTTCTGCAAAAGTCCTTCTATTTGCAAAAGTATTTCTAATTCCACTCTTCGCTTTGCAAGACTGAACGTAACTTTTCCATTCCAAAAGGCAATTTTTCGTTTAATTATTAATAAGGTGTTATTATTATTTGTAGAAAGCAAACAAATTTTGTACATGACGTTTCTGGTAATTTGTGCACTACATTCGCAATGTTAACTTGAAGCAATACTGTACAGTTTTTTCTCAAGTTTTCTACCTAACCCAGAAAAAGTATAATTATTCAAGCCTAGATTTCGTCTCTAAAAACTTAGAAAGTATATAAATATTTTACAGCGGCATACGAGAACTTAATATATTTTCAAAGGGATTTTGGTAAATGTGCATGTAAAATTATTAATGTGCTACAGTGAAACGTTGCGAGCCCGGATATTTTAATAGGTTGGACGTACATTTTATTATAAAGACTTTTTGCTTTGTTATTATGGTTTATTACCATAATTATGACAGAGTAAGTGAGTGCATAGACAGAATTTGACTTTCACTTATACGATTATACGGATTGTTTTAATTAAATACATTTAGTTAGAATTCATTAAAAAAGGATTTAATCGTTATTCTTGAGTTTATTAATTAAAATCATTAGCGATTTATGTATCGTTAAATGCGTTAAAAAGTTAGAATTATATTTTTAATTACACGCAATATATTTCAAAAAATCACTTACATTTTTATGCAGAAGTTGCTGAATAATTATTTTCTCGAAGTACGATAAAGTTAATCTCTTGAATCGTATAATCGATTACATTGATCGTATATTAAAAAACACTGATTTATGCAAAATAAATTTTAGCTAAGACTTAAACGTATATCTATTATATTCGTTGATTGGTATTCGATTATTAAGATTGGTACGCTTGGTTACTTATTAAAATTCGGTGTAACAACGTGTTTTTCTTAAATGTTCGCGTAATGACATATTGCGCGATGCATATTGGTAATAAAAACAAATATCGGATTAAATATATTATGCTATATTATTATATAGTACATACATTAGTTTATTGAATATAGTACCGCGTGAATCTAATTTCAATGCTAATTTTATTTTAAAAAACAATTTTGCAGAACATGGCTGCGAAATTTGGGAATTACACCGAAGAACAGATTTTATATTCTGTGTTTAAGTCAGAAAGTACATTTGAAAATTAAAGTTGTAACATTAGAAATGTAACATTGAATTGCACAAATCTAGAGTGAATATTGAACTGAATAAAGGATAATATTATCGTTGATGTTTCATTAATTAACATTAATTAGATATATCATCTAGAACTTATCATTCAATTTGGTTATACCTACGGTAATGATTATAGTTATTCAATTACCCGATATTACGTCCAGTTACATTATGTAATTGTAATTCTAATGTTACTCTAATGAAGAAGACACTCGACCTTGCACTAAAGCTCGTATTTCTCAATATGTGCGTCAGCTGCTCTCATACAAGCGAGGAGAGCACTAGCATATAGATATTTAGCTAATAATTGCACTTTATTCGCACTTGATGATAGAGGATGACGATGTCAACGAGGATGTTGTCGAGGCTGCTGCTCCTCGTGCTGGTCTGCTGCTGCAGCGGGCCCGCGAGGGGTCAAATAATCAATCGCGCGCCCCATTTCGTCCACGGAGGTGACATGGCCCGATTGGCCGTATCCGAAGGCACGCCACCCGGAGCACCGGTGTACACTTTGCAGGCCGAAGATCCCGAGGGCTCAAAGTTGCATTATTCCATCAGCGGCGAGCACTTCACCGTCGACCGCGAGACCGGCGTCGTCGTTCTTAGGCGACCCCTGGATCGCGAGGTCCAGGACCTCATCGAAGTAATCATTAGCATAACCGGTAAGTGTACTCTTCTCGCACCCACGCTCGCGTCATCGATGATCGCAATAGATGAGCGTCCAATCGTTCGTTTCTTTCTTCGGGCTACTTCTGCATTCTTACGAAGCTTTCCCGTTTTGTCAAATAAAATAGCTCGCTTAATCGCATATCGTTCTGAACTCACAATCTACATAAGATCTCGATATTGAAGGATTAAGCGGAAATATCGATGAAATTTATTTTGGAATGAAAGAAAATTTTTTTGAAACGTCTTGTAATGTCGAACTTATTAAACTAAATATTATCTTTTCTTGGCGAATAATTTTATTCACCAAGTGCCAGTTCAAGTGATGTCATTCTATTATAAAAATGTATTTCCGAGCGAGCATTACTACTCTAATTTAAAAAATCTATTTGCATGTACGCACTTTGAGTGATCGCTTATAATTAACTTAATTATATTGAAGTTAAGTCATGCAAGATAATATTCTATTGAATTATGCAAATAAACTGAAATTCGGCAGTCGACGCGTTTTTCTTTTGCGTTATATATATGCTTATACTTTAAATAATTTTCATTAAGTCTTGTTTAGATCTAAGCTGTAGCACTTTTGCCTTTCAACTTGTCGTTTCCAATCAGGTATTTTGTAAGCTTTATATATCCAATTAAAAAATTCAAATAATGTATCTTGTATTTACTTCTCTGATATATTCTCAACATGAAATGTGCGTTAGAATCATTTATTATGTACCGAGAATATGTTTTACGTTGACTTCTTACTAAACATAAGCGTAACATGACAAGTTCGGTAATTTTTGACTATTTTTAGCTTTTTTTCGATCAATGTATTCTGAAATGACTAGATTTAAATACGATTTCTCGGTTTTGGGTATTTTTTGTTAATTGAACCAGAAATGCGGTATTACTTAATCTCACGGTCATCTTCGTCAAGTCGTGTAACGAGCGATAGGCAAGCTTTACTTACATCTTCATCGAACGTCATCTGCCAACAAGTAATGGCTCGTGGCACATGGCTCACGCCAAATTTAACTTAAAATCCAGTGGATATTCACAAATAACCTCTACAATAGAACTGAATATTCAGTTCCTTGTTCCCGCTTCGCTATTCTCAACGCTATGTCCCCTGCACATTAATAGCCGCTTGTCACGTTCTCCTGCGTTCCTTTTTTCGCAGACGAGGGTATAGCGGGTTCCGAGCCAAATACAGTGTCACTGCGTCGCGAGATAGCGGTGCTGGACGAAAACGACAACGCCCCGGCGTATCACGGTCGTCCTTACGCCGCTCGAGTCCCGGAGAGCGCCCGCATCGGAGGGTTGCTGCTGCCCGTTGGGACGGTGATCGTCACCGACCGTGACGGGGGCGTAAACGCCGATGTGGGAGTGAGTTGCGTGCCGGCGAGTCGGGATGACGATGCTTGCCGTGTCTTTGCTGTTTCCAGTGTCAAGGTACGTCTACGTCTTCTGCGGGTATAGCGAGCGACTCCTTGAAAAACTCCTCGTTACATTTTATTATTATGCAAAATATTGGATTTTACATTGGTTACATATGTATTGTCTACAAATGTTGGAAAAAATAAGTCTAAACACGAATAGGATGTATAATTTATTAATTTATCTCCATCAACCGATAATTACCTTATGCGATAAAGGGAATTGTACAAATTGCTTTACTTACTTTTAATATCAGAATGTTTGAAATAATTAATAACAGTTTGCGTGAATTTTAAATTTAATAGTTCTTTATATAAAATTTTCTACGTAAGTTAAATTATTGGTTACGTTTTATATTTAAAGAAACTTATCGAAAATTTAAGAGGTGATGAATTTTTTTAACTTTTTACTGATTTTCATTCAATCTTAAATGTAATTGCTTAAGTAAACTAAATTTTTCCTTTTGATTGTTACCTTTCGAGAGCACAAGAAGTCATTAGGTTTTCTGATGGTTTTCAATCCAAATTAAAGTAATGAGAACTTGAAAGTAGAAATTAGGAGAAAGTGGAAATTCCACCCTTGGAAAGAAAATTTCAGCTTTTCTGGACGGGATTCCAATCGAAGGAATTCAGTGTTCGATCGATTATGGGCAATTTCTTTTTTCAGTTAGCGGAAGGAAAGTACGATGTGCAAATCACCTTAACGGAAGCACTCGATTACGAAAGAAGAAACTCGTATCTCATTAATTTAGTCGCTATTGATGGAGCCAGCGATCCGCTGAAAAGGTTACAGGCAAAAGCAACTGTTGCGGTTGACGTCTTGGATATTCAGGTAAATATAAATGTTCGAATAATGTTCAAAGTATGATATACGTATTTCAACTTCAAGAAGAGCTTAAATTTTTATTCATTACTTTAAGAAATATTTGATGAATATTTAGTAAATATGTATTTGATTGTTTCATTGAAGTCGCGCATTATCCTTTGTATACTTAGTTTTTATTTATCTTATTCGGTATTTCTGAATTAGTAAATATTTTCATAATGAAGTATATATAAGACTGTAACAAATTATATGCTTTAAATTACGGGAAATTATTTTTAAGAGAATTTATTTATAACCATCTTAGTGTCGGAACCGATTAGTTTTTGTCTTATTTGCTTCATGCTCACTTCATTCGTATTTTTCCAGTATTACTGATAAAATAAATAGTTAACTCAAAGTTGAATTAATATTTACTCTTATAAAGATTAAATATTTTGTTTCTTAAACTTATAAATATCATTAAATGTACGCATCTTGGAGGAAATCTTTATAATGTAAAAAAAGTCATCATAAAATACTATGGCGTCTTATTTAATATACATTACGTCTTTTATTTGTTATCAGGTGCTAGTTTACTGTTAGTTTACAGAGTAGGTACCCTATATGACGGGTTAAGATGTAACTTACTTCCTTTAAAAACAAAAAATTTGTATTCTCATCTCAAGAGCAAGTTTTTAGAGCACAATTTTTAGAAAATATTTGATGCGAAGACGTTTTCACAAGACGTTTTTCTTTGTCAACGATTTTAATTTACGATTTAAAAACCTTTAAAAAATAAACGTGAACTTTTCATAAATAACTAATTTCGTCTAGATATCTAGTCTAACTGAACTATTCTTTTTGGATCAATGTCTCCCCTCTTTTTTAACACTCTAAGCGCTTGAGTAATTAACGTAATAAGGATCTCTGAAAATCTAGTTGCATAGGTCACTTATAACGAAGGAATAAAGATCACCAACAGAAGATTTAATGATGACCTGAGTCTTGCAGGATCAACCACCCAGTTTCATAAACGCGCCTTACAGTGCGGCTCTGCCGGAGAATAGCGCCGCGGACGTCACGGTACTGAGCGTCAGGGCGCGCGATGGCGATACCGGCGAGTCGAGGTCTCTGCTGCTCAGTCTCGAGCACGACGACAGAGGCTACTTTCGGCTGGAGGTGACGCGTCAGGGCGACCTCACTGTCGGTCGACTCATCACCACTAACGTCTCGCTCGACCGAGAGGACCCGAGCATATTGCAGAACGGTAGCATTTACAACTTCGAGGTGAGAGCTACAGAATTGATAAACAATGAAATCCCAGCGGATACAGCTACCTCCATGGTTACCATCGTCGTCACAGATGTCGACGATATGGCGCCTCGATTCAACGAAGATCTCTTCTATCTTAAGATATCCGAGGACATCGGCACGGATACGCTACTGCCTGGTACGCAGCTATTGAATTATCTATTTTTTATCTTGCGCTTAAAATGAAGAAACGACATGTAAATCGAGTGACAGTGGTACGCTCTTATGCTTTCATTGCATGGATAATTTATTATGCCCATAATTAAGGTTTATCTTAATATTTATCCGAGTATGGAATTTATGCTCTGATTAATTCAATTATTTCCTAATTATAAGGTAAATTTGCGAAACAAATTATTATCACAGGTTTGAACATGTTTGTGACTGACGAGGATGTTGGTGAAAATGCAAGGTACAAGTTATCACTAAGAGACTCGCCCAATTATCCCGGCGTAAGTGCGGCATTTGCTATAAGTCCCGAAGAAGGCCAAGGACGTGTTCCAATTGTTATTAGATCAAAGGATCCAAATGTCTTGGATTACGATGTACCCGGTGATAGAAAGCTAGAATTCCAAGTTATAGCTCTAGTGAATGAATACGTTGTAAGTATACGTTTTATATAAATATAGGTTTTCAATACAAATAACTAATTTTCTTTCTTTATTCTAATATTTTCTCAACTTCCATCAAATTATAAAATTAAATGATTATTATTTCTGATGTATTTAATTTTAATGATACAATTCACTTTAATGTACATAATTTAATGTTACACTTTCTCTCCTAATTAGGCTATGTAAATTTTTACATCACAATGACTTATACAACTTTTCTACCATTTCCAATAATACAACGCACGCGAGTGTAGAATCTTTCTCCAAATTACATAAGCCGAACAACAGGCTTTTTCGTTACTTAATTGTAACGCTCTAATTACCGTTAACGCTTATTGCTTTCAGGTTGCGTTTTCTACAGTGCGTATTGAGTTAGTTGACGCAAACGATCACAGTCCGGAATTTTCTCAGGCACTCTATAAGTTGTCTGTACCTGAAAACGCGGATATTGGGTTAAAGTTCGGTGATATACAGGCAACTGACGCAGATAGTGGTTTTTATGGTGAATTAACTTATAAACTACGCGGCTTCGGTGCTGAAAAATTTCACATCGACTCCAAAAATGGTGGCATTTCAGTCAGTAAGCCCTTGGACTACGAAACACAGAAATCATATTCATTGACGATGGAGGCAAGGGATGGTGGTGGCAAAGTTACCACGGTCAACGTACTCATTGAACTCGAGGACGTTAACGATAACGAGCCAATTTTTGAACAGTTAGAGTATTCGAGGATTGTGAGGGAGGGTGCGACCAGTTTTGACCCTCAGATGTTTGTCAGAGCAACGGATGCCGATGGACCCGACCAGGGTGATGGCCAGATCACTTATTCCATTAGTCATCACAACAGCATGAACGATAACGTGTTTAAGGTAATACTAATGTCAATGTACTTTTCTATTAAAATGGTTTAAATTATCGTATATATCAGAGGCTTCTTTGCTTGGATACTTCACGGTCGCTATAACTACACGTATTTAAATTCATTTGCAAAATTTACCATAAGTTTTTATTTATATTTTTACCGATGTTATTGCTTATTCCAGCGAATGGTTTAGAGCAAAATATTAGATAAATAACAAAAATCGCGTTTTATGAATATAAATGATATACTACGTCATTCGGAAGAACTAGTTTATATATATGTAAACATAAATTTTTTGAAATTACAAATATTTAAATAATATGGTAATCGATAGTTTTCATAAATTTGACCTGAAGTGCTTACATCATCCGTTAATAATAAATGATATCGTTTTATTATTGATTTTTGATTGATCTGTAAGTACATTCAATTTTTTTCACGTTTGTAAATATAAATTTTTCGAAACATCTATCACGATGCGTAGTACCACTCTTAATTAATTTTAATTAATTAACCTTTGAACGCAGAAAGTATCATGTATTAATCCATTTAAAGCGTCGTCGAATTCAAATATGAAAATATTTTTGATAGGAATTTAAAACAAAATCTACCATTTTCCAGGTGAATCCTGAAACGGGCGAACTAAGCATTTTAAGTTTAGCGCGCTCGAGCGACACGGAACGGGGTATTTACGAATTGAGAATTCGCGCTACTGACCACGGCTCACCATCTAAGTATACCGAAGTCAAAACCTATGTACGCGTTGGTGTACCTGGCAATCAGAAGCCAGTCTTTCGAGGCAATTTCAAATCCAGCCTACCGGGACCCAGTTCCTATAAAGCTAGAATACTAGAGACCGCGTCAGCTGGTACCGAGGTGATACGCGTTGTGGCCAACGATCCCGATGGAAGGGACAATCTATTACAATACCAAATAAGATCGGGAGCTAAGGACAACTTTGTAATCAACTCGAGCTCTGGATTGATAACGGTTTCGCCCGATGCAAGATTAGATTTAGAAACAGGAGGAGATAAGTACGAGGTTATTGTTTACGCGATTGATTCTGGAACGCCAATAAAAGAGACCGCGACAACCACCGTCACGGTTACTATCGTGAATGTGAATAATAAGCCTCCAATTTTTCCAAACTCAACGTATCTTATCTACGTTTCTGAAAGAGCCACCATTGGTAAGTCAAGCTTTAGAATTTTGTTTATATTTACCAACAATTCTCTATTTGTCTTTTAACGAAATAAACGAAATACGTTTATTAAGTTCTACGTCAAGGAACAAAAGTTCATAAAATGTTCATAAATGCTGTTCTTAAATTAAATTCACGAATGTCCATAATTTAAAAAAAGCTATAATCGTTTCCCATTAAGGAATGCTTTTTTATAATATTAGATTTAAACTTTCTTGCAGGCGAGGTCGTTTTGAAAATTACAGCAACTGATCCGGATGCGGATGCCGAAATCGAGTACTCGATCGTCGAGCCTATAAAAGCAGTGGACAAAACTGGCATTGCTTTAAAAAGTAGCGCGTACGACTACAAAGCAGCATTTCGTATAAACAGAACCACCGGTGCCATGTCCGTGAACCATGTACTCGACTATCAAACAGCTGCCGTTATAATACTCACCGTTGAGGCACGAGACGTAAATGCCGTCGTTGATAAGGATAAGCAAGTGGCAAGGGCTGATGTGACAATCTATGTACAAGCTTACAGCGACGACAATCCCACTTTTACTAACAGCGGTTGGTCGGCGAATAACCCGACTATTCGGGTGACTGTACCGGAAGAGCAGCCCCTAGGTACAACTTTGCTAATGCTGTTAGCTAAGGAGCCGCAGACCGGATATCCTGTGCAAAGGTTTGAGCTTGTTCGCAACGACGATGGCGAGAGTTACGTGAACGTTGGGGTACAGAGTGGTAATGTTGTGCTGAGCAAGAGGCTCGACTACGAATCTCTCGAGGATAAGGTCCGTATCGTTATCTTCAACTTGATTGAAATATAAATTTATATCTTATCGATATTACATGATTAAATAAAAGCACGAATACGTGAATGTAGAGTCGATATTATTCCGATGCGAAAAGTGCGTCACTTATTTCGTAACTCACTAAGTACCCTTTTTAAATTTTGCACATAGAAAACATTAGCACATTTATCTGAAAGTTTTTGCAAAACTGAATTATTTGTATTAAGTAAAAGTAACTTTGGTAAAGGAATGCGAAATGTAGCAGTACTTTTTTAAAAGTAGTCTTTCTTTCAATTAGTTATGTAATTGCAAACGATTGAATATACAACCTTATAAAAATCAATTTATACGTACAAATGAAACTTAAAGCCAGATTGTTAAATAAAAATTTATTCCTTTTATTTATTCTCAGATAATTCGATTCAAAGTAAGAGCTTTGACGAGGGATTACGAAATTACACGTAGAATGTCCGAAGCAAACGTCATTGTCAATATTCAAGACATAAATGACAATAATCCAGTTTTTAGTGAAAAAGACTACAAAGTAGCGGTACTGGAATCGGAAAAGTCTCCGAAAGTCATATTAACTGTAAAGGCTACGGACGGAGATAGTGCGAGTTCAGAGTTAGAAATTAAACGAGGATATGGAGTAGTCGGATATTCTTTAACCGGAGAGAATGCCAATTTATTTGAGATTGATTCCGTCACTGGTAGTATTCGCGTAAGTAATTAATTTACTTCTCACTTTTTTTCTGGATAGATTATAACTGGGGAATTTATAATAATAGAATTTCTTTTTAATGGAAATAATTGACTCATTAAGTTATGTTATTACGACAGTTTAATATAATTCAAATTTAAATCGTTTATTATTTTATGTCGTTGTATTCCAAATTTTTGTTTGAAAAATAATGATATTACTTGACGCAACAGATTGCAAGTAATACGGTATTAGACAGAGAAAAGCAGTCGGTCCTTAGATTATATGCCATCGCATCCGATATCCCTGAAGGAGGAGCAGAACAGAGAACCGCAAAGGCATTAGTGATAGTCGATGTTCTTGACGTTAATGACAATGCCCCAACGTTTCCACAAGATTCGTACACTGCCGTTATACCTGAAAATGCACCTATCGATATTAGCGTGATAAATATAACGGCAAGCGACTTAGATGAGGGGTCCGGCGGGTTGATCCATTTTGAAATCATTGACGAGGGTGAAGCAAATGGTAGGCATTGAAATTCAGTTTAGTATATTTATTATTTATAAAGTGTAATATTTTTAAAGAAACTTTGTAAATACTTACATGCTTATATTTCAAAACACTCGCATTTTCAAGCTTCGATTTTCGTAAATACGTACGCAGTAAGAAGAAAAATTTACAAATTAAACATGTTCTCTAACAAAATTTTTTCGATATTTTCAAAGTACACAATAATGACATAATTGTTGTTAGCATTTTGTTATCAACTTATAACAGATATTTTATTATTATGCAAAATTGGATCTATAGTAGATATTAGTATATAGATCTTAATATTCTTCGTCTGCAATTTCTTTTATACTAGATAGAGTATACATCTAAATGATATGTATTTTTTAAAGATAATTTCGTTTATTTATTATTCAATGAATAATTTAGTACTCATACTTATTAAAGTTAAATTTTGGTTTTAGTTGTAATGTGATTTTGTATGAAAATAAACCAAAAAATTAATTATTAATGTAAAAATATACGTCTTACTATAATTTGGTTTTATGGGATTTATAGAAAAACATCTATAACATTATTATATCTGCAGGTTTATTTAAAATAAATCATACAACTGGTGAGATAATATCCAATCGTGAATTGACGGGTAAAGGCAGAACCGAACCATACTATATGCGCATTCGTGCTCAAGATTCTGGTAATCCTACATTATTCTCGGACACCATTCTAACATTGTACATTGGTGATGTCGTTAGCAACGATGGAGTACCACTTTTTATCAGGCCCACATTGGATGAAATTGCATACGTTTCTGAGAATTCAACTATAGGCAGTCCCGTCTTTCAAGTAGTTGCTTCTGATCCAGATGATCCAAATCTACCGAATGGCAAAATATCTTTTAAATTTTTGGAAGATGGAAATTTTGGTAGCGATGCCAGTGCCTTCAGTATTAATGACGAAACCGGTTTAATTACTACAAGAAAGTTGTTGGATCGTGAGACCAAGGATAGTTACGCACTTATTTTGGTGGCTCAAGATCTTGGACAACCACCGCAGCAAACTACCCGAATACTACAGGTTAAAATCCTAGACATCGATGACCATAAGCCCCATTTTAAGAGAAGCTTTTATAGTCCACCGCTGGAATTTAGTATTAAGGAGGAAACACCGTTCGGCATCAAAATAGGAATCGTACAAGCTCTCGACGAAGATATTGGAGAAAATGGTATGATCGATTACGCTATCATTTACGGCAACGAAGCTGGTCTTTTTGCTGTTGAGCGTTTGAACAACAACAGCGCTGTTATCAAATCTGTCAAGAGATTGGATAGAGAATCAGCTGAGAAACATTTACTAACGTTAAAGTGTTTTAAGTATTCGACTCGATATTTTGATACTGTGCCTAAACCCTACAATCGCCAAGATCCTACAGAAAGACAAGTGCTCGTAAGGATCAAGGACATTGATGACAATCGCCCACGATTCAAGAAGCATAATTTTACGATAGGAGTGCGATTAAATGTACCCATTTACACGAGTTTGATAACTTTAGAGGCTCAAGATATTGATTCGGATGCCCTTCCTATCAATTACAACATGGGCCAGGCATCTTTTATTTCTCTAGTGGATCAGTTTATGTCTAAAAGATCTATACCGCCACCTTTGGCTTTGAATCCCCAAAGTGGCGAGATTCGGACGACCGGTTCACTAACGAGTTATTCCGATGGTTACATGGAGATCCCAATTTCAGCCAATAATTCACTTGTTCCTGGACGAGAAACGAATGTTACTCTAAGAATATTTCTATTACGAGATCGAGATATGCTGAAATTTGTATTCTCAAAACCTCCAGTAGAAGTCCGAAGGAAATTGGAAGATTTTGAAAAAGCAGTACAACAAGCTTTATTGCTACCGATATCCGTTAACGTCTACGATACGCAGTTTTACTCGAAGGAAGACAATTCTTTAGATTTCTCATCAACAAGTTCCTGCTTCCAGATGGTCGGTAAAGAATCTTATAGTCTAAAAGAAATGAAGGCTTTATTGACCGACCCAACAAATGATGAGCTTAAGAAGGTTTACAAGACCTTCCACGTTGAGAAGGTACAGAATTGCGCTGCTACTGTAGCACGGGCTGATACTTCAGCGACTCAGATGTGGGTGTTGGCTATTGCAACATTAGTCGGGGTTGCTGCTATAGCTGCCAGCTGTACCATTTGCTGTATGCATTCAAAGTAAGTTAAACTCATAAAGCAATGCTTACGTTGTGTACATTATATACGTAAGATGTTGGTAATAATGCAGTAATCATTTTTATATAAATACGATTTGAAAATCTTCAATTTTAATAGTCAAAATTATTTAAATCTTTTGAATTTAGGAATTTTTTAAGAATTTTTCTATAAATATTAAGAAATACTTTTAAATCGTGACTCAAGGTATACATTTACGTCAATCAATATTACATTATTTTACTTATATTTATATTATTTAATAATTAACATTAATGATCGTCAGAATCATGATTTTCTTCCAAGTTTTAAAATGCTTGTAATTTATATTGCTTTTAATTTAATTTCACTAATCATTAGTAGAACAAATGAGTATTGTTTTCGTTGCACGTAGATACAAAAAAGAAGCAAAACATGCCCGATTGCGAGATCACCCACGACCAACACTAAGCTACGTATCATCTGCTCCGGGAATGATCAGCTCTGGTTCTCACACGACAATAGGACCTAGTACAATGATCTCCGTTGGACCTCATGAGGGACCGTATGAATGGATCAATACTACTCTATATCATCCTAGCACACTATCAAGGACATAGAATTGTGCACGTGAATCTCGACTTTCTTCGAGAGATCAATGGACTAACTTGAAGCAATTTTATTCGCTTGATTGGTGTGCTGCCAAAAGTGCCAACTAACCAATAGAAGAAGTTGCATTAATTTGCATTGTTTCGAGGCTGTAAACTGGCACATCTATGGTGCTCGTGGAAAGAAATTGCTAGTGGCTGAATAGAAACTCGAAATTATTGGAAAAATGTATATTTATTACATGTATAAATACTTATATTTACGAGAATGATTAGCACATTAGGTAGTATCCTCTACCTCTGTAGTTAACGAGATGTATTTGTGTATAAATAAATCAAAAGTACGAAAGGATGTACTATATTTTTTATTTGTGAAATATAAAAACTTTATAATTACAATAAGTCTTTATTGTTTTCTTTAAATATTATAAGCCACGTATAAATACTATTATCTGCCGTATACACTGTTTGTTTTCCAGTTAACATTTTACTTCTACATATAAAGGAATCAGATAAGCTAAACCCGTTTAACATTCAACTAGCTTAGTCCATTGCAATTAAGTTGTCTGCGAATAGTTGAAAACTTCCAACGTTATTGGTATTTTTAAACGTGGAAGAATTTCCATACTTTGAATTTGTAGTTTGTTTTGTAGAAGTTGTGCTCATTGGGACAGTAGTGCTTGAAATGTCGCAGTCGTTCTTGCAACCGTTAATAGGTGTAGTTTCAATAAACCTTTCAGCTTCGGCTTCCTTCATTTCTTTCATTGATTTTGGTTGCTTCAATAAAATTTCTGCACGACGCCTGTTTGATAGTTCTACAAGTTCTTTATTCTTATACAATTGAGCATTTTTAATTGCAGTACTGTCTATCAATCTCTCAGTTATCGAATTGAAAGGGACTATTACTTTCTCGATAAACTGCACATTTTCATCCGTCGGTAAAATTTCCGATCTTTCTATCCCGTTATTTCTGGAATAAATAAGGATGCGTTATCGGTAAAATGAAAGTGTACATGTGCAATGTAACAAGTAAATAAACAAACGTAAATATATTTCTAGTTGAGACAGAACGAACGCAGATATACACGTGGACCAATCTGTTAATCTCTTTTTGGAGATTTTTAGCCGTAGGCAATTCGCGAATCATGCGGAAGATAAGAGGCATCTATAAGCGCCATTTAAGATAATATAAGTGCCTCTCTTTTCTATTTCAAGTAAAATTATATTTTTCTTAATTTATATGCGCCTAATGACATCACCCGATACGTTCGAGGACAGCCGCTTATATATTTTGACTATAAAAATATTACACCACAGCTTTAATGTCTCGACTGCGACATAATACTGTCATATAAAACGGAATAATTAATTGTGTTCCCAAGATATGATTGACATTTTATTCCTTTAATTTTGTATTATCGCGTCTGAATTATCAAAGATTCAAACTCGTTTGAATCTTGCATATATTTGTCTACGAATGTTTATGTTATTGCATTATTAGTGTGCAACAGCGCTTACAGTAATAGATTACTTTTAATTTTTAAAATGTGAAAGTAATTCACTCTAACAGCTTGAATTTACACGTTATTGCTATAGCGCTGGTGAAGGTACAAACATCGTAACAAATGACCAAAGTTCGAGGCCTTGTGTTAGGTGGCTTTTTCAGTTAAAATATCGTAAAATACCGTATACACGACGTTTTTTGTAGCTTTAGTGAAAGTACTCACAATAAAGTTCATTGCACATTAGATGCTCAATGAATATCGTTAACTTGAAAAGTAGTCCAGGACTATTGTTATTAAATTCAACGACTCTATTTGAATAGATTATTAGGTGTGAATTGATAGGTCAATTGATTTTTATATGATATACTTAATATTATATTCATATATATATATATATATATATATTTTTTTTTTTTTTTGATAATTAATAGTTTTAAGAGAACGAGTAAATACTTTTTAGTTAAAAGCAAAATTTGAAAATTCTTCAAACAATTATAAGTTTATGTAAGGTAAAGGCTAATTACAACTAATACGTCTTATTGACACGGAACATGATTTTCCGTTTAATTTCAATAAATTCTACTTCTTATTATGGATTACATATATTAGTAATTTTCGTGTAAATTATAATGTAATAGTATACTTGTAAGAGTATACTTGGAAAAATATTTTTTAAGCTTATTGTTGCAGAAGCTTCAAAATACTAACGAGTCCTAAGTAAATAATACTTTATTTACTTGTCTTTAATTAGAAATAGTAAAATAAAGTAACCATGAACTCTACCTTGGCGTTTTCATTTTCTGTTTCGGATACAAATTTAGATGCAGAATCATTTGCTGTTTTTCACCTTCTTCTGATTCTTGATGTTGATTTTGATGAGATGTTGGACGTAACGATTGTGTATCGATTCCGTATATGTTTGAGTATTTTTCAAACATTGGAATAATTGGTCTTCTTGTTTCGTAATTAATAGAGTGAGAGTTTAACTCGGACAATTTATTCGGCTGCTCATTCGTATCAGTGATTGGATAGATGTCCAAGACTACGCTGAACGGCTTTGGCTTTTGTTTCTTTCTGTAAGTTTTCATCCTGTATAAGCCGTCATTATCATACTGATAATTTTTATTGGAATAACTATTTGTAGATAATCGGTGATAAGATGGATTATAATATGGATTGTGTTTATACATTTCAACTGGCGAAAATCTGAAAGTTATATGAAAACGTATTATTCTCGTATAAAATTATATAAACTCATTTACTTTTAATTGATTTTAATTGCTCGTTTGTATTACAAGGATAAACAATAATTGCAATATTTTTATTATGTGTTGCTCAAATTTTATAAAATTTTTCATTTTTTCATGGTACCCTTTAACAGTAGTACCATGATTCAGTTAATATTATAGTTGTTATAAAATTTGTAAATATTTGTAGCAATTGTTGAAAATAATTAATAAAAATGAAATTGGATTTGGATTTGGAATTTAAGCTATATTTAATTCTATTATTCTTACGTAAAGTTTGAAGTCGCCAAAAGATTTACGTCAGATGGATGCTTTGGCTTATACTGGTAAAAAGGATCGGAATTGTAAGTCATGGTGTAAGGAATATTTCTCTGATTTTGATATAAGTCGTTATTCATCGCAATCTCACCGGTACCAATATGACCGATATCGTACTTTTTCTGACCGACATAGTATCCTGTAAATTTAATGTCTTGATTGAGTGAACCCGGATCAGTTGTAAGATATTTAATAATGTCCTGAATATTCCTCGATGTATGCGGATATCGGTACTGCGTTAGTTGTGGATATTTCGTATGCTTGAAGGACGCAGGTTGCGGATCGTCCATTGCAAATCGAAATAGGGTTGCTTGCTGATTCTTTTCGTCATTATTTTTCTCGTTGCCTTTGTCGGAGTAAGAAAGTTCACTTCTGCTAATATGAAAACCACTTACTCATTACATACATAATGTACAATAGTAGTTCTTTTGAATTCAAGTGGGTCAAGCACAACTGCCTATAGACAAATTTACGCTAATTTCACGATAGAATATCTTTTATCAAATTTTTGTTAAATGTAAGTATTTTTTTTCACCAGGAAAATCTTTAATTCTTTAAATAACGATTGATTCTACACAGATTTTAAATAAAGACATAATTCAAACGTGAATGCTTATTACATATATTATGTGTTTAATTTGATCTATTTGTACTTTAAATATTACTTAATTCAGATTTTCTCTGTGAAACTATTAAGAGAAATTTGATATATTGATGCGGTGCAGTTTTTATTGTTTCTAATAATTCTACATTAAAAAAACGATAAATTCTTAATATTTTAAAAGCTTAGTTTTAAAAATTTTTTTAAGAAAAACAAAAGATATGAAAAATTAAACGTAAAATTATTTATAATATTTTAATATTAGTTCCGTAAGATATTTCATATATCTATATTATAATTATTTTGAAAATTAATTTTCATCAAATCGTCATTTTCATTAAAAGTAATATCATTAGCTTATTCTTACTTGCAAAAAACTTAGCATAGATTTATTTGAAATGTTATTTTTCGAATGTTGCAGTTCAAAGAAATTCTTCTTTATTTAATTTATAAAATGAACTCTTGGAGTTCTAATTCGAAACAGAGAAATTCTTCTCATGCAGAAGTGTACGTTTAAAAGCTAAAAAATAAGCCGACTAAAAGAAGATGTTTAGGAAATGCTCCTTAGCGTAGTAAATGGTTCAAAAGAATTGTGAGTCGAAACTTCACTCTACATTTAGCTTTGCAATAATAATGAGATACGTGTAAGATACTGAAAACCTTACCTCACTTGATAAATCATCGCGTGATTTCTGATCGTCCGCTTGTCCTCGGTTGAAACATCCTCCTTATCATGCTGTCGATCTAGTGCACTATCTCGTATTTTGTTGTCCTGAAAATTCCGCACTCTCAACTCGGGCTCGTCTACGCTCATCCTTTGCTCTCGAATCTCAACATCCGGATTCGCTACCGTAATGTCGTTGTACTTCAAATTACGATCATCGTCTATGCGATCCTGAATGACGCTCGCATGACTGCTGTTAACAATATATATGGTTGGCGCGAGGGTGACGATCGACTTTCTCGACGTGCCGTTGCTCGATTTTTTCAAGCTATTCTGCAGAATGTATATATGCTTGGTTTCTTGGTTCACTTTACTACTTATCGATGCACTAGATGCAAAGTCGTATAAGAATATACCGATCTGAAAATTATTGCATGATTCCTAAAAAGCTAGGCACAAAACTTGAGTTTGTGCATTAAAGTGATAAAGCTTAAGCTTTGATTAATGTTTGTATTCCATAATTAATTTTGAATTCATTGTCATATTCAAAGCT
The DNA here is from genome assembly GCA_018907045.1 of Wiebesia pumilae. Lineage (NCBI taxonomy): Eukaryota > Metazoa > Arthropoda > Insecta > Hymenoptera > Agaonidae > Wiebesia > Wiebesia pumilae. The sequence goes on from JACCHZ010000192.1 coordinate 6,024,416, forward strand.
AGTATTACTTTTAATTTTTCTCGAACTTACAAATTTTTTTGAAGAAATCAAAAGTAATTATAAAAAATCCAAGATAAACATTTTTCAAAAACATCGTATTTACAATTCACCGAAGGAGCTTATTTAAGTAAAACTAATACCCATATTTCAACAAAATGATTAATTGCATTCTTAAGAATTGACAAATAAATGAAAAATAGATTAGTTACCCTAAACACAATATATACAAATAAATTTTCATCGGAAATTATATTAATAGAAATTTTATATTCAGATCTATTTATGCAATCGTTTCAATTGCAAAAATTCTTTGAAATTAATAACACTCAATATTTAACAAGATTAACGATATATCCATATTACTCTTAAATTTAATTATTATATGATCTTAGAGAGATAGAGAGAAAGCGAGAGCGAGAGAGAGACAGAGAGAGAGAGAGAGAGAGAGAGAGAGAGAGAGAGAGAGAGAAGCAGATAAGGAATCTAACGTAAGTATGCAGAAATTATTGTTAATTTGGATTCATTTTTTTGCCAACATACAGTAGTGTCCTAAAGTTTTGTGTAGAACAAAATAAGAATATCAAGAGTCACTTTCAGTTTCTTTAATAATATCATCGATATTATTAATTGTTTAGTTAGGGCTTATGTGTAACAGCTTTATAAAAGTTTCCATAAATATAATATCTTAAATATGCTTTTAAGCAAAAAAAATCAATTGACATTAGTTGTTAAGTTAATTGAAATTGGCTATACGTATAAAAAAGATATATCATGATAATGAATATAAAAGAGAAACATATTATTCTTTGATGTTTTTTGAAACTGTATATCTTTTTTTTCTTTTGGTATTACATTAACAAGATCTATATTATACAAGTAGAAGTAAAAGCTTTCGAAATTATACGGATTTACGTTGTTAAAATGAGTAACTAACTCAAACAAAAATGTTATTTGAATTATTTGAATATATGTTATTAGCTATATAATTTTTCTATTAAGTTTACATTTACTCAAAATGAATGATAAATTAATACATTATTACTTTTGTGATTTAATAGAAAATTGCTAATTCATTTTGTGAATTCACTTTTACACCGAAATAGAAAGAAAATATAGTACTTCAGGTAGTGAATTCTGCCGTACTTATACTGTGTTTTAGAAAAAGTGACACATAAAGAGGATAATAGTGCAAAAATGTATTTCACGTAATATCGATCAAAAGAATAGTCAGTGAAGATCGTTTCAGCTACACGCGGTTATTTTCCCATTAAATACTTTACATTCTTTGCGCTTAGTGTAGTTAGTATAATTTTGAGAATTAATGCGATAAGTTGGCATAATTTTATTGAGTATTTACAACTAGAAAAACGGAGTACAAACGTTAATGGGTATGCGCTTTGTCTCAATTATTTCGAAGAGGTGTTTGTTGAGGAATATGCATTAACGTACATCTCGTGTATAACCAAGTGTCAAGAATATCTTTACGCGCATAACATTTCAGACAGGTGATATTAGCGTTAATGGCATAAACCGCAAGATTGGCTGTACCAATAACCAAAAAGCAGCGGCTGTCTCTTGGGTAACACTGTGTCCTGCCTTCTTTACCGATGGGAATATTCTTATGACTGCGAAAGAATTGAAATGGTCTTGATGATTGCACACATGGTTTTGACACACGTGCTACACAAGAATTGTATAGCTAGAAAGCTCGTTATTTTTTCGAGAAAGCAGCTAAAGCCAAAATGCGTTCGTTATGGTAATATGAAATATGCTTCTTTATGGTAAAATTATTTGTATTATATGTAATAAGCGAAATGAAAAATATTCTATCTAAATTTTCTTCTTGTGGGATACATTTTATAACTGCAAACAAAGTGATTTATAGACGTACTTATTACTTCAAGCGTTGATTAGTTTTACGCGAACAATAACCGGGAATGCGTGACTGTTGATCAAGCTGTTAACAAGTAAAGATCTTAATTTCGCCACGTTCAATAAAAATCTGAGTAAATTTAGCTATGTATTCGTGTACAATTTCTTATGTTGTTTATTTGAATTTGCATTTAATTACTTGTATTTTTAGATTAATATAAAAAACTATTGGATTATAAATACTTAAAACATGTTTATTATAAAGAAAGTGACATTTTAGCTTTTAGAAAATTATACGCATTAATGTTACGTATATTAGTAGATTATATGGAGTTAAAGCGGAAATTTATTAAAATGTAGAATACGCGACGTGAAAAAAGTATTTTAAATTGACGGTGAAATCAATCTACGTATAATTTTATTTACATCGAAAATGAGGATAATATTTCTATATTAAATTATTCGACGTTGGAAATATTATATGAAAATTCCTATGTGAACGAGGAGAATTTATATTTCCAATAAAAATAAAACTTTGAATCACAAGTTAAAAAATAAAAATCTCATACGTGTACTTGCCTACATAATAAAAAATTAAACGAATAGAGAAAGAACTTGCAAAACTAAAGTATAAAATTAAACTTACAGTATTGCATCATCAGTTTGAGATTTAATCGCGAACAAATTTTGTAATGAGCAATTTGATAATTTTAAGAATTCATTTAATATGCGATTATTAATGATTTATTGTCTATATTTTCTAACAGCTAAAGTATATATTTCATCGCAAATTATGAGTGATGGCCCTTTAATATTTAAAAAATCAATTATTATCGTTAAAGAGGAAAAGACCAAATTCCATCTAAAACTCTTATTAGGTTGTGCGTGTAACACACGCGCGCGCGCGCGCACACGCCCACACAATATTCCCTGCTTATCGCTTCTTTTTGTAGTACACATGTAAGCTGCTAGTGAACGAGCATTTCATTTTATTCGCGCGGCGAGATAATTTTCAAAGACGCGGTAAAAATGAGCAGGTGAGCGCTCAATTGAAGCGGCATAAATTAAGCAGTTGTTAACCTTAGACGCTGCTCCTTTCTATCGCGTGGATGTGCGCTCAGAGGAGCTCGTCGATGGACTCGGGAAGACTGATATGCCCTATATGCGAAAAGTGCAGAAATCTCAGTGGGACGGATGCACTTGCCGCTTGGTCCGTCATGCGCGCGAATAAGAAGTGTGAAAATTCGCTTACCGCTTGCTAAGCGAGCGACTGAGTACCTGGACGAGCTTTCACGAAATTAGCGCGATCCCCGCTGTCGAACGCGAAGAGTCTCGATAGCGTCTCTTTTCGTTTCATTGGCTTTGATAGCTGAGTTAGATACCGAGCGATAATCTTTTGAAATTTGACAGATTTTCGTCACCTTGACAAAAAAAGCAGACTCGAGGACTGATTTTACAATATTTCTTCGAGTTATAGCCCCTATAATGCTTTTGTGTTTCCAGTTTAAGATGCACTTGATTTTGGTGCTTTCTTCGCGCAGTATAGATAATAAGGTGATGAATCGCACGATCAAAGTTAATCTCTTCGATATACTTACAAGTATAACCGTTACTACAACCATTATTCCAATAACGAGCTTCCGAACAGCACTGCCGTAAATATTCGTGTTGTAATATTCGCTGTAATCGGAATACAGACCAAGTTCGGATGTACTGACACCGGATCTTCGACCAATGCGAAACATATCTTTCGTAGTTTGTTGTTTGGAACTGACGTCCTGTATTGGAGTCTCGGAAGATTTTTTATCGGTTCGTACCATTGACACTTAAATAATTATATTGTGTGTTTCAAATACTTCATAATATATTTCTCATATTCTTAATAAACCAAGTATATGTATAGAACTCGTTTAATACATTTTTACAATGGTGATACCTTTTCAATGTATCGTCTAAGACTAAGTAGTTACATTTCACGTCGAGAGTTTTCACTAACAATCCCACAATTGTAAGGATGCTAGCAAGTAAAAGATTTTCTTCGTCAGAGATGGGGGAGGATCTAGATGGAAGGAGAAGCATGAGAGTTCTGGACTACTTACTGCGGAACATGTGTAGTGGAATTCAAGATGCTTCTCTTTACAATTACGACGAGCGTTAAATACTTCAAAAGATACGTGTGTGAGATTAATTGTCACATTATGTTTACTGAAAAAAGTTAATAAATTTCCACGCAGATGTTTAAATTGTTAATTGCGAATTTAAGTATGTGTCATGAAAAATCTTGAATTTAAGCTTTCTTAACTCTTTTCGCATTATTCTACAGAATAATATAAATAATTATTTGCTTTAAATGTAAAAAGATGAATTTTCATTTAGGCATCTGGCATACTCCCTTTAAGTAATCCTACATAAAAATTTTCCATTTCATATGATTATATTGTAAAATATTTATATTATTGGATTATAAAATTTCTACTTTATTTATTCTTATAAAAAGTAAGCATATTTCCTATTAATATTTTATAATTTATCTTAAAAAGAAAATATTTAAAAAATATATAAAGCAATGATGAAATATAAGCAAACATATTAAGCTATTTAATAATAAACTTATTAAAATATTTAAAATATTTATAAATTTATAAATCCAATAAGAAAAAATAAATCATAGAAAGAAGGTTAAAAAAATAAAATACTGTTTTTTCTTAATAAAAAATATCATCTTTATTTTGGTCAACCTTTAATTAGATTTTAATCAGGTTTATAACTTCTTTTTTGAGTTATTGGTATAAATGAAATCACTATTTGAAAGTGAATATTCAATATTTCAATATTTGGAGAAAAATTCTGTTGTATTAATCACTGTGTCGTCGATTTAATTTTTATAAATAATTTGACAGTGTTCATAAAAAAATGTTTGAACATTAGAATTTTGAGTCACTTTTAAAGAGTAAAGTAATGCGCTATAATTACAATTAGTGATTAACGTTTACGGAAGAAAAATGGAATATCTGGAATTGGATATTGGTATCCTGTTGGTCTCTCGGTACTTGGCGGAAGTGTTGGAATTGGCCCAGGTCTACCAGTTGGTGGTGGATATGTAGATGTACTTGGAGTTATTTTATATTGTACGGTTGGAGGTGGAGGTGGTGTAATAGTTTTGTAAGTTTGTCTGGGCGATGAAGGTGGTAAATATGTAACCGATTTTGTGTCCGTAAACTGAGGTTTTGGATTACTTGTTTCTTTTTCAGAAATAACTGGCCTGTTTGTTATTGGATATGAAGTTGATTTTGTAGAGAAAGGTTTATAGGTCGATGTATTTACTTCTATAATGGGAATAGATTTCGTAGTAGTTGACACTTTTGGTGGTAAATACCCAGGTTTACTCGTAGGTTTAGTGACGTAAGAACTTGTTTTTGGCACACTGTATGGTGTTGTGAAAGCTGACGATGGATTTTGCGGTGCTGGTTCTCTATATGGGGTTGATTTTGTAAATATAGGTGAATAGGTTGAAGTATTTGGACGCGGAGTATACGGTGCCAAGTCAGAAGATGGCTGTGTTCTCGTCGTTTGTGGAGGTATGTATGAGGTTGGCCTTGTAGGAAAAGGTTTGTAGGTTGATGTATTTACTTCTATAATGGGAATAGATTTCTTAGTAGTTGAAACTTCTGGTGGTAAATACCCAGGTTTCTGCGTATTCGAAGGCTTAATGGTATAAATACTTGTTTTAGGTACAGTGTATGGTATTGTAAAAGTTGACGATGGATTCTGTGGTGTTGGTTTTTCATATGGGGTTGGTTTTGTAACTATAGGCGAATACGTTGAAGTATTTGGACGCGTAGTGTATGGCACTGAGTCAGGAGGTGTCTGTGTTCTCGACGTTTTTGGTGGTATGTACGAGGTTGGTCTTATAGAAAAGGGTTTAAAAGTTGATGTATTTACTTCTGTAATGGAAACTGGTTTCGTAATAGATGACACTTTTGGTGGTAAATACCCAGGTGTCTTTATACTCTGAGGTTTAGTGACGGAAATACCTGTACTTGGACGCACAGTTTTCGGAGTTGTAACAAGTGTTGGTACTGGCTTCGAAAAATTTGGCGGTAGATATGAAGAAAGGGATTTTACTGGAGGTGTTACGAATGGAGGAACATATGGTCTAGATGTTTGCGGTCGTGATGTTTGTGAAGAAACTTGAATAGTAGGTTGTGGTGGTAGGGTAGGTGATTTTTCAAATTTAATTGGAGGTATTAGTTGGACTACTGATTGATTTGGAGGGATATATGATATAGGTGATTGTGGTCTGGGTGTCGTTTGAACGTAGGGTGGCTTTGAACCATCAAATGATGAAAAAGATGGTCTTGCATTTTCATCTGTAGATATTGGTGGTTGACGTGGTGGCGATGGAGGAATGTAAGCTATTGAAGAACCTTGAAATTCAATTGGTGGTCTTGTAGGAAATTGATTTGGTTGTATTGTAGGTTTCTTAGAAGGTATAACATAAGAAGGTGAGGGATTAGAAGTAACACGAATTGGTGGTACTGAAGGTTTGTTCGTAATTGGACGTGGAGGACGAGTATTATTTATAATAATAGGCTTTGGACGTTGTGGTATAGGTTGAGGTGGTCCGACATAAATAGATGGAGTTGGTTTGTTAAAATCATATGTTATTGGTCTTGGCGTTGTAAATGGAGCTTGTGTAACTGGTGGTCGAGTAGGTTGTTTAGGAGTTTGATACAATTCTGATGAAGTTTGAATTGGCTTTGGAGGGGGAAACGTAAATTGTGTTTCAGGTTTTGGATAGCTATATCCAACGAAAGTTGATTGAGATTGCGTAGGAGGCTTGGTCTGTATAGAAATAGGTGGTCTGGTAGTTGTTGGTCTTGTTGGAGTTAGTGTTTTCGGTGGCTGAATAATTGGTGGTTGTGGATAACTATATCCACCAGGCTGTTGTGCTGGAGTTAACTGTTGTTGAGTTATCGAACTTTGAGTAAATATAGGTGGTTTTAATGGTGTTTTCGTCAACTCTATAATTGGTGGTTTTGGATAATCTACAGGCTGTTGACCTTGAAAGAATGGCTTTTGTTGATTTAATGGGATACTATTACTAGTTATTGGTGATATTGTTGAAGGACGTGGCGTATTTGGAAGTTGTATAAGTGGTTTCTGTGGCTTTTGATAAACGTATTCTGTAGACTGTTGTCCTGGAGATATTGGCTGTACAGTTACCGGAATATTACTGAATACTAATGGCTTTATTGTAGGAATCGGTGTTCTTGATGGTTGTGTCACTGGTGGTTTTTGCGGTTTTTGATAAACATATTCTATAGGCTGTTGTCCTGTAACTAATGGTCGCGGTTCATTTAACGGGGTATTACTAGCTCCTGGTGAAACTACTGAAGGAAATGGTGTTCTCGGCGGTTGATATACATATCCTGAAGATTGCTGTACTGGAATCAACGATTGCTGCTGATTTAATGGTGTTTTATTAGCAACTGGTAGTTTTGGTAAAAGAGGTGACGTTGTCGGTGACCCAATTACTTGTGGTATCTGCGGTTTTTGATATACGTATTCTGTAGGCTGCTGTCCTTGACCTAATGGCTTTTGTTGACTTAGCGGGGCATTATTAGATGTTACTGGTATTAATAAAGGACGCGGTGATTTTGGTGGTTGTATCACTGGTGTTTTCTGTGGATTTTGATCAAAACCTCCTGCGAATTGTTGTTGAATGTTAGTAGATACAAACGGCCTTATGGGTTGCTGCGGTTGCACCGGTTTTTCCGGTTTGTTAAATTGAAATGAGGTTACTGTATTCAGCGGCGGTGACGATGGTCTTGATTGAAAAGAATTCGTAGGTACAGATGGTGTCACGAATGACTGCTGCGGAACTGACTGTGGTCTTGGTACACTTTTACTGTAACAGAAAAGAAATATCATTCTTAGAAAGGACTCTAATAATTTAAATATATTGAAATTTTGTAATTGAAAGTACTTACGGTGGTAGAGTAAATGGCTGACTTGGAGGTGGATAATCATAACCTTCAAAGTCTCCTAAATTTTTTGGTGCACTATCTATTGCTCTTACGCTTCTTTCACCTGCATGACATGAAGCAATAACTGCTAATGAAGTGGCAATCCATATAAACTTCAACTAAAAATAATTATTTTTTATTTAATATAATACCGACATATAATATTCGAAATTATTTTGAAAGTATGTTGCTCTAAAGACGGAAGACACTTTTATGTTTTAAAGTTATATTTATATTTTGGAATATTTTTATTCATGTTGTGAATATTTGCAATAATTATTAATAAGATTTTGACATAAATAACAAAATAGATACTGTATATACGATTCCGACATAATACTAATATATGAAGTAGTCTTGTGGGATTATCTCACAATCTGTATGATGAACTTACAGTTGCAATAAACGTATTTAAACTTAAAGAGAGTAGTATTATTTTTCGAATGAGATTAAAGATTAATTTTTTAATAATTATTTTTTACGTATTTTAAATACTATACATGCTACGAATTGTTAATATTCTTAAAGAATATTAACCGTAATTATTTTATATTATGTAAAAATATGTACCGATGGCATATTTTGTAAAGTATGCAGATTAGTATAAAAAAAACAACATCGAAGTACTTTTTGAAAGTAGAATAAGGATCAGTTTCTCACTGAATAATACTGTATTTATTAAAGATTTTGTTAAATTTTTCATTTGATATTTATAAGTAAGAATATAACACTTGGTTAAAAAAATTTAATATCAATATATTTTTAAACGATTTTAAATTATATAATATATTGACAAACACATATTTTTTTTATTATAAAGTATATAAAATTTTAGCGATCGTATGTAGCCAATTATATGACCATTATCTGTTTTTTAAAACACATAAAATTTCTTGCATGATATAATCATGCATGCATGATTAAATATAATGAAAAAATGTAGTTGATTTACTGTAAACTACTATGAAGCATTTTTCTAAAATAATTGTTAAATTTAGAATAATTTAATCATTTAATCTAAAGTAACAAAAAGAAAGTTGAAAAGTAATATGAGTTTGTTTTTAATAAGAAATTTTCTTAATTGTTTGTCCGTAAAGCGGAACAATATCACTGAATGTAGAAAATGCGTTCATTCTTAATGCAGGCATAGGATATAAAATTAACTTACTTTTGCCATTCAACGTGAAAATAAAGCCTTAGTTCATTAGGGATAGCATTTCAACTAGTAAATACGAGTAAACATATTAGTTGAAAGCTATTTCTGCGAAAGATATAGTGTCAAATACTAGTAAAATAAGTTTATTGGCATGTCTTGAAATACCAAATATATTTTATTATATTTTAAGTATCAGTCAATTTTTTGGCCGCAGTTGTAAATTAGCATTATTTTTTTTTCAGTTACGTTATGTAACTTATGAAATCATATTTATTCGGATAAAAGATCGGAAAAGAAAAGAATAAAAAAAAAATTGACAGTTAATTTTATGCTCTTACGAAAGGACACAGTTCATCCTCAATATGCTCACAATTTTTTACGGCAGACTTTTTGTTACTCAACTGCTATTACTTTGAATTATTAAAATGATAAGCTGTTGAACAGAATTAGATTGAAATAATTAAAAATATTTCCATATTTGAAATTAGTATACGTCTAATTCAATGTTACAAGTTACGTATTATCTCTTATTAGTATTTAATAAAATAATTTATTCTATAAATTTAAGATTTGTAATAGAACACTTATGAACATATATGCTAAATTAATATTTCTTATCGTTAAAAAATACATTTTCTTTTCAGTGCTACGTAATAGATATTACAGCATCTGAGCAGATGCAAATGATGAATCGCGACGAGGCAATAAACCTTAACGGTTGATTGTGACGCGAGAGTTGGGTGGATACCTGAGAATATAAGTATACGTCTTCGGTATAATTTTCAAGAAATTGAAAGTTGTTTTCTACTCTGTTCTTAAAAAAGAAGAACGTACTGCTTATCTGCGAATAACTAATCACATTGACCTTCGTCAGATCGGCCTACTCGGTGACGCTTTTTAATAAAATCTATGATTTTACCATCTTAATCTGGAATTAAGTAGAAAAAACGCCAAAGATAGTTCACGAAGAGGAATTTAAAAAATTTACGAGTAACGAAGTTTTTACCGCAGCTTAGAATCTTATAATCATAGTTATTTTCAGACGAAGAAAGCACTTGAAAAATACATGGCATTAATAATATATAATACTTCTAAATATTATACGTGATTCATTATTTATCATTTTAAATATTCTTCTTTTATGGAGACTAATTTTAATCATTCATTTTTATTATTACTACGCATGAAATACATATTTTGTTAACAATGTTAGAAAATGAGAAATTATATGTCATGAAATGTGATTTACTAATAAAACAGAATTTTTCGTTAATAATAAGAATATATATTTTCTTTTAATTTTAAGCCGAATTATATAATAATATTATTAACGACTGTGATTTTGCATGAATACTGAATTATAAATGTTATTTTTGATACACCTGACTAAAACCTTTAATATTTTCCTCACATTAACAATAATCATAATTATTATAAAAATATAATAACAACTAATGTACGCGTACAAGTAGTGTATAGTAAATTTTTAAAAAATGATGACTAATTCATTTTATTATTATCAATTTCAAATAATTGACTTATTCAATATTTTAATATTATGGAATCTTTAAATAATTATTGTCCAAGTAGTTGATAAATAAAATAATTTTGTTATATGACAATGTACATTGTGTTAGGAATGTATTTTAAATGACTGATATTTCAGATTTTAACTAATTCAATATTAAGTTTATGTAATGAAAGAATGACCTTTCACCAAAAGGCCGACATCAGGCTTTTATAGTGTTCACAGATACACAACACCATAAACCCAATATTTCCCAAGATTTTAATGAATTAATTATGAATTTTGTAAGCAATTTATTAAAATATCCTGGAAAATATTTGTTTTCCAATAGATAAATGTCTTCTAAAATATGAAAAGTTAGGGCGATATATTTATTCTTTAATTATATTACATCAACTCTCAGCTAAACAAGCAGATGTTCATAATTTTAGAATTATTTTACTCGAAAAGAAATGAATATTTCTAGATTTATATTACATATTATCATTTTTATATGAATGAATTTTTCAAAAATTTTAAATTTTAGAAATACAAGATTGCAAAAGAAATAATATGAAGTTAATGTAATAATGTAAGTATTCGGTAAAATTTTCTGATTTTTCTTGTTCATTGTTTCTTTTGTTATATTTGTATATTTCAATAGATAAATATTACATTACATTAATATCTTACTCTGCATTATATCGATACTTATTTTATTTATTGTAAATTTATATTGATCACATTTTTATGAGAATGTTTTTTATAGGATAGAAAACATAAATCTGTTTATTTATATTTTTTATAATGAGTACGAAACAATTGAGTTTTCATAATTGTCGAAAGCTTAAAATAAATTATTGTTTAATTAGAAAATAATTAGGTAATATAATTATTAAGATTAAAAAATAAAGGTAAAAAATTACAAATTAAATAATAATAAAAATTGTAATAAAAAAAATTTTAATTTTTTTTTAATCTTTTAGTATTTTTGAATTTGTGAACAAAGTTTATCAAATATAACTTTAAATATAGTGTTCAATAAATTTGTCTTCGTTACTATTTATAATAAAATTTATGATAACATTTAAGCCAATATTTATGATAATTGTGTTTTCAATCCAGTTATAATCTTTTCTGTAAGTAGGAGTAGTGATTAAATATCCTGTAAATAATTTAGTCTTCTGAAACTCGAATTAATTCGCGTTATAACAAATCAATCCATAAAGAGAAATGTTATTGTACTTATTCTAGAAAGGACATTTAATGCAAGAATTTCATAGGTAAAAGTAAATGTGTTTCAAAGATTAATCGATTTATTTAACTGCAATGTGTATTTTTAATTCAATAACACCAGCAGTTATAATATATACTTAATTCGTCTCAAATGAAAAATGTATTATTTGCTGCATAATATAACGTACATAAAAACCATCTTTAGCCTAATTAGATAAATGAAAAAAAAAATTAGTCTAATTATAAGTAATTAACATTTCATCAGGATATAAGGAAATACTGATAAATTAAGAAATTAAAAAATCGATAAACTCGATCTACCTTTGTCAATTGAATATTTTGATTACTTAATTTATTGTAAGCTCCCAACTTATTTAATGAGTCCTTATCAAAAGGTTATTATTAACAATATTAACAGAACCAAAGTACGAAACTAGAATGGAATTTTTGTATAAATTTTTAACTTGCGTAACAAACAGGTTTGAGTAAAAACTTTCGCAACGTATAAAAATTAAAAAGAAATAAAAGAATAAGTAAAGTAAAGCGAAGATTTTAACTAAACGACAAAAGAAGAATTCGTAGAAAATAATTAAGTTACCATCGAGAGAAGGCAGCAAAAGTATTGCTTCACAACGAAAAGTCAAAACTTTGAATTTATAAATGGTAAAGTCGGCATACTGTAGTGTCACACAAAAGTGCTGTTTTCTTCTTTGCGTATAAAATAAGGATTGGAAGAGAACTTTAGCGGCTTTTAAACGCCTCTTTACACGAGATGAAAGTTCTGGCGGCGACGATCGCGAACTTTATTACTTGACACGTTACTTAAAGGCTTGCGGTGCTCAAATCACGGGAAATGTGCGGGTGGAGTCCGTTATCGTTATCACAGATATCACACTGCATCTACGGGCACTTTCGAGGCGAGGCGGCACTCACGGCGCAGCCGGAAGTGCAGCCGAGGGGACGACATGCACTTCCACCACTCGAACCATTACTTACCATCGTGCCGCTGCTCCCCCGCAGGTTCAGCGTCGGTGCGTGTAAACGGGCGTCTTCGCGCTCGGCTTAAAAACTAACGCATGTCTCGCGGGATCGGGTGTCCCGGGAGTGAACTTCTCCGTGAATCCACGCGGTGGAGCATTTATAGGATTCACTCGATTGCCCGGCGTTAACGATCGCACGCGGAGTGGGAGGCGGCCCGCTCACACACACGCCCGGGGTCCAGGTGATCATCGGCGAACGTCGCGAGAAGTCTCGCGAGGATGCTGTAACTGCTCGCGGCGCCTCGCCTCGTCCCGCCAGCGTGTGGGGAAGAGCGAGAGGGAGAAGAGGGAGAGTGCGAGAACGAGAGAGAAAGGAGAGACTAACGGACAGGAGGGAAGACGAGAGCGGGACGAGGAGGAGGGCGGAGGCCAAGTCGACGTTCTATTGCTCCGCCTCGATGGGCCTACTGGTGCGCCTCGACGAACACGTGCTCCTCGTCGAAAATCGTCGCCTGAGCTGTCGACCGGGGTACTCGTTAGAAATATGGATTGCCGGGAATTGACGGCGTTCTTCGTCGATCGAGCTCAGTCCGCGGATTTTTCGGAATTTGCGAAATTGTGCATAGGAGCCTAATGTATTGTGCGAATATTGTGGTATTGTCTATGCAAAGATTTAAAATGGGCCATTGAATAAATTAAACGAGAATAATAAACTTGAAAACCGTGTTTTTCGAAAGTTTTACATTCAACTCTCCAAGGCGAGCGAAGTAACTCTGGATGTACAACCTCCTGAAAATAATACTATCCATACGACGTCGCAGAGTGCATAGATCACTTCAATATTATACGTTGAAAAGGATTCGAGCTGCAATTATCCCATACTAATCTTTACGTCTAGCCGATTAGCCTTAGATGCTGTTTATACACGAATCGCACACGTTTCTTGAATTGCTTGATACACATTTCTCAATATATTTTTTATACAAAAGCTAGAAGAAATAAATTAATTTAATCTATCGCTTCGTAATACATTTCAAACTATATGTGCTTTTCTAAATTCGTATTGAGTATAATAAGGACTTTTCTTAGGGAATTAAGGGGACACCTTTATACTATTTAATCGAAATAAGCATAATGCATGCTTTATTACTTGACAAGGAAGGTGTGGATTGGCGTTTTCTTTTGATACTAAGAAAATTTGCTTCTATTCGAGTAGTTCGTAATTGTTTGTAACTAGTCTTTAATTTCCAATTATAAATCTTCATACACTCGAAAGTGAAAGTCTTTCATTTCACTGATTACTTATGAATCACGGTATCGATCCTATATTGTAACAGGTTGAAAGAGTGTCTTTAGTAGTTAATATTTTATAAATTAATAATATTTCGAAAGAGGTTGTTTCATATTATAAAATATAAATAATACGAGAGTGAATAATTTCTATTAGAATAAAAATTTTCAAGAAAAATATTTCACTTATAATCGTGTAATAACACGTTCTGAAAAATGTACCTAATACTTTGTGACCTATACACGGATTTTTGGTGGAAAAAAGCGATAAATAGTCCCACGAACAATGTATTTCGATTTGAAAATATCTATGTGACAGTACACAAATTATGTAAATTAAAGTACATGTTTTTTACAAATATATTGCATAATTTATTAGCTGCCTTTGTTTCAGCATAAATATTTGTAGAAAAAATTTGAATCTTGAATTTTATAACTCATCTTCATTCTTGATAGAATATAAAATTCCTTACGTCGATATAAATCTAATAAAGTTCAGCTTAATATTATAAAAAGAAAAGTTTGAAAAGGTGTCAGTGATCATAATCGTTTAAATTTTACAGTGATTGGTAATACACCAAAGGTATTTATGTTAGTCCACTACAAACGATATAAATGAAGATCCAGGCATTTTATTATTACATAAGTTTAGAACGCGTAAATTAAATTTTATACAATTTAATAACGTTAACATAAACATCTATCGAAAAGTCAAATGCTTAATCCATCTGTTATGCAACTATTAACAAATTGATTTAATTTCAAAGATTTTCTTTCTAACGTAATTAAGTTGTAAATTTTTATATGATTATGTAGGATGATTATATTTTGATTATGTAGGATTTATATTTGAATGTTAAGAATTTGAATTCAGAAAATAGACAATCAACGTATCATTCATCGGCCTTCAATGATATATACGTAGAATTTTATTAGGAATTTGATCGTTTTGACCTTCTTCATCTTGTGATACATCCAGTTTAATGGTAGATTTTTGACAGCTATCATCGAAAGTTTCATGTTAATTCATCAAGGTTATATATCTAAAAAGACATATATAAATTATCATAATAGAGTATTTTCGTTAATAGGAATAATTTATATTAATTTTATTGAATTATTACATATTATTAGTACCACTAATATGAAAACAATATCATGAATTTCTTTAATAAAAATGAATAAAATTATTCATATAGAAATATATTATTAATATAGAAATACGTAAGTAGTTAAGCTTATTTAATTTGACATAATTTATTTCTTAACTAGTTATACATTTTATGGCTAATTTATAAATAAGTTTTTGTTTATAAGTTAAGAAATTCACCTCTGACTTTATTAGAAAATTATAGTGGTATAATTAGGAAATATAATTTTTACTTTACTAAGATTGTTAAAATTTATACCTAATACATATATTTTATCAAGCTGCAGGTTAAATTTTTATAGCGACATAGTCACAAGGGATAGTCGCAAAAAGCTATTTTGATCTTTCAATAATAGCTGTATTTGCATAACTGCATCGAAAACAAATTTCTTTTTTATCGTAAAGTAAATTTTTATGTAAATATTTTACATAAATCGCTTAGTTAATTCTAATAAGTCATTTGATCGGATTTTTTATAAAACATAGCAGTCCGCCTAGAGTTTATAGAATTAACAGCGAATGCTGTTAAAAGTTATCAGTTTGATTAAAAAATTTCACTCAATTTCGCAACTCTTTCTTAATGTTTATAATTATTTTCTTATCTACATATTATTTAATCTTAAATATTTCAAAGAAGGCATTCCAATTACACTGACCTAAAAATATTTTAAATTAATTTTCAGACTCTTAATACATTGAACGCTTAGTTCAGTTTATTAGGCATAATTTTCATAACGACAAGTAACTTATTAAAAAATCTTCAATCTTGGTCGGTAAATTATTTCATAAGCTAGATAAAATGCTACTTTACACAAAGACAACTAAAAATAATAGTGTGCAATTAATCATAGTTTGTTTAATTTATGCGATATCTCGCTACCTCATTCTTATCCATAATAAAAAAGAGTTTAAATGTAAAGGTTTACGCTTAGACAACCTTTTAAAGACAATTTATGGCAGAATAATTCCTCTAAAAATAGGCTAATATTTAAACAATCGCATTCTAATATTTACATTACTTGTTATGGATATTGCACAGCCATCTTTGAAAGTTTTTTAAAAATTTTTGTAAAATTGACATTTTACGATTTTGCCTTTCACTGCAAACTTTAGAATGGCATTCCATCTAATTAAACAATTCATCCATTCAGTGTAATAGAAAAATGATCATGTTTATTAAAAGAAGAAAGATTATACTAATGCTTCTCTAGGTGATTGGTAGTTAGCATATAATTTAAATGCGTGAATGTATAGCTTAATAAATTATCGAGTTCCATTTCTGCAAACTTGCAATCCATGTGTAAGAACATATTAGTTCGGTGGAGAAAGTGCAGTCTTTTTGCGCGTCTTGCATCAGTTATAAGGTCAAAAGCTCGATCTGGAATCTCGTTACGAAGATGCAATGTGCAATGACGAAAACAGTTTTTTTAATGGGATGATGGTTTTACTTATTTATATTGAAACTAATTCGATTTGTACATTTATTTCTAATTATTTAGTATCTTTACAATACAAAATATTTGTACATTTTTATCTCTTGAAAATATTATAAAAATATTACATATATTTATTTTTAATATATTTTAAATCGTATATACTTTTGAAAGAACTATACAATTCGATACTTTTTGATGAAAAGGAAATGCTCATTTGATGGAAACATTATAAATCACAATCTACCACTGATTAATTTTATTATTCGTACAGTATTTTAAATGAATTTTCATTTTTTAAAATAGCTTATAATTTTTATACACAGTTTTCTCTACATAATTCCATAGTTGAAACTCGCATAAATACTTCTTTCTGAATTCCAGTTGGATATGAATAACATATGAGCAAAAGGAAAAAAAAGAAGTTTCTGAGAGTATAGATTTTCATGTTAATTTCGTCTCATTACATGGAGATGGTTAGGTGGTTATACTTTAGAAGTAAATAAATTAAAAATTATTATTAAGAATAAATCAAGTTTTTCATTAAAAGACAAAATTTAATCGGGTATGTAAATGGCCTGAATGCATGCAACCTGTATATGATGTAAAAAATACTGTCTGAAAGTTTGTGTCTGTTTGTTACGGAAATATTCACGACATGAAATCCTTCTAAGATAAAAAATTTAAAATATTCATCAATTATTGGTTTCAGAAAATATTGATTGGTACAGAAAGCGGGAGTCAAATCTATTCTTAAAATTGGCTTACTTAGGCTTCAAAATAGATAAATAGATAAATCAGTTGCGATAAACAGTCGAAAACTGTAATCTGTCTCATTCATTTTGCTTCTGCTCCCATTAATTTGTATTATGGATGATTTTTATTCTGTAGAATTTCTGACTAATCTTGTCTGAAAATATTTCTATTCTATCGTATAAAGATTTCTATACGCAAGTTCGTTATTTTACGTTCAATACTTAAAGGCATAATTGTATAATCACAATTTTTAGCTGAAAAACTGTGGAATCGCATAAAATATAAAAATGTTTCGAAACAATTCTAAATTTAGTCTTAAAAATATACTTTAAACATGTTATTCTATTTGAGTTAGAAAATAAAATTGCTGTAATATATATATATATATATATATATATATATACACACATACCTACGTACATACAGGAACTAAAATGCAAAGTCGAGAAGGTATGTACATATTTCTTTATATTTTCATATTTCAGATATAATTTTTATAGCAAACATAATAACATTTTATAAGATTATTCAAATTAAAAAAAAATTATCTAAATTTTGTGAATCTTACTCAGAATTCTTTTCTGATTATTTTCATGTCTAGACGTGCACTTTAAACATTTCTCATCCAATGTTTTGATTTTGAATAACAAGAATATTTTTTTACAGGTATAAATGATAATATTAATAACAAGAGAATACTTTTAATTAAATATACGTAATAAAGAAATGTTACTAGCGTGAGCTCAGTATTCTTTATTAGCCGATAAAGTTAAAGCGTTAATTACTTAATTTATAAGCATAAAGAATTCATTTACTAGAGTATTTTAATTTGCAATATTGATTTACTAAGCACATCCGTAACATTAATAACAAATAGATATATGCGTTAAGATCATGGAAATGGATAAATTAGGAGTAGTAACTGATGTTATAACTGATTTTACGAGAAACATTGAACAAGTGCATAGTCGAATCATCCAGTTTTATATTCGGTTAAACTATAAATACCATAGTTTTAAAACTTACACTATAAGTTACAGTCAATAAATTTGGGCAACTTTATTTTAAAGCTTACAATTACTGACACAATGATGTTGGATACAGAATACGCTCGTTAAACACAATCTTCGAATTCACTTTGGAATCGGTCAATGATGAAAAGAAGTAGAAATCGAATCGCAACAGATGAAAAGCACTGTATAATTGTAGATTTACATACGTACATTAATAATTGACATTGATGTTCTCATTAACTTAGTTTGATTGGATAAAATACATCCAATGCTTGTGTAAAAGGAATCTGTCTGACATCTTAATGTTTCTACAAAACTATAAAAAGTTTTGCATGGGGCTGTCAAGATTCACAGTAACTTTGCGACAAGAAAAGGTCATTCATTGTTTTATGTTTTTCTATCTTTTACATTAATTCATGAAATAACCTTGGCAATTGATTTCTCCGAAAAATTTGAAACAAGAAGGATCTATTACTTTTTTGTACACTTTTTTGGGTTAGCATGCATTTTATGTCTTTATTTTTCGAAGTTTATAGTATTTGCTTCAATAAAATTTTAACAAGTATTTATGCAGTTTTATATGTTGTAAAATTTATCAAATTCATATGTTCACTTGTTTTTTTTAAATTTTATTTATGACTGTGATATTAAAGAAATGAAATACCGCACTCTTGACTGGGATAGGGAAAATTAGACTAATCAGATTCTATGATAAATAAACGATTAATGAAAATATAAATTAATTTAGAAATTTTTCAATTTATTTTCTAAGAATTTTTTAGCATGCAATGAAAAATTATCTTATACATTTTTCGTTTAAGAAAAACCTAAGTACGTTATTACTCTGTAGATAAATTTTCCATTATCGGAAACGCTTGTTTATCATTGTTCATAGAAATTAAGATTTTATTATTATACTCAAACAATACCGTGTAAAAGAGAATATCCTTAACAAATGTTAGTTAATTATTTATTATGCTAATAATGAGCTGTATTTTATTATTAAAAAGTGTAGTTAAATGAAGGATGATTTTTTTCTAGAAAAGCTTATAAATTCAAGCTAATTGTGTAATATTTTGAAAAGAAATTTAATTTTTATGAATAATTTGAAAACATAAAAAACGAATATTTTGGAATACAAATGATATACACAATTAATCGATAATTGTAATTTTTGCATTATACGAAAAGCTAGTAATTAAAGATTGTACAAATGATTCCGTAAAATTATGAGTTTTTTAATATTTTTACAGTATTCCAAAATCAAGAGAATTAAATTTAGTTCTAGGATACTGAATTATAATAAAATTCCATTCGATAAAAATATTAAATTTTTCGGAAAGTCTACATAGAAATTATGAAACTTGCTGAGAGTAAATTAGGAATTGATATTAATTATAGTAGCTTAAAAAATAAATAGAAATCATAAATAAGCTTTCATTTTTATTTTCATATAACAATGAGCTTTTTTCTTTTTATAACCTCTTTACTATATTATAAAATCTTCTCTTTCCATAAAAATTCGAATAATAATGACGATGCTGTAAATGAAAAATCGATTGAATTACTAAGTACAGAGTCTCAATCTGTGTAAGTCAGTGTAATAATGAAAAGTATGTTTATCAATTATAAAGATAGAAGATACCTAAGGAAATGTATTCGTAATATTTTATAGAATATCTATAAAATTATTATTTTCAACTCCATGACAATGTAACAAATAACAATTTTTCTTCGTGATAAACATGATCATTGTAATATATGTTCATACTTTGAAGCATAAATTTTCAATACTCTAGAATCAAAACAGTAATACTTACTCAACTTAGGACTGTCGTTATTATAGCTTTCTGTCAGTATGAGTATTTAATTTATAATTTAGACAATAATTATCATTCATAAAATAAGTATTAATATATTTCAAGTCAGTTATAAGTACTATTGGAATTCAAACAGAATTATAAGTTACCGTGAATAACACGTTAAAATACCAAATGTGTATTTGTATTCGAAACGGAATTTAAATATTTTATGATAGTAAAAAGAAATCATCACATAGAAATCCTATTATAAAAACAATTTCCTTCATATGTGTCTGATTTCAAATGTTTTATTTCAACATATTTCATTCAAAATACAACAAATAAGAACATAACTCATTTTTCGAATGATAATATGAATAATATGAAGTCGACTTAGACGTCTAGTAATTGTATATATTTATTATTATCGTTAAATAATTAATTGAAGTAGTTGTCAGTATTAGTTAACAGTATCAATGTTAGAATCTCTTTAGGATCGTCCATTATTATGTAGTCATATTGACAAAGAAAATAAATCGTGAAAATTATTTAAAAATTAATTTTTTATTCACACTTGCTTCGATAAATTTCCATTCTTGAAAATCTATGCGAAAAATATGTTAATCGTACATGAGAGGCCGGTTTTTTATTTTTAAATATGTAACGTACAGGATAAGAAAGTTTAGTAAATATAGACTCAAAACATGCACTTTTTATTGAAGAAACACGATTTTAGAAAATGGAAGACACAGTGATATAAAAGCAATGAAAATTAAAAGAAGCTGGGTTTCTTGATATGACTCGTCCCTGAGATCGGACTGCTGCCGAAGCGTGTCACGTTGGTAATTATTTTTCTGTGCCGGAGTTAATGTGAAATATTTGTCCAGGTCTCGGAATTATTTTAGATGTAATATCCATGTCCAAATCCATAGTATGGATAACCTGAAGAATGATAATTATTTATTATTCGTAATTACTTTCTAAAGTAACTTTGAAAAAACAACAAACAGTTTCCTAAACGTTTTTCATATTTTATTTTTATTTAAATCATCAACGTAAAAGGCTGATAAAGCTGAATGATATCATTCGAAATAAGTGAATAATAGTAGAAGTAGTAAATTACCCCATTTGCCTAATCCGTAGCCGAATCCGTGACCATAACCATATCCGGCACCATAACCAAAGTAGGGATATCGATGATAATGATTTGGGTAGCCGAAACCACCGTAATAACCACCGTATCCTCCATAGCCCAAACCAAGGTAGCCAGGCTTAGCCGATGTAACCGCTAGAAGAACGACGAGCAAAAGTACCGCGAACTGGAAATTAAAATTAGAGTATGTTTTATTATTGAAGCTGCTCTCAGGATTATATGTTAAAGATAATTTAATTAATAATGATCGTGCGCGTCCAAAATGAATATGATTTTTACAAATAATATTGATGTAATTAGGAATTCATGTTTCATTATATATATATATATATATATATATGTGTGTGTGTGTGTGTGTGTGTGTGCGTGTGTGCGTGTGTGTGTGTGTGTGTGTGTGTAAACCGAAACGCACATATTCATTTTATTATTATAATTGTTCAAGTTAAATTCTATGATAAAATAATGATATACAATTTTCCAAATAAAGAAATCTTGTAGTGGAATAACTTGTCATTTCTGATTTCGCTTGCAAACAAATGACTGTAAAAGTCTCAAAGTGAAAAATATATTTCCAATTACCCTTTAAAGATAAATAATTTATATGTCCAATTTATGTAAGCGAAAATACTGAAAGCATATATATTATTTAAAAACGACCGCATTACCGTATTTTGAAATATGATTTAAATGGGACTTTTTGGATTCAGATTTTCTTCAACTTTTCTACAATTATATTTTATATGAAAATACAAGAGGTTGTTTTTACTAGAGATTCTCATGGTAAGATATCAAGATATTTTCAAATCATATTTAACTAATGATGATGTAATTTAGAAATAATCAAGGTTGCATACACTTATGGAATTCAATTAAGTAACTATCAACTAATGGGCATTGATCAATAAGTACTTACTTTTATTTAATAATGTAATTCAATTGTAAACTTAGACTTTTACTTATCTGAAGTCGGATTTCGAAAATATTTTACATTTTATTGTATTTAATACATTATTTTCTTCATTTCCTTGTTTTCTTCATTCAATACTACCGCGCTTATCGATTACAATTATTAATTATAGATTTAATATTTTCTTTTCTTTAAGATTGAATTGTACATTTTAAGCAGTAGAAATAATAAACTCAACGTAGCCTAGATTTTTCATTAAAAATGAGAGCAATTCAAATATACTTATTCGCTAACGAGTTCACGCATCAATTAGAAAAGTCTGATAACGCTATCGGCATATATGTATATTAAAAAAAAAAAAAAAAAACGCGCTACGCAATAAATCCAAATAAGCATTGTCTCTTACATTATGGAGAAAATAGTATAAAATTCAACGTTACGGTTACAAAGAGAAAATGTCTCTCGAGACTCATTCGAATGGAAACCTGCGCGGTATACCGATTCCTCGTATCCGCGTTGCTGGAGTTTAAACGCAAATAGCAGTCAAGTTGATCGCAAAGTAACAATAATCCGAAAGATCACCGATGCAAGTGTGGAGAATTGAAAAGACTCACGAGCTTAGAGCAGGCCATCTTGACGAGGGATGTCTCCGTACAATGTACAGTGTTTCATGAACGTGGCGCTGGTCAGCTCTTTTTATAAATCCGAGGAAGCGCGCGGAAACGCATAGCGTTGCTAAGCCCCTCTACGACAACAACAACAACAACAACAAAATTGACCTCGCTAATATCCGGGCTAATAACATGCTGCATTGCCGTGCATGCTCATGCGAAGAGCCGGCCTTGTTTCAAAATGGAAGCGACACCGACGCCCATCGTAACCGCGCTCGCACGTAATGTCCGAGCGTCCATAATCACATGTCATTACCGACAACCCTTGCGACACTTTTTTTCTTCTTCTCCTATGCCGTTCGCTCGTTTCGTATGATATCATTAGTAGCGAGGGCATCGCGCCCGCGGCAATTACACGCGTCATTCCGATGCGCGTCGGCATTCCCTTATTTATGAAGGAATCGACGGGTGCGCGGAGAAAAATTACTGCATTCGCGCTGAGCGGAGGAGCGGTGCGATCCTTGCGCAATCGATCGCGCGTATGCACTTGCGACAGAGTCGCGTCTCATTTTTTACACGGACGTCGAGCGCACACCCACGCGAAAGTCTGATCCATCGTGTTAATTGCGACGACGTAAGTACCGTTAGCGCCCTAAGATACTTGCTATCGTTTACTCGGGGCGTGTCTCGGACGGGACCCTCGAGTTTATTTCGCACGGTTATTGTTTTTTAACGAGGTCCGCTCGATATTCGCGCTCGAGGCGCTACATTTACCGAGAAACGATATGTAATTTTGTCACGATTTACTGTAACGAGCCACGCTTACGTTTCTTTGAACTGCGCACTCGAACGGCTCAGAGCGCGTCGGAGAATCATCGGATTAGTGCTTTTCACTTGAGTCATGAAAATTCAAACGAAAGGGCTGCTAACTATTAGCTTAGTGAACTCTTCTGAAAGACTGGAGAATTATTTATTAATAACGAAGAGGCGAGATATTTGTTGGTGGCTTTTTTCAAAGTAATTTTACAGAATGTTTTCAGATCAATGCGGACGTTAACGTTAACATCTTTTAATGTAAAGGCACGATAATAGTGAACAATTTATTTCTGCATTGAGAAAAAGTGTCTTTGAATAAATCAGGGATATCATCGGTTAATCATCTCACCAAATTCCTTTCACTTCATTCGACTACTTTTCTCAAAGAACGATGCACAATTTTTATTCTACTATAATTTATATGTAATTGTTTTCTCTCGTAAATGTTGATATTATCTTTTAATACCTATTGCATAATTAAAAATTATGTAGTTCTCGTATAAATATAAATGTAAAATATACTTTATGCTCATTTTGCAAGATTTTAAGTTTTCCACTTAATTTAGCGATTTAGTAATACACACACACACACGCGCGCACACACACACACATACACACACACACACACACACACACACACAAAAGAAATACAGATGAATAATAATGAGAATATAATAATAATATCATCATTAATTATTATATTTATCCTACATTGTTATTTAAATTTAAGTTTTAGATAATAACAAATTTTAATAGTGAAGATATTTTTTATATTCAAAAAGAATACGCAGTTGAGTTTTCAATGAAAATAAATGTTTGACAGATGGCTATCAGTCTTTCACGTGAATAATCTTAAAACTGTAATTATAATGGGTCAAATACTTAACTCTAGAATTTATTATTATTGTACATATCATACTTTGTTAGCAAATTTTTTATTTTTAATAGCACGTAGTCATGAACTTAAAAATTTAATTAAAAAATTCTAACCAAGAATATAAATTTGAATAAATATAATACAATATCAGTATTATATACCTTAAAATTACGTACGTAAATTTTTTAAATTGAACGTCTCTCGAATAGTACAACATCTTTTTTTAAGCTTGTTATAAAAAAATCTTTATTATCAAAATATAAATATTCACCATTTTATTTAAAAAATTTACACAATGTTTTACAGTCTGTTGAGTAACACGAGCAACATCCCGTATAAAAATACTTGTAATTCACTGAAAATGTTTAAATAATTATTGTAAATGATATGAAATTTTATATTTATAAATAAATTTTTCGAAAAATTTGTTAGATTCATTGAAACAGTAACGAAAGGATATTGTGACGTATTTTTCGGAATTCAAAATCGAAATGCCTCAATTTTACAATATATAAATAAATTAATGGTAATGTGTTTATCATAAATTAATAAGTAAGGCAAAATAAATGAAACATGAATGGAGTGTAACAAAGAGATTTATTTTCGCAGCCGTGTAATTAAAAATATATATTTAAATTAAAATAGATACCACTCGATAGTAGTAAGTAAGTTTTCCATAAATGAATGTAAAACTACTCTTACAACGTAACTAGAAACAATACATCGAGTCTCAATATCAATAAGCAGCAGCAACGCGTTAGGACACCTAGCGCCAATGGGACTATTCCTCAGGCCTGATCAGCTCGGTCCTTCTCTACGATACGGGTGCTCGCGTTCTTCCCGTTTTCCTCACCGAATGAGGCCTTTTGTTCCTTGGGTTCTTGCGATACACTACGAGGTATCACCGCTTCCGCTAGAGACTCCTTCGATGCCGATGCTCTAAGAGAGGAATCCCCATTGTTGAAGCCAAAATTGCCAGGACCACCCGAGTAGAAGTTCCCACCAAATCCACCGGAGTATTGAGGCCGGTTGTACGGTGACCCGAAATTCTCGGAGAAGGGTAGACCTCCGTTAGCACCAGCACTTCCGCCAGCAACGTTACCGGCTAACGAGTTATAGCCGAAAGACCGATAAGGTCCCTGTAGAAAACTACCGAAGTATGGGTCTCCGATACCGCCGACACCACTGCCCGAACTGTTGAGAAAAATCTAATGATTACGATCATTCTTCCGCGTACAAATAGTTTTTAACGCCTACATATTAGTAAATGAGTCTTGAATTCCAGCAGCTTTCTTGGAATTCTTTCCTTTAATGTGGAAACTATTCTCATAAATTTAGCACAAGAATATATATATATATATTTAATAGTCAACTCTTTCATATTTAAAATATGTACAATGTCATACACGCAAACAATGGTTCGAGTTGTATTTTGTCCGTATAATACGAAATACCTTTTCTGAATCATACGATGTTTATAATGATGCGTGACTTTTTATAATTTCAATATCTAAACAATGTTGAATATTGCAAACAAATTGCAAAGCGTATTAAATAAACACGATTTAGAAATAAATGCCAAGATTGAGAATGTGAATATTACCAAAATATCGTAGTTTAAAAAGGTTAAAAATAATTATTCAACTGAATTTTTAATGAAAGGCAAATTAAAATGTGCTTTACTTATTTTTACTCGTAATCCTAATTTTATTTATTTCCAGTTTGCTTGCAACTCGTAAAGCACGTATAAAGTAAATTAACTTAATCACAACATTTTATCGAGACTAATTGTTTTTGATAATTAAAAGCCGTTTAATATGCTCCAAAAACATCTTATACCTGAACTCCGAGGATGTTATTCCAGGTCGACCTGGGCCATCGCCGCTATAATCCAAACCGGAATATCGTCCGCCGATGGTAGACCTGTAGGGTGGACCACCGTTTAAGGGGATGTCATTAAACGTGGAGTAGTAGTTGCGTTGTTGGTTGATCGGTGGGTCACTGTAGTAATTTTGCCTTACACGCTCATAATCGATCGCCGAGAAACGATTGTCTACGCGTAGATTACCAAGTTCTGGATCCAAACTATTGCCTCCGGGTTGATTAAGGGATTCCGGTCCATCGAAGGGGCGATTTTGGGCACTAGATTTGGAGTCGACGTTGGTGTCTAGATTCTGGATGGAGTTGGCATTGCTATTTCTAGTATCCTTAAGCGACAAGTTTCACGAGTGATTTAACGATGACTTTACAATAAAAATTATATCACGAACTTCAAAGTGGCTTTCTTATACTACTTTTTCATGGAGATTCAATAAAATTTCTAACGTATACGTTTAACGTAGGAATCGTCCAATTTAATGAAATTATATATAGAATATTTTAATCGACACACCTTATCAGTACATTAGCGACGTTGTTACAGATTAAGAAAACATATAAATAATGGTTTATAATTAGTATTTTATATGTAATTAAAAAGTTTCGCGCGCAATTATTTTTGTCGTAAAATGTAACTTTTACGAATAACATCGTCTTTTTTCTGCATTTCTCACAATTTCTTTCATTCCCGAAGAGAGAAATTATGAAATTTTTTAAATCATCCTTCTTTCCTCTCTGTATACAAGTACAAGTAAAAGTATCACGGTAATTAACAAATCACGGTAATTGACAATATGCTGAAAAAGCATTTTATAAAAGTAGATTCATACAAGGGGTAATAATTTTTCAAGCTTTTCCCAACAAGTTGAATATATAGGAAATTTCCTATTTCCTATAAAATGCTCTTCGAAATTATTGACGAGATTTGGAATTCGCGTAGAGAGTAGAAAATGGACAAAAGTGAGTAAGCTGAACCCTGGAAGCTTACCTTTGCGTTCTCGTTATTATTAACATTGGTGTTAGTGTTCGCAGGCCTGGGAAGTTCAGGTCGCAATGGTTCCCGGGGACGGTATCCGATTTGTGGCTGGAAAAAGCGCGGATCTATGGGTAAGCTATTAGGCAATGGCTGGTTGTTGAAAGCCCCTCCACCGGGGTACAAGTTCTGAGAGACTTGCTGGGCGTAGGCCGGGTAACGGAACTGATAGATGCGCCCGTATTGAAAGGGATAGCCCTGGTTGGGGTAAGACTGTATACCCGGAGTCGTGGGGTTGATATTGTTCCGCTCCTGATCCGATATTGGCCTTGAGTCCACCTGTCGTTTGGAGATCGCGAGACCCTCGCCATGGGTGCCGGAGTGATTCAGCCGTGAACTCTGAAGCTCATTGGCGAGCGTTGGCTCGAGTACTGAACCAAGTGTGCGCGCAAAGTGCGAAAGCACATCCGTGGCTGGAAGAAATTCTCAAGTTGTATTTTCTACAATAGCAGTGTTTTTCTGCGACGAACCCGCTGACTTTTATATATGTTATAGAATGAGTTTTAGGTTAAATTCTGATATACGGTTTGCGAGGCTCATAGGCTCGTGTAACGAAACCATTACTTTAAGTTTAAGTCAATTGTCTCTAAGGAATGCATAAAACAATCGTAGAAATTCGAACAAGGTTTCTATTATTATTTCACAGATTTAGAATATTAAAAATAATTATGAATAATTATTAATGATAATAATAGAAGGATCAAATTTCATTCAATTCAGCCTTCGTAATAAAGAATAGATTATAAGCTGAATAGATTTCTAGGGGCAATTTTGATAATTACTTATACGAGTAAAAAAATGAAAAAAGTTTTGTGTTCAAGATCTTGAATAATTTTTACTTATGTATAAAATTAAGTGCATGTAAAATTAATTATTTTTGTTCCTTATTTCAAGTTACTATGAGATATTTCATTTTTATTTTACGAAGCTGCTTGAACGCGTAACTTACGTTTCATTTATTTAAAAAAATCTATTGAAAGAAGCTATAAATTGTAATATTCTGTTAAAATTCGATCTAGTTCTTACTTAAAATGGTTACTAACTCCGTTTTATTTTTAATGGAACACTACTTTGGGCTTTTATAAATTTCATGGACAAATGTTCTTATTAAAACAATAATTCTAATTTTAAAAGAATACGTACTTTAAGTAATGTTAAAATAAATTCATTTTTCAAAAAATGTGAAAGTAAATTATGATAAAGTTAGGTATAACTTTTATTTTTCAAATACTTGTTTAATTGGTTATTGATTATTAACAAAATGTCACGCGAAGAGTCGTTTGATCCGTAAATAAGGAAAGGAAAATTTTTAGATCTATGGGAATTCAGTTGCGCAGGAATTAATTTGAATATGTACCTTGAAAAACTCATTAATAGGCTATTAAATAGAAAGTTTTTAAAGAAAAAAAAAACTCATTTATCGCTGTTATTCAAATTGTAGTTGAAATATCGGCAATAGAAATGGAAAAAATGCACAAGGATACAATCATATTTTAGAAAAAGACAATCGATAATATTTATACGTCCATATAAAATAAAAGTTAAATAAACATTTTGTTGATTATTACACGCGATATTCTTAATGTAAAGGATAATTAATAACGCTTGAAAAGTTGACAGTCGAATAATATTTTACTTATGGTTTTAATTTTTTATTTATACTTACAAGATGCCAGTAACTTTGACAATACTTACGCGCTAATCTAACTGCAGTCCCGTAACAAAGAAGATTAAACCACGCAACGCAGTTCAGAAGTGCCTGTTGGGATCGTAAATGAAATTATTGGCAAATTTAATAAGCATAAGCATTTATGAAGCTGTCGGCCGTGCAAAGATCAGCGATAATTGGTGAAATCGTCGAAACGCAACGATTGAAGTCTGAACATTATTTCAGAATACTCAAATAACAAGAATAACGAACATTGTTAAGTCATTAAAAACACCGGTACGGATTTTTTATAATAAAGTTATTTCTCCGTCATTTACAGTTGCGATATTTGCAGAAGCTGTATCATCATTCGCAGATAATTAATGCGAGAGAATCATTGCGAGCTCAACACTTGAGAAATATTTGTATTTTCTTAATTGACATTATTTTCCATTTACATTGATGTGCTAATTAAATACTTCGAAAACTTTTATAAGAAAATACGCAGTATCTTAAAAGATTCTTTTGTTGCAACCGAAGCTACGCATCTCAGCGTACCCACTGCCTTCCAAAGCAATCTCTTATTACGTTTACCAAGATCAGTGAAAAAAATGGGCATTATCATTATTACGTTCAGTGAGTGCAAGTATCGAGAAGTAGTAGAAGCGGGGGATCGTATATAACTGATCGTAAGCGTATCGGCAAACAGTCTCATTAAGGCTTAAGTCGAAGCAAAATTGTGGATTAGCAGGTGTCGTGGTCCGCTTGGAAATACGAGAGAGTGACAGGATCCGACATCCCGAAGAGACGCGAAAGAGTCGAGGAAGGCCGTTGAGATCTCGATTTCGGGGAGTGTGTAACGCCGGCGGCTCGTTGCATAAGTCCAAAAGCAGCGGTACTTACGTGCGTCGTGTAATGCATCGTGCGTGCGATTCATGAAGACTAAAGTGCATGCGAGCTCCCCGATGACATTTATACTTTCTCCGCGCGGAAAAAGTCATTGTCGTCGTTGGCGTTCGCCTATGGTCTAATTCAGCGGAGGCGGAAAAGCGTAGGGGAATAAAAGGGGGAAACACGTGGAGTTAATGACCTCTTGATCGCGACAGGAATTGCGCGCGTTAAGCGTTGCGACGCCCGCGTCCCTGTTTTCCCGCCAGTGATCCACTTTTAACGCGGAGGAAAGCGAACGGCTGACGCGCGTCGCGCTCATTATCGCCTCGCCAGCTGCGAAGGAAGAGTCTCGTTGCAGGTGGTGCGCGAGGATGTAAACATGCAGGTCGCCTTTTCGTTTAACTTTCGCATCCTTGGACGCCTCGCGCACTTTCTTTCATCTCCCGCCGTGGGAGGTTACGCATACCTTTGCCTGGCGCTCGACTTCTTCGGTTCGGTAATAAGGTTAAGGTTTGCTCGCTCTTTGATTGAGTTGCTTGCGCTGCTTACGCTGCCTAGTCATCGTGGTTTGCGTGATTACCGAGAAACCGATTTCGGTCTGCGGTGCTACAAATGAATTTCTCTCTCTTCTTTTAATGCCAATAGTAATTTAACGGGGTACTTAATAAGCAAAAAAAGCGAATTTCTTTAGAAAACGTAGGGACTCGACGGAATCTACAGTCACAGTCGCTTCTAACATGTGCGTAAACGAAATGTGTGTAAATAAGTGAAATTTAAAATATCAAATGTCGTACAATTTTTCTTCGAATATGTGACAAAGGATCAAGCTCTCGAAGACGCCGAAAATACTAGCATAATTTTCTAAGCCTAAATTGCCTTATGAATATTCATTGAATATTTAAAATTCATTAAACGATCACTTCAAATTATTATGTGTTGGAAGATTAAATATTCTATTGATGTTCTTAAAATCTGACATTTATTCGAAAGCAAATGTATAATTATTGGTTCAATTAAAAAAATTATAACCTTATATATTTTCTTTGAATGATTTGTAAACTTTTTAACATTGATATTATTTAATAATTGTAAAGAGCGCGTAAATATTGGATTTATATGAATAGAAATTATTTTTTAAATTAAAGATACGCATTAATACACTGCCTTATAATATAAATAGTAATTTCTTTTAATGATAACGTCGGTAGGCATTAAAGGGTTTTGAAATTTCGGAAGGAGATAACATTTCTCATTTTTAAATACTGAAATCAGAGTATTTTCTTATGAATCCAAATTAATAGAGAAATTATGTTCATCTTATTTACTAAACGGACATTTTTATGAATAATCGATATTACATTGAAAAGCAACAATTATTTCGATAATTAAAAAAATTATATCAGCATCCTCAGAGCGTGTAAGATTTTTTTATATTTATGATTAATTGAGTGAAATATTTCGATAAATTAAAGATAAATTATGCGAAGGTAGATAAGATTGAATGCATTAGCTATCGATTGTAGATTAATTCACGATTTAAAAATGACGAAGCTGTCAGTTTCAGTATTAAAATGAAAATCTGTAAACTGGCATTTGTTATATACATTGTAACGATAGAACGTATCATGTTGTAGATTAATTATATTAATATTCTGAGCATGTATTTAATGCATTTATAATTGCAAATTTTTTGAAATACTGTATGAAATATAATACGTAAATGAAAAAAAATTTATTTGCATTAAATATGTTACAAGAAAATGAATACATTTTTTGAAGCTTATTACATAATGCTCTCAGGCTTATAGGCATTTTAAATTAAGAAATATCTTGGGAAATTCAGCGTTCACGTCTACTATAAGAAGAAAATACACATAGATCTATTCACAAATGAACGTTTCATCTTCGGCTGAATAAATCCAATGATTTGTCAAATTATCTGAAAGACATAAATGAAATACTTGCGCGGAATTATAAATGAAAACGCCAACAATGACAAAGCTTTCTCCAGCTACATAATAAAGTCAAAGAGTCGAAACAATTTTACACGCAATGTAGCGACCTCTTTTGCATAACCAAACCAAATGAGTCAGAGTCAAGATGTGCACGTCGTCGTCGCAGTACTTGCCTCTGACTTCGCGTTATATCGTCACTTTTATTCAGCATTTCCTCCGAAAGATAAAAGCGCCAGAAAAAGCGTGTTTTTATGTACGAGAAGGCATGGAAAGTAAAATAATAAATTACCGTGTACCGAGCTTCATGCGAATCTAACGATTTTTGCATTGAGCTGTGCAACAGACTCGGAATCGCAATTGTATATTGGCGGTCATTATGAAAGAGCTGTTCAGCAGTGGCTTACCAAAAGTTCCGTCATAGAACGTTTTAATAATGCACTCCAAGCAATAATTATATACTGCTTCAAGAGAAGTGAAACAAAAATTCTCATATACTTATCAACGCGAACTAGATTCTCGAATGCTTTGAGGAAATCTGATTCTTGAACAATAACTTTAGATATGATTATATCCAACCGTTAATATAGTTTCATTGGTTGACCATTTTATTCTATTTAACGCAGAAATATGCGCGTTAGTCGTAGTAAAAATTAAATAATTAGAATTTGATGACATAATTGGCTATTCGTTTAATTATTAGCTAAATGCTAAATTTGGTAAGCTCCGTAGTCTTACTTCATTTATACGAATTTCATGTTCCAAATTACAGACATTTTTTGATATTTCAAATGATTTAATCACAATGCGCTTATCAAGTTTGGTACTTAAAGAACGTATATAAATATATTTTATAAAAGAAAAAAGTCATGAAATAATTTTTATCGTTGATGTTTCAATTTTTTTATTTGTTAGCTTTCTCTGAACTAATGAATTTTATAAATCGAACTATTAATAATATATTCGCACAATGATTACGTAGTCTTATTACGCTGACAAGTATATTTAGACCGAAGTTCTTACAGATAATTCTTTTAAGAATAACACGTATTAATAAACAGCTGTATAAATAACATCGAATTCGCATAAAATAAAACACAAGTAAATTTATATTGTTTTTGAATAAATAGATCTGATTACAAGAGAATTTTAGAGAATTACAAGAAAATTGGATCAAGGATCCGCGTACATACTAAAAATCATATTCTACATACTCTTAGATATTTTAATGTTTTTAAAGTCACTAGCTTACAGTATTTAAAAATTTTCAGTAAAGCAATTGTTTTTAATAACAGTTGTTATAAATCTGATCAGCTGGCCGTTATCACGTATTTACATGTATCTACATATGAGTTTGTTCATTTTGTCAATGCTTGTATCAGATGAATGATGATTTTATCGTAATAAACCACTTATTCTATTAATTATTCATAATGTTAAAAATTCTTTTCCTAATATTCATAACATTCTGAAATTGAAATTATCGTAATAAAGGCGCGGTCAGTAGATCTTATTTATTTATAATTTTAATTATTAAATTAAAATTATGATAAAATTACTTTATTGGTAATAAATATTATTGATAAACTCAAGCAAGATTGTTAGAAAAAGTGAATGTTTCATTGGACGCTCTAACGCGAAAGTTAGTAATGATCATTTATTGAATCATTCTCGAATTTACTATATATTTAACTTCTGTGAAATATTGTTATTCCGTTCTATACTCTAATCAAATGCAAAAGTTCCTGCCTCTACCGCAATCTTAGAACTCAATTGACACATTAGATACCGTAACAAAGATTTTCATGAATGAGCAAGTGTACCAACTCTTTGTTTTTTCTCTTATTTTCGTAAGACTGTCGCGACTTCCCAAAGCGGTCGTCCTTCATTTCGTTTGCTTAAGGCGCGCAACACCTGAACGACAGATCAAAATATGTACGCGTGTTCACGATTATCGGAAAATTTATTACTCAATGCTTGAAAAACAGCGCCCTAATGATTTTATAATCCCTGATTTCAATAATTATTTTATACATTTGAATTTTAGCACACACACTGTTGGTCTCTGGACAGCGAGTTTAAAATAATTGGTTATTAATGCTTTTATCATGGACAAATTTCTTTTTAACGCCGTTCGGTACTTCCTTTCAGTCGGTACTTTCATCCAAACATAACGTACGTTATGTTATATCGACGTTCGATTCAGCATGAATCGAACTTCGATACTCTTGCCTCTACTTTATTCTCATATATTTAACTTTGCATAAAATGTACTTCCCTAACCATGCTAAAGTAATTTTGTAGATTTAACCATGGGAATTATTAGCATATTGAATTTTTTTAAATTATCGTGAAAAAGCGCCTATTTCATCAACCCTCGCTATTCACTATTATTATGATAAATATATAATAATTAAAAAAGAAATAATTAAACATTACTCAATAATATTCTATAATACAATGAATGCTTTTATGCTGTGAGTACCGACTTTTCTTTAAATGACAGGAAGTTTCGCAACAAATTAAAATTATGGCGAGCATACAATTGACGTATAGTAACTTAAATAGCGTTTTTTCCCAATGCACTTTCGTATCTGCTATTACAAACTTAAAAATATTATTTTGAAAGTAAACTGAATAGTAAAAGAAGCTTCTTTTGAGAGAATGATAGGCTTGTTTCATGTTTGTTGATTTTTAATCGTACCATTAACATGAATGTAATCGATCCAGAAACATTACAAAATAATTGTTTTGATTAATCAATATTGGAGATTTCGAAAACACTAATAGCTCTTCGCTAGATGGCCTTCTCATATAAAAAATCTACCGGAATCGTTGATATATTTATAAATCAATGATATATTTTACATTGATATATTTTCTCTGACTTAGTTTTAGAAAGCTTGTATTTTTGAGATTAAGGATCAATAACCAATAGAACTAGTTTGTCCAGTAGCTTGAAATGCATCCTGTGATATTGTTCTTCAATTAGGTACAAATGCCGATACTTGTTGTATATCATTGTGTTCATAGTACGTTTGTCGATTCTGTTGGATTGGATTCCTTAACATGCCACTGATGCTTCCGTATGGAATACCACCTGTAATGATGTGAACCGATCAATTAATTATCTTGCTAATGAGCATATTTAAACGAAGGATACTTTCAAAATAGTTCATTGTATATGTAACATGTTATTCATCACGGTACTAAGAACGAGAAAACTATTGCTTACGTAATTTATTAAATAACAACCTCAAAGCTTCGTAATAATTTCTTCAGATGATCAGTTTTCGACTAATTCTTGTTTCGACTAATCATATATTATTTGAAATTTATTTATTTTGTATTGACGTTTATTTTCTCATTTGGCTTAAAATTGAAAAGTTTCAACTGATATCATCATTTCAGTTATTCTACATTATTTATCGTAAGTGAATTTTTATCGTTAGTGGCGTAGATTAAATGATTTACAGAATCTAACATTTGCGTTTAAACATCAACTAAATTAATTCATATTATCTAATAGTATCAGAATAGTATCTACTTCAAGATAATTTTACTACTTTCATATTATTTTTCTTTTTTTAAGATAACAACTTTTATATAACCAATATAATTACATTTTTTTACATATTTAATAATGTGTTTAAATCTGAAGCTTTTATTCTTTATAAATTAAAAATGAAAAAGTAATTTAAAATACTTCTTTTCACCTTATACCATTGAAGTGTATATTATGGTATATATCATTTAGGTGACAACTAATTTTCGTATTAAATTTGAGAATTAATTGCAAATTTACACATTTCATATATTTAAATACGTAATTACTGATTGGTATTTGCTACTACCAACATAGGTAAAATGAACCAACTATTAGCACGGACAGTCTAAAATATCAATATTTTAACATAATATTTTCGATTAATGTGAAATAGTTGAAACTTTACTATTTCAAGCGTTTTAATTTATAAAATGAAAAAAACTAACAATACGTTAGAAAATTAGGCTTGCAGATTATATAATTATAGCGTACGTGACATAGCGGAACGTACAGATTACATGCCTATTCATATAACAAATCAACTCGAAAAAATAGATTCAATGTTACTTACCTGTTGCTTTTATAAATTTTATAGGTCCAATAAAAATGATGAATGTATTATTCAAATACTATTAAAATATCGTAAAATCCATTAAATATTGCTAACAATAATATAAGGATAAGTATTTTTTAGAAACTAAGAATATAAGCAATTTATTTATTTTAATAATACTATAAGTGAAGGAAACCAAGAGAATAATTATTAGTACAAAGGAACGCGATACTTATACTAAATAATTTTCTTTAATTTATTTTAATTTTTAATTAGTAGAGAAATCTCAAAGAATATTTAAAATTATAAAATATTGTAATAATAGTAATTTAAATCGCGGATAAAGCACAAATCGAACTTATTAATTTACATTCAAAATTTTTTAATTTAATTACTAAATTAAATCATATATTATCCGGGTAAGATCACAAATTAAGTCTATCGAGACAAAATAATCCTTTGAAGAACCGTACGAAGTAGCACTAACTAAAAACTAGAAGCTAAATTTAAACATTGAATTTTTTATTTCTATTTCTATGATTTAATTCAATTTACTTTTTATTTCTTTTACTTTATTTCTAACTTCAGTACTAATTTAGCAGAATATATGCAATATTGACTTTTAGTAAAATGTATTTGGTTAAAAAAAGATATAATTGTTAATTTTCTTTTATAAATTTATTAATAATTAAGTTAAGCGATGGAATTTTATTAGAATATTGTGTCCTTAAAAATACTGAGTAATTGAAATAATCTAATAAAGTTAATAAAACGTAATTGGTATACACAAAAATATTTCATATTTTACGATTTTATTTTTAATAATTATTTTCTTATTCACTGATAATTTTATAATATTTTATATGTTTCGTTACTAAAAGAAATTTAATTAATAAATTATAAAAATATTGTACTTTTTAAATAGACAGTTTTATTTAGGAATACTTAAAATTAATTAAAAATAAGAATTATTTTATGGAATTAAAATATTTCGTAATTCGTATTCACATAGCAATTTTAATTTTAAATGCGATACATTCAACGTATTTATGATTGATTATTCATCCAAGTTAAAGTTCGAATTTTTATAAATTATACGAAATAAACTTGCTTGATTAAAATTTTATATTTGTTTAGTCCATAAGAATTTATTGGTAAATATAAATTAAGTACGTACATAAATTAAAACTTTTGCCATTTATGATGGCGGTATAATAAATATTTTTATACATTTAATAATACAACAAAGAATATTAGATTTCTAATTTATATTATTGCAAAATACCTTACTATAATTATCATCTACATACAAACTATGCATTAAAAAATGTTACCACATATGAAGTTTTTCAGAAGCTATTTTTATTAAACAAATATTAAATTTTGCAATTGTAATTGAAGTTAAATAGAACATCAAAAGATGTATTCATAAATTTGTTTCCTTTTGTTCGATTATTGTGAAGAGCAGAAACTTTAATGATTATCAAAAATCATCTCTGGAATATCTTATCACGAGAGAATAGCATGCGAGACTTTCATATACTTGTATGTACTTTATATATATATATATATATATATATATATATATATATATATATATATTCAAATTCAACTGTAAAAGTGAAAGGGAGACCTTCAGTTCATTACGCGCCTGGTAAGAACATCGAGATTTTAGTTACACGAAAAGAAAGTTTTCGGGATACTAGAGCAATCTGTGAATATGTACAGAAACTACCAGATTCTTCTGGTTTACTGGAGTTAACTTTATCGACTGTTGTATGTTATAATCGGTAGATAAACGAGGATGATGCTGAAATAAATTTTTTTTGTGATAATAAGTTATAAAATTTCTTATTTTTTTTTGTAGTAAACGATGTCTTCTTTATGGAAGTGAAAAAGATAAGTTGGAACATCGAACAATTTTTTGTCATTATATTTTATATATTTGATGTTTTAATCAAACATCTTAAGTAAGTATTTACTCAAATTTAGAT
Source organism: Wiebesia pumilae (assembly GCA_018907045.1). Lineage (NCBI taxonomy): Eukaryota > Metazoa > Arthropoda > Insecta > Hymenoptera > Agaonidae > Wiebesia > Wiebesia pumilae. The sequence continues at coordinate 6,062,500 of JACCHZ010000192.1, forward strand.
TTCTTATATTTGAAAATACGGATAAAAATTTAAGTATAACTGCGCGAACGTATAATTATAGTCTAGAATTCACATATATATTAAAAAAAATTTTTAAGCTACATTGATTTTTTCCAAGAATTACTTTTACAGAATCTTAAAAATAAAATTTTCTTTAATTTTGTATAAAAACATGTATAGTTCATATAATCATATCTCAATATTTTTAAGGTTTTCAATTATTTTTCAATAAAATTAATACGTTTCATATTCAAATTAAACATTAAATATAAGAAATAATTAATTCAAAACATTTTGTCTTTTATAAATGTAAATATTGAACATAAAAAATATTGAAATAATTCAATAATAAATTATTAAACTTGTAGTTCGCGACTTTTTTAAGTACAAATTTAATGCCGATTTAATTGCGATAATCGAAAAAAGTAAATTTTTGATACCACGGACAACACGTTTATGAATTTCAACTGAATATGTTTTTAATTATGTTACGTAATCATATTTTATGAATTTAATGAATTATGTTCCATTTAATATTTTTTAAAATTAATTTAAAAAAAAATAAATCAACCAAGTTTCACTTGGTTAAATATATTAATTGGTAAAACATTATGTTAAAGATTTCCAACTTTGTTTTTTAATTAATATAAATAGCCTAAAGAACTTAATAAAGGTACAAGTTTGTAGTGCACCGGAAATAAGTTAATAAACAGAACGAGCTCAAACTAATTTGCTAATAATAACGTATACATTTAAGCTACGAGATTTTCTTACAAATCATTGGGATAGTCTCGGATTTAATCATGACATATTTTCTTGAGAACCCAAGAGATCCATGAAATTGTTTTAGTGTTAAAGATTTCGATGCCAGACTTACCGTAGGCAAGTCCATGAACCATTTCGACTCTTCCCGCGCTATCCGGTGCGGGCAAAGCGTTAGATGTTTTTAAGACGATGCTGAAACCAACGACAACGACAACGACGGCTGCGGCAATGATCTAAACAATATTTTGTTCAATTAAGCGAAAAGCGTAAAATTATAGAAAGTCAGAGGTGGATTTGCACGTAGCAAATTAAGGAATTTTCGTTTCCGCTTCTCTGTCATCCCGCGTAATCTCTTTTCCTCCTCCTCTTCCGCTATCGTTAAAAGTACAGACTAGAAGGCTAATGCGGCAATTGTTACATTTACTTTGTTACGAAATACAGATAAATTTCATTTCTAATGTGTTTTTACTGTTGAGCTTCAATTTCATTATCATATATTACAAATTTGTGCAAAGAATAATCGCTAAGCGTATTATTAAATAAACGTAACCTATTAATTAAGTTAATTACTTGGACTTTTACTATGTTATATTATGTATCAAAATATTACAATATCTTATATTGGTGATTTTTATTACAATCGAAGAAACTTATTTTCTTAGCAGTACACCTTGTTCTAAACGTAAGTACGATTAAGTAACGATTAAGTAAATAATACATGGCATTTAGAACGTATATTATTTTACAAATCAGGAGGAGCTGAATGTAATTATTACACTGGCCTAAGATAAAAATAGAAAAATGTTTATTTTTATTGAAGCCGTAATAATTACACAGAGGTGAGCGATTAATTAAAGAAGCAAGCAATTCAATTTCATATTTGTCTCACTTTAAGAAGGCGTAATAAACGCAAGATATTCTTTCTCTCCTCAAAATTGAATTCATTAGACAAAGGTGTATCATTGCTATCATCAAGGAAAAAGTTCAATCCAATAATAATTTGTAAAATAATAATTTTAATAAACGAGAAAAACTCACTCTCGCAGAGGCCATGTTACAGGTCCAAGAGCGTAGCGTGACTATCGAATAACAAGCAGTGAACAAGAGCTAAGATCGAATTATATATAGACTGTGGATCACCGCAAATGCTGACCAATCGAGGCTCAATGTTCCTTTCAAGTCCGGTATCTGTCAGCTATTCAAAGGATTTTATTAAAGTAAAGTTTAAACGTGTACGAGGAGGCACCGCGACCTTCATGTACACTGTAAGAATTGATCACCAACTATCTCTTATGTTCACACATAACGCTCTTCTTTTTCTTAGATCAAGGATACTCACTTCGAGTGTAATGCCCCGTCTTAGTCACTTTTCAAGATTTTATTAGCCACGTGTGCAGCATCTGATCATCATTCGAATTTCTATAGCACATCCGCGCGTGTTTGTGTGCGTTTCTCAAAGACTAACTAAACAATTAAAAGAAACTTTTGGCAAATACAATATATTTATGTAATCATTACTTGCGCTATTTATTTGATTCTTAGGTATTGATTGTCGTTACCTTAATACTACTATCTGAATCTCTAAAATAGAGCGAGGTAGTCTAACCAAGTTCATTTATCGTTCAAAGTGATTTGATAAAATATATAGGTACTTAGTGTATTAATGTATTTATTTTTTTCTTAACGATACAATAACATTTTATTTATAACAATATTCTTTTTATTTTCGTAATACTTATTCTATATAATTTGTTTCTACAGCTATTTACAAAAATATGAACATAAGTTTTATTGATTATTGATAACTCCGGACATCATTCTTCTAATTTTTCGTATAAAATTATTCATTAACCAATTTCAAACAATGAAGTGCTGTATTTGATATAGAAATTGCAGAAAAGCAAACGAAGCTTGATTATTATTATTATCATTATGATGATTATTATTATTAATATTATTATTATATAATTAATTTAACGTTCTTCGACGTAAAAATAACGTCTACTGTTGGGATCTTTGATAATATTAACCGGGAGTTCTTTCATACCGTTCTTTTCAGTTCTACGTTCTTCTCTCTTATCAGTTTTATCACTTCCCTCGCTATTATGATCATTCACGTGTTTATCATTCTGTTTACCTTTGCCTTCGTAATTTATGTTTCGGTTATCATTGTCGTTGTCATCGTCACTGTTGTCGTCATCGTTATCGTCCTTGTCATCGTCATTGTCCTCTACATCGTCATACTCTTCGCTGGAAGAATGATCGGACAAATGGATATCTTCTTTTGGCTCGACCTTTGATTCTCGAGTCGTTGGTAGCGGCAACTTTTGTAGCAGATTTCCTACTACGTAATTCTGAAATGTGGGAGGACATTCCAAATTGTTACTCGTCTGTGGGTAAGTAAAAACACTGTGTCTCATGTCATTTGAGCAGTTTGAGAAACATGAAATTACTCAAAGGGAAATCAAGAATTATTTTGTAAATTATTTTAAAAATGAAAAAATATATTTTATAAACCACTGCTGCAATTCCATGTTTCTGTTAATTGTTTGTGAGATTAAATATTGTATATGAAATTAGAGTCTAGTGGGTTAAAGTCAGTAGTATCGCATTCAATTAAAAACAAGCAACATAAAAATTTAAATTAACATTATTTTTTTACCTAATTATAATTGAAAATGAATATATGATTTAATTTTATTTAATATTGTTTTATTTGAAATATCTATTAGGTAATTACTTTGAAAAACCATGTTTTTAATTTCAGATAAAATAATTTTTACGGAATAAAATTGTTAATCTTTCAAGTTAAAAATAATGTTCGCCTTCCGACTCCCAAGATATGGCAGAGCTAATCGTATGTTTGAAGCCTCGTGTAGAAACGTGAACTGCTCTGTGTCTACGTGGAGGAGCACTTACTTCTGCCCCGTTGATTTCCGAGGTATCATCAACCAGGTCCTCAGTATCTTGATTTATGTTGTTAAATGAACTAATAGCATTCATCCTCCTTTTCATTTCCTCCATTTCCGCATCTCCTATTTGAAGATCATGGTTGTGTTTCGAGGGTATCTCCGAATTATTATTTGCAGTAATGGTTATGAATTTCCCTTTGATGCCATCTCTGTCAATTTCTTTTGTTCTGTATACGTGATTTGGCGTTTCCTCCATTGTTATTGTAACTTTTTCAACAGTTTCTTTCTTCGTTGCATGCTTCGTTGCATCTTGTGAATCATTATTCGGTTTACTTCGACGCTTTATTTTAAAATATTTATCTGTTTTCTTCTCTGAAGATGCTTTGTTTTTACTGCGCTTTGATGAGTTTTCTTCTACATCATCCTCTTCTTCGTCTTCTTCATCTCCATCTGGATAGAATGTTTTGGTAATAATTTCTTCTTTCGAAACCCGAGAATGATGTTCTATTGTTCTTCCTGTCGATGTCGGCATCGATTTTAATGTTGTTGAATCAATGTGATCCGTTTTTGATAGATTATATTTATTATCTACATTAGATTTTATTTTAACAGGCCTTCTGCGTCTTTCGCCAAAAGTTTTAGTAGTCATTGAAAGAATGCTAGGACTTGTAGTACTTGTCGTTGATCGATTTCTTATTCTACTATTTAGCTTTATTGGAGATTTAGTTGAAGTAGAAGTAGTCGTGCTAGAATTATCTTTGTTACGAGTTCGTCTACGAACTACTTTCGAATCGCGTATTGGTAAATTATTACGTTGTATTTTTTGGTCGGATAATTTTGTTTTATCACTAATACTATCATTATCTTCAGTATTAGTTTTACGAGAGCGGATTCGAGTTGGACGTTTTGTCGAGGAAATCGCACCTGTTTCTAATGCAGTTCTACTAGTTCTTACAGATTTTGAACTTTTCAGGATAGTTGGTGATTTGGATGTAGTATTTTCAGTTTTAATTAGAAGATCGCTTTTATTATTGGGTAAATTGGTGGTTGTACTTAAGGAATATTTATCGTTTAAAATACTTTTTTCCGACATTTGGGATGATTTTACATTTGGCGTAAAAGATGATGTATTTTGGTAATACTTAATAATACTTCCAACTTCATTGCTTTTGGAAATAGTAGCTAACATTTTTTTATTATCTAAAGGATCTTTAATCACTCTAGATTTATATTTACTACTAAATTTAATAATTGGTAAATTCTTCGATTCAACATTTACATTATTCACGTCTTTTTTATTTCTTGAGTGTTTATTTTTTAATGACACAAAAATTGGGTTTGTATTTGTTGCTTCTTCATCTTCATATTGATCTTCATGGCTATTTAAGTAATTTTTACCGTATTTCTTTTGTAATCGTTCCCGCTTTCTGCGTTCCCTTTCTTTTCTTTCTCTTCTCTCCCATGGATATTCATATTTACCTAAGACGGAATAATATTGTGATTCCTCATTTTTTTCATCGTCTTCATCTTTATCATTTTCCCAAGGAAATACGTACGTTTCATGATCTTCTGTTTCTTCACTATGGTTCCAATCATCATCATTAGGATGTTCAACGGATTTTCCTAAGACATGCTTCTCGTACTCAGGTACTTCAAATGGTGGATGATAAAAGTAAGGCTTATTTATTCTAGGGCCAAGTTCGGAATATCGTTCATCTTCATAATTTTCCGACGGCGAAAAAGGCCTAGATGAATATCTTTTAAATGGTTCGCTGTCAGATTCACGTGAACTAGCACTTGATGTTTCTTCTTCTTCTTTATCAGATTGACGATTTTCTTTAGGATCTTCATCAGAACTTCCTGAAGTATTTTCACCTGCAAATACTTCTGTGGAACTTTCCTCTTCATCTAACTGGCCATCTTCTTCTTCATCGTCTTTTGCACTCTTTATTTTTGATTCCTCATTTGTCAGCGATTCGTTAGACTTAGTTTCTTCATATACAGGAGTAGTTTCATGTTTAAAGGCTTCAGTGTATCCAGGTGGATCTCCTTTTAAAAATTCAACCAGCTCAGGATGTTCTTGACTATCAGGTCCAACAGTAAAATTCGTTTCGATTTTTACGTTCTTTTCATTGTCAGCGTCCTCTTGAATATTTTCATGAACTAAATATTGATTGGTTGTTGTTCCTAAATTTTTTTCTTCTTGTTTACTTTGATCGCTATTATCTACATCTTCATTTAATTGAACTTCTTGATTATTATTATTAATGTTTTCCAACCTTTTTTTCGTATATCTAGTTTGACTTTCTTGAGGTATGCGAACTGTGAAATTTGCATCTGGTTTTACAATAACCGGAATCAAAGTTGAACGCGAGAAAGAAGGATCTGTGGAGAATTGCGGAGGTATTGTGGAAAATATAGATTCTAAGGGACTAGATGTAATTATATTTGTAGTATTTTTTATTGCATTAGATCTTTTAGAAATATTATATCTGGGTTCTCTTCTTCTCAGCTCGATAGATGAAGTAAGATTTGTTTTATCAATGAATTTATCGTACTTCCCTAATTCTTCCATAGAGCCATTTAATGATTTATTTTTGTCGCTAATTATGTATATTGGCCTCTGAGTAGTTAATTCGTCTGATACTATTGAAACAGTTTTGCGCTTACGCTTAGATTTTTCTGATATTGGAGTAGTTATAACTATTCGAAAAGTCTTTTCTGTATTCATTTTATTCACATTATTAGTATGATTTGAAGTATTATTTGTTTCTTGTATGTTTTCAATTTGGGTACTTCTTTTGAAAATCCGCGAGGATTTCCAATTAGAACGCATCATCTTATTATTTTTTAAAGGTACAATGTTAAATACATATTGTGGCGGAGGTACGAGACCATCAATTTTAGTTTCCCTTTGTTTTTTCGGTTTATCAAATCCATTGTATTCTTGATTATTATATTCACGTACATGGTATTTAGAATGAAGAGGCATGAATATATGTGTAGATGTAGGTGTTTCATACATATTATCTAAATTCATTATTGTTCCCATAACGTCTTCATAAACTTCTCGTTGATATGCAGGTGAAACGCGTAACTTAGATTTATTCAAATTCAATCTAGGTCGACTTTTATTTTGTTGTTTTTTACTTTTATTGTTTAAAATAGAATCAGATGGATTTCGATATCTGAGTTGATTTTTATGTAATAAGCTAGGTGTTTCAATACGTGGATCATAGTTGTAATTACTAGCGGATTCAGAATTGTAATTACGTGGTGATTTTTTAAATATTGTTGGTTGTTTCATTAAAGTAAACTCTTCTGGATATTTTGGACCTCTTGAAATAATATATTCATCTTTCTCTGGTGGTAATTGCGATATTCTAGAAGCAAATTTTTTTGGATCTAATTCTGATGGTGCAGATGGAAATTCTATTACTTCTTCAAAAAATAGAGGATTATCCCATGGATTTTCATCAAAATACTTTGCTTTATAGCAATCCACTTTATCTCCTAGACCATGGAGTTTCGGTTTACTCTTTCGTGGACCACTTTTTTTTGCTAATTCTTCTTCTTCTGGTACAATTTCGTCCAAATTGGGATCTATTTCATCACACTCTAGATTTCTGGAATTGTAGAACTCCATACCCCCAAATGTTTTTTTTGGAACTTCTATTGGATTAACTATATATTTCAAAGCATTATTTTTGGAAACCTTATTATTTTCATAAAAAGGATACTTTTCTATATCAATAATATTAGGTTTTACTGTTGTAGGCTCAATTTCATCTTCTTCATATACGCTACTAAAATCAAGCTCTGGAACCCCGACTCTTACTACATTTTTTTCATTCGAATCCTTCACATCTTCCGTTGATTCCTCCAAACTCTTATTTAAATCTTCATATGATTCGTTACTTGAATTTTCTTCTGATTCTTCTTCTGACTCACCTTTTGAATTATTCTTAAACCTTTTTGTAATTTCTTTATCCACTTCTTGAGAAACTACTTTTGGAGCTTCATTTAAAATAACTACGAAATCAGTAGGATAATTTTTAAAGTTAGAATTATAATTTTTCTTGGAAGAAAGTGCACCTGAATTTTTCTGTTGTGTAGCCTGTTTTAATCTCTGCTCCCGTTGCATAACTTCCCATTCTCGTGAGGGACCGAGTGATCTTTTTTTTCGGTAAAGAAATGGAATGGATATTTTATTTTTATTGTAATTATGAATCGCAGCAATAATAGGCATAATGCTTATAAATGCTGGTGACATTGACTCACTCATTCTGCCTTGCACATGAAAACTTTTGTACTCGCCACCACTTAGAGGGGAAGGTGGAAGAAGTCGGGTGACAGGTATCACACTTTCTTGTATCGTTGGCTCGATTCGAGGACGCTGAACGTTGTCTATCATATCGTATACGCTTTTTATTGGTCTCAAGCTTTCACGAGTTATGGACAAATGCTCTTGCCCATTACTATAAGGCTCATGTAAATTATTTGGATACGTGACGAGAGCATAAGAAGGTTTCGATGGCTGCCTTATTCTGTAATAATCTACATAATTTTTTTTTTCGTTTTGCAGATATTCTAGTACTTTTGCATGATTTGGTGATGACTTAAATGTTGGAAGCTTGAAGTTCTTTACACTTTTATTTTTCTCTTTATACATTTTTGGATCATCATTTCGATTTTCTGCGGAGTGTGCATATAGAGGAATCATATGGTTGTTCGGTACCTTTACATTTTGAATCTCTGTTGCAAGAAATGGATTATGTTGAATAAACGAGGTTGTTAAAGTTGGTTTGCTTACATTATTAGCTGGAACTGTGAGATGGTTAATAGTGGTTCCCGAATCTTCACTTGCTAAATGGCTTTGGGTAAATATATTCGGTGAATCTGTATCTACTACGAGGTAAGGTCCATGTCCGTTTACAGTTGCAACTGCTAATGGATTAGCAATAATAGGATTAACAGTTTGTGACTCGAAGTACTCAGGAGAGTACGTAGGCGTGTCATTGTTTTTGTTAAGAAAGTATCGCCAAAATAAGTTTCCATTTTTCACGGTTGTAGGCTTGTTCTTGTATGAATTACTAGTGTAATTTTTATAATTGTTATTATTTCTTGTTTCTGGGTAATTTAGAGATGTTCTTTTTATTTTGGCTAGATATGTTTTTGGAAACATCGTTGTTGTAAATTTTCGTGGTTTTATTGTATAAACGATAGGTTTTAATGTTGTTGTTTCGTATTCAATTTTATTTTGATAAATCGATTCTGTTTCTGTCGGTACGTAACTCGGTGTTGTACTGTAATATGGTTCTGTCGTTTGATCCTCATATGAAATTTTTTTCAGATCTTGTTCAAGTTGCAGAATACTATCTTGAACAATTGTCTTTGGTTCAATAAATGGTTCTTTTAATTTAGTTTTTAATATGTTTGAGGTTCTCGGTGTTATTTGTTGTTTTACTATGCGAGCTTCTTCGATTGTCTCGGATACTTTATCACTGTAATCACTGTTTAAATTACTAATGTCGTCAGACTTTTCTTTATGGGAGTTAAATAGTTCTTTTATGTTTGTTGGTCCGGCATCATCGGGATTAATTATTTTTCTGTCCAAATTTTCCTTCAGTTTTTTAGCGTATCCTTCATGGAAGTTAGCATCTCTAATTTGACCTGCATGATCATAGGCAGCATCTTCATAACCTTCTTCGGTATAAACTGTATTGGATTTTGAAATTTTTACGACTTCTTTCAGTCTTGCTGCATTTTCTTTTTCTTCGTCAGTCTCTGCACTTCTAACAGCTTCTTCTCTTGGTAAGCGTTTTACCGTATGTGTGCCACGTACTTGAGCGTACAATTTACTTGGTACAAAGTCAAGAGAAATATTCCTGTTCTCTGGTGGTTTGGCCCACTCTCCAGGAATGGTATAGTTTGGTCGCGTTTGTGGTTCTTTAGGATCATCATGTTCCGAAAATGGAATGACGTGATTTGGAGATTCATTCAAATGTTCGCCTTCGTCACTGTCCTCTTCCGATAAATTTGAACCTCCATCAAAATCATTGTGAACACTGTCGTGTTCTGTCTTGCGCGACACAGCATTCGATCCAGTTGCCAGATTATTAAAAGGTTCTTCTGATCTAATTGCTGTAAAATCTTTTGCATGATTATCACGCTTTACTTTTTTATTTAGAAGAACCGATGATGTTGGTTTTCTTTCCGGATTACTTGTGTAAGCGTTGGAATATAATTTTAGTATATCACTGATGGTATCGGTTTGCTGATCTGCCGATGACGAACAGATGTGATCGTCAACTAAAAGCAGTAGAACTAGTATCGAATACTTCAGTAGGATCATTGTTTTCACCTCATTGTTTTTTCATGAGCAAGAAATATTAATTATAATGTAAATTCCACTAATGACACTCAAGTACCATTACACAAATATCGTTCTACCAAAATTTAAAAAAGTTTTTCATTTGAAACATTTTACAATTATTAATAACAATTACTCAGCGTAAATTAACTTATTACGACTGAAACATAATTCGTAATGAAGTTAATGAATTATTGAAAACTCGCGGATCTTGTTTGACTTGACACGTTACGATTCTATAATTCTATAATACTTTCTATCGAGAGATCAATCAGTACTGCCGGAGAGCGCTGGCTCTAGCCTAATTTATATTTCCTTAGCGATAGCGTGGTGGTAGAATGGGAAAAGGATGACGGGCGTTTAAAATAATCTCTCTGCGAGCTTTATAGACAAGTGCACGTCTGGTAACGGCCTACGGGTCCACGCGTCACACTGGACTGATTTTCCTTATAGTATCTGTCGGACCAGAACGCGGTGGGCATAACGCGTATACATTCGATGAGCTGTTGTTTTCTTTTTGTCAATCTTTTGCGGACTTTGTTTTAGGACAAGCATTTCTCTTTCCAGCAAATTTTCTTTTTATGATAAATTTCATAAAGGAATCAGTGGAAAAGATATTTATCATTATTATAATCAAACTGCAAGTTTTAATGTGAAAATGAAGAGCCCAAAGGAACGAATAAATTCTATGAAAACTAATGATTCTAAAATGAATCCGTGGTATAATTATTTTTGAATTTTGATAATATAGATGTTAATATTTGGGAGGATTTAATTTTTATATCAACACCCGAAGAATCGTTTATTATTAATTTCAAGAATAAATAAAGGTTAAAATTCAAGTCAAATTTATTTCATAGTCTTATCATATAGAAATCTTAAAAAAGCTTTAATCACTATACTACTAGACTATAAAAACAATATATCATATTTTTATATATACGTATATAGTACAACATAAATAAAATTAAAAATTAAACACATTTACAAAATAATAACTAAACTGTTTCAGATTGAAAGCTAGTATAAACTATACTAATACAATGAAAATTCAATGCTGACACAAATTAATAAATAAGTATACAATTTTAAAACTCCATCGTGTGATTGATAAATAAAATTTCAAGACTAAATATGGGGATGATTCAACTTTTGCTTTTTCTTCTTGTTTTACTTATTATTCAGGTCTCAGGTACATTCGATGAAAGTGCGCCTAGATTTTTATTGTTTAAAAATGGGCTTCCAGGAACCATGATCCGTTTGCATTGTCGATGGAGATAGTTGAATTGGCTCCTCGAACTTCAGCATCGCCGCTTCAGGCTTGAAAAAATCAATGATTGGATGATAATTATAGTTTATTCGCCTCTGCGGCTCTTGGTACTCATCATCGAAGCCCCCATTTTGTAATCGTATACTCAATTCTAATGGATCTTGCTCTAACGTTTGGCTAAATCTATCAAACAAAGAAGGATTAATAAATTAAAAATAAATTTACAAGTGAACAAATTTTCATAATTATAAATCTGCATGTTTAAGTTAAGTAATATTTGTAAATAAATATTTATACACTGACATTTGTTCGATAAACAGAAGAAGGTTCTTAACCATAATGTAGCTACCAAAATTACTTAAATGTATTATTTTCTCATTGACCAATACCATTAATATTTCAATCTGGTTATAATTGTTAATTAATATATAACACGAGATAATACGTAATTAGTTACAAATAACATTGAAAAAATATAAATACGCTAATATTAATATAATTGTACAGTACATAGTAAAAATTATAGCGGTAAGACAATTAACAAAAATGTAATTTTAAATAATAATTAATAAATACATAGTTATCTATGATAATTGAGTATTTTTGTAAAGTTAATAGTTGAAAATATTTTAAGAAAATTTTTTAATAAATATAAAAGTATTACACTTTTATAATGTTTATTTTTTAGGCTATTATTATTTTATTTATAATACGAAATTTTACTTATAGCGTACATGTACTTATATGATGACAATAATTGGTAGTGGTATAAGATTCATAAAAAATAGTTACTTGTCATTGAGCATATTTTATTTAACAATGTTTGTCAGGATGAATCTATAAATTAGTACTACATAATGTAATAAAATTGCCATTTCTAATTTTAAAAATCTATTACACGTATCATTAATAATCGTTCACTTGAAAATAAATAAATCATAAGTTTAAGTTTTCAAAATAATATATTCCAAAGAAAGAATATTTGTAATTAAAGTACATTATTTATCGGATAGAATTAAAATTCTTTTTCGTGCTTCACGCTGGTTAAGCATCAATCTTATTCAATAGATAATATGTACTCGTGCAGACAAGAAAGAAAAACTCGATAAAAGCCTCACCTATTGATTGTAATATTGCTTGGGTTTTCTTGATAATCCTGAGTCTCCGACGCCGTTGACTCTCTACGAAAGGGCCGGTTGGGCCTGTGAGGTCTCGGGCCTTTATATCCCGGTGCTCTTGTATTAGGCGCATGCTGGTGTGGCAATTTGTCGAAGGGCCTTGAACCACTCCCAGGTTTCCTGGGCCTAGATGGTCTGGTAATGCTGGGCCTTCTGGCGCTGCTCGAGTGCTGCAGCTGCGATTCGTCCTGATCCGATCCACTGTTACCATAACTTTCACGGAAGAGATTCATCGCGGCTGAATCAAGACTGCTGGCGTACTTATTTATGTGGCTAGAGCCTGTGAAGAGAAGAGATAACCGTAGCTGATTCATCATTAAAATAAAACCATAAATTGTTAAAATGCACGATTTTGTTTTATCTTTGAAAGTAAAAATTTAGTAAGGATAAATGATTAGCGTATAAAAAAATAAAGATAGTTTTTTTAATATTGATTATTCTTTAAAGGAAATTTCTATACAAATAGAAATAACTTTACAAGATATTAATTGTTGGTATTGATAATTGTTTTAGTGTTTTGCTATACATATGAGAATTAAGCAATTTCTTTATACGTTTATTTATTTCTTTTGTAATACACGCCAGCCTGGAGCGTATGATACGTAAATATTTAAAAAATTCAAATAATAATATATAAGCCAACGAAATTTTTAGTTCTTTAAAAATAATTAAAAATATTTTTTAAATTAATAATAAAAATGAATAAAAGATCTTATTAAATTACTCAAATAATTGAATAATCTTGAATATAAGGAACACCTAAGTTTATAGTAAAGAAAAAGTGTTTTTTTGCAGAGAAAACAAGAAAATAAATTACCTATTGTGATGATTGTTTCTTACACCAAGATGTGACTGATCGAAACAACGCTAATCAATCTGTTTATATAATATGTTAAAAAATTTTATTCTATCTTGTAAAATTTCTTAAGACAATATAAATTTTTAATAATAGAGTCATTTATTTAAGGAATCATAACCGGGTCACCTAAAATAAATTAATAATTTCTCAAGTTTATTTTAAATAATCTATTTTAAATGTACTTATAAAATAAAAATATTCAAATTGAAAGGTGAAATCATTGAAAGGTAAAACTGCTCTCTTATAAATTTATTCTAATATCTTCAGCAGTTATACGAGAGTCTTACACATGTTTCTAAAATTAAGTATTTTTATTATTTAATATCTTTATTACCTAATAGAAATAATTATAAATTTCAGTCTTACTGTTGTTATCAAATGCCTCAATCATGTATTTTAGAAAATCAGCGATCAATACAGTATCTTGAAATGCACGAGAGTACAATTATTATACGATTTAAAATTTTTTTTTATATGTAATATAGACATACGTAATCTTAAATAAATCTCGAATCATCAATATTAGTCGATCGTCTTCTTGAAAACATTTTCATATTCTTATCTGTTTAATAACACTTATTCATACGATCATTATATCTCCTAGAAATATTTAAAAGCACCTTATAATCAATACTCAAGTTGACAAGAAAATAGTACAAAAACATCGGCTGCCCGATCAATTGTTTTATACTTGCATTTATATATCGAATTTTCCAATTTATTATCTGCACTAATATATCATAATATTTTAAACATCTTTTTATATTTCTTATCTTGCCTTCTCGTTTCTGATTATAAATATTTGACTTGCAAACCTTTGGTTGAATGATGATCGTTCGTGGCAAAATCCGCCCCCGGAAATAATTCTTGAGTTTTAATGGGTGGATCAGTTTGATGGGGAGGATAAAGATCCACGTAGCCATGTACATGACAGCTGCAACAAGTGGGAACTTTAAAAATGTCCATATGAAGACCAAGCTTAGAGTCCCAGGTGAGGAGGCGATGGTAGTTGTAAACCTGCATACAGGACGAGCGATAATTTTCCGAGATAAAAGAGCAGCTTGAACGTGGATTTCTATAAACGAACAAAAGCAAAGATGCTTGATTGATTTATGGATTTATAAGTTGTGTATATTCGATCCTTGTCATACACACCCAGCGTAGAGCAGATTTTTCAAGAATAATAGTAATTTAAGAAGGCTACTTTCTATTTGTGAAAGGTGGCGTATTAAAGAATAATAATTCCGACAGCATGTAATATACCGAGGGATATTTGTTTAATTTCTACACTGCACAAGAATAAAAATACACGCGTAAGTACTTTTTAAAGTAAAATTCACTTTTTCGATTTTTTAAATTACCTTTATAAATTTTCAAGGATGTACAAGCTCTTATTTAGCAAATTTAATCTTAATTTAGGCTAATTCATATATTTGAAAATGATTTACATTAAATTTTTGAAATTTAAGAAGTAATTAACATAAAGTTGTCTGTTTAATTTTAAGTAAATAATTCGCAAATAAGTTACAAACTTCTTTTCGATTCATATGTTTTGCATAAAATATTCGTATGAATTAATTTCTCAAGTTTACTTATGTATTTATTTTAACAGACACGTTTTAACGAACAGCATAAGAAACAAAGACACGTTTTCTTTCGATGTAGAGACATTGAAGTTTCAGGAAGTGAAAGAATAATAACGGTTACTAATAAATTAATTAAAAAATGAAGTACTTTTATTCTCATAGAAGGTAGGTTTGACATTAATTTATTAAACATTTTTCATTCCCACGCATGATTATGAAAATTTTACTGGGATATATTACTCAACTTTTCTTCTAGTCAATACAAATTTTCATTATTGTTTTTTATTGGCTAGACCAGTAAAGTAATTATTATGTTTTTCTCTTCGCATGACTGCTTTAGATATAAATATATTGGCGATGATAAAACGCGTATCTAATCTTCGATTTCACAAGGATCATTTTATATTTTAGAATAAGGATTTTCAATTATATATACTTTCTTTCTTCTTCCATCATTGAATATGATAACGTGTATTTTAGTTACTCAACTCTCCATCATTGATCATTTATTTCCTACCTAAAGTTGACAGAGATTTAGTAATCCAAAAGTAAAATTATAAATTTACATTTTCAATTTAATTTATAAGCAGTTTAGTTTGTTAAGGAATTGCTAGAAACTGAATCAACTGTGTTGACAAAGTATGCCGTGTAATATTTTTTCATAAGAATTTCTATTCCTTATGATCTATTTAGAATTTTCTCATTTTACCGCAAATTTTCATATTTAAATTATCCCCATTAAGCTAGAATAAGAAAGAAAGAGAAAGTGCATAGATATGCGATTGATTTGAAATTCTCGGAGGTATTTCAGAGGACGGAGTCCAAGGTTGAAAACAACGCTCGCGCGGTTTGCCGTTGCGCGAGTACGAAATATTGTCTTTCTTGTACGTTTATCTTTAGCAACAATATTCTCTTAGTCTGTAAGCCTTAAATTTTTTCTCTTTTCAATGCTACCGCATAATATTCCAGAATTCGCTAGCTATTGAAAAATGTTGAAGCTGTGGTCCATGTCATTAGAGTCAAATTGTACAAAGGTTCCCCGGTTTATCGGTTTGAAAAAATCGATATTTTTCCTTTATTATCTTAAATGCTGTTACTTTTTAAATACATTGGAAGATCTTATAGTTTAAAAGCTAGTTTGCTAGTAATTAAATTTTCTGAAATTATTTTGACATTATGAAATCAAGGAAATAAGTTAACAATTGAAATTGAGAATTCTATTTCAGCGCAATATTACTATTTTTCAAAATAATACTTTTTTAATAAATGTCCAATTCATTGTCATTATTACAATTTTTACTGCTAACGTAGTAATACATCATTATTAATAAAAATTTTATATGTATTTGCGTTAATTATAATTCATTTTCTTAGCTTTAATAACTAACTACTATCGAAGTTACAAATTTGTTCACAATGAATATTTCAATTTAATATTCACGACCAATTAAACAGGTAAATAATCGGTAAATGAAGCATAAAACCTTCTTATCCTGATAATGAATGTTCCAAAACTATAATAGGTTTTGAAAATTTGCTTCTTTCCCAGACAGCAAATCAGAAAGTTCCGATAGAACCGAAGTTCAAGAGAGATGTAGAATATCGATTACGAAAGACCAGAGATAATCCTTTCGGATTCTCAAGAAAAGCTGCTGTAGGTTTTATGCAACCAAAGGGAAGTTCTTGGTTAGAGAAAACGGAGATCCCGTTCAGCGGTTAATGCGCACCGAGTAGATCGGTACGCTGATTGATAAAGCCGCAACACCTTCGCGCGTCGCTGATTAATCGACCATTCGACGAGACTTTTTCCCTGTAAAACTGCCAAATTGTTGTAAATTACTAATTTTTCATAGTCAGTGTGAAACAAAAAAGTCCGAGGAAGAAAGGACACGTAGATGGTGAGTGACACGTTTGAACAAAAGTTAAGCGAAGGAAAATTTATTTTTGCAAACCTCAATATATTAATCACTTTTATTTGTAAAAGGAATGTTGATTACATAAATGTATTTAAATCCTTTTAACGAAATAAGGTTATAAAAAATTACAGACTGTGTGTTAATTATAAGATATATATTACATTTATTATTATAATTTTAAAGTAAATATCTTGAATAATACAATATAACTAACAGAATTAATGCATTTGCGTTTAATCAAATTAATTATATCGATACTTAAAAAATATCTTCTTCTTAAATAAAGTATGAATTTATTATCTAATAAAATGAAAAGCAAATTTGCAAAACAGGGATCATCTCAAAATAATTTATAGTTAATTTATTTATGTACATATGTAATATCAAATTACAGCATTAATAAATAGAACCAAAGTATTAATTTTGGTAATGAAACAGAATAATAATAATAATGATAATAATAATAATGATAATAATAATAATAATAATAATAATAATAATAATAATAATAAAATTTGATTAAATTATATTATAAGGTCCTGCAATTGCGTAGTTTTAAGGACTTTGGTTTAAGTAAAGTAAAGCTTTCACTTTAAGTAATATAGAAATGCATTTTTAATCATTTAAATAATGATAATATTTAACAATTACGCTCAAAATGAATATATTCAACTTGGTTTATAAAAGGTAATAAATGAAGATTTCCTAAATATTGTCACCTGTATAACACTGAAGTCGTAATAATTTTAAAGCAAAGCGATATTTTCTAATTCAGCGAAAAATTTTATATATCAAATTAAAAATTGTATTATTACTACTTTTACTAGATGAAGTATATTGGCCAGTAAAAGCATTTTAATAAATGTATAATACACGTATTATTGATGCAAGCTGAGAAAAGAGAAACTCATGAACATAAAAATAATTCAACGAAAAGGAAAATATAGCTAAAAGTTATAAAAGTCTAAAATAAAAAATAACATTGATCCAATAAAGGATTACAATTTACGTATTTTTAAGCAGATAGATAACAAACACGTTAATAATCACGACGAATTAAAAATCCTTTACAAAATAATAAATGTTTCGTTTAAATCCTAGTGATGTACAAAATGCCCATCTCCGTATGAAAATATCTTGAATCACTGCCCAACAGTCTCGGATACTTTCCTTTATGAAGCGGCTTCCGATTGACGATTATTCACGCTTTTTTTAGTCGTGAACTCGATTGGACGACTTGGAGGACTGTCGATCACTGACTTATGCACGTCACAGAATGTACACTCACCAACCAGCTGGTGCTTTGATTTTAGTTCCCTACGCTGCCTAGAGATTGAGCAATACAGTACCACAAAAAGATTGTGATATTTTTATAAATTAGAAATAATTTTCTTGCTGTTAAGAAAACAGAAATCACTTTTACACATTGCGTAAATGCTCCTTTCTGCCCCCAACTCGTACTTTCATATATATACGCAATGATGAACGGAGTTTTTCGAAATAATTTTTACTTACTATAACTCTTCGAGATCGTTAATATTTCTGATCAATTTTCTTGTAGCGCTCTTTCTTTTAAGAAGAATTTAAATTTAACATCAAATTTGCTCAATTGAAAATAATTTTATGTTAAATATCTTCGAAGCACTCTCTCCAAAATTAAAACGAATATCAAAAATACTATGCATAGTGTAATACCGGAAAATATATTCTAGTGTACTTTTGTAGATGTAGATTTTTCTCATTTTATGATTTATTTGCATATACGAAAAGTCTAAAATTCCGTAGAAATAATGTAAATAACTGAAAGTAAAATGAAACACAATTTTTTCCCTACAGACTTCTTGATTTTCCTTAATTTTCCTTTATAATTGAAAGTTAATAATGAATAACGTAGCAGAAAACTAGAAAAACCAGAAGACTATATAAAGTTTTTGAATCATATTTTCATATCTTCGTAAACAAACTTTCTTTGAATGGGATTCTGGTCACGTATTCGTGAATGTAAGCATTTCTCAACCTTATTAAGACCTCAGAAATTGGCGCAACCAAATTACTATATTCGTGTCGTGAAAGAAACTTTTACGAAAATTTACGTCTAGTATGTGCTACAGCTCTCTGGTTTTTATTAGCTTTTAATTAACTTCAAATCCAATATTGAATTTTATTACCTAATCGATTTAAATCTGGATTGTTAGTTTCACCACGGATAAATCCATCAAAGCGTAAATACATTTGCCTACTTCAGTTATGTTCAAACGTTTTAATACACATTCTGAAGTGCAATAACGCGTGTCAGACTAAGAATTTCAGCATAAAAAATGCTCAAGACATCTTATTCGTCTTCGCGTTACCATAGAAAAGTACTCGAGGCTGTTCGCAGTTGAAGGATTTGCTCCTTCATCGTCAACAGCGACAAATACTATTTAACTCGAAAAGAATTCCATTTACGTATTCCTGAAATCCCTCATGCTGTTCCGGCTTAAGGTATAAGTTTTTAAAGGAAAAATACGTACAAATAAAAAAGTTAATAATAGATGAAATGTAATAATGCTAAACAGTAATATTAGTAATATTAGTAAATATTTAAAAATGGTTATATTTGTCGTATTTGAAAATGTTGACACTATTAATAAAATAGCGTTGTCAAGATGAAAGTGATTTGAGATTTATTTATATTTACAAAATGTATGCTCTTACAAGAGTCGTCTCATTAGCACTTAAGAGATAATAATGAAAACGATCAAATTAACATATTTGTTATTTTACTTTAAAGTATCAAAAGATTGAACGAAAAAGAAATTTTGCCGATCTTTGGAAATGACAAAAACAAGTTGAAAGCGAACTGCACGTATTGGAAAGGGCAGCCCGTTAATGTTGATGTTAACTCACGTGCACTTCTCCAGCCTGAGGGTTTGAGTGTGTTCACCGGTGTTGATAATGTACTTCCAGATTCCAGAGGCTGAGCGCGCCAACTGTGGTCTCGCGTATTTCACCTGCGACGCACACGTGTAGCCTTCCTTTTCGTCGTCGAAGGGTCCATTGAATTCGTACTTTCTGAAAGCAGTCGCATTATCTTCTATTACAATCACGGCCAAGTCGTAGCTCATCCAGCTCGATCCCAAAACACTGAGTGAGTTTACTTCCGCTCAGAAGAAGCATATAAGCAGGATTCTCCGCTTTTTACTTTAACGCGTTTGCAAAAATTCGTTTCACTCCGCGAGCTACGAAAGAGTTCTTCGAAAAATTCGTGACTTCTTATATACGTACGTTTGAACTAAACCCTGGTTTCTAATTTATTTTGGCTTACTTTGCAAACAAACTTTTTTACACTAACTTTCTGCAGTAATGATAAGCCAAATTGCATTTATCGTTTAAGAATAAAATACCGTTTTTTACATATAATACATGATACAATATACGATACAATATAAATTCATCGTATAACTATAAAAGCACATTTTCTAGGAGTGATATTATCTTTTAACACTTTATAAAACGTTTTTTATACTAAAGTCAAGCGATAAAAAATCTTGTACGTAATTTCTGACATGTGAAAATTGTCTTTTAGAGATTGAGCGAAGGATAATTATTGGGTTCCGAGAAAATGGAATCAATGTTTACAAGCCATTTATTATTCACATGTTCGTCTATCTTAGAAGCGCCTGCATTAATACTTCCCTTCATGCGTACGTGTACTACGTACTATCGGATATCGGGCGCTAGGCGGCTCACCTTTTAATTTCGTTACTCGTCTCTAAGCGACTTTCATATCGTTTCTCGTATCTGTTGTTGAAGCCTGTTTTGTACGATGACTGAGGAATATCATCGTCCTCGGTATATTCACCGTCTTCAAGTTTGAAGTCTGCTAGAAGAGCATCGACCATTTCTTTATTGTTCCGAATACTTCTCATTATAGCGTCTCTGAGAAAAGTAGAACGAGACAGAATAATAAATGACGGAGGTAATATTTGTCGGACGCGAATGATTAAAAATAATCTCGGTGTATTGTACGAGAACCGACAGGTGCTTTAGACTCAACTTCTTCCCCTTTTAAGATGACGGCATCATTCGGTTATTTTTGTTCGCATGGCCACAACGTATATGTTGACGCGTAATTACTATTTTTCAATTACGGTTTTACGGAACATCATATGTCGCATAAAATTTTGCTGTAGAGTAATGTAAACACAATTTTAATATCCGATTCCTTATGTTAGTTCGCGATACTGACAATATTATGTCATTAATTTGTCTTATAAACCTTGAATATTGTAATTATTAAATGATTTTAAGAACAACGTGAATTTAATAATATTATCACATTTGGACACATAATTCTATTATAATAATCATATTTCATAGTGGTTTTGTAACTTGAATTTAGATAAAACTAAAAATACTACAATCGTTTTTCTACAACCGATTATAATTTTATATTCATTTTGGTCTAAATCAAGTAAATTTCTAAAGCATTTTTTATAAAATTGTTACCTACGATTCACACGATTCATTTTGCATTATATTCCAACATTTTCATTAAAATTCCTTATTCAATTAGAATTAGATAATCCAATTAATGCAATTATTATCAATAGAAATATTATCAATAAAAAAAAATTTGCAAACGGTTTGGCATTATTAAATAAAAAGCTTACACATATTAATTCATAACTTACATTTTCATCTGCTAATATTTCAACATTATTTCGTGAAAATGTACGCATTCTTTATTTATAAATATTTCTAAATGAAAAATAAGGCAGATTATGGCTTAGTACGTATTTATATATAAATGTATCATAATTGAATTTATACGTACATGGGATAATCGATAGCCTCCAAGCATACGGTTTTCGAAAAGAAAGTGCATTCGCTTTCGGTTGGCGCTCTTTTTGGATCGGACGGCCTTCTCGTGGTTCGTGTCAGCGGTCGCATTGGTTTATCTTGAACATTCGAGAAGAAAACGAAGGTTTTACCCCTTTTTTGTATTCTTTAAAGAAGTGAAAAGATGAAGGAAGCGTGATTTATGACATCAATTATCGATAATGACTGTGAATCGAGACTTATTTTTACCGAAGACCAATCAATTGATTCCCTAGAATGCGGTTACCGTGATAGAGAAATTTCATTTCGGTACATTGAATTTTATGTAACAAGATTGTATATGTGCGTAAATTAAGTTTCATTCGGTTCCTCGATTCCTTTTCTCTGACCAGATATAAATCTAAAGAACGTTGACTTCTAGTGAAAAATGTTTGTTCAAGTACTATTTCGATAAATTCTATACATTGCACGTGAATCAAATTTGCGAGAAAAATTTACTAAGACTTCGATATATACTTTCAAAAATTATATATTATTATATATACGGATGCAATTTAGACTTCTACGAATACTGAAAATTAGTACAATTACATCAAGTTATTGAATAATCCTTTATTGTTTATTTTTATTGCTTTCAAGTAATTTTATGTGCTTTCAAATTATTTTAAAATGGCTCTAATCGTATTTCGAAAAAATGAATATTGCTCTCTAAAACTATCATGGTTAAAAATTAAATTTTTTAATAAATTTCTAGTTTCTCCGATGAAAAATTTAATTTGGCAAATAGTGTATGCAACTTGTGATATTACACTTGTTAATATTTTAATAAGCAAAGTATTTGTTAATTATTAAACGAAACTTTTTTAATTATAGAAAGTAAGGTTACCAATTTTTATTTTCACTTAATAGATAAGGATCTTATTGATGCAATAAAAATAAGTCTTTTAATTACAGATTTTTATAATTATCAGTTTTATTTCCAATGTAGGTTTAACACGTTATCTTCTAGTCTGTCTTGGAAGATCTCACTCAAGAAAATAATGATTAAAAACAGAACAAGAAGTTCATAATTTCGTATGTACTTGGATATGTTTCAGTGCATTTCATCAAATTGCATGAGAAAATTTAAGTAACATTGAAATATAGTTCATAATGCTGCAATAAATTATAAATAATAATCAAAAAGTGGGACACATTATAAAATTATTTATAAAAGTACGAAGTCCACGCAACATAAATTATATCTATAGAATTTATAAAACATACAATATAAAATAACTTTATAGTGAAAACGTATCCCGATCAGGGATTTAAGTTCTACATTTGCTTTGCTACGAAATCTATTTAACGAAGTAATCCGTCGAAACTCGAAATATCCAACATTTTTGTTAAAACGTATCACTGCGAAAAGTCCAGTTTTCGATATTTTTAATTTTAAAGGAAAATGAAAAAGTGCATAAGCAAATAAAAGCATCAAAAATAAAGGTACGTCATATTTTACTTATGCGATAGCCGAGTAACGGTTAACCGCAACATTTTATATTGCAGATAATTGTTGGTCCAAGCCTGGGTACAGTCATTGATAAAAATTGAAAGAAAGAAAAAACAAGGGCTCATCAGCCTAGAGAACAATTTGAAAAATACATACCTGTATAGACGTTTCTTCTATTGACCGACGAGCGTCGCGTGGGCAACGAGTAAAGTGGGCGTCTCCTGTTCTTAGTCGGTATCGCGTACCTTAATTCCATCGCCTGCAAAAGAGCGGACAATGTGCATAAGAAAGAGGAGAAAGAGAATTAAGTAATTCTAAATTCGCGCGGTGAGCTGTGAAACACGGGAGAGAAAATCGCTCCATGCGCTAATTGACTGAATGGAAAGTTCTTTGAGCGAGCGCAATGTATGTCGGCGATATGCATAATGTAAAAAAAAAAGGATGAAAATAGCGCTTTAGATGCACGGCCATTGAGTTTCAATACACGAACATATGCCCCTGTGAAAGTCCTTTTTCCATTCTGTGGTGGACTTCAAGGAAACGCTGTACAAAATTTCCCGCATTGATTACGATGATAAGAGCGTTTATTTGTTTTTCTAATACTATAATTAAGTGGATGTGCTTTTTATTTTTTCTTCGTTGAAAATCAGATACAAAATTTGTGTAAGCATACGTAGCGTTATACTAAATTCTTAATTGAATGAATCATAAGTAAATTTCTTATTTAAAATTGATTATCTTGTAGAGATTGGCTCGATTTATTAAAAGCTTTTCAACGTATGTTTTAAAAAAATCCTATTTAAAATATTTTATGTATTTATTACAATAGTAATTCAACAGTTTCATAAAAAAGACGAAGAAAAAAGAATATGTAAAAGTCGCACTTTATATTTGCAAGTGTATTAATTATATGTAAAAAAGCAACGTAGAATTTATTGTTCGTTTGTATTGCTAAGTGTTGAATAAAAACTTATAAAGGATCCCGTTATGCAAATACGAATAAAATGAATTTTATTTCAACTAATAAAATCTTTAGAAACATTGTTATTGGATTACGTTAATAACCATTAATCACTTAATTACTATTCATTTATTACTGCTAGGAACATAATAGTCATTTTTACAAATACAATGCGTAATGTGAAATAATTGATTCTACGAAGAATAATTTTACTCTGAAAAGTTTTAAGTTTTTAATAACTTCTATCGTGTGTATCTAATTATAATTCTACTTAATACGAAACTAATGATTTTATTGTGTTAAAGAATCGCAATTTTGAGTAAACTACTGTTATTCAAATTTCTAATTACATTTCTAATTTTTCACGTTTCGAAGTTTTGTATGATAATAAGTAATTAATATACCTATTTCTAAGTAAGGGCTTGGAAGAAAATGAAGTCTTTATGATTGCACCGACATTAATCGAGATTGAAAGTAGTGCAACGATTATTATAGATTTTATAAAGTTGTTTACACGAAAAAGTGAAATTTTTGAATTATTCCACTGATGACTCGAGGAAATACATAAAATAATTTTGACATTTAATTAACCATATAAATACATGATTATCAAGCCCAAAGAGAAAGGACTTTCTATCAATATATATACACAACTTAGCAAGGACCAGGTGCTATAATTACCATGAGTGGGACCATATATAGAAATTATTTACGTACTTGAATGATGTCGCATTTTACTGAAACTGTAAGTACGAACTTTACAAATAAATGTAATTGAAAAAGTTGTTTTTTACATTTAATTTTTTATTCATTAGTATTTATATTTTTTAATATCCATCCAGTGTCTGTTTGGAAATTAATAGGTTAATGTAATTATAATACGTCAAAATTAAACATTAAAATATGATTTAAACGAGATTATCATCATCATATTATAATAAAATATATTACCTTTCCCTTGAAAAGTATTTTCAAATCTACTTTCTGACATAATTTTATAAAAATGAATGAAAGTATCTATTAAATTAGAATTGTATTTTACATTTAAAAGTATAACTGTATTTTATAATGCACGCGATAAATATTTTTTAAACTAACTTATGTCGCTAATAAATTTGTGTTTAATTTGATATCAAAATTGATAAATAATATTATTATTTTTCCTTATTTTAATGTGATATTCATAATTTCTTGTTAGAATGTTAATTTCGCGATGAAACCTATAATTCAAGGTGGTGTATAAACCATCACAATACTGTTAGAAACAATACTAAACTCTCTCTTCATTTCACTCTTTTTCTCTCTCAATACGTGCATGTACGCGTACATGCACATAAATTTATATAATTAAACGATTGAAGTATTTACAAGTATCGTTCTAAAATACGAATTCCTCATTATGAGGAGATTTCTAATTCATCTTCAGTGTATAAATAGCTGAAAGCTACATAATTCTTAATAACTAATTGCAGAAACTAGAGTCTTATTTAAATCTAATTGTTATTAATTAACATCAAAGGAAATTCGAGAGCGTCAGACATTTCTCTTAGATTTACAACTTGAGCAGTATTTTAAATAAAAGTGGAGTATGCGAGAAACTTTGTCACACGACAGTACTTTGCTTAATTATCATGCAGATCATAATCAGAATAGTTATTTAGCCTACAATTCTTATAAGTTTGAAAATTGAATCATGAAATATTTGCAGCTCTGAATCAATTTGCAAATTTGAAAGAGAGATAAGCGATTCCTTTAGTAACATAAATCAAGTCAATCTACCACATAAGTTATCTACCATACACGGAGTTGTATGGACTGTCAGGCAACTTTGATTATGTCTTTTCTTTTACCAGGCGATTAAACGAAAATTTGTTTTCCACAAAAGAGCTTCGGCAGTCTAAAATTTCTATTCTCTGAATCTCAAATGCACAGTTGAATCGCGACCGCGTTCAGGATATTCGCTTGAGCAATAAATAATTATCGAACCTCGGGTAATTGTTCCGACTTCTCATCTTCGGCGGCCACCGTTTTGACAGGATCAGCATTAGTGGCGAGTGCGAGTTCGCGCGACATCTCCTTGCGGATCGACACTTGCTGCGTTCCATTTGCTTTAGTGACCTGTACGCATATGACAAATCATTCATTCAAATTATTTTTCTTGCTTCAAAACGACTTGGAGCTTGTATTATCTTTGTTAAAGATTTAACGAAAGCTTTGAGTAGATTGGTAAATCGAATTAGAACCTTTTATAGGGGTAATGTTTCACTGCTAACTGCTTTTTGTTTATTCAATTTTCCTACAAATGAAAATGTGACTTCAAACTGTATCTATACATCCTGTTTCTTTAAGCTATTGATTTGCTTTTTCAAAACTACTACAAGAGAGTACTGTAAGTAGTTAGGTAAACTGATTAAAGAATATAAAGCTATATCTCCATGTTAAAATTAATAAATGAAAGATTCCCACTCGTTATGTTATACAAATAGGATTTTAAAGAGTAAACATTTCTAGATTTACATATAAGTTGCATTTTTTAGTTTATTTACAAAATGACTAAATGATGCATTTATCGTTAAATTTAGTAAATCGGAAATGTTTTTTACGTTTCATAAATTTAATTAATCGTTGTACAAGATTAATATATTTTGTATAGATATAGTTTATAATTAATCTATTTATATCTGGATCAGAGCAAATTCAAGATGTGAATAAGTAAATAATTCGTTTAATTATTATTTTACACGTCATACAGAGTTATTAAAGCAAAAACATATCTAGTTATTACTAGAAATCTATGCGTCTCGGTTATTGACGAGTTCAATTTCGTAAATAAAGTTATCGACGTACAAACATATAATTTATGTAAATTTTAAATATGAAATGAATAATAACTTTGCCACTTATCGACTATTACAACATCCATGATTCGATCTCGTAAATTTTAATTTTAAGCGATCGTAAAGTTCACTTTAAGATTCTTTAAAAAAAGAAAACAAGCATTCAGCTTACAGATAAAATATTCCTTTTTCTGTTAAAAATTAAATCATTTATTTGAATATCCGTGTAAACTGATAATACGTTAAGCATTTTGCAATATAGGTTTTCCATCTGACATTATAACTTCTTTAGAAATCTCACACAAGAATATTGAAACATTTACTCTGTATCTGTTTATTTTCAACCGGAATAATTCATCTTCTCTCTTTTTCTGAACCACTCATACGGTTCCTTTCAAGTAAGGTCAATATGACAATAGTTAATTTTTAACATAATTTTCAAAACTTTTTTGGAAGATCGCTAAGTATCCTATAAATATTAAGTAACTAATAAGAGCTTGGTTAATACTTTTATTATTATTAATTGCTAATATGGATATATTAAAATACTAATATCTATAAACATTAAAAGCAACAACTCATATATAAAAACTAAGAGTTTTTCAAATATTCAACTAAGAAAAGAAATAAAATATATTTTACGACTTGAAGTCGAATTATTCTTATCATTTATAAATTCTGAGTAGCATGTTTAAAAAATAATAGTATTAGAAAAGTATAAAGTAAATTTATATATATGTTCTAATTATTAAACAGTAAGGAATATAATTTCAATGAAAATAAAACTATTGTTTTTTTCTAAGTAAAAACTGCTGTAAATATGTATTTCAAAACATATTTGTAATGCGACCTGATAGAATTCTATATAATTTATAAAATATATAAGAAGATTCTTAAATTTCTTTCGTATTATATATAAAAATGTGTGTAATACATATATATTTTCTATATGATATTAGTAAAGATTTTAACCTGTAATCTATGGGTTATTAAAATTTGTCATTAAAATAAATTGAATATAGCTATTATATTCATAATTTATTTATGGGATATATACATAAATATTCAAATACTTTTTAAACTAATGAATTTATCATTTTTTCTTTAGTATTCATAAGAGTCATGTTGATACAGTTTAATATTCTTTACGCAACATCACAGTTTTATACACTTGACTTCTTTTCAATGAATTTTTAC
Organism: Wiebesia pumilae; assembly: GCA_018907045.1. Classification (NCBI taxonomy): domain Eukaryota; kingdom Metazoa; phylum Arthropoda; class Insecta; order Hymenoptera; family Agaonidae; genus Wiebesia; species Wiebesia pumilae. The sequence goes on from JACCHZ010000192.1 coordinate 6,090,670, forward strand.
GTTAAGATTTTACATATTTTATATTTATTATGCACTCAAGTTTTTATTTTAAATTGTATATTTCAAACAATAAATTAACAGAAATGATTTAATTCAAACAACCCTAAAGTACTTGTTTACACGCAAACTGTTTTATTAAAAGATAATTTTTTATTTCGTTAAAAATTTATTGGAATAATTCATTCCTTTAAATTAAGTTGCACAAAACAATTAAGAATTCAAATATTTTCCGTAATAAAATATTTTTTACAGTTGTTTTAACATAAAAAAAAATTTAATCTTATCTTTACTTTCCTTCCAAAATATTTCTGGAATTACTAATAACTAAATGTGTTAAAAAATACATATAAATAAATAGCTTATTATTACTTATTATCATAAAAATGTGTCAATTTTCACAATGATTTTAGAGATTTTTTATGTCAAATATTTAGTGGGTTTCAGATATAATATATATTGACAGATACTATTTTAAAATCCATTACCAATTTTAAGACTTTTCTTGTAGGTAAATAAAGATGTCAAATAACTCGTAATTCCACTAGAATTTGTTCACACGCATAAGAAAACATACGTATTCAATTTTTACGTTCAACACAATATTATTTCAGATATCGTTTAGAAGTAAATTCATTTTATTTTCGTAAAACCAGAAATAAAGAAATAATTTTACATGGAATATTTTCCACGTAAAGGTAACGTTCATTCACTCGTACCAAAGATTATTTGGTATGCAAATGTTCAATGTATTGAGAGTAACGGTAACAGACAGTAGATCATTGAAAAAAAAAATCATCGTGGATAACGTATCCTTAAGAAAATTGTACAATAAACATTAAACACGTTACGAGATATTCACGCAATTTATCGATGTATTTTTGGGATCAGATAAATAGATCGCTAAGCTCTGGTGATCTACTACTTCCGTTGCCAAAAAAAGACGACGATCCAACTTACGCCAGGTCCAACATCTCGATCTCCGTCAGGTTCGGTCTCCACGGTACCGTTATCGATTTTCAGTGACGTTGAGATCCCGTCCGATTCTTCCTCGTCCTCCTCGAGCTCCAGGTCCAGGTCGGCCTCCAGCCTCGAATCATCTTCGAGCCCCGTAGCGTCAACATTCAAATGCGTAGTCAGCGTCTAGTCAGGAGGAATAATAAAATAGAAATAAGCATAGATAGATGAAGAAAGAGGACGAACGGATGATAAGCGTCGACGGTGAAAGTCGCGTGGACGGAGGAAAACGAAAATCGGCGGAAAGGAAGAAGAGGTGCGGTAACGGATGTCCGTGGACCACGTGTCGGGTCGAAGGGAAGAAGCGCGAGCGTGGCTTGACCCATTGAGTGACAAAAGGTAAAAGGGAGTAACAAGGACGACGACTGGCCATCGATGAGTGTGTGGGTGCACGTGCGTTACCAGTAGGACGAGACCGGCGATGACGACGGCCTTGTTCATCCTCATCCTGTCCGCGTGTGACGGAACTGTACTTGCGCTGCGCGTAAGCTCAGCGCGGCACGACTTCGCGATAACGACTCGAGAGCGCGGCCTCGGACATACGCCTCATCCCGGCCTCGCTCTCGACTAAAAATCCTCGCTTCATCTCTCTTGCTCGCTCTCTCAAGTGTTTTTGTAGGTCAAAAATCCGCGCTGTCCACGCGCCGCTACCACTTTTCTCTATCTCTCGTGCGCGCGCGCGCGCAAACGCACACACACACACACACACACACACACACACACACACACTCTCTCTTGCTCTATGTCTCTCTCAGGTCCGCACGCTCTCTAGATCCGGACGGCCGACGCCGGGGACGACGTTCCTCGCGCGTCGACGTGGGGATACCGCGAGGTGTACCTCCGCTGGCGTGACCGAGAAACTCGACGGCTATAGGACAAAAAGGAGGGGAAAACGCGTCCGGGGAAGTCGGCCACTGGCCCCTTCTACTCAGACGCGTGTCTGCTTCTTGTACGCATGGGATTCCAGCATCGCTACTTCCGTCCTTTCTCCCTCTCTTCCTTACCTTCCTTCTTTCTTTCTTCCTGCATCGCTGTTTTTACGTCGTTGGCCTTTTGTCAGAATTGTTGATCGCTGGACGACGGAAAAGTGAAATTTTTCAACTCTTCTCCGTTTGAACGGTGCGCGTACAAGAAAGTATTACATCTCAGGTGCATCGAGAGGCAAAATCTATTACAGCGGAATACACAGCGGAAAGCGAGGTATCGTTTTAGCGTCCTTTCCATTTTCAATTTCACAAACGACAGTATCTGAATTCAAGTACGTGAAGTTTACTTGATTCAGTAATACAGACCGTTACAAATGTCTAGAATAGATGGTATTTCAGGATTCCGCCTAAAGTCTTCTAATTATCATTTACACCAGTTCAGAGAATGTAATTTAATTTCAATTATTCCCTCAGAAAGACTATTGACATCGAAGATTCATAAGCCGTTTACTCATTCGAAAACTATTGTACTACCATTAACAATGTGAAAAAATATATTTATTTTTCAGTTTATAGATGTTCATGCGCTTAAGACTCCTCGAAGAGAAAAAAAAGATATCGGTTTTTCGCAAAGTGTATGAACTAGTTTTACTGTAATACGTATAGTATCGGCAAGACACGAGATGTATCAATACATCGCAACACCTTTGCTACATTAAAGGGTTAGCGGAGTGAAAGATGCAATTATGCCTGTCATCATTCATCAAAATCGTGCATCTGTTTCTTATTACGAAACAAAAGATATTATTTAAATTATACTTTAAAATATATATTATTATAGCATTCGTAATTAATGAACAGGGAGCTAGAATTAGTTTGATCGATCATAATTGCAAAATTAAATTTCAATTTATATCGAAAGAAAAAGAAAAAAAGAACTATTTTAAAATGCTTGTAATGTTAGGAGCCTGAACTCCTTCCTAGTAATCCACATGTATTCGCTGTCCTATGGATTTCAATGAGTTTCTGCTTGTCTTATTAAATTCATCTTAATAACTGTAAATTAACTTATAAATCTACTGTAAACGTAATATAGCGTACTGTACAATCTTACAAATAAACTATAAATCTTGTTATTCTTAAAAAGTAAAATAGAAATATCCGGTTATTCTGGTATCTTCCTTATTTACTATGATCATTTACACATTGAAAAGTATATGAAGTTGCAACTACTACAGTTCCTACACACGATTGAGTGATGGATTCTCACTTTCAAAGTCGGAGAGAGGCTTTTCAAGGTCTTGAATGTTGAATATACGAGCTAAGCAGCCGACGTTATTGCTCGCGGGGTTCATTCAGATTTACTTTCTGACGAGAGTTGTCTCTTTGCATGACAGTGTATAAAGTGCTTGAATCTGCTAACAAAATCTTGATTCTATTAAATGCTTTGAGACTGTCTCATTCTCATAAACACTTCTATTCACTGCTTAAGCGATTTCCTATTCGAGGAACTTAAACGACGATAGAATGGACAATGGATAAAAACAAAAAACTGATTCACCCAGTAACCATACGTGCTAAAAAGTTTTTTCTCTTGTGAACGAGTGAATAACTTATACACTTATACTGATTCTTGAGAAGTAGTAAAAGCAATTTCAGAATTCAACATTACATTTTTCAAATAATTTTTTATGCTTAAACAGTTAGAGCATATCTGTAAATGCCAAAATTTGTTCTTTCTAACTTGTTGTCGTTTAGGAAAATTAAGTGGAATAAAAATGCGGATATTAAGAAACATGTAATATGGACGTCAGAAAATATGATTGAGTACAATGGATGAAATGTAATATATTTTATGCCTACAAGTAAATAAATCTCTTATAAGTATAACAATTACAATACCCATTACACTTTACTTAATTCATTCAATACTAATTTTTCTTAACTTTCTCATGAGGATAAAGTGGTCAATTATTTAAAATTTATACTTTTTGTTTTCTGTCTAATTATGAGAATAAGGAAGGCTGCATTTTAATAGCAAAAAATGAGCTTCTTGCCTAGGGGCATCCTTATTTTCCCACGAAGCCCCCATGATCCTTTCGCAAAAACATAATGCTCTACTGCATAATTAATTTAACATAAATTTTAGAGATAGAAATATTATACATAATTTATATAATCTGCGAAAATTACTTTAATTACTTATATAATAATAAAATGTTTTAAGAGTAAATCAAATATAATACGATTAGAGCATTAAGTACTAAAAATAAATATCATGAGTTACGTGCCGTAGTTAAATTTTTAAATATTATTTTATTCAATATGTAATATAAGTATTGGCCCACTGTTGCACTTTTGACCTCATTTTCCGTTTACGATTTAAAATAATATTCTTCTAAATATGTGCCGTTTGTTATTTAAATGTTAAATGTTATTTAAACCACTTTTCATATTCCTTAAATCTAGATACGCAATATTTTAAATGTAAATTGAAATTTTTTTTATCAGTGCGTTACCAAACACTTGTATATTTATTTCACGGTATTATTATTAATAATAATTCACAATATTATTAATAATCCACCACAAAGAAGATATTGTTTAATTTCAAAAGCAAAAATTGAATACCATGCTTATTATTTATTATTATCATTATTTTACATTAATTTATCTTAAATTTATTTTTAAATCCATAAAAATTTCAATCTAATTTTATTAAATATTCATGTTGGTTATTAAATATGTTTCAATTTATTTAGGTATAAATATTATAATCATATCTTGTAAATTGATTCCACAAAATCATTCAATACTTCCAGTTTTCAATTGTGCATAGTTTTCTCGTAAAGGAATTATGATTTTTAAGAATTATTTGTGATTTTACAGTTAGTCATTTAAAAGAAATATTTATTTATTTTATGAATATAATTATTCCTTATTAAATTCACCTTTACGCATTCACGTATAAATACCTAATTTTTCAAATATGATATTATTTAAATGAGTATATTTTTATTTTTTTTTCAAGATCGTAAAGTTGTTATCAACTCTTTTTTAGTATATATAAACTATGATTTCGATTTTTGAAAGTATCAGTTAAAAATCTTTTAATAATTTAAAGTTCGTGTGAAAAAGATTCGGGAGTAAAAAAGTAAAATATGGAAAGGTAATATTAACAGCGTATTATTATAAGGATGAATCTCCAGAGATGAAGAAAACGATATTTTCAACGAGTTTACTTTCTTTTTCAGAAAGTCAATGGCCCATTCTGAATCATGTTGGTGCCTAAACTCTGCAAAACCTAAATTTATGAATAAAATTGTGTTTTGTTTTAGAAACAGACTCAAGAGAATACAATGCGTTGTCGCCCCTTAAATCAACACGAACAGGTGTTCTAATATGGCAAGGCGCGCGTGTCTACATTCGCACAGAGAAATTGAGAAAAATAAAAAGCGATTATTGACAATTGGCCAAGTCGCTCCATTATATACTACTTTGTCATCTTCACCAATATATAATTTCTCTCTCTCTCTCTCTCTCTCTCTTTGTTTTTTCTGCCTTTCTGTTTCTCTTCTTAAGCGCAGAATTTCAATGGTATACTTTCACGTGCGCGATTCACTCTCGTCACTTTTTCCATTTTCCCCATCTTTATTTTGCAACGATTCATAGTAGCGCATGCAATCATCAAGATGTTATAGTTTCAGTTGATGTTTTCTAGGCAATTGATACCTATCTTCACAACTATTTAGGTACTGAGAAACTTGCACTGTGTGGACGTGGTGGGTTATAAACAGAAATGAATAAGCGGTTCATAGAAGCGATTGAGAAATTTCAGATCATAGGATTTTATAATCCCAGCAAACAGCAACGGATTTGAAAGAACATTTATTAATATAATTAGTTTGAGAAAAACGATCAGATATAAATAACGGAAAATAGTTTTGAACAATTTTTGAAATATTCAGTTGGATAGCGATCTATTTAACAAGCTTTCATTAAGATATTTGAAATTCATCTTAATATAAACGAAAAGAAATAACTAGAGCAAATATTGATGGTTTTAAGAGGATTCCCGCGTTAGTATGCGTCTTAATACTTTAGTTACATAAAGCGGATATTTTCCAATTTGAATAATATTCTTAAACGTGTAAAATTACAAACATAAAGAAAATTAATTTCCTTATTTCATAAGGAACAGTTTCAATACTACCGATTTAAAATGATGCAGGTCATTAGTCCGTAAGGATACTTACGGACCTCTTAAAATTTCAAGCGCTTCTATTCACGCTTTCCCTATACGTAATCGGATCACATTTTTATACTCTATTTAAGTATTTAAAGTAAAAACTTTGCATCTTAAAAGAAGAATTGTACACAATGTCTCTAACCGCTGACCTCATTTAGTATAATAAAAGTTAATGGCTACAGTTTAATTAATAAGTTTAATGATTAAGTAGCGATAATAGAATCGTTGTTACTACAAGAGCAAGAGATTCTTTTTTGAATCGAGCATTATTCTCACGAACACTGTTGCGTTACAAGTAGCTAATTATATTTCAACATTCTTAGCGGACATAGAAAATTAACAAGCGCATTGGAAAATTCATTACGATTGGCTATACTTCGCATTTTTTTTACATGTATGTATTACGCGCAGGCTTATTAAGTAGAAACAATATATCGGAATTTATATAAATTTTGTACAAAGGTAGCAATTGTAAAAACCCGATTATTATCTGATTTAAAATTGTGTTAACTAGAAATACTTATTGCGAATTATTATTTAGAATTATTTAGCTAAGAGGTTTTTAGATTCCTATTTATGAGGTTGTGGTAAGAAATAATTTTACACGATATGATTTTCACTATGTCATAGAAGAAATTATCAGCTGCATATTTTAAATAATAAGAATTGTATTTATTTGGAGCATTTATGCGGAATCAGGCTTCAAATAGAATTTTGTTAATCTTTCTTTATCACAATGAACGTGGATAGCTCTTTACTTTGTTTCCATCGATTATTTATAAACGTTGTAATCTGTGTTATCATCAGTACTCGATTGCAATTTCATGTTCAACTGAAAAGAATATATTATACGAGACCTACCGTTACACATAGAAATAAATGAATAAGTAAATAAATATATATAGGTATAGGTAACTGTATCATATGAGAAACATGAATTTAAGTAATATTTTAAGCGTATTAATAATTTTAAAGGACATTTTACGATTCAAGTTTTCTTGTAGAATGTAACTACCCCAGTTTGCTCTTATAATACGATAATAATACGACAATAATTCGATAATAATTTCTGTATTTGTTCTCCACAGGAAAGTCATCAGACAATAAAAGTACAAAGTATCCTATGGAATCACCGTAAATTTTAAGGAAATAAATATTTGTAACTTGTTATAAAAATTTTTACAAGAAAAGATTGAAAAGATAATGAAATTTCATTTCAACTTGCGTTTTGTTCGGATCACCCGCTGGGCTCGTCAGTAAGACGGCAGGCAATCCTATCTTGTAATAATTTTTGTTTAAAAGTATTTTTCAAATGATTTTTATTCAAGTGGACGTAAATTTATTCAGTTTTGTAAAAAAAGCATATAGTAATTTAAAATTGAATATATACGCAAGCACTCGAAACTTGCACTAAAGACATGAAAATCCTTCAATCTCCGCAAGATAAAATTTTGATCCTGCTTTCATTCAAATTCGCCTCTTCGAGATGAAATGCTGTTACAGACAAAACAAATGTATGCATTCATTTAAATATCCGTTGGAAAAAATTAATGAATAATAATCAGGACTAAGAGTTAACAAAGTCGTAAGAGTTTTGGTTTCTAGTTGGCTTTATATAAAATATCTAATTCCTTGGGTTTCTCATATACACACGTAGAAAAAAGTAGACTTTAAAGAGCTTTGAACGAATAATTCTGTATCCGATCATACTCTAAACTTTGAATAGTTAATTTTTGCAAGATGATAATAATACACGTGGTAAACTTGTGAGATAAAATTAAGCAATCTCAATAGTATGTTGATCGTTGAAATATACATTTCATTGCATTGAAACTATACATTTTAATTATACATTGGAAAATTAAAAAATAAATTCATGTAAATCACGCGAAGCAATTGTAACCATAATTAGTTTCTTTATTGGCTAGCCAATGAATAATATTCCTTGTACTTTGCATTTGAAACCGTGGAAAAGAATTACATTATCTGTCCCTACCCCCAGTAAGTGATTATTGCAATAATAATTTTTCTAAGAAATTCTCGGGAACTATAACATTCGTTTAAAAGATAATGGCTAAGTAGGCACTTTATAATACCAATACGCCTGCATATCGTGTACACGCCTTTACGATGTTACCTTACCTTGAATCTTGTTACCTCCCACTACGCGATATCTCTTTGACTTCCTTCATGAGAGAAATTGATTGTATCGACAGTATCTAAGTATACACTTTATTGAAAGTCGGTTAACACTCATTGAAGGTGATATCACAGCTTACCCCGTTAAGTGTGAATAAGACTCTAGTGAATTCTCAACGATTGTGCATAGAGTATGTATTTTTGTAAAGGCACATTATACTTTTAACGCTAATACAAATGCAAAACACGAGTATACGAGCATTTCTACTGTGCAATTTATGAATATGGAGATATGAATATTTTTTATTGCAGATTCAACAATGCATTATATCCTTGTACTTTAACTTCAGTATTGTCTATTAGCATTTGCTTAGTCTCAAGTTTCCATTGTTCTTCCTTTTGTCGAAGAAAGACTTACCCCGTGTATTCGAAGACAAGTTTATTGTTATAGAAATTATCGAAACAAAAAATAGTTAATCAAATGTCATCAAATGTAAAAAACATTTAGATACATAACTTCCTTACCATTATTTTTATTATCAAACTCTTTCGATATTTGTAACTAAAGTACAACTAATCCTCAAAGTATGTTTATCCTCTGGAAATCAATCAACAAGGGCATTGCAATAGCGGTAATACAGCTCACTCGCTTTCAACGAGCCTAGTGAAACTTTTGACAATCGATATTGTAAAATCCTTCTTCCAGAGAATTCTTCTTTCGTCCCATACCTCTTATCCTCCCTAATTTATTCAAGACCGCTTCTTTTAAAAATACCTCGGAGTCAATGTTCTACACTCATTTTCATTCGCAAAGCCTCTCTGTGCTCTTGAATAATTAAGTCTAAAAGAGGATCAGGAAGGTTTGAAAGGAGAGGTACATTGCAATGCGGTTCCCTATGCAAGGAGATGTCTTGTTATCGTGCTTACCGAAAGACGTTTGCGCGCGAAAAGGGTGGAACGAGGCGGAAAAGTGGCCGAACGCGTGATTGTACCCACTTTGGGAGTGTAGCTGGTGCAAACGGCTTTGAAGCAGCTGACGCATACAGAGAAGGGGAACTCGACCACGTGCTTGGACTCAAGGTTCCTTTCGAACCACCAAACACGTCTTACGTCGCTACGGCCAAGGCAACGCGCCGTATTTATGTACGCGCGCCTTTTTTGCTTACCTCGACGGGGTAATTGCTCGGACTAAAGTGCAATTAAGCGTGCGGAGGGCTGCGAGTAGACCTCACACGCGAAGGCGTTTATGTCGATGAAACCCAAGTGCATGGTTGCACGAAGGTTCGACTTTGAGACTCGTAGCGTTCCGCGTTGTTTATATAGCTTTGTGCGTCGATGCGGGCTGGACATCGATTTATTAATATCTCGGGGCATGAAAAAATCTTTGCGGATCTCGATAAGATGTTGAAGATGATCACGGGTCGCGATAATTAAGTATCTTCGACTCGTATTTAATCAACGTGTCTTTTAAGTGTGCCCTTATTCGCACTTTACAATTACTCGCAAGTATATATTTTAAGCGCGTACGCGATGTGCTCGACACCACGTGAGCGTGCGTTATATGGAAGCTCTTGGATTTGTTCGATTGAAATACGAGGTGTTGCATAAATTCGAACAAGCGAACCGAATATCGAGGGAGCTCACGTATATGTGCTTCAGTGTGGGTTGTAACGAACGAGTGTCTTGTTTCATTCTTCGATTTGTAAATTGCATTTAATAGCTCGAAAGGTTGTTAGCGATATATGGAGCAAATTATCGTTGTGAATAAAGATTATCTAACTATTAAATATTTTACGTCGTTATTTTAGTATTATTTTTGAAAAATCGGTAAAAGATATTTTATGTTTTGCATATTATTCTACAACTTCTTGAAACTGTATTACCGGACGTCTTTTTTCATAACTCTGCATTCTGTAAACGAAACGACGTGAAATTGGAAATAAACATCGTGTATCTTTTAGTTTTCCAGACCGTTACTTACCAACTCCATAGCATTAATTTATTAAGCAACGCGATATCCTTAAATAAGAATCATTTATATGCAAATAGGTTAGATATTGCCAACTGCATTTTTTACGAAACTTAATTATAAAATATGTAAAGGATTTAAACGTCATAAAAGATCGGTATAGAAATAACCATTCCCGGCATTGCCATGCATTATTAAAATTGAAGCTCGTAATTTTTCTCGTCGCGTCTACAAAAAGTTTGACTAGCATAATCCTAAGGAGCTTGAAATCAGAAATAGCATACGAAGAAGAAGACGACGATACAATTTTTGCAATTTAACAATCGTTCGAAACATTCGGTGACTTCCGTAAGTGTCGAATTTTACTTCCAGCGATAGTACAACGGATTCATGGATCACGAATAGATCCTGGGACACGACGAAAGGTGAGGTTTTTGAAAATAAACAAGATCGCAATTGCCGATTCGTTACCTTTATTAGCTCACGTTTGAATATATTTAAATATGGAAGGCAAAACTAGTTACGCGGGTCGTTTACTTTCTTTTCGTTTGCTGTAAGATCTTCTCGTTGATATGCTGCGTGCACAAGTCATTACCTGGATTGACATTTGATTGATGTAAGACCTGGGTACTACAATTGTTCCCGGTAAGTGCGTGGGACTCCGCATTTTATTTTCCTAATGGAGCAGTGGTGGCTTCGTGTTCCAATAAGCTTGAACTATTCAACCCTTATTTTGCTTTTAGAGTTTCATCGTAAAAAATACTTTTGTCTTCGGTTAAGATTTCGGTTATTTTAATTCTAACGGCTATCAGCACTGATTTTGTACTCTAATTTTGGATTGATTGCAATGCCTCCGAATATGAAGTACGGCATTGTATACTTAGTAATAGCCGAAGTAATCGAACAATTAAAAATGTGGATTGTACTAGATTTTTTTAAAGGACATTGAAAACTGGATAAAGAACTACTAAATTGTTCTTCAGTCAAGTTTCGGAGTGTCACCTGCAGAAATGAAACCGTTGAAGGGCCAACGTAGATCAGCGACTAATGGCGTCGAGGAAAACTCGCACTTTGTTTATTTACGTATGCTAATGCTGTAGTGCGTGGGTCGAGGTGCGCCGGATTCGAAATAGCCTCGTTAAATCGTTTCCGGAATACGATCCAATTTGTGTTAACGATCTCGAGTAAGGCGGTGGGAAGAGGCGAAACGAACCATAAAAGACGGATTGAATCGTTACGATGTTGTACCCGAGCAAAGAGTCGTACGAAGTGCGCTTCCGAAAGAAAATGTTCGAGTGAAAATGGTGATTTACGTCTGTGAGTAGCTTATGGCTTACGGTTACGAGTGAACATCGGTGAACGTCCAATTCCTTACGAAATCGCGACTGTGAAGGCAATTTTGAAGGCGAACCTGTCGCTCGCGCGAATATATTTAACTTTCGCTGCAACTTCGCATTTGCTTGTTGAAAGTTTTAATAGAGTGGAGAAATGGACACTCATTGGTATCGACATCTTTCATTGAAAAATTAAAAATTAATTTCGTCATTTTAAGGTGTTGTAACTCATCGATGATTAGTTTTACGAACATTAGAAGAATTTCAAATTACGATTTACGGTACCGCGACATTGAATATCTTGGCCATTCATTTACTTATATTCATATTTTAAATATTAGTCGAAATCCTTCCACGATTATTCAAATTCTTACGTTATTGAGCAATAATTCGCGATTTGTCACTTACTTTAACGAACTTTTATGTTCATTCATTTTAATTTTATTATTTTAAATATCCTCGTGCATTTCGAATTCTATAAAATACTTTCTTGAAAAATTATAAGAAATAATGCTCGAGTGGAAAAAAAGCTTAGAATAAAAAGGCGATTCTTTTACGTATACCGATGAATTTTCAGTCAGAATTTTGTTTAAAATTCAATATGGAATTTAGAATAGAAATATCGTGGGATTACCTGTTTTATAGTATATTTTATAGTTACATTTCGGTATAGCTGTTGTATCGTAATATTATGTAGTACCTGTTAAATAATTAAAACTTATGCGGTGGAATCCAATTGTCCAATGATTTATCATCATCTCCGAATCATTTTAAGCGCATATCTGACTGTAATAATGGAATTCGCGTTATTTATAAAGACATTTTTTATTTGTTTTTTCGCATTTCATATCTTCTTCGTGCACTTGTGCTAAATTGCACTCTTAACGCAATTTGAATCAACGACATATTTATGGTTTTTACTTTTTGCTCTTAGTTATGTATACAATTTATTAGTACCAAGTCATTAATCTAATCAATTAAGTCTTTTATGTTAAAAGTGACGATGAGCCTTCATCGTTATTGAATAAATAATAAAAATAATAGTTCGTTAAATATTGTTAATTTATTTTTTAAGTAAAATATTTTTCTCCTCGAGTGCTATTAAAATTTGAAAATAACCTTACTACCTTCTACAAGTTACTTATTCATAAGGTTTCGAAGAAATGCTGTACCTTATGAGTTGCCAGTGGATGATATTTTTGTATTGGGCAGGTGTTAGAGAAAAAGATGGTTTTTACTGAAGAAATATTAATTGAGACTTTTTTAAAACTTTCAATAATAAAATGTTAAACTACAAATTTTAAAAAGCATGGATTTGCATCATTGTGTATACTTATAAACAAAAGTATACATTATTAGTACAGTAAAAATATATCCTGAAATAAGTATTCGAATTATAAATGTTACGATCCTTGATTATGGTTTAAAATTTCTTACATTTTCGTTTGTTTAAGTAAAATCGAAATTATGCTTACAGTTATAATTACGATCTATAATACTTATTTAAATATCATTTGGCAAATTGCACATAATCTCCCGAATGCATGTAGAATCTTTGACACGAATAATGTTCATTTAAAAATGAATGTGAGTCGCACTAGCGTTTCGAATTGTATTCATACAATCATGACGCGTCACGATACCTTACAAAAACGAATTGCAATTCATACGCTGCATAAACTTGAAACATCATTAAAGTGGAAAAAATGTGTACTCTGTTATTAAAGAAATTTTTTTAAAGGTCCATCGTTTACGTGCATTACAGGCTTTTAAGATGCGAATGTTACGTATCACGTATGAATTAGCACAGAGGATGATGAATTTGGCCTGGTTGAAAAAAGTAAAACGTAAAATTTCAAAAATATATGATAACATTTACTCACAAAGGTTTCTTAATACAGTATTTCGTTTAAGTATAACTTTTTTTTACATAATTTTCATATTTGTACACGAATCACAATAGGTTTTGTTATGGACGGATATATAATTACTGATCCTTTAGCTTAATCGAATTCACGCAACATTATTTTGACAATTGAAAAATATGTATTGGCATAAAAACTAAATAAAACATCAACTGACAAAAGTGGAGCTTTGATCAAAATAATGATTATTAAAAAAAGAGAAACTAACGAATGTTAGCGATTTGATCTCTGCTCCAAATGTTGCCGAAAGACTAGAATCATTAAAATTAAACGCATTATTAACTCGTATCGTGAAAATCATAATATGCTTGTCAATTCACGAATTAATTGACGTGAATACGTTTTCTTACGATACGTTTGATTCAAAGATTCAAGACCCAAAACACGCTCGACTACATTTATTTACAAGTTTTCTTTTCCCTTTTTTTTTTTTTACATTTTTCTTTATTATTGTAAGAGAGCATTTCAAAACGCACAATAGAAAATAAGAATTAAACATTAATAGATTGGAAATGAGTTTTCCTAAATCTTATGTAGAGATTTGAAAGTGTTGCACCTTCGCCGGCCAATAAATATGTATAAAATAAGTATGGAGCATAAGCTTGTAAAATGGCGCGAACATCACTGATGTCGATATTCTTAATTAATAACTAAATTTCATTTAAACAAAAAATACTTGCATTCCTGACAAGCTCGGACGAGTGCAGACGAAATGTTTCAGCACTCGCGTTACCTTTATTTTTACGTTCTTTAATGCCTTTCTTTGGAGAATTTACCATTAGTCGAATTGCTCTTGAATGCGACGACTTGGCTTACAGCATAAACGTTTCGCGTAAGTGTTTTTACACAAATACTGAATTATGAAAATATTCAATTTCTAATACAATCAATTTTTTATAAAAATAGCCTCAATTTTTCAATTTGTTTAATTCATTTTGCGGGAATAAAAGTAATTTGTTTTACTTTTCGTTTCCTCAAAGAGAAAGCTACTCATTTATCATTTCACGTAAAAATATTTATTTAAAATACTTTGCAGTGAAAACTCCGTCCTAAGCAAAGAAATGTCTCGTCGATCTTCAACCGTTAAAGTATTCGCGATTAAGCTAGTATTCTATAATGGAATTTTGATCAGTCACCCGTGTCACATCGTCGTACTAAATGAATTCTGGCAACAAGACGTTGAAAAACACGCAATTTTAATATTTGCATTTCTTCTTAAATTGGAAATACGCGATACTGTGGGTACACTGTCCGAGGGAAAAAGAGATTGTCCGTCCGTATTTTATCCAATAAGCACGTACATATGTAGGAATGTACGAGAGAATATCTGCCTCCTTCCTCTCTCTCTCTCTCTGCAAAGAGATAAGAAATCCGAATCGTTATCAATCGGTGCACTCGGAGGCAAAGCTCTCAAGATCAACGTAGTGGCCGTTCATGTTATCCTCGAGCAGTTGAGCAAGATCTCGCCTGAGCACCTGAAATTCTGGCCTCCGGTCGGGGTCCGCGTGCCAGCATCTGGCGATCACACGGAACAGTTCACTCCGGCAATGGGATGGTCGTTCCAACCGGTAGCCACTCTGTACACTGCGCATCACTTCCCTAGCTGTCATATCCGGGTATGGTGTTGATCCTAGGTGATCGTAATTTATCGATTATTATTGTTTCGTAACTTAGCTTTCGGCTTGTTTCGTCTGCATTTGATGTCGAAAGAAATCGTGGTACGACTTAAGAATTTACATTATATAAATTTTCGCGTGTCTTTAATTTAGTTTCGTTTCGCGTTCGCTTATTGATATTTATCACTTTTATTCGATGAAAATCTTTGTAAGAAAATATACGAGGGCGTTTGAATTCAATGTTATATGAAGCAAGAGTAGTAATTAATCGAGAATTATAGATAGTACTTACTGGAAATAAGCACAATCGAATAAGTTCATTTTTATGAAATAATACTTGTGCAGTTAAATGAACTCCAGAATGATTTAAGGATCAATGATATTACGTGGGAATGGCCTCGCTTAGAAATTTTAGATCAAGCAATTTTTAAAATTTGTTATCGAAAAGAAAATTTACGCGATACAAAAATATTTATTGATAATGTACAGGTTGAATATTTATTTTTTCAATAAAAAGTTAAGGTTTCTATAAAAAAGATAATTGATTTTTGACTGTGATATCCACCAAGCAATTGAGTCATAGCTTTAAGATTAATAATAATGAAATATTCTTACATTATCAGAACTTCAGTTTCGCAGTTGAATATTTTTTAATTTAAATTTAAACGAGGATATTTCATATTATAAGAATATTACTTTAAGTAGAAGCAGAAATTGATATTGATGATCTGTTACAACATTGAACAGCTTATGATTATCGATAGCTTTATGATTAACTTCGGCGTATCTTCTCCTTTGATCCTGATAATTAATATCACTTCTCAAAGGGATTTAAAAAATCCCAATAAGAACGCAAACGTATTCTAAAGTAAATGTCAACTTTTAACTATTAAAATATACGCGTTTACTTAATTTAATATTTCGCGATTCTTTTGAAATTATTGAATATGTCTTTAAAAGAAAATCTCCCTTGATTTTTTTCATTTCCATTTGAACGAAAACATACGTGCCGTTACTAATACTCAAAAGCAGTGCAATGTTTCATTCGAAGTGACCAGTATTTCAAGGACATTTTTATACAGACATCTTTTAGTTGAAAGTATGCGCTTCTCTTTGATTGATCAGTGCACTGATCATGCACATTGAGCTAATGAGCACGTCCATCAAAGATACGGTAAAAAGAAAATTTTTACCAAGCGTCACGATCTCCCACATCAAGATTCCGAAGCTCCAGACGTCGGTTTTCGTGGTGAAGAGGGAATAGATGAGCGATTCCGGCGCCATCCATCTGATGGGCAGAGCATTCCTACCATGCCTCGTCTCGATCACTTCCCCGTCCTCATTGGCGAACCTCGACATCCCAAAGTCCGCGATTTTACAGAGCTTGTTGTGGTCCACCAGCACATTACGCGCCGCCAAGTCTCGATGGATGATCTGAAATAACGAAGAAGGATGAGCGACGTTAATTGTGGTCTGAAGGTTTTATGTTTTGGGGAGTGTTCGGTCCATCTGTTTTTCACTGTCAGAAAAGTATTTATTCTTGATTTCTTGGCTGCAGTTCTTTTGGCAAAAGGCAAAATGAGAGTATTTTTAAAGACTTCAAAGCAATCGAATGGAAACTCTTTTCTTGTGCCATATTAATATAAAAATATCGATATAATTATAAACTCAATAAATTTTATAGGCCTGTTTTCATCCAAGATGGGAGAAGACAATGGATTTTCGGATATTACGGAATTTTAATTAAGTTTATAATGCGATTTCTAAGTGGTCTTTCAATTTTTTCAGGAAATTGTTTTCCTATTCTTTTAAAAAAAAAAGTGGTAATAAAAGTACTAACTAATTTAAGTTAATCTAGAATTATTGTATGAGTGCAGTACAGGAAAGAATACGATTGCGATTCTTTTCCCAAACAGCCATTTTTAAGTAATGCACGTAAATGACACAACTTCGTATTAAATAAAATAAGGCGTTAAAAAACTCGAGCTCAAATAAGTACCCACTGAATCGATGAAAAAGTTTTTGCTATGGTAGTATTGTAGTACATGGCTGATCGTACCAATACGGTACAACAGGCAGAGCATACTTTGCGTATGTAAAATTATATTACGTACAAAAATAGCTCACGAGCAGCCGTAGTTTATGCTACTTTCCGACAAAACGAAAGAAAAAAGGGTCACGATATCTACTGTGCGGTATGTACAGTCTCATGTATGTTTTTTCTCTTTCGATATCGTCTTTCCACTCTTCCCCCGTCGTCTCGCACCCGCAGACGGAGTGGCGAACGTAAAAAATCCTAACCGCTGAATACGTAAAGTAGGACAAGCGCGAGCTATCGTGAACAGCGACAATGAGTAACAAATACAGAGAAAAAACGAGCGTGCAATTGTTATTTATTGTCGCCAGGCACAAAGTCAGGTGGCGCGTTTTCATTTGTCTTTCTTTATCCTAAGATGCCCTTCGTCTGGCTGACGATAGCCACGAGGCTACCGTACCTCTATCAAATCGTAAAAAAGCCTCTCATCGCGTATGACGCACTCCTTCGATGCAGGTGCGCGTACACGCGATGGACAGATGCACGTCGATAACGCGAGCCACGGGAGAACGATGGGGGAACCGCGTTCAATTAACACTACACTTATGCATCGACGTGAACGTATTATAATTCTCGTATTATAAACGCTTGAAAACTATTTTAGACGAGGCAATGTACTTTATTGCAATGATACTTGCTCCGAGTGACGATTGTTCATCCCAGACATTATTGCGGTACGAATAATTGAATGTCTACCGCTTTAGGCTCAATTTAATTAGTTTCGCCTTAGAAGAGATTTATGCTTAATTTGCAACCTTCGGCCTCATTTTTAAGAAAATATCTTCAACGCGCAAAGGAATCACGTGTTCTTTAAAAATTTTGGAAGTATAATTTAAAAAAATAAGATTGACATAAGATCATATTTACGGAGATCCTAAATATTCCGAAGCTCAGTTTACTCGATTTTTTAATATATTGTCCATGGCGCGTAAATTTATTTTATTCGCAACAACCGATTGATAATGCAAAAATTGAATGTTTGCGCGTGTAAGCTTATAAATGAAAATTCTAGTGCAAAGAAAAGGATTTCTTTATCGATATCACACGGACATTGATTTGAAACATCGAGGAACGAAACGCTGGAAGTACTTAATGTTCGATATTTAATTTTCGGAGCAAAATAAATTAGTGCTTTATCGTAGGATTTGACAGTAGTCGTATATTAACGTAGAAAAGATATTTAAAAAAGAAAAAATGAAAGAAGCGTCGATGTTCTACTACATGACACACATATATGGCTTTATCGGTTTCTAAGAAAATTACTTTTATAATGCAATTGTGTGTCTAATAAATTACGAAAAAATACTGAGCGTGATCGGCGCATGATTGCGGCAATTTGAGTATAAACGAAGCTACAATTTTTCAAAATGCCCTTGGGCATTGATAACTCGAGATAATGAACTTCTTGGTGGCGAAAAATCGAGAACAGAAGGAAAAGCGCCATATCGATCGAACGCAGGTCTTTATTAATTCTTATGTACACGTAATTTTGTAGAGCTGGACTTTGCGCGCGTATGTTCCCGGGTCGCACGGTAAACGAATTGAAGTCAGAAGACACGGTTGAAGAAAAATGACGTTACGCAAGATTACACATCCGAGAAAGGTAGGGGCAAGTGCTCGGTCAGCACACACGAACCTACGTGCTTACGCTCGCTGCCCGATATGCATCACAAGTAAGCGTAATTACTGTTTGTCGTCTCAATTGAAACGGCGAGAGAGTATATGAGCGCGAGCACGTAATCTCCATCTTGATGTTCTAGTACACGCGGTTCTGGTATAATCCTGCAAAGGGGATGTTGCTCCGGTATATTTGCGAGAGAGAGAGAGAGAGAGAGAGAGAGAGAAATGGAGAAAAGCCATTGCAATGTGTGCATTAATCGCATTGGTGCGGGTACATGAGAAATGAGTTGCGTATATAAACGGCTGTGCAAGATTATAGCGATGACGCGAGACTAAAAAAGGAAGAAAACAGATAAATGCGCATCTGAGAAAGGACGAAAGCATGCTTGAAAAAATGCGAGGGTGGCGTGTAAGTATTTCGTATGCTAATGAAATAGAGTTTGATTATGGCTGCAGCTGATGTCTTCTTGACACGTAAATAAACAAATTGATGTTGGTCGGGGATTTAAATGGAATTTATTAAAATGAAAGAAAAAAGCACGGACCACAGTACATATATGTACGTTGACAAATGTAGTGAGGCTTGTTTTCGATTATCTGATTTCAATTGAAATTAAAACTGTTGTAATATAATGAAAAGTATGCAAAAAAGAGCAACAAACAACTATGTTAATACTTCAAACTGTGTATGCTTGACTACATGGACAGAATGGACGGAGTCTTAATGATGAATACGAATCTTGTATCACAATCACAAGCTGACATCAAACAAATTAGTAAGATAAATACTATATGTATTATTATATTTAAACTTAATTAAGAGTCAATTACAAATCATAATTTCTTGGAAAGAAATCTACTCGGAGTCTTTTTCCGAAAAACGTAAATTGAATATTTATTTTTGTTACATATTTTTGTTATGTATAATCTTTACAAATACATTATACATCTTAAATTGTGTATGCATTCTCAAAAGTAATTAAAATAAAATGTTCCGCAATAGAAATTAATGGTATTTTCGTTCTGATTTTTATGATGATTTAGAATCTAGTCAATAACTATCAATAATTATCAATAATCGATAGGTTGCTTATAAATTGAACAATTAAATATTTTTTTAATGAATGGTACTTTTAATGGTACTTTTGTACACGCATATAACTATTTTCAATTGGTAGGGATGTTAATTAATTAAAATTGAACGAATACTGCACGTTTTTGTTACTTTATGTTGTTTAATCATCTTATTGGAGGATACAAAATTACCGAAGACCAGTACGTCAATACGTCATTGGATCATAAATATAGGAGGCTACAAAAAATAATTTAAATTCTAACAAGCACCGTTGTGCAATCAATTGTAATCCGTGAAAAATTATTGTGAAATATAAATATTATAAATAAATGCATTTGATTAAATGTATCTGCAGGCGTTTTCCATGACTTATTGATCAATTTTTCAAAATTACATTACTAAAAAATCACGACACTTTTTTTAGTTAAATTCTGCGCCAATGAGAAATAATATAATTCTATGGTGAAACAAATAGTTTTGTAAGGTCCTACCACGTAATTCATTGCTCTTTCTCATAATTATAAAAACGTTTTCAATAAAATATTTTTATCATTTTTAAATAGAATCGGTTTTTATTCAAGTGATTTTATCATTTATTTATTTTATGTTTGTTTAATATACTCGAGATACTTCAGTCTGAAAATAATGAGAGCAACTTGAAAATTGAAAACGTTCACAAATTCATCTTAAATGTGCACGCGTTCACAAGACATATAATCATCGCCGAAAATGACGAGGGTCGTCTCAACGCTTGTATCCCCTCTTGGTCCAAATTCGAGAACCATTTGTCACCAATATAAACGCCATCAATCCCAAATGAAGCCATTTCTTCGATTTGTTGTGTTGTGTCATCTATTGGATTAATCATCAGGTTCGTGTTTTTGTAAAAGAATATCCATATTGCGTTATCATAAAAAGGACTTCTTAACGTGGGAGATGAGTCCACACAACTGCATCAGACTGGGTCGATTCTTCTGTCACGCGCAATTTCTAACTTGAAAACTGCATCAACTTTCGTTCGAATGCTCGACAGGACGATAAGCCACTCGTGAATGTACGGGTATAAATGAAAAATAAAGATCGAAAGACCGGGAGAGAGAGAGAGAGAGAGAGAGAGAGAGAGAGAGAGAGAGAGAATGAAAGAGAGGTTGAAAAATTGTGACACGTTGTAAGATTCACGTGAGTGTACTTACATCTTACAGATCACGGCTTTTCGTCAATTTTGACACTATCGTCAATGGAAACGTTATAATTGTCGACGAGTATTTTGAATTTTGATTATTGGTATAACAAGTGTTTCAGAAGTTTTTTCAACCGAATTTAAGGCAATACGTTTCGATATTTCTTTCAAAATTACGATTAATTGTGAATCAATTGTTTGGATCGTGCATATGCATTCTCTCAATAATTATAACTATCTCTATGTCCGTTGCAATAATATTCGAGTACCAACGTTCTTGTCATTTTAAGTAATATAACGTGTAATAATAGATACAACGAAACGAATGAGCCACCAACAAAGGCATAATAAACAAACGAAAGCCCGTCAAGTTCGCTTAAACTTTCGAGCCAATTCATTCTGTTTAATAAATCCCAGGCTAAGTAAACGAAAGATGCTTACCTTCTTAGACGCCAAGTACTCCATTCCTCTAGCCACGCAGTAGCCGAAGACCGTGAGATCGCGGGACGTCAAAGCTGCCGAGTCCTCGCTGAAATTGTAAAAGTCTTGGCGAGTGCGATGGTCGCGTAGGTAGGCCAGCAGTTTGCCGTACATCACGTACTCCAGGATCAGGTAATGTGGCTCTGTAATTTAAACATTCAGGTACGAACGAGATTGAATTTTCTCCGATTTTATTTGCTAATTCAGTTGCAAGCACGGAATCGACTGACGCGCACGATTAATTTTTAATCGTTGCTGAATTGCGGTTTTTCTCTCAATCCATCCGATGGATGTACGTGTCGCGTCACTAAGTCTTTTTCGATTGTGCACAATTGTTTGGCAGTACCGATACCGAGGAGGGTCCATGAAACGACAGATTTCAAGTGGTGCCTTTTTCTCGTGCTTCGTGACGTTACACCGTGAACACGACTACTGTACTAAACTATTGTACACGTCAACATTTTTATCAGTAATTTAAGCCGAAGCGAATGAAAAGAAAACGTCCTCCAAATATCCGTACAAGAGGTGCAAAATAAGTGTAAAATAAAAAAAGGGTAAAGTAATTTCTAATTTCTAGGTCACGGTCTCCGCATTTTACTCTTCTAGATGTGCGAAAATAATAGAAAATTGTTAGTCATTACATTGTTTAGAAGACGAGCGATAAGAACGCTATTAAAGAATATTACGAGCGTACTCTTAAGCTTACAAGATTACCTCATCTAAATGTATGAAATTCATCGTCCGCAGAGGAGTTTCATTACAACTCTTTAAATTTCAAATGCGGAGAAAGAAGAACACGATTGCACTTTGGATAAGCAGCTTCATCGCTCCTCGCAATCCCAGCATCAAAGAGCGATGCAATCTCGTCTCGGGTCATTCGAATAAATCGATTAAAATTCATATTTAATGAAGGATAGTGCGGAAAGCGGGACGCAGCCGTCGAGTCACGAGATTATTATACGCGCCATAGGCAACGAAAGGAACAATCGCTCATCGGAAGGCAATCAACCGCGCGCGAATTATCCTCGAGCAGCGCACACTTCCATGAATTTTGGCCGCTCCATCGACGTCGGCCTTGCGCCGCGACGCGAAAGCTCCGTCCTTATCTCGATAGTTTCCGACTGGACGTCGGGAAGGTGCGTGACTCACGGCGCACACGGGACTTCGATACGGCACGAATGCGCATGTACGCTGGAACAATAATCTCGTGTCGCGCAAATGTCAAACAATGGCCCGAATTGTGCGCGCTCGTGTTATTAAGATTTCTCGCGCGACGGCATCGGCTGCAAGAACGAATCGCGTCGAAGAGATTTTTATAAAAATTGACTCGACGAATTAAGTCGGCGTAATAAACCGCGTTTTGCCTTGGTATCGCCTTACCGAGATAACTTGCATTTTCTCGCTCGTGCGCGAGCCTTGCTAATTTAGAATAATATCAGGAGCAACAACGATCGCTCGCTTTAATGTGGAAGCCGCGCAAAAATCACGTTACGTTGCGATTCTCTTAATTTCCTCCATTCCGAGTTTCGGTTGGAGCGAATACTTCAATCCACGCTCGGTATGCTAACTTTATAGTTAGGTAATCATTTTTTAATTGCGTTTTTCATAGAGGTAATAAAGGCTACGTGTTTCAATTTAATTTGCTCCGATTTACGTTATCGCATTAGCTAAAGTAAATATTACATCTGCGCGATTGTTATCGTTGTATCGTGTATTGTAAAAACGAATATGTAAATTATCAGTGCATACGTCTGTTAAACTGGCACAAGCGTATCTCAATTCTACGCACAGCTTATGTTTAACTGTAATCTTGATTCTGTAGGAGTATTCCTTCTACTAGAGTATAATGGATCAGTTTTGTATTATTGTTGTATTATTAGAGAAAAAATCATTCTGAATTCAACTCCCAAGTTCGATTTAAACGATTTGAATGAAAAATTAATAAGTAATAAATAAGAAAAATAGCGCGCTACGTATAATTTCATCGGAGTTTAGTCGGTGCGGTAACATTATTTTGATTTCTTTTTTAACGAGCGCATGATTTTTACTCTACTAACGGATTGCTCAACGCGTTTAAAATCTTCCCGCAAGGATAAAATAAGAAACAATGGTGGCGAATTGCCGAACGGTTAATTACGTGAGCTGGAAAGAATGAATTACAAGAGGATCAGAATCTCGCCGCTATCTGGATCAGTTCAACCGTCCTTTGATCATTATCTTTCCTTTGGTTGTACCGCCTACTTGACACTTTCGCCGGTGAATCTCTTTTATTATTTACACTTCCTTCGAAAAGTCCGCCGTGAAACTTGACACTCTGTCAAGGCAAAGCACTTATTTGTTGTAATTCTAACGAGCTACATCATCCTTCTGCGCGTAGTACTGATTTTTATAACGAAGAAACGTGATTTGAAGTACTTCAAAGTTATGTTTTGTCTCCTTCGCTCATTACCTGCGCCTCCATCGTAAGCCCTCAAGTTTTATTAATTTATCGCTTTGAGCGAGCAGTTACAACAGTGTTTAAAATATTAATCTTGAAGTAAATTATAAGATAACGATAATTAAATCGTATTACACTGATAGCACTTGCGAATTACATACTAATTTATACACCGAGAACATTTTGACGCTGTGGAAAGTTTTTTTAACTCCTCGGTTCCAGGAACGTGAATTTTGATAATTATCGCGAGCAGAGGTACGTTATTATTTCAGAAAGCAGCCGTGTACCATTATCGCACTTTCATGTTTACGCACTTTGCAATGTTTACTGAAATGTCACAGACCGTCTCCTCGTCTTTCAAATGATACATTTCACGTTAAATAGTCAACTTTACGTTGAATGATTGGCAGGAAGTATAAGTACGTAGCATCTCTATTTGCATGCGAACCTTCTCATTCAAGCAGTAGGCTTTAAAATTTTAATCCACATAATATCTATCTTAAATGGAAATAATTGTACACAATTAAATAAATTTCTATTAACGGTGAGCTAACGCTGTGAATAAATTATCCTTCTTGTTGATTTGTAAACGATAAGACAGTCTCATCTTATTCATAAACCGTAATTACAGCATACGTGGAATTACTGGTAAAAGAGTGAAAAAAAAAAAAAAAAAAAAAACACAAAGAATAGAACTAATATAGTGAATCATTTAATCCGAGTATAAATCACAAAGTGAATCACTCGATATTTATTTGTAGCTGTTTACATTCTTATATAATCTTTTATAAGAACATTGTATTCTTTTCCTACTGAACAATGTACATCCATTTGCTCGTAAACAGCTTCGAGAATTTTCATCAAGGCATGAAATTAATTATCGAACACGAGAAAAAAAAAACAGAGAAAAGAAAATAGCGACATTCCTTGTCTCTGTGCAGAGCTTTATCAATCTACTTTCGTTCACGGCAAGTAACTTTACTTAAACGGATAAAAAAGCGTTGAAAGCGTGACTCACGGGCCAACTTCCGCGAAAACCGCTGTCCTTTTTTTTTTACCCGAGTCAATGGACCCCCTCCCCGCCGCCCGCGCCCACCACCCGATCACCTCGATCACCTCGATCTCCTCGCGCGCTCCTTCTCGCAGAAAAATCAGGAGGGCCGCGACAAACGAGGAGAAAAAAGGAAGAATTGCCGGGGCTTGTAGGACGCGCGCAGCCATTGTGCGCAGCGCGTTTATTACACATGCATTCACGCTTGGCTCGACGCTATAAGCGACGGCGGCACATACACACCCAACCGCTCCAAGGGCGAGTCGTACACGCGGTTCGCCCGCGGTGAATCGGCTCGCGCTTACTCTTCCCCGACGACTTCCCCGTCCTTTGAAGCCGCGCGCGATTATTGTGTCCACGTGTCGTTACCCTCGTTCGCGACGTGACAGCCGTGCATTAGAGCTGACTACTGTAATGATATGTGTTCTGGGAGGAGCCGTGCGTGTACTCGTAATCAATGGCGTGCGATTGCTCGGTGCGATCTCGCGATTTTTAGCGCCGGTGGAAACGCGATTATCCTTCCGTCTTCCAAATCATACACGTGAGATTTATTTTTAAACTTTTCACTTTCTTGGCTCTAATTATCTGGGAAATTCTCGATCGAAGAGAGGATCTTGTAATTGTGGACGCTTCATTTTTTTGGTTCTTCGATACTTATGCTCCATTTATCGTACCTTTCTTGGTGATTTTCATTTTTTTAATAATCGCGAATAGGATGAAAATAGTAATTTTGAAACGCTATCTTCCTGCAACGATCGAACCTCCTAAGTACTGATTGTCAGTAAAACAAGCGCAAAAAGAACATTATATGTGTATACGTTTCATGTAAAATATTTAGCTCCGAACATTTCCGCACTTATTTATAACTCAAACCGTACGTTGTAAATGGTTATTACACGAACAAGCTGTTCGTCTGCTGTTTTATACGTGATATAATTATCTAAATATTTTACGTTCATAAGTGGAAAATGCGCATCTATACAAATACGCGTGAATTCTAAAAGAAACGTATAATTTGTTTAACGCAAGAGAAAGCGGGAAATACGAGTACAAAGGTTGAGCGCACGATGGAACTGTAAAACAACGGAAGAGAAAAACGCTTTAACGCGCGTTTATATATTTACACCTTAACTTCTTTTCCAAGTATCTCTCGTGAATAGCACATGTACAAGGTAGTCCACGCGCAAAAACACATTCTGGAAGTAAGTTGAGAGCCTCGACTTGATGAATGAAAAAGAAGCGCATGCACCAACGCGCGGTTCGCTTATTATACAGTGCAAGCACTGATCAAGAGTCTTTAAGAGGATTTAAGTCTCGATGAAATTCGAGCATCCACACTTGTTGTTTTATAGAAAAATGTTAAAGGATTCAAGAGAAGATGAACGAAAGAAAAATATCGCATCACTCTGATCCGTCAGAATGCACTACGTAAAATCCGCGAGAATAACAATAAAACGTATATTACATGGAGTAATTACTCATATATACGCAACCGAAGAAACGGACAATCAACGTTAAAGAACGAAAGAAGAAAAAAAAAATGGAGAAAAGAAAAATTTAACGAGCAAGCCAGCTTTTACTTTATGTCTTCTCTCTCTCTCTCTCTCTCTCTCTCTCTCTCTCTCTTTCCTGCTCTTTCTTTCTTCCATGCATCCCACAAATGTGCACAGAGATGCGAGGGGTTGCAGCTTGGCTCTTTATCCAAGAGCGACCTGCGGCTGGGAGCCAAAATTTAAATGTCATAAATTTTGTGTGCTTTCTCTCTCTCTCTCTCTCTCTCTCTCTCTCTCTCTCTTTCTCTCACACTCACTCTCTCACGCACACAAGCGCACTCCTTCTCTGACTGCGGTTCATGATTACATACGGCGAACACTGTGCGCAGTCCTGCCGTAAGGTTCTCGAGGCCATTCGTTCTGTGTACTCGGACCCCGAAGGCTCTTAGCGTACGGTCCACGAAAAAACCTACCAAAGTCATGGTCGATACGAAAAAACTTTTATAACGTCGATGGGAGGCTCAAGGGAGTTGCTGGTATTCATTTACCGCATGTAGGCGTAAATGAAAAAGTGTCTGGATAATAATTGCAAACAAGTAAATATTACATAGAATTGGTAGATATTATCCAAAGCATGTTTTTCTCGATACCTTTCATAAATGCTTAATTGATTTGTTTGTCAGACTTTTGATGCGATGATTAAGTGTGCTTTATCGTAGGTAGTCCAGAAAGAGAAAAGCATTTGCACGATGCAAACGAAAAGCTATTGTCGAGTTTTTTGATCCGCTAGAGCCGAATAATGACATTCGAATTTTGAAAGTACGTTAAACTAACTTGACTCGCACGGCGTACATCAAAACAATAATGCTTTAATGTGCACGTTCGAAAAGATTTAATTCAAACAGGAAGTTACTATTTCAGAGTTGAGAAACCAAGGTTAATTCGTAACTTTAACGTACTAGTTAAGCTGTACAAGAAACTAAATACTGTAATTATTAGATTCCAAATTGTAATTTTTTACAATATCTTTAAGTATTTTTAACATTACAACAGTTGGGTTGATTATTTCTAAATCAGTGACACGTCAAATGTACAAGTCATTGCATTTTTAGTCTCCTTTTAATGTCTCGCTACATTGTTACGCGTTTCGCCGACTCTGATGTGCCGGCTATTGCGACGAATGATACCCGATCGCAAAAGTTTGAAAAACTTTTGTAACATCCGAAATCTTCGCTCATATTATAAGGAGCAGTTGAGATTTCATGCTAAAGTCAACGTGCCTGGCAACTAACGCGCCGAAATGTACGCATGGACAAGGATACGATATGTTTAGGAACGCAAAATTAGAGCTTAGAACAAGTGTAGCAAGTGGGCAAGTTGAAGAAAGTCAATGAAAGTCAAACGATTGAAGAAAGCCAATGGAAGGTTGAAAGAGACGAGCCGCTCTGCTATCTTCCTCTGCCGGGAAATATAAATATCAAGGGTACGCGCGAGTGCAACTATATTCAGCAAATGGATCGATTTATTGCTTCTTGGCGTTCGTTCGAGTCGTAATGAAACGACAGGCTCGCGCACTCGCTCGACAACGTCGCCACTGATGCCCGGATGAAGAGGAAAAGCCCGAGCCCGAGTAAGACGGTTGACTTGTTGCAGCGCATCATCGGAGAACAAAGGCCCAGTAGTCTTTTGTTTCGCCCACGCGACGGGTCATTTTGCAAAATCCAGCAGGCGAGCGCTCGCGGCACATCGAAGGGGACCAAACGCGCACACGACTATTCCATTCGGATGTTCCTCGCGTGCGCCGCATTAGTTCGCCTCGAGCGAGGCGCATAAATTTTCTCCTTAAGAGGACGCGACCGCTTTTAGTTTGCTTTATGTTTATGCACTGAGAAATACCGATCGCATAATAATAAAGAAATCTTGCAAGTGTCGAGAATGCTTAAGTTGCGAATGGTAGCCAATTCCCGAGGGACAGTTTCTCTCGTGGCTTTTCGCTGTGGCTTTTCCAATTTCTTTTTGCTCGGGGTTGGGGTTGAAAATAATGTGCATTGAAATTTCAATGTAAAAAGACAAGATGATAATAATACGAAGACGATTGCATATTTATTACTTGAAGCTATGAAGCCTTTTGGCCGTATTTGCATTGGAATTATTATTATTAAATGAAATGAGTTACGTATTCTTATAAAACGATAACAACGACTGAACTCGGGACGATCGAATGGCATGAAAGTGTGGCACGAAAATGTGGGCTAGTGCCTACAGTTAATCGATGGATTTTTCTTACTATTCGTGTAATGTAATGTTTTTTGCAGAACGTGTAGAGTACAACCAAAGGGATCCACTCACTTAACGCGATTACGTGGATCTGTGAATAATTTATTTGGGTAATACTCATCTAGTATTAATAAAGAGCTTAGTACGGGTGCGCTGAGCTAGTACGCTGACTTGTATATCCCACGTAGGTATACGAATTGATATTGAATCAGAATGCGCCAGTGAATCCATGTCGTGATTTGCTTAAATCGTTTTTCAGGCACTCTTACGCTAACAAATAAAAGCCAAAAGTTTGTAGTCGTGCTTGTCAAAATTGTTCCATTTTTAGATATCACGGACTGATTCTAAACGAAATGAGAATCAATTTTAACAGCTCGTAGCGTAAAATTGACCGATGACTTTCGAACTGAGGTTCTTATACTCGGCAGCTATGAAAAATCCTCATAATTACATTTATTTTTTGCGACGGCAACGTAAATTCGCTTAAATAAAAAATAAAAAATCGCTCAAAAACTCGTAACTGATATACTAGAGTAATAAAGGAAAGAAATGACGTTATTACGTAGGTAACAGTATTTCGGACGTCTCACGATTAAACAACCGAGACCTCTTTCGTTTGTTTTTGCGTTAGAATCATCTCAATCGATCAACCTGTCTGCCTCTTAAAAGCAAAGCAAAGAGGGTATGAGAGCAAAAACCACATGGATAACATTTCCGGTTCCTATAAAAATATGTCGGTAATAACACGCCGAGAGTCTTCCTCCTTTTTTCTTATGCGCTCGAAGATATGTGATGTACGCCGAGAAAAGGACTAACGCAACTGCCAAGGCGAAAGGATCATTCGTCATTCTCCGGCGACATGTTTGGTGAAAGCAATTATACGAAAAAGGATGACGCATCCTACCCGGGCATAACGCTCCTCCCGCGGCGTTTAATGGGCTATTGACGGGAATCGAGCAGTGTATCGATTACCTGGGCCTTGTCTGGACATTTTTATATTCGGCACGTATGAAAAATTGCTCCCTCGGTTCCCCGATGATGAAACTCAAGTACTCATTCGCGTTCGCTAACCAAGATCGCTGACGAAGATCGGCTGTTCCTGGGCTTACAAGCAAGTGCAGTAGTTGATGTAGATCTTTTGATTGTAGACTTTCAAAGTTGATCTTTCAAACGCTATTTACTTTTAACAATTTTAAAAGTAACGAAACATCGTTTTCATGGACAAAGTATCGGCAAGTAACGCAAAAATTTCGCGCGTGCGGCTAGTTTCAGGGAAGCAGGGAAGCACTAACCGCTCGACCGAATAGCACTTGAAAGGGCACTTTGATTTCTCTTACGTAGCGCTTCGATCAAGGATTTACGTTCACGATCCGCGCGCATAGATTTATTCTTTAGGCTTACCGGTTATAACGATACGCGTTAAAAATTCATTCCTCGCGACACACGGGGCTTTACGCTTTTATCCATGGGTCCAGAAAATTCAAGGTGAACGATCTCGTGCAATCAAAAAGCGCATGCGAACCTCGATGGTGCTTTTTCCTTTTATGAGAAAGAGGGATTTCGTGCCCGTAGCGTCACGCGTAAATTTAACACGACGCGTTATCTCGATCGAAGGTTATTATATTTTAATATACGCGGAATATTGAAGAATGCGAAGATTTAAAACTCAAGATGAAAGATTGCTTCGTAAAATTTGCACTTCTATCCGTAGAGGATGCGGTATTATAAATTCGAACGTGAAATATTATAATTATAAAGTCGACATGTTGTGCCGATTGTAAAGATGAAAATGTTTTTATAAATCTTGCAAATCGAATATAAACATGAAGCAGTGATAATCGATGATTCGCCGATAGGAAAAATTCGAAAAGAGTCGGCGAAATATTTATCGCCGACGTGCGCCGCAGCGTGCAATTTGTTTTCTAATTCCGAAAAAATTTCGAACGAGTACAGGAGTTGCGCGATGCGTAAAAAAGCCGCAATCGTTAAGCACAACCCACAGAGGTAAAAAGAGCAAAGTCAGAATTATTCGATGCTGATTCTGGTGTGAAAGCACTCGAACGGCCGCGTTGTTCGGCGAGTTTGCAGGCGTCAAACTCCGAGCGAGGGATGAAAAGGATGAAAAAGGAAAGGAAGACCACAAAAGCCTAAACCGCTTTATTTGCTCTGCCCGTTGCGCGCGTGTGTGTTCCGTGCGTAGTGAATCGAGATGCGCCGAGTCAGACGGGAGAGCGCGAACGATAATAAGTGCATTGTGTCCGGAAGATCATCTTGAGGACGCATGGAAATTTATTCGCGGTCGCCGATGAGTTCGGAGATAGTCTCGGCGGAGGAGGTCCAGCCGCTGCAGAAGAAATACGCAAACGTGGGGCGACTCTCCGTCGTCCCTTTTTACCTCTTTTCTCTCTCCCTAATCCCTCCCGTCTCCCTCCGCCCTCTATGGCTTTGCTCTCTCGCGCTCTTTATCTTGGCCCTGCGTGGGCAAAGTGAAACTCACCGACAGATAGTCGTTTGTATCGAGTTTTGATGTCTCAAGCAGCCCATAAATTGAAATTTATGGGCTGCTTGCGTACACGTGTGTTTGGCTTTAGAAGAATCGCAGGCAAAGGACTAGCAAATCCATGCGCGATAAAGTTATTCTCTGGAAAAACTTGATTAAAGTACATGCGCGTGCCTCTTTCAGGATTGTACCTGAATACGGGGAACGCAGAACTTCGCTTGATGTCTTATTTCTATGTCGCAAAAAGCTTGGTCTTGTACTTGGTTTGGCTTTGTCTCCATTTTACAGCGACACATTTCTCTCGATTCGCGAATTTCATCCGTTTCAACTCGATTCGAATTTCGCGACTTTCTCTCGAACGGTCTAATGTTATTTTTCGCACGCAATTTATCGCTCGTTTACGGGAGATGTATTATTTACAAACACATAAGAACAATTGGAATTTATCGACTCGAGTTCTTCGACAACCGAATACGTGGATTAATGACATTACGCGTGTAAATCATTTTAAAAACAAGCTTAATCTTTATTAATTTATGTCCAAGGTAGGAATACTATTATATAACGTGCGTCATTATTTATAAGATGTTCAATAATTTAACACATTATACTGTCAGAAAAGAATTTAATTATACAACGATAAATTTATATACGGAAGCTTATATTCAAAACCGTACAGGTTTAAATGTTTACTTCTATTCATACGATTAAGTCATAATTCATGCGTACATATTTACATTTCTCATTCCGTTAAATGAGCTTTAAAGGAACCTCGAAGAGTTATAACGTCTTCTTGCAGCTAGACACGATGCATTTAAGATTTTAAAATAGCTCGCTTAAAATTCTTTCCATCCACGCTTAAAATTTCATGAGTTTTCATCGCCACCGTTGTTGTATCTACGTGCTACACAGCCATTCTTACGAGCGCGATGTAAAAAGTGATTGAACTACTCTGTGGATTGCGCTAATGCGCAAAAGGGAGAAAGCCTAAGTAAAAATTACTGAAAAATCTTGCTCAACTCGAGTAGAGTGAAACGTACTTGAAAGTCCGGCCAATTTTAGCGAGCGTAATGCAATATTTACTTAGGCTTCTTTCCCACGAAGAGAGAGCGATGCTCGTGACTGCGATACCCTCCCTTCGATCGCAAATCCAGAAAAAAGTTGTCGAGTGAGGCAAGAAAAAGGTGAATCCGACTCACCTTGCTCTGTGCAGCATCCGAGCAGCGTGACGACATTCGGGTGGCTGCCGACTCGCTGCATAATCTCGAGCTCCCTGACCAGGTCCTCCTTCTCCCTGTCGGAGGCGCCTTCCTTCACGGTTTTCACGGCCACGAGTCGCGTCGTGCCCTGGTGACCGGTCAAGTCGTCCGCTTCCGCTTTCCAGACCTGGACGCCGATAACGATCAAAGTGTAAGGTGTTCGTGAAAGGTGAAGCGTTAAACGTGAATTTAAATGGAGAGGGGACTTTCATTTGGTAAGAGGGCGACCGTCTTTTGTCGTTTCGTTCGGCGAGCTGCGTTTTTCTTTTCGACTTCGACAATCCGATAACGTCTAGCACTTCGGCATTACGAGGAAAAACTACGGTAGCCGAGATTCGCGACGCCTGTGCAACTGATCCTCGGGAGAGAAATTTGAAAAAAAGACATTGGCATAACAGCGGCAGTTTGGAAACGAAATCAACTTTATCGCGATGATTGGACATTCTCTAAAACAAAATATAGATCGAGCGTAGGTACTGTACCTTATCGAAAATTTATCTGCTCGTTGGTTATAAGATCGAAAGGCGGTGTTTTATAAGATCGAAAATTTAGATAACGCGAGACACGGATCTTATAAAAAGGCAACGTTTTCTTTCTACAAAAATTGTTCGTAAAAGAATTGGGCAGTTGTGATTAGCAGCTCGCGTGGGTTAGTTTATAAAAACAAAATAAATACACCGAGCTATATATATCTATGTATCATCGTGTTTACATAGTTATGCAGAATATTTTCTGTTCTCAACCGAGTTTATTATTATGGGATTCAATTTTACTGCCTCGTCTTACATAAACTCTACGTAATCAAACTAATTTTATAAAATCTGCATAAATAATAATCGAGTCACATTGCACGTACATAACTATACGTATAACATTTTATATTATGTACGATTTGAAATAATCAAAAATACATAAACGCGTGAATATGTAAGCGATAAGACTGGAGCTCCTTGCCGCATCACTTGTATGATCCTCGGCGAAATCTCCGATCCCTCCGAACGTGATACATTCGCCTCGTAATTGATTAGAAACACTTTTTCTTTTGTGCGCTTACCTGACCGAAATTCCCTTCGCCAAGAACCGTTTGCAGCCTCAGTTTGTCTCTCGAGAACTCCCAACGTGATTCCTGCGACGAGGGTGGAAGTGGCTTTTCCGCCTCGTGGCACTGCAATTAACGCGTCACGTCGTTATTCCTTCGGTTTTTAATTTTTTTGTTGACTCGGTAAGATAAAGTGAATTAGTAAATATAATAAGTAGATAAAGTCTGACAGCATGTGTACTCGTTGAATGTGCATATATATTAAGCACGGTGTTAATGGTAGCAAACAATTGTTCAACGGGTTCATGCTTTTTTATATGAGAATGAATAGACCTATCAGTAATTTGCTATTTATGTCGTATACGATAATAGATAAAATAATTCGCGTACGGTTAAAGAACGAATACTAGAAAATGTCTTAGGTGACTTTGTTTACATGCTGATGAAAAATTTAACATACATAATTCATTTAAGTGACCATTATGATGCAAAACTGACTATCCGATAAATAATTTCTAAATTATTACTAATAATGTTATTACTGCAGGTACTGTAAATTCAATAAAGTTTTTCTTCAGTAAAGTTGTTTCTATAAATTTACCTTTTCTATACGTACTTGACTTCGACCTTACTGTTTACTGTCAAGTGACTTGCATTTTCAAATCGTCACTATAAAGTTACTATTTATATGCATAAATTTCCACATGAATGTAATACAGTGAAAGCAGAAAGCATTAAGGATATAAAAGATTCAATATAATTTAATGGGCGAGAGTAGCGAATTTGAATTATGTCAAGATTATAAATATTTTATTAGATTTCAAATGCAGTATTTATAGAATATATTATCAAATGTTTATGAACCACTGATATAAAATTTCGAAGAACTTTTTATTTCACGTCTATGTCAATGCTTAAAGTTGTTACTTTTAGAATGTTAAAAGCAAAATCTTAACTTCGTAAGTACGCGTGTAAAGCTTAAAAATGTTGAATTCGGACTTGGTTAAAGGAACTTATTGTATTTGAAATATTTAGCGTAATTGATTAGATATGTGACAGTTTTAGGTACCTACATAAATATACAAACATAGTTGCTTAAATAATAATATTACGTTGGATAAAATGTATTTTCCAAATAAATATAAAAGACCTTTGGAAAAAATAAAAGAAAAAACTCGCTTGAACTTCGAAAACGTGGAGCATAACTTTGCAATTATTCATTTATAAATTATATTAAAAGATGTTCGTTATTGATGCACATGTCAACTAAACATCACTAAATCACTTAGTGATATAACTAGAAGAATTATTCACAATTTTTATTGCTGAAATAATACTGCGACATTTATTGTTGATCTCACTTAATTTGTTTTAAATGAAAAATAAAATTCTGACACGTATATAAATTATCGGGTACGTTAATTAGAAAAGAAGAAAACCATTTACGTCAGTCGAATTTCTCAAAAATGTTGTGAATAAATAAGTGATAACTTAATAAGTACATGCTCCTGGAAAATTTCGTAGAAAAATCTTCTAGAGAACTTACTAGGTGCTGTATCCTCGGTAGCTTGGTGATAGTCTTCTCTATAGACATTTTGAAGTCTCCTGTTTCAAGGTTGAGCGCATCCTTCCTGCAGCTTATCTCGGACGACGTATCTGACTCCTCCAGCACCTACGTAATATTACAATAACGCGCATATTTAAGTCAGAGAGTTAAGAATGAGATAAAAGGAGTGGAAGAAAAGAGGCTCTTGCGCGTCATCGGCTCATATCGTACGTACATTTTCACGCTGTTACTTTACACCTGATGCATACATGCATGTACATGTAGATTTTGAAGTTCACATTTTTCGTTTTAATTTCTTTTGCAGTATTTTCGTGTTAGTAAAAATATACGAGTGTCTTTAAATACGTCGTATATAAAGTCAAGCTCAGCGCTTAATTATAGTACTATAGTACTACTGTGTTTACTTATCTTTTTCATGATGCTTTGATACTCCAAAAGAACTCCAATAAAATAAGAATTTAAGAATTTAAGAATTTAATACATCAGAATAGATGCGTTAGGATTAATGTGCAGCTAAAGTCTATGAAAAAGTGAAATATGTGAAAAAGTATAATAACAAAGTTTGATTTATTTTTAAATTATTACAAGTCAAATTTCAGATTTTTCTCCCTCGAATATTCGATCGTTAAATAAATAATTCATTTAAAGTTTCGTTTTGAAAGTGTAGCACATTAATTGATATATAGTCAGTTTAAGAAATTGATATGCAAAATCGAAAAACGTTTTCCTGTACAAGAATCTTTACGATATAAACTAACACGACTGAAGATGTCGAAAATTAAGAAATTTGCAATGATTATTAACTGTAACAATGGAATCGAATCTTTTAGAATTGCTGATAAAAGATATTAAAGATATTTGCGTTTTTATAAGCTCAAAATCACAAAAGCGAACTTACTTTCCATCTCCGAAAATTTATTAACCATAGGCAACAAATTCGCGTAAACTCAATTGTTCACAATCGTAGCAGATTTATCGGTGCGCTGGTTCGCAAGTGCATGGTTAGATATCAAAACGCGTCATCCCACAAACTGCTGATGCATAATTCGTTATGCGAGCAAGTTTTTTTCACTTAGCGTCATCAGTCTTACGGAATTTTTAATCGAGCTTCAATATAAACATCCGAACACGTGTGCAGGAAAAAATTATATCACACGCAGCATTCCGTCATTCTCGTATACCTGTATAAGTCGCTTAATCGGCGATTGTTACGGTCGCGTGTAATTCTTGTTTACGTACTGGTAAAATCAATTTTTCTTTATGCAGGCTCGGTGTTTTCTTCTTAAATTGCGTAATTTTTTCGTCCAAACAATACTTTTATAATGCTGAATGGAGTTTCTGAAGCACTACATGCACTCTGTAATGTGATGTATAATTACAAAGTAAGGACGCGATGAAATGATAAAATTGTCCATTAAAAATTCATAAATCTATCTTATTAATAGATATTTATGCTCTTCATATTCTATAATTATGTAAAAATAATAATCCTTTTCACAAAACTGCAATGTAGGCTGCATCCTACATTACGCTGACAAATTTCTGTTGATTGACCTATCATAAAAAATATGGGACTTTAAATTAGCCTTTATGAATTTTAAATGACCCGTCAAATACATACTTATCAATGAATTTAGTAACATATCTAAATATTTATCGGTAAACTAATACGCCGAAAAAAACACGATTTCAAACTATCAAATTGATTATACATGACCAGGTGATAACGGTTTTTTAATATTTTCCTAAAAATAATTAAACACCCAGCATTGCATTTTGATTATTAACGAGCTCACATCGACGATACGTAAATACATAATCGCGTCGTGACTAATGTCGTGTGCGATCTTCCCTAGAGAAAATGACGTGCGTCGACGTCTCCAATAGAACGTCGAAAGTTCAGTTCGACGTTCCTGTACGAAAGACGATACGAAAGAAACCGGAGTCGTCGAAAAAGCTATAACAAAGAGTACAAAAATGAAAACACGAGGAATAAGGACGACCAGAATTACGTGCGCGCGAGCATATATTTTAGTTCGTAAAGCGTTTGATGAACGGTACGGAATAATTACATTGCAGTGAGTGACACGTGTAATATGTGCTTCGCTGATTGATGGCGCGTTTGGTCGCGCGAGTAGTTGAGTTACGATATGTCGCTAGAACCGCGTTCGCATTATCGTGCGATCACCATTAAGAAGCATTAATCGGAATCCTAGAGTTTTAATTTTCGTTATTATATAGCTTAGACATCGGCCGTCTTAATCTGTACAAAGCTGGTGCGTCAAAATTTAAGATTTGCATCGGGAGCAGCGAGATAAGTAGGGCTGACTAAAACCAAACGAAGTAAAACTGATATCATAAGAGCGAAGTAATCGCCCGTTAAGCAGAAGTTGATTGCGATAATAATACCACTATGAGGTTCTGAGTAAAATTTTTTTGGAAATGTAGAGGAATGAACAGATCTGGCTACAATAATAAACAATACGATAAGAATGAATAAATTAGTAAAAATTGCTTTTAAAAAATGCACGTATTACACCGTCGACAAAGTATAATGTCTTGGTGACTAGCGGACATTTCGATAGATAGAATTAAGAAAACAATAATATTATTCGTAGTCTTGAAAGTACGTAAAACACAAGCTCTTGTAAGACAGAAATAAGCATGTGTAGGAGAATTGGAAATAAATCGTGCGAAAAAATGTAAAGTTCAATAAGATGAAAAAAGTCGAGTATGTAAGAGATTAAATAATTAGGAAATAAAATATCTTTGGGCGAGTAATAAAACATTTTGAAAAGTAACATATTCTAGACCTAATGATATAAAATAGAAAAGTTAAATTTGATGATTTACCGCGATAATAATTTAGACACATATACGTAGAGTGTCTTTGAAACACTTTTTCTCTCTAATGTAATAATAATCTCTACAAAAAAATTTCAACTTGAAAGGAAAATAATACCTTAATTTTTTGTATAGAATTTATAATTAAAGACGATATAAATAAAATTTCTAATTACAAACTGTACAGTAATGCGATTCTAAATTAATTAAAGTAAGGACAATAATAAATAAGGACGATAAAAAATGTTAACACTTAAAATGCTACTTTTATGTAATATCCTGAAGAAAGAATCCATTAAATTGAAAATTTAACATTTTTTTGCAAAAGAAATTAAATTATGCATTGAAAGGTAATATAGGATTTTATGAAGTATAACGGATTTAATGACAGAAGCGCGTACCTATTAATACCGATAAAAATTACCATTTTGTGAAAAAATAAACGATAATTATATTATTTAATGTAAAAAAAACTCAAAATATAGCGTTTATTATACAAATTGAAGTAATAATACAGCTATTAGTATGACATCTATGAATTAATGAAATACAAGCACAGAATTTGCATTTTTATGATAAGTTGCACTCGAAACATTTTTAAATTATATATTTCTGCTAGGTATTTTTCGTTTTTCTTATATACTTGGTATGTCGCATCGATTGTATAATATTTAATATTAATATTTAATTATAATATTAATTATAATATTTAATATTAATATTTAATTATAATATTAATTATAATATTTAATATTAATATATTCTTAAATGACAATGTATTTGAATAGATGTGAACAGTGTTTGATTATGAATTTAGATTCCAAACAGTACAGTCTGAAACTTTCGGCCGAAGATCACTGGTTCAAGATTATCGACATCATCAATTCACATTCAACCATAACCCCATAATATACGGATTAAAATACGTTCCTTTCATTTGTAATTTCTGGATCAACAAAAGCACACCTCAAGAGAACCAAGTGGATGAGACTACGTTGAAGAATAAAAACGAAAGACACGGCGGCGAGAGAGAATTTCGAGAATGAGCTCTCGGGTTTCCTTTTCTCTCGAGCCCTTTTTTAAACCGCGGAACGAAATGCACGATCGTAAAATGGGCAAAGGCATAAATTAGACGTCGCGAACCGACCGCAACGCAGTCTCAAGAATATAAAAGGTGAATGGTGGCACGAAAGGGCGCGAGAAAAAAGTTCCTAAAGTTGTATACACATATGTAGAAAAATGCCTGTAGTCTGAAGTTTTTAAGTCATTCCACATTTAGGAGTATTTAACTATTGTATATTCTCAAGGGACTTTTATACAGACTCGGAACGAGTATACGTATTTGTATACACGGATGTGTAAGCAACGTGAATAATAACGATACAATTATTATAATACGTATGCAAATGGTAATCTCGTCTTAAACACTTGACCGTATTTGAATATTTAGTGATTACGCGGAAGATTAATATTTTGATCTTTATAAGGTCTAGTAAAGAAATATCAGGAGTTCTGAATTCCACAGAAAATCAAAAAGAAGATGTGTAAGTAGAGCTATAAGAACTTTTAATGCGACTTAATTAATTTAATCGAAGGGATTATCATTTTTGAAATTACTAAAATTTATGTGAAACACAAGCATTTAAAATGTAGTCTCGTAATTTTTTTTCAACCTTAAGATATGAAGTAAAACGACTGAATAAATTCTACCTTAATCTTCTAAAATATTAAGTAGTTAGTAATTCAAATATTTCGCTTATTTATTAGCATTATTTTGAAGAAAGAAATTATTACAGAAATTATATAAAATTCATACCGACGATGTAAATCTGCTGGCGATTAATATTTCAATTGTAAATTTCTCACTGCGTAAATGTATATATATACATATATACATATATACATTTAACACAGTATTAGAATAATAATGCAATGTTTATTAGTTTTTATGTTAGTTAAAATAAATGAAAATGGAACATTAATTTTTCATATTTTCAAAGCGATTCAACATTTTCGCTTCGTATATTGAAAGTCTATTCTAATTAACACCTGTTCCTCTCTCTCTCTCTCTCTCTCTCTCTCTCAATCTATATATACGTTACTCATCAACAAGAAGTTGCCACCATTATAGTCCCTGATGGACTTCATTCAACGTGTTTTTTTTGAAAAAAAGAAAACTTGTACTTAAAAAGCTGGTCAACAGCTTTTTTCATTCTAAAGGCACACGATAAAAGAAGTGAGAGAGAGAGAGAGAGAGAGAGAGAGAGCGCGTTGCAGTATCGAAGAGCTGTACGTTCGAATGAAAAAGAAACGATATAATTTCTTTTACCTATGGAGGTGCGTGATTCATCGATCCTTGAATCCACAAAGGGACTCGCTGCTATTTTCTTCCATTGCTGAATATGTACACATAAAATTATCTGGCCAAAAATAAAGAAACTTAAATGCACTGCATCGCGGTCTGCTTTGAGCTAATTTGCTCTCTCTCTCTTTCTCGCGGTCGCAGGCATTACAATTGTCGTATTTGCAAGTCGACAAGTCTAACAGGAAAATCTCAATCGGCCGTTTTTCGATTACTTGAAGGATTAGTTGTGTTCGACTGAGTATCCAACTGCAGTGGGTCAAGCGAATACTTTCTAGCTCGTCGATCTAAGACATTGTCAAGTTTACGGTTTCTTAGTCACCATGACTTGAAAGGTAGTTGGAAATAATCGTTTAAAAAAACAGAAATCATTTTTCATTTTACTTTCTTCTCACTTCGGCTGGCTCATTCTCATTATTCTCGGAAATTTCATTCGCTTCATCATAGAGATCGTTTCGAATAATGCTGGTTAAATTACAGTTAGACTTTCGGTTAGAATTCATTTTACGTTTGCGATAAAACTGCTCTCAGTTACAATAAACGATTGCTGATTTCAATAATGAGCTTTATTACCGTTGATGATGCATTATAAAATAAATTGTTTTCTTTGCAGAATTTACGCAAACTATTTTTCTTAAATTTTTCTTAAATTAAGTATTTTAAACTCGTTTGGTTAATTTGGAAATATTGAGGGCATCGTAAGTAAAGAAGAGATACGTTTTAAAGGAT
Source organism: Wiebesia pumilae (assembly GCA_018907045.1). Lineage (NCBI taxonomy): Eukaryota > Metazoa > Arthropoda > Insecta > Hymenoptera > Agaonidae > Wiebesia > Wiebesia pumilae. The sequence continues at coordinate 6,131,850 of JACCHZ010000192.1, forward strand.
GACGTTTACATTTAATGAGCACTTTATTAAAAAATATCGAACGAAGCCGGAATGATCGTGTAAGAATTTTATACTTTGCATTAACACTTACAAATTCGATAGTATAATATTTTTTAAGTAACTTTCTTAAGTCAATATATTCTAGTCGAACAAAACTGAAGTACGTAAGCAACCGCACATTCAAGTGTCAGTCCGATGAAAAGCTAAATAAAGTGCTAAAAAGAATTTAGCATTCACAGTATTTTAATGGACACTTTGAATGGAGAAAGAAAATGTCTAGCGAGGTGAATGTAACAGTAAATTAACACATAAAGCTTAGTGAATAAGCGCGCGCGTGTTGTTTATATTTTAACGAAAAGTCGTTTACAATTTGTTAGCACGATATACTTATATTATGAAGATTTATAAAATAAGAATCAGTATCTGATTAGTATAGAAGTATTTAAACAAATTAAAATTTACTTCATTAATAGTTCATTCGAATTAAAATCTTTAAACAACTACACAGAATCAGCGAATTAAAAGATTTAGACTACAAACAATGGATTATTATTTTAATACAATGAAGTTCAACGACTAAACGAACGACTGATTTTCAAAAGTATAGTTGATCAGTGCCTAAGATACAATAAGTAAAAATTGATATGTTTACAGCACTAAAATGAAATCTTATCGAACTGATCGTGTTGACGATTAATTCGAAATACCATAATTGTACTATTATTCGCGCAATATTGACACAGAGAACAATTAATTAGACGTTGTTCTTTTCTTTTCAAAAAGGAGAACAAATTTTCAAGAATACATTTTCAGGATACTCCTCCTCGTCTACTCTCGAGGGAAGTCGCGCAAAGCTCCTCATCGGCAAAAGACAAAGACAGATATAAAATGGACTTACCTTACGATTTCTAAGTATCAGTCTTCTCAAGATCAGTCCAACGCCAACGGCAATCGGAAAGACAACGAGGGTCGCGAGGATGTAGCTGACAACGGCCACAGTTTCCTGGCTCGCCAGGGCGTCGCCGTCGTGTCTCCTTGATATCACTTCACTAATATTCACGACTGGTTCGCGCGGCGCCACAGTTACAAAGACCGGTGGCTCTAAGAACGTCCTGTTGTTCCTGTTACTCTTCCCGTTGATACTGTCGCTGTTGTTATTACCGGTGCTGCCGCTCCTGCTGTTGTTGCCGCTGTTCTTCAGCTCAATGGGATAATAGCCGGAGCCGTTAAACTCGCCGGAAAATTCGCGCCTGTATGGTCTAGCCGTACTCGTCCTGTTACCGCCGTTCCTGTTGCCGGTGCTTCTGCCGCCGCTGTCGCCCTGCGACGTCCTGTGCCGCTCGGGTTTGGCTCTTCCGCTGGGATTCGTCGGTGCTCTCGCGGTGGTGCTCGGGGTGGATCCGCTCCTCGCCGTCGTGGCCATCATGGCGGTTGTCGCGGTGGTCGCGGACTCGTCGCCGAGCGGATCCGCGAGGCTCGAGCTCGCCTCGCTCCCATTGAACATACTCGAGGTGTTGTAGAGCTGCATGATCGGCAGCACGTCGTCCTTGGCTCTGTCTCCGAGGTTCCTCGCGCGTACCTCGGGCGAGCGCGCGGGTGGTTCCGTGGCCGCGGGCTCGGACCTCGCGGTACTCCCCGACCTGTACATCTTCTGGACCTCCGAGGGCTCCAGCATCCTGGTGGCGGGAGTCGCGGTCGCGGGCTCGTCCATCGGGCTCATCCGGGCGGCCTTCTCGCGGCGCCTACTGGCGGGGGCTCTGCGCCTCTTACTCGCGGCGCTCGAGGACCTCGCGTCCGTCCACCTGATGGTGAAGCCTGACTGCTGCTGGGATACTTCCGATGGCTTGACTCGTGCGCTGTATGGAGCGGCGACTCGCTCGACGGTTGCGCCGGCACTGAGCCGAGCGGCGCCCGGCGAGGAGGACGAGCTCTGAGGCCCGCTGGTCTCGGTGATGTTCGAGTTGCGCAACGCCGCCCGTTGCTGTTGCTGCTGCTGCTGCTGCTGCTGCTGCCACTGCGGCGTAGACTGATCGCTCACGTGCTGCTGCTGCTGCTGCTGCGGCACGCGTTATCGATACGAGGTACATTTTAGTTGGGTATGTTGGTATGCTCCTGGAGTTCGGCGGGGTGGGGTGGGGTGGGGGAAATACCTTTTTACTAGGTACCGAATGCACCGAGCACGCGCGACTGTTCTTATTCGAGAGGGATATATTATTAGCGCCAAAGTCCGCTGTTAATGAGGAATCAACGAGTAAGAAAGTTCGAATGTTGCCAGTGTATTTTAGGTGTTTTGCAAATTTTTAAGTCTAGCTTTTTTTTTTTATTAGTATATACACGCGAAACGAAGTACTGAAGCGATTTTTGCTAGAATTGAGCTGAAATTTAATACGGTTTTCAGTCTGGGTTTAATGATAACTCGATAAATTAATTAATTACACGATAAAAAGTTTAGTGTCGCTGAAACTAGTTTTTCAGGAGATTTACGTTCTAAATCAATTTATGTTAAATATGGTTTCCGATATATAAGGGCAATGGGAATCTCTTAGCGTCTTTACTTCGGTTTCAGATATTTTCATGGCGGTATTATTATCGTCACAAGTATTGTAATAGCTAATTAGAATTTTGTATGCGATATTCTTCTTAAATAATTTCGGATCGATGGACGAAAGTCGAGCATTCGTAATATGATCAAAATAAGTTTTAACCAACCTCGGTTACAACCATCGTTGCTTCCTGTGCCTCTGACGACGTCACCGTTGACGTCGTCGTTGTTGTCGTCGTTGTTGTCGTCGTCATTGTTGTTGTGGCCGTTGTCATCGTCGTCGTCGAGGCTGCTGTTGTCGTCATTGTCGTTGACGTTGTTGAGCTTATCAGGGTGGCGTTCGTCGAGCTCGTTATGGCGTAGGCTGGCGCGTCAACACTCGCGTTCGTCGTGGCTTCGGTGACGACGATTCGCAGACCGAGGGAAGCCTCGCTGTCGGTACCCGAGTTTTTCTGCACTTCGGTGGCATTGACACTATTACCCCGAGCTTCGGCTATCTTATCCGGACAAGCGGGCCTCGTTGTCTGCTCCCGCAAACTCGTTGTCCGCATCTTCGTAGATTTGCTGCTAAGAACGCCGCTACTTCTATCGACGCTATTCATATCGTCGTCGAGCATATCCTCAAGGCCAGCGAGCAGCTTTTTAGGTCGTGGGCTTACAGGTGAGCTGTCTTTGCTCATTCCTGCACGCAAAATGTTGGATTTCTGCTTTTACGTTATTTTTAACATTCGCAGGACTGAGCGTAACGACACGTCTTCTTTTAATTATATTAATCTATTATTATATATATATATTTTCAGCATACATTTAATAGCAGAGATAATAGTCAACAAGAAAGGATTAATATGAAAATTAGATTTACACCAGCGTATGCGATTGGTAATAAAACTAGAGGAATTAGTTTTCAAAATTAAATAAATGAAAGAATATGAACGCGAAAAGGAGCAGGTAATACTTATATATTTTTTAACGATATTTCGTAATACTTAACTTTCTTAAATATATGTATATTTTTATATTTTTTAAATGAAGTATAAGTACATTATTCTAATGTAATAAAACAAAGTAATATAACTTTCGTCTTCTAATGAAGTGGATGGGCTCGTAATTTTTAAAATTATTTAATTAGTTATGATCATGTAACAAATTGAGGAGGCTTTAGAAATTTCTTCCGACTGCATATACCTATTCATTAAAATGACGGATTACTTAGTATTACATTACAATATCATTGTAGCTTTAAATGTACGTTCGAGTGTAATATATTAACTTTGTGTATTAACTTTACTAATCTGTCAACAGAATTCAAGTTTTGATCGTTTAAAAGAAATTAAATATTATGTAAGATTAAGTTAAAGAATTTTTTTTATAATTCTTAAGCTATAGAGGACTATTTTTTGTTTATAATATTAAACGCTATTGAGTCCCGTGGTAAAAAAAAATAATTTAAACTTAAATTTTTTATACGCAAAATTAACTCCTTTTCAGCTTTACCGACTGTAAACAATGTAAATTATGCAAAATTGCAGCCTTTATTTTTGAGAAATCAATGCATATGAAATAAACTTTTTTACAACACGAATACTTGCATATTTAAATTCATAAATAACTACAAGAAATTATAGATTATTCTATTGATACTATTTTAATTATCATACATATTTTAAAGAGAAGCATTTTTAATTGGAATTCTTATAAATAATTAACAATAAAAATATTTATTCTCAACCAGCGTTTATTTTATTTAGTAAAAATATGTATAAAAAATCGTGACCTATAAAAAAGGAAACTGCTACAGTTTGTATTAAATGAAAATACAGACACACGCAGGCGCGCGCGTACACATTTGTGTGCATATATGTATCGATAACGAGGAAACTACGTTAAAATACAATTTCGGATTTTAAACTAAAAGTGGTATTTCATTTTTATCATTTGTAAAAAGTATTTTTATTTAGAAAAATAGAATATGTATTATATCATGTTTGTGCGGCAACATTAAGTTTTGAAATATCGACGAAGTTTTAATACATTCAATTTATATGAAAATATATTTTGAAGAAAAAGATGTACTATCGTATTAATTTAGTTTAGCTAAATCCTGCTGAATGGTATTTATTAAAAATGTAAAAGAAACAAGCAATATTCATTTCAAGATTATGTATATTTGAAAATCCTAAAAAAAGGAATTTGAAAGTAAAAATATCGAAGGTATTAAGAATATAAGTGTATTGCATTTATCATAACCACATTAATGCATCAATTACATTAATTTAGATATTAGTTTATCTTACCTTCAAATTAAAAATTGATGTTTTTCATTTTTAACCTAAAATCAGTTTATAACGCTCAAAATCCAACATTTAAATTACATTATTATTCTTTATAAATTATCTTGTATCTTTTAAATTGAAATCTACGAATGAAATATCGATAAAGGACTTATGCTATTTGATATGTAAATCGGATATATAAAATTTTATCAAAATAGAACAATCATACACCTAGATTTGCCTAGAAAGTGAAAAGACAGTGCTGCAAATTATTGTAAGAAGGAGAAAATAAAGTTGATCGCACAACAGTTTTCCGGAGTTTGCAAAAGCAGTAATTCATTATCGTCAAGAAAATCGTAGAAAGTTTGGTAGTATTCGGCAAGGAGATCCTTGACCATCCGAAAATATAAACGTAAAGTCGCGTCATCGTGAGTAGCAGCGCAGTCGAGAGTAAAAGCAGTAAAAGCACCGTTCGGACACTTTCGAAAAAGGAAAAGCAACATCAGATGTGGGAGAGTAAGAAAGATAAATGTGCGGGGGGACAGGAGGTAGTCGACCTACCGGTTCCTCGAAGCTTCTGGCCGAAATACAAGAACTGGGACATGTCCTCGATGGGGATGTTGCTCTCGACGGGCCTGAAGTGATTGTACAAGGAGTCGGGCATCGATACAATTTTCTTACCACGATGTTCCATCGAGCCATTGTTCCTGTACGGCTTTGACGAGATCGACATTGTGCCGCTACGCCCTCCGCTGTTACTATTCTTAGCACTAGTACATAATGAAAATTTTTACGTTTAAAGGAGGCGACGATTACTTTGCCATAATTTTATTACTTTATGGTTAAGTAAATTCTTGATTTGTTAATTAACGACAAAAGAAATAATAGTCTGCCTCATAACAAATGTATTTTTATTAGAAATTTAAGAATTAAGGGAAGATGCTCTTGATTTTGTATATAAATATTGTATAAAATTTTAGACAAGTCAGTTTGTACTTACACTTGAGCGTGCAAAATTATCTTTCTTCGAAAGAAAATAATGTTAAATTTATTTAAAATATATGTATTCTAATGAAAAATCTGACTTGTTAAAATATAGATACAGAAAAAAATTCATTGAGATTTTAAATATGATAAATTATTTTAGACGTGTTTCTATGCTTTAACAAACTTTTTAGTATAAAAATAGTAAAATTATTTCAATTTTAAAAGAACGTTCATAGTTATATTTAACAACAGGCAAGAACAAGAAAAAAGGAAAAGATATTAAAAAATAATCGTTAAATTTTGTATTAAAATTTTATTATATAAAAAACTTTTATTGTTCTAAAAGCATCATTTTAGGATTTAATTTAAAAATTAAACTGAAACTTGAAACACACACGCACACACATACGCACAAAACGAAATATTGCTTTAGAGAAAATAAAGTGCACTTCTCTGTATTTTAAAACGATGTAAATGTAAAAAAAAAACACCGAGCGAACATTACGGTAATAAAAATAGAGTTGAAAGCGACTTATTATGAATAATTGAAAATTTTTTCTAACTTTTTTTGTATTTGTAAATTAGTTTATACCTTTTAAACCCACGTGCAAAACTTGTTTAATGTTTTAAATAACGCATTAACTTAACATTCCGAGTATCGAACGAACAAAGAATTTATCAAATTTTTAAACTCACTAAATGATGTACGTGAAAAATATATTTCTTAAAGTCAGCTAATACTTTCTGATTTTAATAGATTTCCTAATAGATAGTTCGAGTAACAACAAAATTAAAAGAATTCATCGTTACGAATAGCGTTATTTACATGAATTATAGTAGCTAATTGATAAACAGACATCGTGTAAATTCAGAAAAATATGAGATATATTTAGAAAAAATTATGCTATGGATTTTACATAAGAAAAGATTGAACTTATAATTTTTCTTAAGTTTGGAGTTGAATAAGAAATATTTTGTGTCGGGTTAAATCAAGTTTTGTATTACACTAGTCTTAAAATAATTCTTTGCAGCAAAAGTTCTAGAGGCAGGCATTCCCAGGAAAAAGGAATTTATCAAGAACCAACTGCGTACACGTCGTAGTCCCTTTGTTTACAGGCTTGTGGCCAAGGAAGAAAGGAACAACGGAAGCGTCGCGCGTACGCGAATGGTATTTTGCGTGGATGCTGTATTCTGAAAAAATATGGAGACACGACAATGAAAGCATACCTTTTGTGAATTAGATATTCGTATGAAGCTTGAATCTGCGTGAATTTGAAATAATAATTTGAATTCTCGGAGAGCGGGAAGAACTTGGTATTATCAAGTACGCAAATTGATTTATAGCTGTGTTCAACGAAAACGCAGTCCTACGTAAATCTAAATACACACACAAGCGCGCGCGCGTCTAGTACTAGCTTCGAATGTGCCTCCGGAATATTAGGATCATTGTACGCTTCGGCATGTAAGAAGAACGAGGAAGGAAACTATTTACGCTGTAGTAGCATTGCCGAGTGTCTCAATGACGATTTCCTGTGTGTCGTTGAGAGAGTGTTGTTCGGGTAGCGTGACGTAGAGTCCATTCTGCGATTCCTGCATCTCGAGGACATCACCCAGCGCCGTTTCCCTCGATGATGATGACCTCCTACGACTTAGGGATCCACGCGCCGTCGTCTCGGACGAGCTGCGTCGCCGTAGGACGCTACGCCTGCGCGCAACGAGGATGTTCCGCAGGATTTGTTCCCGCCTCGCCTTAGCCACCGGTGACTCAGTCTGCAGAGACATGCGCGCCTCGCGCTCGTCGTATTCTGCACGACCTACAAGCAAAATCCATTCGGGTTAATACGGGTAAAGTAAGCACGCTAACAAAGTCATTTGGAGAATGCATTCCTTAACTGCTAAGAGATCCGAGTTTGTCTTACAAACTACTGAAAAGCATTCACGACGTTCCGCATATTAACATTTGCTACGAAGAAAAGTAATTTGCACCTTTTTTCTATATTCCTTTTCAGACAGACCTATTTTTCAAAGCTAGGAAGTGTATTTGTTCTTATACAGCGATGTCTCGAGATAAATAATTTATTCAACTAAGAAGTTAAATAATTCTTAGGAATATTTCGGAAAAAGTTAAAACGCTCTCTATACCTTAGGGGATATATTTTCAACAGTACTATTCTATTAAGTACTATTAAATTAGTATATAAAATAATTCTATATTTTGTTAAAATTGGCAATTATTTTTCAAAAGGAATTTGTTAGTTAAAGAATTTGAGAAATAGTGTCCAATGTAAAATATGTCATTTGTAAAAATTGTAGTTGTTGTTCCACGCTGAAAAACATTATAACTTTAAAATCGTAATTTAAAATGTACTTTATGATTTTAATTAAGATTATCTAGCTAACCTATTGACTTTCAACTCTTGATAAATATTATTATGAAATATTTATTATGTTTGAAAAACATCATTAACTTGTTGTCTATCTTATGTCTGATTTAATCAAGTTTTGTAAAAATTAAGGTACGACGTTACTAAGCATTGATGAGAAAGTATTCTTACTTCGTATGAACGGCTTCATTTTATCGAAAGGATAGTAATAAAGATCCATTTCATCAAAAGCCAAGTATGTTATATCAAAGATTATTTTTAACACTGAGTAAAATGGGATTGAAACTTAACAAGCATGCTAAACATAGCTATTACTACTATTTTATAAGAGGAGTAGAAGCAGCTCGATGTGGTCAGACAGAAATACATGGATATAGCTTTCTAGTTATATAACTAACGTCCACGGCATTATTATCTATCCTTCTAAACAATCGAACAATGTATTTCTTTTTGTAAATTTCTGGTTCTTCATTCCACTAGCGAGGCTATAAATTTCACCAGCCTTCTGAAAAGGATCGCATTATTCTTCTTGCAGCTGTGGGAATATTAAATGATTATCTTCTAAAAAATCATAAAGTCGACATCTTAAAAGTTGTGGGTAAACAAGCAACTTTTCTCAGTAAACTGCACGACGCAAAAGTGCTTTTCTCAATTCATACAAATTCGCGATAACGATTTTTCATCGTTTATCTACATTCGCTCGTGGGCTCCTTCTCGTCGGCGATAATGGATTGTGAAATTTTGGTAGTTAGTCCGACATCGCGTGTTCCATTTTCGCGGTCGAGCGTCAGTGGTAGCCGCTTGAACAAAATGACCTTAAAAGAAACCGAGTCAGTCGTCTTAACCGCTCCTGCTTCCGTCGATGGGAGGAGATCCAAGGCGACTGTGGTCATTATGTCCGAGTGCCGTTATGTGCTCTGGTCTCCTTATTCGCGTATATTAATACTTTTTGGTGAGTGTGCATTCGCGCACACGAAAACAAGCTCGTAGTATCTTCGGGAGCTTCGTGAATGGCACACCTAGCGTTGTCACGGATGTTAAGGATGTCTAATCGAAGTAGGATGTTAGGATGTTTGCTCGCAAAGTATTGGTTTGCTACGAAAATAGTGAGAATCTACTGTAACCAATAATTTGCAAAAGTAAGCACAGTAATTACGTGCACTCGACTATACTTTCAAACTTTCTTTCGATTTCTTTAATAATATCTGTAAACTATTGCCGACTTGATTCGTTTTTATTTTTATTAACTTTCAATGTAGCGTTAAAGTGCTCTTCGGTCTAAATAATTAGCTAGTCTACCTAGAAGTCTAAAGTATCTATCTGAAATTTAGAAATCTGCAACATTAGAATTTAATGTACCTACTCGGATTTATCGCGTTGATCTTTCAAGAGCCGATATTTGAATCAGCGTTCGAAAGGGATAAATTACAATTGCGGCTCTATTGTACTTTATAATAACTCGATTATAACGTTAGCCACGGCATTTGACAATTAAAATCTAATTTATCTCGTTTACATATGTTTTTCGTTACTATACGAGCACACGAAAGAATGGTATATTGCAACCGTTATTAATTAAATTTGTACAATCTTGATGTATAAAAAATATTCCGCTTGAAGATTGAAATAAAAATAGATAAAGCTAATCTACGCTATACGTTTGATATTAAAGTAAAGTTAGGCTTTTCTGATAACATCAAGCTACAATGTATATAGCAAGGAAGTAAAATGGAAGCAGATATAAAATAATCCGTAGTTCCATTCAGGCAAAAACCTTCGGCATGCTACGTATTATACCATAAACAGCCGCCGGAGAGAATCATCTCGTTCAAGGTCAAGGGTCAGAATCAGCGGCAAGCCGTTGGCTACACATACACACACGCTTATACATGTTGTACGCCGTTATATTGCATGGAGCACGCGGGACAAAGGAGCAGGGGATCGGAGATCTCGGCGGCGCCGGAGCTAATTACACGCTAGTCGACGCATGCCTCTAATTACTCTTGAAAATATCAATGGTCAACGATATTCCATGCTTCTTTTAGTTTGATTAAACCTTCTTCTCTATGCTGATGCATGTACGCGCATGCACACGCTCTCTCTCTCTCTCTCTCTCTCTCTCTGTCCGTATGAAACTTCTACCTGCCTTGTCCACGATTACGTGAAACATAATGAATCTGTCTGTGATCAAACGTAATCACTTTTAAGTACCTCCCATTGATTCTTTGTTCCTGGAGCTTCGTGGACGGTTATTCTTCTTTTTTTTTGCTTCTTTTTGATTACGAATATTTTATTCGACGCAACTAGTTTTTGATTGAAATTCTGCAATGAGAATAAAGTGATAGAAATCTTTGAGATTTTAGGAGATCTTTTCTTAATATTTCAGAAAATTATACGATCGTAATTTACAAGTAGACAGTTGAGTGATTAAGTGATTATGCTGCTAATGGCATGTAAAGAAGTTTCATTTTTCAAACGAAAAACACGGCGAGCTTATCAATTAAATCGTATCACGTCGATCTTCATGCATCCAATAACGTGACATAATGAATTCAAATTTAAAGTAACAAGTTTGTGATTAATCGATTACTTAATCTACGATACTATTTAATCGTCTATCTCGAAGGAAAAATTATAAAGTAAGAACAAGTAATAATTCCATAAAGCAAGTACTTCAATAACTTCGAAATTCAATATAAAGCCGATATTCTCTTTCCAGCCATGAGAATGAAACGAGATTTCGAATCGGCATAAATGTACAATACTTTTAGCATAAAAGCTATGTAAATACTCTATCTCCATATCTAAAAATTCGCTCGAGTGCTTGAAAACGGATCCGAATGAAATATTTAAATGTAGCGATAAAAGTGAGCAAGAGAAAGTGTTCCCTTTCGATAACGCCAGAAGTCAGCGCACTCGGACGTACCTTCTCTTCTCAGTAGGAGGGCGGATCCATTGGAGCGCAGATGAAAAGAAAAGAAAGAAATAAGTCGCCGACGTCTCGGTAAGCGTCTTGAATTTCACGTGCAGCCGTCGAGCTAATGGTTTGAAATTAGTCGCGCGGATCGTCGGGAGCGGCGCCGATCGGAAGTACCGCTACGGGTGAATATCGCGAATGCAGGGTAAAAAATTGACCCTTGCGCGCGATGTCTATCTTGATGGGCAATCGACGGCATCCTCTGTTGAGTTGTCGTATCGCTGGGCCGATCGTAGGCACGAGTCGCGACAAGGCCCTCGATGTGTATTCCCCGGCACGCGGTCGTCACTGCTGCCTTTTTTATCGCCAAACACGAGAGAGAAAGAACGCGCGCGCGCGAGAGAGAGAGAGAGAGAGAGAGAGAAGGAGATCGAAGCGGGATCGAAGCGGGATCGAAGCGGGATCGAAGCGGGATCGAAGCGGGATCGAAGCGCGATCGAAGCTTCGCGGTCGGTACAAGATGATCGATCGCCACTCGTTCAGAATATAACGCGTGACTTTTGCTCGTTCTTGCGCGTATGCGTACCCGAGTGCACGAGCGTAGCCGAGACTCGGTCTGACGAAGATGATAATAAAGTATTATCTTACGTGGACGGATTTGATAGCGGCGTAGCATTGATGAAATGAATCTATAGTTCCTTTTAATGTATGTGAACTTTTTGCGTTGCTTTTTTTCCTCTCTGATTGAATTACTCCAAGTTTAATTATTTTAAATAGTCATTCATTTTTACGTCAGATTTTGCGTAAGCCCGCGCGTAAAGGGATCTCGGAGCATTTTTTGCGGCATATATCCGGATAGATATGTGATCTTTGAAATGAGTAACCGAGCCAAGTCGGATTTTTTTTCTATTTTGCAAATATCAAATGACGCTGCAAATAAATGTGGATAAATTATTTTATAAACGGTATCCTAACTGTAAGAATGGCGAGTTACGAACATTTCACAAATGTTATATGTGAAATATTGTGTACATATAAACTTGTGTACTAATTTATAAACCGATACAATCAATATCGAATAAAATTCCATTCCTATATAGCTAGTTTTCACATGTTAAAATATGTCAGAATTTACAATTATTCGTCACAAAATAGATCACTACTAGTATTAACCCTTGAAATTGTTATTATAACAAAATGTTTTCACTGGTGCAAACTGTAATTCTCGTCATCGTAAGTTTTCGAAGGAATTACTCTGTACCTATTTCATTGGCGAAATCATTGCAATATCTGTTTATCGCAATTTTATCTTAAATTAAATTTGAAGGAGACACTAATTTTTTCTCGTTAACTTTAATGCAAGTAGTTTTCAATCTTAAATTATCACAAGCAAATATCTTACTTAAGATCGATGCTCACGCTTACAGAGACTAGAAGTTCTTTGAAACGATTAAATACAGAATATATTAATTACAGAGAACTAAGTTTATTATCATTAAATAAATTTTCTCTTCAAAGAAAAAAGAAAAAAGAAAGCGGCAATCGTTATACAAGTACAACTTTTGAGCTAACATTATACTCTGAAATATTAAAAGCCTACTTGAATAATTGACCATCCATTAAGAACTTAAATGACTTCGATTTGTGCCTGCCTTGAGAAAAGATCTGCAAGATTGTTGCTAAGGGTCCAACCAACCTCTTACCGGCAAATGATTCAATTTGCCAATGTAAGATCGTTTTTCGATTGTGCGAATACCTTTTTTTCGTCCCCGCGAACATCTAGCGTGGGCCATTTATCTCCGTGGACTCTCGAGGCAGATGCGCTGGTATGCTAAACGCGGCTTCGATTAGGTTAACCGCAAGAATACAGCGTATGGAGACGACGAGGTGAATTTATGAGGAACTGCGTGCAGTATGGTTATGCGTTATGGTGCTGGGGCTACTCGAACTTCGTCCCGTTGCCAGCAAACTCGGTAAATCACAGATGCGAAAACCGAGCAACTCGCGCGCATCCTTTGCTGTTCCGCTGGTGACGGGACTTTCTCGATATTTCTCGATCCTCTCTCGATTTACAAAGTCCGCAGAGCTACCGAGGATCAAGCCAACGACCAAGTCGACCAAACCTTCGATTTCCACGTCTTCTGCCAACGCGTTCGCTTTTCACACACCGACGTCGCATCGGCTGGGAAATCAAACGTGTTGTGGACTACACGACGAGTTGGATGGAACAAGCCTTTGTTATGACGCTGGCGAGTCGATTGTTCGCGTAATGACATCGCGCTTCTTGGAAAAGCGAGAAAAAAGAGGCGGGAGTGTTAAGAGTAAAATGCGTGGCTATAGAATGGAGGATTTCAGGAGGAATTTTAATGTGAGCGCTAGAGTCATTTAAATGGAAAAAAGTATGACCATATGAGAAAAATCGCCCGAGCTCTAAGAAACTATGAGAAACTACGGTTAAAGGTGTTTTAATAACGTGAGCATATCCTTTCCGACCTCACGAGTCATATGCGGCCTAGTTTATCATAAAAAATCGTAAACGACTTCGAATGTTGGTGGAATTATTCCTATAAGGACTAGTTAAGAGGATGTATAAAAAAACTTTGAACAAAGCTTATTATTCGTACAATAACTAGCGATAACTAGCCTTGAAAAACTTTTTTTTCTTAAAATAATTAAAGAACTAACTTATATCAGCACTTTAATTATATTTCACGATGCGTAAATATGATCTTGAAAATAAATTTCGATACTGACCTCGGTAGTATTTGAATATATTTACAATTAAATACACGTTCCATTCTCTGTGTTACTTAAATTTACATAAATTAATTTTTTGCTTCAGAAAATTGACGCTGTTTCTTTTAATCTTATCTTGAACGTTAATCGATATTATTGTACGAATGTTTCTACAGGACGTTTTTTAATTTTGATTAAATGCATGGATAAATATAATTTATCCATGACACGTTATTTCATTTAAAATTAAAGATTGCGAAAATTAACGAAATATTTAATTAATAATTGTATTTTGCGTAAAAGAGTTAAATTCTATATTCCTTCCTTATAAAACGCGGAAATTAGTAGTTTATCTAAAAACCTAGTTAAAAGATCCTTAACCACGAATTTAAAAATACTTAATTTTTTTCTTTTAAAAGAATTTTGTTAAATTAAACGATTACATAGCATTTAACAGAAGATTGTAAATAATTGGTGGTAATAAAAATTTAATAGGTATTTCAATGGCAAAGTGACGAGTGCAGTAAAACTATAAATGTAAAGATTTATTTCGATTTTACATCTTCCTTGGAATGCTGTACAATCAAATTTTGTTATAATTATAAGCATTCAACTTTTCTTCTCGTATAATATCGTTGTATTATACAAGTTGTTAAGACGGGAATTACTATTTCGGCGATAAATATAGTTTACTTTCTATGTTATAAATAAACGAGCTAATTTGAAAATTAGATAACAACTCTGCACAGAAAAAAATTGTTACGTAATACGATATAAATTAAGTGGAAAATATCAAATCATGTAGATACATTGTCAATTTCCTGACGTTCTTTATACTATTCTATAATTTATTAGATTCTAGTATCTTGTAAATTTCCAGCTCGGCACACAATGAAGTACGTGCTGAAACTCCGCTCGTAGCATAAAATAAAAACCTTTCATAAAGAAAAGTCGGAGTGAATAAATAAATTATTTCTTAACGTGACCACATATAATCATGAATAATTCCTTTGAAAAAGTGGAAACGAAAGCCGAAAAAACCCTGGGCATTTTCATTCGCCTTTGCCTTAACTCTGGTTCAATTATCGTTACTCATAGTATTTGGAAAAAGTTACTTTTGCTAATTCACTTGCAAATAAAACGATAACAGCATTATATACAGGACCGAATATCTAAAAAATAAAAACCTATAATTGATTCTACTGAAAAAAGATTCACATTTCATTTCTCAAGTGAAAGTCACAGAAAAAAATTACCCTGAACTCTATTATTATAGATTAAATAAACTCACATTTAACTGGGATATCTAGTTTCGACTATTTTCTATAATCGACTTCTTCGACTTTTTACGTGCGTTCTAAGGCATTGTCCACCGTTACAAAATTCTGATGAATATTTTAAATTTATCAGACTTAGCCATTGAACAGGCTTCCGAAACCATCTGATTATGGATTTTATTTTGCAACAACAGCTGCGGGGCATCAGTATTGTTCAACTGGTTGAGCTAAAATCCAACTGCGATAACCTCGTAGGTCGAACGGCCAGCGATGTTGTCCATATCTGCGAGTATTATCTTTTCTCTCGGTCGCGGAGTCCAGTAATCGTCTAGCGATCGATACGCGAGCGTCGGGCATCGCACTTTTCCTCCAAGACTTGCGACTTGACGTGACATAATTTTCGAGCGTGTTTACTGGCTTAAGTACGATAGCTATTGCGGAACTGAAAATACGAAGAAGGGTTTTCTTGAGACTTACTGGGAACATGTAACTGTGGAAACTCACATGTTTTAGCGATTTTCAAGGCTTTAAGATAACGTATGATCTAGAATTTCACCGCTGTTTAAGAAACTTACGGTCCTTTTATTATTCATAAGAATGTTCATAAAATTCGAAGGAAATTTTTACTCATTCATGAGCTTCTGCAATAGAAGACTAAACATTTGTAGCTTGATAAATAAAATTTACTTTTTACTGTCTTCGAAGAATTTTTATTCTTTATACGACGACAGAAAATATTAAAATGAAATATTGGTCTACGGTCGATATTACTCAAATTCTAATTGACTGCAATACTAGCAAATTAATTTAAACGAATTTTTCTGCTCTTAAATCACGCAGACTCAAGCTGAAAATAATGTACTTGTAAATAATGATTTACTGAATATTCGCATGTTATATGCAATAAATTATGTCTCTCCGAAACAGTGAAACTCTTCCTTTATGAATTCTGGAAATATCAAAGAAGTGTTATAAAGGCATTACAAAAGCAAAATGTGTTTAGCGCGATGAAAATGATTAATTCCTAAATATATGAAATCGAATGCTATCTCGTGTATGGATGAAATAATTTATAGATGCTCATTTTTTAATTTGTCTATGCGATTGAACGTTATCATTAACGCTTCTTAAATCTTCGCGTATTTTTATTTTCATGTGCTTAAATAAAAGACTTTCTTCGGTAATTGCTCGAATTGGAGAAAGTACTTTATTTTCCTATAGGTTTCAAATATTTTAATGTAAATTACTTATAGACATTGGTAGCACGTGTTATAGCACAACAAATTATCCAACAATGAATAACAGGATGCAAGAAAACGAAAAGAAAAAGAAAACTCCGTTCGAAAATAGAATAGCGCAGTATAAAGTAATAGCACATACGAATCTTATCGTGTACAAGCCTTCGAAATTTCATCAATAAAATAACTTTTATAATACATTCCCTCTGCTTTTCCGATACGACTCTGATTGCTTTGTACGTTGTTACTTAGCTCGGATACGTATTTTACGTTCGCATAAAGAAAGCATTTTCAATGATTAATATAATAATGAACATCATCCGTCGGGTATACGGTAAAAGGTTTGCAGTAATACGGATTACATAGGCAAGAATGCGATTGCGATAAAAAGTTAACTACGCGTTTGTAAGTCACTTTGGAAACATGCTCGGCGATCGAAATCATCGTCGTTGTCGTCGCTGTACTAATTCTGAAGCAATAGAAAAATGCAGGCCAATTGATAGGCCGGCAAACGCGTTCATTGGTACCAGGCTTGCTGCGCGCTTTCGATAATCATTAAGTAACAGCCGTGTACAGTCATCGGCGGGAGGGAGCAGAAGGTTACGTAGAGCTCGCATCGTGCACTGTCAGTGTTCGTCTTTCGTGAAGCGTATATCCGTTTCCGTTTGCATAGGAGCAGCAGAGGACACTCCGGTCACTGGACACGCTGTGCGACTTCAGGCGACTCTCGTTCCTTCTCACTTACGAGTGTACTCACGGAGAGGGTAATTATGTAACGACCATTTTCTCGCTTACCAGCAAGCAGACGTACTGCGTTCGATGGATTTTATA
The DNA here is from genome assembly GCA_018907045.1 of Wiebesia pumilae. NCBI lineage: Eukaryota > Metazoa > Arthropoda > Insecta > Hymenoptera > Agaonidae > Wiebesia > Wiebesia pumilae. The sequence continues at coordinate 6,149,035 of JACCHZ010000192.1, forward strand.
CGAAATTGGGAAATCCCGAAAGCGACGATGTCGAAAAATCGAGCCTTATGCTGACGGACATTCGCGGACAATTATCGCCTCGTATCGCCTCGTATCGCCTCGTATCGCCTTGTATCTCCTTTTAAGGATTATGTTCGTTGTCATATTCGTCACAACTGATCGATATGGCAATTTACTTTTACGTGCTAAAAAGGAAACCTTCAAAATAACTCTAAGGGTTAACGTAGGTATTACTGGAAAATATTTTGCATTTTTATCATAAGGAAAGACAAATTTTTACACGTGCATCATTTTTCATTCGGTAACACTCATATTTTCGTAAATTACCTAATTCAATCAACCTCGTGCTATATGCCAACAAATACAGGATGTTCTGGTTATAATGACTAATGTAACTTTGTTGATCTTAAATTTCCGAAAAATGACTGCACTGATTGATAATGTTGCTCCAAGTGAAACAAGTGAAAATTATTCAAGGATGATGATACACTCTACTTTAATTTTTGTCGTCTTTAATTGCAGAATTTCCATTAAGAAATTCATTTCAATTCTTTATTTAATAATATCAATTTAAATAAATTTTATATATTTCAGGTGAATTTACACATACAAGAATATAAAGTTCCATTACTAAACAAATCGGTTTTCTTGTTTGTTACATCGATTCTATCCATTTAAATTGTTTTTATAATTATTTAAATGTAAAAAATCTTTAATGTTCGCTGTATCATTTGATATCGAATAATTTTAAAAATATATAATAAAATATATAATACGTATATAAATTAATACGTATATAATGAAAAGTTTACAACTAATTAATTTCCAACCAATGTTTACGTTCCTATGTGTAAGATTTTAAAATCTGTAAAGTTCTGTAATCGTTATTTTAACTTTATAAGGAACATTATTATTAAATAGAATAATATTAATATTAATAAACTAGCTTATTTAATAATAATCTTTTCGAACAGTAGACGATTAGATGAGCGAAAAATTACTGCATATTCATAGTAATTTGCATAATTTAGTAAAAAAATTTTATACCAAGTGTCACGTATACTTTGTATAATGAAGTGGAGGCATTTTTAAACTTGTTCTGACACAAAATAATTTACATGGGAATATGTTTTCTAACAATACATGCAAAAAAATTGAATTCCATGGTTCAGGATGGAAAATAATATAACTGATGATTTGGAAATATCATTGAGTAAAAACTATGTAGCACATTAAAATGAGAATGAAATTAAGAAACAATTATTAAAGTTTCAGCATACATATTTCATTATTATGAGGCCATGACATCATATTTAATTATGTGAAACCATTATATACAATTTTCAAGCAACTTTACCATTAGTTTTTTCTTCTCGTGGTAAAAAGGTGCAAATGAACGAATGATCCATTCTTAGAATCTGCGTAACGTTGGTTAGTATTAATATTATTTTCAAAACTCATCTCTGTAGTTCAACATTAGCTATTGCTTAGTTTTCAAATAAAAAGAAATATCTATCAATCAAAGTCCAAAAATAATTGAAATATTTTGTATAATAAAAATGACCTGTGCATTTTATTTAAAAGTGAGATAAAGTCGTGCTCCAATGATTCAAGACAACGAACAAAAAGAAAAATTATTATATATTGCCGAACAATGATCGCTATTTTATGATCATAAATAATCCTTTGAAGTCCGAATGATCTTCGTGACTCAGAATTCTGTTCCGTGAAAAGAAATTAGTTGAAAGTATAATATAAATTTTAGATTTGTTACAATAAATACGAACAGTCCCATTACCTTGCATACAAAAAATCTTAACTAATTCAGAATTACTTAAATTATACTCAAAAAATGATAAAAAAACGAAGTAGAATTTATAGCTTTCCACCAACTTTTACCTTGTATTTCATACTTCAATAATTAATCAAAGTTAATTTAAGACAAAAATTTAAAAGAATACTTGGGATTTGAACTTTTTCATTATTAAATTTTAATTACGTCAGAAACCTTGTTTGTTTTGAATGATAAAAATATTTCTCTAGCATCTTTAGCACCTCTAACCATGTTCAACAAGAATAGAAATAAGCAAAATAGAAAGTAATAATAAAACAATCGAGTAATATGAAATTTTAAGAATTATAAAAAGAAATTAAATATAAACGGCATAACAAATTAGCAATCCCTTTTCATTCATCTTCTCCATGCATGTATTCCTGAAATCAATGCAACCGTTTAAATATTTCAGTGCAAAGTTTGATTCCGATTGTTTTATCACGCCAAGATTGTATCATACATTCAAACTGTTGATTATCAAATATAATTATCGTTACCAATGTTTAAAAATTAGCTTTATATAAATAAATAAAGCAAACTGGAAATCGGCCGCTGTTATTCTTCCTATAAGCACGAATATGCTAAGAGCACATCATACAATAAAAGAATTTTCAATTTCATTACTTTTCTTTTCACAAATGTCTTTAAGCCAAGGTGACTGCGTGCTTTGTTAGCTTACATGATCAGAATAATTCGACGAACCGATAAATTTAAAGAAATTTGTTGCATATTATTTAACCAAGATGAAGATATAATATTCTTCGAAAAACGTAACATCAATAGGCTACCTGTTAACCATACGTAAAGTTAGACAGAAAAATAATAGTTATTAGCATTTAAACAATCATGCCTACATAATTAACTAAAAAAAATTGCCCTCCAACGTAGTTCCTAGAATTCAATTAATTCTCAAAGGATTCTTGACAAGTGTACCTCTCCTCAAACGAGGCTCGTCCTTTATCTCCCCTGACAGACGCTCACTCCTAGACGAAAGGAAAGAAACAGCGAGAGCCAAATGGCACGCCTTATTGAGCAGATTTGGATCGCTTATCGTTTTCATTAGCGCAGATGAAAAAAATCGCAGATAAGTGTCTCCTGTGAAAAAGAAACGAGGAGAAAAGGGGAAGGAAGAAGCGCACGGACTCGGCGCATTGTTTATCGCGATTAGGAGTGGGAGGATGCAGGCCGCCGGCATAAATCATTTCCGGTCGATGCGTCGATCCCGTCTAGCGTCACTGCTCGGCCAAGAGCTTCGAGCGTTCGAGCGAACGAGCGAGCAAGCGGTTACGTGTCTCGAAGATGCTATCGTGTCCAGATACCGGAGGAGCCGACCGCAGCGGCAGCGGGCGAGCTCCATTACATAAGTTTTCCCAGCACAATGGACTCCCCCTTTGCCGGTCGGCGATGCTACCCGAGCGAGAGAGAGAGAGAGAGCGAGAGAGAGAGAGAGAGCGAGAGCGAGAGAGAGAGAGAGAGATCCATTAAATCCTTATGCAAATACCCCAGGAGAGAGGAGGAGAGAACAATGCTTCTTCCCGGACACGTCCCTCATCGAAATGCTCGAAAAAGTACACCCACCCTTGTCTACGTTATGTATATCCCCTTTTCCCTAATGTAGCCACGTCTTCCAGTATGTGCGTGCTTGCGAGTGTGTGTTTACACGAGCGGATTCTGCCTCTTCCTTTCTCACCGTGCGAGCGATGCGTCCACCGTTGCTTTGCTCCTTTTTAACCCCACCTTGATGAATAGCGACTTCTGCTTAGAGCTGATCTTGGGAATCCGAGCTGAATATATTCAGCAAACAATGATGCTTCTGAGGGTTCGCATTTTTACTTGAGTTTTTTTTTTGGAACGGACTGTAGAGAGGAAGATTTCAAAAGGAAGCAAGGCTTTTTAAGGGAATATGAAATCAATAAATTAGGTAGCGTCGATGGTTAGCCATCCAGACGATTAAGAAACTGTATGGTTTTGGTTCTGATGTTTGAAATAATTATAACATGGGCAACAACTCGATTACACGACTAGAAATCGAGAAAACAATAAGTTCTAGGCTTATGGTAGTAAGGTTTCATTTCATACATTTCGTACTAATAGTCGGAAAATATTTGCAAATTTTATTATATACGCGACTGAATCTAAACATTCATCTGCATATCCGTGTAATTGACATTTTAACGTTAATACTTCAAATCGTCTTTTTGCTCAATTGCATTTAAGAGCGAGATATACTTATAATTATCGTTTTTCGAATACAGCTTTATCTGGCTGCATAAAATTACGTTCACTATAAATTTATAACAAGTCTGCAATAAAAACTGCTTTATCAGAGCTAAGACCGAATTGCAATTAGTTCAAGGCTTATATATATTTTTTTGAGCCTCAACCGGCGGAAGAGATCTACCATAAAATATAGAATAAAATTTCTAAATTTGAATATGTGTAACATAATAAACTTGCCCACAGATGATGTGGAAGTACACGGACAATAAATTTTACGCGAATAAGCTGGTTTAGAGAAATTTGACCGAAAACGCCGTGTAAGATTAGCTTGATAACTTTTCACTTTCTGGAGCATAAGCTTTGTGGATCGTTGAAAATTACGAATTTAAATAAGAATTGAAAAAATTGGGAAACTTTAAATAACGAAGTTGTCTCTAGATACAACGAATGCTTAAACAACATTTTATGAAATTTTATGTCGATGAATAGCAAGATAATAGATTAAAGAAATAATATTAAAAATATTTATAATACCAACGCGAAAGAAATTGAAAATATTTTTTTTTTATAATATCTTTTTTTTCCCTTAAAAATATATTTTTAAGTAATGCGACGTTCTAATTAAAAATTCTATTCGAGCTAAAGTTTTACATATATTTATATTGCTCGACTGATTTTCATCTTACAAATAAATTTGTGCATTTACTCACTTAATTACAAAAGTGGCGTATCTAAATTTGCAATGACGACAAGGAACAACAATAATAGTTAACGTTTATTTTTTCGGTATTTTACATCTCGTGCTTTGAATATTTCCAATGAATTGACGTCGTTAACATCGGACTATTATTAAAATATTATTGAAAAGGCATCGAATAGTGAGACAGAGTAAATCTTAAGAAATAAAGTATCTCTTTACATTCCAACGATGATAGTTGTAAGCGTACAATTATTTGGTACAATTTCACGATGTGAAACACAAACTTTACTCGACAAATAAAATTCATTAATAACCATCGCGACATACCTATAGACGTATAATTATTTTCAAATTAGCTGACATTTCTATTGAAACTAGGAACGGAATAAGAATTATTTTCCAATTTAATCATCGAGCCCAAAATACGGCACTGATCATCAATATACGAGAACTCGATTGTGTCTCACTACGAAGGCACCGTGCGTATAAAAGCGACAAAGAACTCGCGTACAGCGTAATTACACGGACGTCTCAATTAAGGATAAGGAAAGGATCGAGCGTCACCTGTGTTACGTAATGTCCTGGAAGGGGAATCATTGAAAAGTATAAGAACTCGGCGGTGCGTCAGCATGAGTTCCCTTTGGGCTAAGATCACGGGCAACTGGATTTTACGTTCGCAACGCACGTAATGCAGGTCTTACGAAGCTTAGAGCGCGTGCTTGCGCATACGCAGCCGCGCATTCGAAAAACCGGCTGGTCGACTCCCTTTTGACTTTAAAAAAGCACCTCCTTAGCTGCTCGCCTAACGATCGACTCTGCGCGAGCCTCTCGCCGTGAAATTTATCGATCGATCGGTTCGCGCGATCCGTAGGAGCACTTGGACGTACCGGCAGCTGTGGTCGGCGAATCCGGCGACGAGTACGTCGAAAGAGTAAAACAAATCTTTCACTTCTATCGCGCTCTCTGACGCAGAGTTTCGGATTAGCGAGTCGTAGGTAGGTATCCGTGCGACTAGTGTGTGCAAGAGTCGAGCGGTAGTCTCTGGAGAATGGAGAGCCCAGCGAAAGAGAGAGAGAGAGAGAGAGAGAGAGAGAGAGAGGAAAAGGTAAACGCAACGCTAGGTCGTAGCCCTACGAGAGGGGAGATCACGATCAAGATCATTGACTCCTGACGAATGTAAAACGAGGCGAGCGAGAGGAGTCGTGTTTCTATGGATGTATGGATATACGGATATATATATATATATATATCGGGCGCGCGTGTGCATGCGTATGGCTATGCGTGTACGCTTTAAAATTTCTAGAGCATAAACTTTTGTAACCAATTAAGCTATATTCGCTCTGCGAGGAGAATATATTCAAATTAAAATGGGCTTCTGCTTCGGCTGAATAGCTCTTGTAACTATATCTGCCGGAGGGAAAAATTCCTATTTAATTAGAGCACAACGATAGATTGAATCATCGTGTACAAGGTTACGTTTGTAATCATAATTTTACGCATGTTTTCGAGTTGAAACTTATATAAGGCATCTATGAACCTTATCAATGAACACGTTTTTAACAATATACTATTTATACAATGTTATTTACTTTAAGTTAATAAATACGTAACTAACTTGTTGAAATTCAAAGTACAATTACGTTACACAAACAAGCTTAAAACACAGTCGCTTTAAGCTTTTGGTTAGACGAGTACGCAAAATTATTTATTGTATATTAAATAAAGGAGAAGTAGATTAGGATTAAAGTAAACTTTCCTTATGCTTCTGAAACTGACTTATTATTTATTAGTAAGGATATCTTTATCACTTATTCACTGATAGATGAAATACTTTATTAGAATGAAAGTTTAGTTCAACGAGGATCGCCGCATAATAGGTTTCGGTAAAAATCTACAGTTCAATCTAACAAGAAGGACGTATCACTTTAAACGTATTATGTGATTACAGATGCATTATCTGAGACCGATTTCCCCCTATTGTACAAGTATCGCTGTGATAAATACAAGAGAGAGAGAGAGAGAGAGAGAGAGAGAGAACCACCATTATAGCATTCCGCTTAAAATATAGCGTAGTTGCATATGTGCACGGGAAAATGCCGATGGGTAACCGGCCTGAGTTTCTTATTCGGATGTAAAATCGAGAAGGATAGTTGATGGGAAAAGATACACGCAAGAGCTTGAGATCGGATGGATGCCTTTTGCTGTTTGTACATTGGTGGAGTCGATGATGCGAGTAACGCGATGTGCATAATGCTGCAAGCGGCGCTATCTGGTGGTAAATGAAGAAACCAAATAGACTCTAAACACTTATACGGGATTTTAAATGAAACATTTATTCCTGATTTGTGACAAATTAAATTGCCAACTAAATACATTATATCCACACTGTGTATTAACTTTGTAAAAGCGTATTTAATATTCGTCGAGCTAAGCTCTTATCTTGCATTTATATAATTATAAAGCTCACTTTATTCTCGAATCAGCTGATTAAATGTACATAGAACTGACGTTCTGATTACGTAGTGTGAATAAGTTTATTTCATACCGAAGCTAACACTCGTGTATCTTGAATATTTTATTTTTATGATTAAGCTGATAAACAACCAAGAAATATTGTACTCTCTTGTCGTAAAATCTTGCATTGTCACATTAATGGTTATATCACGTAATTGTATACAACTTAGAAGATGATGACTGAGTAAACTTTTTATGATACAGTCTCTGCGATTACTCGTTAAAAAATTATTGCTTATCATTATTACTGGGAGGACATTGTTTGTTGTTTTACACTTTTTTTCTAGGTTATCGCAGAGTAGACTTGCAACTATTATCTAATACAACCGTCAATGTAACAGTTGACAAAAATGCCTCAGTTTCTATCGCAATCGTTTTTTCTATTTCTAAAGCTATCGAATAATTGAAAGTGAGGTTGTTTACGTCATTGTTTGGATCGAAGCGAACGTATTTTCATTCCCCTGCTATTTTTTATATTAAAACGCAACGAGGACGTTGAGAAAGGCAGACGAAACGGTAAATTTAAGTAGCAAAAGGAATAAATTCTACGGGACTAATTAATTTTCTTCGATAACAGTTGATTTAGAATACATATTTAAAGATGAAATAATACGCATCCAATCTTATTGATATTTATGCATTCAACTTTTAAGTAGAGTAACCATTAGTCTGTCCGAATGTCTGTTAAAATTAATAGCTTGGAAATGACGTAAAATAATTTATAATACGATATAAAATGCATGGAAATAATGGAGATTACGAATCAATTTTGAAATTACTTAATATTTCTAGGCATCGGCTTGGGCAAAACAACACCTACATCCTAGATCGACCTCCTTGAAAGAGTACCCGTGTTATTAAAGAAAAGGACCACCGTTTTATCGTCGAGCTCTTAGTTAAATAAACACGGAAATTAAACGCGAGCTCCATCTGGCACGCAAGAGAGACATTAAAAATTCACGCGAGTTTTAATTCGAGAAACGAGATGCCGTCTCGCCTTCTAGTGTCGTCTTCATTTCGTCCGAGTGCGTGTACGCGTCTCTGCCGACGCTTTGAGCGCAATTAATTTAATGGACTCTTAAGTTCCTCTCGACAAGCGAAGACGAAAATTATACGTGGCCGTTCTCTCTCTCTCTCTCTCTCTCTCTCTCTCTCTCTCTCTCTGTCTTTCACACGCACGTAACACACGCGCGCACATCTACTGGCACTACACCTATGCCGATTAAAAGAATTCCGACTACGTAATCGATGCTCAAAGTCGACGACCTTGGACGAGGCAGCAGGTCCAGTGAGATACACACGCGAGAGAGGAAGGTCAAGGCTATGCGTCACGCACGGACACCGGCATCGAAATCACCCGACTCCCCCACAACGCAATACACCTAGAGGAGGGGAGCATCGATACGAGGTTTTTTACCGAATGCCGATTGTCGAGGCTTCGCACTTGAGTCAAGTAATATTCCGAGTTGCCAATTTCAGAAATGGAATTCGCCAGTTGTAAACACATTATAATTGTCGAAAAATCGTCTCCTGTCATTTCACACTAATATTCGCTCTTTAGGTCTTGTAAAAATATTATCATTTCCTTTGCTCGTACAAGTTATAACTTTTGAAGTCTCTTCTTATTGCAGGCGCCTTTACTGTTCTTTTCAATGTTTACTGTAATGAGTAATTAATTTGATTTCAGGATACTTGTGTTTGCCGACACGTACAGTCTAACAAGGAGTAAAACTAGTTTTCGACCTTCGCACCGTTATGAATAACAATTTCAGGTTTTAAGCGTTAAACTCTCTCTCTCTCTCTCTCTCTCTCACTCTCTCTCTCTCTCTCTCTCTCGCTTGAACAAATATCTTTATAATTTCTAATTTCCAATTTACCTACCGAGGTAGAATTTATAAACGCACACTGTTAATGTGCGTATTAAAATTACAAGTCTACGAATGTAATTTGATGTCACGCTTTACTTGTACACTTTAATACGCTTGTAACAGTGCATTTTAAGAAATTAATATAGCTCGCAATACCTTACAAGGTTACGCATCTTTTTTTCAATGCCAATTCATTTTGTTTGTTAACAAAGACTTTTCAAGTTAAGTCCTCGTTAAGCTACGAGGACCACCATAGTATTACTTAATTATTCATTATGTCGCTTCATATTCTAACTTTTGATGCGGATCTTAGCTAATAAGTACGTAGCTTAGAAAATTAATTAGGTACATCTTCTGAGCTGAAATTTAATTAAAAAACCCGATAAAATGTATTTGTCTCTTGAAAAAGGGAACACATTTGTAATTGAAGCTTCGCAGGGAGAAATTTTTGTGCACGTGTGTGCACCTAGAGCTGATAGTCCATTCCTATTTATAACTTCTGGAAAGAGATAATAAAAAAAAGTCTTGAAAAATTTCTAGCAAGATTTAAAAAGTGAAGCGCAGGAGAAGAGGAAGAAAAGAGTCGGAGGCAAAGTACGCAACAAACAGGCTTTGCCTCGTGGCCATACAACAGCCAAACGGCCCATTGTATTCATGATTTCAAGTTACCGCTGGCCCTTTCTTCGCCAAAAAACTCCACCCTTATTCTCGCTAATAATACAGTGCCTATATTTATATATATTTGTATACATATGCATATACATATACATATACATATACATATACATATACATATACATATACATATACATATACATATACATATACATATACATATACATGTACATATACATATATATATATATATATATTTCGTTCTCTCTTGCTTTCTTTCCCTTTAGCTACCCACGCGAAGAGGCATGCACACGTATAATCAGAGTTAACCCTCCAAGGATCACAGCGGCGATGAATCATCCGAAGCAGCGGCACTGCCGGGATTATCTCGTCATATTGTTCAAGCTGAAATTTATGGTCTTATTATTTTGCCGTCTTTGCTCCCCTTTGCACAACCACGCATACACCCACACTATCCACCTACAAACGGCATGGAAACGGCCTTACACTTGCTCGCAAACATAAGAAATACGGACGGATCAAGAGCTACGCTCGTGCTAATACGAAGGCAATGGGAGATAAATGCCGCGCCTCTTCGCGAAAGACTTTACATCTCGTTATTGGAGAATCTTCGAATGGAGACGGAGAGATGGGTAGACAGTTGGAGAGAAAGAGCGAGGGAACGAGAAGATTCACTTGTACTGCAATCCAGTCCATCGAAGAAAATTAAGAGAAGGTAGGTAGTGGCAAGGGAGACCGAGGCAACGGTGGGAGCTTCCTTTGATGCAAGAAAAAGGTAAAAAGAGAGGAAGAAAGTCGCAGTTTCTGTGATGTGCAATTGAAATTTTAAATTAGTTACACTTTTCAATATACGTATGAGGGAAATATCGCAAATAAACTCGCAAAAACTCGCAAATAAGCAAAGTTATCCTTTCCAGGTGGGCGCGAGCACGAACTTTGCGACTGTTTATCGAAGGCACGAGAGTGTGAGTTTTCCGAGTGCAAACTGATCTTAATCGGGAAACGTAATAAATGTGAACTTTTCCACTGGTGTCGTAAGTGGGACTGAATTAAGTAGCGGTTATTCAAATCACATTAGATAGAACGATGTAGCGAAACTTTTTTACTTTTTCCCGAACGACTGCTTACAAAAATTGAATAGACGTGATAAAACATTCGAGATATGCAAATAAATTTCGCGTTGTTCCACAAAGGGACTAAGATACTTCGAAGAATTCGTACCATTTATCTTAAAACCGAATGATATTTCGCTTTGAGAGCTGTAATAACTTTACACTTTAATTTTTTTGAAAACGTGAAATATTTCTTCTACGCATTTTAAACCGAAAGCCGAAAAAATGATCGACCTCGTCTCGCTAAAGGTCTCACAAAATATTATATATTATACACTAGACGGAGTAAACATTAGTTTATTCGATTATTGGATCAATAATTTACTCTTTTCAAAAAATAGATACCAATGACAAATTATCACGAATAAGCTTGACACATTAAAAACTCGATAGTATTTTGCGTTGTATAGCACATGTGCGTTTATTCATAAGCCATTTAAATGCAACGTAAATTTTTTACGAAATGCCTAATGACGCGGAACATGCAACTATTGACCGTTAATACCATAAACGCCATAATACCATATACGCGCAGGCACGAGTTGTTTTAATGCATCGAAATCTTGATGCATTAAAACATCCATGTCTCTATCGAAAGAAATGGTCCCTTAAAGACCGCTCAACACACATATTCGGATCCGCGGGCAATAATAGCCCCTATTTATACGCATACGAGCGACGAATATGAGAATTCTATGCGAATCGAAGCAATGTTTAAATATTGTCGGGCTGTCGACGTACAAGCTCAAAGTCGTATCAGCCGATCAAGCGCGGCGTAAAATATCCGGACAGGCACACGATGTCGTCTTCTTTTTCCGTCGATCGTATAAACTTCAATGTCATCTTGGACGCTATCTTGTTAACTTCGTAACAGGGTCACTCATCAAGTTTCTCCTGGCAGCCGAGAGCAGCGAATCACTCGTTCCCCCAGAGTAGGCGACCTCGGGAAGATTCTATCCGGGACTCGTTCTCGCGTGCACGTAATCCCACCGTCGAGCGACGGCTATGGGTAAGAGGGCGACCGATTTTAATTCGAGACTCGCGATTGGACAAGCGATCGTGCCGCGTGAATCGTAGGACTCGGAATTCACCTGCGCTATTATTTGTTCTCACCGACCGAGCGACAAATCGCTGGCTACTTTGTTTCGGTTATTAACGTCGGTGTGCAATCGTCATCGCATTATTTGCCAGTCGATGCGAGAGCGCGATGAAACCCGTACAACTACTTACGCGCGTCTGGCCTTATACAGAGCCGTTCGAGCGCGGATGCGTCTTGCGCCCGACTGGTCAAACTAATTAATTTATTTGTAAATTTATGCAATAACGATGAGCTATATATTGCCGTTTGGGCGTCTCATTATGTGGAGGATCGTTATACGTGTATGCATAGTAATCGCTAAGAATGTATAAGTAACGTAAGTAATGTTTTGCGTCTTACGCTGTATTTCATGCGATTGCTTTCACGTAATGTTCAAGTTGCACGGAACATAATGAATTTCGCGATATTTTATCTACGAATTGATTTAAAATTATATCGATGCTATTTCTCCAATTTTTCATTGCAACTGTTACGAGTTGCTTACATTATTTCAAAAATCCTGCGATTAATGAAATCTGGAAAATAAAAGTTTGATGCAATCGCTAGATTGATGCCGAATGATTAGCATGGATTTAGTGCCAATATTTAGACTGACCAAAGACTTAACTTATTGTAATTATATAACATACGTACATACATACACGTGTTAACCGTTTCAGCCTTTCGTGTAACGGTATCCGTTACATCGTTAAGCTTAATATTTTGCGATAAAGTCTTCATGCAGAAAATACATTTCATTCGCGTCTTTAGATGAAAGTATTTATATGCTTTAGTTTATTTTATTTAGTAAGAAATTCGTATCTACGAAAGTTATTCTTCAACGTCTTCTCGACATTTGTATCGCTAATGATGATTACTTTATAATATTCGCGTTGAATTAATTTAACATAATTAATTAAAATTCATAAAAACGGCGATAATTCAATAAGTGATTAATGTCTAGGAATTCAAGATATGTAGCAAATGTTGTTTTTATCGAAAAAATACCAGTCCGACGAACGAATGCATTTACGTTTACATTAGTTTCATGCACACTCGAAGAAGTCTCTATTCCTAAAATAAGCTCTCGAAGTTCATAGATAAAACGTGTGTTAAGACATTGATAGAATATATAGAAAATGTGTCAATATACGTTTCGTTTTATAAATGTGAAAAATTTTAAACGAATGCATTTGCAACATTAAAATCTGTATGTTGGTATATTTCATTGTTAGTTTAAACTCTATCGAAAATTAAAAAATTGAATACCGTAATTCTTCGATGAGCTCGAGATAACGGTTAAAGTTCATTTATTAACGCGAGTGTCCTGTACGCGCTCCGTACAAGTAAAGTGTTTTTCAAATGATAATACCTAGATACACTACATCAAGTGAATGTTGTTGTCTTAATTTTCATAAATAAGGCTTTCACTTTTTTTCTACTTATGCTTTATATATGTTCTTTATGCCAAACTGTAGAGTGTAAAATGTTTCCTTATATGCAAAATGTTTTTTAAGTAGAAGGCTTCGTGAAACTTAAAAAAAAAAGTATTTTATCATTCTTTCAACAAATTTGTCCTCGATGCGAAATAATTAATAAACGACAATTATAGATATTCGTTTTTTAAAAATAGATGTCTCTCTTGACACCAGTGACGGGAGGTATTTTTCTCTAAACAAAGGAATTCCATTGATTAATGTTCACTCCTTATTTATAAATTGAATAAATTCATCCAACGAAGAATTTATCTCGATATAAATATCGAGGCATGAGTTGAAAAAACTATTGGGAATAAAAAAATTCACGTAGTTGTCGCCTAATCGAAATGCAGTTTCTCCTTGCGGAATAAATTAAAATGAAAATCAAGTTTCTTTACGTTATACCGAAGAAATTACGCTCAATTACAGAAGGATACTCGACAAGACATCGGTTCAACTGAAAACACTAATGACATGAGCAGGTGATTGGTGATGCCGCGTACGCGAGCTTGGCTCCAGGAAATGGTATTACAGCGACTCTTAGCGCGTTAGATTGGTAGGTTCACCATCAACGAAGCGGGCGAGCAGAGACAGCACCAACAGTACCGGCAGGTGGATCTAATGAAAATCGCCCGGTACTGCCGTGCACGTACGCGGAGTGCAGCCCTTCCTCTCTCTTGCGGCGAGCGCACAGATAAGAAAATAAGAGCCCTCTTGCTCAGACCGAGGTTTCTTCTTTCGCCTAGTACGTGCCTACAATTCGCTTCCTCTCTCTCTCTCTCTCTCTCTCTCTCTCTCTCTCTCTCTCTCTATCTCCCTATCCGTCTCCCTCGCTCTCCTACACTTCCAAACGGAACTAATGGACTTCCAGGAAGAGAGTGGCTCATCCGTATACAGCCAACGCAGCGAAGGTCGAGTAGCGTCGACGTATATACACATTCGCCTAAGCTCTAAGATCGCTAGGTGCTGTGGTAGACCGTCAGTCCTGCTGTTCTACAAGAAGTTGAGAATGAGAGAGAGAGAGAGAGAGAGAGAGATTTACGAGGAGTCCACCTGCCTCGGAATGCCCGCGCACTTATACAATGGACCGTGGCTCGTAAATTGGATCGATGCACAGATGCTGCTGCTACTTTCTACGTTACTCCCGCGCATGCGCGCGAGTTCGATCACCTGCCGATTTTCACTACCTCGCATCCTCTTCTCCCGTGCGTGTCCCGCGAGCGCGTACCTGAAAAGTACAGCCGAGGAGGTGAACGTTCGGATAAGGAGCAGGAGAACGAGGACGTGGAGAACCGCCGTAGCTGTACATAAGAGTTGCGCAACACGTAGTGCACGAGCGAGCGCGAAAAGAGTCGCCCGACGAAAAGGAGAAGGGAGAGTAGTTAATGTATTGTTGGCGCACTTCGTGCAGGGAGTCTAAGAGAGAAAAAAGTCTTGCACGCGAGGGCCGTTGGGGGATAAGGCAAATTCTTCAACGCTAATAGCGAATTTCCTTGAATTGTACTCCCGGCGCGGGCAAATGGTCTGGCCAACTTCTGCTTCATTCTGCACGCAAGCGAGGCCTATGCAAATGGGATTTTAAACGCAATCTGCGATGACTAATTATGTGGAAGATGGCGTACTTTACCACCGAGACGACAAAAGTTCTGCTCCGCCGTAGTCAAGTATTTTGAATGCAGTAGTGGCGCCTTTTCCAAAATGATCGCGTTTAGTCGTACGAATTAGAGTGGATGAAAAATTTCCTATGCAGCAGGTGCACTATTGTATTACCAATAGAGAACCTAACTGTACCGCACTTGTACAAAATTATGCATTCGTTAATCGTAAATTTTCGTGCACACCATTCGATTCGAAGTTTCTCTTGTTTTATATGATTTGAATTCTTCGATTGAATACCACGAGCGAAAATTCACTCATATATTGATCGTATGAAAATACCGAAAGAAGTATTATTTATCAAACGTTGAATTAAATATTTTTCAATACGTAATAAATATAGATTTCTTCGTATCTCAATATTTTCTAAACGCTTTTCCTTTAATTATTCATATAAATTTTACTTCATAATAAATTAACACCTCGCATCAACATTTCTAAGCTGTAAATCTGTCTTTATGTTTAATTTTAATAAAGATCGGTTATTTTTAATGAAAGTATGTATTGCATTAGAATTAAGTAGTCGCAACAGATTTATCAGAATATGTATCATACTCGTTGAATCCTTGTGAATTTCGAAATAGAAATGTTAACGAGGGAATCTATTGATTTACAAACGAAAGATAACGTTTGAAACAAAGTTTTATTCCCGATCGTAGACGTTTTTAAAAACTATACTAAAAGAGACTTTGTTTCTAGAAACGAGTGATAAGTCAATTGCAGAAATAAAGTGCATCATTCATAAATCAAGTTACCCTCATTTTTGACAATAGCTTACCACTACGAAATTCGTCACAGTTTAGCTTGCATGAGTAAACGTAATTAGTGTAAAACATTAGAAAACGGAGCCGAAGCCTTAAAAGCGAACGTCCTGTCGCCGTCGCGCCATCCAGTGTCCGAGTATCGCCGGTGACGCCGGTAAGGCTAATTGATCGGCATCGCGCTCGCGCTTCCCTTCGCTCCCTGGTTTCGAGTGAAGAAGACGAAGAACTTACCACTCTCTCTTTTTCTTTCTCCTTTCTTTCTTGGCAGAAGCAAAAGCACCGTCTTAGACGTTCGGCACACGGGATTCTTGCCAGCCAGATCAGAAGGAGCGCGAGCGAGCGAGCTAGGAGCGACGGGGGCGGGAGGGAGGGGTGTGTGTGTGTGTGTGTGAGAGAGAACTCTTCTGGAAACGTGTGACGTTGGGGAAACGTCAAGACTTGATTTAGAGGCGGCTTCCCCCGTTCGCGAAGGAATCGGCGGAAAGGGGGAAAAACGTGAAGCGGCAGGAAAGAGGAGAAGTAGCGAGATGCAGAAAAAGGCAAAAAGACGAAGGGAGGAACGAACGGAGAAATACTCGGTGCACGAGAGAGAGAGAGAGAGAGAGAGAGAGAGAGAGAGAGAGAGAGAGAGCACATACCTCGCTCGCTCGGATTGCCACTTGCACCACATACACGAAGAGAAGAGCGAGTCTTGCCGCTACTTCTTTTGGTCCTGTGTGAGCTAGAGAGAAGAGAGGAATTTCGCTCGAGTCCGAGAAATAGCCATATGTAATTGCACGGAGCGTAAGCGGGTGCTAGCGGCGATTTTCCTCGGGGAAACGACATTAAAAGCGAAAATTTTACCATTAGAGGGTACGGTGCGTTCTCGAAGAACGAAGGCGTTGTTGAGTCATGCCGAGGCGACTTCGAGTAGAAAACGTCGTCGTTCTATTCAACGCTTTCTGATCCTTCGATTTTCATCTGCAGGAGGTTAAACATTTTTCAGAGCATTGGCTCCACTTCTCATTGAAATCCTGAGCGTATTCGGATAATACTCGTTATCTTTAGAGGCAAGGTGCTTCGAATGTCCAACGATACCGATAGAGCGGCCTTAAGTAAGAATATTTGGCCGCGAACCTTTTATGAAGTACCGAAATTTTTAATTTCGCGATTTAAAGTATCCGTATTCGAATATTGCATAACTACAAAAACGGCGATATTGAAAATCACTATTAGTAATATAAATATTGTTCCGTACAATACAATAAATATGCTCATTTATACGCTTAGAATTCGCGAATGTATTTCACTCGAGCGACTGGTGCTGTTTCTTGCAAAAGTCCCATGAAAATTTTACATTTCCAATTTACCAAAGTTTTTCAACAAACTTTCAAATGACTGAAAATTATCGATTTGACGATAGATATCATAGTCATCTCTTCGAGTGAAGCGCAGGCGAAAGTGCTACGATTGCGACACGAATACCTACCAAACGGTTCTAAAGTGGCCCTTAATAAGTAAGAAAACAATTAAGAAAAAGTCTCCGAGTCCGAACAGGCGCCACGTGAAATAAGTGCATCAAAAGTGCCGATGAAAGTTCGACTTCATTGACACGTTGCTGTACCTTCTTAACCGAAGTTACGAGAGTTAGAAGACGCTTAGGCTTTGTAACGTCGGCTTTGTCCGGTACCGCCCGATAACCCCTGCGTACGTACATTTCTCGCGATGTTTCATTCATTGGTGCGCCGCAGGGTGTGCAAAGCGCGCAAGAAGAAGATGATAGGCCTCGCCGCTGCACTTACGTGCATATTTATGCGTGTGCGTGCGTGCGAGTGCACTGGTACGTACGGCTTCATGGGCCGCTGGCTTTCCCTCTCCCACTCTCTCGTGCTAGTTGTTGCGCGCCTAGGTTATAGACCCTACGTAATACTCGCATAGTAGGTAGTATCTCCTCTTATTGCTGCTGCTGCCAGGTCTTCTCGCTCTAAGGCAGCGGAGAACTGACGAGCTCGGAGAACTCACGTTCGGAAGAAGGTTGCCGGGAAAGAGGGCGGGAGGAAGAGGAGGCGAGTCAAACCGATATCTCGCGCGCACATGGCCGATGGGTTAGACGAACTCCACGCTTTAGAATTTTCTGCCAGATGAGGCCGATGCGCCGCGCAAAAAATCGCGGTGAGCTGTTAGAGGATGCGGCTGGCAGAGCGGCTTCGGAGAATCACGTATCCTGCAAAAATAATGCGATTCAAGGCATTTCAGAAGCGCGTTACGTTTTTCCGTCTTAAGGATGACTGTTTTTTTTTTAAGATGGCGGCGACATTGTACAAATTTTGTTGAATATTCAGAGACAAAAACATTTCTTCAACTAAAGCTCGTTGAAGAACTTCCACCTTAGTTATTGTCGATCGGATATTAGACTTAAGAAATGCTGTAATTTTTTTGGCTTTTAAGCACATAGCATTAAGCACTTCGTACGTAATTTGATGTTCGTTTATGATCAGGAATTGCTTTAATCAAGATGTAGTTATCGAATGAAAGTGCTTGTCAATTCGCTTTACTTATCTATAATGAATGAGCTTTCATTATTGCGTGCATTACTCGACTGATAACTTGATATCGATCTAGTGATCATTAGCATTTTATTATTATTGTCTTTGTTTGCTCTAGCGTATCGAGTCAAAAATCAACGACAGAATTACAAAATTAAGCGAATGCAAAATCAATTACTATTTCTTAAACGTTTGAAAATAGATATCGAAAATATTGTTTTATGAGGTACAATATAGAGTGGAGCATTGTTTTTAAAACGTTTTTATTATTAATAATTTGCTACTGATTATTTTCAAGGCACGCTCTCTTTGTCTGTATCAGTAATTTCTTAATTAATGAAGTATAAAAGAAGGGATTGTATTAATCCAAACTGTAGCATTAGTTGTTGTGTTTGCTATATAAACCAAAGAAATTCACATTATTGAAAGGTTAATAAAACTGTAGAACTATGTGCATTACTAAGTGTTTCTTAATAGCTTTTGAACGTCTAGTCAATTAGATAAATATAAACACTTATTTAAAATACCGATGGTTAAAATAAGCGATGTTCTACCTTCGGATGATCGTTCAAATACGGAATGATGACAATTTCAAATTATAATACTTCAAAAAAGTTTTAAGTACTTGTTCTGCTTATCTATCGATTTCATAAAATGATTTAAGGAAAATGCTATCCGTAAAAATTTAAAGGATAACGCTGGTTCAAAAAGACAGTATAGGGATTGTATGTACTTTAAAAATTATCAAGATTGTTATCATAATTACGTTAATAAGAAAATTATTAATTAGAATGATTTGTCAACATTTGAAAAACATCGATGAAGTTATATTAATAGCTTGTAATGATTACGAGTATCTTTAAAGATGTTTGGAATAATTGAAATTGAAAAAACATCAAATTCTTCCATTGAAAGTTTATTACATTTATAATACTGAATATCAATCATGAATGGATAAAAGATAAACAAGTTTAAAACTTTTCTTTTAATACATACCGTATTTAAATATCATTAATATTCATGTAGATCTGTTTCATTCGGACTCGCGCGTATTCGTACATAAATTTAATCAGTAACGTAAAAATCAATTTTGACTAATAAATTTAATATTTATCGATGATATATGTAATATTATTGATAAAACACCATTTAAGAAAAAATTAGAAATGTATTTTATTGCTATAAACTAGATGTTGAAGATCATTAATACCGTTAAGAAAATGGTGAAAGTTTAATGATAAAGTGAGTCCTAATAGACAAACTAGTCTATATTAAACTATTTAATTTATTAAACATAAAGTATCGCTATCTTTTACTGTGACAGCCATTCCATTAACAAGTGCTTTCATTGAAAGTAATATGTTGATAAAAATTCCTGAACTGTATAGAATACTTATCCTTATAAAAACAGTATTCATAAAATATCAAGCAATGTAATTAATTTAAAAAGCTATGATAGTCTTGAACTAAGAAGTCGAAAATGCGTTTAATTACTTGGAATACGACGTAAAATTGCAACTTAACGGGAATTTATGTTTCAAAATTATCGTGTCAAATGCAAATAAAATCCAGTAAACTGTTACTCCTATAAAATGCACTGTAGAATTTCAAATCATTTATGAAAAGAAATTAAATTTCACAAATTAATTTAATAACACCTTAGAACCTAATGACATAATATTTGCATCTTTAACAGTACTTATAATTAAATCATACGCAAAGTTACTGGTTTTTAACTTGAACAGAAATTAAAGTATATGGACTCGTATAAATTTATGCACCTAGGAAAGTTCATATGTTACCAGTAAATCTAGGAAATTTTAAATTATTTTAGTAAATAAATAATTTATTTACTTTTTGAAGTAACATTTTGTGTGGATAACAGTTTTGGTAAAACACTAACAAAGTAGTTAGTTTACAATACATTAAGAATTATATATCTAATTTTTATTTTCATTTCGAGTTAAGCAAGATAATAATATTTTTAAACTTTAAATTTTCTTTCAAATCATTACTAAACCTAATTTTTTACCTCTGTACTACGTACAAACACTAATATGACTTTTCCTTCGTGAATCTAAATTTAATGAAAAATTTTGAAATTTCTAAATCTGAGAATTAAATCTATTTACAAATATGAAAAACTGATTAGAATATTCTACGTTAAGGTAAATTCAATAATGATAATATAGAACAACTTAGCTTTCATTTGAATCGATACTAATTTTTATGCAAACAAAAGATTTTAATAATATAAATTTCAAAACTTAAATATCAATGACTTTATTCTTTTTCCTCTACAGAACCTTACAAATTTGAGCCAATGTATGAATTCAACGCAATAATTGAATTGAAATATTAGGCTACTATGATCTTTAAGTGTGAGCAATAATTACACATTGAATAGTAGAATTTCGTAAATACCCATCTAGTCGAATTATATCTCTTTAAATCGATTATTAATTCAGAACGTCGGCACAACATAATTAAAAATCTTGTCCATTTTCTCGTTTTTTAAATGTATTCTTAATGTACAGCTATGTCTTCTCAGTTTTGAATGTCGGTTCACACACTTTGTGGGATTGTCTGCATTAAATATTCTGTTTAACAGGTACAACGATGTAAACATGAAATAGTACGCTTCTTTCTATCGTTCACTCACAATAATGATGATTCATACGATTCATTTACTATTATCCAATCGTGATTGATTCATCGTTTTATTAATTTTCTCAATCTACACTCGTTACACACAGGATGAAGATGACGATGACCTCGTCGATCGAATCCGCGCTTCATTAACGGTGCTGCTGCATAACACTCGCATTATATCTCCTGGATTATAACGTCGCGGTTGGAGAGATAATAAGATCGCCATACTATCTTTTCTTACAGTTTTTATTACCAGTATTACCATTATTACCATTGAGCCGTTTGTCGATCCGCCAGCATTTTGCAAGGTATCTCATTTCGAGAGGCGAGATTGGACCGTCAAGCAACTATAAAAAAGAGGTAAATCTATGAATCGTCTCTATAAATATTTCCTATCTCATTTTTCGAGCCGTTCGTTTAGTGTTACCCCTTCTCTCCCACTTTCCACTTTCGCTGTATCTCTGTCTTCCTTCTTTTCGAGCAGAAAACTAAAGGTATGATTTCAATCTTCGCCACGTTGCAGTAGCGTTCCAGCCGCATTTTCATATCGCATTGTCCCATCGACTACCTATCAGACGCAAGAATGGAGAATAATGCCAAAAGAGAGATAGGGAGGGAGAGAGAGAGAGAGAGAGAGAGAGAGAGAGAGAGAGAACTCGGTGTAGCCCGAAGGTTCTTTTCCTTACATATAGGAATAATTACTTTTGTACATCTGCATGTGCGTGTATTTCCCGCGCAAGTATAATTGCACGTAACAGCTCTCGTATATATCCACATCACACATGAGCACGCGAGGGTATTCCTATCGTAATCGAAGGAGCTACTCTGGGATGTATCCAACAGTTTTTACCAATTACTGTGATGTTTTGCGCTCTACCCGGAGAGAGTTTACGGATTCTCAGTAATATGCATTTCACTTACTCGCACAGATTTAGTAACATTTTAAGCAATTGCGAAAGGTTATAGAAAGATGTGCACTTAATGCATGAATCAGTGGAATCGGATAAATAATTACGGATGTCTTTAATATATCTTTGAATTACAACGGAGAGTTTGTTTGGTAATAGATTCATATCTAGAATGCACAATTTTTATCTAAATAGAACTAGAATCAGTATAAACTCGTATGCGTAAACGTAGATAAATGATTATTCGAGTACAGTATCCGATCAAAAGCATCACTGCTTATTTAGAGATGTAAGAAAATGTCATTCACGTTTCTTTTCTTCATTCGTCATTCGCGATGAGCGATGGAACAAAATTCAAAATATATAGAACTAAGGCGTGCATATATATTTTGGCAATGGATTTATGTGTCAGATACATTAGGAAAAAGTAACTTTTTACGTCAAAGTCCGCAGAAGTTACTCTTTTTACGCAGAAAGTCGGTCACGCTTCGACTCGCTGTAATATATAAGACAAATGAAGTGAAACCTTCATCGATATCTAAAAGCACTTTCAATACATTTTACACCCAATTGATCACGCGCTAGTACTTCTTACGTTCCAGCGTCTTATCGAGTGCGGTGCTTACGTATTGCTACACATCCCATTTTCACTACTTAGATGTTCTCACAGAATTATGCTCTCTTGCTCTCTCGAATCCGAGGCTCGAATATCCATTTATCTATTTATATAGCTTGCAGAGGTGGCCCCAAGGGCTTAGGCTTTTACGCTCGCCTCGTCCACTTGTATCGTACTTGGTTACCCCTGTACCCCTGTACCCCTCCTGACCATCCTAGTCCACCAGTCACGTTTTCCTTTTCCGAACAGCGAAACCATTTTACCGGCTGGTAACGCATTCGCAAGATAAAAAAAATGCGCTTTGTGTAAAGCGCCCCTCATAAGGCACCCACGCACATGCGATTCTCTCGCTGATTCTCTTTCCACTGCGCCCGCGCAACCTCATGTCATTAGAACTGTAGTCGCGTTTTTCAGCACACGAGATCAGATTATTCATTCATCCTCACTGCGCTTGATTTTCAGTCATACGCGTCTGCGCGAAAACGAAGATTCTTTCTCTCGGGTTGTTTCAAATCAATTGCTGTCGGCCGACGACATGGCGCTTCAGCTTATGTAGTTACCAACCCTCGATACGACGTGCATGTGCACGTACGTGTAGTGGCAGTCCATAGCGCTCCATCGCTATGCGCGGTCGGTGCTTACCTCGCGAGTATTATGCGCTCGTTTTTTATGCACTTCGCGAATCTGCATACGCTAATGACTTCCTCTCGTCAACCGGACAAATAAAGCAAGCAGCAGTCGGTCGACGTCGCCAATGAGTTTGCCTCTGCGAATACACGAAACTGTAGAGTGTTTTGTTTTTTTCTTTTGTCGGCGATTGAGACGTCACGAGGAGCGAGAATGTTTCTCGATATCTCAGAGGCGTGATTGACGCAATTAGCCTTTAATGTGCGATGTTTGTCTATACCGTGGGATTTTTTCTTCCAAGCGCAGTTCGTCAGTTTGTTTCATTGTAAGTCTGGCTGCGATTAACGTCCATGGTTTTATTAGCTCGTTACGATTGTTCTTTTATGTTGCAAGATGCACTTAGTCCTTCGAGACTCGAAGCTGGACGTATACTTTTTCCACGATGATCAGCGATTCATTTATGTTAATGCTCAACTCTCTGCTGCGAATGTGTCATGATTCTCAAAAATAGAGCACGCGTAATATCTTTGTACCCTTATGTGTAATAAACTTGATTCTACGAGCATTAATCATTTTTTATCTTTCTAATAGTTCAAGTATGGGTGTAAATTTTAAATGCGAAAGAGAATAATTTTTCAAGGTTCCCTACTATTAATAATGCTTAGTAAGTGAAAATTATTACATTTCGGTATTTGTTATCCGAGGGAATATATTTCCACGAACGTACTCATGAGCTCACGTGTGGAATTTTCAGAAAATCCTTTAATACCTTTAACGCCAAGGATTTAACTAGTATTGAAAAAAATGCACGTAATTGAAAATGTTCACGCTTTTTTTTTTTCTTATAATATAATTTAGCGAGTTAATTTGAAAATCAATTTATGGTATTGATGTAACTCCAAAGAAATCGTGAAAATAAACTGGAATTCTTAATATCTTGTTGAGAGAATATTTCTAAGGTTTTCGATTAAGCGATATACATAGAAAAGCACAAATTCTGTTTATTCATTCCTTTATATTTATTGACATTCATTCTCTTTCAATTTTATTTTCTATATTACAGTATTTATTTACATTATCATTCGATTTAAGTGATGAACAAACTTATACAGGCTAATATTAATCGACGTTTCCAAGATATCAAAAAACTTCGAGAGGAAAAAGTAAAATTCCTTGAAGAAAAGAAAATTGACTACTCTGTATACTTCCATAATCGTGTCTACTTGCTTTTTGTACATTCAATGAAGCTTAAAAATTAACTGTAATTTTCGTGTTTTATAAATACAGCATTATTTAAAATAAATTTTAAATTGACATATTCATAACTGTAATCTTCCTCGAAGAACATCCAAAGTAATAACAAGTATTTAATGGAATAACTAACCTTTAGAAAACTACTGTAAACATTGAGCAGAAGATAAAGAAAAATCCTCTTTCTTTTCGGATATTAATATTGTCCCGCATGTTAGCGTATAAAATGCGAAAGATAAAAAAACTCTTTCAATATTTTCTGAGTAAAACATATAGTAAATATGTACATAAAATAGTAAAAGAATAAAACTAACTCTTTATATATTGTTTATGACCATTTCTTATATTCTCTGGAAGTATTTTATACAAAGTTATGGAAATTTTAATAACACGGCGTTGGTTTTGCGAATGAGCTGCTTAATAAAAATAAGCAGGATGCACATTTATCAATTTCTTCGCCTTTAATCATACAACGTTTTCCGAGTATTATTTCTAATACCAGACTGCAATTCTACGGACTCTTTTGTAAATAATAGTTTTTAGAAAATACTAAAGCTCTATTTTTCATCACTGAAGAAAGAGATGTACTCGATTCCATTTTAAACTTGTCAAATGAGAAATTTGGTTGGAAAATGCACCTCAAAAGTTCTCAATTGGAAGTAATTAATGGTAGCAATTAATCAAGCAATTAATCAATCACGTGCATGCATTGATTAAGATATTTTCAAGCAACCTTATTGAAAATATCGAAAAATCATATATTTTCGTGATTCCTTTTTAAATTAAACGGTTTGACGAATGTTAAGTGTTTTTTGAACATACCAATTAGTAAAGAATATTCAACGATGAAAACGGTCCGAAACTTCGACAAAGGATTCGACGAGGGAAAAAGTACAGCTTTCACAGAACTTACGTGTACGTTTGCCGATCTGTGCCGGTTCACCTCCCGACTCCGTAATAATTAATTGAGAAAGGTTGTTAACTGAATGGCATACAAAGCATCGCAGTTCAATCTAACGTGAAAATTGGCCAAACATTGGGAAACGGCGAGGACAAAATTACGACGCTCCACCGTCTCTAGTCCCGCGAGGTAGAGTAATTAATGTCCCGAACGAATGTCCTCTTTGTGCATTATTAATTGTTGTGTTTGAAGTAGAAATGGCGTGTACTTTCGCGCGATCACGGTGAGGACTTTAATGCGAAATGCGCCGACGAGTTGGCCACGGCCGCGGTGCAGCACAAGACAGCGTTCATTAAAGGTAATTACCTTATGCACGTGTGTGCACCCGCTCGCCTGCATTACCACGAGCAATGCTGCCGTCGGGTACTGCGAAAACTCGTTTCTCAAATATGACTCTGCGTGTAGTAATATAGATATTGCGCGATATTTCGTTATTATATTTTGTTAGAGAAATGCACGAGCGCAGCTGTACGACCGCGGGCGGAGTTTCGAGTGCACCAACAAGGATTCCTGCGATTCGCGGGCAGTACTTTGATCTTCAATCCTCGAGCAAAGCGGTACTAAGATCTGAGAGCTTCCTTTTGCGTGCATCATTTTTTTCATTGCACTACGTCGCAAAACAATGACTAGGTTGTCAATGAAGCTGGTGCCCATTTGGTCTCAACAATGAAAGACATCCTATCAAATAATTAAACACCGGATCTGAGAATTAAATGTCGTGTTTCGCGTGAAAAAAATACTCACGCCGTACATTATTCTTCAATCCTCGTTTACTTGAAAATAGCGCGATGCTCTGTTTTACGGTTACTTAACGGATCGATAAAGGTGGGTTTTCCTTTACTGGATACATATTTGAGTTTGACGAAACCTTGACTCAAGCAACTTATTTACTATGTTTGAGAATATTATAAACGATGATAAGAAAATGAATTCTTCTCCAGCTTTTGGATTATATATTTGTGAGAAGGATGGAAGCTTTGCTGACGTCGAAGGCATCAAATTTTGTTATTCAATTCCGAAACGTATAATTTATGACGATAATCTTCAAGATTGATCTAGAACGTCAGGAATTTGTTAGCTTTTAACAAATATTATTCCAAATGATTGTAGCATCGTGTTTTTTCTTTATCTTACGGTGCGATTAGGCAACGAACTCTTCGGTGCGTCTCAGTCTAAGTACAAACAATAAAGTAATATGTTTTAACGCGTGACAAATGCTTTGCTAATAAACCTAAGCACTTTATTTTATTTGCAAAGCTACAAGCAGATGCATCCTCTCGTTAATCAAGGGGACTAAGCTGTTGGCAATAACTTTTAGCAATTTCAAATTCCTGTCTCCGTAGCACTAGAGTCTGAACCCTTTTTAATACAGTGTGTGCAAGTGATGCATAAGTAATGCTCAGGGAATGAGACTGGTTTGTTGAAGGGAAAAAAATAGCCGATGCATATTACGCGGCAAATGTAAATAAAACAGTGCGCTTCATTTTTCTAGTGATACGTTTCATCGCTACGGAAAATCGAGAGGCAAGAGAGTGAATTCCCCTTGGAATTCACATTGCACCCCATTATATTGCAACTGTAACTTTACGCCTCGCTTGTTGCCGTCCTCGCGACGAGACAAAAAATTACAAACCATATTCTCTCGGAAGGCGTTTATAAAGCACGAGAGCCAAACATTAACGCGCGTATAACGAATCGCTAACTTGATTATAGACCAAACAAGCGCAGCTCCCCGTACCGTCGAATCTTTATCGTGTTTGTTCGGCAAAAGCTTTCGTTAACCTCATCGAGAGTATGCGTTTACTTTGATATACGACGATGGCAAGTTTTTCATTGGCCCTTGACTCAACGAGCGAGAACTATATAACTGCTTACGAGTGTGTTAGAGCTCGATGTTAAGAAGGAGACGCGTGTATGGGAGGTGGCGATGGAAAAAAGACAAGTCAAGATTGGACTTTAATAACACGCGGATAAGAAAACCAGTTCTGCACGCAATGATCGATTTCGGGTTTGAATTTCTCGTTCATTCAAGCTAGAGTTGTCTATAGATTAAAATAAAAGGTAATCTCGGGAGATCGTACGAGCCTTAGTAGCCTTAGTATCCTTAGTATCCTTTAATTGAATAATAAATGACTGTATTATTATAGCATTATAGTTTTGTTCGAGAGCAAATATTGGGGATTTTTAAGGCTTTTAGTCAAATGTGAAATTGCATACACTCGCCAGTTTTTGCGAAGATAACGAACGTTTTCTACGATATGAATTTGTTGATTGATCATTATACGACAGCCAATTTAATATTTACTTTTTACCATATCAAGCAATAATAAGGAGAATGCGAAGCAATTTCCGCTATAAAACTGCGGAGATCGTAATCTTGTATACAATTATAATTTTTCTTGAACAATTATAAGCGTTCTCTTCATGAAAGCATCACTATCGTAATGAATTTTCTAATTTTACATTTATGAAAATGGGCAAATTACGCCTAGGGTAACTGAAATTAAATTTCGCAGCATAACATCGTTTTGAAATTACAATATTTATGCCTCATTTGGCGATTGCATGAATACAAAGGCATTTAAAACAAACTTATTTTCATTCGAGAAATAAATCTCTTACATACGTAATAAGAATCAATCGTAAATTTACTTACATACGCCTCATGAAAGTGAGATTCTTTAGGTCATATACATTTTGATAGGCATGGACAAAAACCGCAGCCTTAGTTGCGCATGTGGAAGCTTTAGCGATTCGAATGAATAGTATTTTAGTTCTCACGGTTATTTTATTTATTGCACTATTAATCATTTCAAACGTACTTTTTGTATATTCTTTTTTTTATTTACGTGAGAATTAATTGACAGGAAATTCTTAAATATTTGGCTTTCGATTAATATTACGTTATACGGATAGCAAACTTTTGTTATATTATTGACAAATTGTAGTCGTATTATTTATTTATTATATTAAGATGTACGATGATATAATAAATACGTATACGTACGCGCTCTTATTTTCTTATTCTTTTTCCAATATATTTGTGTGTGTATTTCGAGAAGACCGATAACCTTCGTAATAATCTTTATATTGTCACTATTTAATTAAGAAAAAATAAACGAACCGTATATCGATGCGCTAGTTGCATAAAAGAAAATTTATTTTTCATCATCATTCTCCCTTAATCATTGCGTTAAACTGAATTCAATTAATAAAAAAAGCATTATTAAAAATTACTGGAATCAAACAATTAAAAGCCTGGAATAACTGTAAATAATCTTAGATCCATTTGTTTTAACATTGTGTTTCTTTTGTTGTTCTTGGCATCGATGATGCATGAAATTCCAATGAGATAATTAAACTGCCTCGAAGCATTTATAAGAAATTCTGCGTTTGTATTAATGTGTAGAAGACGTTTCCTGTAATTTCCAGTTTTCACCGCCGCTCGCTACTATTTTTGGATTGAATAAATTTGAATAAGGAACAGGCATTTGAACACTTTACGCGGAAAATAAACGGTAAATGCTAGAGACTAAATTTATTGAAATCAGTAAATACTGCCTAATGCACAATTTATGAAACGGTAAACATTCGAATGTACAAGTGTATATTTTTAGTAATAGAGGAAGGCTCCGGAGTCGATATGGTATATTTGTAAAACTAAGCGTCGTTCTTAAAAACATTTATTACTTGTTTCAGTAAAGTAATTAGTCTAGAATGTACATTCATTCGGTACCGAATGCAGCGCGTACTTACAAATTAGAGAAGTTTTTCGTTAGCTAATAAGAAATAATTTTTAAAACGCTGTTTTTACAGTCTGTAAGAAAATGAAATTTCAGAACGTAATCATTATTTTCATGTTTAAAGTTTATTTTTTCAAATGTCAAAGCTTACCGTATTAGATACGATTATAAAATACAAGCTTATAAGAAAACAGATATAAAGGAAGCTATCCTACTTATCCTCATAAAGGAATTTACGAATTTTATATACCTTTGAATAACGCAAAGAGTTTATTAATTGTAAGAATTTACCGATCACTTAATTAAAGAAGACTATCATAATTTCTAAAATGGAACTTCGGTATACGTGAGAGTTGTCAAACACGGTAGAAGTAACAACATAATATAAATTTATTTTCCAACAACAAAATGCCAGATACTATTTTTTTTTAAATAATACAATTATGTAATAACATTATACTCTGACTAAAAAATACTTTAGTGACTCTTGAGAACATCTACAATTAGAGTCTGGTCTACAGCACTACAAAAGATTCGTGCAAGTTAAAGTCTTGGGTACTTTAATCGTAGCCATGCAAGAGTTCTAAAAACAGGTGGAGATCGAGAGAGAGAGAGAGAGAGAGAGAGAGAGAGAGAGAGAGAGACCACATTCTCGCGCCCCTCGGTAATTTAAACGCAATTATGAATTTTCATCAATCCGCAAGAAGATGGACAACCAGTCGCGACTTTCCCAGTACATCCCCGGCGATACGTTGGTACGAGGGAGTTCGTTGACACGCATTTGTCGTCGGACTTGTATTTTTGCCCTCCCCGACCATGGAATCTCGTAAAATCGAAAGAAAAACCGGCAGCGGTGAGTCAATAGCAGCACCTGCTTGTACGCTATTTTTATTTTTCTCTCGTTGCTTTCCTTTTTATCGAGAAAACTTGCAAGCGACAGACGGGCGCGACTCGCGGAACGCACCTACATAATTCTCAATGTCAGGGTCGGTCATTCGTTGTCTCGCTCTTATGCTCGTTGTCCCTGAGAGGTCGCGATCCATCTCGTCCAGGAAAAAAGCGGAAAAGAGGCACGCGTTGCGTAGAAAAACCCAGAGGTAGTGAGAGCGCGGCGCATGCTTTCTATAAAGTAGGAGACCGATTTTTTACCAATTATCATGCTGACGCGAGGCAAGCGCAAGACCGCTTTTTTCGACCTCTACTTTAATGCTCGGCTTTTATCTTTGGAAGAGCAGCCTCTCGCAATTCTAATAAATAGTTCGTGAGAAACGATCAAATGCGCGCGCGCGTTCGCTCTCTTACTCGGGAACTTAAAGCAGGTTGAGTGCGCACCGCACAACGAGTGCTCCAGTAGGCGTGAAAATTTTGACGCGCTCTAGAGGATGATCGTGCCGCGAGGTTCGACGCTTTTGGCCGAACGCGTTTAGTGGAATCCATCGGACGAGGGGCTTTTACG